>JAQJZQ010000009.1:0-1314346 GCA_028828865.1 Penicillium sp. IBT 16267x | reverse complement strand
AGTAAACTTGAGGTTGAAGTAGAGAGAACTTGTTTATTGAAAGGTTGATTTTCAAGTTAAACCCCTAGACCGGGCTAAACCAACCAGTGGACAGGTTACTCATATCTTGGAAAATTCATTATCTGAAATTCATGTCATGTCGATACCAGCACACTGTCCACCCGAAATATGATGTCACCCGCCTATCCCTTCTTCCCTTGCTTAACAGACTTCCATTCGATACCAAGTGTACTGACTACGACCACACATGTAAGACCCAAGGCAATATACAAAACGTCCACAAGAGCCCCGTTATAGACCACCAGGACCTGGTCCCGATATTCTACTGGGATCCCATCAATAAGACCTAGCGCACCACTACCCAGCACATCATTGGGGCTCAACCCCGGTACGTGTGTGGTCAGATTATGGGCGAGTCGGTTGAGGAACACATTTTGCGCAATGGATAGAATGACGATACCGCCGAATTGCTGAGCGAAGCCCACCACAACCAAGGCCTTGGGAACCATGGATTCTGGAAGTACGGTCTGGACAGCGAGATAAGGCGGTTGGAAAGCCAAACCTATGCCGATTCCGTAGAGGATCTGAAAGGATATCCATTTTCCGGGACCAGTGTCAGGACGGAGTGTAGTTATGAGTCCGCTTCCGACGGTCATGAGAATGCTGCCGAAAATCAAGATCGGGTTGTAGTAGCCTATGTAGCTCGTCAAAGGACCACCAGCTAGTGCAGCGATAGCTAATGACACGGCTAAGTGCAGGTACATCAGACCAGATTCAAGTGTGCTTGCGCCGCGCACTGCTTGGAAGTAAAAAGGTAACTGCCATCGTTAGCTATTCACTTGACAAGCGGAAAAGGTGAGTTGAGGCTCACGTAGTAGGCTATCACTGCAAGATGCGAAAAATTGCAAAAGGTAATTAGACTCGCCAAGGCGACAGACCGCTGACGAAGCATGTTCAATGGGACCATGCTGTCGTCTCCAGCTCTGTGCTCTACGATCAGGAATATAGCAAGAAGTAGTGCAGCCAATACTAGGAGGAGGATAATTCTCCAATTGGCCCAGGAAAATGTTACTCCTGCCCACTGCAAACCTAGTACCAAGCTTAAAGTCATCGGTACATTTATGGCGAAGCCTATCCAGTCAATGCGCTTGAGACCGTCTTTGCTGTTGATGTGTGCATTCTTGCGTCGACGAATGTGGCCGACGCTAAAGAAGACCAACGCAATGATGAGAACACCAATTGGGATGATGATATAGAAGCTGACCCTCCACGTTGAGTAATGGGCTATAATTCCACTAATAAATGGACCAAAGGATAGAGCGATACATTCCACACCGCCTGCGACCGCGGAATAAATAGGCCGCTTCTCGAGTGATGTCGTATGCGCGACAATGCTAGAAAGAATGAATCAATATGGTGCAGATTTCCTGATTATGATGTATCGTTCTAGTGCTCACATATTCGTACCCGATAATATGCCTGCTGATCCCAATCCACTTAGTGCGCGCCCAAGGATGAATACTGGAGATGTTGGAGCTGCGGCGGATAGTACGGAGCCAAGAACGAAGACAGAAAACGAGGCCATGTAGAGCGTCTTCATCGAATAGAAGGAGTATAATTGACCATAGATAAGCATTGTTGCAGATTGAGCGAGCAGACTTTTGAAGTACGTATGTCAGCCAGAGGACCTCGTGTGGACCTACCTGTTCATGGATAACTTACTATGCTACTTGATACTACCCAAGGTTATTTAGTGCGTGAAATTGATCGGTGATGACCGGGGTCAGTGTTGCAATGCAGCTAATATCCTGTGACTGGCCAACAACTTGAATTCTCATATCAGAAAAAATTATACGTACGTAACCAATGAAGAAACTTCCAAGAAGGATGCACGTAAACGAAGCGGCGAATCTGATCCCCATTTCGCCATGTACGTTTTCTGGCATTTCGTCGCCTTGTGCGACGGCGGCTCTGGATTCTGCATCGGCCATGGGCTGTTCTTGCGAGTAAGTGAACTTTTGTAAAGCCTCATCAGGCTTACCGACATTTTGTAGCTCCATGCAGAAGGAATCAGCTTCAGTATCGATGACCGGCTGCGATGTCTTCGGGTCCATATTCAGCACCAGAAGGAAACGGTGACAGCCTAAAAAAAAAAATTATCTTTATGATGGAAAAAGAAGCTTGGCACTATCGTTATTAGTAGATTAGGTGCGCGATGTTATGGGTTATATACTGTAGCGAAAGGAGGGAGAAAATGGCGACAGTGGACACGGCGTGTTCACTGGGGCAAATCTTCGACATGCTCGGACATGCCCGAATTCCGAGTCCGAGCCATACATTGAATTCGCGATAGAGCTGCGAGTTAGTATGTTCTTCCCAGAGGCACAAAAGTTCTCTGCCTCCTGCCTGATAAGACACGCCTTTTAGTGGCGGGGAGTACATGCTAACAATTTAACTCCGAGAGTCGGAGCACTAGGCCGGATACAGCTTAGCACTCCGACGACACTACCCTTCCTTAGGTCTAACCATCACGTTTAATTCTCAACGGGATGACGGATATTTCTAAATACACTTGATAGAATATCTCGTTAGACTGTATCGCTTGAACGGCGTTGAAGCTAGTGATCTCTCGAGATGACCGACAGAGTTCGCCGCAATGGCCAGCCTTCATCGTGCGAGCCTTGTCGACGATCAAAGCTTCGTTGCGATCATGCAAGGCCTTATTGCACTCGATGCGTACGCCGCAACCTTTCACAAAAGTGCTATTACCACCCATCCCCGATGACACGAGGCTCAGACTCCTATGCTGACATACTGCTGTAAGCATCCCCTTTGTACCTGGATGACCGTTTATGAACATAAAATCAACCCAGCACCCCGCAAAGTACGAGACCTATTGATGCAACCGTTACTTCGTCAGCATGCCCGTCATTTACGCCATCTGAAAACTCGTTAGCTGAAGGCTATGACTATGATCGGGGGACCGGGCTGGTCAATATGCATAATTCTCTGATGCCACTTGCAGACTTGAATGGAAGGCAACCGCACCGCAAATTCGCATATTTGACTCGAACAGGTGTATTTACACCCAAACGGGCGTATCCGGTGACACCGGCTGCCATTTCAGAGGGCGTAGAAGTTCTGCGGTCCCTCCTCGAATTCAATGCGGACTTGAACGATGTTGACAAATATCTGTGCGACAACGAATCTGATGCAGTTGATCTATGTGGCTCACTTATATTTAATGCAGCCTGGCGAGCGACACAAACCACGCTGCGATGCTTAGGGAGTAGGCCATCTTTGAGCGAACTAGCAAGCACAGCTATATCTATATTTGAACAGACGGCGAACCCGCTCGAGCTGCCCATATCAGCAGAGAATGATGCCATTGAGCTGGCCCTTTCTGGACCTCGTTTGCGTTGGGAGACAATTGGCATATGCTTCATCCGTATTGGATCACTTATCGCAACAATGAGGACTAACGACCAAGTCTTCCTTACTCGCGGGCAGTCAAATTTCGATCGCCAAAAGGCTATGCTTATGGCATTTGACGCTTGCATGAAAACCCGAGCATTCTGCGATCAAGTTGAGCAGACAAATGACTTAACGTTGTGGCTTTTGGTATCGGCATCCACTTTTACGACTTGGTGCTTTGGAGATGATTCCTCGCGTGCATGGTGCTTAATAGGTGATTTATCATCAGCTATAGCTGCTCTTGGCTTCCACAGGGGGTTCAAAAACGAGGAACCAAACCCCCCATATTTGGTAGAGCTTCGGAAAAGAATCATGGCTCTTGCCCACCAGCGTGATAAGGAACTAGCAACCTTTGTTGGTCGGCCGCCCCGTCTCAGTCAACGGTACTACACGATGGATCTTCCACTTGACTTGCCTGATTCAATTATTATCGGCCCGGTCGAGCAGTTCGAATCTGCTAGAGCCAAACTCGACGAGAACGGCTGGAGCGGAAACAATATGGTAAATCCGGTTTCTCAACTTCGGGCTGACTTGCTACTAAGTATGATCCGCGAAGAGGTCTTGGAGCTTTCTCTTGGTCCACAAATACCAAACATTGCCCAACAAGCTAGGTAAATTGTGGCTCGATGCATAGTCGAAATCTACAGGTTGACATTTCTCTAGAGAAATATTATTGAAATTGACCTCTACTTGGGAATCGATCCCTCAAATACAATACGAACCGTCAATGTGTGACACTATGCTACCAAATGCTATCTGGGTCATTCTTGGTCCCCGGTTTGGATACCTTTACACCAAGTTTCTTCTTCACAAGTTGCTCATTACGCACAACGAAGGCAACCGAGACAAGATGATCGAGACATCGCATGATATTCTTCATTTAGCGCTGTCGCTTATGAAGAAACCTGATCTGATCGCTACGCCAAATCTAGAGTGGTTGGTGAGTTGCTGAATACATTTCTTCTCAAAGCTGGAGACTGATATAGACATAGATGGTCTTCTACGCAATGCCATGCGCCAGCATTCTCATCTTAGAACTATTTCGACAGAATCGTCAATCTCATCGGTCTGCGGCGCTCAATCGGTCGACTTTAATTCAGGAAATCAGCGTGCTCATCTCGTGCTGTGACTCGCTAGCTATATCTGGACAGAGCAACTATCAGATCTGCAAGCAAGCCCAGGCGGTTTTCTCGCGATGCCTAGACCAAATATTGAATCCAGCTGAGCTGTGTTCACATGGCTCGACGAGCCAGGCTGGAAGAAAAGAGGCAGAAGAGTTCTCCTTTTGTTCAATGGACTTTGGTCTGACTGATTTGTATCCTCAAAATTCGGAGTGGTCCGATTGGCTGGAGTCTTTCGATTCATCCGAAGGATGATGATGAATCCGTAGCATTATGCGACTGATTCGAGATATGATTCAATAATAGCCGCACACAGGATGTAGTTTCGGATTGTCTTTTCGCGTCCTTTTCAACGAGCACCCTTCTATCTCTTATCACTTCTCTTGTCACTTCTCTTGTCACTTCTCTTTTTTTTCCCCTTCTCAACCCAGCCACCATCTCATCCCACCATCTCATCATACGATCTCATTCCATCGCGTATCATATACGCGTCAAATCTCTCCTACAAACCCGTTATTATATAACTCATCAAAGGCAATGTCTGCGTCAGCTCCGCCGCCTAGGCAGACCCAGCTAGATTCAACCTAAGATCCCCCTCTGAGTAGCTTCGACATAACCTAGTAAGGACCCCTCCTATTCGTCTTATAGTGAGAAATATCATACACTAACACTCTATTAGTTTAGCCCGAGAGGATAGCCACATCACTATAGGTTAGGGAATATACCTAACCTAAGTGATTTTTGGCTCCGAGCAACTTCCGCCTAGGGAGTGGTCGAAGCTCATGATAAACATGAGTTACGGTGTCGCTAGGACAGGCGCTGTCTGAAATCCGCATTGCTCCAACGGCTATACAACATGACTCAGCGTAGGGAGCTAAGCGTCCGATATGCACTTCCTACGCTAGATTTTCGCCAAAAAGGCTTAAAGAGCAATTAACCAAGAGCCTCCGGCATTTCGAGGCAACTATCATTCAGATCGTGGGTAACATCCAGCTCCGGGAACACCAGTGCACAACATACAAGATGGGGCGCGGGATTTTCGCCCACTGCGTCACCTTACCTGGTGTTTCCGGATGCGCGAATTGTTACTACCTCCGTTATAGCTAATGGAGTACTGGACCTAGACTTCAAAGATCACTAATGAATTGATCTGTCGGAATCCCTAGGCCCCCAAAAACCTAAGGCATAAGAGGGAATATAAGTAATGGCCTGAGGCTATCCGTTTATTGCAGCTCATTTTCAGGCAGCAGCGCTACTATAAAAAGGTTCCTATTCTCTCTTCTCTTCTTCTCTTCTTCTCTTCTCCTACTACCCACCACCCTCCTTAGTATCAAAACGATATCAGGAGAATGAGGAGAGAAAAGTGGTGCCTCCTGTGGTAAGTCACGCTGGAACCCCAACAGACATGATATAACGAGACTGACTGCTTTTTTTCAACTTGGAGAAGTGAGAGCGAAGTGAGGAGAAAAATCCAAATTTCGATTTGCGAAGTGCCGATAATGGCATCCCATTGTGTAAATCCTGCCATAGTCAATTCGATTCAACGCTGGACCCCGGATATGTTTTCTTCCCCGTCGACATTCAATAATTTATTGACTTTGAGTTGGCCGATCAGCACCGACGGGCAGAAGGGTTAGAGAAGGGCATGGTGCTAGAGCGCCGGGTGCCTGCTTGTTACATCTCAAGATCGAAAGGAGAGAGAGATTGAAACAGGAAATCAAAGACCGTTGAAGCTGTCTCGAGCAACGGTAGCTGATCGTCACCAGATCCCTGATCAAATGGTAGAGCAGTGGTGTAGCCTTCACCTGGCATCTGAGGCATCGGCATCCCACCGCCGTCAGATGCCGAAGGGTCGCCTGCGATGTTAAACTCTTCCGTGGTCAAGATTTCATGACTGCTGGTGATAACAGAGGCAGTAATACTAGCAAGCAAATCCGCAAGGGCACTGAAACCTTTCCCTATCGGCAACTTCTCAGTGAGCGGTGATGTGTGTACAGTTCTTGCGAAGAGCTGTAGGTATGCAAGATTGGAGTGAGCCTCGGGTCGGCGTGGATTGTTGACTGTATGCACAAACAGAACAAGTACGGCAACGAGGACATGAAAGCAGATTGACCTTTGCTTAATAAGTTTTTTTTTTTGAGTGGAAGAAATTTGAATTCACTGACCAGCAAGTTATATAGTGGGTGGGAAGTGAGCCGTTCCCGTATTTCAGTAGATCAATTGTAGCTCTCGATACCGAAAGACAGAGTTGGGCGCTCAGCTCCACCCGCTGCACTCTATTGATAGACGTATGTCTTAGAGCCTCCTCAAGGCCGGGCTCAAGTGATAAGCCCAATGAAGCGCGGTGGAGGGCTGCCACTGTGTAGTAATAAGTCATGTGCATATTCAAGACCGGGCCAATTGTTCCAGTCGAATAGCAATTCTCTGGCCTAAAGTTCGATGGAAGATCATTTTTCCAGGCATCCAATAGGTTATCCAGTTCGTCCATGAGATTTAATCTCTGGTCCACGGGCTTCGTCCGATATCGACATGAGTACATCCACTTGCATACCTTACTTTGAATGAGTGATAATTCAACCATGTGTCGTAAAAAACTTGGCTCGCCGCTCTCCGTTTGTTTTGAGGGCAATCCAATCCCAATCTCGTCATCATCAATCAATGGGGGATGTCCAAGCCGAATACACATTCCTTTATCCATGACATACGCAACCCAAAAGATATTCGCCCTCGCAAGAGAAGACTCTGTGTTTGCAGAGCCGCCCGCGGGCTTTTGGTGGAAACCTTTGGCAAGACCAAGGCGCACAGCTATTGACATAAGCATCGAAGATGCTTGAAACGACATATTTGAGTTTTGAATAATCGCCTGGACATCAAACAATTAGTGTTTTGAATGGTACCTGAGCATAGCTGTATAGGTGACCTACCATTAGCAAAAGCGCTTGGACCCCCAATGTGTCCACCGGTAGAAATATAAGGTCGGGAACGACAGACATCGCATTGTTAAGGTACCCTAAGGCGGCATTCGTTTCATCTTCCGTCAAGATAGAAGCTTGCTTCATTGACGTATACCCAAGACATATGACAGCATTCAACATAGCATACCAAGAAGATGAGGGTGGTGTATCTGAGTAATGAGGTTCGAAGTAAAGGTCAAATGTGGATCTCTGAATAAAGGGAAGCCATGAATGAAGTCTCTCGAAAAATGCTTCATTTCAATTAGCTCACTAATTCAAAATATTAATCGGCGTCTAAGCTCACCATTGACGTAGATGATTGCTAGGCGTTTTGGTGGAAGTTTCTGCCGAGGTTGCGATGCAGCGGTGCCAGAAAAGTGACCCAATGATAGTGAAGGGGAGGAGCGAACAAATTTGAGAACTGTCATCAATTGCTCCATGCGAGATGGTCCAATCCGCGCTGAAAGCCATTCAAGCCCAGCAGGCGATAATATCGTCAAGCCCGAGCTCAAGCCTAGTATTACATAAGTTTAAGCAATTCATCCCGAGAGATCACATTGCAGACCCGCCAAGAAAATGTGATGACAAACCTATGAACTCGGTCTCGCCATCCTTCAAAAGGTGCAAAGAGCCTTTTTCGTCGAGTCTAGCTTGCTCTTCGATGAAAGAGGTAAGTGTATTCAGTGAGCTCGAAATTTCTTTTGAGGGCACCTCCACATCAACTGGGTAAGTTGTCACGAGTGATTCAATCCGCGCAATTCGTTCGTCTATAGAGAGAAGACGGGCTGGCCTGTCATGGATCGTCGTCCGATCAGATTTCATCATTATCCTCGGTATTGATTTCACTATACTGACCTGGGAGAAGCTCTATCTTTACGTTTACCTTTCGCCGAAGTACACTCAACATTACGCGCGGCGCAGGAAGAGCATGGCAGGTGGCTAGTTTTGTCGCATTTTGTCTGATGTGGGTCGGAAAGTCTTAGCTCTGGCAACTTTGCGGGCAAGGGGAATGTGAGACCTTGCTCCTTCGACACCTCTCACAGGCCCCTGTGGGACGACTGGTGTATTTCTTGCGTTCCATTGTTAAGTGATATTTTAACACAATTAAGAGTGCGGGAAAAGTCTGTTCTGCGGAGAACGTGTGGGGGTGAGGCAATGACTAGCCACCCCTTATCTCCGAGCATGTCCGGGTATCGTTTAAGCTTATACGTACTAAACCTTGGACTCGAAGTTTACGCAATCTTGACGTCGTTCCTAGATAGCTTCAACCCATATGAAAGTCCAATTCCTCTAATTATAAATATGTACAAAAATTTTCCCCTTCCTCTGTTGTTCAACCAAGTGCATGGCCTTCTCATGCCTCACCTTACCCCAGATTAACCCAGCGTGATGGGGTACTTTTGCCTGATCGCACCTCCATATTCGTATATCAATGCCGGTACAGGTGTTAAGCCTAACGCAATGAAGCCAAGTAATGAATTTCCCCAGCCCAGACCCAAGGCATCGTACATAGACGGTCCTGCGAGGGGAAGGAATGCGCCAAAAATGCACCTGATCGCTGTGAGACCGGCAACGGCGGAGGCAGCATATTGGCCAGATACGTCAATGAAATACGTCTGGATTGGTGCGAAAATACCAATCATTCCAAAGCCAAACGGAGCCAATCCGATAATCGGACACATCCATTGTACCTTGTAATATGCTGACCAGCCATACCAGAAAAAGCTGATAGGAATGAACAAGGCAAACACCAGACAACTTGCCAGGCGCATTTCGGGTTCATAGACACCATTGTTTGCTTTGGTTAAGCGGACAACTGTTTTGTCTGAGGTCTTTGCAACAAGTATAAGACCCGCCCCAAACCCAAAACCAATACCCAGATATGCGAGGCCGGCAAACTCCACTGGCCAGCCGTAGGTTTCTGTGAAAAGGCTGGTGATGGTGGTGAACAGAAGGTATAGAAGACCAAAGACAAAGGACATGTAGAGAGCCAGGAGGATCAAGATCAAAGACCCAAACAAGATTCTGACTGGTCTTGTCACGCCCTGGATCAGAAGAGACGACGTGCTCAAAGTAGAGGTTTCCTTCGATGTATAAGCACTTTGGAGATCATTGCGCTGCAACTCCTTCTGGAGCTTCTTTGCCTTCCGGTTGATGAGCACTCTTGGATTTGTCTCTTGGCCAATGATCCCATTAGCAACAGTCACCAGCCCACAAGCTATAAGGAGGACCCAGTAAACCCATCTCCAACCCGCGCGCTGGGCAATGAAACCTCCTATGATAGGCCCGACCACTGGGCCAAACAGAGGGCCGGTCGTGAAGAGCGCATTCGCCTGACCTCGTTGGTGAAGTGGGAATAGATCAGAGATGACTCCGCCACCAACAGCCAAACACGCAGAACCACCAAGTCCAGCTAGGAACCGAAAAACAATCAGGCTAGCCATATTTGGTGACAGAGCACATCCTATCTGCCAGACCGACAGGAGGAAATTCGAGGAATTCAGAACAACTTGGCGTCCGTAGGTTTCGCTCAGTGGGGACATGATGAGAGGACCGACCTAATGACTCATATGAGCCGATGTCTCGTAAAAAAGGGCAGGCTGGTGAAGTTTCACTTACCGCAAATCCAAGGACAAAGATACTGACAGCCAGTGCACTGAGAATCGTTGAAGTAACACCAAACTGCTCATCCATCAATCCAATTCCAGGCGCCGGAATGGAAGACGACAAAGGACTTGATATGGTTAGCTTTTGCACAGGAAATATATGTGACAAGATCGTACCTCAAGAAAGCAATGAAGCTGACTAGGCCTAGTATAAGCCATTTTCTGCGCTCAGGAAAATTTCTGCTAACTGTGAGAAACTAGAAACAAACCGCTTGCGTTTGGATGTCAACATACTGAGGATTCAATGGATCATCGGGTCCTTCCCAACCGACAACGCCATTGTCCAAGTCGGATACTGGCAATTGCCGTGCCGTAGTCACTGCTGGCGCTTTTTCGACATCGGCTTTTGTCGATGTAGGTGACAATGTAGCCGACATCCCTTTATTGTTCGCGGCTTTCGCACGCGCTTGGCTCCCGAAGCAAGAAAGTTTCGGGTCGGACAGTGTGAAGGGACAAACCTGAAGAGGATTTCTCTTTAAGTTCCGATTTTCTTTTCCTTCGCGCCTTCCTGTCACTAATAAAGTGAGATCAGGCCCAGCACATACTACTGTAGCTTAAGAAGAGCAAAATTTACTGATCGGGGGCGAGCATCGAAAACTTGTATATCAAACCCCGGTAAGGGTATCGGCCGGAAGAGTGTAGATTACCCGGTAATTTCACACCTTAACAGTGCAATTGGTGAGGAAATATTACAGGGGCCGGACCGATGAATCCATAAGTGGGTCCGTATATGTAATCAATCTAGGGTGTTCTTGGTGAGAACAGACCCTTATCTCTGCTAAACGCGTAATTCATCGCTGAGCTGCCCGCCTTTCAAAACGCATAAATGATCAAGACTTACGGATTATGTCCACTGGAAACCCGGAGATAACAGAAAAATACCCAAAATCCGAGGAAAATTTCCAATTCAATTAAATCTTCACTAATATATGATGGACAAAGACTTTATCCACCAGACATACGGCGATAACAAAGAACTCTTAAGCCCGAAAAACCACCTAGTTGAACGTATCACTATATGTTCCTGCCACCATGGGTACATAGTCACTAGCGGGGTCTCTTGCAGGGTATTCTGCTTCAAAATCTTAAACAAAATTCTTCAGATCTTTAAAAGTCTACAAGAACTAAAATGGAAGCCGCTTTTCTAGCCTCTCTCCCGGCTGCTCTCCCCTCTCTCACCACCCGCGAGGCTATCACTGATACTCTTCATCGTGCTGTCCTCCCATTCGACACACACGACAAAGCCCTCCTCGAATCCTCTTTCTTACCTGATGCAGTCTTAGACCTCGATGGCCGTGTCTTGAACGGTCTAGATGAAATCTGCACCCAATGCTATGACTTCGTTTCAAAATTAGACACCACCCACTTTATCAGCAATGTCCGTATCAACTTGGTTGAAGGAGCATCTACTGCGTCAATGACTGCTTCTGCACTCTCCCAACATTATCGTCCAAACACCGGGAAGACACCTGGCGCGACAAATTTTATGGGTGGCTCTCTATATTATCTTGATGTTGTTCGAGATGATACAGATGGATCGTGGAAGATTAAGAGTTGGAGGATGAAGATTATCTGGACTACAGGAGATGTAGGAGTGATGACGGGGAATTAATGAGGACGTAGATTTCTGTCCGTTTTTCGGCCTAGATGAAGTATCTAGTGACCAACCATAGCCTGCTGCGCAGGAGCATACCTGTTACCATGAGGCTTAGCCGAATCAATAATTCTGCGCATCTCCAACTTATCCTCCTCAGTTAAATCAATATCCCTTGAAGCCCAGTTCTCCTCTAGACGGCCAGCCTTAGTGGTACCAGCAATAGGAATCAGTCCCTGGGAAGCAACCCAAGCAAGAGCGACCTGACTAATCTTGCAGCCCTTACGAGTGGCAATCTTCTTAATTTCCTCCACAATGGCTTTGTTCTTGTAGAAGTTATCACCTTGGAATTTCGGGACCTTGCGACGGAAGTCATCGGGGGCGAAGTCGTCGGGGGAGTTGAAGTTGAAGTCGTCGACGAGCCAGCCGTGACCCAGGGGGCTGTAGGCAACATAGGCGATGCCTAGCTCCTTGGCTGTGTCGATTAGGCCGTCTGTTTCGTGGAGTGTCTCGAAGGCTGAGTACTCGGCTTGGACGGCGTCGATCTTGGCGACTATTACTGTGTTAGTAGATAGTTGTCTGGAGGATTGGGGAGACGGACTTGAGTTGGCTTTGCGGAGGGTGGCAGCGGAGCATTCTGAGAGACCGATGTACTTTGTCTTACCAGCCTGACGAATGTCATCGAGGGCAGGGATTGACTCTGTGAGAGGGGTGTCTGCGATAGTTAGTACATTGGACATGAATATTCTAAAGATAAGTAAGACGTACTCGGATCGATCCGGTGGAGATAGTAAAGATCGGGCGCAAATCCAAGTCGCTCAATTGTACCGTCAATATACTCTTTGATGTGCGATGCAGAGTTGGTAACAGATCCATCTCCTCCCATAACCTGGAATCCACACTTGGAAGCGACTGTACATGGCGGTGGTTAGCGAGAGCTAAGGGTGCAGAGTGAGTCCACGGTCACTTGCTGAAAATCTTGTCGCGAACGTTGTGCTTTCTGATGAAGTCTCCCAAGAGCTTCTCGTTGACACCGGCTTGGTATACCACCTGCATCTCGAGTCAGAATTTGCTCTATTTTGAGTTTTCCTGTGGTGGCCATTTATTCACTTACAGCAGTGTCCCAGAATGTGCATCCGAGCTCAATTGCTTTCAGCAGTACCGGCTCAGCTTCTTCAAGGCTAAGACTGGTACCCAAGCCAAAGCTCAGGCCCATTGCACCGAAACCCGGGACTGGGACTTGAAGGTCACCGAAAGGGAGTGTCTTGACCATGTTTGCGGTTGAAAGGTTGCTTTGGATAAATTCGAGGACGATAGTGAATTAGAGTGCAAATGATAAAATGGCAGCAGTTGTCACTTTATAGCACTTGAGGCGGAATGAGTGGTTCCCGGAGTTAAGGTGCTTACTATGGTACGCATGATATCATTGTCAGCCTGAACCTAAATCCGTTGGTTCTAATGCAGATGCATGATCGCTATCATTCGACAAAGAGGATTATTATATGACTCATTTGTGGTTCAGTCATCACGATGATACTAATTGAATTTAGTGGTCGGTTCTGTCAATTCAAGCAGCAAAGCTGCTTGCTTATTTCCATGATCTCGATGGATTTCGGCGTTCAAGTGCCGGCGTTAAATGACGCCCCACTTCAAGGTTCGGAATTAAGCATATCAGCGCGAGTCAGCATTTTACATTAGTGTTATAGTAGAGTTCCACAGCTTCATGATGGAATGCAAGGGAAATACTCGGTCGGCGGAATGCATCGTCGAAGTTCTGAGACACTGTCATACCTTGCCTGGCGACCGATCGAAGCTTCACATCCCAGGACTCCTTTTTAAACACTACACCATACCGGATCGGCTTGCGATGAGTCCTCCATTCGTTTACGATCTCAATTTCATTTGAGCTCTTCCGCCTTAATAATATCCACCTCATTGTGATAATTATTTCATTATAATACGTGTAGGCTTGCATACGGAACTGAGGCCAGGAATCCCGCATAGATGTGGCCTACTTCGCCCCATCAAATTTCGAGCTCATCAATGCTTCCATTTCCTCATTCTCCTCTTTACTCAGGATTGAAAATATTTCTCTCCATGAGTCTAGGCTATCAGTGGCGTAATCCCCAAAGAATCTCTCATCAATCTTTCACCAATATGTTTCATCAAACGCAGCGGAGCTCCGCTGCATGAAACACCCAAAAGTCTCCCCTCTCCCAGCTCTTTCTCATCGGACCAGATAGGCGCTGGTCATCTCGCAATTGAAGACAATTCTCGCACTCCTTTAACACATACAAAAAGTCTTTTAAACGACAACCAAAGTTTGCCTCCCAGTCTTGCAAGCCTGTTGGCCAGAGCTCTGGCCTCTCAAGAAGAAGCCACCAAAGTGGTGAGTGAGAAAATTCCAAGGGAGTAGAATATGCATATTCCAGCCTAGAACGGCGACCTTTTGCTCTTCTTTGAGCAACACGTGGGCAGGATGGAAAGAATCACAGCATAGTGTGTGCCGGGCGTCCTCGAGAGTCACGTCCGTAAATTTCTTCTCTTGGGCGAGCCTTTGGAAAAGCTTCCTAGCGGTAACTCCTCGTGGAAAATCAACTGTAGAAGGGAAATCATTGTTCTGGTGGATCAAGTCATGCATGTGAAGCCCTGCCAGAGCTTTCATGTGTGACGAAGCAGTGCAGAAAATGGTACTCGCGAGCTTTAATTCTGCTGGAGTAGTCAAGCTCATGTCATTCATTTGAAGTGACAGAGACCGCTTGGTCATTTCCCAAGTGAAGTCATCGACATAGTCTAATGACCCGGTACAGAGAAAGGACTGCATGTATAGCTGAAGGACTATATCTGCCAGTGGTCCATACAATGGGTCAAGTTTATCATGGTCAAGGTCGGGGTTCAAAATAGCCGGGAAATCATCTGGGATTTCAATAGGTCGTTGAAGATGAAATGCGCATGTTCATTTTGGACCGAGGGATCAAGGAATACCCGAGGCCATGTTTTGGAAATGTCTTTGTGTTCCTCCCAAGCAATATCACAGTCTTTCTTTTGGACTTTTGGTAATCCACCACATTGTCGGAGTGAGATGACGGGATCGAAGTGGGAAAATCACACCGAGTGGAAAGCGAGCGGGCTCGACTCAAAACCCCCTGCTATATCATCACATGATTGCGATATGATTGGATGTGAAAGCGCTCATCATATGACACCTCACATCTTGCCCAAGGATGGTCAGGATGGTCTCAAGATTCTCAATCGGCTTGACTTGGGTTAAATATACGTGATTCTCGGGTGGTTCAACGCCTTCCCGTGCCAAGGGGCTTCGGCATTTTATCATTTCCGCAATCATGAAAGCACTAGTGAGTGACCTTCAATCGGACCAATAGCGATCGTCGCTTGAAGACTCCTTAGTCTTGCACGTTCTGACCAGCGTTGACTATGATAGGACACGTGTGCGCCGCGTCCCTAAGCAATCGCTAAAGCCAGGCCGTGAAGTGGAGACCAATCCCGATTGTCGTGCGATCGGCAACATCATTCCAACACGACTGGTCTCCGCTTCTACATATCAGGGTTTATGGCACGCGGGGCTGCGGGCCAGTGGGTAATTTAAATGGACTTGAAATGTCTGTGATGGCCCTGAACAGAAATCGGCTCCCGTTCCCCTCTTTCGCTTCTTCCCGTGCTTTACTTTTTTCGTTCTTCGTTTTTCGGGTTGGTTTTCTTCTCTCTCGCGCATTTTCAGTTGGCATGACTGCGCGACTTTACCTTCGGAGCTATGGATCAAGTCAAAGACAACACGCTGTCGACCGTTGAGGAGGACCCACAGGGTTTATCCCAGCTCGAACAGCAGGACAAGGCGGAGAATGTAGCTCCGGATCAATTCGATGAGAAATATCGCACGACTCGAATGGAGATTTGGGCCTATTACTCGTGCGTCAATTGCTGGAATCCAGGAACTAAGAGAAACTAAACGCTCCGGTTATCTAGCTATTACATCGGCAATAATGGACTTTCTCTGTTTAGTAAGCTCGAGTTTCGACTCTCAACCTTGGAAGTCAGCTAACGAATGATACCTTAGACTTTGCGCCCACAGCTTTCCAGAACTTGATGTACCAAGCAGCCCCGCCGGATGGCATGCTCAACTTTGCTGGCCGATCGCGGACAATCAACAGTATCGTGTTGTTGTGTAACGGCATCTCTTTCGCAATTCAAATCGTCGTCTTCTTGGCAATTGGTAGTTTCGCTGATTTTGGTTACTGGCGACCCAACATCTTGATCGCTCTATCGATTATCGCATGGGCCCTTGGCTTTGGCTGGCTGGGCGCTCACACTTGGGACAAATGGCACGTTGGTGTTGGTCTTTACATCGTCGGCCTTATCGCTTACCAAACAACATTGACCTTCTGGACCGCTGCATTCCCAGGGCTGGCCCGTAACACGGTCGAAATGAAGGAGAAGGCCGATGAGTATGCCTCTGGAAAGATCACCCGCGAACAATACAACTATGCCGATACCATGATGCGTAGCCGTCTGTCTAATATTGCTTTCTACGTACAATCTGTGGCGGAGATTTTTATCCTAGCCATCATTGTCGGCATTATGTTCGGATTGGATGTCAATGCCAGCGACGCCAACAACAATTGGGGTCTGAGTGTCCTGATTGCTTTTGCTTCGGGTGTCTGGCTTCTGGTATCCTTACCATGGTTCTTCCTCGAAAAGCGCCGCCCAGGTCAAGATCCCGGCAAGCGATCTGTCTTTGTTGCGGGTTTGTGGCAGCTTTGGCATGCGATGAAGCAGATCTGGCACCTGAAGCAAAGTTTGATATATCTGATTGGTAAGGAATTGCAATTGCTTCAGATGCTCTTTGGTCGATCGCTAACCCGGACCCTAGGGTATTTCTTGTTAGGAGACTCCTTGAATACCACCGTCACGGTGATTTCTACCTTGCAAAATGAGATCGTTGCTTACAATACTCTGCAACTTACATATCTTTTGATCGTGGGAATTGCAGCACAGGTAAGCCTGCTTATGATAGTCAAAATCTCCGGGACATATTTAACATAATGCCAATAACTAGGCTGTCGGTATTTATGCGTTCTGGTTCATTCAACAGCGTTATAATCTGGGAACCAAAACCATGTTCAACGCCATCGCATTCTCTATTATCCTCCTTGATGGCTGGGGAATGATCGGAATCTGGACCGACAGCTTCGGTTTCCACAACGTCTGGGAAATTTGGGTATGCAGTCCAATCAAAATTCAAACCAATGACCAAAAAAGGTAACTAACATATTCATGCAGGTATACCAAGCGTTCTACGGTCTCTTCGTGTGCCCCTGGTACAGCTACTCGCAAATCATGATCTCAGAAGTCACACCTCGTGGCCACGAATTTCTATTCTTCAGCCTGTTTAGCATAATCGGCAAGACCTCATCGTTCATCGGTCCCATTGTCTCAAGCGCCATTATCGATGCGAGCCCGACTGGGAACACCTCTACTCCGTTTTATTTCCTCTTCGCCTTGAGTACGTTCAGCTTTGTAATCTTGGTGTTCTGCGTGGACCTTGAGAAGAGCCAGGTGGAGCAGGAGAAGTTTTTGTTAGAGAAGATGCAGCGGTTGAAGGATAATGAGTCTGAAACCTCGGGTGAAGGTGTTTAATAATGTATGATAGACACCTGTGCACGGTTTTATTTAATGGCGAACACGAACACATTGAATTTTCTATCTCATACCATTTCAAGGTCATTTGCAATGAATTTGTCTTGGGAGGCTGTTAATTGAACGTCACGGAGTGTTAGTTGGATACCTCACTAACCACATATTGTGTCATGCCGTAATTGTAATCCAGACAAAATTCTCCTGTACAGCACCTGATATCCTAGATATGTATGAAAGAGGATCAAGAAAATGCTTCAATGGCGCCGGGATATACACTAACAAGTGGAACTCTTTAGATCGAAGAATTTACGGCATAGGATAGTCAGAGTAAATCAGGCATCCGACCTTGGGGCCACTATAGTATGCCGTATATGGGGGCCCTGATTATGTGGCTGAAACTTCAGATGTAAGATCGAAATCCTTCTCGGCGCCGAGATAAACGTCGTTCGGCCCCGAGGAATCATTTCGACTTCTATATAACGTTCGCCTCGTCCATATTCATCACAATTATCTATTCAACTGCTCTGATAATCAAGTTTCATTCCATTCAGTTTAAATGTCTTCCATTACCCCTGATCCTGTCATCGTGGTTGGTGCCAGCCTAGTCGGGCTCTCCGCAGCCCTATGTCTGGCCTCGCACCATGTCCCAACTGTTGTCCTCGAGAAGCACGCCGGTATCTCCAAGCATCCCCGTGCGATTGGATTCACCCCTCGGACAATGGAGATCTACCACACCGTCGGCATTGAGAACAACGACCCAGCACCAGATGACTATGTCCCCAAACGAGCCCATGTCGAGAGTTTGACCGGCGAATGGCACGATAACTCATCCTGGTCTGACACAGAAAGAAAACCAAAGACAGAAATGAAATCACCCCAGATCTCTCAACCAAAGAAGGAGTACTCGGCTGCTCGAGGATATGCCAACCCCCAAGACAAACTTGAGCCAATTCTCGAAGCACGAGCACTCGAGCTCGGCGCCGACATTCGCCGTCAGCATGAAGTCTTGAACGTGGAACAAGACGCCAACGGAGTCACCGTCACCGCAAAAGATGCGCAAGGAAACATACAACAAATTCGGGGATCATACCTCATCGCTGCAGACGGCAATCGCAGCACCGTGCGAGAACTCCTTCAAATCCCACGCCAAGGTCGCGGCTTCATGCAGACACTCCAAAGCGTCCTTTTCTACGCAGATCTTCAGCAATGGACGAAAGGCAACATCCAATTCGACATCGAACAGCCGAACCTAAAAGCCTTCCTCGCATCTTACAGCGACGGTCGCTGGGCCCTAATGTTCAAAGACAACATCAAGCGCGACGACGAAGCTGTTCGTGCAGCGATCTACCAGGCCATTGGAACTGATTTTCCCATAGGAATCATTACAACAGCTCGATGGGAGCTAACAGCTCTAGTAGCTGATACCTTCCGATCCGGCCGGGTCTTCCTAGCGGGTGACGCGGCACACACACTCCCACCAAACCGCGGCGGCTACGGTGCGAATACTGGAATCCACGATGTTCATAACCTCGCCTGGAAACTTGCCGCTGTCCTCTCGGGACTATCTACGCCCGAATTGCTTGATACGTATGATGCTGAGCGGAGACCGGTTGCATTACTGCGGCATGATCAGATCTTTGTTCGTGCTGATTATAAAATACACCTTGATACGGCTGCACCAGCTGGAGAAAAGATTGATGATGATGCGATGGAATTCGGTCAGATCTATCTGTCGAAGGCTATTCTAGGTGCGGATGAGAGTTTACCGAGGGCTATGAAGCCTGATGAGTGGAAGGGACAGCCGGGTACCCATTTGCCTCATTTCTGGGTTGACATGGATGGGGTGAGGGTTCCGATTCTTGATGTTGTTGGTTCGGACTGGACTTTGATTTCTGCTTCTACGACGTGGAGTGATGCTGTCTCTGATGTTAATGAGAGGTCCTCTGTTAAGATTAGATCTGTTTGTGTCGGGCGTGATGTATTGCTTTCTGGGGATGTTGATATTCAGATGTTGCTTGGGATTTCTGGGAATGGGGCGGTGCTTGTTCGGCCTGATGGGTATATTGCTTGGAGGTCAGTGGAGATGCAGGTTGATGCTGGCAAGATTCTTGGATCTGCCTTATCCCAGGTTGCGTTTCAAATTGCTGGTGTTACAGAATAAGAGAGATGCGGACCAGGCCCTTGAACTTTAAATGCTATATGTTTGCCATGGACGTTTTACAGTGTATTCCAGAAAAGAGCTATTAATTGTACCCATATTTTAATAATTGTACCCCGATTTTAATAATTGTACCCCATTTCAATAATCGTACCCTCCTAATATACTCCTAATATATCGCCAACCGTATTCAGGTTTAGGCTCTCCATTGTCTCCAACGGACGTCTACTAATGATATACCCCTACATTTTTTTGTCTGTCTGCCTTTCTACCTATCTTTCTATCTATCTTTATACCTATATATACTAATTTTAATGTATTCTTAGCTTTAATATACCAACTTCTCTACTACTTAAGGATAATCTTAGTTTCTCTATCTAGAACTACTATTTTGATAAATTCGATCTAGATAGGAGTAAAATACAAGATTTAATAGAGCAAGATAGACTTAACCTATTATTCATATATAATCGATATATTAACGCTAAGGTTATTAACGCATAGTAGGATACGATTCTTAAGTAGGGTTCGCGGGGTGGACGAGGTAGAAAACGAGGCGGAAAACGGGGTTAAATCACTAATAAAACTTTATATTAGCATATTAAGAATAGTATCAAGAACATTATCAAGAACATTATCAAGAACATTATTAGGACATTATCAAGAATATTATCAAGAACATTATTAGAATATTATTAAGAACATTATCAAGAACATTATTAGAATATTATTAAGAACATTATCAAGAACATTATTAAGAACATTATCAAGAACAGTATCAGAAATAGGGTCAAGAATAGGGTCAAACCCAATATATAAAGGTGGAAAGGTGGGAAGAAGGGTAGAAAGGTATAGATATAAAAAAGAAAATATAGGGCTATATCATTAGTAGACGTCGGTTGGAGAGCCTAAACCTGAATACGGTTGGCGATATATTAGGAGTATATTAGGAGGGTACCATTATTAAAAATGGGGTACAATTATTAAAATCGGGGTACAATTATTAAAATATGGGTGCAATTAATAGCTCTTTTCCAGAAACTAGCTCCCATGCGATGCCCTTGGGCCTAAAATCTTTACCCACGTGGTGCTAAGTGTAGGCAAACAAAGTTGGAAGAGACATTCTTGAGAATGCTGATACTGAAGCCAAGTCATAATTCCTGATCCATGCCAATTAGAGTATAGAGATATTCCAGTGGCCAATTGGGTTTCTTGCCTCTTCAGGATTACTACTATATCCGTACAGCATGTGATTTGATTACCTGCATATTGACTGATTTTTAACCCAAGACCATTCTCGGAAATTTCTGGTGGCTCGTAGGCTACTTTCCCCATACAACTCTAACGTTTACATGCATAGCCATCATCCTTGTTGGTCAGGTTTCTTGTACACCGGTAGGTTTCATGCCCGCTCCACCTTGGTACGACGTGTTTCTTGTAGCCATTTGCTCTATTCTGCGGTTGGCCGTAGCGGTACTCGACAATGGCAATCGTTATCAAGGCTACTTTGGTAAATATACGTGGCTTTGGTAGATAACAAGGTACTCCAGGTATGTGTCAATGCACCGTAAGTTAGGTTCTCCACGTTTCACCCTCGAAAATCCCTGGTCTTCCATGGTAGATTCTGTCGTGGAAGAATTTGGTACGTCGACATTTTTGACAAAACCTTGGCCGTATTCTAAACCATAAACGGAGTTATCTTGCAGTAGCTTGTAAGCAGTCTATCTTAGACGTGGAGCTCAAAAATCCAGGTACAAGTAGCTGAAGTTCTTTTTCCAAACGACATGAAATTTCTTCAATTGATATTAATGCCTACTCTTGAGGCTCCGAGTTTATGTGTCTGCATGTTGACAACAACGTAATAAGCATGAAGCTTGTCTGACGGTGTTTAGTCGAACGTGGTAACCAGTAATCAGGCGTGTGTCACCGTTGCCTTGACTTGCATCGCTGACGGTACCTTCCGGATTGCGGCCTGGCACCTTCTTTATTCTCTATCAACGTTTGTTTACTTTTCTCCTTCTTCTCTCTCCACCCTCTTCTCTCACTTACCTCTTTCCATCCAGAGAGAAATTTTTATCTCCACTTCACCCCGCTCTTCTCTACTTGTCAAAGCTTTCTCTGTGGTCGCTCCACCTTTACGGACTACCTGGATTCTGAAACCATGGCGAACACACGCCAGGTCGTCGGCACAGCCGACTTCAACCTCATTGAAGCACCTGTCACCCTGCGAGCCTACCTGATCTGTGGCTTCGCCAGCTTCGGAGGTCAGACATTCTTCATAACATACGTTGATACCCCAAACTAATACTGATATCCAGGTATTCTCTATGGTTACGACTCTGGCTACATCTCCGGTGTCCTAGGAATGGATTATGTCAAGAAAAACTTTGGACAGCCTCGTATTCCTACCAAGGAAGATCCGTCTGAGTGGATCATTCCCAGCTCCCGCAAGTCGCTTATTACTTCCATCCTCTCGGCTGGTACCTTTTTCGGTGCCCTTCTCGGAGGTGTGCTCGCGGAGCACTTCGGTCGTCGCCTCACCATCATCATCTCTTGCTTGATTTTCTCCATCGGAGTAGCTGTCCAGGTTGGGACCGTCGACGTCGGTGGTCTTGTTGCGGGTCGTCTGATTGCTGGTCTCGGTGTTGGAGGTGTTTCCTCGACTGTCATTTTGTATGTCTCTGAAATCGCTCCTCGTAAGGTCCGTGGTCTACTTGTTTCCGGCTACCAATGGGCTATCACTATCGGCCTGCTCGTTGCCTCTGCCGTCGGGCAAGGCTGCAAGAATATCGACAGTCGCTCGTCTTACCGTATTCCTATCGGGTTGCAGTTTATCTGGGCTGCTATTTTGGCTGGTGGGCTGTTCCTACTCCCCGAGTCCCCTCGATACTATGTGAAATGTGGTCGCATGGACGATGCTCTACGCTCGCTTGAGCGAGTCCGTGGCCAGTCTCGATCCAACGCTGCCATTCAAGCCGAGCTTGCTGAGATCAAGGCAAACTTTGAGTACGAAAAGCAAATTGCAAGCACATCCTGGGGTGACTGTTTCAAGGGTGGCCTTGCTGCGCGTGGAAACCTCCGCCGTGTCATCGTGGGCGCTGCTCTGCAGATGTTCCAGCAGTGGACTGGTATCAACTTCATATGTAAGCCATGAGCGTTGTTCAACGCACAGCATGCATCTTCCCTTTATCAGCTAATCATTTTAGTCTACTATGGCACCACCTTCTTCCAGGAAGTTGGTCTCAAGAACCCATTCCTCATGTCGACTATTATGAACGTCGTCAACGTTGTCACAACCCCAGCATCTTTCTGGATGATTGAGAAACTGGGTCGGCGTACCCTGCTTATCTATGGCGCCCTCGTTATGCTATTCTGCGAGTTTCTCGTTGCGATCGTGGGTGTTACCAAAGAAGGGACCTACGCAGCGTAAGTTTCGAAAGACCATTGTCTCCAATGGATAATGCTAACCATCTGGATTTTAGGAACATTTGCCTCATTGTCTTCACCTGCTTCTACATCGCAGCTTTTGCCATGACCTGGGGCCCAGCCGCCTGGGTAGTCATCGGCGAGATCTATCCGCTTCCCATCCGAGCTAAAGGTGTCGCCATTGCAACTGCTTCGAACTGGCTCTGGAACTGTATCATTGCTGTGATCACTCCTTACATGGTCGATGAGTCGGAGGCTAATCTGAAAGTCAAAGTTTTCTTTGTCTGGGGCAGTGCACTTTTCCTGTGTCTCTTGTTCGCCTTTTTCATCGTTCCTGAGACCAAGGGTCTGAGTTTGGAGCAGGTTGACAAGATGCTCGAGGAGACTACCCCCATGACCAGTGCCAAATGGAAGCCTCACGACACCTTTGCGCACGAAATGGGCATGATCGACAAGATGGAGCCTACTATCAGCCACCACGAGCAAAAGGGCACTGTGACGGAGCACGACGATACCATCTGAGATGTCTGCAATCTCCACAGCTCTATGCATGTCCGGACTACAAAGTATCCGATGAACTATGGCAGGCGCTTACTGAAACGTAATTCTGGAGTGGGGAATGGTAGGTTCATGTATCGTGGACTTGATTTGACAATGCGAGCTCCAGGAATGGATGCCAATGAGTTCAATCGGGCAGATCTGCAATTTTTAGTTTTTTAAGTGTTACGCAGCAAATGAAATCACTTCTCAATATTGTTCATATAGTACCTAGAGATAGATCAAAACTTGGTATTGGTCATTTTACAGTAGAAAGCCCCCGTGAAGGACGCGGTCACAAGAAAAAAGAGAGACAAAAACGCCAGACCCATGCTCTTCCATAAAGCGCCAAAGTCCGAAAACACTGAAACCGGGAGACATGTTTTTTACTCCTCGTCGGAGGAAGCAGCCTTGGACTTGCTCTTCTTCTTTTTCTTCTTCTCCTTGCGATCGGCATCGTCCCCATCGACCTCGGCCTCGGCCTCGCGCTTGCGCTTCTCTTTCTTCTCCTTCTTTTCCTTCTTCTCCTTCTTCCTCTGCTTCTCCGCATCGACATCGGCTGGCGCAGATTCCTCGGGGGCAATGAAATCCTTCTCCCGCTCGCGCATCTTCTCCTCGCGCTTCACACGCTGCCGCTTGACAACCTCCTCCTTCTGCGCACGATCCTTCGCCTCCTTCGAGAGGAAGTACTCTCCAGACTCGATCTGCAAATCCACCTTGCTCTTCTCGGGCGCAGGCGGGAACGGCGTGTACACCTTCTTGCTCTTGTCGGTAACATTGTGAGGAACACGACGCTTGGACAGCGTGCGCTTCTTAAAGTTGGGCAGGAATCTATCCCACGACTCGTTCGCCAGCGTCGGGTCCTTCGCAAGCTCGCGCTTGATCATCAGCTCCTTGATGTGGTAGATAGGGTGGATGTTCGCCATGCAGTCGTCGACAATTCTTCGCACCTCCTTCAGTCCCTTGAACGGTCCCATGCAAGCCACTGTGTTACCCTGCACGAGGATGTAGGTGCTTGTCAGCAGTTCCAGAGCTTTGATGGTTGAACCGTTGGGGCCGAGGATACGCTGTCTTCGCTTCACGAATCGCTCCTTGTTGCGCACTTGGTTGCGGATCTTGATGATGTCGCATGCCACACCGTCGTCGAGAATCTTCATTGCCTGGGTGACGGGGACGCTACGGGCGAGGAGTTTGATCAGATCGCGCGCCTTGAGGATGGCGGCCGGGTCGTAGGTCTTGCGGGTTGTTTTCACGGTCATGCTGCCCTCTACCAAATCCAGGGTGCAGGCAATGCCTTGCTTCTCGAGCGCTCTGGTAATTGTTGGCCATGCTTCCTTCAGATAGGCTTCGCGATATTTGGGGAAGAGGGTCATGAAGGACGACTCCTCAGCGAAATTTCCGGCGACATTGTCTTCGGCTTTGAATTCTTCGATCTAAAGAGTTCCACTTGTTAATGAAAGTTCTCTTTCCTGGTGAGGGAAAATCGTGATTTGGTGAAATTACCTTCCACTTGTCAATGTCTTCCGTGTCCCATGCTTTTTCTTTGTTGTAGGTGGAAGGCATGGTGGCTGATGCGTTGGAAGAGAGGAACTTTGCAAGTTGATTCCACTGATGCTCAAATTCCGCAACTTTTTTTTCTCCCCGCCTTTCCCTGATTGGGTGGCAGTTGGTGCCTTATTAATTAGGTGTCTACATGTGTTTGCCCTCGAAATGCATCTCGACTTGCGAATTTATTCAATGTATCACATGTCCAAAGCGCTTGAGTCTTTTGACTTCTTTGATTTAAGCTGCACGCTTGGTTTCTATCTATTTTTTGGCACTTCCAATCGCCCTATTTATCTTGATGAATTCACTGTTTTCCCACGGGTCCGCGAACTACAGCAGGACCATGCACATGGACATGCAGCTGGACAAATTGGGCACGGAACAGACAAGTTTCACTCCAAATTCTCCAGAAGTGGTGCCAAATATGACACTGACGCCCAGGATACATACTCCACCGTCACAGCAGTGGCCTCGGACCTGCGGCCCTAGTGCACCGAATATTGCACTGAATATAGTACAGCTACAAGCCCACAACCAGAGACAGGATCACACCGCATTGAAATGAGACAATCGTGCAAATGATATCATGTGGTAACTATACCTCAGCGGGGCCCTCGGGTCGAGACCGATCACAAACGCCAGGGGAATAGAGATCGTCTCGGCTAGCTCGGTGCCTAGCAACCAAAGGCGGCACAGGAACGAAAAGAAAAGCGCCCAAGATGCCCACATGACAGAATGTTAAGTCTCGATCTTTGTCGATGTTGGAACAAAATTCTGCATATTCTAACTGGATCCTGCGCTGTCTTTGCTAGGTCCCTCGAGGGCATTCCGGAACGGAATCTAATAGGGCGCTCGATCCCGGCGCGTTGGGCCGGGTAATGCATCCCCTAAATAGGAGAACCACTGGGGCCCAAGCTCACCCTTTGGACTCCAGTAAGGCCCATCTTTCTAACGCCGCCCAAGTGGGACCTTCTTTCTCCAAGTAATCTCGCAAGATCATTGGGAGATTACACACATCCGATGATCACTTCTGGTCGCCTCTGTTATGTAGAGAATATCTGGCGAGAATTTTGGGGGAATGAAATTACCAGTCGCCAGGGCCATTGTCTGTTGTATGCTGGTAGAGTGTAGAGAGGGAGTTAAGGTCAGGTACTGATAGGTGAAACCTTGATCTGATATTGGGCAGCCGTAGGGATTAGTAGAATTGGCAGGGATCAAGGAAAGAATGTGCACAGCCATAAGTCCATGCGCTCAATGCGCACTTGGTAGCTCTCATGCGGTTCATGCCTTCCCGGCAGTTTGGGTCAACACCCCAACCCCCCCTCTCTTTCTTCCACAGCTTGCTCCCTTCTCGCTTTTCAATCCTTCTTCTCCCATGAGAAGTGCACGCTCCAACTTAGTCAACGTTCCTGACATGACACTGGATGCCCGTGGGTCCGAATTAAGCACTGGTGCTTGTCATCCCAACATGGTATGGTCGGGTTGAGGCTCCAATCCCCAGATTGTTGGACTGGATTACCGACAGAAATCCCATGGAGATCGCGGTATACTGGCGTTGGAAGAATCTTGATGGGATCCTCTCGGACCTTTAAATCCAACGAAGAGGTATGGCTCTGATTGATGATTCCAACGCCACGCGGTAACGTTTGGCGTGATCCTCGAACGTTGTCGATTTGCTTCGTGATCCTCCCGATCCGCACGGGGCCCCGATCCATAAAATGATGATCTGTCAAAACAAATCCAATCCTCTCTATCATACAGCTCTGAAACAAGCTTTTGGCTTCCAACGCTTGCTTTGTTCTGCGTGAGTGTGCTACGGTCCACTCCTAACAACCAGGTCAAGCCTCTTGTTCTTCGTCTGAGCATCTCATCGAGTCACACTGTCCTTTCCGGTCCGGACGTTCTCACCATGTGGGTTGAGGGAATCACGGTGCCCTCGTCAAGGCAATATAATACAAGTGGTCCAGCAGGGTACAGATGTGATCAACAAATTTTTTTGACTAACCGTCTTTTGGCTAATTCAACATGGGGTTGCGCGTGGAAATGCGACAAAATGCAATACACTACCTGGGAGGAAACACCACACCAAGATGCTGCGAGTGCAAAAGAATTCTTCTCAACCAATTCAGAAGTTTTGATACCGGTGCGATGGGTGAAAGGTCTGGCCTGCTACTCATCGCGGCTTTCGACCAATACAAACATATCTAGTCCGTCAGTAACTAGACCCTTCAACATTCTAAAGGAAGAACCTACAATGGGACATATGCCTTCAAGGAACGATCCCTGGCCTCTTCCTGTGCTTGTTGCACCAACAACTCAAAACTCTCCATCGACATGTGCAAGCGTTGAGTGAGGGGGTATAGCGCCAAGGATCGAAGGAGTTTCTGGATATTGTCACTGTTGGATTGCCCAATGTCTCGCGTCCTTGTATCTGCATTGCGTCAAATTTGACCCTTGAGTAAAACACCACAGCAGCCACTCACCAGTCGACCATGCCGACAAAGGAAGAGGAATCATGTTTGAGTCGACTTCCTCCAGTCCCGCCTCCAAAAGAGAAGTTCGCAACTTTGATCCAATACGAAGATCTTTCCTGTCTTCCAAGGCACGCATGTACTGCCTACTCCATCTTCTCAAGGCATGCTGATCGGTGATTGCGCCGTTGTCGGATTGCACATTGTGATATACTTCGACCATTTGAACCCATCCACCCGGCTTCAAGACCCTTTTAAAAAAAATAACACAGGCATCAGTACGAATGATTTCCTTCAAAAGGGTTGGTTTACTGGGGTTCCATGGTAGCTGAGCTGCCTGGGATGTTCGCACCTGACGATGTCACGGATATAGGACGGCCATCGAGTACGGTGGATGCCGGTCGCAAGGAGTCGAGAGTGTACAAGATCAAAGTGGTTCGAAGGAAATGTGAATGCTCGATTCAAGTCGTCAACCTACAGCATGTTGTGTTAGCGACCGTCAGCCCAACCGATATTCCCTCCTTGCCAGGTCAATCTACAACAGTACATCGACTGGCTAATTGAAAGAAATCAGACTAAGGGATCAAGGATGGGACTGGCCTTTCCCCCTCTAGATTCCTTACTGGAGATGTGAAAAGAAGACTAATCACTCACCTGTAGCCAAAGATTGTCCGGAACATCATCTGGGCTCATGTGCGGGGCAATGTCCACGCCAATTACCTTTGAACAACAAGTGTTAGATACCTGATGGGCAGGGCAAACACATCAACTCACATCGCAGTCTGGATGCCGTTCAGCAACCTCTTTAGCCCAGGAGGCGGCTCCGTGCCCACAATCTAGCACCCTTCGCAGCCGACGAATTGGCGGAAAGACCAGGCGATTATCAAAAATTCTCTGGAACACTTGCTGCTGGGCGTCCAGGCGTTCTGCTTCTTCCTGCTCGAGCTGTCAGATCAAAGAGCGGGCTCAAGACGAATCTCCGTCTTACATCGTCGATTGGGCCGAAATATATGCGGTGGTCGATGGAATATTTTTGATACTCACGGCCCTGGACAAAGACTGTATCCAAGTATTGGCGGTCCAGCTCTACTGTTTGGGAATCTGGGCTCCTTTTGGACCAAAAACGTGGAGATTAGCATTCGTGGAGTCTTCAAGTGGAAACAAAGGTGAGGGAGAGGCCATGTCAGTACGTCATTATAACCCTGGTTCTTCCTCCTGAATCTCGTGCACACAATTGGCAATGTCGGCCGGTATATGGAAAGCGTTCTGACAGGTTTTGTCGAAGAGTGGGGGTAAATTCTCCGGGTCAAGGGGGCAATCAACTAATAATACCAGAGGGAAAAGAGGAAATTAAGTGCTGTGATTTTCATGGACGCGATCGGGTGCCGCTGGAGGGGAGACGGCGGCAATGGCACACTCGGACTGGATGGCGGCTCGAGGATCATTCAAACGCTTCGTGGGCGCCTGTCAACGGGTTGTATGAGGGGCCCAGTCTCATACAAGGTACGTACTAACAAGTGCACGAATGGGAGGGCAGAGAACTAGTCCGCCCAATGCAATGAACACATTCTATTCTCGGTGCCCACTCTTTTCGGATGACGAAAATCCTTGACGACGATCCGACGTTGGACTTCAAAGCCCTGCGTCTTGTTTCGTTCAAATGGCACTTTTCGTTGATCGTTGGCTCAATACGACGAATGGGGCGTTATTAGTCTCCTCCGGCACGCTCCTATGGTCCCTGAGAACCCCCGGTGGGCCTCGTGGTCATTCCTGATCAGACGTTAAGCTACTGGTGATTTGGAACACGCAACACATAATACCCTTTCTTTGGTAATCCCGAGAGACTGGGTCGTACATCGATTCAAACGGGTGGAATGAATGGAATGGCGGGTCGGTCCAGTACCCGAGGAATGGTACATGATCATCGCCGGCAAGATTCCAGGGATTACCGAGTATCAGGATAGACTCGGCCCCGTTCTGCTGCTTAGGGCCAAGCTAACAAACCTTGACACAAGGCGGCAGTGCCGTCAGCTAATGCACGGTTCGCTGTATCGCATATGACCTACTTTGCCTTGAGGATCCAGGAGCGCCCGACAGAGTGGATCAAGCGAAATACAGTCTCGCCGGTACCACTGCACACCCCGGCTGCACACCCCGGCCCCGTCATAAATGCCTGGTTTTTGTGTGGCCGATGTCATTCAGCGGCTGAGGCGCCAGATGACAGAAAATCAAAATCGGTTGCCCTTTGATGCCTTCACAATGTCAACAGTGTTTCCTACGTTACAAGTCCGGCACAGATGAAATGATGTAATAGGAACTTAAGCCAAGGATCAAAGAACCACAAAAGCAACAAGGAAAAGGCAAAAGAAAATTCTATCAGATCCGGTAGACCCCTAGCATTACCCGTTCCGTCCAGACCGGAGAGATGCGAAACAAGGGAAGGGTGCCGGAAAAAGAAATACTACGGGCATGAAGATCCAAAATTTTCTTCTGCAGAAAAGTCGCTTGGAATTCAAACCAGCCCTTGCTGGATGCAGGCCAGATGAAAGCCCTGCATTACAGATTCCAGAGGTACGGGAATAGATCACCGCCGGTTCCGCTGTCAGTCAAACCAAAAACCAGCAATTAAGCCAGCAATTCCGCGACGGGTTTCCAACGCCATAATCTTTTCGCACTGTGTACACCGAAGTGGCTCCAACCTTGGCGACCAATGTGCATGCAGTATGTTACGCGCCAAGTGGATTCTTTCGTTGGGTCTGACAATGACAAACTTCCTCCTCAAACTTGAAGTGGGGTCGACCAGGTCAAGATCAGCAAGGACCTCGTTGGATTCCCTTCCCTCGGGACTCTTCTGGTGGATTGATTCATTTCCCTCTTCACCGCTTGTCCGATGGCCATGGCTTGGACTGGATGATCGGATGCGAACTGGCCCGAATCTGCAGGTTCACTACAGGGATGCTAATTTTCCCCGGTACAGATGTACGAGTAGATGTGGGAACCTGTTGTCTCTCGCTGTTTTCATGACAAACAAAAGCAGATGCAGTCCCGAATCTTGAAAGGTCGATGCGGAAAAGATATCCACTTTAAGAATTCTGACTGTGGAGGTGTGGGCTCCTCCTTGGGTCCCACTTTCAGTGTCTCCTTCCAAACTGTCGGGACTCTACTCCGTACGCCATAAATTTGCAAACAAGCGGCATACGTGATATCCACATGGGCGCAGAATCACCCATGTAGAAGTGAACGTGACCAAGTCAATTCTCCGAGTGGGTATCCTTTACAGATCGGGTTCCACCGCGACCATGGTCACCACGTATGGCGATGAGTCAGGTCACCAGGGTACTCCGTATCACATACTGTCTTGCCATGTACGGACCAGAACAGGAATGAGAATCAGAAGGTATGCTATTAACTAGAGCAAGATTGTAACAGTAGGATTGACGGTCTCCACGAAGAGGATGATGTGGCCCTGGGCCCTATTTTTAGGTTCACAGGTGCTTCCGGCCCGACTTTCCCAGAGATTGCGGAAGGTCAGAGTTTTGACCAAAAAAAAAGTCTGAAAATTCTTGCCCCTCCATATATTACATGACCTCATGAATCCAGACACGGTATTTCATGCATGTCCCATGGGGCAGAGGGACGGCCCCCTCCCGAAGAGGAGCAAAGCATCCAAAGCGTCGGGTCTGCGACAGGATGTACGTTTGTCAGTCCGGGGCTGTGACGCCGTTTGGCTCCGAACCCAGCGCCGTGGTTCACCTCTCGGGAAGCCAGGCCCTCAACGTGATGGCGACTAACCTTATTAGTAGTAGTCTATCAACTGCTGTGACTTAAGAATCATAGCAGAGTGCGTGTTGTCTAATAATCTTAGAAAATACTGTCCGTGTTCCTTGTTCCTCAACGACCTTCCTAAGAAGAAAAATCCCGGTATTAAGTCTTCAGCTCCGAAAGCCCAGCCGCTAATGATTGAAGCTAATCCGAAAACATATGCAAAAGCGAGATGTCTCCTGATAATCAGGACCAATTATCAGAGTAAGGAAAGCGGTAAAGGGGATCAATACAACCGGCTCTTAAAATAGGGGAAAGGGGTAAAGACTCAACCATTCTACAGTAGAACCACCAATACCAGACACCCGGTCCTGGGAATAATCCAAATCCATTAAAGTAAATCGTAAAAAGAAGAAAATCGAAATCGAAATCAAAAAAAAAAAACTTCTTAGCGTTCCCTTCCCTCGGGTTTCAGCCCCAGCCCCCCTCATTTAATCCATCAAAAGTGGGCTGGAGCCGATCTTCGGTCGTATCGAGTGGGCATGTCGTGTTACTTTCTTTTCTCCCTAGGGCCACTCTAATTCTGCTATTTTGGTCTTTGTAACCTGGCTCCACTGCGGTACAACCTACTGTACAGACTGAGCAGATAGATGCGACCCTTGAGGTTGCCTTGTCGGTCTTCGGACTGGTAGACTCTTCCGATCTAATTTGGTTCTTCGGACGTCCCGGTTGTGCTTAGTATACACATTCTATGATATGGCCTACCTATAGGAATGCGACCATAATATTACCTAGAGATTATATAGATCCTGGAGCCTCGCTACACATTGTGTGGGGATAAAGTAGACCTTTAAGCGAATATCGGCCAAATGCCCAGAATATATGGATAAACCCAAAATCAGCCTATTTATCTTATCCGCTCGAGATCTAGCAAGACAGTGGCGAGACTGACACACAAAATGGCTCCCACAAAGCCCCCGCCCTTCGAGATATTAAATCAAAAACCGTCCAGCATTAGAACGTTTCTTGATGGGGCCAATCGCGAATGAATAGTTCAAAGGTTCTAACACCTGGTATGAAGTACAGAGTAAAAGATATAAACAAACGTCTAGTAGGACCTCGGGAGCTCTAGAGAGTTTGCTAAAGAGCTTCCAATCAATAGATGTTGGATATATAGACTGAATAACGAAGTGTGAGGCTGAATCGTCTAACGAAGAATCGTAAGAAATCTTACTTAAGAGGTATACTAGCCTGAAGCTGTCAATGACGTAGGATTGCACCAGAGAAATAGCTGTGAGACTTTGGCGAAATGTCAAGCCCTTTCATGAAAATCTTAAGCGAATTGTCGTCCCTGTATTATCGATGCTCCGCTTGATCGCTGCAAAAGTATTTAGCCCTCCGGTCTCTTCGGACAATATCAGTCGCATATCAGGAAAATAATATATTCTCTCCTCATTACGATTCACGAGGCATATATTCTCTCCTGATCCTAGCAGGAAAGAATCTAATGTTAGGCTATGTTCAGTGCAGTGGAGTGGTGGTAGAGACCAAGAGAAAGCAAGAGAAGTGGTAAAGCTTGGTTAAAGATGAAACTCTGTATGTCAAGGATTTATTTGAATATTGAACCGTAAATACACAAGGATCTATAACCACTTGAGCGGGTCTAGGTTCTCCACGTATAATGTACATGTGGATATAGTGTGCATCAAAGTAAATCTAGATAATATCACCGAGAATTTATGAGGACCGGTAGATTCCCTACTTCCTGCATTTAATTTAGGACAGCCCAGGGTAATAGGTCTACAGAATAGAAGAAGTAGAACATGCACATTTGTTTCATCATCACCATCGCCTAAGTTGAGTTGGGTATATAAATCAGATAAATAACAAGCACGCAGCCCATCTCATGCACCCTGGAGCGCATCGATAGGGAATTAGAGAGAACATTCAAAAACAATTACAAAGTAGAGCACGTATTTCCACAGCAGAGTTCTAGCCACAGTTCACCGCACATCTTCGTGACCAGTGGTATACTTGATACCCGCCTCCACAATCTGCATGAAAGTAGCAATTTCCGCATCATTTCGCGGTGCATAGATCATCAGAAACTCCGCAGGGATATCGTTCATTGTCCCAAAGCTCAACACCGACAAGGCCGTTCTGCCCGAAAAGCCGTGTCGCTGGCCCCAGCCCGCTTCAATAACCTTCATGCCTGGTCAAATGTCAGTACTGACCCAGATCTTCAAGACAGGCAAGGTATCAATATCAATATCAAACTTTGACAGTTGAACTTACAATCAGCAGGCGCCAAAATCATGTGCCCCGAAAATTCGCCATCCGAATGCAAATGCGCAAGCTCCCCATTCGTCGCCTTGACAACATCCGAAGCCGGGAGGTGATTAGAAAGGAAAAGAGCATCAGCATGCGCTTCCTGACCCGAGCGCTGGAATTTAACAAGATGGTGATTCCGACGACCGAAAGCCCTGAACGCAGCTTCGAGTTTCTGTCGCAATAACCAGTTAGCAAGAATTCCTATATCTCCGTGTAAACACAACTCACATCCTTGATCTCCTCGTCAGGTAACTGCGTCAACTGCCTCTGAGGCACAGCATGCGGCCCAACAACCGGACGCTCCTTGACAGAGCGCACCTGTTCCGGCGCCAGATCAAGGAATCCGGCCTCACCGGCTCCGTGTCCCTCAAGCGCATGCACCCGCTGCACATAGATCTCCGTCCCGAACATCTCGCCCATGAAGGGCTGGAAGATCGCGCGCACGATTAGCCATCCGAATACATTGCTCGGTACGCCGCCCGCTCCGTAGGAGCGGAAGGTGCGGTAGTCGCGGTAGAGTGCGGGGAGGATGAGGGAGGTGCCGATTGCGGCTGTAGTGCCTAGGGCGAGGGTCAGGCGTTCTTGTTGGGTTTGGGGGAAGCGGATTGGGAGGGAGCGGAGGTGTTTTGTTATTTGGTCGTAGGACATGTTTGTTGTGGTTTTGGTGTCGGTATGGGAATTGATTGGATTTTGTGGGGAGTTTCCATTTCCAGGAAGGAGCTGGTGAAAAGGATGAAATGTCGTGCCTAAAGCACCGATAGCGACGCACTAACCCGGGTTTAAAGGTCCGAGTCCGCGGTATGTTCTTCTTTTTTCTGGTCTTCAACTCATCTACGTTTTTTCCTTAATGGGTATTTCCTCAAGTCTTTACAGATGTAGTCTTTCCAGATATCACTTGGCATTTATTTCAACATAGAATGTTTCTTCATTTCTCCAGGTCGGAGCTTGTATCTTATCGCTGGTTCCGAGATCCACCGCGGGCCCCCACAATAAGTCCAACAGACCATCTCAGTGGGGTAATTTATGCGGCTGTATATGGTATGATGCGATAGGGCCGTAAATTTCTGGTGCCATATTTTGGGTTTGGGACGCCGTCTCTGCAAGAATCAAGCCATTAAAGCTTGGTGTCCGAGGATACGGAGATCTTGATAAAGGCCGTGTCCGGGTCGCAGATAATGGAAAACTTAGTTATCGGTTGGGACTGCAGAGCGCTACGAATGCGCGCTGCAGCAAAAGAGATTGGCTGTAATGTCGTCATTTCTCAGTCCTCTTTGCTGATTGAGCTAAGAGAATGTGCAAGCTTCAGGAGAACAACACTCTCAGTGGCGGCGAAGTAATTCAGACTATTCTCGTCAGTTATGGTTCCTTGTGGGGGCTTAAGGGGACTAACCTGTCCATCAGAATCCGCAGGTGACGGTTGAAATGATCTTCATATCGCTTAATTGTGTCCTCGAGCTTGCTGATCCGAGTGGGATCATAAGGTCTGGCTTCAGCTCCTGTGGCTGTCTCCCCAGACAAGTCTGGGTCAGCAGAAGCTAGGGCCCGCGAGAGGGACGCAGCAGTCCATGATGCGAACATAGTACAACAAGTCATCAACTTAGAATGAATCTGTAGTCGCGTCAGCAACCGCTTGGCGGAAAAAAACGTCTCGAATCTTTGCTCACCTTTAAGAGCTTCGCTTGAGTAAGCATACACTCCTTCAGACAGGTGTCCAAGAAATCCACGTGGTCCTGCATTAGCTCATCTACTGTCCGGTTGACCTGTTTGGTGCCGTTCACGGTTACTTCGGAACCTTCAGCATCAGCTCCATTCACCCGGTCCATCAATCCTACCCAGTTGGGCTCTATCACTTCAGCAGTACAGAAATACAACAGTTGTTGGACAAACACGAGCATCTTGGCCCGCAGGTTCCACGCACGTCGCTTCCACATCTCTAGCCGTCTATCAGATGACTTGTGCCGCCAGCTCGTCATCTTGTTCTGGTCTGCCCAGGAGGTGACGAGCAGCGTTTCCAGATGGCGCAGGGACAGAAGATGTCGAAAAACAAGTTGGTATCGCAACACAGTCTTCCGACTGATGACGAGGGAGAGGGGGAATGGCACTGTGTAGTCCAGCTCCAGTGCATCGAATCCCACAATATCTTTCTCATCATCCGCGGCCTGGGCGGCAGAGGCCTGCTGTTTCTCAATTGCCGCCTCTGGGTGATCTTGGTCAATCCCGGAAACGCTAACCACTTGCATCAACCACTTGGTAAGCCCGATCTTGTTCATTCTTACTTTAACGTCCTCCTTGAATGGGTCTTGTGCAGCGATACTCCCAGGCTGCCGGAGCACAAGATCAAGCAATGACTGGAGTTTGCCTTCGTTGACAACTCTAGCGGGTTTGCGCAATTCAGATGCGCTCAGTTCGAGGAAGTAAGAAAAGAAGTCAGAGCGGTCCAGAAAGAAGTAGTGCTTGAGGGAGCGGAAACGAGTCGTCAGAGAGTTTTTGGTGAGGAGGAGATTCAATAGAGAGGCATTGGCGTAGGTGTAAGCGCCATTGACATTCTCCAAAAATCGAGGATCATCGAGTGTCTTGGGCACATCTTTGACGGCTTTGCTAATATCCACACCACCACATTCGCGTACCACGTTGAGGTACTTTCCTGCAAGAAGTACCTTATCTCGAACACTGTCAAGCTGGGGTGGGATCTCATCATTGCGGATCGTGTAGCGTTTTTCCCAATACTCGTCTGTATAGTCTTCTTCAAGTTTCTCCCGTTTGATCCACTTCTGCTCCTTGATCAAGAATTCTCCGTGGGGGTCTCGAATTCCTCCATGGTGTAGCCATTCATTCAACATGTTCATGTAGGGTCGACTGGCATCCCGCAGCAATCCTTGGACTAAAGTTTTGGTGGTTGGATCACCTGCAAAACTATTCAAGCGCTCTGTGAGCAGCCGGAGGACATTTCCACCCTTGCAAATCTTCTTACTTGCCATCGCGCCAGGCACCAGATCGCCGCCTTCTCTTAGTTGCTCCAGGATATTGTCGACGTCATCGAAATCATCTATTGACTCGTCCATATCTTGATCTTCCAGAAGGCCATTGCGACGGAGGAGTTCTTGCCCTAGAGAGTATAGCTGTGCCAGGCACTGACTCGTCGACATGGTGTGGAGATGAAGCTGGTGTAGCGTGAATGTGGGGCTGTTCAGCAGCTGGCCTTCCAGCTGGGCAATGAGAATCAAATAGTCCTTGAGAATCTTGCGAATCGATGCGCAGAGCGCATGGCTGACTGCGCCATACTCGGCACGACTAAGCAGCTCCACGAAGGCCTCCATAGCGCTATAATTGGTGGCCATCTTCAACATCGACTGTGTAAGATCCCGCAGGGTAGGATCTAGACCCGGAGCCAATTGGAAGACCGGACCAGTCAGCCGGTCTCTCTCGACGGACGGATCATAAGAGTTATGGTAGTGGATGTATTGGCCTTCAAAGCCCATGAACACAAACAGTAAGTCCTCCAAAACGGCGGTTTCTTGGGAATCGGGTGAAAGGTCTCGGAACGGCTGGGGGTAAAGTGACTGGGGAATTGTCGCAGCTGATGGGGGAACAGAGACACGACAGGCGAGGGGGGCAGTGGAGTGAGGTATCAATGATGCTTGCGGATCCCATGGTGCTATAGAGAAATTGTTAATATGGTTCATTTGGGTTTAGAAAAGTAAACATTCGAAGCAAATGCGACACAGTTTTGAGCAGTTACTAACTTTCACCAGCGTCCTTTGCCCGTGGACTTGCGCCCTCAAGCTGACTGGGGTATTTGGGTCGGGACTTATCGCGATCACCGCGATTGGCCGCGCTTGACGACTCCTTGATGGGACTCCTCCGCACTGACTTCTCTCTGGTTGTGATAGTAGTACGCTCCGTACGTTTTTCCGACATGCTCCTCTGGTCCCGGGACATTCTGTGTTTTTGACTGGTGGTGCTGGACCGTAAAGCGTCCAGGTGGTCGGGGAGCGGCGATGCGCCGCGAGGCCCAGCCTCGACGCGACTGGAGACAACGCGGGGTCGTGGAGCGTTCATGTAGCTGGCATGGTCATTGACGGACATAATCCCGACAGGGCGTATAGCATGGCATAAAGCCTGGAAGATCGACTGGAGCAGAAATACCCTTATAAACTCCGGGGAAATCAACAAAAAGTAACAATTGCAATCCAAACAAAACCGTGGAAACTCCACTTAGCAACCCTTGGGCACCGGCTGGGTGCCTGGGTGCCTTATCAGCCAGGTGTCCAACAGGCACTGACGACTTGCGTAGAGCTTCCGCCTCGAACGAGCTCCGCTACCTGCTCCCACCTCCCATCCATCTCACGCTCAATACCCTCCCTCCTCCTATACATTATCCTAGATATCCCTTGACTTCTTGATCTGTTGAGTTTTATCCTCCACCCAGGCTATCCAATATGTTCATTGCACGATCCGAATATGGTAAGCTCCAGTCCTCCAGAGCAACACTTGCAGCATCACTAACAGCTCCCGGATAGACCGTGGAATCAAGTATGCATTCCGAACAGGGCTCCTCGCAACTTCAATCTAAACCTATCGAACTAACAATGCCACCCCAACAGCACCTTCTCCCCGGAAGGTCGTCTGTTCCAGGTTGAATACTCTCTCGAAGCTATTAAGCTAGGATCCACAGCGATCGGAGTACGTCTACCCTGCCTCTTTTCGGATGAATGGATACCGCATTGATATTTTACACATATTGCTTGCTCCATGTGATCTCAACCCTCATACCTAGCCCACAACTGACACGCCCTAGGTCGCAACATCGGAGGGAGTCATCCTTGGCGTTGAGAAGCGCGTTACATCCACCCTGCTCGAAGCATCATCTGTCGAGAAGATCGTCGAAATCGACCAGCACATTGGCTGCGCCATGTCCGGCCTCCAGGCCGACGCCCGGAACTTGGTTGAGCACGCCCGTGTCGAATGTCAGAACCACGCCTTCAACTACGCTGAGCCGCTGCGCGTCGAGAGTACCACACAGGCAATTTGTGACTTGGCTCTCCGGTTCGGAGAGAGCGGTGATGATGAGGAGAGCGTGATGTCTAGACCGTTTGGTGTTGCGTTGTTAATTGCTGGTTATGACGAGGATGGGCCTCAGCTGTATGTTTGACGTCCATGTCTCACATTTATCTTTCGCTAATATCTTTTTACCGTTCGCAGATATCACGCCGAGCCCTCAGGTACTTTCTACCGATATGACGCCAAGGCTATCGGCTCCGGAAGCGAAGGTGCCCAGGCAGAGCTGCAGAATGAATACCACCGCTCTTTGACTCTTGCTGAGGCTGAGACGCTGGTGCTGAAGACGCTGAAGCAGGTTATGGAGGAGAAACTTGATTCCAAGAACGTGCAGTTGGCGAGTGTTACCAAGGAGAAGGGATTCCGCATCTACGATGATGAGGAGATGGGCCGGGCTGTCGCACAGCTTGGTGGAAACCAATAGATACTGCCTTAGTGCTGAAAGTTAGTCCTAAAGGAGCTCGGTGAGCCTTTTATGTTACCATTTGAAAAGTAATGTGTCTAATGCGTAGAGGCTGCTGATGTTATTTGAGTGATGATCGTATTGGAGACTTTCTCCGGAAGTAAACACTCAGTTGATATAGTCATAACTATGTGAAGAATATTTGATGCTGTAGTATACTAATGAGGTCACAAGAAAACAAATCTATAAAACAAGGGCGACAGAGTCTCGATTCTAAAATAACTTTTTGGTATCTCAATGTGGAACTACCGAATCTTATACACACAAGGCTTGAGCACCTGAGCTTCCTGCTCCGGTGTCATGGTATTGCCGGCATCCGGCTTGCGGTCGACAAAGCGCTTCTTGCCAGCAGCAGGAGCAGGAGCACCAACACCGGCATGCTTACCCTTCGCCGGAGCACCAGTCGCCTTAATGAACTCCATCTTCACAAACATCTTGTTTGACTTCTCGACTGACTCCTGCTTGAGAATAAATCCGCGGGACCGGAAGACCTCAATGAATGCGGAGATATCCGTGTCATCGCTGTTATCAGCAGGACGAGCATCCTCGGCGAAAATGTCAGCGTCATCCTCATCGTCCTCATCATCTCCAGCCTTCTTCTTCGGTAGCTTCTTCTGCTGGGTCTTGCTAAGGGGCTTCTGGGCTCCAATCTGCGCCTTCTTGCGCGTCACTTTGCCGAATCGGCTCTTCACCTCGCTGACCCAGCACTCGCCCTTGCCATCGCCGCGCAGCACACGCCAGGCTTCCTCCACGAAGGACACCCAGTTGGTTCCCATCAGACTCAGACAGAAGACAGCCACATCAACAGATCCATCTTCAAGGGGCAGGTTGGAGATATCTGCTTTGGTGATGAGAGGATCCGGTGCCTGGAGATCGTAGCTCTTCAGCTTAATATTCAACTTCTTCGCAGAAGGAGTCAAAGCGCGCGCAAGCCCGGCATCACCACAGCCCAGATCCGCAATAGTGCATGATCCGTTAGGCCTGCGGGGTAGAGGCTGCGGCTTGTTGGGGTTCGGCTTGTTTCCTCTCTTGGGAACGGGCACGGCACCACGGCGGCGGACAAATTGGATGTAGCCATCCACCGGGTTGGAGGGCCAGGATTCTTTCACCTGACGGGAGAAACCTGCGTGGTATTCGCTGAACAGCTCCGGGTTGGCATTGAATAGTTCAACGGCCTTGGAGGAGTCGGTCGTGTACAGGGTTTCGTTCAAGTGGCGGAAGCGAGAGGAGATCAGTTTCTGGCGCATTGCTTGCTGGAGCGGGGTCAGAGTTGCTGTGGTTGTTGGAGGTGCAGCCACAGCATCGGCTGCAGCACTTTTTTCAGCGGCAGGCGCAGCGGCAGAGTCATCCTTCTGGTCCTTGTTCTTCTTGTTCTTCTTCTGCTTCTTCTGGGGCGCGCTTTCATCCTCCTGGGCTGCGGGTGCAGAGGCGTTCTCTTCGTTATCATTCGTCACAGCGGTTTCGGTCTCCTCCGTAGCGGGCTTCTCTTTCTTCTCCTTCTTCTTTCTCTCGCGCTTGGCAGGTTTTGGGGTATAGCCCTCGATGTGCTTGCGGTACATATCGTTGACATTGCTTCCGGTGACATTGTCATTGCCACGCTTGCGCTTGTTGTTCCCATTGTTCTTCCCATTGGGGGTTGAGGATTCCTTGGACTTGGAATCGTTCGGTTTTGCGGCCTCGGCCTCACGCTTGGGACCGCTTGAAAGCGACCATCCTGGAACGGCGAACATTTTAGGACTTGAATATTCGTTCTGGCGGGAGAATTGGCTTCAACCCAACGTAGAATCCAGTCAACTTCTTGGAAAACGGAGAATGCAGAACTGCGGAGATAAAAAAAAAAAGTAGCCGGCAGAAAATCATCTCCACACGTATTGAGTAATATGAATACGATTATTACCAATGATACCACATTGCAGCCATGATTATCAGGCACCAAAGCTCGGTTCACCAACAATAACTACACTGTGTATAGTCTCAAATAGTAAAGTTCAGAGAAATCTCATTTTTTTTTCTTGATATTCTTTCCAGCGCGATTTTGATGTCTAACTCCTCGAGTTGTCCAGGCTGTATGTAGCTAAAACCTTGGCGTGCAACCACTCAGCATTGGCCCATCATCTTAGCCGCCCCGGAATAAGCTGTCATTAGCGTCAGGCGCTTAATAAAGGGAAAGAGATTAAGCACGACCGATCCACGTGGTCAGGGGGGCCCCATGTCAGGTCTTATGGGCTGAATGAGAACAAGATAGTAGGTAGAGAATCAGTCATATGGTGGGATGCATAGAATCCATGGATAAAAGCTGAAGGGATCAACAAATTAGAATCAAGGGTCACACATGGTTGATCGCGGGTGATCTTCTGCTCGGCACCGATGCCTTGTGGAGTTGGAAATTGGATCGGATCCAGACTCTCTCTGCCTCCGCCGTCAACTATCCCCCCATCTAAGACCTTTTTCCCGGTCTCCTCTCTCTCTGTCTACCCAGCCCCACCATGTCTTTAAGCCAGGCTTACAATTGCCAATAAACCTGGTCTAATCTACGCGACCATGGCTGACGAGGAAGCCCAAGCAACCGACTCTGGTAACGGCCGTTCTGCCGAGCCGGGAAGAACCCAAACGCCCCGCAGACTTCCTAAGAAGCGCACCAAAACAGGCTGTTTGAGTATGTCAACAGGATAAATGATGGGCCCTCTTTTGTTGATCTGTATTGATTATTTTCGTTAGCTTGTCGGAAGCGTCGCATCAAATGTGGCGAAGAGAAGCCCACATGTGCTAACTGCGTCAAGTCCAAGCGCAGCTGCGAGGGCTATGCCCAGAGGGTGGTCTTCAAAAATCCCTTGGGTATCGTGGGGCCATATGGCCCACCACAAGTCCAGGATGACCAGATGCAGCAGCAAAATACACGGGTTCCGCTGTACAGTGAGTTTACCTCGCTGCCGCCTCAACAGGCAGCGGCAGCAGCACGACATCCCATGTTGGCCCCGCGACTAGATGGCCACATGCTTCAAGGGTATCAGTACCCTGCTCCAACTGCTGCAATAGCTGGAAGGGCTCAACCAGATGCGCAGCAGATTGTTGACCCTCCACAGTTTGGTTACCCAGCGCCTCCAGCACAGGTGCCTCAGCAGTGGCTTGATCATTCAGCAGGACAGGTTGGACAGGGGACAATTCCCTCTGCTCCGCTCAACTACATGCAAATTCAGACTCAGCCTGTTGGCTTAAATAATCCTAGTCCCCAATATAGCATGGTGAATCCCCAGCTGCCACAGCCCATTACCGATTGGGCAAGTATCACACACCAGGACTATGCCAGGAATTCATCCCCCCAGGTACGATATACTCTAAAAGCTTGGAAAATATCTCTGCTGAGAATTTACAGTCATTCCGGCCAGCAAATACAACTAATCGCTATCCACAATCGCCTGAGCAGCCTCTACAGCCCACTACCCCTGGACAATACTCCCCGCCCTCTCAACCGCAAATTGTATATGTTAAAGATGAAGCTGAAGACTATTATGACGTCGAGTCTGACGAGGAATTGGAGGACCAAACTCAGACAGAGGGCTTCAACCAGTTGAGTCTTATCATGGCCTCTGCCAACCATGATGACCGCCGGATGCGCTCCTTTACCACTCACCTGAACGAACCAAATATCCTGTCCTCATACCACCCGACGCTGGGATCATCCCCCCTAAATAACCCCAAGACAGCCCGCATCTTCGCGCACTTTATCCATTCGACGGCCCCCTCATTGTCGATATTCGAGCGGCACCCGACCGACTCCTCCATCAACTTGGGCAGCGTTATTCCACCCGATCAACAAGGTCTGTGGACCTACACACTTGCCCTCAAAGCCTTAGAGCACCCGGCTCTTCTGCAAGCTATTCTTGCCGTTAGTAGCTTGCATATTGCATACCTACAAGAGGCCCCTACTACTGTCTCCTTGAAGCATTATCACTACGCCTTGAAGCGCCTAGGTCGTGCCGTTGGTCTTCCTGGTCGGCGGAAACAGATTGGGACTATGGCAGCTACCCAACTTCTGGCCTACTACGAGGTCATGTCGGCCGATCACAGTAAATGGAATAGTCATGTGGCCGGGTCTGCTCAGTTGATCCGAGAAATTGATTTTGCGGATATAACTCGAGGTCTTCGTGCTCATCGGCGCAGAGTCAATGAACAACGAGCTCAAATGGGATATTCTAACCCGTCGATGCAATACTATCATTCTTATGGTAGTGAAGTATCTGAAGACGATCCCTTTTCTGAAAAGGAAAATGCCATTGACCAAGTGCTCATCAGCTCTATAATGGGGCAAGTGGTTAACTACGACGAGTTTGGCCATATTGAAGGTCACTACCAATCTCCAAAGAAGCACTTTTCTCGGAAGGACATTGAGAACTTTCGCATCCAGTGTGACTTGTATTGGTGGTTCACGAAACAGGACGTGTTTCTTAGTTTGATCAGTGGTGAGAAGACATTGTAAGTTAACTCCTCATATTACGATTGGTGTCACATGCTAACCTTGTCAATAGTACGCCTCAGTATCTTCGAAGCCAATGTCCCCCTCGAGCCGCGGTCGGTCGGATTGATGCGGTCTATGGCTCTGCTGATCACCTATGGCTACTACTTGGCCGCATATCTGATTTTGGCGAACGGGACCGTAGACGAAAGCTGAAGAATACCCGCGCATCGGGTGTAGCCTGGAGGCCGGGCCAAGAGCTCTTCCGATTTATGGGTCGTTTTGCTGGCGGCAGTGGTCCGCCTGGGGGATCAAGACCGCCTAAACCTCCCGGGCCCCCCCGGCCCCCAGGACCAGGACCGCCAGGACCGCCTTCATCAGGCTCGTCTAATTCTAATCTCGGCAGCAGTCCCGCTGCCCCTTCAGAGTCCTCCCAGGAAAGCCCACCGTCCCAGGGTCCACCTCCGGGTCCACCAGGTCCACCGGGGGGACCCCCAATGTACGGCATGGTGCCACCGCAACCTCCAGTTCAAGTGCCAACGGCATTCGTTTATGATAGACGTGGGCAGCCAAAAACACCGGAACAAGAAGACCATAGTGAGGAAGCCACATACGCTGAGGCAGAGTGTGAATGGGAAGAGATCCTAGCTGCTATGGATACCTACGTCCAGGCCCTGGGTCGAGATTTCCAGCCTCTACCCGCAGATGTGACGACAGTCATCGATTCTCCATTTGGACCGGCCATGCAGTATCGTACACATACCATCGCCGTGGTCTGGGCAATGTATTACGCTGGACGAATCCTGCTGCACCGCCTCCACCCATGTCTGCCCCCGGCCATGATGATGGCTGCCAGTGTAGCAGCTCCTACAACTGCAGATTGGGCACAGATAATAGGCCGCATCACGGCCGGTGTCTATTATCCACAACGCTACAATCTCCAAGCTGGCAGCCTGAGCCCGACCCTCGGTGCTTCGCTCACGGAGATGACCCTGCCGATTTTCTTTGCAGGTGTACAGTACGTTAATCATGTGCAGCGGGTCTGGATCATTTCGAAATTGAGCGATGTTTCGCGGCTTACTGGCTGGAAAACTTCTGATGCTATCGCCGGTGGTTGCGAGAGCTCTTGGATCGTTGCGGCTAAGCATGGACGGGGACCTCCATATGAGCGATCTGTTATGAGTGAACGTGAGCGTCACCGTGATGATCCTGATGATCCTGTAAGCTTGGGAACTCTGATTGATGTGTCGCTTATCACTAATTCTCTATTCTAGCCGCAGTATGTTGTCGACAGAGAGGCGGAAGCACTGTGTAGTGATGATCGGCGGTTTGTTCCTTTTCGGCCGCCCGACCGAGCATTTTTGGCCATGGGGCTATTGAGTCTGGAAGGTGACTTGCGAAATCTAGAATTGTAAGGAATCTGGACTAGCTAATGAGACTCGTTGCTCTATTGCATGCATACGTGCCCTACAACCTAAGTCCTTTCAAGTATGTATTCCCAGTATCCTTATAGACAACCCAACCCACCTCACATACTCTTGTGTCTGGCTAGTTTCCATACGGGCTGCTATTAAGCCTGTCCGGGTGATGTTTTCAAGCCACAGGGTCGTCATTTTAACCCAGTTGCTCTCGGTGTCATGGGCGCAGCACATGTACATGTACAACGTACCTACATTAGGCATGATGACATACAGTAGTACAGACTAAAAGGGACTAAGTGTGGCGGAGGCCAACACCCCACATCAAATCATAAGGAAAACAAACCCAATTTCATCATTGCCATGGCTTCTGCCTGAAGAGTCAAATCTCAATCTCGACCTTGAAGCTGAAATTACGCCACATTCTTATCTCTAACATCCTCAACCCTGGATTCTGACCCTTTTTCTCTCTCACTCTCACACGTGGTTGACCGCAACCCCACCATCAGCGGCCCCAGTCAGCCGCCCTCGTCATATCCACGGTTCACATCTCCCTCACAAGGCACTTTCATAAACAAACAAACCCCGGTCAAATCTGCGTCGTTCCAAACCCCTGCAACCATGTCTCGCTACGAGGATTATCGCTCGTCATCGGGAACCCTAGACTCTCGCGATCGATATGACAAATACTCGCGAGGACCACCGGTAATGGACCGTGAACGATCCCGCTCTCGACCCCGCCGCATGGAAGATGAACGTTTCGAATTCAGATTCCAGGAAGAAGGCCGCTACGGTCCGCCCGCACGCGCCCCGGGCCGTGTCTACGAAGACGAGCACCTGGTTCACACATCCGGACCACTGGTGGCGCCTGACCGTCGCCGTCGCCGAGACGAGAGCCCATCCTTTGCTCCGCCACGCTTAATTAGGCGGCAGTCGTCTCTTGATACCTTCGACCGCATTCCTAGACGCAAAATGGAGCCCGTTCCGAGGGCCCCAAGGGTGCCTCAGCCACCACTGCATCGGCCTGCGCCGGGTCGCTATCGCGAGCGTGAGGTTTATGAGGATATTCGTATCGCTGAGCCGGATTACTATGGTGACGAGGAGTTTCGTGAGTTCAAGGAGAGGGATAGTATGCATCGCAGACGTTCTGGTAGTATGGCTAGACGCCGACATGAGGAGAAGCCTTACCCGCGGAAAGGCAAGACGCGCATTCCGCGCAAGTTTGTGCATATTCATGCGATCTTGGATTTGGGATATCCTTTCAAGGAAGAGGTATGGTTTCTTCTATCTTTGCATTGGGATCTTGTTGCTGATTACCTATTAGGAGGATACCATTATCATCCAGAAGGCTCTGTCGAAGGAGCAGATTGACGAGGTGATTACTCTTAGTCGACAGTTTAGAAGACCTGTGCTCGAGGAGAGTGAGTGAAGCGTCTTGCTGCTGACTTTCAAGAGAATCTTGTACTGACATTCTTCTAGCTGAATACCTGCAAATCCAACGGCCCCGCGAGCGACTTACAACGGAGCATCTCCTACTTGAGTCTCATCACTCACCTCGCGCCAGCCACGAGACATTTATTGTCGAGGCACCCTCTCGACCCCGAGATTATGAGTATGAGTACGAGGAGGTGATCGAACGACCCGTCGAACGACCACGTGTGCATACCATCTCTCGGCCACGATCTGTATCGGTGCATGCACACGGCCGCGTGTCGTCTCCTGTCCGATACATTGAGCCTCGGTCTAGCCGTGTTGAAGAACGCATAGAATCGAGGCCCCGTGACTCTGGCTCAATGGTTCTGGTGCGGCCCCGTCACAGCGATCATGATGTATCGGACTACATTCACGATCTGGAAGAGGAGACGAGGCTCTTGAGATTGGAGCGACAGGGCGGTATCGAGATCACGCGACAGCGCGATACAGATATCATTGACAGCAAGGGCAATGGGGAGGAGATAACTGAGATTCGCCGCTCAGAACGCAGAGGTAAGTCCACAGATCTATACTCCTAGCTTTTGCTTCTAATGCTAACATTCTTCTAGAACCTAGTTCGAGAGTGATGCGGGCCATGATGGCCACCTTGACTTAGCTGGGATTACATTTCTTAGGAGAGGACGAGACATGACTTACGGACTGACGAGATCTCTTTTTTACTCTGCATATTTTTATTTCTCATAACCTCTCTCCGTGTATTTTTTTCATCACCAATTTCATATAAACTATTATCTGACTTGATTTAACTCGATTGGATGAAGAGACCGTGGCTGGTGTGGTGTGGGGCGGTGCAGCGCCGCGGGATAAACCATCGCACCTTCTCGTAGCTGATCATCCATTCATCTCACCCCGTTTTACTTCTTTTTCCCACCTTCGCGTCCTCATATTTTACAATCATGGATCGAATGCAGGCATTCGGTAAGACCTTCAGGTGAGTGCTCAGTTCCACATCACCCTCTCAGGGAAGCGCCCACAATAAAAACCACGCACCCTCCGTTCTAGGCGTCAATAGTTACTAACTTCATTTTGTCTTTATTTTGTGGACGATTAGCGCGAGCTTCACGCCTTTTGCGCAGCGCACCCAGCAGATGATCAAGGAGCAGCTTGGCCAGGCTGAGGAAAAGACCCAACTCCCCGATGAATACATCGAGCTTGAGAAGCGCGTCGATGCGCTCAAGCTGGTTCACCAGAAGCTCTTGCAGGTGACGTGAGTGCTTACCTGTCAAGAAGGCGTCGCATACAGGATGAGTCCACTGACCGGTGCGGGGACGATGATCCCCTCCTCACAATAGCTCCCAATACTCCAACGAGGCCTATGATTACCCTCCCAACATCCGCGAGTCCTTCAACGACCTTGGTCGCACCATCAACGAGAAGGTCAGCCTCCTGTCGCAGGCCAGCTCCCCCGCTGAGGCTCAGGCTGCCTTGACCGCACCCCCGTCCGCCAAGCCGCAACCCAAGACCTTCAACCATGCGATCGCACGTGCCTCGCTCGCCGGTTCGCAGACCCTTGCGCAGAGCATGGATGGCGAGGACCCGCTCGCCAACGCTCTGGAGAAGTATGCTCTGGCTGAGGAGAAGGTCGGCGAGGCTCGTCTGGCCCAGGACTCCCAGATCCAGTCCCGCTTCCTGGCTGGTTGGAACACCACCCTTAACACCAACTTGATGTTCGCCGCCAAGGCCCGCAAGAACGTTGAGAACGCCCGTCTGACACTTGACTCCGTCAAGGCCAGCAAGAAGGCTGCTGCTCGTGGCGACCTCGATAACCTGAGCGAGGATGCCCGACAGGAGATTGAGCAGGCTGAAGATGAGTTCGTGGGCCAGACTGAGGAGGCCGTTAGCGTGATGAAGAATGTATGTTTTCCCTTTCATGAGGCTGTTTTACTCCTGGATATGGCGATAACCTCTGTCAAAATACGTTGCTAATGTCGGTTCCCACTTACTGCAGGTCCTTGATACCCCCGAGCCCCTGCGCAACTTGGCCGACTTGATCGCTGCCCAGCTGGAGTTCCACAAGAAAGCCTACGAGATCCTCAGCGAGCTTGCCCCAACTGTGGACGCGCTGCAGGTCGAGCAGGAGGTGAGAAATTCCCACGATTTTTGATCTGGTTCCATATCTAATTATTTTATAGGCTAGCTACCGCAAGGCACGTGAAGGCGCATAAGCGTTGTAGTTTTGTTTTTGTCCCTCTAAGCCTTCCGCATACTACAGAGTAGTCCGGGTCGCGTCTTTGTATTTAACCCCCTTTTTTTTGCTTCAGTGAGATCCTAAGCATGACCAATTTGTCTACTTGGCCTTGACTTCCTAGATTGAGAATCCTGCTACCGTGGCACAATATTTCAGCAAGTATCAGAGTAGTCCAGCCCACATATAATTGTAGCTATTTTGCTGGTGACCGCCCTGGTGGCCTGAGGCAACCCAGCTAGCTCCAGGAGCTCCGAACAACCAGACTACATCTCGTCTCCCATTCCAACCCCGCGACTACTGTGTTTTGAGGAGGACTACATCAGTGTTTAACGGAATATCACAAAACGAACCACCGACAACATCTCAATCTTGAACTGCTGGTCCTGTCGATTGCCCCGCTACGGACTCCCATTATCCAAACCCCAAGTGACCACCTTGACCCGATTCCACTCTGTCACTGCGATATTCCCTACGACATCAATAGTATTGCCTAGCGCATAATTCCGAATCGCCTTTACAAGTGTTGCATTGTATCGCGGTTGCGAACTCCTGTCACCCATCCACCCGTTCTCCGACTCGAATCCGAACAGCGGACCTGAGCCCATTCTCCTTCAATCTTCGAAAGTTTCGTGGAAATAAATACCCATCAAAATGGCTAACGGGTACGTTCAATATCAAATGTGTATTGGACTGATTGCGATGTAAAGGGATCAGACTTGGCTCTGCTCTTCACACGACATATCGTGTCAATCGTCAATATTCATCGCATCTGTCCAGTCTTGCTCCAGAAAGAAAGAAAGAAACAAGAACTAATACTAGTTGTGATATAGCTGGAGTCTACTCATCGGCCTGATCGTCGTCGCTGCTGCCTGTATGGCTGCCTGGTTCTTCAGCCCGAAGGGCGACAACCAGACGTGAGTTCTATCTCTCTGCTACCTGCACTTGGCGATTGAAATGAATACCAAACTGACCTATTTGCTATAGTGTCTGGCGCAGTACCCTCATCCTCTCTTTTATTTCCTGCTACTTGATGTGGGGTACGTTATACATCTCATCCAAATACAGATCCTAGTTCCGCCTTCTGGAGAAATGAGTTGCTAACTTAGTACCTGCCTACAGCCATCATCTTCCTCTCACAGTTGCATCCCCTCATCGTACCAAAGAGATCCGATATCCGTCCTGGACGGGTACCTAATTAAATTGTTCTTATTTTCTCTGGTCGTTCTTCGGCACGTTAGTTTATGCTATTTCGGGTCCGGGGTTTCTTTTTTCTGTGACATATTACATTGGACTTGAGCGGAGATCATTGGATCTTGTCTCTGTATTCCCTGCTTGGGTGGGCTGTGCCATAGAATATGGGCATAACATAAATTACTTTCAATTGCTGTCTTGGTTACGAGTGGCTAAGGTCGGACATCTGGAGTTTTGAAATGATATCAGAATTCTGGTTTATGCCACTGAATATCTCTGATGTTCCGTGTGTCAATTGTGACTGCTATAGCTTTTTCTTCGTCCAAATATATGTATCTATCTATTCGCCAGGACCGGTATCTTTAGCTTCTAGATTAAGGTATGGATGAGCCTCATGCTCAATAGATCATGGTATAACAAGAATTAAATACCTAGCCAAATACGACCTAGGTAGAATTATCTATATAAGAAAGTAAGAACCTACCCACCATCAACATCATTAACCAACCCCCACAGCCCCAAGAATCACCTTCTGCACCGCCCACCTAGCAATCTGCCCCGCAACAGCAACAGCAACAGCCCTCAAATACCCACACCCAAGCAAAATATAAAGTGCCTCAATATTACTCAGCAGCACAAGATGCGTATCAACAACACCAAGCGACAGCAACGAAGCAAGAACATCAAACAAGCCTGTAAGATACCTAGTCGGCAAATACGGTCTTAACAGCGACTCCACAGCCGCAAGCCACGCCTCCAATAACGAAGACGAAGCAGAGTACTCCGCGTCGCGAGTAGAAGATAGAGCTGCCTTAGCGTTAAGCATGCTTGTTGTGGCTTCTGTCCGCATTACGCCGTGAGGAGTAGCGCGTGCGCTCGGAGTCGCATTGTCCGTTCTGTCTTGGTTTCCGCTCCCGTCTGAGCCCCAGATTACCAGGAGGATGGGGAATAGCTTTGCGCAGCTGCTTACTAGCAATGCGGTGCTGATTGCAGTCGGACTTGCGGCTGTTGGTGGGGGGAGGGGTTGGATGTTTTGGATTGGGGCCGTGGAGGCGCGGCGGAGGAGTGTTGGTCTTGCTGGTGGTGGGAGGGAGATGGAGGTTGTGGATGCGGAGGGGTGTAGGCCCTGTGGGGTTAGAAATGAGTCTTGTGGGGAGAGCGTGTCTGAGGGGGCGAGGTTTGGAGTGAGTTTCGGTTGGGTGGCAGTGTTGGCTTGCGGTTGGATGTTTAGTACTTGTGACGAGGGGGAGGGTTTGAATGTTGGTGTTGGAGGGCCGGAGGGGAAAGGTGTCGATGTGGTGTCGGTCGTATTGCCAGTGTTATTGGAGGAGGTAGCACCGCTGCTGTTCGCTTCTGACGCGCCATATCGACGGGTTTTGGGAACAAGTATTGAGGCGATTAGTCGTACTGTGAGGTGGTGCGCGAGAGTGGCCAGGGTGTTTAGGGTGAGGAAGAAGAGGTATTGCACGATGATTGGAGCGCGGGAGATGAAGGTTGTCGCTAGGGAGGGATCTTTCTCGAGACGTGCCCAGGTCAAGTAGACATCGAAAAGTAGCAGAAGAATGCCCAGGCGTATGATTGATCGCTGAAGAGCAATTCGTTAGCTTTGTGTTGTGTTATGGCGCGGAGCGCTTCTCACATCAAATCGGTCATCATCACGACCGAGTCGGTTGAAGAGGAGATGTCGGTAGACCTTTTTCGAGATATGTCAGTTGGGAGCTTCCGAATATTAAATAGAAGCTTTACCTGCGGTTTGATGAGCACCAGGTCAATGAAGATCACGACGAAGTCGTACTCGACGTATTTGTCGGCGAAGCGTTGGCAGCGCGGGCACTGGGTCAATCGCACGCCTTTTCCCTGGGAGCGATCATCGGCGCGACTATAAGCACTGTACAGGTGCGAGACCGGGTAAGAGCACTCTATGCAGATAGGCATCGTGACATGACGCCGTGAAGGAGGAAAGATGATTGTGGGCGGTCAAGTTGATTTGTCGGGGATTCAGGAGCCAATTACGGATACAGCGGGCCGATCTATACCTGATTGTGATCAACAATATCTAGTATCAACCGTGAAAAAAATTATTGGAACATAACAGAACTTTTTTTATTCTGTGATCTTATATACTATGTCGCGTGACGGTCACTATATACAAGGGATATCTCACAGTCTATATGCATCAATCAATCACACGTTTTTTGTCGGCCCAGCTAGGCTGGATAGCTCGACAAACAGCCTCATAATCCTGGAACCGCTGCGAATCTTCTGGCAGCCCAGGAGTCGTCCAGAACATAGTCCAATTACTATCAGACAGCTTCCAGGTACCAGCTGATCGCTCAAAATACCATTTGTTGACCGGGTTGTCCTTGCGACTACGCCAGCAGACTCCATGGGGGAAACAGGTGCGCACCATCGCATTGAACACTATGTCGGCAACACCGCCTGCGCCCTGGCTGCGTTTGAGGACAGCAAATTTGTCCAGATATGGGACCATGCGTGCGACGCTTTCTGGACTTCCGTCATCAACGACACCGGGTGGTGTTTCCCAGGTCAGGATCGCGCCACCTTCGTACTCACCGGCGATGATGAGGCCGGCGATGCGATCATTGACTCGCTCTAGATAGTTCAGGACATCCAGCTTTCGGTCGAAGGAATCTTCAATGAGATGTACCAGGCGAGGAAGGTCGATCGATGGGTCGTTGAGTTGCAGTCGTGGCTGGTGCTGAGCCGTCCAAACCTGTACGTGCGGATTCGGGAGGAGAGTTAGGGGCATTCCACGTTTGACAAACGTTGTATGGGCTGTCATGTGGCTAAGCGCACTGGGTCGTCGACCATTGACAGGACCACGGCGGCCTGGAGGAAGCGATGAGGAGAGAAGAGGTTTATCAGTGAGAAGGTTGTGGATGAGAGGATTACGCTGGCGTCGGGTTCCAACGGCCGATAGCTCTGGCGTAGTCTTCTCAGCGGGACGCGATGAATTGGCGACTTCATATGGGGATGTGATGACGCTTGACGCAGTTGCTGGTAGCAGGGCAAGGGCCTTCTGAGACAAACGAAGATTCTGCAGGTGGCCATCAAGAATCGGTCTCATGGCCGTGGACCCGGGCAATTGTGCTGATATCTCTGATCTGGGAGAGAGAACCTCTTGGGTAGCGAATTTAGAAAAAGGGTTGCTGTCCAAGATTGAATACGCTGTATCTAGACGGGCGTTGGCTGTTGTGTCGGCCCCTTCCCCACAAAGGGAGTTTCGTGTCTGGAGCAGCTCCTTCTCAATATCGTCAAACTCTTGCTCCATGTTAATAAAGACATGAGAACTCTGGGGCCCCCTAAAGGCAGGGATTCCTCCGAATGGGTGCAGAAGAATCACTCGGTCTAATGAAACCTCCTTCTGTAAAGCCCCAATTCGCTCTGCAGTGACTGCAGGGTCTTCATCTGGGTCTGGGTAGGTGGAAAGCCCGGCAAATTCTTTGGTCAGAGCAATGACAGCATCATCTGCAGACACCGGAACGGCCTTGGGGTTCTCCTCAAGGTAGGCGACTGGTGTGACAATGACGACATGTCCGTCCCGAAGGGGTGCTAGAAGCCCTTTTCGAGACGACACTTTGGGTTGGCTGGATCCTTCATCGGAGACTGAAAGTGCAGAGTCCAAGCGAAAGGCTTTCGAATCTGGCTGTTCATCAACCGCTGCCGATAGTCGGTTAGCTTGCGCGATGGCAGTTTGTCGCATAGTAGTGCTATCCGCATTGCCGGGGTCAACTACCACGCAGCATGCCATTCCTAGCCGAACGAGTTGTGATAGGGTCCTGGCCACGCCATTGATAACTGAGTCATCGAGCGACTGCGGTGAAGTGATCTTGATCAGAGCAAGATGTAGTCTCTCAAACGACTCCGGTCCACGAGAGGCTGGGGTTGTGTTTTGCCGGAACACGGGGCTGTCATAGACTGCTCTGGAGGCACCGTAGAACGAACCCAGGTTTACCCCAGAAGGGGAGGAGGACTCTTGTTCCTTGGGAGCTTCATCGGACTTTAGAGTGGGCTTGGGAGGACTATTTTTAATCCAAGACAAATACTGTTTTGCTTCTCGCTTCGTTGAGGCCGAGTTCAAAAGACTTAGGAAGAATTCCTGTAGAATCCAGAATTCAATGATTAGTATGGTCCTTTGTCACCGGAGCGCACGCGATCTTACTCGGTCAAGCTGCTTCTCTTTTGCACGGCGCCCGAGCCCGTCGTTGTTTTGGGAGGTACCCGAAAACTCAGCAGTCTGGTGGCCGCGCACGCAGAATTGCTGGACCGGGGATATCAATGTTGAATCATTGGGGCGAGCGATACGGTGCTAGTAAACGGTCAGCTTCGGGGCGCACCGATGTTCCGTGTCTCGGGTCCGATATCAACCTTTGCTAGCGAGGTCCGAGGCCAGTTGAGTGCCCGAGAGCTCATTTTGAGGCGCTAACAACTGGCCGGTAGAAGGATTGAGCAATCTCTGGGCAAGAGGAGAAATATCTCAGAAAAAGTAAATGTTGAAGATCGGAATATGGAATATGACGCATCCTCGGATGCGATTCACCGCCTGATGGAGGAGGGATTTAAAGTCTTCAGCCCAACGACGATAATTTATCCGGGACCCGAGATCAGTCTATCAGTCCATTGGACATGGTTCTATTAGCTCATGGTATTAGTACCACCTTCCCCTTATATTTCAATGTCTGTATATCTACCTGCAATTTGGTCTTGCTGATCCTTGAGCTTTACCGGAGCTACGGAACTACCGTGGAACAACATATTTTGAAGTAGGACTCTATAGTTCGGACCAGATCGGTATGGATCTAAGTTAGTGCTTTTTTCTTTTTCCAATTTTAAGTAGCATGCTATCGATGGATGATACAAATAATTCCAAGATGCTCAATAAATACCGCATGTGTTGTCTAACAGCTTGAAACAGTTTGAAACAGCTTGTTTTGTAGATGTCAACTGGTATAGTTCTTAAAAGTCACTAATGCTATCAGATCTGCGTGTCAACTGTTGTATTCCGATCTTTTGTCTGCAGTAAAACACGTTGGCCCTCATTAGATGAGCTTTGGATTTCTTTACCCAAGGATCTGGTCTAATTCTCCGGAACTACATAACTTATCTCCATACTTCGTGATGGAGCTTGGGGACCTATGAGAAACCACTCCCCACCATAATGACGCACACTGGACAGACTCATAAAACATATTCGCTGCTTCAATGCACTGTAGAGATTCCGAATTGCTGAATTTTAAAAGAATAAAATTTCATCTATTTAATATCTAGATAAAGCAATCGGTCCGAAGTCGTGATTTCACCGCTTTGGAGTCACCAGTACTGAGAGGGAACTTGCTGACAAGGGAGTTTGCTGGGACAGGATCACGTACTCCTGGAGTTTTATGTACATCACCCCGCCACTCTTCTTATTCTCCTTCCCCAATCCGATCCTAGGTTCTTCTTGATCTCACGAACGTCCAGTTCTTGCGATCATTTGGGGTCTTTTTCAAATCCGTAGGTATGGCCCCCGGATATTGCTTGTCTTCCCCCCTACTTCCCATCCCATCCCGCCCGCTGCCCCTCCTTGCGCACACTGTCGTCGCAAATTCTTATCTGCGGGCGCGGATGACCAGCCACCGATTCATATTGCTTGAAACCCTAGAACGCTTTCTTGTTTTCATGACTTGTTTGGTCTGAGCGATCATTATTGCTTGCAGATAAACTAATCCTCACCGGTCTAGATTTGCATCCCCTCGTTCCCCGGCGCCACCGAGCTGGGTCCCCCTGCAAGCAGAGCAAAAAAGGGAAAAAACTCCCCAATTGTCCAAGTGCCGCTTATACCCACCAACGAGCGCGCCTATTCCATCTGCCACCAGATCCCATCTTCGATCCATTCAGAATCTTCTCGATCTCCTCAATTCATCATGTCTGATCCCAGCGAGCAACCTTCGGAGTCCATGCCCGGCCAGGACAACGGCTTGAAGCCATTGTCGAACGCGGACGACTTGTCGCTCGGCAACCCCAGCAACAGCGAGCTCTCCCGGATCATGAGCCGCGCGGGTATTGCCCTGGCCAATGGGTTCCCGCTGGACGAGGACGACGACGAGGAGGAAGTGGAGGGGGATTACGTCGCAGTGGACCAGGAGGAGGACTCCAATGAATTCCCATACTGGTTCCGCCGGCCCCCAACACACCACCGCACAAAGCTTGATGAACTGCACCCGTTCGTTCAGCTTCTTTCCACCTCTAACGTGGAAGACTGTATCGCCGTGGAGAATGCTTTCCCAGAGGCAGAGCGCTGCTCGCGTGACAAGGTAGGGCAGACCCCTTGCGAATTTATCATCGAGGCCATGGACTGCGAAGTGTGTGACCACTCATGGCATAGCTTATCGCGTGCTGCCAAAGGTTACTCAAAGTCCTCAATTCGGCACTCTGCATATATGTGGCTGGACCCATAGCTAACTGGATCCACTTGTATAGTTTATCTACCGCCTCACTAGGTGTCCCGAACTGAGCCTGGGCCTGTTCACCTTGCCCCTATATGGTGATCAGCCTAAGCCTCGCGCCACTCTTGTTGGACACATCATTGCTACCCGTACCTCGGAGCCGAGCGTGACGGATCGATCGATGCGCCTACCCAGCGACTGGAAAAGTGAGCGCTGGACATTTGACGGTGACGAAGCGGTTGGTCACGAAGAGGGTGGTCGCACTATTGCCATCCACTCGCTCGCTGTGCTGCCAGAGCACCAGGGCAAGCAGGTCGGTAGCACCTTGATGAAGTCGTACATCCATCGGATCCGGGAGGCCCAGATTGCCGATCGGATTGCGATCATCGCCCATGACCACTTGATTCCCTTCTACGAGTCATTTGGCTTCGAGAGCCATGGCCCCAGCAAGTGCCAGTTCGGCGGCGGTGGATGGGTGGATCTGGTATGTTACTTACCTTCCCTAACCGTTTTCCTTGTATATATATACTAACGCATTTGCTCAACAGGTTTTGGAGCTCGGCAATGAGTCTAGCTAAGCTTATGACGATCATTGTTTTGCATTTAATTCGTGGACTAGTGTGTGGCCAATCCTCCGGTCTGCTATTGTCTTTCGTCCCATTTTATCCGCTTTCTTTGGTATCTTCCAATGTTCTTTTTCTCACGCTTCCCCCCCCCGTTACGCACTCATGTCCGGTCATCGGTTTTGGACCTTAGGGTTGAAAGAAAATGGAGTTAATTGTTTTCTTTTCTTTTTTTTTCTTTTTTTTTCTTTTTTTTTTTTTTTTTTTTTTTTACTGGGATGGGATTGGGATGGCTAGTCTTTATGGAACTTATGGACGGGAAACCCAAGGCTGGGCATTCTCCCAACGGTCACAAGGACTTGTGTACCATAGTTGAAATGCGATGTACATGAGTATGACTTTGTTTGATTAAATAGAGAGAAACACCAAAAAAAGAAGTCTCGCGAAGATAATATCCTAGCAAGTCTCGGTTATCGTATCCAATCCTGGTCCCCGCATTTGCCTACCGCCCGGCAGAAAAATATCCCGACCAAAATTTTCATGGAGAAACAGACTCAAACAATCATTCCACCCTAGAGTCATTACAGCACCCAGTTTGACTCCTGTGGCCCATCATGAAGACAACGTGGAAGGATGTGAGTCCCCAACTTAAATACTTGATATCTGCTCCTCAAGTTTGAAGACTCATCCGCTAATCCATTTTCACCGCTAGATTGCGCCTGTGCCCACTCACCAGGAATTCCTGGATATTGTCCTGAGCCGTACTCAGCGACAGCTGCCCACTCAGATTCGTGCCGGTTTCAAGATCAGCCGTATCAGAGGTATTTAATCCTTCTTCTATGTCCGAATTCAATCCGATGGGGTCGCTTTTCGTCAGTGGCGAGCGCAACAAAAAAAATTGTTATCGGGGTTATCGATAAAAGCAACATTGCTGATCAAATTTTTTTCGGGCAGGTTTCTATACCCGTAAGGTCAAATTCACCCAGGAGACCTTCGGTGATAAGTTTCAGGCTATCCTCGATGGATTCCCTCGTCTGCAGGATATTCATCCTTTCCGTAAGTTCCTTATCTGGTCTAATCTCAGCCGGGTGGGGTCTAACAGCCACTAGACAAGGATTTGATGAACACCCTCTATGACGCCGACCACTTCCGCATCGCCCTCGGTCAGGTTTCGACTGCCAAGCACCTGATTGAAACCGTTTCCCGCGATTATGTCCGTCTCATCAAATATGCGCAATCTCTGTTCCAGTGTAAGCAGCTGAAGCGCGCTGCGCTCGGTCGCATGGCCACCATCTGTCGCCGCCTGAAAGACCCGCTTGTCTACCTCGAGCAGGTTCGCCAGCATTTGGGTCGTCTGCCCTCGATTGACCCCAACACCCGCACTCTCCTGATCTGCGGTTACCCGAACGTCGGAAAGTCCAGCTTCTTGAAAAACATCACCCGCGCCGATGTCGATGTCCAGCCCTACGCTTTCACCACCAAGTCCCTGTTCGTCGGTCACTTCGACTACAAGTACCTGCGCTTCCAGGCCATCGATACCCCCGGTATTCTCGACCACCCTCTGGAGGAGATGAACACCATTGAGATGCAGTCTATCACCGCTGTTGCTCACTTGCGCTCCGCTATTCTGTACTTCATGGATCTTTCCGAGCAGTGCGGTTACTCCGTTCAGGACCAGATCAAGCTTTACCACAGCATCAAGCCCCTGTTCGCCAACAAGATTGTGTACATTATCATTAACAAGATTGATGTCCGCCGTCCCGAGGACCTGGACCCCGAGGAGCAGGCCCAGCTGCAGGAGATCCTCAAGTCTGGAGATGTTGAGATGCTCCAGGCTTCTTGCACCACCACTGAGGGTGTTTCCGCCGTCAAGAACGCCGCCTGCGACAAGCTGCTTGCTGAGCGTGTCTCCCAGAAGCTCAAGTCTGGCTCCAACACTGCCGGTACCCCCGGTGGCCGTCTGGGCGACGTCTTGGCTCGTATTCACGTTGCCCAGCCCATGGGTGGTGTGCGTGAGACCTTCATTCCCGAGGCTGTCAAGGACCTCAAGAAATTCGACAAGAACGACCCCAACCGCCCGAGACTCGAGCGCGACCTGGAGGAGGAGAACGGTGGTGCTGGTGTTTACAGCTTCGATATGCAGCGCGACTACACATTGGCCAACAAGGACTGGAATCACGACAAGATTCCCGAGGTGTGGAACGGCAAGAACATTTACGACTTCGTGGACCCCGATATCGAGAAGAAGCTGGCTGCTCTGGAGGAGGAGGAAGAGAAGCTCGAGGCGGATGGATACTACGACTCCGACGAGAGTGTCGAGGATGCCGAGGATGCCGATACCCGCATGAAGGCGGATCTGATCCGCGAGAAGCGTGTGCTTATGCGCAATGACGCCAAGATGCGCAAGTCCCTCAAGAACCGCGCGCAAATTCCCCGCAGCGCCAAGGCCAAGAAGCTTTCTCAGCTCGAGCGTGGTCTCGACTCCGCTGGTTACGATGTCGATGCTGCTGGTGAACGTGCTCGTTCCCAGAGCGTGGTTCGCGGACGTCCTCTCAGCCGCCCTGACGCCGGTGCAGATGATGCTATGGATCTGGATGATCCCAAGCAGGCCATTGCTCGTGCTAAGAGCCGTGCCCGTAGCCAGGCTGCTACTGATCGTCGTAACGACGGTGTTACTGATGAGGTGGCTCGCACCAAGGCCGACCGCCTGTTCAAGTTGGGACAGAAGAAGATGAACCGTATGGCTCGCCAGGGTGAGGCTGATCGTCACACCACCGCCTCTCTTCCCAAGCACTTGGTATGTTTCCCTTTGATTTTTTTTTTCTCTACCTTTTTAGTCTATTGCATGATTCTAACAACTATCACAGTACACCGGAAAGCACAGTTTCTCCAACCAGCGCCGTTAAGGCTCTACATCCCCAGCCTCTACAGGCTTCCGAAACGAGACCCATTCATAATCATCGTCGATTGGTTTCTTTACCGGGTGCACCATGGTGTCGGGCGTTTAAATTTGTTTCTTCCCATATTTCCTGTTTGCTTATTCTCTTTTCCTTTTTGTTAGATGAGAAGATTCACCCTGTTCATTTGACGGGAATTCCATCTTCCACTTGCGGATGAACAGCTTTACGATTTGTGGGGGTTGTTCTCCCAGTCAATAGGACCAAAAGTTCTTGACGCGATGATGTTGCATATACCAAATACAGATGAGGCCTTTTATTTTGGTTCCGAGTGAAGCTTGTTTGTGTAGGGTTTGTTTAGCGTGTAGCTGTAGACCTCCCTAGGTTCCTAAGCCAGCACGAGAGATATCGAGGGAATTCAATATGCCCAGCATTCGTCATTCTCTGTCACTGTTCGCTCTATTGGCTTTTCTCGATAGAAGGAGCTGATCACCAACCCAGAGGAAAATATCAATCTCCCTCTCCCCTTCGATCCATTGTTCAAAGAAAATATCAGGCTGGTAAGATTTGTAAAGGATCTCCTCTTCCCACCGTAAGTTTGAAAGGAGCAGAACAGTCCCGGGGCCATGCGGAGTAGGAAGGGGGAATATATCGACTATATTTTACAGCCTCACAGTTGCTTTGACCAGTACGGAGTACTGTACTCCCGAGATCTAACTCCGAAGGGGATTAGAGGGCTAATTAAGTGGGCTGACTACGCGCGTCCTATTGTTAGTTAAACGTCCTGTTCGTCTCTCAATCTCATGATTGTCAATAATAAAGTCAAGCGGATCCATTCCAAAAGTATAAAAGCATTCAAAAGTGATCCCCATCACCGCAGCAAAACGTGACGGCTGGGAGCTTAGTAGGGTGGAGCTTAACAGTTGTACGATGCGTAGGAACTAGTCGGTAGATGCCTGGTAGATGCCTGGTAGATGCCTGGTAGATGCCTGGTAGGTGCCTAGCAGGTGCCTAGTAGATGCCTAGCGAGCCCCAACTATATAGAATGACTAAATTTCACTCTTTGTCCTGTGATATAAAAGAAAACATACCACCCGTCACCAATCTTGTAAAGTTGGCTTTCAAAATGCTTGTCCTCCCAATACTAGCAATCTTTGCTTTCGTGCATCAAGTCGTTACAACCAATACCACAAAACTTTCAGTCTCGACTCTTCCGGGACAGCTATATCTGGATATTAGGATCCGGGACATCGTTGAAAACACCACAAGAGGTAGCGACCTCCTTGAGCCCCGAGACAGCCACTATGTTGAATCGATACGCCAGAGAGATCCGGAGACGCTATTTGGGCACGCTACCATATCTACAGAGAGGTAGAGAATGGGCTCGTGGGTGGGCTGACAATATGACCGTGCTTGATACGATCGAGGAAGATGCTTGCGAGGATCGGTTGGGCGACCCTGACCTTTACGCCGAGGCTCTGTCTTTCTATGCTCAAACCAGTAGCGAAGATACCCATGCTACCGATGTGTTGGATATGCTTCAACGTGTTGGTCGGGAGGATGCTGTCGAGCTTGAGAAACGCAAGACATATGTACCATCATGTTGCACCTATGTACGAGGCGGTTTCTGGTTACGCCCCAGACAATTCGGGACACTGCAAGATTTGCCTTGGTCGGAAAAGGTCGGGATTCTCATCAGGATGAAAGAAGAAGGGTCCCTGAAAACTGAATTTAGGAACCTAGCGAAGGAAATTTTGGACATTTCCGTGCTATCAGTACACAGTATCTGGCCACATAACTTATGTTATGAAAAAATTACACTCTTGCATGGCTACATAAGCACCAAAAACCGTCAGTATAAGAAGCAATATAAGGGAGAGTACTTACTATCCGCACCCTAAGCTGCATCATCAGAGGAGAGGCATGGTCTCTATGTGTGAATTAGCAATTTTCACGATCTTATAAGGGTTCTTGAGTATAGTAACTAGCCAGAATGGAATAGTAACCACGGGAACTCGACACCTCAATAGTTAGGTGTCTATATCTGGACACCCTGTATTATTTTGCCATTTCTCACCGTACTAATTTTAAGCTTATGAAAGAAATCAGGCAGAATAAAGAATAAGGGCGGAGGGTGTCCGTTTCACTGCCCAATAAATAGCATTTTGATCTCTATTTAATCACTTAGGTATAGACTAAGCGTCCAATAGATAACTGACTAACTACGTCTATTAAGTCTCTGAGTAAGCAGTAAGTAGCCAGTCACACTCAGTGATCCTGACTCTACCGTAGGCACCTACTGTAAGATATGTAGGAAAGCCCCACCTACGAGAGGAAATATGCTACGTTGTACAATGTAGGGAGCTCTGGAGTACAGAGTACGGGGTACTGCTTGTGGCACAGATTATCCCACCCTATCTTGATACGTACATGAGTCGTGCGGCCTTGTTTGATGGTATGACCCGTCCACTGGGAGTTGCTTGAGTGAAAACAGGGAACGTGTTGTCTCTTCCGGTGAGGCAACTCTGTTCCTCCTTATAAACCCATGGGTGAAATCTATAAAATGTCTTGGATATATTGAATTCCTTAACAATCAACGATTCAACGTTTCTAGGCTCTAAGATGTGAGGTCATTACGGGGATAAGAGTCTGCACTGATTGACATCCCAACCACGTACAGTACTCTAGATGTTGCACATAAAGGATGACCTGGTATGGAGCGGAGCCCCGTTTCATGTTGGGTGGAATAGCAGAGCGATTTGAAATCACGAAACATACGGTATTGAATCACGATACATTGCCAGGACTAGAGGCGCACGTCAGTGTCAACTGTACTCCGTAGCTCAGGTGACGATGTGACAGACGATGCAGAAAACACGCTAGCTACTTGAAAGGCAAAAAAGGTCATTACCAACTTCGACACGGCGCGGCAAGGCCACCGACCAAGACGACCTGCGTTTTGGACGTGTCGACGATGCACAAAGTTCCTTGCTGTGATCGGGTCTGCATTCCTTTAGAATTATCCTTGTCCCGTGACGTACCAGTGAGGCTGCAAAGGGCCAGTAGGGAGAGCGAAGCAGGGGAGTGAGCCGCAACATATTCCTGGCCTGCAAAAGCCATATAGCGCAGTTGGAGCTACTAAACGGAAGCATAGGCACTAAGCACGCGAGGCGCAAGATGGATCTAATCGGCAGCGTCTACGTGATCCCCCGGGGTTCGCGGTAGGTGACGAGCTCAGGCAGAAAGAGCCGACCAATAAGGGATATCTCCAGCCCCTGTGGCGTGCATACGCCTTTTAGTTCGGTGCTAGCCCCATCCCCTATGCAACTAAAGCCTTCCCCATATATGTAGTATTGTCTTATGTAGAGGTTGGAAGGATAAACCAAATGATTCATCTAACCCGGTAGGAAGGAGGGGGTGAGGGTATCTAAAGCGATGATAGCTTCCTTTCCTAGGATCAATATCCTGAATTCCATCCTTCACACCCATTGAGATCGATTTTCAAACCCAGTCAGTTGATATCACCCCATTTTAGATTACATCTAGCTCATTCCTTGACAGCGTGTTACCAAGCAACAATATAAGTTTCGATCCTGCCTTGTCCAATTTCCCTCGCGTCGAGAATACCGACTTTCCATCAAATAACCTCCTTATTGGCGCGATAGAAGACGCATATCGAGCTGCGGAAGACAGAACAAAGAAGGAAGTTGCGACTTCCGCACTCTTTGAGGTTTTCTTTCAGACATGGCTATCATGCAGAAAACTGTCCGTCATCAGCCAGCAAAATATAGATCAAAGCAACCAAGCTCCGGATCTATGTGTGGGGTACTGGGAGTCCTCGGAAAATGGTGGGATTGACGATGTTTTTGTGATGATCGCGGAGTTTAAGCGTGCAAGGCATAAAGACTTGAGGGATCTTGAGAGCGAACTCAAGAAATACGCAGAGGACTACCTAAGTCGACAATTCGGTGGCAAAGCCAAGCACCCACTTGTTTACGGTGCCACTGCCTTTGGGACCAAAACTTTTTTCAGATGCTTTTATGGCCACTCCGACCCATCGGACTTTCGCATGATTCCTCTCTCAGGGAGAGAGGGATTTGCTAACACCAAGGAGGACGAGTACTGGGATTTGAAGACAGATGGTGAAGACATCCACAAAGCTTTGAGGGAAATTTGGGAATTTCGTTACCGCTTACTGAACCGTCCTCCGAATTGGCCTGGTGAGTCAAAGCCTTGATATCAGTTGAAATGGACATTGAATATAATACTGATTAAAGTAAATAGAACGGCAGTGATCGGACGATCTATGAATTGAAGCACCCTAGGGATTTGGATTTACGGCGGCGCGATCTTAACCGTAACAGCAACAATTTTGTTTCTCACGGGGACTTGTCTAGTCATATTTATACAATCATAGTTCATGCGCATTCTATTTTGGTTTGTCTTCTGGCAGTTGGCAGATTGGCCTTGCAAGTTGTAGGGAGAAAGGTCCATATATCAGCTAGGTTTCAGGACTGAGTAACAGTCTATAAGTATCCGTGATACCAAAAGGGGGCAGTTGATAAGAACATGGCAGCGATTTAGCGGGATGTAAAAGCTAGCTCCAGGAATTAACGGGTGCCACGTCGTACGGTCGTTGGGATTGTCCTGCATATTGCCGTATTGGGATATGGATGATGGAGTCGGATAAAACATTTGAACCTTGGAATTAAGATGATTAAATTTCTTATTGTACAATGGTCACGTAGATTAGACACATCTAGATGTTTGCATATACTGTATTTCTAATGTGGAAATCCTTTTCTTTTTTATATCTTTCCCAGTCATGATTACACTTCTGTTGCAGTACGTGATTGTGTGTGATGCATATCGGCGACCACCCGACCACTTTTACGGAATACATCCTGGAACATTCGGAGAGTCAGTCCTACGAAAACAAGTAAAATGAGCAAATGACCGACGGAGATAACCAGAATCGAAGCGATTGGACCTCTGTAGGCCTGTGTCGAGCCTCGTATGATTTAGGAAGGAGCGTTTGAACAGGTTCCACCGAGCCCCTTTTCTTATTTTTGGATTTTTGGATTTTTGGATTTTTCACATGTCTGAGGGGACCTGACCCAAAGTTTACCTAGCTCGTTCACCGTAGATCACCGAAGGGGACTTAGTTTCAGTGGGTCTGAAAATTGAGACGATGGTGCCGTAGATGATCCATTCCGAAGGCGATCCGTACTGAACTCGGGATGCCGAGAATGCAGAGTTTGCGGTCCCGAATTTTATTCCGTTTGCGAGTGAGGAACGGACATGGAGAACATTGAAATCAGGCATAGGATACCGAGACCTACATAATCCGTGTGAATCAAAATAGGTACCTTATTTGAGACATGCAGATATTCTTGCATGCTCCTGCACCACATCCCGTAACGGCATCGATCCCGAGTCCGGTCGGACTCGGGACAGGGACAAGTCTTCGGTGTGCCGATTTGGTGAAGGTGGGGCCTGTGAAAAGCTCAACAGATCGAAATTCTCTGCGCGGGAGTCGGCCGAAGCCACTCACCAGGTGGGTCCCGCTTCCTTCAACTACAAGTCTATGCTGCCGTGTTCTTATCAGTCCAGCTTTGAATGCATGCTATTTTGATGCTTCACCGAGATTTCTATATAACCTAGACTCATACCCAATATTCCTATGAAGCTTTTGGACAAAATTTGTTACAATATAGCAAGATTGGGGTTGGTAGAACCGTTTCGACTTTGCCAAGCTTGTCTGGATGATCGTCGTTCTGAGACCGGCTCTGGCGTCGGTCTTATTTGCAGTGAGTAATCAATAATGACCCACTCAAATCAACTTTTTTAGTACAATGGAAATTTACTGAAAATTTGAATTCGGAATTCGTCCTTTAGCCTACAGAGTACGTAGAAAATTTCCTCAATGCGCCCACCCGGTTCGGTGGCGGACATTTACTTCACCTGAATATTTTGCTTGTACAAAGCTCGTTTAAAAATATAGCCAGTCTCGGCCTAAGCCGACTAATCTAGTAACTCAAGAAGGTCAAGGGGACTCGCCATAGTTTCCTTTATTCATCATGACGTGATGTTGAGGGCTTTTTCTGTTTTTCTCCCGTCATCGACATCGGCCGATCCCCAACTTGGGTCATACCCACGGACGCTATCCGTTGCTCGGTCAGGACCACATTCCCATTCGCTCTTCCGAGACCCAGTTACTGTTTTTCGCAGGTTTCTAGAAGGTGGCAAGTCAACTCGGCTATTGTGTTCTGTGACATGCCAGAGAATCTTGATTATGAACGCTGGCATGCAACCTCAGACATTGACGCATTCAGGAATCGTAAACATCAACAAATGTTTGTATGCTAGTCTCTAATAGAATATGTACTAATAATAAACATTCTAATTTAACAAAGAGGACTAGATAGATGAATTCTATTGTAGGACTACAGCAAACCTATGTACCTACCCCGTTCGCAACTCACGTGGACAATCCCGCTTTGAATGTCTCCCTTTCTCCACCTTCTCCACCCCAAGAACCCTCCAAACAGTATGGAGTTATGTGCCCATGGAGTCGTGAAATTTCCTCCGCCCCATTCCGATTCCAAACGTGGGACAAGAGATCCGGGCCCCCGTTTTGCCTGCCATGGTACCCCAAGGGGGAAGCCGGGTCTCCGTATTTATTTCACGGCCTTCCCCCCTTCCTGAATGGAATCGTTTGTTTTTCTTTCCCATCCCTCTAGAGATCTTCAACCCCTTCCAGCATCAACCACCTGGATAGGTCTCTTTCACAATGGGCGTTGGAAATCTCATGTCGAAGCTCAAGCCGAGTGCTGAGGCACAGGACTCTCAGTTCTCCTCGCAGGCTGCTACCCCTGCTCGTGCCGACTCAATGGTTGAGAAGGATAACACCATGATCGATGATAGCCCTGTCAAGTACTTGACATGGCGTTCGTTCATCTTGGGTCTGTGTGTCTCTATGGGTGGTTTCATCTTCGGTTACTCCACTGGTAAGGTTCCACGACAGCTTTGATCAACGGCTGGTCACGGTGCTAATTTGATATTCAGGTCAAATCTCTGGTTTCACCTCCATGGCCGACTTCAAGATGCGTTTTGCCGAGTACAACGCTTCCACTGGTGAATATGCTTTCAGCAACGTCCGCAACGGTCTCATTGTTGGTCTGGTATGTTCCCTATATCTACCTACAGCATGTATACAAGACTAATAAGGTTTCTTCTATAGCTGTCTATCGGAACTATGATCGGTGCCCTCATCGCTGCCCCCATTGCGGACCGCATTGGCCGCAAGTACTCCATCTCCTTCTGGGCTGTGATCAACATGGTCGGTATCATTGTGCAGATCGCCAGTACCGACCAGTGGGTCCAGGTTGCTATGGGTCGTTGGGTCATGGGTCTGGGTGTCGGTGCTCTGTCCAGCGTTGTCCCCATGTACCAGTCTGAGTCCGCTCCCCGCCAGGTCCGTGGTGCCATGGTCAGCGCTTTCCAGCTGTTCGTCGCCTTCGGTATCTTCATCTCCTACATTGTCAACTTTGGAACCTCCCGCATCGACTCGACTGCCTCGTGGCGCATCACCATGGGTATTGGTTTTGCCTGGCCCCTTATTCTGGGTGTCGGCACTCTGTTCCTGCCTGAGTCCCCCCGTTTCGCCTACCGCCACGGCCGTGCTGAGGAGGCTCGTAACGTTATGGCCAAGCTCTACGGTGTCCCTACCAACCACCGCGTGGTTGCTCAGGAGATGGCTGATATGAAGCAGAAGCTTGATGAGGAGCTTTCTGTCGGCACTGCTCCCTGGCACGAGATCCTCACCGGTCCCCGCATGTTCCACCGTACCATGCTTGGTATTGCTTTGCAGTCCCTGCAGCAGCTGACCGGTGCCAACTTCATCTTCTACTACGGTACCTCCATCTTCGCTGGTATCGGTCTCAGCAACTCCTACGTCACCTCCATCATCCTGGGTGCTGTCAACTTCGGTATGACTCTGCCCGGTCTGTACATTGTCGAGCACTACGGTCGTCGCAAGTGTCTGATGATCGGTGCCGCCTGGATGTTCGTCTGCTTCCTGATTTGGGCCTCCGTTGGTCACGAGATCCTCGTGGCCAACCCCTCTGCTCACGGTCCCGGTGTCGTCATGATTGTCTTCACCTGCTTCTTCATTGTCGGTTTCGCCACCACCTGGGGTCCCATCGTCTGGGCCATCTGTGGTGAGATGTACCCCTTCCGCTACCGTGCTACCTGCATGGGTGTCGCCACTGCCGCCAACTGGACCTGGAACTTCCTCATCTCCTTCTTCACCCCCTTCATCTCCAGCGCCATCGACTACCGCTACGGTTACGTCTTCGCCGCCTGCTGCTTCGCTGCTATTCTCGTTGTCTTCTTCTTCGTCAACGAGACCCAGGGTCGCACTCTTGAGGAGGTTGACACTATGTACGTCCTGCACGTCAAGCCCTGGAAGTCCTCCAGCTGGGTTGCCCCCGAGGGCATCATTGCCGACATTCACGCTCCTCACGAGCCCAAGGCTACTGAGGGTGGTGTCGGTGAGAACCAGCACGTCGATGCTGAGATCACCGAGGAGGAGCAGTAGGCTGCTCGCCATAATGGAAACAAAAAGAAAAACTTCCATTAAATAAACGAAGTCATTTTGAGAATGACTCAAATGTATTAGTAGTTAATGATTTTCTGTGGATATAAACTCACCTTTTGCTACGGCTTCTCCAAATAGACTGGAGACGAGTTTGAAATGAACTGGCATTGAACCATAATTGCACATGAAACAGGATATCTGAAATCTGTTTGTATTCTATGGCTTGGTAACTATAAAAAGTAGAACTCTAGATGACAAAAACCCTCAGCCAGACTCTTACTTCTGATTGCCAAACTCCAAACCAGCCTCCTTCCGCGCAGCACCATAAACAGCCGCAACATCGCCCTTAACACCCTTCTCCTCCTTAACAACAGCCAACAAATGGTCTGTGACCTCCACATTCCGCATCCGCTGTCCACCCGCCTTAGCCAAAGCAGAAGCATGTCTCAAATCCTTCCGCGCAAGATCAACAGCAAACAAAGGCTCATCACGCAAATAATCACCCGTAGTCATCCGGTTAGCATACTTAGCAAACGGCCCCGGCGCAAACAGCTCTAACCACTCCTTCATCGGCTCAACACCCAGCCCCGTAGTCTCAGCAGCAGTCAACGCCTCAGCAAGCACACCGACGGTGTTGAGAATGAATGTGTTCCCAACGACCTTCATCGTAGACGCGCGTCCAACATCAATATCAGCTCCAGTTCCAGAAGACAAATCAATGGACTTCGTTGCGATAACACCCTCGTAGAACGGGCGTGCCTTCGCGATAGCAGCCTGTTTACCCGCGGGCACGACGACCAAAGCACCAATATCGGCCATGTTCGGGGCGCCGAAGACGGGGCTTGTGACGAAGGATGCGCCGCGTGCTTCGTAGGCTGCTTCGGTGCGGCGTGACGTGTCCGGGTGCACGGTTGAGCAGTCGACGACTGTCTTCTTGCTGAAGTCGATTGTAGTATCGGCCAGGGCTCCGGCTGTGATGGTGTCGAGGGCTGCGTCATCGCCGACGCAGATGAAGATGATGTCGGCGTCCTTCACGGCTTCAGTCAGGGTGTTTGCTACTTTGACGTTGGCGCCTAGAGTAGCGGCGTGGGCGGTTGCGCGGGCCGTTGTACGGTTGTACAGAGTTAGGCTTGCTTGAGGTCCTTTTTTGGCGATGTTAAGGCTCATGCCCTGTGGTTTTGTTAGTTAAATCCGCGGTATGGACGTTGAGCTAGGTGCTGGTCACTTACCCGGCCCATGTTGCCAAGGCCAATAAAGGTGACGTGAGTTCCAGACATTGTGTAGATTTTGATTGAGTTGTTTAGGTAGAAAAAAGGAAACGATGATAGAGGCGATTGAACGGTCTTTAAATCCAAGCTTTGAAGGTGGGGCAGACGTGGGGTAATTGGAGATAAGTTGGAATGGGCTTAGTTCTTAACCGGGCTTCCGATTGTTGTCCGAACTTGAATGATAATGGAAGATCACAATTGCAGGGGGATTTGACGTCTTCTTATACTATTGATCTGAGAGAGGACTTCAGTGTTTCTACTAACACATTACGTATTTCCGTCCGCGACAATAATCGTGAAGCGACGCCCTCCGTAAACCTCTGTCACATAGAGCCGCGGCGCGCACGGCCCGGTCGTTCCGCACGGTGCGCTTCCATCCCATACTTCCAAGCGCCCGCATTCACCCTTGGACGCCACTGTAAACTAGCTCACAGTTTGGCCTTTTCTTTCTCGATAAGTGCAATATCCTGGAACGGCAAGCCTAGGTATTGCCACATATACGCAAACCTGGTACAAGTTAGACCCCCTCGTACCAAAAACGAAACAAATCCATAGAGTAAGAGATTCTGCCCACATACCGATCACTCCCAAAGAAAGGCTCTTCCTTGCCCTCTGAATTCCTCACCCAAAACCAAGGCGCCCCATAAGCACCCAGATCAAGCGCCTTCTGCGTGTTGTCCGTAAGCGCCTGCTTATACTCCGGACTCGACGCCGCGGCTAGGATCTTCTTGATATCCTCATCCGAGAACCCATGGCTCCGCAGAAGTTCGGCCAATTTCTCGGGCTTGCTGACGTCAATATTCTTTTGGTACATCCACTCTGATAGCGAAAGGAAGGTCTTTTCGAATAGTTCGCAGCTATAGTTGTTTTTGATATAGATCAAGCAGCGTTGGGGCTGGGTTTGTCAGTACATATCCATGGATACATATTTAGTGCCGGGATTTTGATTGAATATTTACCATGATCGACAGAATGGGGAAAAAATCCGGTGTCTTATTTTGTGGAGTGCCGAAGTAGTTACATGCCCGTTGCATATCGAATTTTCCGTATGCTGCTTTAGCCGGCAATGTCCATGGGGGTTTATTGCCTGAATCAGATTCGTTAGCGATGAAGATATATCCGAAAGTTGAGTATTAACTGATCCATACCAGAGGCAACATTGACACCTCCTAAGAAAATCGGATGGAGCCTGCATTGAAATTTGGAACGTCAGTCTATGCTGTTGAATTAAATTAAAATGCCACGCACTCGACTTCCACTCCATGTGACTCTAACGCTTTCCGATTCCGCCGTAGGTAGAGCGCCGCGAAGTATGAGTACGGTGAGACTGGTAGTCAAATTAGCATTGCGCTAGCTCCCAGATGTATGCAGCGCGCATTAAGGTATTGCTCCTCTTGCCCTGGTGGGAACCTACCGCAGTCGATGTACGCATCTATCTTCGCTGTCATTGTGATTAATTTTCTGCTGCTAATTGGTTCTTTGGGCGAATAAAGGCGACGGTGCAATCACTGGCGCATTGTTGGAGGGGTTGGTTGTTCGTATATAACGGCGCGTGACCCGAGGTGGAGATGGGCCGAGGCTGTGGAGCTGATGAGTGATCAGTAATTTGGATTCCCGCAACAAGAAGATCAGTTTACTCCAATAGAATTATTAAAATTTATCAGGTTTAATGCCTAAGACCGTTCGTTCATTCATACTCGCACCAAGGTATCGCGAAAGAGCAATCGTTCTATTATTGGGTATATAGAGAAAATAACTATATTAGCATTGGATGGTCGCACGCAACCTACTATTTTGCTCGTGCTTGGTTCCACTTGATCACCAGGGTGATGCTCTAATTTTCACGGAATCCCCCTCAGTCCTTGTGATGGCCACTAATAGCCGACTGTCGGGTATTGACCAAGTCCAGGTCATACGGATTTTCCTCATACTGCGTCGCAGTCGCAACGCGATGCAATGATCGTCCAGATTGTCGCGAAGCCCGCGAAGCGCGAGACATGCGTCGGCCCATGCTTATGCGCGATGGAACAGTAGACACTGTCTCGGTATCACTATCATCTGCAAGAACTGCCTCTTGGGCAGTCCTCGTCTCTTTTTCCTCTTCCTTCTCCTGTCGCGGTGCTGCCTGATTCTTTTCAGCAAGCTGGCGCATGAACGCATCCGCCTCAGCAGCAAAGGTACACCGCTGACGAATCTCAGCTCCGTATTTATAGAAGACAAATGGGAACGGCACACAGGCCAGAGCTAGGAACGCAGGGATAGACGAAGCCCAGTGGATACCCAGATTTTCATACATATATGTTGTGAAAAGCGGGAAGGCCATACCCAATAGGGAGCGAAGCGCCGAATTAGCGGCTAACACCGAGGCAGCGAAGATTGTGTACGAGTCGATGAGGTAGTTGAACACACTCAGGAAGACGAGGACCATGCCAAATCCGAAGGGGGCACCGGCTGCGATGGATACCATCCAGTGGATACTGGGAGAGTTGGTCCAGGCGAACCAGAAGAGTCCAATTGGGAGGGCGATGCTACCAACCATGCTAGGAGGAAGTCGGAGCTCTGGTGCGAGTCTGTCTGTTGTTTCAGCACATTTCTTGGCGTAGCGCCTGTTCTCTGGAAAGGTGTAGGCAAGGGCGCAGAGCATTCCGACTAGAATACCCAAGAAGGCAAGACCGCCTATGCCTTCGCTCCAGCCGCGAACTTCCTGGAATACGATCGGGTAGGCGGCGAAAAGCATATAGAGCGTTCCGTAGATAATCGCCATATAGATCGAACAGAGAAGCACAATAGGCTCGCGGAATAATAGGATCCATGGACGCGAGAGGGCAGTCTTAAGAGTCTTGCCCATCGGCGCCGGCCCATGTTCAATATCGAGCTTGCTGCGGTATACCTGCCCGGTCATCTCAGACAGCTTGGCAGCTCGGCGACGGAGAAGGACCGGAGCGTAGGTCTCCGGAAGCAGGAAGATAACGCATAGCCAAAGCACTCCAGAGAAGGCGGCGAGGAATCCCTCGACCCAGCGCCAGCCTGCTCCAGTAGCAAGGAAACCTCCAATGATCGGGCCGATAGTAGGACCCAGGAATGGCGCCGCAGCGAAGAAGCTGATCGCAATACCACGCTGTGAAGCCGGGAACATGTCTGCAATTGTACCGCCTCCATTTCCAAATGGCGAAGACCCGAAGCAGCCAGCCAAGAAACGGAGGATGATAAGGGTCTGAATATTCTTGGATCCTGCAGCACCTGCGTTGAAAGCCGTCAAGAATGCAAAACTGATTGTGAAGATGTGACGACGACCGAAGATCTCGCTGAGCGGTGCCCAGATCAGAGGTCCGATGGCAAATCCCAAGACGAAGAGCGATACTCCAAGGATGACGATCTCTTCTTCCACATCGAAAGCCTCGACAATCTGACTCATTCCACCCGAGTAGGCGGATGATACCAAGGCGACTGCGAGAGTAACGAATGAGACCAGGATTGTAATGGCCCATTTCTTGACCGCACGGAAGTTCATCGGGTTGCGAGGATCGCGCGGTATCCAGATGACCGCGTAAGGGTCATCTTCAGTGCCAGAACCCGCGTAGGGATATCGAGCTACTTCTTCAGTGATCACCTTCTGGTCGAATATTAAGCGCCAGAAGGGAATCTTGGAGGGCAGCGAGACCTCGCCATCGTTGAGGGCTGTCATAGTCACTGGAAGCTGTCTGGCCCTATTTTTGGCTGATTGCTGATCGCTGATCTACCAGGTTCGTTATTCTGTCGATCAACCTGGCTCAAACATTCAAATCAGATAGTCATTGTGCAGATCAGATGAAGCCTTCAACATGAAAACAAAAATTGTGATCCTTGCCACCATGAGGACAATGACGGTTAATTGTAAGACCCACAGGTGACCGGGAACCTCGGTATGTTCCTAAATTGGTAAACGCATTTCCCTTAAGCTCAATTATCATTGGATAAGAGCTATTCGCCCACTGTAAGCGAGTGGAGTACATCAAGAATTTTCAGTGGAGCCTTTTGCCCTCTCGAAACGTTGGACTTTTATTTTCGGCCCGAACGCCACAGAGATTTCAGGTACGGCTTCCCGAGATCCGTTCGTGTTGATAGTTTTGGATTGACTACATAATGGGTGCATAGGAGAACCTAGGAAATACAAGGTGGAAATACAAGGATGAAGAACAACTCCGTTTTATGAATCAAGTTATTCTGGAATTTCTCCACTCTTGGGTACCGCCATAATGCATTGCCGAGAGGGTTTAAGTGGAAGTGTGGAGTTTTGACGGCTGGACCCGATCATCGCGATGGTTACCCATAGGAGTAGGCACGATCGAATTTTTTGTATGCACATATCGAGATTTACCTGGAAGCAATCTTTCAAAGTTCTTATAGCTATTTTTTCTTATCTTCGCTGTCTTAATGCAAGAGATGAAATGGTGCGTAACTATAATATGCAAAACCTACTACCTATAGACACGCCAATGTCCCTCTATGCTTGATTATTTACTTGTCAAAAGGATGTTTCATCCATCTTGTTCCTTCATGAGCTCTGCCCAGCTCGCCTAGATATACTACCCGGCGCTCACCCTGCAGTTAGGATGGTTATTTGTGGCTGGCCCTCTTTGGCGTGCTCCTCAGCTGTCTCGTCTTCCTGTAGGAGCCTGAAGGTCCGGATCCACAGTGCTAATGCAGTCAGCTACCAGTCTTTCTAAGGTGGAGAAGATTTAAGACTTACCCGACAGGCTCACATAATATTTGACTGTTCCGGTGCAGTCCTCATATCCGTAGCGATCCTGCTCTTGTGTGACCATCACCTGAAGACCGATTGTCTTTTGGCTGTCAACCCAGAATATCTCAGGGTTAGCCTCATCCTCCGGGTGACAGACATGTCGACCTTTCTTATTCAATTGGCTCAGCCACTCTTTGGGGATCCTTATCATTTTGTTCTCAATCTGAAACGCTTTGTAGGGGCCAGTCCGCTCGGCCAGATACATCCTGAGCCGGAACTGAACAAAGTCCTCGTAGCTTTCCAGAGTAACCTCTTCTCCTAAATCTCTATCATCCTCACGATAATTTTTGAAGTTAGTCGTGCGGCGGACCATATCATCCTTCTCACACCACCATAATGTACCTGAGCGGTACCACGGATCTCCCCGAGAACCGGCCGGGTGGAAAATTGAGTACCAGCCGCTTCCCTGGGCCTGTGCGGGCTCCTGGACGGATGCTGATTGCCTGACACAGGGCATTAGTGGATCACATGGATCCTTTTCGTCCACGAGAGCCACAGTCCCCTGGTGAGCGCACGTGATGACCCCTTTCTTTTCTCTTATTGGTGTATACCAGCCCACGCGTAGGAAAACACTATCGCATTCGCGCTTGAGAAAGTGATGTAGGCGATACTCGAGTATTGTCAAGACAATCGCCCGAAAACTTTGTGAGACAGAAGTGATGGTCTTGAGGTGTTTCGTTGCAAGGTATTCTAAGATATTCCAGGTGATCTGGAATCTCATTAACATTTGCCCATAGGTATAGATCTTATCACTCTTACCTCGGGTGGGAGATCATTAATAGTGCGCGGAGGGCGCTCTTCAGGAAGCGACAGGGGTGAAAGTGGCTCTTCACAGGAAAGCATGATAACTAGCAGCTTGAGAATCAGTATGACTAGATGTGGCAGAGAGCCAGAGGTTGAAATTGCATGAACGTTCTTTTAAATCCTGTCTTCAACGTGAACTGAATCGGGATGTCGTTATCGATAAGGATATGTCAGGAGATAAATCAGGAGATGATGACGTCAGCTCTATCCCCGATTCGATCACACAGGAGAGGAATAACATATACGTGCATGTGTCATGATATGGATGCATTGAATACTGTAGATGTCTAAATTATCCAGGATCCACAATGCATCTGTATAGAATTGAATTCGGTGACGCTAAAACCCCGGTTTTGCCGAGTGCGGGATCCCGAATTCCTATCCCGTTCACCGGGACTTGATATTCACGCTAAATCGGGTTCTTTCTCCATACAATCTACATATTGTAGAGTAAAGCTCCTGCCAATAGCCTCGGGTAGATCCGAAAATATCTGGATAATGATCGCATAATTTACAGGATTTAATTAGTACCAAAATTGTGTCAAAAGTTTGACTATCGATATACGTAGAGGGTAGTGTAACATTCTTTATTTATCCGCAGAGACTCCACGTCCCCACATCCAACCCCGCCAGCAGCCACAGACCCTTACCGAGTCGGGGCTTCCCTTATGTATTCCCCCTCTCCCTTGTCAATCTCCTCCAAGGTACTCTCTCTATACTCATTTCTTTTCTCGCAAAATGGAAAACGTTCTTGATGATATCTCCCACCGGAGATTCAACCCCCTTCGAGGATCCCATGTTTTGGTCTCTCCCCACCGAACCAAGCGGCCTTGGCAGTGTGTTTCCATTCCTGGCCATTGTGTAATACTGCAAACTTGCTGACGATATTTTCTTCCTTTGGTCGACAGAGGAGCCCAGGAGAGTGCTTCTAAGACAACTTTGCCTTCCTATGACCCCAAGTGCTACCTGTGCCCGGGAAACCAGCGCGCGCAAGGTGACGTCAACCCCAAGTACGACAGCACTTTTGTGTTTGTGAACGACTACAGCGCTGTCAAGGAGGAACAGGCCTCCTATGACGGTAACAATGGAAATGGTAAGGTTTCAAATTCCTTCCCTAGCTCCGCACTAACTCCCGCAGATCTCGAATCGCGTTTCCTCAAGGCGGAGCCCGTGACGGGCAAGTGCTACGTGCTCACCTTCTCACCCTCCCACAACCTCACCCTGGCCGACCTGGCTCCCATCGAGATCGTCCCAGTGATTAACGCCTGGACCGAGATCTACGCCGCCCACCTCGCGCCCACCTCGCCACTAGCCCAGAATGCCCCTCCCACCCACCTCGCGCCCGCCGCACCGCATGCAAACGTCACCAAGCCCAAGGAGCAGTACCGCTACATGCAGATCTTCGAAAATAAGGGCGCTGCCATGGGCTGCTCGAACCCACACCCTCACGGCCAGGTCTGGACTACTAGCAATCTGCCCGAAGAACCCGCTGCCGAGCTGGAGCAACTGCGTCGGTACCGCCAGGAGCACGGTGGCTCCCACATGCTGGAGGACTATGCCATGCTGGAGAGCTTGAAGCAGGAGCGCGTGGTCTTCGAGAATGAGTCTTTTGTTGTAGTTGTTCCGTGGTGGGCGACCTGGCCCTTTGAGACCATGATCATCAGTCGCACACACAAGCGTGCGCTGGTCGATCTGAGCGAATCCGATACCACTCTTCTGGCGGAGGCTATTGCCGAGATCACGCGTCGCTATGATAACCTTTTTGAGACCCATTTCCCGTACAGCATGGGTATCCACCAGGCGCCGCTTGATGGTACTGCTGAGGAAATCGAGGCTTCTTACCTGCACTTCCACTTTTACCCGCCGCTTCTGCGCAGTGCTACTGTGCGCAAGTTCCTTGTCGGGTATGCTTCCTTCTTTTCCTTCCTCATTTCCGCGCGACTAACTTTGATATAGCTTTGAGCTTATGGCGGAGCCCCAGCGTGATATCACACCGGAGCAGGCTGCTGCTCGGTTACGCGATTGCGGTGGTGAATTGTACCGCAAAAATATGGAGTAAAGTGATCGAAGTAGGAATTTGATATTGGGTAGTCGGAGTAGTATTTTGCATGTTTTGCATTGTGACCTGTAATGTTGTTGGGAGTCCGAGAATCTATAGAATTAAAACATCATATGTTGACAACGGAGATCGTTTGGCGATCTGTGTCGCTAGAATTATTGTCTCGTGTCAACTGGAATCAACACATATGCCATTGGTACATGTCTGACGGCAGACTGGTATGCAGTTCCCCCTTTTTATTTAACCCAAGTACGCCTCACGCTGGGTCAACATCCAAGCTACCGAGGATGAAGCCACGATCAAAGGGCTAATGAAGCGACCCTTCAGCTGCGCATTACCGAAGATCAGCTCTCCGACAAAGTGGGTCAGAGCAATGGCATAAGTCCAGATCGCAAGATCGTACGCGACGGGGTTGGTGATGTTGTAGGCAGCGGTCATGCGGATGACAGCGGAGAGGAAGGTCCAGGTACCGAAGAGACGACCGGACAAGGCTTCACAGGCAATGGAGCCATTGGTGTAAAGCTTGGAGGTGTAATCGGCGGAGGAGTAGGCCTGCAAACTATTGAGGGCGGAGACGGCGGACACCTGGACTGTAAGCGGGAGAAGCAAAAAGGGGAAGAGAACCTAGAAACTTACGAAAACGAGCCATTTGGGTAGGAGACCCTCGAAGGGGGGCAAGTAAGTAAGTGCTTGAGACAATAGTTCAGACATGTTTGGAATGTTTTAAGGTGGATGGGGAAAGGAATTATGCTTGTGAGTTGCTAGCAAACCGAGGATGTTTAGGTTCCGTTCTTGGCGTTGATCTTCCCCAACAAGCTGCACCTAATCTTTTTTCCAATCTGCGTATCCTCCCAATTCCCCCTCAACAAACTTCATTTTCATACACCATGGATCTGAACCTGTCAAAGCACCTCGAGTGCCTCTCGCAATGGCCTTCTCATCTGCCCCCTGGTCTGCCGACCGTCGGTGCCTTGTTGCTTCTTGCAACTGGTGGGCTGGCCATTGCTTTCAAGGTCTGGACTTTCGTGCGAGTGCTTCTGAGTCTCTTCGTGCTTCCCGGTAAACCGGTATGTCTTCAATCCCATCCGCTACTATCTTAGGTAAAGCTAATATGATACGATGGTAGCTCCGTTCCTTCGGTCCTCCTGGTAGCTGGGCCGTTGTCACCGGTGCCTCCGACGGCCTGGGCAAAGAATTCGCGCTGCAGCTGGCGCGTGCCAAGTTCAACATTGTGCTTGTATCCCGGACCGAGTCGAAGTTGATCGCCCTGGGTGAGGAAATCACCAAGCAATTCCCCGCTGTGCAGACCAAGACCCTGGCCATGGACTTCTCGCAGAACGCCGATGAGGACTACGCCGCGCTGAGCGAGCTGGTTTCCGATCTGGATGTGTCCATCCTCTTGAACAATGTCGGCCAGAGCCACTCTATCCCCGTTCCCTTCGCCCAGACCCCCGCCTCCGAGATGGCCGATATCATCACCATCAACTGCACCGGTACCCTGCGTGTCACCCAGCTCATCGTCCCCGGCATGATCCAGCGTCACCGCGGTCTCATCCTTACCATGGGCTCATTCGGCGGTCTTCTTCCTACCCCCCTGCTGGCCACTTACTCCGGCAGCAAAGCTTTCCTCCAGCAGTGGTCCACCGCCCTAGGTGCCGAGCTAGCTCCCCACGGTATCGACGTCGAGCTCGTCCAGGCTTACCTGATTACCTCCGCCATGTCCAAGGTCCGTCGTGCATCGGCCACCATCCCGACTCCCCGCGTCTTCGTCCGCTCCGTCCTCTCGAAGATCGGCCGCCACGGTGGTTCGTCCGCCTACGCTTACAGCTCATCGCCGTACTGGAGCCACGGTCTCATGGCTTGGTTCCTGACTTCCGTTACGGGCACCATGAACAATCTTGTGCTTGGATACAACAAGACTATGCACGAGAGCATTCGGAAGCGTGCTCTGCGCAAGGCCGAGCGCGATGCTCAGAAGAAGAGCACCTGATTGGATGTGGGCCGTCAACACTCAATTCGATATTAGCATTGATTATGACATGAAATGTGTACTTCGGGGGACGGACATGAGGTGAAATTCTCGGGTATAGCTTATGAACTAGATGACTAGGGTCCTAGTCCAATTTAATTACTTATCGTTTGACGAGGTAGCCGACGGACGTGACGGGCAAAAGTGTGTTCAATTCCGTTATTTCGCTTAAAATGACGTCGGAAATGAGAGCGTGGGGTCTGTTTTGATATCAGGTCCTGGCTATCGCGTGATCCTTCGAAATTACCGACATATTATCCCGATACAGAAAGTAAAGGTTTCGGCTCTGATCCCTCGCACGCATCTGATACCGTTGTACCTCGTATGATCTGAATCCCAAACATAACCTCGAATTTGTGACTCCCAAAAGCGACCCAAGCGCAAGGGCTAGACTATTACCTCGGCTGCTGTACTGCAGTCTGCAACCCCTAATGTCATGCCGATGGATTAAGTGGATCTAGTCTCCCGCGATACCCGTTAAGTACACTATTTGCGTGTAGGGACCGCTTCCCTTGTATTTCTTTGTGGTCATTTTAAGGCCATTCCTGCCAGAAGGATGCTCAAGCCTTGCATTGGGCAGCCATGCCTGTTTCATCTCCTAAAACCAGCTCGAGCACCAGCCGACTCCACAATCCCTGTACCTAAACCCATTAGCCTTCAGCCCCAGATCCAAACAAAGACAGATTTAGAACTGCAAAAGAAAGAGAAGAAAAGAAAACCAAGTCACAGGCTAGGGATGAATCTGGATTAGCCTCGACCAGGTCATCCATGACGGGAGAGTTCTCATAGGACAGGAATGACACAATCCCAATCTCCACTAGTGTCGGTGTGAGATCATGAAACGCCCATGTTAGAGATAGAGTGTTCTCGGTAAAAGTGGAGTACACGCCAACGGCAACTTCCCGCTCTATGTAACACGCTAGACTCAAACTTGTGGGCTTTTCTTTCTTTATTCTGGAAATGTGCTTTTCATCCAATGATTAACCCTGGAAATGGCTTCTCTTACCCTAGATTAATTTCGCACGGCACCTGCCCTAGTTGCTGATCATGACCTTTCTCTACAGTATCTCCCCGGTCATTCTCCATTGGTTTGATGCAGGGTTCGCCCGGTATCGTGCTACTCGAAACTCCCCCTTAGCCCACTTAGTCTACGTACATTAATGTGCGGGGCCGCGCACTCATATTGCCCCCCTCGTTGTCCTGCTCTCCGGATCGTTAGGCATCTTGTTCGGGTATATGATTAGGCCTACGCCCTATGCTAATTAATGAGCTTTGGATTCTGGTTTCCTGATGTCACCTTCGTCGGGAATTCTTCATGCCCTTGGCCATAACTGGCTGGGTAAGGCGGATATTGCTGTTCAGACTATTTTGTTGTTTGGGGGAATTGTTGTTGTTGCCTTGAGATTATGGTCGAGGCGGCTATTGGGTGTTTTCTGGCAATGGAATGACTGGTTGATTTTGGTTTCTTTGGTAAGAGTTTGTTGTGTTACAATTTGAAGTTTAACTGTTTCGCTGGGGAAATATGGATTGCTGACTGTCCTTGTAGATTGTTATGGTGGGCCGCTATATAGTTGAGCTTATGCTGATTTTGATGTGCGGCTTGGGCTTGCATACTACTGAAGTGACTCGGCTTGGAGGGGCTGAGACATTTGTTCGCTTTGACAAGGTAAGGATTACAGTTCCATAGGCTTTCTAGTGGATTGAGCTGACTATTTCAGCTCACATATGTTGGTGATCTTCTATGGATCACAGTTGTGGCCCTTATTCAACTTTCAATCCTACACTATTACCTCCGCCAGTTTCAGCATCGAATCGTTGTGTGGATGACATATACCACTATCGCTCTCTGCTCAGCCCTCTGGATTGGAAGTTTATTCGCGACTGCATTTGTCTGCACACCAGCACAGAAGTTTTGGTTAACAGATCTCGCTGGTCACTGTGGTAATCGCAAAATGCTTCACTTGGGCTCCACTATGAGCGAGGCCATTCTTGAGGCATTTATCCTCTGCCTACCCATTCCAAACTTATCACACATGCAACTCTCGAAATCCAGGAAGGTATCAGTGGGAGCTGTGTACCTCCTCGGTATTATGTGAGATTCCCAGCCCTCAGCTGTGTAAGGCACGCAAATCTAACATGACCTTCGATAGTATCATTGTAGCAACGTCCGTTCGCATAAAAGTCGAATTCGACCTCAACCCAGACGACGAAACCTTCGGCTCTGCACGAAAATCACTTCTGTCGTGCATCATCCCTTTACTAGGCATCATCGTCGCCTGTCTTCCAATCCTACCACCATCCATTCAACGAATCTTCGGAACAACAATATTCTCCCCATCAGACGGTGAGACCTATGTATATAGCTCATCGGGATACTATAAAACGACCGTCATATCAGGCACCCAAATGGAGGGGCCCGAGATCCCCCTTGTAACTGTCACGCAACCTCCCATGGCAAAGAAATTGTCGGAATGCTGTCATGGTCAGATTAAGATTACTTCCGACTGGGAGATTCATTCCGCGAGAAACTCGGCTAGGATCGATAAGGATTCTATACGACGGGCTTGAGACGGGCATTTGTGTCGTTATAATGATTTATGACTATGAATAAAATCAACCTGGGCTGTGCCTGGTTACTTTCTCTCAGTGATAATGTGTGTGAGTAGTACTAAATAGATGCATAGCCTAGCTTGCTAAGTTGAATGCTTTGCCAATCGAGTCAGCCCTCTGCCCTTGGATACCTATAATCACAAAAAGCCGGAATGACAATCGGTGCAGAATATGATAATTCAAAAAAGGATTGAGATAAAAAGGTTGGGTAGCAAAAAAGAAGCGACCGACGCAGGATTCGAACCTGCAATCCCCTGTACCGGAAACAGATGCCTTACCATTAGGCCAGCCGGCCGACTGTTGGGTTACCTAAGCTGCTTACGCTATAGGTACTACGAATATTATCGGATGCTATGGCGACCTTCTCAATCAACGGAGCTAAGTTCAACCAGACGCCAATGTAAATAGGATGTTGTGATTACCCCACTCCGGCATATCGAACCACTAGACAGCAGCCAGAGATCATGGAGGATTGTTGTTCTACCTGGATCCTTTAAAAGAAAAATAAAAAGGAAAAAAAAACCTCTTTAAACTCAGAGAGGGGGGTCATAAAAAAGGCGAGTAAAAAAAAGAAATCCGCCCGACGTGAGGCTCGAACTCACAACCTTGAGATAACCCTTTACTGGATTTGCATCCTAATAAAAGTCTCACGCGCTAACCAATTGTGCCAGCCGGGCTTCTATGCGGCTCTCTTCACACCTATGGACTATAACCGACAGACGCCTCTACATAACCGTCCAAACGAATTTTCCCACTCCACATTTTTCCCTCCTACACCCACCCACACCTATTGCTCCAATGGGTTAGAATCTATTAAAATCTTGACGTAAAAATATGCGATTATTTCAAAGGCTTCTTCAGAAATTAACATGCAAAAGGGCCTTAGAAAAATTCATTCATAGGGCCATCCACCGGCCATCATCTCTGCAGGTTGCTCTACTAAATGCCAAAAATCTCCAATGAAGACATCCCCTTTGGGGGATAGAAACACAGGCCAGTCAGTAATAGACGAGCCATAATAAAACCCTATCAGTCAATGACAACTAGGGTTCTCTTCATCTCCCGCTCCAAAGTCTCTCCGGACAAGTTCCCTTTTCCAGATGCTGTCTTCTTTTTCTCCGAATTTCTGCAAATCAATGCCAGCACTTTTCAGATCTGTTAACCAATTTTGAAGAGCTCCACTTAGATATAAGATCTGGCATTTAGATACGTCGAACCAGTCAAGATATCCCTCTAAAAATGCAAGCAACAGCGTCTGTCGATCAACAATGTGATTCAAATCCACACCCGCTTGCAACAAATCCAAAACCCTTAAAAAAGTTTTCCCCACGATTCATAGAGATAAAGATACCCTTTCTCATCTTGATGTGAAGAGATGGTCCGAGAAGCCGACTTTCATGGCGAACTTGTCTTTTCCATGGGTGAGACCCTTGCAGAGCAGCCTGGCATGCTTCAGTCTTTCTCACAACACAATGTACAAGTGTCGTAGTTTTTTAATCAAAACGCCACGACCCTTCTAATTGGAGGTCTTGGGCCGTCAAAATATGTGGTCCAAGCATCGTTTGGATCAATTCAGGCATATGATAGGCATCCCATACAACACATGCGGCCTTGCAAGCCACTGCAATTCTTGTGTCTTGCGGCATTTCGTAATATGAAGGACAGCAATATTGCTGTGAAAACTTGAGCTCCTCACTTGACTCCCGAAATCGAGATAAAACTCCACTGATCGTTTCTTCTGGCGTATCTTCGTAACAGATTTGTCTGATGTAGCGGAGTAGAAGACGCAAATATGGAAATAGTGGCTGACCCTTGCCAAATCCAAGGGTCCCCCAGAATAACAACATATTGAGAGGTGTTTCGAGGTTGGGGTGGGCCCCTGCTCGAGGAGAAATTTCAGAACTTTCTCCTTCCTGGGCCCGAGCATGGCGGCGTACTTTGTACTACATTTAGCAACCCTGGATCATCATCTGTAGGTTGTGGACTTCTACTTAAATGTCAGAGCGTGTATCCAAAGTGATCAGTTTGGTCAAATGGAGAGGCCTGTTTCATGGCAAATGGGTTTTGTAGATCTTCAACTTTGCCAGCTACCATCAATGAGACTACTTGTGATGTTGAGGGTATCACATTATACGTTCGATACACCCGTTTCCAGCCGTGACAAAGCCTCTCACTGTATACTTCTAGAGCCTTTATACACGGCCAGGGTGGTAGACTGAGACGCCACAAGTATTTGATGTGTGAGCGTGGCAAGGCCTCTCGCCCTGTAGCGCCGTATCCATTAGATCATTCAATAATTCGAATGTCTCGTCCCTTTGATGGCGCTTTATTGCTCACAGTATTAACAAAAGCTCGACCTTCATTTCCCATCATATAGAAACGTATGAAGACTTTGCATGGTGGGTTTACTGCCCTTCAAGGCGAATGCGAGATCCTCTATATCAGTTCTCCCGCAACAAGGTCTTTACCAGGCCAAACTCAGAGTACCATAGATGGGAGATGATGTTTCAAAATAAAAATTTCTATCATTTGGCGCCTCTCTTCCGAGGGATCCGTATAGTAAGTATACTTAGTTGTTTCTTGAGGTTGGTGGTGGGTCTTGGCTTACTTGTCACCGCCTCCACATCGAAGCCTAGTCTAGTCGGGTTCCACCTGAAAAAAAGCTCGGAAAGCAAAAAGAAACGAAGCGACCGACGCAGGATTCGAACCTGCAATCCCCTGTACCGGAAACAGATGCCTTACCATTAGGCCAGCCGGCCTTCGACAAATTTAAAGCCCTGAATAAGACTATATAACCTGAAACCCTTTTTTCCACTAGGATCTTGGTAAGCGGGAGTATGTGGTTAATTGGCATGAAAATGAAATTACATTTTCCAGCTGCTATTGTACCTGAATTGAAAATTCAGAGATCGCTAAGACTATTGATATGGATACTAATGCTCATCAGTAAATCAAAGTGCGTAAGGTATCCAAGGCAAGGTTTGCAGAAGAGGTAAGGATTGCGAAGTGGCTATGAGTAACACAAATATATATCCAATGTACCGTGGTGATCAACCCACAATGACGGGTACCAGAATACCTCTCAAGGGCATGAGCGGGTCCAAACTTCGTTAGAGATGCACATTACTACGCAGGGGAACATCAAAGTCTGACAAATGGACAAAAAATATCAAGATTGGAGGTACGATTTAATGCGCGTCAGGATAAGTAACTAAATACAGAAGCAATATAGGAAGGAAGCCATGTCCAAATATTGGAGAAAGAAGGGTTGTACACACAAGGGAGCAAAAGAGAAGCTCGGATCCCTCGCTACTGCCCAGATCAACAAGACTTTCAGAACCGGGCCAGCTCATTCTAGAAGAAAACATAATATATCCTAACAATTCACACTCGGTAGGAAGCAACATGAAACAAAATCCATCTTCTTAGTACTAGCTACGTATTCTGCTCGCAATATAAAAAGCGAACGTGGATGAATTGCCGACCAAAAGCTACGGAACAAAATCGGCTCGTTGCCACGATCTACGACATCAACCCCTTGCATTCCCACCCTGCAAGTATGATCGACGAAGATGCTCTCCAAACAAGCATCGGGGCATTCCTACCAGATCTTCGAGCCTGAAGCCACCCCTAGGAAAATTTCAGAGAATGGCATTCTCAAGAAGAGGGGATAAGGGAGTCATCCAATAATCTACGACCCCTTCATCCAAGTAATCTTAGAATGTCCAAAGGGATCAGCAATATAAAGTCCACCAGCCTCCCCCATCCCTCGTCCGCTCGCATTCCGACCACATTCGTTTCCTGTATTTTGTCTTGCTGCTCGATAATTCTCAAACTCGTCGCTCGCGACGTTCACTTTCATTAACAGTAAGGATATTCTGGGAAGATTGACAAGATGGTCAAGACTACCTATGCTCTCACGCTGTTCACAGCTGTGAGTATGGCTGCACCATTGAGGCAGTCTGGTGGCAGTGGTAGCAGTGAAAACTTCATCGGTGCTGGTTCGGCGGGTGGTAAGGTGAATGATGTTGTGGCAGGTCTTTTCAAGGAATTGATTCCTCGTGATGATTATGGTGACAAGGTCATCAAGCACGGTAGTATTTTTGAAGAGTTGCCTCTTATTGGCCCGCTTTTCGGTAGTTCCAAGAAGCAGAGGCGGTCCTTCACCGGCGATCTTGCGGCCTTACCGTTGCTGGGTGAGCTCTTTGGTGGTGTATGTATGCTCTGGCTCATTGTTTCGCTGTATGGATTGTTAACCATGACTTAGAACCAAGCTCACCCTGCAAACACCCCAAACAAACATGAAGCTCGTTCCCATATGCCCTTCTTCGGGGAGGTACGTTTTCCACTTGACATAATACGGGTGGAATGAAGTCTAACTTGGTTCGTCGCAGGGTCAGAACTATGGACAGAACTACGGCCAAAACGCTGGACAAAACGCCCACCAGAACGAGGGCCAGAACCATGGTCAGAACTACGGGCAGAACGAGGGTCAGAACTACGGCCAAAATGATGGCCAGAACGAGGGCCAAAACCATTTGCAGAACGGCCAGAACCACAAGCAAGACCTCGATCTGTCCAGCTTGCCCATCATCGGCAAATACCTCGGTGGCGTATGTATGAATTTAATTCCCTAATAAGGACTCGCTAACGATATCAAAGGATGGAAAGAAGTTTGGCCCCCCTTCCAGCCATACGTTCACCCAAGCGAAGGCTGAGCCTGAGGAATCTCGTATTCAGAGTCGTATGGAGGGATCCAGTGAGATAGACAGTTTCGCCAACCCATTCGGCGAAAGCAACCTGGCTGAAACTGTCCCGGAGGGTGTCACTGGCGCCTCTGCGGCTAACTTCAGAGCCGGCCTGGAAGTCGCTGAAGATGCCATCCCGCTTCCTGTAGGTTGAAACGACTCAAGTAAACACAGTCTAGCCACTAACAGTGTTGCAGGTGGACCGCCGTGATCTGATGCAGGAATTGACAGAGCTCGCCAAACCTGCTGAGAAGCAAGATAATTCCGACGGTGCCGAGGACGACCCTGCAGACAAGAAGGAAAAGTCCGGCAGCACCACCCAGGCCAAACCTGCCGAGAAATCCAACAAGCCTCCCAAAGCCAGCGATGCCCTCAAAGAACTAGCCAAGGAAGCCGGTCTCGACCAGCTCTTCAGTAAAAACACCCAGCACGGCGTCGGCCTGTTGCCGGTATGTACTTCCTAATCTTGACCTGAATATTCAAATGTCTAACAAGTCAGATGAACGGACGCCGTGACACTACCGTCGAGGCACGCACCCCTCCTATCCAGGGCGCTACTCTCACCGATGTCCTACTGCAAAGCGGTGCTCTGGGCAAACTTAGCCACATGCTTGACCCTTATACACCCGCTAAGACCCCTGGCCAGAGTGACCCCACACAGATGGGTGATGGTAGCTCCATGGCTCCTCCTGGTCAACCAGGCTCTCCTGCTGGATCTGGTGCTGCTGGACCACATGATGGGCCTGGTTATGCTGCCGAGCATGCTAAGACGCAACAATAGATATTTCCACGGTGGTGGATGGAGTATTCGAATTTGGGTCTATTTACTTTCTTGAAGACTAGATTTTACTTCGTCGTTTTTAGTGAGGTAGTGATTTGACAAATTTGATGAGAACTGGTTTCATGTGATAAGTTTTCTTAGTTGTGGATTTCTTTTGGAAATGATATTCTTATGAATTGCAAAACTCTGACTCCTTTTTCACTTCCATATTTTGGTATTGATGATAGAGCTTTCATTATCCTGTCACTCAACGTGGACCTTTTACTAGGGAGACGCTGAAGATGACGCGAAGGATTCTTTTTGATGTGATCACTCGGTCGATGTCCACAGTAGACACAAGTGCTACCTATACAATAGGTATCGGGATTTCGTCTAGTCGCAATATGATGAATAGAGTCCATAACGAAGGAGGGGGATAGAATATTACTTCTTTTCCTTAAGGCCCTTTGGTTTCCAGTACTCTCCCAGCTTATCAGAAGCTGGGCGGCCGTGAAAATACCCACGATGCATGCGCTTACCCAGAATGTCGTGACGGTGTTGGCGTGGACATCGACCACCTAGCTTCCTGAGCAACTATAGTTCCTTGGCAGAGGAGGTTCAATGTCAGGCAATTGGTGGACGACATCGAACCATCCAGGAGTGCAGCGGTTGTATAGGCTATAGGCAGCCGGAAACCAGACACAATGGCTTTCCCTGCCTTGCGGAATAATCGCTTCAGCTTGGTAGGACTCCCGAGATCCAGATGGCCATCCTAAGAGTAGGACAAGTAACATCCCGCGTAGTAGCTAAGATATCGGTAGACTGACTTTTATCCTTATGTTTCATCAGCCATTCTCCCACATGCTCCTCCCTTATAGTAACGAATTTGCTTTTGGATGACGATAAGCTGGTGGATACGTGAAATCTGGTATCCATCTGCAGAAACGTTTAGCCTGAGTATCCTTTCGACTTTTACAACCATGCTTGTTCTAGGTCGAGGCACTAAAGGTACACGTCATACGCCTAAGCCAATCTCATCTCACATAAAAGCGCGTAAACTAGCTATGAGGCGTAAGTCGATCTCATTCTGAAAGCTAGTCTGTATTCAACTTAGTGGCAACCGCCAAAGTTTCCAGCTAAAAGGAGGTCAAAAGAAGAGAATTGGTTACAAAGAAAAAAAAGAAAAGCCCCATGACTGAAAGAAAAACACCGAGATCATAATTCGTTCAGCGCTAAGGCTGGTTGTTTCTGGTTCAGAGCACTCGATAGTTGAGTGATCTTGGGGGGTATCAGAATCATTAAACGTGAAAGCTCAAGTCAAAGCTAAACGCAAAGAAAGCATAAGAGAGAGAAGCCAGTATAGGCCCGAGTGAGCAAGGTTACCTGCTCATGACGAGTCAAAGTCCATATCTATATCATCCACCTCCACCGTCGTCCCCAGCGCCTCTTTCCCTTCCCGAATCATCGCCTGAAGTTGTTTATTCAGGCGCTGTATACTTGCATCTTCTTCCCGCTCCTTACGGCGTACCCGTGCTGCGTATCGTTGCATCTCAGCGGACCCCGGTCCCTCTTTTGACCGTGGCGACGTAGCCGATTTCCGCGATGGAGTAGACGGCCGCACGGCCGACAGATTAGAGCTCTTGCTCAGTTTGGGCATGATAGCTTGTCGTCGGCGCGGGCTCGAGACCTGGTGAATACGACGGGCTTTCACGCATGGACTAGCGGTGTCGTCGATGAAGGGATCGGTCGAACCGGTGGGAACCACTACCCAGCTGCGATCCATATCCTCCTCGGGATATTGGCCAGGAACAGGTGTTCTGAAAATCTGGCTTTCCCTCTCACTTTCCGCTGGAGATCGCTGCCAGTTGGAATTGAAGGTCGTTGTCGCTGGGGAGCCGGCATCCATGTCGTAGCCCTGTCCACCGCCGGCGTAGAAGCCTCTAAAAGCACCTGACCAACAGAGATCAAGGACCTTGCCGACAACGTTGATCACGGTGCGTCCCCAGCCGGGACGTGCTGCGACTGGAAGATCTGTTGGTTCATCGTCGGCAGTTGGTGAAGCGATGCATGAGTCGCGTCTGCTGCGCTTACGGCTCGTGCCGGAGGATTTTGGAGCTCCTGCATCGAAGCTGGAATTTAGGGATGGTGGGAGGAAGGACTCGCGGTATCGGTTTGGACGATAGTCGAGCTCTGCGCTGAAATCATCGACGCCGTACTGGTGGCCGGCGTGGAAGAGCGGTGAAGCGGTGATGGAGGCATCAAAGTCGAATTTAGAGGAAATTTTTTCTGTGTCACGACGTGATCGCTTGCGACTGATGGACAGCGAGTACAGAGAGGATGTAGAGGAAGCGGTGGGGACTTGGAAGAGTTGTGAGTGTGCACTGGAGAGGTCAAGCTTGGGCGGCGAGGCCTGGAAAAGCGCAGACATATCGGGCATTATGTGTATAACATGAGATGAAAGAGTAAGGAAAGAAGGATAAAGCAGAAAAGCAAAAAGTGGAAAGAAACCGGAGAAAAAAACAATAAAAGATGTGGCTGGTTACAAGGGAAAGTAAACTAATACACTTGATTAGTCCGTTTCCTCAACAAAACAAACATTAGATTAGAACTTGAGACATTTTAACTCCTTTATTCACCTCCTCACTTCTAGTTCTGATTTTAGATAGAATCATTTACAATCGTTGACTTGTCCACTGGACTCCAGCAGCTTCGAGTCCATCATCGCCATCAACAAGTACACACCAGCCTTCTCCACCTTGTCCCCCATCACCCGCAATCACCGCCTCAAAGTGTTCCCGCGCAAATTCCAGCACGCTGTCATCGAAGGTGCCAGGCTGCAACCATACGGCAGGGATACCCACAGAATGCGCTTCCTGTAGCAGCTTCAGAGTCACTGGTGGAGGAGTCACCACTGATAACGAGGTCTGCGTGGGTGAGGGTAGCCCGGCCGGTGAGGGGACCGTATCGTAAGCACGCGAGGGGAGTGAGATCTGTGCTGCTCGTGGGTTGAGCGGTGTTACCGGAAGCGAATGCTGGTGATACCATGCGAGAACTGCAGCAATGTTAGTCAAGGTAAGCAGAGATGACTTTTTGTTCGTTACTCTTGTAACCAAACTTGTTGGTGTCATTGCTTGCGCCCGCCACGGCAAAGCGCGGGGAAGAGAAGAATCGCTTGACAGCATTCATGATGGGAGGAGAACGTAGTATATAGACACGTAGAGAATAGTAAAGATAGGAAAGAGGAAATTAAGCGTCGAAGTACCAGTACTTGTAAGAAGATTCAATGAAGTGAAAAGTAGATTTGGAGAAGAGGCAAACGGCCTCGGCATCTGCCGACAAATGATCCCCTCACATACTTTTCCTTCGCCCTTCTCCGCCCGACTATCGGCGTCTTTCTAACTTTGTCTCATATCCACCTCTAGCTTCACTATATTTAAGTGCTGTCTACTTCTGCGCATGCCGCCATTCGTCCCCCGCAAGCGCTTTTCCTCCGAGGACCCGCCCCCGGCCAAACGCCAGGCCCAGGCCCATAATGATATCCCTGCCAAGCCCGTCCCCGATTCCGACTCGAGCTCTGATTCCGACTCTTCGCTCAGCGATGTTCCCGAGGAGCTCGAAGAGTCAATCAGTACGCCGGTCGCAGGGCCAGCGGAAGCGTCCGATGACGAGGAGGACTCCGATGATGAAATAGACTGGGAAGATGCCATCGATACCAAAACCACGACCACGACCCCGACGCTGGCCGTTCCGGAGCTACAAGACCTAGAATTGACACTAGACAAGAATGAGACCGAGATCGTGGATTTGGTGGATCCCAAGAAGGGGCCGACAAAGATCGAGCGCCAGATTCGCATCCAGTCGCACTGCATGCATGTCCAGTGCCTGCTCTTCCATAATGCCATTCGGAATGCGTGGATCAACGATACCAAAATTCATGAAATACTACGGAAGAAGCTGCCCGAGGGCATTCACAAGGAAGTAAAGAAATGGCGAATCGCGTCTGGGTTGGAGCTGCCGGAAAAAAAGCCGGAGCCGCCCAAGAGCAAAAAGAAAGGCAAGAAAGCCCGGAAGAGCCAGGACTGGGGTGAAGATTCGGAGCGACTAGAACCCGGACAGCCTGATATGAGTCGTGGCGATCCGATTATCATCCTTCTTAAGGTCCTCGTGGCATATTGGCGGAAGCAGTTTCGCATCACGGCTCCCGGGTTACGAAAGCATGGTTATCGCCCAGTTGCTGCACTTGACGTGGTACTGAAAGACTTCCACAAAGAGGATCATGATCCCGAGCGCCATGGGGAGCGGATCGCTAATCTTGAAGAGTTCCGAGCAACCGCGGAAAGCATGCAGGGCTCTCGGGATGTTGGAGCTCAGCTATTCACAGCTCTAATACGAGCATTGGGGATTGAAGCAAGGCTAGTAGGAAGTCTACAACCGTTAGGATTTGGTTGGACCAAAGCAGAAATCTATACACCACCCAAGACCAAGACAGAACAAGAACAAGAAAAAGATTCTGAAGCCGACTCAGAACCAAAAGAATCCAAGAAAAAAAAGGGAGGCAGTGCATACGATAAAGACCTTTTGTTCCCAATATATTGGACTGAGGTTGCTTCTCCCGTCACCCACGAGATCACTTCTGTGGATCCAATTGTGCTGTCCAACCCGTTAGCCCCCACAGCCGACCTCCAAGCCGCATTTGAGCCTCGCGGTGCCAAAGCGGAAAAGGCCAAGCAGGTAATATGCTACGTTGTTGCGCATTCTGCCGACGGGACAGCCAAGGACGTCACAACACGGTACCTCAAGAGGCGGACATGGCCTGGGAAAACCAAGGGCTTCCGAATGCCCGTGGATAAGATCCCGATACCAGGCCGCCGTGGTGAATACTTCGAATTTGACTGGTTCCGAGTAGTGATGCGCGGGTACGAAAGACCTCCCCAGAATCGAACAGAAGTCGACAAACTAGAAGACGAAAAAGATCTCCAGCGAAAACAACCAGAGAAGAAGAAACCAGCTCAGGCGGGGGATACACTACAAAGTCTCCGCACATCGACCGAGTTCATATTAGAGCGCTTCCTACGCCGCGAGGAAGCACTTAAACCAGGCTCTAAGTCCGTCCGCACCTTCATATCCGGCAAAGGCGCCCGCGCAAAAGAGGAACCCGTTTTCCTCCGAGCAGACGTTGTGAAATGCATGTCAGCAGAGAGCTGGCACAAAGAAGGCCGCCAGGTCCAACCCGGCGCAGTGCCCCTAAAGCGCGTCCCCATCCGCGCGGTAACCCTCATGCGCAAGCGCGAGGTAGAAGAGCTTCAGCGCGAAACCGGCGAGAAGCCTATGCAGGGACTGTACGCGCGAGACCAGACGGAGTACATTATTCCACCACCCATCGTCGATGGAATCATCCCGAAGAACGACTACGGCAACATCGACTGCTTCGTTCCGAGTATGGTGCCTCGCGGCGCTACACACGTTCCACTCCCAGCCACCGTGCGACTTTGCAAGAAGCTCGGAATTGACTACGCGGAAGCGGTGACCGGTTTCGAATTCGGATCTAAGATGGCGGTCCCCGTTATCCAGGGTGTGGTTGTTGCGTCCGAGAATGCAGATATGCTTCGAGATGCCTGGCGTGTGGACGCGGCTGAAAGGCGGAAGCGCGAGGAGCTGAAGGCTGAGAAGCGAATCTTGCAGACGTGGCGTAAGTTCCTGTTTGGGCTGCGGATTGCTGAGCGTGTACGCGAAGAATATGGTGGTGGGGATCCTGATGACGACCGCGAACGGGAAACTCATAATCCCTTTGTGGCGCGTAAGAAGAATACTGTGCATGATGTTGATGAACGGCATTTCCATGATGAGTCTGTTCAGGATCGTGCTGAGGATTATGATCCTGTCGAACATGGTGGAGGTTTTTTGCTTCCTGGTGAAGGTGACGATGGAGATGATGACTTGATCGTTGAGCATCACAAAGACGAGCAGAATCGTGCCGGTGATGGGTTTAATCAACCTGGTGGCGAAGACGATTCGTCTGAGGACTTGCCACATTCCATTTCGATACCATCTACGTCTGATGAGGAAGGGGACGATTCAGAGCCTGAATATGCACCTTCGAGGAACACTAGACGTCGTCGTCGTGGTGCTTGAAGTTGAAATCAATGTATTATCAGACTGATAACGAGAATCATAAAAAAAAACCCTGTGTTTATACAGGCTAGCTAATTGGTAAAGATTTCCAAGCTTGTTTTTCAAGAGAGGATATGAAGGAAAGAGAGGATACGAGGTAAGTTCCATCAACGTATCTACATCCAGTACCGGAGAGGTGGGTCCTTCAATCGACGGCACGGGTACGGGCCGCTCCGGGCAGGTCTTCTCGGGTCTTGGAAAGGAGCATACTAGCCACCAGCAGACAAAGGTGGAGTTCGATCTGTATCCATGGATATACCTATTGTACGGAACAAGGAAGTTCGCAGTCTCCATTTAGAGAGAACCAGATATCGGCCCTTCGGGGCTGTGCCAGGTCACACTGAGATCGCTATTGCTCATTGCAGTGATTGACTCACGTGGTTCCACCAAGATCCGAGGTGTTCATTCATCCATTGCGGATCTCAGAAATATGAAATTGAAACACGACAGGGAATAAGAGATATGGAGGTCTGTACATGCCAGCTTCCAACTTATGAACAGCGGAGCCGCCATCTAGGCACTTGCCTGTATACACAGATTTTGTGATGCCTCCACATCGTCACGCAGAGCTAAACTCGAGTCTCCGTTACACTGCTTTGGTTTGTCTCAGCCAGCCTCGAACACTCCCGGGGCCAGGAGCTGTAGGCCACCCGAGAATGAACAAATAGACTGCTATGTACTCGGGATTTGCCCTTTTGGGGGCTCCAGGACTCTTGCCAATATAAATACTACACCTCGCTCACGCCAAAATATTTGACTGACACATGTTCTTTCTCAAGCACTTCATTTCTCATAACCAAACCAGAGAATCCCGACGAGCTTTACCCAAATCACGACTGCCAAGACGGTCTGCGAACATGGCCACGACGGAATGGAAGTACTTCCCCATCACTGGCATTCCCCTACATGATGAGGTTACCGGCAGTCCCACAATTGAGGTGCCTATCAGGCATGAAATCGACTCATGGAGCAGTGACCCGGCCAACGAAAAGCAAGTCAAGCTCTTCGTCTTGGCATTATATCGTTTTCAGCAAATGTCCCCCACAGACCGAGACTCGTACTTTCAGATTGCTGGGATCCACGGACAGCCCAATGTGCCATGGGATGAACCTATCAATAAGTTGGAGGCCGAAGGCAAGGGATATTGCACTCACAATAATATCTTGTTTCCGGTCTGGCATCGCGCGTACCTTGCACTCTACGAGGTATTTGTATCTCACTTCTGACCTCATGCAACATGTACTGAATTGATGGGAACTTAGCAACGACTGTATGAGATCATGATCAACGAAATAGTTCCCAATTTCGCCGAGGAGGGACGATCCGAGTGGTCGCAGGCCGCCCAGACCTGGCGCCTTCCTTTCTGGGATTGGGGGATTACCGCGTCGGTGCCTGACTTGTGCAAATACCCCACTACTCTAGTGCCGACCGCGGATGGAAAGAGCGAAGAGGTTATCACCAACCCTCTCTTCCAATTCCGAATGCCGACCAATCAACCTATGTCGACTGCTGGCATGGAGAACTTCAAGGATCCATGGGTCCCTGATGGAGGAATGATCTTTGTACGTCTGGAATTGCTAGGCATATGAACCAAGCTTATTGAGATAGTACGGTGATTGTATTGGTACTAGCCGTTGGCCCCAAGAGGGCGACAATGTCTCAGGCAGCACGGCGTGGAAGCACGGTGTGGTCAACAACTATAAAGTTCAAGATGCACTGAAAAAACCTTCTTGGGTCGCGAACTCGCCTTATGGACAACCTGCAGAAATGGTCTATCGTCTACTCACCATCCCCATGGAATATTCTACCTTTGCAACCACTGCCCAGCTTTCCGAAGATCAAAGCGTCGCAGATGACGTTAATATTGAGTATAGTGGGTTTAATGAAGCTCCAAGATATGTCATGTTAGTATTCTAATCAGGTTTGTAGTTCATAATAACCTCCACGGTTGGGTAGGAGGAGATCTCAACGGGCATATGTCTCAAATTCCAGTGGCATCGTTCGATCCTATGTTTTGGCTTCACCATTGGTAAATTGCATTTATCTTCTAAAATTCCATGATGAATTCGTGACCCAGCACTAATCTAATAAACAGTAATATTGATCGCATATTTGCCTTGTGGCAAGCTCTCAACCCTGACAAATGGCTCGTGGAAAATCAGGTCAATGATTTTTTCCAGGAGATAATTGGCCTTCCTAATGGTACCAAAATTACTCCCGAGACACAGCTACGGCCATTCCACAAAGACGCTAGTGGGACTGTCATGATACCTAACGACGTCCGCTACCCTTATAGCCTTGGATATACGTATCCAGAGTTACAGACCTGGAAATACGATCCTCAGGCCTATACCTCCGATCCTTTCGTCAAAGATCTCCGCAAAGCCATCAATGATCTTTACGGATTATCGAGACGGCAACTTATGGACACTACCAATAATCTTCAGGGAGTCGAATATCTTGAATATGGAACCAAAAATCTTGATTTTACATTTAGCATTCGCTACCGCAAATACGCTTTTGGTGGTGACCCATTTTGGATTCGCATCTTTCTCTCTCAAGATGGTGTGACGCAAAACGCCACAACAGACTTGATTACCGAGGTCTATAACTTCAGTCAAAAGCCAGCAGATCCAGCATCAGGCAAAGTTGTCTGTACCAATTGCAAGACCAATGAAAAAGCAAATCTAAAGTCTACCGCGGCCATCTCTATTACTCCAGTGCTAATCAGTATCCTCAAGACGGGCGGAAAAGACCTGGCTAGTCTAAAGAGAGAAGACGTTCTCCAATTCCTGCAGAAACGTGCTTATTGGAGAGTTTTCAAAGGCGGCAAAGAGGTCCCTCGAAATCAGCTTGACCCTCTCGACCTTGAAATTATTGGAAGTACCAATGATTCAACTCAGTACAAGGACCCGACAAAGGCACCTCTCTTGGAAAACTTCAAAAAGGAACCCTCTATCTCCGGCGGAGCTGACGGTGCGTTGGACCCAAGTCTTAGACAACCTATGACAATTCCACGACCAGAAAAGCTGGACATCCCCGAGGCAGATCTGAAGGTCAACTCCTTCCTCGCGTTTAAGGGAACCGTGGGAGATGACGCCGTGGTGATCATCGATTCATCTAGTCTGGATATGACCCCAGCCAAGTCATCTGGTATTGACAATACCCAGGTATTTTTCTCAGACACCAAAGACGGAGACGGTAACATTTTGTTCCTGCTTTCCTTCCGCAGAGCGGAGAATCAAATTGTACTCAACACTCGTCTGGATAATTCATGGGGCAAAGAAGTCCGTGTATCGCTGGAAGACAGGTTCAAGGGGACCACGCCATCTATCCTGATCCATGATCAAGGAGATGGGTATGAGATTTTCATCGATTGGAGACACCTGGCGTGGTTTGAAAAGCGTGCTAAGGACAAGGTGGCCAACTCTGTGTCGTACAGTGTAAATGAGGCACAGACGCCCATGTTGTCTCCTCAACTGAAGATCAGGGTCTATGTTTCGATGAAGGAAGTGTTCCAGAAGTAATTTGGGTTTAAACTGGATTAACACTTTATATTACAGCGAGTATTTAGTGTCTGTCAAGTTCGGGTTTAATAATATTGTCTGGGCAACCTTGAAAATATTTTCTCATTTCACCAGGGCCTTGGGATTCTGTCATATATGAATATTTTGATGGAGTATCATTAACCAAAAAGGACGAAAAGAAAATCTCACAACCGAGGAAGGTAGTAACACAGTATAGCAGGGATAAGCAGCCGAACCCGTGTTTCCAATAGCACAGGCATAGAAACTCAAGCTTCTACCAGGCACCGATGTCCTTGAGGAGCCATCAGGAAGAACGCCTTCATAATCATATCGTCACTAGACATCCCTTCATTGGAAGAGATCCTGGCTTGAGCAAACCGTCGGAAAAATAAAGCCGTTGCCAGTCGAAGCTCAATACGAGCTAGATGAATCCCAATACAGACTATAAAACAACATCAGCTTCAATTTCCACCATGAAAAAAGTACTAGGACTCACTGCGCGACCCACCCCCGAAGGGTATCGAAGCATCCTTCATGTCCTTACTCGGATTCTCCCACCGCTCAGGATAAAACCTATCAGGATCAACGAAAATCCCCGGATCCCGATGGAGACTGTACGACTGTGTCGAAACCGTGGTTCCACCAGCAAGAAACACCCCCTTCAGCGTTGCACCCCCCACAGGAACGGCTCGCGGTAATCCGAAAGGAACGGCAGTATGTAAGCGAAGCGTCTCGCTAATGACCTGATTCAAATAAGGCAGATTCCGAAGATCCTTATTGGAAACTGGCTCGGGAGAGAGACGCAAGTTCGACAGCCAGTTTTTGTCGTACTCGTGCGTCGCTGCAGACGCAGTAAACGAGATACGTGAGCGTTACAGCTGTGGTATCACTCCCGGCGACGATATATCCCTGAGCTTCGTATAAGATGTCTTGTAGCGAGAGACCGTTCTTCTCATCGAAGATCTTTGTGAAGAGGGTTTGTTTGGCCGTTTCGGGGTTATTCTCGAGGTGTTTTGTGTATCGCTGTAGTGACTGGGATGCATACTGGGTCATTCTATTTGCGACTGCGCCGACGCGGTTGAAATTGGTATTGGGAGACGTCGGGCAAGGTCTACCGTGTTTGGGAATGTGGTTCGAATCGGTTGGAAGCTTGATATATTTTCCAGGTCTTTGGTGTATTGGTTTTTCTATCATTGTTAGTGTAGCTCTACGCTAAGAGAATGATATTTACCTCTCCGCTTTCGAGCATCTGGAATGACTCTCCGAATGTCAGTTCCCCGATTACATCGGTCGCCATGAATAGCCACCACTTGAATACGTCGGCAACGCCTCGACTGCGCATTTCTTGTGCTATTTTCTCAACGGCGAGATTGACTCGACTTGAGATTAGAGGCTCGTATTTGCTGAGAGAGGAGTCGGATATGGGAGTAGCCAAGAGACGTCGTCGACTAGAATGAAATTTCGGATCTGTTGTACTGAACATGTTTTGGAAGTTCTTGGCTATCAAGACGTTGTAAAACTCGGATTTCATGAAGCGACTATTGGTCTTGTAGATCTCTTGTGCTGCTTCTGTGTCACAAATGTCGACTTGAGTTGTACTTGTGCGGACAATAGGGCCTTGTGGGACGTCAGCACTTTCTTCCATTTCGTCTGTGATGTGGATGTTTTTACCATATTTTTCATGAAGACTGTGGACATAATATGGGATCTTTCCGCTGAACCAGTAATATTTGTATACGAGGTCTGTCCATTTTGAGATTTCAGGGCCTGGTATGTGAGTGAGTGGATTGGTGATTCGTTGGTACAGGATTCGCTGGAATGGTTAGTGAAGTATGTATAATAAAGGGAGATTGACTTACTAGACCTAATAGTCCCAAAATAAGGCTTAGAAGGGCTGGAATATTGCTAATAGAAAACATATCTATGATTTTTTTGCGGTTGCTTATGGTCTTGAAATCTTTAGTCGGGCTGACTAGGTTTTATATGCAACCAGGCGCTCAGGCAGCCAAGTATGAGAAGCTTCGCGGGGTTTGACAAACACCGGGACTCAACTACCGAAGTCCCGGCTCTTACATGTAGATCATCTAAAAACAGAGATTTGGAGAATCATAGCGCCATGCATTATTATAAAAGTGGATTTCATTGGTGCATATTTTCTCCGCACGGACTCTGACGACAGAGAATGAGGCAACCAACCATGGATCTATATCCGTGTTGTTTTTCAGCTTATGATACCCTTTATGGACAATCCATGGACTTTGCCAACCGACTATTAATTCAGTGTTCAGTCGATAGCATCAAATTTCGTATATAACACGTAGTGGTGGCACTTTAGCCATTCGGTAGTTCGGCTTTAGCAGAGACCGACCTATATGCATCGGGCGTTCGGCCACGCGCAAAAACCCGCAACTCGCGTACCATGCATGATCGCCATGTTCCGCCTTCTTAGCATCAATATTATTTGTTTAAATTTTGTTCAAGCTATAGGGATGAGTCGGGCTTATGTGATGTAGTGGAAGAAGAAGACTGGTGGTGGCTGCATAACGTCTATCAGGTGTGTAGCGCTGCTTGTTGTAGGTATACACGTCGTTTTGTACCAATTGATCCCTACTACCCCTGCTTAAAGGATATGGTGCCTTGTTGAAGTAATTCTTCAGCCAAGTATCGAGGTAAAAGGAGGGGTTTATCTTTTTTTTGGCCTACACATAGATTTGTTGATGCTATTCACGCTTGCTTACTCCTTATTCTCCCGACCTACATACCTACGCTTGCCTATTAATTGAATTGGCCCTTTATTGTCTAATTCTCATCTATCTACTTACAAAAGCTTCTCTCCCATGGAAGTTATAGAAGTTCTTAAGTTTTTTTCTTTTCCTACCTGGATAAGGCTTCCAGGATGGCATGTAAACAAGCTTCGTCAATACGAGCCTTATGCATAACCCCTGCACTACCTTTTCATTCTATCCAAGAAATAAAACTTCACTGTGAATAAAATCATAACTGTTACTGTCGCACGTTAATGTAGTACACGTCCTCCCGCACATGCATACTCGAACCTGATTTGCATGGTTTGCAACAGCCCCTTGCATTTGATAATATCGAAGATCCTCATTCTTTCTCCCTTTCAGTGTTCATTTCTCTTCACAATCCTCCAGAATGTTCTTCCATCTGCAGATAATATGGTATCCTATCGCGGCCGTGTTAAGTCTACTACTGAGGGTACTTTGGCATCGGACGCCTCCCAAAGATGATATCGAGGTCCTCGAGAGACCATCTACGTTAGGGTCTGAAAGTGTACGTCGGCCCTTGTTCTGTGGATGTTTCGTTACGATTGCTTACAGAGGTAGGTCGATTCAACTGCGACTACAACCAAGCAGGATTCATTGTACGTCGAGGTTGTTGAAGTGCCGAAAAATTGTCCTTCAAAGGCGGCTAAGGAGCACGGAAATGGTAAATGATTGATGAGGCGCCTAGCAAGGCATGGATACCCAGAAATGAAAGGAAATGAAAAAAGTCACAATTAATGTATCATGTATTCTATGTGCATTTAATCATGTATTGAACAATATCAGCCCATAGCCTTCCCATCTACCTATACTTAGCTGTAGCCAACGGAGAATCCACATCTCTCCACTCCGGCCTGTCATAGTCTAGATCAAACTCATCTTCGTCGAGCTCCGGACTGATGTGCACCGCAGGCGATGAGATAGGACTGAGCGCCACTCGCGGCCGCGACTTGAAGATGCTGGCATATTCAGCATCTTCTTCGAAGAGCTTGTCTTGCGGCGTCGAGGCGCCGGATCTCGTAATGGGTTCGGAGGCCTTTCGGGGAGTCTCAAATTGGTTCACTGGGAGGGAGGGTCGTGGGCCACGGCGCTGACGGGAGCGAGGTCTTTCGTGTGCGTGGGGAGGTGGAACAAGAGACATGGATTTGCGGGTCCGTTCGGTGAGCTTGTAGTGGGAAGATGAGGGTTTCACGGGTTCGAAGTCTGGTTCATCGAATTTGGAGTCTGGTTCGGGCGAGAGACGAACGATGGGGGTGGGATTTAAGGCATGAATGGTCTCTGGCTCAGGACTTGGGACCATGCTACTAGGATATGTTGACCTAGAATTCGTAGCTATAGGAGGCTCTGTCTCGCTCTCTGATGACGGCGACACGCTTTGATGATGGGCGCTCTTTAGCCCAACCGGCAATGGCTTGACTTTGATGCTCTCGTCAGGCAAATTACGGTTCATGTGATTCCGAGGTTTCCCATTGATACGGACAATGGCCTCATTGACGGTCGACATGAAGGATCGATCCACGTGTTTGAGCACCCTTCTGCGATCTGCGGGCTGTCGAACAGCTTTGGAGATACTCGCGACCGTGAGAGGTTGATGGTCACGGAATAGCAAGCGATGCTCCTGGGGCTTTTCACTGACAGAAGAATCATTCTGATCACGTTCCTTGCGAATGGACTCATTGAACTCGTGCCACCTGCGTAGTCGATTCCGGAGTCGCAAGACCCGTGCCTCAAGATCAACAACTAGGTCTTGCTTGGTACTGGCACTAAGATCATCCACCGATGAATCGGTTGCCCGAGCCCAGGCCTGTGAGAATGGCAGCTCCAAGAAAGCATCTGTGCTACCTTGTGCTCCTCCGTGGAGCAAGGCGGTAGCCCATTCCTCACTTCCCAACCAATTGGCTCTAAGCTCACGCGCCAAGGCGTCCGGATCAACTTGCATCTGATCCAAATTCTGGTCCTCCTTATTGGCACGATCTGACAGCTCGATCTTCTTGTTATCCAGCAGCTGCGAGAACTGTTCGTAAGCCTCGTGCACCCGAGCACGGCGCCCCCTTGCCGCATTGAGGGAAACCTGATGCGCAAGTATGAGCGGCAAGAGGTTCTGATAGTCCACCGGAGAGATAGAATTGGCCATAGAAAGCTTCGTAGCAAAGTTCCATGACGTATCCGTCGCAGATACTACAAGTAGCTTGCGTAGAACCGCTGTTGAGAACACAGCGAGTAGTTCATCAAATTTCTCCCCCTTGCAGTCATCCAACATTGTCTTGCGTAGAATTGTCTCTCGCCCCAGATCGCCATTTTTCTTCAATTCGGTTAAAGCGCGGAAGAGTGCTGCACGGAGGTTGACGGATTGTAAGGGTTCTAGCGGTGGGAAAAAGGGACGGAGTTTCTATACGCCTATTAGCTGTGAACCGCCAGTTTTTACTGTCTGATAGCTAGAGCTTAGCACATTTTGAGTCCCCTCTGGATCCCAGATGGCGAACAGGTAGTAGAGAGCCCACTCGACTAGGCGAATGCGCTGTCGCTGGTTCGCGGATGACGACGACAGACCGCGGAGCGTGATTTCGGGCCAATCATCGCGCTGGTCAAGTTGCAGTAGTTTCAAATTGCGAACAAAAACTGTCAAATAGGATGGACCGGACCACTCCAATGGCTTGGGCCGCGCTGGCCTCGAAGCAGCCATCGTTAACGAATGGACGGAGATTAGTTCGTAAACGGCGGGTTGATTGTGCTGTCAACAATGCGATAACGGGGGTTTGCACTGTTTGCGGTGCCTATCAGTTTTGGTCCCGCGGTTCCCAAAGATTCGTCTTTATCCTTTTCCACTTTGTATTCCTTCTCCCCCGGACCTGCGCAGCTTTACTTTCACTCTCCCCTCACCTGCCTATCATGGGTTCCGACAATTCTTCTTGGTCTCCCCAGACCGGTATGTGTGAGCTGCGACAAGCTTGACCAGCACTCACTAACAACTTCCCTCGCAGTGCTCTCCACCCTCCCCCACCCACCAGAGGAGAACTCCACCTCACCAGTCGCGTTCTTCCACCTCATCGAGCGCCTGAAGACAACCAAGCGCGAAGGATGGCGCCGTTTTGGAATCAATGGCGAGTCAATCTCAGACCACATGTACCGCATGTCGATCATGACGATGCTTGCCCCGCCTGAGCTGGCCTCTAAGATCAACATCCCCCACTGTACCAAGATGGCTCTTATCCACGACATGGCTGAGTCGCTGGTCGGTGATATCACTCCCGTCGACCTCCACATTACCAAGGCCGAGAAGGCCCGCCGTGAAGCGTCTGTCATGGACTACATTGTCACTACTCTGCTTGGAAACGTTCCGGGTGGCGCGCTGTCTGGACAGCAGATCAAGGACGTGTTCCAAGAGTACGAGGATAATGTGACTCTGGAAGCGAAGTTCGTGCACGATATTGACAAGATGGAGCTGCTACTCCAGATGGTGGAATACGAGCGCTCGAACAAGGTTGATCTCTCGGAATTTGAGCATGTCGCAAGCAAGGTTCAGCTTCCTGAGATCCAGGCCTGGGCGAAACAGGTCGTCCAGGAGCGCCCCAAGTACAACAAGAGCGATGCATAGACAGGACATGTCGGGGATTTAGTAGCATGTTCTAGCGATTGATTTGATGGGCGTTGGTTTATTTGAATTGGGCTTATGGAACCTTAGATACCATAGAAGACGAGCTGCAATGTCTTCACGATGATGCGCAATGATGTACGACTGCATGGTCTTTCAGGTTCGGATAATTCTATGTCTTCTCTATGAGTAATCTCATACGTAGCACCCGTAATGTACAAGCTCGGCTCTAGCTAAGGTACCAAGTACCTTGAATCACTCTAGTCAACCGGCTCCTTCTCCATCTCCCGGGCCAACATCTCCGCCTCAGCAACCATCTCCTCCATACTCCTCGGCTTTCTCGCTTCATTATCCACAACAGGAAACCTCGTCCTCCTCTGCGGCCTCTCAGCTTCGGCTCCATCGCCCCCATCTACCTCTTTGAAAGCCTTCCCAACATCCCCATCCTCCCCTTCAAGCATGTCATAAACAGCATCTGTCCCACCCCGATGATCCAAATCAGCCGGTTTCCGCGGGATAATATGCGCATGAACATGTGGCACACTCTGCCCCGCATCCGCGCCATCCTGCACCGCGATATTTAAACTCGAGGCGCCATACACTCGTTCGACCATCCGGCCCACGCGCCGGACTGTGAGGAAGAGGTCGCTTGTTTCAGCGGTTGTTAAGTCTGAGACGCGTGGGACGACGCGGCGGGGCGATACAAGGACATGGCCTGGGAGGATTGGTTTGAGGTTCACCAATGCGTAGGTGAGGGGGGTTGTATGGAAGACCTGTGAAGGAGGTGGTTTGTTAGTATCCGGTTTTGGTGTCTTTGGATGTCGGATTTGGGTTGGGAGGGATCGTTACTTGTGATGTTACTAGGAATGAGCCAAAGTATAGTGGCGCTGTAGCGCCTTTCAATGCTGACATGTTTGTGTTGGTCATTGCCTAGAGTGTTGAAGAGTTGACCTCGGGCTCGATGTTTGGAGCTGGAGCGATAGGCTTATCAGATCGGATAAGAGATTGGGGAAATCAGTGGAAGTAATTCCGTACAAGCCGATCTAAGGCATGTCAAGCTAAGTTAGATAAGCAATCCTTATTTAAATTATGTACTCATCGCACTAATTCCATCTAATCTATATTTTCCTATATTATAAGTCGAGGATACACTGGTGAATGTCTGATATGCCTTATTTGACGCTGTGAAACATTACGTCACGTGACCTTCCTGCCCGTTCACTGCTACTGCTACTTAGCTCATCGCCACAACGTTGCTCCCTTACCGCAGGGGTTTACAGACCAATACAGAACCACGTAAAAGCGGTGGGAAATACGGTCAATTTCAGCTGTAAAAGTGGGGCAGAACAGGGTCAAATTGACCAATTATAGGAATTGAACCTTCTGATCGCTACAGCACGCTCTACTCCGGTGCATCTTGCGTCACGACCCAAGAGTCATTCTATATGGCCGCCACCTAGGCTTGGTACTATCATCGTAGGTTATCGATGCGAAATTCATGGTGAGATAATATCTGTGGAATGTAGTAATTTTGGCGCTATAATCTTCACCTACATTTCCCATACCTTTCGCTGCATGTAGGTAGGGCATATACTATTTCATCCTTCCTTTGGATAGGCCTACTCTCCGTGCTCCTCGATAAACCGTTCCAGGAAGTACTCATGGATCAACTCACACCTAGAACACTACTCAACCTACCAACTGAACTTCATCTGCAGATCATCAGCTGGCTTGATTATCCGGCATCTCTTGCTTTATCGCAGACAGCTGAAACCTTCAGAAACATGATGTCAGTTGAAAGACCTACAAGCCCAGAACAAAAGTTGCTGTATATAACTGCCGCAGAACAATGGACAAGGCAAGTGCAAACATTTATAAGGTCTAGTAATTTAGGCATCTCAGCTAATCGCTTTAGATACCTTGATTACTTTGCCTGCACTCGTTGCCTAAAGTTGCGTTTCTCGCGCGCCTTCGCCGATTCACAACTTCAAGGAGACCGCAGCAAAGGGGGGTCCAAGCATCAGTATCGGTATTGCTTGGAATGCGGAGTAAAACGTGGGCTGCACATCACGGGACAAATGCTTCTCTTGAAAGATCACCCCCGATTCGTGTGCGGATTATGCAGAGAAACATACGAATCAGGTCTATATTGTTCCTCCTGCAACAACTGCAAGCCCTGCGTTGAAAAGCGGAAGAACATTCTGTATCCTAGTGTTGAAAGTCCCTTTGGTTCCAGTTTGCCGGATCCTAGCTGTCCCTTCTGTGCAAGAAGTTATACTGAGATCAGGGAGTATAGGAATCGGGAAAGACGGAAAGAGAAGTAGAGTACATAATGAAAAAATCCAGGGATCTCTCTCTCTCAATATGACACAGTCTGCTCCAGACCATGCTCTTCCCTAGAATGTTCCGAGCCAATCATATGATCTTCTTCGCTGCACAGAGGGCCCTAACTGAGTGATTGAGTCTAGATGAACTACGGTGCACTGTACACCGTTTCCGAAGCCCCGGGTTTCTCCAATGAATGTACTGCCAGACCAACGGACGTATGATCTGTCTTCCCGAGCTCGCTCAGATGATCTCCGTTACATGTGGGGTTGGGCTTTTCCACCGTCAAAGAGCACTCAGATCCGGATCCGGGGTTGATGCGGGGTAAAGAAAGGACAGAAAGGGCCTGAAGCTGATTTGTACCATATAGATGGAGTAATGAAGATATGTAAATGTCTTAAGCTAGATACGTTAGGTTTCAGTGACTTACATCTCATATCATCTGCTTCACACCTTTGATCCAAAAGTATGATTTCATACGTTAAGACCGCTCACACTGACTGGCCAGTCAACGCCCCAGATTCAATCAAGGAGATACTGGAAGTGTCCTTTCAGCTTCTGGACGGTGGAACCGCAGAGACCGCAAAGAAATGGAGCGAACTATGGATACCGAACGGCGGTGAAGTCCAGGCGTTTGGCCAAAACTTCAAGGGGCATCAAGGTATTTTCCGCAAGTTTCGCACCTATCTGCCCAAAAAAGAGATTCTGATACTCACTTCTTATTCCTCTTCTCTAATCAGAGATCGAGGGCTACTTGTTTCGCTCCCAGGCATCCTTTCCCGGCCTCAACCACACTCCGAAGAAGGCGTATATCCATGACGAAGATGGAAAAGACTTGACCGTCATTACAACTTTCGAGATAACTTTCCCTAATGAAGAGTAGGTGTCTGGGGAATCGGCCGCTATGCTAGAATTTGTGAAGCAAGGCGAGCTGCTGTTTGTGAGCATGAACAAACTGATACTCGTAAGTCTTCTATAAGCGATCACTATGGCAAAGGGCTCTACTGACCTCCATGTGGGATCTGAACCCCTTGATTTGTGAGGCTCTAGATCGACCGCAGACACACATTCAATCGTCCCTCGAGATCAAGCCTGGCAGGGCACATGTTGAAAATGTTTCAATCATTGGAACTTGATGGGGTTTGTCGACAGAAGGAACGGAGCACGGGCTTATCCAGAGTCAACCGAGGATCTGTAATGGCCAGGACATGTGGATCCTGGCCATCTTGTGGTCTCGCTACGAAATGGAGGGTTTTTACAAGCTGATGAAGTGAAGAAATCAATTTTCCGAAAATCAAAAATCACAATACGCACCTTAGTCAAGCATATCAACAACTTGGCCTATACACTGATCTGAAATCCATAGTTGTAGATCTGTTCTGAAGACGCGAGCGACTATTGCATGTGCATTATAGTTGCACTGTCTTGATATATGTACTGGACCTCTTATATTTCGAAATTGTGTCCTATGCCCGACCGAGACCTTGCGCGACCTTACACACAGCTCAGCTTCTTTTTGGCAACTTGACTTCCTGGTTCACAATCTTCTTCGCACCATCATGTGATATAGTCCTTTGCATCCAGGTGTGAACATTGATATATTCGCTCTCAATAATATGCGGTTGGTAAAAAATCCACGGGACAACTTCAAGCCATGGGATGAAAGAGATATCCACGAAGCTGAACTTATCACCAACCAAGTATTCCCGATCCTTCAGGACATTGTTCAAGACTCCGAGAACACGGTAGATCTCATTTAGATAGCGATCGACAGCACTCTGAAGGCGCTCTGGGTGATGAACTTTGAACCAGACTGCTTGTCCAAAGTACGGGCCTTGGCCGGATACTTGAAAGAAGAGCCATTGCTTCGCGTGGTAAGCTTCTGGACTACCTGGCACGAAGCTGATGGATCGTTGCTTGTCGTAAGTTTCGACCAGGTACTCGATGATTGCGCCGGACTCCCAGAGAGTGATGTTGGTGTTCGGATCTTGTATAGCCGGTACACGTCCATTGGGATTAATTGACTCGTAAGAAGGTTGCTTCATGTCGGTGATTTCCATGAGCCTGTGTTCATAGGGGATGCCGAGTTCCTCCATAACCATAGCCACCTTCCGGGGGTTAGGTCCGGCATGATGACCAAAAAGGATGATGGGCTGCATTTTCGAGATTGAATGTGCGGGAAAGGCCACTACACCAATACACAGACAAACGGTGGTAGGCTTGTTCTACTCAGTCAACCCACTTGCCTCGTGCTCCCGGATCAACTCATGAGGGTGACGCGGCACAAAAAGTTTCAGGTGGTCGAAGTGGTGCTTCCCGACTTGCATATTGGAAGTCAAGTCGCTGAGTATTGCAGGTCGGTGCTTTGCTAGGACTCGGGTAATTTTGAATGGACCCCTCTACCTCGAATCCAACTTTCTGCCATGAATTCCATCTAATTCCGCATCTCGTAATAGGACTGAGTCCCCTTCTGCGAATTGTTTCTTCCTCTCAAGTTGAGCTTGATCATTCTCCCGCACGGTCCAAATATCCCGGATGCGCTCGCGCGTTTCTTCGAGTCGTGTTAGATGCAACTCCGTAGCCGCCGGTCGCTGTTCCTCGGATGATTGAGAGACAGAGTTTGTTCAATCGTCTCCGCCAGCAGACCTTCTCAATAGATCGGGGGCCAAACACACGAGGGGATGGATGACTGGCTGGATTTCTCAGGCAGTAACGGATCTTCTGCCTAGCTCAGCAAGCTCATTCGCCGACCGTGTCAAAATCAGGGGAAAGGGCTCAAGGCGTGCATACAGCAGCACGCCGAGTTGAAAAGGGATGAGAAGTAAACAATAACTTGATCAGAATGACGAATCAGAGACAGTTGCTGAAGCTCCATTCAGCCCCGCCGGACCGCGTTCCGCAGCAGCCAATGCACGGGGAAAAGCTTGTTTTACCGTTGCCGCATCTAATATAGGAAGGCGGTGTGAGAGTATATCTCACCATTCTTGCCTTTCTTTCACTTGTTGCTCGTGCCTTCCTCGAATTTACTCCCACTTACCAAGCGAACTTTTCATCATGGACTCCCCATATTCTGTTTCGGTTTCCCGTCGCCCTCACTCTTGTCCTGCCGATGATTCGACTTCCACATCATCTGAACTTGATGAACTCAGGATGCTCTCCCGTCTTGCGAACATCTCGACTAGACGCAAGAATTTCGAACAAGTCAAAGCCCAAATCATCCGTCACTTTGACGCTGGCTGCACCGAACCTATTTGGTTCTTTGATATTTCTGCCGAGACTTTTGACCAGCTCCAGGACGATAATTCCCGCACATCCCATTTCAAATACATTTACGACTTCGATAAAAGAAAACTCTACGTCCGAATGCCACACAATGCCCATGAATCCCTGGCATGTATACTTCGCGGCCTGATCGATGATCAACTGAGGTCGGCCGGCGTACTTTGGACAAAAGTTTTTCCAAGCGGCTCCCCTACCATGAAAGTAGGAAGCAAAGCGGCGGAACCCGATGGCTGTTACATGCCCATTGACAGGAGGGGAAAAACGGTTTGCATTGAGGTTGGGAATTCTCAAACTGAAAGGCAACTCATACGACTTGCTCACCATTGGATTGAACATCCTGAGTCCTCAATCCTAATCTGCCTGCTTGTCAAATTGAGCGCTGATAAAAACACCATTACACTCTCGGTTTGCCGGCCAGATGAGCATCATGTGTCTCGCCCGGTGCTTCGATCCCAAAGTGTTCACGCAACCATGACTGAATCGGTGAAAATCATGCGTGCGGATCCTGATCACACTGTGCAGTTCACCAAATCCTCCGATTTGCATCCAAGCCAAATACGACTTCCAATCACCGCATTCACTGGTGAACAAAGTTCGTCTGCTGCAGTGGAAAATGTCATACTGAATGAACCTGTTTTACGTGAGATTGGACTACGTCTCTGGCTATTCTGTAACGGCTTCGATTAATGGTGGTGGCATGTTCACTTTATTCTTGCTTTATATCCATAGCTTGCTGATGCTCGCTCTGTATGCCCTTGAGGCTTTGACGTTCAATACTTCTATGAACCATATGATATCACACCAATTCATCCACCAATTTCAAGCCATTATCATCCATGTAAATCTGTCAGGACAAATTCAGACTGAAGTTCAGCCATAGGCTACGAAAAGAGCATTGAAAGCACACATATCAATACAATTCTGCATCTTCTGCATCTCCTACATCGCAACAATTCTTCTCGTCCAGAGATTCCTTCAAAACAACTCTGCATACTTTGCATCGCAGCAATATTTCAGAAAGCAATTCTCTTCAATCAATCGAGTCATGCATCTTCTACATCAATACACAACCTTCAACACTTCAACACTTCAACACTTGAATACTTGAATACTTGAATACTTGAATACTTGAATACTTGAATACTTGAATACTTGAATACTTGAATACTTGAATACTTGAATACTTGAATACTTGAATACTTGAATACTTGAATACTTGAATACTTGAATACTTGAATACTTGAATACTTGAATACTTGAATACTTGAATACTTCAAGGCATCAATACAAAAGGCAACAAAACAATATTCACAGCGACAGCAACAGCATACATTTCGAGGCAACAAGCAAGGGAACAAGTGACTGAACAAGTGGCATGGAGGAATGAGGACAGGCCACTGGTCGACAATAATCAACAATGACAGGCATGGTGGTGAAAAAGCACCCACCTGGAAAGATCTTGCTGTCTCGTGTTCTTGCGTCAATACTGACTTGCCTTGTGTTTGTGTTTCTGATTCGGATGAGACTCCAATTGTTGTACTTCATACCAGAGAGAGGTCGCATCTTACTCTGTCAAGCCAATCACACTCCCCGTGATAGTTGTAATTGTTCACGGTATTCTCAAGACTTTCAAGTCCCCAAGGCTCCTTCTATGCTTTTTCCTCCTAGCTGCTGGGAACAGGCCTGCAATCCTCGAGGGTATGGGTTCCTCGTGTAGATACTAATTGCTGTCGAACGCTCGGTGCATGGGCTACAGTCACAACGTACAGGGATGTGACATGATACAGGTATCCCCGAGTGTCTCATCTTCGGATTCAGTCAGGCATGAACCGAGGCTTCAGCACTGGACTCGACTTTCTTTCTATGGCAGTTGCATCATGAATGGTCTCTTACAATTCGAAGACAAAAGCCACTTGGCGGCCTAAAAACAGAGAAGCCCAGCTCAGCCAAATTGTGGAAGCCACAAAAGCATCATGTGAGCACAAGGAAAAAGGACTTCAGGTAATTTGATCAGGCACTTAGAATATTTCTGCATACTGCGTGCCGGTGTGGTGGTGTCGTATTCGGCGGAGGTTCGCGAGCTCGGCTGGATTCGTTGAAAGAGAGCACTGCACGATTCACGGGAATATTAGCATAATATTCTGACAGAATCAATGCTTTCATGTCTCGTGATCAATGAGAAACAGATAAAAATAATCTGAAGCTTGCATCGTGGTGCATCGATCGAATTAATTACCTTACCGCCCCTGGGATACTGAGGAGTGTCGGCAATCCTCCATCTCGCGAGGGCTTTAAAAAAAGATAGGTGGATATGCTATCATTCAAAGAATATTTCAGAATTTAAAGATTTTAAGTCAATCTGCCTTATTAAAAGAAAATATCAGAAAATAAGAGAGGGGGGAAGTTCCTGAGATACTAATGGGAAAGGCTCGCTTATGTGCTCGGGCGAACTTTTCTATTGGAACCCCTACTGAGATTACCTCCTACATCACCCATCCCCTTCAATCGCCGTTAAAACCATTAATAAGAGGCTACTAAGTAGTCTTTAGGAAGTTATACTTTTATACTTCTAAGTCCATTTATGCTCACTTCACGTCTCTTATAGATAAGGCGAGTCACTTCTATACACCTAGCTATACGCTTCTGGTCAGGCTAGCAGCTTATATTATTTTTATTTTTCCTAAAGCACTATATCCTAATTTAATATTAAATCATCTAGTGGAGCGAACATAAGTTTCTATATTATTACTTAGATCGCCAGCTAAGGAGATCCCGGAAGTTTCGAGTCTATTCTTAGTTATACCCTTAGTCATACTAAGAGCACGATAGCACGACCAAAAACACGCGGTAGATTAGCCTTCTATAATAAACTCTTATTCGGGCAGGTATTAACTAAGGATTAAAAGGTCTTAACTAATATCCGCCTTAAGCTTATTCTAGCCCTTTATATAGGATACAGCCCCCCTCTCTTGTCGCCTGTCTCTCCTTTCGATAAGCTTATCCCCTCGTCAAATCTATCTAGAAGCCGTATTCTATCTCTAAGAGTTAATTAGATAATTACGGAGGGGGTCGCATTGTTATTCAGTTAATAGAAGAATTAATCTATCTAATATCAGGCCTACTCTCATAGAAGGATAGCGGGTAATATAAATTTACCCTATACATAAGCCAAGAGGTATTTAAGAGCGCTAAAGCTAATCCTATCGCCTTTTAATGATTTAGAAGTACTAGCATAGCTATTCTGTCCAATAGTATTTATTTAGTATATATATACGCCTCCCTCCCAGTCCTGCCATTCAAGTTTCATAGAATCTAGAGAATCCAATATTTCTTCAGATGCCATCATTCTACTAGCTAGTATATATAATACTCTCGGTGGTTTTTACCGAAACGTTATATTCTTAAATCCCTTATAGGGCTACGCCTATTAACCTTCAACACTTAATAAAGGAGGAAAGAACTTAGAATGTCATGCCTCATAAGGGGCATAGATATAAAACCAAGCGTATCTAAATCTTAATGGGTATACCGTATACGGCTGCTCTCTGGAAAAGCTGGAAATTAGATAAAAATATCATATCAGAGGTTCCTACTCCGAGTGTTTCTTCGTTGCATGTTCCTTTCTTAGAATCACTATGTCTTCGTTTCCTCAAACATGAAGGCTGAATGCATATGCACATGATTGAATCCGCGGCCTGCACAAGCAGGATATTTTCTGTTATAGAAAGGCCGATGAAAGAGGGACGTGTCAATATGATATACTGTCCTTGCCACAGACCTCCTCGGGCACGGATGCAACCCAAGTGATCATGCTTTGTGCTTATTGTGACTTCGTACCTTGGCTACGTAATAGTGCTTCACTATTGATTACAATCCTTGAATCCAATCAAAATTAACCCGATTGGGAATGGTTTCTTTCCGATAAATCTGTGTAACGCCATTTATGTGTCGCCCTTAAGCCACGGAGACTCAACAAACTCTACAACAGCAGGCCTCAACAAATAATTGCTTCACGCATAAGAGTGGGTCTCTGCCAAGTGTAGTAAGCAATGAAAAATTTGAAGCCCGCCACCCTTTACACTAAAAGAAGCTAGACAGGGTGATGATTCAAGTGCCCACCAATTGGATGACGTTAGCATTATGAAGTAATCATCTTGAACTAACCTAGAGTAGTTCAGTCTAGCGGTCTCGGTTAGTATCCCATGTTGGCTCCGATAGAACCATTGATTTCTTGGAACCAAATTCTACTATTTCTAAATGGGAGCCGTTTTCGGTCTTTCTGGTTCCACCTTTTGTCTAATAAGCGATTCTAAAACTGGCTAATGCTGAGCTGAATCCGTGTTAAACTTTCACTTTTCATTTACTAATATGAAAAGATTTCATATCTTTCTCCGAGATTTTATCATCATGGCCAGTAAAAGAAGCGCCCTATAGTATAAGCCACGACCTTTTAACTTAGGTGATACTTGAGGGGTAGCCGAGAACAAATGAGCAAAGCTGAGTGTTCCTGGGAGTAAAGTGCTAGATAGAAGCTGATAGGCCAAAATTTGCTACCCGTTCTATTTAATAACGTCGTTTATTGTCAAATGAGGATAGTACGTAGCTAAGTGGGAATGGCTATTCGCTTTGAGGTGGGATGATGAAATTCTTGTTTTGAGCGAGTGGGGGCCTTGAGGCCGTAGTGAAATTCGTTTTATAGGGGTAGCTCACGCATGTAATTGGCCTGCTGTGGAGTGCGCTTAGTGAGCGAATCATATTAGTTACTGCGCAGGCTTGGTGAGCCGATCAGTCTGCTCAGGCCCGGCTCACTCAGCAGATTGATCGGCTCACTGAGCATGAGCAAGGCTTGCGTAAGACTCACTGATCCGATTACTGAGCCGGAGGCCGTGCTCAGATCTGCTCAGTGAGTAAAAGCGGCGAGGGGGTGAGCACTAATCCGGAAAAGGAAGCCAAAAATTGTCAAAGGAAATCCGGTACATAGGTGCAACTACTACGACCCCGATGCATCGAAACCCCGATATCTTGCCCGGCGGGTTTGACTGCAACTGCTTCCAAAGAAATAAGCCAACAATTTGCAAGATCGCCGAGGGCAACACAGACGACCTCCACCAATACATCGAGACCGGCTGGCAACATTTCATCCAGCACCGCCGGGAGAAAGACGTTTCGATCCCCACAGAAGAAACACCAAGACTCCAAGATGCAGAAGACCTACCTACCTGGTCAGGAATCAGACATAAATTCCTTACACCGATAACCTGCATCCACAGCCCTAATTTTATAATGTGTCGATATTGGGACCCGGGCTGCGAGAACCCTCTCATAAACGCCATCCGAGCTCAATCCGGGTACCCGCTCTCCTGGTTCGAAGTATGGCAGGCATTATTCCTTCGCTTCCGGTCAGGACTCAGTTTTGATCTAACTGACTACGAACCAACAAGAGCCGGAACGTTAACTGCAATCGAGGTCGACACGGCACAGACAGACTGCATTACAGAGGAGGAGGTAGAGAAGCGAACCCGTAAATATTTCTGGAAGGGATCTGAAGGTCCTTATTTTCGCAACCGCTACACCGAAGCCGTGCACCCACTCGTGTTAGCAGCTAGCCTGCCCTCAACGAAAATCATCGACCAACTCCTAACCACAAATGCAGACCGGTCATTTTGGATGGCTTTCCCCGCTTTGAAAGCTATCCCGGAACAACCAACACCGTCATCCCTCGCTCTCTCGTCCCCGCCACACGAACCCATCGCCAGCGGGAATATAGAGATGCTCACCTATTTACTACAAGCCGGATTCAACCCCAATATCCTTCCGCTCGGAGACGTATGCACGAGAATGACCCCGTTTATGGCAACGATACTAGATTGCGTATCCTGGAACGAACCCGCATACGAGATCCTGGCGAGGGATCCTCGTATCGATTTCAACATTCGTACGTACTCCTTAACTCCTTGTTCATATCCTGCATGTAGCGGCGGGTCATTCGCTAGAAGCCCTCCGGCGTGTTGAAGATACACCCCTCGCTGTAGCTGGTGCAACTGCCTACGGACATACACTACTTCATATCGCGTGCATGCCACTCATGATCCAGAACCTTGCGTCTAACACCAGGGAATCAATACTGAATATCAGATGGCCACATTAACGCCAGCGAGACGAGAAGGGGTTCCTACGCGGTCTGCCGTTATCGTATGAACTGTGTGAGTCGGAGGTCCCGGGTCAGATGGAATTGATACGACTACCTCCTTGCTTCTGGGTTGTCTGTCTTGGCGTACGACTCGGACTTGAACCGCTGCGTTATCTGGCTGGTGGGCGGGTGATTAATGAAAGTGCGATTACGCTTTTGCGTCAGCAGCTAGATGGTGAGGATGCGTTGTGCCGGTGGAGGAATTGGTATGGGTATACGGCTGAGGAGATTGGGAGCAGAACTGTAGGGTTCGTATAAGGAGGTTTGGTATGGGGGTACGACGAAGAAGATGGTTACGATGCCGAAGTTGAGTATGTTAATGGTTTATACAGGTTTGTGTGTGAATTGTGGGTGGATATGGTAGGTATCTAGGTTTGTATGGAGATGTAGGCGATCAGGTAGGATATACTAATCCATGGGTGCAAGGCAGAAGTGTGTAGTACGGATATGAATAGGTTTGTTGTATAGGATGATTAAGGTAGGCAAGGCTACTGCGCTTTGCATATAAAGATAGATTGCGACACTGAGGACAAGCTTACAGAAAGTGTACCAGGAAACGGGTATCTGTGACATTGAACCATGAAAATATCCTGAAGCTATATTACAATAAGAGAGTAAGATTAAAATCATCCATCGCGAAGCAAAGCATAAGGGGTTCCGCAATGGCATAAATACAAGGGGTCATTAACTGAGCTGAACATTTCAAGGTTCCTCAGTCTTAGACTCAGACTCGGGCTCGGCCGCTGGGGTCGGGGGATCAGAGTGAGACTCGGGTGCAGATCCGGGTTCTTTGGGTCCCTCATCAACGGAAGATGCAGCCACATTCTCACCCTCCAGGGGTTTATCGGTAGACGTAGACTCTTCGGGTTTGGTCTCTTCATCTTGTGCCGATTCTTCTATTTTCTCTTCAGGCTCACGCAAGGATTCCTCTGGTTCCTCGCCCGGCTCCCCGATCGCTTCCTGAGACTCCTCTTCGGACTCAGATGTTGACTCAGTCGACTGGGGAGCTTCTTCTGTGGCCGCTGGGTCGGTGTTCTCAACTTCAGGCGGAGGCTTGGGACGGTTCCCCACAGCGGACGGAGGACGTGGCTCAGGCGACTCCTTCAACACTTCGCGTAGCGGAGCTTGTACCTGCGGGACCTCTTCCGGATCCTCTGCACTCTCTGTGATGGTTGTGACGCGTGACCCAGTAGAAGGGCTATGTTTGTGTCGTCGAGTGGTGGCACCTGTGCTGATTGACGGATCCAAACCTTCGGCCTCAACAGCAAGAGGGGTATCATTCTCCTTGCGAAGAATAGTCAATCGCTTGCTATCAGGCTGCTCCTCGAATTTAGGTTGAATCGCATCGAGACCCTCTGCTTCAGGCGGAATGGTATAGTTGTCCTCCGGGATAAGTTGGAAAATGTCGCAGACCGTCCTGAAAAAAATATACAGGCCGTCATGGCCCTCCACCTCCCAAAAAACATCCCGGTGTTGAAACCAAGCGTGTGCGAAAATCCGGTACAGCCGGCGGAAAACGTTGGTTAGGTGTCTCATGCTGGCCTGAGGGCCGCCGCCAGCCTCAGAGCCCAGCGTCAGGCGGCTGGGGAAGTATTTCGGCGAGGTAAGAGTATTGTTCGCCCAGTCAAGAGTGTGGCAGCAGTAATCGATAGCGCAGCATGATTTGGGAGGGTCGTGCACGGCGCAGAGATATTGCCATTCGGACGCGCGCATCTCGGGACAGGTCTGCACAGAGCAGGGTGGGTCCTCGGCGAAGAAAGCGATAATGAGGTTGTTGACTTTCATGGTGAGGAAACGGCATAATTCGTAAAGCCATAGCGACCGGTCGACGCCCTCCGGGGGATCGGCGAGCTGAATTGCGACCTCGCGGGTAATCGGGATAACGCTATCAGATCCTTCGGGTTTGGTGAAATGGTGGTACAAAGCTTTCAGGTGTTCCTGGAGCTGGAAAGGGGAGTCAAGCTGGGATGATCAGCAAATGTTCGGGTACCTGGAACGGTTGGTACATACCTGCGACAACGGAATCAGCGGCGGTCCAAAGGCCATGTCAGCCGCTTTGGTTCCCGGGCGGATCCTGCGTGTTGAACCACCGTCTTCTCCAGCAGCAGCTCCGAGAAGCTGCTCCCCACCTTTGCCAAAGTTCTCACCGAGTGAAGGCGACTGGGGACCGATCTGGACCTCTGTGAACGGGGGCGGACTGGGGAGACGTGGGGAGCTAGACGGGGACACTCCGGTAGTCATGGCGCGTAACAAGTATGGGGGTGAATAGTTGGAAGAGAGACGCGAAATCAAAGGAGAGAACCCGAATATTATAAAGGAGTGAATGGGAAGTCCGCGCCCTCGCGATACAAAAGAAGCCCGAAATTTTATTAACACGGCTTCAGCATGGACTTGGTCTTGGTCGGAGCTGAAGCAGCAGATAAGCAACTAACAACAAATGACCATCATGTGCCCTAAGCCCTACTCTCCGTTCTAGGAAACAACGTCATCTTCTGCCGCATCTACGACTCTTTGCCAGGTTAAAGATTTAAGATTCAGAAGAACGAGCTTTGGATATAGCTCTACACATTAGAAATAGACCTGGATTGAACATGTCTTCCAACATTGAGGATGATGAGGCACCTCCAGACTTGGTCGACGTCATGGCGACGCCAGCAGACGAGCCTGCGTCTATAGAGGAGGAGCCGACTAGTCGAGTTCCTATTACTCTTGTCACAGGTACAATCCATTGGGATTATTCTTTAGATTAATTAATGCTGACTTGATCGTTAGGTTACCTGGGAGCAGGAAAAACCACCCTGTTGAACTACATTCTCACGGAAAAACATGGTAAAAAGATCGCTGTGATAATGAATGGTATGTTACATCTACAAGCCTCTAAATACAGTCCATACTAACAAATGATAGAATTCGGTGACTGTACGCGGGCCTAGAATTCCACAATATGAACATACATTAACAGACTATAGCTTCGGACATCGAAAAGCCTTTGACCGTGAACGAAGGCGGCCAAGAAGTCACCGAATGGATGGAAGTCGGTAATGGCTGCATATGCTGCTCAGTGAAGTACGCATGGTTATTCCTGACTAAAATTTCCATTCAATATTTATATACTAATATCCGCTCAGAGACTCCGGCGTCATGGCCCTCGAATCACTCATGGAACGCCGCGGCACGTTCGATTACATTCTCCTAGAAACAACAGGCCTCGCCGACCCAGGCAACATTGCCCCTGTCTTCTGGATGGACGAAGGTCTCGGTAGCTCGATCTACCTTGACGGGATCGTAACACTCGTCGACGCAAAGAACATCATCCGACTCCTCGACGAGCCAACCCCGGAAGAAAAAGCCGACTCGCATAAAGAGAGCGCTAATGACCGTGATCAGAAGCACAAGCACCAGCATACAGGACCGGTGCTCTCCATGGCACATATGCAGATCTCGCATGCGGATGTGATCATCCTCAACAAGACGGATCTGGTTACCGGTGACGAACTTGAGGCCGTGAGAGACCGCATTACGGCGATTAATAGTGCTGCCAAGATCCATGTTACGGACCACAGTCGCACGCCCCAAATTGAGGGCGTGGTGCTTGATTTGCATGCGTATGATCATCTGGCGGATATGGATTTCGGGAAGAAGGGACATAGTCATATGGATCCTGCTATTTCGACTGTTGCAATTGTCACGCCACCTATTCCTGCTAAGGGTGTGGAGAAGGTTGATGAGTGGCTGCGGGAAGTCCTTTGGGAGTCGACATTGCCTGTGTCTGATGGTGCAGGTTCTGAGTTGTGGCCGACAGATTTTGAGATTCATCGATTGAAGGGGATCCTGGTGCTAGAGGATGGATCAAGTAAGATCATTCAGGCTGTAAGGGATGTTTTTGAGATTCGGGATTCAGAGCAGCGGCAGGATGGAGATGAGGATAAGAAGGTCCAGTGCAAGATCGTGCTGATTGGGAGAGGGTTGACAGCGAGCGGTGATCCCTGGAGGGAGAGCTTTGAAGCATTTGTACGGAGTTAACATCCCGGTGGGGGTTCGGATATCATACTTGACGTGGGGAACGATTGTTTTGAAATGATGCATGGAAGTAATCAACAAAAGAGGAAATAATACAGCCATGATGGCCAAAAGAGAGAAAGAGAAAGGCTTGGTCAAAGTACACTTGAAAGGCCTGTGCGAGAACGCCGGACAATTAAAACCTCCGTAAGGGTGAAGAAGTGAGAAGAAAAGCAGATGACAGAAGGCAAGACAGAAGGCAAGACGCAAAAACGCAATAATGTATGAATCAAATAAAGTCCACCACGAGGAAGAAAAAGAAAAAGACTTTTTGGACGCCAAAAGTTCGCCGGCATGCGCCATCGGTGCAGATGCCTTGGAGTGCTAGCTTGGAACGCAACAATGACAATGATAGGAGAACTATACAAGCGAGAAATGAAGAGGGTATCGATCGTATAGCCCCACGAATTGGGACTTGAAAAGTTCATAATCTTCAGAGTTACATAACCTTGGGCCAGAAGAGGATGGTCCAAGGATTTCGCTCTAGAGACTTTCTCTAGAGGCTGGGTTGATAGGGAGTCGGGACTCGACAAGGGAGGGAATGAGTCGGATCGAGCTGTTGTCAATAGGCCGGGCGACAGGGAGCTGTGGTTTGACAGGCGAAATAACACACCTGATGAAGCCGTCTTCAACAGTCGGGTTGATCGGGAATGACTCGAGAATGGTAGATACCTATTTAATAGGCACTTTTTCGGCAGCAAGGTGGGCTGGAGGTTGAGATTCAAGAAGCGAAGTGCCCGTTTTCATGGGCCCATCTTCAATGGCAGGATTTATAGGGAGTCGTGATTCGACAAGGGAGGGAGAGAGTTCAATGGAGTCTTTCTCGGCACTTGCGCGGCTGGGGAGCTGCAACACGAGAGGCGAGGACACGAACCTAAAGGAGCTGTTCTCGACAGCTGGGTTTATGGGAAGACGTGACTCAACAAGGGAAGAGATTTCAACAGGGTCATTCACAATAGTTGCGTCGGTAGAGAGTTGCGGCTCTCGGAGTGAAGACACGGGCCTAAAAGGACCATTCTCAACAGCCGGATTTATAGGCAGCCGCGAGTCGACAAGAGGAGAAAGCCCCATCGACTCCTTCTCGATAATTACGCTGGTAGATGGCTCAGATTCAAGAGGCGAATCCACAAATCTAGCGGAACCATTCTCAGCAGCCGGATTTTTAGGTAGTTGTGACTCGAAAAGGTCGCGCTTCGAAGAAAGACTGTAGACATCATCCTTGAACGCAGGATTGATAGGCAGTCGAGACCTATAAAGGTGTTCCAAGAGAACTGAAGTGTCGGGTATAGGCTCGCGACAAGTTGGTAAAGGAGGTTGTGTATCTTTCGCCACTGCAGGCCATGTCCGTTGTCGAGAAAATGGCAGAGCTGGGTTAATGGGGAGGATGGAATGGAAGAGGAATGGCATTGCGCCTAGGGTTTCGGCTGGTTTGGGAGCAGGGGCTAGATGCTCAATCGGTTGATGTATCTGCTCATTGTCTTGGGCTGAAATTGGCATCTGTTCATCGGACATGGGAGAGGCGGTGGGTTCGGGGTCGAATGGGTGGTCATTTCCATTGAATGAATCTTGGTCGATAGATGGCTGCGATGGTTGATATGGAGTTGTATCCGAGGGGGACGATTCTTGCTCGAAGACGTTGGAATTGGAAATTTGACGGACATTATTGGTCCACGCAGACGTGTCGGCATTATAGGCTGGATGCGATTCGGCTCTATCGTAGCTGGGCTCAGGCATATCCCATCTTCGCCCTAGATCACCAATTTCATGGTGATTCAATGTGGAGGCCGATGAATGCCGAGACAAGAAAGCTGCTCCCCCGTTGGAACCTGCAAGTGTAGGTGTTGACCCCTTGCCTTGGTCGTGGTGGTTTGAGAAGATGGGCTGTGGCATGCCGTTTTGTGTTTTCGAAAAGTCGTTTTCGAAGGGAGGAAGCGGATCAAAAGCGCCAGTCACGGGGAGAGTTACAGGGAAGGCATTGGCGCCGTTGCTTTTTGTGACGAGAGGCCTTAGGTCATGACCAGCAATATCTCGGGCCCGGCCTGCTGGCATAGATCGCGAAAAAAGGTCTGTCGGGAAAAGGGTAAGAAGGTCTTTGGCGGATAATCGGTGTCGCGGAGTAGGACTGAGGCAGATATCGACCAGCCGACGATAGTAGTCGGGCACATCCACATCATTTCCTAAGAGCAGGGGACGAGGCTGTCGTTCCGGCTCGTCCTCCTCCATCGCCAAGGCCCACAAGGTCATTCCAAGCTGATATAGATCTGTCTTGACTCCGATATACATGGAAATGCGCTGGTTGCTCTCGATTTTCGCGGCAATCTCTGGCGGTTCCCATCCAACAGGGCATCCTCTGCGGTTGATGTCGATAATATGCGCATTGTCGTCGCCATCCACCACGATGTTCGATAGTGTGAAGTCTCCCTGGACGTATCCTGACTCGTGAATTTCACAGAGACCTTGAACAATCTGCTTGGCCCATCGCTCCCGTCTTGGAAAGGAGATCTCTCCCCGCTGATCATACAGGATATCGACCAGCGCGCCCTGAGCCGCATAGTTGATCAGCAGGCCCTTGACTACCTCCTGTCGCTCATCGACCACAATCGCTTCCACCTGTATCACATTGGGCGCGCGATTCAGCGCATGCAGCGCATTAATCTCGTATAAGAACTCGTCAACCGTATCAGGGCCAGGAATCTCCTTTTTAATGTACGCATGACCCCCCAGCCGTACTTTATAAACAAACCCAGAGAGATGGGATTCGAAGTACAAAAGGTTCTCTGGTACACACCGCGCACCCCGCAGGTGCCCGATACTGGAAATCGGAGGGTAGGGGATCGTCTCGTTCACGTCCTCGGTGACATGAACGTGCAAGCGGCCATCGCGAGTCTCGACTTTCAAATTGGTGACGGTATCGTAAAATTGAATCTCGGGGAGGGATTCGCGAATCGACTCGTAAATTCGCGCACATTTGTCCCGCTGGTATCGCAACTCCTTCAAATCCTGCTCAAGCGAGTCTTCGGTCGCGCCACGGTAATCGCAGGAAATCGTGACTCGACGCCATCGGGTCGGGGTTTCGGCGTACGTAACGAAGAATTTCTCCCTTTCCGAGCGATCCCGGAAGTGCATGCTCAGGTTCAAAATCCATCGCCGTTCCAGCTCCATCTCGAGTGTGTTTGGCGGTTGTGCACCCTCAGGGGCAGTTATGGCGGGGGAAGGGTCCCAATCGGGTTCGGAATCGGTCTCATAGTTCTCCACGTTCGGGCCCGTCGTAAACAATTCGAGATCGAGGGGCTGCTCGTCGACCGTGGTAGCGGTTGTCGGGCCGAGCCACTGAACCTCTGGTGCGGAAAGTCGAGGGCCCACGGCGGGCGGTGGAGACCGGGTTCTTTGGGCACTCAACGGGCGACGGTCGGCCGACTGTGCACGACGGTGCTGGAGTTCGAGGCTCAGGGGCGCGAGTTGATCACGATTCTCGGAGTTTTGGCGTCTAAAGGGGGCAGATAGGGGTCGACCAACCCCTACGCGTCGAGACAGGCGACGAGTGAGGTTGTCTTGCTTGTTACTATCGATGGAGGGGGGCGCTCGGTCATGGTGAGGGAAAAGGGCATCGTGGTTCCGAGAATCTCGATCATCACGACCCAGCCACCGTCGTAGTCCCAGTCGATGCCACACGCTTTGCTTTGGTCCCTTTTCGTCCATTGGGAAACCCAGCCGCGTTGGGCTACAGCTGCTTGCAAGGGAGATGGCCATACGGCTTGTGCAAGGAACGACTCAATCACCCCCGCTAGCTGAAACCCCGACGGCCATAAGAATTGAGCCCAAAGTGGAAAGGCTTGGAGAGAGAGAAAGATTATAAAAAAGAAGAAGAACAAAACTTCGTGTAAGACCTCAACTGTTGACCCTCAAGACACGTGTGTTTGTCCCCTTATTCTATATTCTTTTTTTTTCTTTTCAAGCTTCAATCTGGTGTGTCACACAAGGGTTGCAATGGGATGAGGCTGGGATGGTCCGTGACATAAAAGGCGGTGCAGAAATTCGAGAAAATTTCAATAGATAGTCGGTCAACGTATTCAATGAATACTTTGATTCTCGGAAAAAAAAAAGAAAAACTTGTATGGACGTTAGCGGTGGGAGTTGTGCGTCGATCCACTGCAAGGTGTGAATGTTTCACAGCAACGAGCAAAAGGACGTTGCAGGTTTTTTTATTCGAAATAATATTCAATCAAGGGAGAAAAAAGATATATGATTCATTCTACGCACAGATCAAGATCCAATAAAAAAAAAGTGAGGCTGCGTTGCGGCCTGACATTCAGTGCCTGATTGGAAGGATGAAACACATGTTAATTGGTGGGATTAAGATTTGTACGGCATGCGTTGTATATAAGGCGATATCATATACAGTTATCTGCATAATCTACAGAAAAACATGTCAGATAATCCCAAGGACAAATAGAAGTCCTTGGGTCTGCTTTATTTGAGGGGAGCATATTCTAAAGAAGTTTTGGGAGGAAATCACATCAAAAGCGTCTAACAAAACGTCCAACGCCAGTCCATGCATTCCGGTTGGGGTAGACAAGACGCCATGTACCCACCGAGGGAAGATAATAGAACAAAAAAATCAACATATACATGTATATACCACGAGCACATATAGAAAATGAAAATAGCCTTTTTTACTCGTCCTTAGAGCTGCGAGCGCCCTCGGGCTTGCTCAGCGCCTTCTGCCAGATCGTACGCGCTGCCTCTTGATCCAAGGTGGGGAAGAGGAGGTCAAACACTTCCGAGTACCAGCTAACCGGATGGCCAGTAATGCCCTTCTTGATATTCTATTCATATCGTTAGTAAGGTTAACTGCGGGATTTGGGAGCTGTAGAATGACTCACCTCGGGCAACTCAAGCCAGTCAGAGGTGTTGTCGGCTGGGAAGATGACTGTGGTCGCACCAGCCCGGCGAGCAGCCACTGTCTTCTCTCTCAAACCACCAATGCGCAGAACCTTGCCAGTAACCGTCAGTTCACCAGTCATGGCGATGGTCGGGTCAAGCGGGTGGTTCAGCGCCAAAGACAGCAGTGCACTAGCCATGGTGATACCAGCAGATGGGCCTAGTAAAAGGTGGTTAGCCAAACGGGAAAAGGGTATGATAAAGCAATATAGACGCGTACCATCTTTCGGAACAGCGCCCTCGGGGCAGTGCAGGTGGACCTTCGCTTTCTCAAAGAAGGCGTTCTCGGGGAACTGCTTGGCCATGACGGACTTGGCAAACGAGTAGGCGATGTGCGTGGATTCCTTCATGACATTTTGTAGATTACCAGTGATCTCCAACCCCGGTCGCGAGTCGTGTTTCAAGGCATTCTCCAGGATACACTCGACATAGAGCGCAGCGCCACCCATGCTAGTCCAAGCGAGACCCATGGTGACACCAGGGGGGAATCTGTCGAACAGACGGTCTGCAGTGAAAACTGGGGGTCCGACGTAATCCTTCAAAGTATCCTTGCCAATGCTGAGCTGTACGCTCTCGGGAACCTTGAGAGCAAGGCGAGGAGTCTCAGTGGTCGACTTCTCAGGCTCAAGTGGAGCATCAGCCGGATCCGAGGACTCGTGCTCCTTGGACTCCTCCTGGGCAGCCTTGCCCTCGTCGGTCAGTGCCGCCTCTTCCGGGAACACCTCCTCACCCAGATCTTGGACGATCTTGAACGCCGCTTTCCGGTAGACCTTCTCGATCTGCTTCTTCAGGTTACGGACACCACTCTCCCGGCAGTAGGACTTGATAAGCTCCTCAATCGCTTCCTTCTCGAGGTTCACATCAACGTCCTTCAGGCCAGTCAGCTCCCGGGCAGCCGGGGCCAAGTATCGCTCAGCAATGGCCATCTTCTCATCAGCCACATAGCCGGAGAGCTCAATGAGCTCCATGCGATCCAGCAACGGGCGAGGAATGGTATCAGTGACGTTGGCGGTGCAAACAAACAGAACCTTGGACAGGTCCACAGGGACATCCATGTAATGGTCCAAGAAAGAGGAGTTCTGCTCGGGGTCAAGCAACTCCAGCAACGCAGAAGATGGGTCACCCTGGTGGCCACGGCCAATCTTATCTACCTCATCGATCAGGATCAGGGGGTTTTCAGTCTGACACTTCTTGAGAGCTTGGATGATACGTCCGGGAAGAGCACCAACATAGGTCCGTCGGTGACCCTTGATCTCTGCGACGTCAGTCAAACCACCCACAGAGAAGCGGTAGTATTGGCGGTTCAATGCGCGAGCCACCGACTTCCCGATACTGGTCTTTCCCACACCGGGGGGTCCGACGAGACAAAGAATCTTTCCTTCCACGGTACCGCGAAGCTTGCCCACGGCGATGAACTCCAGAATCCGATCCTTAACATCCTTGAGGCCGTAATGATCCTCATCGAGAACAGACACTGCATTCTTGATGCCAAAGTTCTCTACACTCTTCTGGCCCCAGGGGATCTGAGTCAGCCAGTCCAGGTAGTTGCGAGTGACATTGAACTCGGAAGCCGCAGGCTCAAGGTGAGCCAGCTTGTTGATCTCCTCGTCAAAGACCTTCTTGACAGCCTCGGGCATCGCAAGCTTCTCGGCCTTCTCCTTGAACTTCTCAACCAGCTTGTCCTTGCCGTCAGACTCGATACCAAGCTCTCTTTTGATTCCCTTCATCTGCTCCATGAGCCAGTATTCCCGCTGACGCTTCTGAATCTTGGCCTCCACGTCCTTGGTGATTTTGGACTGGAGCTGGGCATTCATTAATTCCTTCTTCAACACAACAAGTGCCTTGGGAAGACGCTCCTCGATATTCATTGTCTCGAGAACCTCCTGCATCTCATGCAACTCACCAGCCGAGACCGCGGCGGCGAAATCGGCAAGCTTGGCAGGCTCGTCACTGAGGTTTCCGGGGAACTGGTCGGTGTAGAAAGCAGAGATCTGGTCACGGAATAATGGGTTAAGGGTAGCGATCTCCTTGCACACGTTCACGATTTCGCTAGTCACAGCACGGATAATTCCATTCTTCTTGTCAAACGGCTCCTCAGTTAAGTTCTCCACATTGACCAAGCTGACTGGGTATTTCTTCAGGAAGGAAGTAGGCTCATAGTGGTCTTTGGGCGCAGACTCGGCAGCTCCCTCTTCGAAGCTCGCCACAACGTCACCCTTCTTTTCAGTCTTCTCTTCTGCGGTAGTACTCTTAGTGGTCTCGCTAGGGGGGAGTAGCGAAGAAATCTTGATGCGACGGTGTGGGTAGAGGACAGCAGTAACACCACTGGCCTCGCCGCGGAGAGGGTAGGCCGCTGTAATTTGAGCGAAAACACCGGTATCGTAAACATCGTCGAGGCTTTCAATGACATCACCATCGGCATTATCATCCTTGAACAAGAATGCGCCTACATACGGTTGGCCGCGCTTCATCATATCTTGAATCGCAGCCGCAACATTGGGGTCGCGGATGGTGATTGCCTTATAAAACCCGGGGAAGAGGGGGCGCTTCGCAATGGGAATCGCCATGACTTGCGGATATACATCTGGCACAGCAGGCTTTTGCAAAGCCTTGTCCCCAGATCCCTTCTTGCCCTTCTTCCCACCATCGTCATTTCCGCTATTACCGCCACTGTTTGCGGAGCTAGGCTTCGAGTCCGCCGCACCACTGCTCGGGGGGATAGCAGATGGCGTCTGACCCGAATCGCTCTTTCCATCAGCCTCGACTTCCTTCTTAGACTCTTCTTCTAATGTCCGCTCTTTGTCGCTCGATGATCGATCCTTTCTCCGGGTAGAGCTTGTCTGGTCGGCGGTCTTGCCTGAGTCGATAGCTTTCCGCCGCGGTTCTGGAGCTGGCTCCGCTTCTTTATTCTCCTGTGCTGTCTCTTCCTCTTGTTTCTTTTCTAGCTCGTCATTTTGGTCCTCTGGTGGGGGTTTCTCTTTCCGTTGGATGGAGCTAGAGGAGAACGTGCGGGGAGCCGAGGGAAGGGAACGGCTGAGACGGGTCGCACTTAATGCTGAGCGGAAAGAGGCATTATTCCTCGTAGCAGTGAGGAAGGGGCGGCGGAGTAAAGGGCGAGGCGTTTGGTGGAGCGCAGCTCTCCAGGGGAGGGTCTGGCCGCGGAGCATGCTACTGGCGTTCTCGGTGACTATGAGAAGTTTGGGAGTTGGGCTCCGGAAACGGAGGATTGAGGTATAGATTCGAAGCTCAAACGAACCTTATTGCAGCTCCAGGGGGACAAAAAAGAAGCTGAAGGCGATTGAGAAGGAAACGTGGGAAGACGTTAAGGTCCGTCAATCGGAGACCACTCGGCTTGCTCATGACCTGAGCAGAGCAAGACCCATTCGGCCCGATTATTCTTCCGCTCGATTCTTACAAATGCTAAATGAGGCAATACGGCACACCTTCTATGCACATCTACGTAAGTGGATCCCTTTTCTCATTTCTTGGAGCATAATTTATTCAAGTCCATATTCTTACTGCTGTTCTTCTCGATATCACAGCCCAGCGCGACCCTTGCATCACAGAATATTCCGTTTCTTTTGACTGCTCCGGCACCTAGCTGACATCATTCTTTCTCGTTAAGTTAGTCATCTATTAGCGTTCTTACTAATACTACCACCTACCATGACATTCATTTGGACCAGATATTAATTACAGAATAAGAGTTTGGATTATATGAAGAGACAGTCAATACCCTCAACGCTAAATGTAAACGCGAGCCCAACACAAAACAACAAAATTGATACCCTTCACCCTCCATCATTTTCCCAACTCCGTTTTCAAGGTTGCTGGGGTTCGGACGTAGCTTCAACACAAGAGTAGGCGCCGCGCGAACCGCGCGGCGCGCCCTTACTACGTTTAAGAAAGATATTCCTAAGTAGGAGCTTAATTAAAAAAGAACATCGTATCACCTCAACTCACGTTAATGTGCAAGATAACGCTTCAGTCGATCACTAATCATTATCACATTCCGTAGTCTATAGAGTAATATAAGTAAGAATATACTTAGGTATGTACTTAGGTATATACTCGATAATATTACAGTACTATATTGATTTTTGAGTACTACGCTACTCTAAATGCGGTGAAGGTGTTTAACTAATTTTGTGTTTAATTATTGAGCTCACCTAAGTGAAGTAGGCAAACTGGTGTTGGGGTAGGGGGTGTGGAGCAAAATCCAGGGAAAATGAGATATTGGCCAATCAGAGGCCAGGAATGACCCCAAAATCTCAGGTAGCCAAGTAGGTAAAAGAGGGATAGGTAAAAGAGGGATATCCAGTCTCTCCATGTTCGAGCCAAGCTTTTCATTTAATTCTATCGTTGATTGCTTCAGCTCTAATTCGCGACTCCCGCTCTTAGTTCCGCTACCTCAGACCTTAACTAGGTGAACTCAGTTACTTGTCTCTCTAGGTCATCGTTCTTTCCCTTTAGTATTGCAATTTTGGAAGATGATGACGCTCGGTAAACTACACGATCTTCCATTTGGATAGCTTGCTGGTTTTCTACCAGCCCCTTCAGTCTATCTTGCAATAACTCGATACCCCATTCTAGGAACTTAAATTCTTTTCGCCCCCTTCTCATATCATGGAAGTACTGCAGTTGAGCGTCACCAAATGTGGCTCTCGCTTTATACATTGCCTTAACTTCTTGTTGCTCTCGTTTGAGCTGGACCATTGTCGCTTGGATTTCTTGTGGCTCAGTCATGGTCATTAGTTGACACATTAGGAGGACAAATCAGGATCCATTGTTCCCATTAAATGATGCTCATTTGCTTCTTCATTAATATGTACATCTAAAGGGAGGCATCAGTATTTTCTTGTCAAGATCCAGTGCCTAATTCCATGCAGCGGGGCATTTTCACTAGTATAAATAAATGCGTCAATTTGTGGAATTGAGCCTATGTTTTGTCGAGAAAATTCTGTCGTAATCCAGTGTTTCAACGTACTTATAGGGCCAACAAGCCTCCTTATAGTTTGGTGAATGCCTATGTGGTAGTTAGCTAAGCTTGTTATTCTGTAATTTGAGTGTGGGCATACGATGTAAACCAAATGTCCAGGGACGCCTTTGGGAGCTTGTCCTAGCCAGGTGTTTCTCCCTGGACACGTCTCTGAGGTAAGTGACGATATCCCGGGCCACGCCACAATAACTGTCCCATCTCCCCTTTGCTATGCTTGTTCTTCGAATGTGCTCTCGCGAATGCGTTTGGAAGCGAACATATAAATATATTTTCCCCGGTCACTAGACTTAGTGAAAGAATTGTTGAAGGATTCGCCGGAACGATATTTGAATCTATGAATGCTTGAATTACTTATGACAGTGCTAATCAGGAAATTTATATAAACCGAGAATGAAGAGGGAAGAGAAATAGTCAAAACCCTCTTTTACGCCCCTTACTGCCTTAGGCCTCCTCCGCCCGGAATCTGCCCCCTCTTTATCCAAGCGACAAATATTTTTTTGATTGCTTCTAGCATGACTGATGTCATATTCACGTACATTCTACCTAGCAATTGAGAAACTTCGGTCAACCACTAGGTTACAGTGCAAAACCCACAGGGAATGAATGAGATTTTAAAGGATTTGTCAAAGCAAGAGTGCCTTTCCATCTAATTTCCTAATATAGTCCATACATTTCTGGCCAGGTCGGGGCTAGAGTTTTAGTATTATGAGTGGCAGTCTATACTATGATATCGACCAATGATATCATTTCCATTCGGAGTTCCACTTCTCGCGGCCCGACTTTCTTCCGCGGCGCCAGTCTCCACGTTGACTAGACGATTCTACCACGATCCCGACTGGTTGAAGACAAGCGATTGGCGCCTTTTCTGTTATAGAACTTTTTTCCAACTTTTTCCTATCCTTCTTTTCCTTCGATTTTTTCCTTTCTCCTTTCTCGCCGGAGTCCGGCTTCAACTATCGGCCAACCGCTGCCCAGCTATTACTATTCCGTCTCCATGAACCCATCCGCGGCATTCCCCAAGGCCGCGGCCCTCCCGCGCGCCTGCTTCGGGCTCAACCTCAATGCTCGACTCAGACCACTCGTCCGACTGTTTGCACTGCGCCTCAAACACGAGCTTACCATGCTGGAGCTTCTGCCTCTCCTGCTAGACGGCTGCGTGATGGTGCCTTCAAGAAGAAGGCCCCATATTTGCTCCCGGCCCGGGTATGTTACCTTGTTCCCTCTGTATCGATCCTTGTCGTGGTAGAGCGATAACTAACTGACAATAGCCATTCCACTCGACGGCGTCCCTTGCAATTGCCGATCCCTATAAAGTCCTCGGAGTAGACAAAGGTGCCTCGGCCGGTGACATCAAGAAGGCATACTACGGCCTGGCCAAGAAATATCACCCGGATACCAACAAGGACCCGACTGCCAAAGATAAATTTGCTGAGGCTCAGTCTTCCTACGAGTTGTTGTCCGATCCCAAGAAGCGCGAGCAATACGATCAATATGGCTCCTCTGCCTTCGACCAGAACGGCGGCTTCAACCCGAATGCCGGAGGCAACCCATTCGCTGGCGCTGGCGGTTTCCACGGATTCGGCGGAGGATTTGGTGGTGGTGGATTCGGAGGCGGTTTTTCGGGCGACATTAACTTCGAGGATCTGTTCGGTGCTTTCGCCGGTGGTGCTCGTCGGGGCGGCCCTCGTGGCCGACGCAACCCATTCCAAGAGGAGATCTTGGTTGGAGAGGATATCGAAGTCCAGAGCAACATTACCTTCATGGATTCCGCCAAGGGTACTTCGCAAGATATTGTCATTACGCCTTTGACGCAGTGTGGAACTTGTAAAGGGGATGGGTTGAAGTCCGGCGCTAAGCGGTCTCAGTGCAAGTCGTGCAATGGTTCTGGAACCCGTGTTCACTTCATGCAGGGAGGTTTCCAGGTTGCTGCGACTTGCGATGCTTGTGGGGGTGCCGGTATGTCTGTGCCCCGTGGATCCGAGTGCGGTACATGTCACGGAAGCGGTGTCGTTAGAGAACGCAAGACCTTGAGGGTGGACATTCCCGCTGGCGTGGAAGACGGTATGCGGATGAGGGTGTCCGGTGAGGGTGATATGCCTCCCACTGGAACAGCTGCTGCTCCTGGTGCCCGAACCCAGCGTGGTGATCTCTACCTCACGATCCGTGTTGCTCCGGATCAGCGCTTCACCCGCAACGGATCAGACATCCTCCACACAGCTACGATCCCTCTTACAACTGCTTTGCTGGGTGGTGAAGTTACTATTCCCACTCTTGAGAAAGAGGTCAAGGTCAAGGTGGCCACTGGTACCGGTACCGGTGATCAGATCACCTTGTCTGGCATGGGCATGAAGAAACTGGGAGGTGGTCGCTCTTCGCGATTCAGCCCGACGGGTGATCTGAAGGTTGAATTCAAGGTTGCCATGCCCAAGTACTTGACTGGCAACCAGCGAACAATTCTGGAGGTTCTTGCTGACGAGATGAACGATAAGACGGCTCGACGGACTATGACCTTTAGCAAGGATAGGTAAGCATTTATCTTCCCAGTCTATAGTTACCTTGCTAACATCCCGCTAGTCCTCCAACTGATACTGCCGACAAGAAGGATGAAGGGTTTTTGAAGTCTGTGTGGCATCGACTGATGGACAAGGACGGTGGATCCAAGTCCAAGTCCGAGTCCGACGTGAAAAAGGATACCAAGGACAAAAAGGACGAGAAGAAGGGAGATGACTCGAAGTCGAGTTAGATCCGTGTAAATCCGTGTATTTTTATATCCATTTGGGCTGTATTTACCTTCTACCATGTTGTTTTTTCCATAGCGCTGGCGGGATTGGGGCATTTGTTCTGCCTTGGGGAAGAGATGGGCGGACCATGTATTACTATGTTAGGCTGCCATGAAGCTCTCTGCTTTCAAGAAAAAAGAAATATAAGACCCGAATCTGTACATTATTTTTTCCTTCTAATATTCTGGTGATTTACTTATCGAGATTTTCCTGTGATGTCCGTTCGTATAAGGTTCTAGATCTCTATATATCTGTGTTTGGCTATTGGCGCCCAGACGAGACACGGTCATCACGAAAAACCATCACATCCCACTTGTCACCTTCTACTCCAACTCTTCCAACTCCTTCCTTTCCTCCACCTTCAATTTGCATTGCTTTGATCCGACCAAAAACTACGTCATTGTTCTGACTAGTGAGCCATCAGGCGCTGTCCGCCTACCTTACCCCACAGCCTCGATTCCGATTCCCCCCTCAACCGCACCGTTGCACCCCCGCTTACCACCCCTGCCTTTGCGTCCCCCTTCCAGAGTTATTTGTGGATGGGAGCATCCTGCTCCTGACGACCATCGCACAATGGTTCAGTCACCGATGCTTGCCTGTCCGCTCAAGCAGACCAACGAGATTGATTGGATCCAGCCCCTCAAAGATTACATCCGGCAGACCTATGGCGAGGACCCCGAGCGCTATGCTCAAGAATGTTCAACCCTCAACCGTCTCCGCCAGGATATGAGAGGCGCCGGAAATGATAGTGCTACCGGACGTGATCTGTTGTACCGATACTACGGACAACTGGAGCTGTTAGATCTTCGGTTCCCTGTCGACGAGAACCATATCAAGATCTCGTTCTCGTGGTATGCTCTGACCTGAAGAAACATGGTGAACCCAGCACTAATTTTGATTCCAGGTACGACGCGTTTACTCACAAACCCACCTCCCAGTATTCCCTGGCCTTCGAGAAAGCTTCCATCATCTTCAATATCTCCGCCGTCCTTTCCTGCCATGCCGCCAACCAGAACCGGGCCGAGGATGTCGGCGTCAAAACGGCATACCATTCTTTCCAGGCATCTGCGGGTATGTTTACATACATCAATGAGAATTTCTTGCATGCGCCCTCGACCGATCTGAACCGGGACACGGTCAAGACATTGATACATGTGACGCTTGCCCAGGCGCAGGAGGTCTTCCTCGAGAAACAGATCACAGATGGGAAGAAACCTGGATTCCTGGCGAAGTTGGCAGGCCAGGCTGCCTACCTGTATTCGCAGGCGGCGGAAACAATGCAGGACTTTGTCAGCAAGAACGTCTTCGATAAGGTGTGGTCGATTGTAGTGCAGGCCAAGGGGGCGCATATGAGCTCCGTTGCATCCTACTATCAGGCCATTGCTGACAGCGAGAGTGCCTCGCATGGAGTTGCCATTGCTCGACTGAAACTAGCTGACAAGCAGTCTACAACTGCTCTGACCTGGGCCAAGTCATTTCCGTCCTCGGCTCCCGCGACCTCGAATCTGCCAGCTGACGCGGGAGGCAACTTGGTCGACATTATCAAGCATAACCAGGCTAATGTGCAGTCTCAACTGGCTACTTTGATCAAGGACAATGACTTTATCTACCATCAACCCGTTCCGAATGAGGCAGGACTCTCACCCGTTGCCAAGCTTCCGGCCGCTAAGGCGATCCCGGTTAGCGAACTATACCAAGGGCAGGATATTCAGCGCATTATTGGCCCTGATATTTTCCAGAAGCTGGTTCCTATGTCTGTCACAGAGTCGGCCAGTTTGTATGATGAGGAGAAAGCCAAGCTGATCCGCGCAGAAACCGAGAAAGTTGAGACTGCCAATGGTGAGATGGCTGCTAGTCTAGATTACTTGAAGCTCCCTGGCAGCCTTAACATTCTCAAGGGTGGAATGGACCAAGAAATGACAGTGGACGAGGAGTTCCGCCGCTGGTGCTCAGAGCTTGGCGGACATACATCATTCCATCGGGCCTTTGATGAGCTGCAGGAACGCAAGACAGAAATCTTGTCGCAGCTGGATCAATGCTCGAAGCAGCTGGATTTGGAAGAGAGCGTATGTGAGAAGATGCGCTCTAAGTATGGTGGCGACTGGAGCCAGCAACCCAGTGGTCGCTTGAATACTACCCTCCGAGGAGACGTTCGCACCTACAGAGATACTATCAGTGAAGCCAGTGCCAGTGATACTCAGCTATCGTCTACACTGCGGCAGTATGAAGGAGACTTTGATCAGATGCGCTCTGCAGGAGAAACGGATGAAGCCGACGTGCTCTTCCAGCAGGCCCTTATCAAGGCTGGTTCCAAGCACAATAAAGGTAAAAACGGAGTCAACAGCCCTGCCGAAGGCAGTCTCTTAGACGACGTCTATAACGAGGGCAGTGCATCTGTTGCGGAACAGATCACCAAGGTGGAGGATATCTTGAAGAAGCTCAATCTTGTCAAGAGGGAGCGGTCTCAAGTACTTAAGGATCTTAAAGAGAAGGTTAGTTGGATCCTTCCCAATTACTGAACTTATAGATTGACATTTTCTCAGGTTCACACGGACGATATATCAAGTGTGTTGATTTTGAACAAGAAGTCCATTACAGGTCAAGAAACCCAGCTCTTTGAGGCCGAGCTAGAAAAGTTCCGACCGCATCAAAATCGTCTGTTGCAGGCGAATCACAAGCAGTCTTCTTTGATGAAAGAACTTACTAAGACGTACGCCGACTTGCTGCAAGATAAGCGAGTTCAATCCGAACAATCCAAGTATGAGGGTATCACACGCCAAAGAAATTCCGTGATGGCTCGATACAAGAAAGTGTATGAGGCATTCAATGGTCTTTCGTCGGGTATTGTCCAGGCTCGAACCTTCTACAAAGATATGGGTGAGAATGTCGAGAGCCTACGGAAGAATGTCGAAACTTTTATTAGCAACCGTCGATCCGAGGGCGCCCAGCTCTTGAGCCAGATTGAGCGCGAGAAGGCTAGCGGTGTCTCGGAAAGTGAGGACCAGGAACGAGAGAAGCTTCGTCAGCTGATGGAGCGTCTGTCGACGGAGCCGAAGCCATCGGCAACTTCGCCATTGACGAGACCTCCCACGGCCCCTGGAAAGGTGAAGTCGCCGCCACCTGCGGTTCAAACACCAGCATATGGAACAGGCCCGTCTCCGAAGCCATCACCTCGCTACCCACCGACCATGGCACCCCATGGCGTCCCTCTATCGCACTCCCCAGCGCCTTATGGACAATACATGGGCGCAAACCCAGGCATGCCGTACGCCCAACAGCCTTTCCAGCAAGGTGCCGCGGCCCCGCTCTCGGAAGGCTACAACCCCATGGCATATCCATACCAAACACCCGTCTCCCCACCCCCGAACCAGCAGTTCTTTTCCCAAACCCCGACCCCATACGGGTATCCCAGTGCCAGTCCCGCGCCTTCCGCTGCTACAGCCGGTACTCCATCGCACTATATGACTCCACAAGGCTACATTCCTCCCCCGCCCCCTCCACGCCCTCAACAACCCAGCTACCCGCCTACAACCGGCGCTTACCCCTCCGGACCTGGCGGGTACGCTGCTCAGCCCAGAGGGTACGGACATAGCAAGACCCCTTCTCAAGCCCAGCCCCATTCATCTACTACCAATGATCCCTGGTCCGGGCTCAATGCCTGGAAATAAGCCACACGCTTGATGCCGTCTATGTCTAGCTATAGGTACTTAGGCATGGCAGCAGGGGCCGGTCTTGGGCAAAATGGGAGGCGGGCATCCATCTCGGCGTTCTTTACGTGTGTTCATGCTTCTGTTTGTGTTCGATATCACCTTGTTAGTCCGTTAATTGTGTCTTGGTTCTCGCCAACTTCGGATTGGCATTTGTCTCTTGGTTTACTTAGTTTAGAAGCTATGCAGTTATGTACATGATGAATCAAATATGGTATTTGGGTAGTTTTGTCTCGTGCTTAAGCTGATAATAGGTAAATGTCGTATAAACAGACCCAGCTCATGAGTTACATATTCAGTATGTGAAAAGTTCCTGCTAGTATTTTAGACAAAAGCAACCGAACTATATGTACCATGACGACTCCTACTTATCGAAGAACTGTGGAAGCCGAATAGAACAAACCCCGAATTCACTATCCAGTTCCGATATAAAAACCCGAGATCCAAACACCATAGATATAGACCTAGTATAAAACACATAATTCCACAGAGAAAGCCCTCATAGGAGTCCCAGTCCACAGAAACGCCAATGGGTATCTTAAATATAACGAAAAGCCCTCCAAACCGTACAACCCAGCCTTAAAAACCCAATGCCTCAAATCAAATCAAATCAAACCAGATCAGATGAGATCAGATCAACATTGAACCCACGAGACTGCTCACCCTTTTAATTTTAACCCTACGGCTGAAACCGCAACCGAAACTGCCTCCCCCTCCGTTCCTCGCGAACAGTATACAAAAACCTAGCAATGCTCTCCTGCTCCGACAACCCCGCACTATTAAAATGCTTCCGCACCACAAGCGCGAACGCATCTTTGCTCACGCGGTCTTGCCCGATTATCCGGCGCAATGGCTCGTGTTCGCGCTCACTGCCGCTTCCACTTCCACTACCACTCCCGTTGCCTGTACCTGTGCCGGCGTGCGAAGATGCGGCTGTGATGCGGCTATGGTGAGTGTGCCGGGAGGTTGAGGTTGAGGCGTTGTTGTTTGCGCGGCGGGCGGCGAGGGCTGTTGGGGAGCGGAGACCGACGCCTTGGGATAGGACTATGCGGGAGTAATCGTTTGAGAAGGCGGAGGGAGTGGGGAGTTTATGGACGTGGCGGTAGGCGTGGAGGATGTCGAGGGGAAGGTCGGACCAGGGGACCTGTTTTTGTTAGCATGAGCATACACCGGGAATTGGTGTGGGTAGTTGGCAGTTGGGATCGAAGGTGAGCTTTTGCAGAGGACAAGGAAAGCTGCAGATAAGATGGTTGTCTGGTCTTGTCTGTTGCTTCGCTGCACTCAATGCTGAGGCTGACGCCATCGACTTGATCCCCGCCCCCTAAGACATTGCAAGACTCACTCTTGGTTGTTGGTTATCGGCTTCTTGGGCAATTGGCACACTGGTCACGGAAGCCTTTTCCTTGGCTGTGACTGTCTTCCTGCTCTTCGGTGCTGTGGATTTGTATTCTCTCGTGCCGCTGGAAGCTTCGGACCTGGAGTCGTCCACTATGGCAGTGGTGCGCTGGCGCGGAGGTGCCATGGTGCGAAAGGCACAAAGACACAATGCAGACAAAGATGAATTATGTTCAATGAGTCAGGAGGAAGGTCGGAATGGTCTTGCTGGACTGTTTCAGGGTGGTAGACTGGTCTCAGCGCAGTGGACTCTCTCAGAGATTCTCCGCTTTGTGAGCGGCCAGACGCGGCAGAATGATACATGATTTTTCTGCCGCATTGGGCGGTGGTCGGAGGTTTGTCCCCGGAGATCATTAATGTTACCCTAGGTTTGTGGGCAGGAGAGATATTGCAAATGATATTGGGGTAGTAGTGAGCATATATTGAAGTAGACTATAGATTGTTATTCAGCGATGTCATTTGTAGGATGTCATAGGTGTGTGAGGGAGATGGCACGCGTTGTCTAAAATGTCGTGTCCCGATTTGGTATTATAGATCACGCCGCGCATCTCCACGACGTGGACAGTTTGACACATTTCTTTCTGCTTTGGTAAGCTGTTTCAATTCTTCACACCGCTCCATGGGGAAAAAGATTGAACCCTCCGCAAGTCGGATAGAAGTGCGGGACCACCAACCCGTCGGATTACCGAGCCTGCGCTCGTCCGAGTGGGGGACATCTTTCTCCATGGGCGCAGCAGACAATTGCCGGTTCAGGGTCAAGTCAGGCAGTTCATCCATGTACACAATGGTATGAATGCCGAGCCACAAGGAAAAAAATACCACCATAGAGAAAATCTTCCGTGTCAGCCCGTATGTACAAATGTTGCATTCGTCCACATAGATTGACAAATGCAGCAACTCAGCCGACCGGAGAAGCCACCGAGCCTCGGGACATTCTCGGCGGGGAGATTTGTCGGGAAAACCGGGAGACAGTCAACAAGGGGGCAAAAAGGACAAAATTGAAATAGTGGAGAGATTGGGGATAATCCTTAGTCAGGGATGGAGACCAATTGTAGCCAACGGCATGAGCACGCAAAGACCGGGCCGGCACAGGAGATGCCGAGTCTCAGCCCGAGTCTGAAAGTCGGGCCCGCGGCTCCAGACACGGAATTCGAACCAAGTTTTTTTTCCGCTTCTTTTAGTTAGGGGGCAAGTTGGTAGAGAATTATGTGCCACCACGGAAGACTCCCGTGGACATGTTCACCGAGCGCCCCCTTTTCGGTGTTGTTGTTACTCCGTACAGTACTTGCTCCGATCCGAAATTTTCGTGACTCCATATCCAGATCCAGACCCAGATTTGGATCCTATCCTGATGCGATTTCCTTGGAAACTTCAAGGGCATACATACCCTTTGAAGATTAGAGTGCCTCCATAAGAAAATAAGACGGACTCTCCGTTAAGGATCATCTCCGTAGGATCTAACGACAAAAGAGAATATCTTCCGACCCATGGATAAGTCACGGACACCCTCCTGACTCACTAACGCCGCTCATGTCCTTGCCCGCACCCACGCATCACCTGTGCCCTAAGCCTCACCCAAGCCTCTTAGATCATCGTGGAGCAAGCCCGAGAAAAAATAGTCCAAGGTCCCCGCAATCCAGAACTTGCATGCGAGAATAGCACAACCCCATCCTTTCAGCTCCGACTTCACCCGATAAGCCCCTCTTTAACACCCCAGCCCTATGGGCTGAGAATCTGAAGTCTGGAACCTAAGTTGGATACATTGTACCTGCAGTAGAGGGTGGTCTAGCTAGAGTCTAGGACCGACTTAGACCAAGAATGTACCTTCGTATATGGACACGTACCTAGGACGTAGACACCGATTGTGATATGGTCTGCAGATAATGGAGTCAACTCTGTCGTCATCGTTTCTAATAAGCAATACCTAATGCATGAAAAAAGCCCTCCCCATTCTAGCCCGATCGAACTAGCGCCTCCATTCTGAAGCGCAGGTAATCCATCGAGGGTGCCGGTGTACCCGTGATTCCGGGGCTGAGAAGGGGGGGAGGCCTAAGGGGAAGAATATGACGACGATCAGGTACAGCACAGCTTCAGCGAAAATCACGAAAATCACGATAAACATTATCGGGTTAAATGTGAGGTTATTTGAGCATCGTTATCCGACGGTAGTACTCTGGTCTAGAGACGGGACCCGACCGAGGCTTCTTGGCTTGTCAGGGATCGTAAATCGTTAACGTCAATCAGGTCAGTGCGAAAGCAACGTGCGATGATAAGTGATAAGCCCCAATTTTCACATGGTGTGCAGAAGTACGGTACATACGCATGTGAAAACCCCAAGCTACTAGCTCGTGAATCTATCGTAGCTAGCAACCCCGGACCACACGTGAAATCGATAGTGGCCAGTCTTCATTCTATATTGCTTATCGTGAGCTGGAATGCGATGGGATTGGTGGATAAGGGGAGCTTCCTGCTTATTGCACATCAATGGGGCCAGATGATACTGGCCCTCTTGGGATGATCACCGGGTTAGGATTGCCAGGGGCATTTCGTTCTTCCAGCATCCCAAAACAAAAAATAAAATTATGTGTCAAAAGTGGGTAGCATGGCCACATTGGAGAGTGTGGGGTAGAGACAAATAATTCACTCAGAGTGGAAGTGGGGTGAGAAAGATATTCGGCCCCCTCACCGAAAACTGGACGCGGTAGTGGGGTAAATTCAGTCCAAACCTGGAGGAAATGTTAAAGGCCACCTTGCCATTATCATATGGTTCGCATCGTTATCTTCTGTGTGCACCCCGGACCTGCCCGCTGAGCACTCGGACTCCGGAAGGTCGGCCCCGCATCATTGGTGATATCAGCATGTGGTTTGTGTGGCGCTCATTGGACCAGGGGAGGTGTCTCTTCCAGAAGCTGTGGATCGCGGATCGCTCGCCTTGGCGCCGAGACGGACCAAGTCGGGCGTGGATATAAGAGAGGGATGTGTGGATTAGAGGATTAGACCTTGGAGTACAGTAAGCACCCGCTATTATTCTTAGGTAAACCCGGGTTAGGGTTGCACTGCCCTCACGTAACAAAACGAAGTTCATGACATTATTCATTATCTAAGTCAACCCTAATCCCATCTGCGGAGAGCTAATATCAAACTTTTTTTAATGTTTAATGTTTTCCGTTTTCCCTACAGGTAACTATTTTCCCGTCTGGCTGCACTGAGTAATTGCACCCGACTCGGTCGAGTATACCCCGGATTTCGCTCCCCACAATTCAAGCCAAGCGCGCCAAATGTCACCTTTTTCAGCAACATAGTATCAGCTTTTCACGAATGCGACCAGGATCTACCTCCTTACCCCCTCTCTCCAAAAGGGCTTTCCGAGATTACTGTAGTACTTTTTCTTTTTAATTCGTAAACATTCTTTGAACAGCTATCCTCCGTGTCTGCGAACGCCCCGTGGCGTTCGCTTGGTGAGGTTTCAGCGCAAATTTCCAGGCAGCACGATTTGAAACGGAGCGCAACGAATCGAATCCCGATATCCCGGTCCCACGTCAGTTTGTTTCGATGAGTTTTGCAAGCACGTCATGACTGACATTTGTCCTTGACTCATAAGGCAAGGGGGTTGGCTTTCTTGCGTTTCTGCACTGCCGGGCTGAGCTGACACGTTGTAAACCTGATTAGTCCCCAGATCCAGGAATAAGTTGTACACGAATTGTAGCGTTTTGTGGCTTATTTCTCACTCAGCTGTTCGAATGTTCGTGCTGATCGGAGGCGTAAACATGGTTTCTTTTTTTTCTTGAATATGAATCCGGTATGTGGGGGAGGAATGACATTGATAACGTGATAATGGGCTGTGGTGATCAATGATAAGACATCAGGGAGCACGGAAAGTTTATGGAGGATATTTCCTGATTATTGATTATTATTTGATGGCCTTTTGTTAGTGCCATAGTTCGGCCTTATGTCATAGTCTCCCCGACTCAACTTTGAGGACGGAAATGGTGTGATAAGGACCGTGTGGGGAATAATGATTTTCGTGCGCAATCATTGACAACATTAGCGATGTCGGACGAGGTCGATCGTCTTATCGTGCGACGATCTTCTGCATGTTTTTGGATGTCTTATTGTCCTTTTTCCTGTTTCATCTCTCATTCTTGCCAGGGTCGATCCTGGCATGAAGATTTGCGGGGCACTGAGTCACAGCGTCGATGATCATCGGGTACATCAATAGTTGACGATCATCCTAGTTCCCAGTCAAAGACCCTTTATGTGTTGTTCTAAGGGCTTGACCGCTGAAACAGTGCCAAATTTAGCAATCATTAGGGGGTTCCATATTGTCGGCTATTGAACGGTTCTTCCCCCCCACGCTTTGACTACTACTATGCCTTATAACCTGTAGTATGTGGATATTCGTGTCGATCACCGCGATCGTGGGGACAAATTGGGGGATCTCCAAAATCGGAAAATTCTGCACAGATATCTATGTCATTAATTTAGACACGGAACTTGGCTTCCGGGCGCCTCTAGAGAAACATATCTATCATATCGCTTAGAACCTTGCCACTTCTCAGCTGTATACGCATCACCTACTGCACAGTCCATCAGTTGAAACACGGGGATAATGTTTCAAGGCGAAGAGAGTCAGACTCGGCAAAAAGCGGGTAATTACTGTACTGTACCTGCTGGACCCCGAACGCCCTCACAGCGCCAGCTATACCCCCTGCAGATTGATGCGCCGAATCCGGACTTTCTCCATGGTGTCATTCCCCGTGGAGAGAATCCACTTTTTTCTCCGTGGCCGCATTCGGTGGTGGGATCAGTGGAAAAAGGGAATTTTATTATTTCTTGGCCCCGAACGGTAGTCGGCATTCGATCCGGCAAACCTTTTCGTGTTTATGGAAATATTTTTCTTCGGATCGCTATTTGCTCCGTTTTATCCGATCCGGTTATATGATAACAAACCTTGGGGAAAATCAAAGATGACGCAAGGATTCCCCAGGAGACTTTTGCGGGGATCGGGAAATTAGCAAAGGAATGGAAATAATACCTGTCATCGGAGAGGATGTACTCCGTAGAGCTGAAAGTGATTACTGCATTCTTGACCCGCCCGTCGCAATTTCATGCTTAAGATCTGCGACTAAAGGTGTTCCCCCTGGTGCCACGGCTATATGCAGGTCGTCCACCGCCCTGAATCTCGAACAGGGGGTTCGAGGGAACCTTGGCAGATATGCTCCGACTCAGTTTAGGGAGACTCTACTAGGTAATAATGGAAGATGGGGAAATCCCAATATGGTAGAAAAATCAACATGGACATCCTATCCAACCAGACTTCCTATATCCATCACATGGGGAAAGGGGGAAAAGAGAGGGAACGGTACCCGGTGCCGAGCGGACATATCTTTCTGTATCCCGTGGCGCGATCGTGAGCCTTGGGGCGGTTATCATGGCAAAGGGCATAGGCTCCACTCGGGGGTGCCGGGTGATGGCTCAAATCGTCCAGGTTGGGGAGGGTTCTCCGTGTTTTAAGGGAACCTGTGTAACAACAACTCCACGGGGTTATCGTGGTGCGTGTCCTCCCCCACAAGCCCCCAATTTCCAATTCAGCCGGGACAGGCTGTTTCGGAGCATGACATATGCATAGAATACATCATGCAATTTGCTGGGCAGGTCGAGCGCAAGGAGCGGGAATACCAATCTGGACCGGGATGTGCGGCTTTGCGGCTGCATGGTGCATCGTCGTCAATTATTGGACAATCTGCGCCTATCAGTTCAAGCTGGATTTCTTTTTAGCCACGGACCACATCCTTCTCTAAATTTTTGGGACTGGCTTGTATCGTTGGAAGCTTTTGCGAAACCCCGGTTTAATGGAATCCGGGGTATTTCATCCGAGCTGGTTATCGACGAACATGATTTGCGTAACCACCGTCGAGACCCGGCTTGTTTTCGTGTGATCTTGGAGATTCTCTGTATGACCTCTCGATTCCCCATGACTAAATCATGCTCGAATTATGAATCATGGGTCGACATCATCGATGATCCTGGGTAGCGTCACTTCAGGGGGGGAAGTCTCAGCCAACCCCAGGATTCACTCCCCATATTTACTTTTTTTCCCTTTTACCTGGGGGGGGAAATGTGAGGTGAACTCAGTTTCTTCCTGATAACCAAGATTGATCCAATCTAGACTGTTCTTCCCCAATTCCCCGGTGAGGAGAAGGCCGTTAGAAAATTGCCACCCAGTGCCATCATCTGTTTATCACAACTCCAACTCCAATCAAAGTTTTTATTTGAAAGGTTGTTAGGATAGAAGCGATTGTGTGGAATGATATGGACGCGGGGTTGCCAGGACCGAGATAAGCCCGCTTTTGGATCTCCAGCTTTCTCCAGATGCGCGATAGCCGGGAAGAAGGTGTACGGGACACGCACTGATTGTCACGCCACACGGGATTCTTCAGATAATCCAAAGGACCTGAGTAGCGTCGGGACTAGCCCGGACCCCACATCTTTTTTTTTCTTTTTTAGTGTGGTATGGAGAGAGAATACGTAGTTCTTGATTATTATTTTTTTTTTCTATAATTACTCCTTTCGGTCATGCTCTTCCCTGACTGCATGAACGTCTAGAGGCTGGATAATAGTAAGGATTAATATAAGATATTAATAGTGGTAAAAGAATCAGATAGATACATATTTCAAGCAATATTTCGTCAGAGGAAATAAATAAAAATAAAAATAAAATAAAATAAAAGAAACGTCCAAATCGATCTACCGGATTGATTTGGTCAGAGATTTTCAATTTTCGCAATTTGCATTTTCCCAAAGAAAATTGCTTTTTTTGATTTTTGATTATTCATTTTTTCCCAAACGAGTCTTGCCCCAGTTCCTCTTTCCCATTTCCCTTCCGTTCCCCCACACTGGTAAACCCTCAACCTTGTATCCGATAAGTCTTTTTTTCTTTTTCTTTTTCTTTTTTTTTTTTTTTTTTTTCCTCCCCCAAATCCGATCCCGAAGAAAGCCCTCCCCGATTTCTCCCTTTCCCCCTCCATTCCTTGCCCCCCTCCCTTTCTTTTATCATCTACCTACTCCCCAGATCGTCATCTCCAGATTCTTTCTTTCTCCCCTTTTCTCATTCTTTACCCCCTAATTCACTTCGCTTCAATCCCAATCTGGGTACAGCGAAAAAAGAAAAACAAAAGAGTAATCATTCCCCCGATCGACATCATTTTCCCCCTCGGGTGCAGATCGACCGGGCCACCTTTTAGCTCTGGATCCTTGCGGTGATAACAGCCCCTACATAAACTCTGAATCCTCCCCCGGTCCATTCCTGAGGAGTTTCACATGCCACCCCCAGCTTCTTCAGTGGGTTTCTCCAATCTACTGAATCCTCAAGAAGCAGTCGACCATCAGTCGCAACCACAATCGCCTCTTCACAGCGACTCTGATTCTACCATGGCTTCTTCAGTCAGCCTTTTGCCACCTCTCATGAAGGGTGCGCGCCCCGCCAACGAGGAGGTTCGCCAGGATCTGCCTCGTCCATACAAGTGTCCTCTTTGCGATCGGGCCTTTCACCGTTTGGAGCACCAGACTAGGCACATTCGGACGCACACCGGTGAGAAGCCTCATGCCTGCCAATTCCCTGGCTGCACCAAGCGCTTCAGTCGCTCCGACGAATTGACTCGTCACTCGCGCATTCACAACAACCCCAACTCGCGCCGGAGTAACAAGGCCCAGCACTTGGCTGCCGCTTCCGCTGCGGCGGCCGGTCAGGATGTGAGCATGGGTAACGCGGCCAACATGATGCCTCCTCCCAGCAAGCCTATCACTCGTTCCGCGCCGGTTTCGCAGGTCGGGTCCCCGGATGTCTCTCCGCCTCACTCTTTCTCCAACTATGCCAATCACATGCGCTCCAACCTGGGTCCTTACTCGCGCACCTCCGACCGTGCTTCGTCAGGGATGGACATCAACTTGCTCGCGACAGCCGCTTCGCAGGTCGAACGTGATGATCACATGGGATACCACGGATCTAGACACCACATCTTTGGCTCGCGCCAGCACAGCAGCCGGGGTCTTCCTTCGCTTTCCGCCTATGCCATCTCCCAGAACATGACCCGCTCGCATTCGCATGACGACGACGATGCCTACGGTCAACATCGTGTCAAGCGCTCTCGTCCCAACTCGCCCAATTCTACTGCTCCCTCCTCTCCTACGTTCTCACACGATTCGCTCTCTCCAACTCCCGACCACACTCCTCTGGCTACCCCCGCACACTCGCCTCGCCTGCGCCCATTGGGAGCCAATGAGTTGCATCTGCCTTCCATCCGCCATCTTTCTCTCCAGCACACTCCCGCTCTGGCCCCAATGGAGCCACAGCCAGAGGGTCCGAATTACTATAGCCCCGGCCAAGGCCACATGGGCCCCAGTATCACCGACATCATGTCCAAACCCGACGGCACACAGCGCAAGCTACCCGTACCCCAGGTTCCGAAAGTCGCCGTCCAGGACATGCTCAACCCCGCAAGCGGATTCTCCTCCCTGAGCTCGTCCACCAACAACTCAGTTGCCGGCGGTGATTTGGCAGACCGTTATTAATATACGGCGGCTTCCCCCTTTAACGTCCTTGCAATCTGTGTTATGCGCGCCACGAAACGAAATAGACTTGTGCATTTTTTTCATTTCCCCTGTTTTGCGGGCATCAATGGTGTCGGGTGGACGGTTCTTTATTTTCTTTTCTTACTTGAGGCGTCGAACTAAATATAGACGGATGGGAATTCCCTGTGGTTGTTTCTTTTTTTCTTTTCTTTCAGTCCAAAATTTCTTCGGTTACTTCTCCTCTCTGAGGCCCGTGGTCTCCATTATACTTCTGACCACTGTTTTTTATTTACTCCCCTTAATTTGCTACCTGCTTGCAGGAAATCAAAAACATCGGATAACTTACTTCTTATGCATTGCAGTAAACAACATAGTAAATATATTGTGTAGATTTGTTGCCGAATTACGGCGTACCATCGAGATAACGATGAACGATGAACCCTGGACTATGGAGTATGTGGTCGATGGCGAAATTACCCCTCCACCTTGCATTTGCAGAACAAGGATTCAACGCAACCATTATCTTGCATACATATTACCTCGACTCCGTAATAGACTTGATCATCGAATTTCTAAATATAATTATATTTTTTTTACTCATAATGCCTTGGACGCACGCACAAGCTCTCAACATACTACTGCACAGCCCAAACGTTAGCCCCCTTTGCCCCCGCTCCCCCTCCAATGCTTAGCGCGAAAAAAAAAAAAAAAAAAAAAAAGAATGAAAAAAGTCCCGCGTTTCATATGTGAAAGTTCATGCTTTGTTTCCTTCCAGATTCCTGTCGAATTGTATCTACGTTCAACTGAGTATTTGGTTGGGTCTTGTTTATATCATGCATCTATATCGAATTTAGATCCCGATCCCGATCCCGCGAGAGCCCTGGAGGTATAGATACTTGGTGTCTCTTTGGAAGTAGGTTGGTACATCACATCCCATTCAGGTTCTCCACTATCAAGTGTACTTGAAGAGACATATGAGGGACGATCCAAGCTAAGCAGATGAAGCTAGGAAACCTCGAACTTGTCTGGACCTGACTCGACTGTAAGTACGATGATCACTCAATATTACTGGCTGTATCAAATCCAGCCACTAGGGAACTTTCTGCAGAACTTTCCTCTCGGGCTACGCGGGCACTTAACTGTCGTGCATGGCTGACAGTACCTTAGTGTTCTGCTCTTTACCTACTGGGGTAAGAGATCGGTGGTTGCCCACCTTCAACACGCCGTAGTACTTACTATCTCTGTTAGATCACAAGGTGTAAGTATATCACTTCATTTCTTTGGTTTTGATCGTTGGCGGATCTTAAGATTCGCTCCAAGCTTGTTTTTTCCCGTGCAAGATGATGCGATAAGAGGCAAGCCTGGCTCTGACGCCATTTCAGTAACCCCGTGGCCCCGTGGATTCCCCGCGCCCTTAGTAGTGCGGAGCAGGCCGGAGCGTGCGTCTGCGCTGCGGATTGCGAGCACGACCCAGACCCAGACTCAGCGTCGCAGTCGCAGTCGCAGTTGCAGTTGCAGCCTGGAGTAGATTGATTTGCCGGTCGTCTCTGTTCGGAGATTTTCTTTCCTCTTTTTGTCTGGAACCGACCTGGAAGGAATCTCGTGCGTCTGCCATCACATCACATCGCATCGCAGCTTGGGTCGGTCCTACCTATCAGCCCGGATTATTTCTTCCCTTATCCATGTCCCTGTCACAGTCACAGATGAGAGATCACATTTCATCATATCCGGACCCCATCTCTCTCTCTACCCGCTCCCGCAAAAAGCAAGCGGAGGTGACGATCGTCGGCGGCATGCGGTCGTCTTCGCCCGCCCCGCCCGGCCTTTCGAGCGGTTCGTCTTCTTCGTCGATCTCGTCCGTGGAGACTTCTTCTCCCACTGGACTCGGTCCAGGAATCGGTCTTGGATTTGGAGGCTCTTTGTTTGGGGATCGGAGAGATGATGATAATGTTTTGGCCCCCGTGATCACGGCTATGAGTTCGACTTCGGCGAGTAGGACTGGAACTGGACATGCAAATGGTGCCATGCAGCACTCGTCGCGTGCTTCCTCTTCGTCGTGGAGTACTGCTGCGCCGTCTGCTGCTTCAGCCGCTTCGGGTGGTATCGTGGATCATCACGCTGCGCCGCGGACACCTGGAGAGAGGGTTTATACATGCTTATTCCACATGCTGGATTGTCATGATTCGTTCGATGATGTCGTGGAGTGGAAAACGCATGTCTTGAGTCACTTCCGTACGCATCCGCCGCCACGGACGGCGCGGTGTCCGCTCTGCTCTGATGAGTTTGTCGATGAGGGTGATGGTGAGTCGCTGCTCCTTTCCCCTCTTTCAATATCTGAGCCGAACGGGGATGAAAAAAGTCTCAGTCAAAATAATGAGGGGCCGGTCAACTCAGCATCTGTCATCCCCTCTTCCCAAGATAGGGATCATGACAACGATCAAAGCCAAGCCCAACTTTCGGATTCTGCCTGGAACCGCATGCTCGACCACGTCGCAGAAGTCCATTACCAGAACGGTCAGACGTTAGCGGGTAGTCGACAAGACTTCGAGCTCATGCGGCACCTCTATAACCGGCGCATAATTTCTGATGCCCAGTTTAAGGCTATGCAACTTGCGCCTGCACCGTCGAGTCCGGCATATCATCGTTCACAAGATGGTGTGCGAGCTAGTATCGGGTCCTCGGATGAGCCGTATTATGCGCCTTATAGTCGGAGGAGGGAAGAGAGGATGAGGGGAGCCACGAGGGGGGTTAGTGTTGTTTGATTCTTTTCTTCTTCTTTGATAGTCCTCTTTTTGGGGATGTAAGTTTGAGGTTTGATTTCAATCACCTGGATCTTGAGGGGGTTTTGTCTTGTTTGTGTCTCGTTGTGCTTGTTGCGAATATTCCCCCCTTTGCTTTCTTTCATGTTATACAGCTTGTATGTATTTGTGCAGTAGGCTTCATGCGCCACTTTGTGTATTATTGCTGTTGTTGGCTGTATCAATGATCTTTCAACATTGAGAATGATAGCTTCGTTTGCATGTTGTTTGTAGGACTGCTGCTTGAAGCTGGATCCTAGTAGAGATCGTGAAATTGTGGCGTTGTATATCTCCAATGCTCAGACGAGAAACGCAACCCCAATTCTGAGGACATTCAGAGTAAATAATAGAGTAGCAGCTTCAGAGTTCATGCATAGAGAACACCTCACGAACAGACAAAGTCAGGAGTGGACCAAGCGAAAAGAAGGTGAGCGGGATCTTATAGATCTGATCGGGCCGAGCAAACAGGACAAACATTCCCTTGCCCGCATTGGACCTGGAGAACTTCATGGCCGCGACTTGAAGCTGCTTTCCCAATTCTACAGATCCAACCTCCCTAGAATGAGAGTATCTTCCTGAAAATCTCAAATCTGAATTTCCAACCTTCACTTTCCCCGGGCTCGAACTTTCTCCGACCTCCGACCTCCCACTTTCTCACCCCCCCCACCTCCTCATCCAGCCCACGACATGGAGCGCTTATCGCTAAATGAGAGCCCTGCCAATGCGCAGCGGAATCCCCAGCAACAGCAACAGCAGTTCCAACAACAAAATGCCCTTGGCCCTGCCGGTCAAATGCCTACTTCGGGCCCGCCGCAACTTCCGCCACAGATGTTCACTACTGCAGCACAGCTGCTGGACTTGACAGATAGTAGGTTGATCAGATTAGAGGGTACTAGGTCAATGATATGGCATTTGCTGATTCTGGTTTCTTTCCTCTTGAACAGAGAAGCTAGTCCTCGTTCTGCGTGATGGGAGAAAACTGGTCGGAGTGTTGCGAAGCTGGGATCAGTTCGGTATGGATATTTCTACGCAATCTTGAAGAATGGTGGCTCACCCTTGTCACTTATCACTCCTATAGCGAACCTTGTCCTCCAAGATACTGTCGAACGAATCTACGCCGGAAAACTCTACGCTGATGTCCCACGTGGGATCTTCCTTGTGCGTGGTGAGAACGTGTTGCTGTTGGGTGAAGTGGTATGTACAGTCGCCGTGCTCTGGTATACAATGCCTTGGTGGCTAACGCAGCACTTTTCTGCGTCTACAGGACCTTGACCGCGAAGACGAGATTCCTTCCACCGTAACAAAAGCTCCTTTCGAGGAGGTATTCGAACTCAAGAAGCAGGAAGATAACAAGCGCAAGAGCGGTGACAAGAAGCGACACACTGAATTGTCGGCTCTAGGATTTGAGCCTGAGCACAGCGGCGAGATCTTGTTCTAGATTAGTCCCTGTACTGCTCTTGCTACGATCCTGCGGTTGCACACCCTTTCCAGCTCTTGTCCTCGGCGCCATTGGGTGGCCTGCATCCCAAAGCAGTACCTATTGCCATAAAAGGTATCAAGGGACTTCCTGTTGTTAGAAATGTACAATAGCAGGCGGTGCAGGCGGGACTTGACGTGACAGAGAATTTGCCAACCGCAGAGTTTTTTTTATATCATTTCGGGCCGATAGGAAGTCGTGGACATGGCCTTATACCCGGGATTTGAATCTCACGATATGCTACGGACAATCGACACTGGATCTAATACTCATCTGAAGCATCCTTGTCATTGCTTCGCATACATGGAACAGTGGATGGTACGATTGCCATTATCACCCAATACGGGTTCAATTTTCTTTATGCTTGTGTTTGATAGTTCAAATGAATTGACGGGATTTAACGACTACAAAAGATTGCAATAAAGAAAAAGAATAGACTTGCTACATTATACATTTTCTCCTGTAGAAATTGAGGGTTTCTCTGCAACGGTAGTCCATAGATGCTTATCGATAAAGATGCCAAGACTCGCTGTACCTTTTTTTTCACGATTTTCTCCATCACCGCCAGAACTGTCTTCCCCCGCACAGCTTTTATCTTGTCCTCTCTCGTTCAAAGTCACCATGGCGACTCTGGCGGAGAAGCTCGAGAAGATCAAGTCTCCCAAGCTGCAGAACCAGCACCACGTAAGTTCCCCATATCATTCCGCATCGTTTCAAAACTGACCTATCTTAGACCGCTGTGGTGCTCTCTGCAGTGGAGGATACTCTTCGCGATCAAAAAGCCGATTTTTCTCCTACCGCTTATTTCGCTGCCCTCCTTGCCCTACTTTCCCAGTCGCTGTCGGCTGAGCAAGGTATCGTCAACAAGGATTTGGCAACTTCCGTCGTCTACCTGCTCGATATCACCACCGCCTATGTCCCTGCCCCCATTCTCCGCTCAAAATTCTCCCAGATCCTCACCAGCCTCGCCCCTGCATTGTCACTCCCCGAGGTCGAAGCACCGCTCCTGCGACCCTCAATTGGAAGTCTTGAGTCGCTACTGATCGCTCAAGATGCGGCTGCATGGAACCTCCCGCATACCGCAGTCGGTCCGCGCCGTGCCACGGCCGGTCTGCTGAGTCTGTCGGTTGACCATCGCCCCAAGGTGCGCAAGCGCGCTCAGGAGGCTCTGATTCAGGTTCTCAAGAACCCCCCGCCCAGCCCGTCTCTGGACCACCCGGCTGCCGATATGTGCGCTGAGTCTGCCATGAAGACTCTTAGCGATGGTATCGCAGCTGCGACAAAGCAAAAGAAGAACCGCAATGATGCACAGTCCCGGGAGAACCACGAGCCTTTGATCATCCACTCTTTGCAGTTGGTCAAGACCATTGCTTCGGCATCAGGTGGCTGGCCCAGCAAGAAGATTGAGGCACTCTGTGAGCTGCTGATGAACGCTTCGCGCTCCATGAACGAGTACATCACCATGGGTGCGTTCGAAGTCTTCGAGGTTATTTTCGAGGGTATGGCGGATGAGTTTTCTTCCTCCAAGCTCCCCCGTCTGTTGGACGCCATTACCGAACTCAAGCCCGCACAGAACGACTCTCAGCTCCTCCCTCCCTGGATCGCTGTCCTATCCCGTGGTTACGACGTGTCTGCTCAGATTGCCCCCGAGGATACATTTGCGAAGCTCCCAGAACTATTCCAGTTGATCGCTGGTTTCTTGGCCTCGCCCTCCCACAACATTCGCGTGTCGGCATCTGAGTGCCTGATCTCGTTCCTGCACAACTGCATTCCCAACAGTGTCATCATTGAGGCCTCGATCTACGATGAGAAAACTCTCGAGAAATTGGCCCGCGCGGCCTCTGATCTGTTGTCTGTGAAATACCAGGCTGCATGGATGGAGGTTTTCAATGTCTGCTCCGCCCTGTTTGACTGTTACAAGTGGCGATCCAGCCCCTTCCTGGATGATATTGTTTCGACCATTGGTGAGCTGCGCAGCAATGAGACTTTCCACGGCAAGAAGGAGGCCGATGCCGTCCTCGGAAGTGCCATTGAGGCCATGGGCCCTGCTGCCGTCCTCGAGATTCTGCCATTGAACATCATCGAGCAGAAGAACGGCCAACCTGGTCGCGTTTGGATGTTGCCCATTCTCCGTGATAGCGTTACAAACACTAACCTGGCACACTTCCGTTCCGAGTTTGGGCCTCTCAGTGAGGCACTTTACCAGAAGATGGTTGACTTCCAATCCCTGGAGAAGCCCGTCGAGGCCAAGATTTTCGAGACCCTCGTCCAGCAGACTTGGGGTATTCTCCCCGGATACTGTGAGCTCCCGCTTGACGTTGTTGAGTCCTTTGACCAGAGCTTCGCCGAGCTGCTGTCCAATGTCCTTTACAAGCAGACCGACCTGCGTGTCGAGATTTGCCGCGCCCTGCAGAATCTGGTCGAGTCAAACCAGGCCATTTTGTCCATCGAGGCTGAGGAGGAGGATCTGATCCTGCAGCGCCGTATCACCAGGGCTGCTGCTGCCAAGAACATCGCCCACTTGGCTGGCTTTGCTAGCAACTTGCTCGCTGTGCTGTTCAACGTTTACAGCCAGACCCTTCCCCACCACCGCGGGTTCATTCTGCAGTGTATCAATGCCTACTTGAGCATTACTCCTGAGAATGTAAGTTTCAAAAAGTTCGCCACGATAATTTTATTTGACATGATGCTAACTTTCAACAGGAACTTAACGAGACATTCACTCGGGTGACCACAATGCTCGAGGAGTCATTGGCTATGGAGCAGAACAACCCTGTCACGCAGGATCCTTCCAACAAGATGCCCCCAACTTCACACACCTTGATCGACCTGGTCATCGCCATGTCCATCTACCTGCCCCGTTCCAGCTTCGCCGGTCTCTTTGCTATGGCCGCAGCTATCCTGAATGGATCATCTCCCAACCCCGACCAGCAGCTCATCAAGAAGGCCTACAAGCTGATTCCCCGACTTGGCTCGACCGAAGCTGGCAGCGCTGCCTTGCAGGAGCGTAGTGCCGAGCTGCAGGCTCTGATGCTCGCCACAATTGACAAGACTCCGGCCTCTGGTCGCCGAGATCGCATGCTCGCCATTCACGAGCTGATCACTCACCTCCCCACCTCCGAGCTTCACTTCATCCCGGCTATCCTGTCCGAGGTGGTCCTTGGATGCAAGGAGAGCAATGAGAAAGCCCGCACAGCTGCCTTTGACCTGCTGATTCACCTTGCCCGCCGCACCAGCGACGATGAGCGCAACCCGGCTGGCACTGTGATCCGCAACTCCCTTGTCTCCCACATGCCCGACGATGCCCCCGATGCCCCTGCCACCATTGAAGAGTTCTTCACCATGGTCTCTGCCGGTCTGGCCGGTTCCTCGCCTCACATGGTCGCCGCGTCGGTCACAGCTCTGTCTCGCCTGTTTTTCGAATTCCAGACTCAGCTCCGCTCCGAAGTCCTCACTGACCTCGTCGCAACCGTCGAGCTCTTCCTCACCAGCAACAACCGTGAGATTGTTCGTTCTGTCCTTGGCTTCGTCAAGGTCGCCGTTGTCGTTCTCCCCGACGAAACTCTGCGTCCCCGCCTGTCAACCCTAGTCCCCAACCTCATGGCTTGGAACAAGGAGCACAAGGGCCGTCTTCGCAGCAAGGTCAAGGGCATCATTGATCGCTTGGTCCGTCGCTTCGGTGCCCCACTGATGGAGAACCTTGTCGGCGAAGAAGATCGCAAGCTTGTCGTGAACATTCGCAAGCAGCGTGAGCGCAACAAGCGCAAGAAGAAGGAAGGTGCCGAGGGCGGCTCCGACGACGAAGATGAAGACAAGCCTGCTCAGCAGTCCGGAAACGCCTTCGACAAGGCCGTCTACGGTTCCGACTCCGAAGACTCCGACGACGGCTCCGATGGCTCCGACGTTGAAGTCGACGAAAACACACGTATCAAGGGCAAGAAGGATCGATCCCGCCAGAGCAACCAGTACATCCGCGAGACATCTCCTGAAGATAACCCGCTGGATCTCCTCGCTCCTGATGCTCTTGCAAATATCTCTACCACAAAGCCTAGTCTCCGTTTCCTGAACACCGGTCCCGGCTCTAAGCGTAAGCACGCTGCCAAGTTCGATGCCGACGGAAAACTGCTTCTGGGTGATGACGACGCCAATGATGATGTCGATATGACTGGTGATGCCCCTGCTGGTGGTGTCAATGCCTACCTGGCAGCTGTTAGCGGTCCGGACGCTGTCCGCCGCGGCCAGAAGGGTAAGGTCAAGATGGGTCAGGCTAAGCGCCGTGGAGGCGACGCTATGGATCTCGACGAGGAGGACGAGGCCGCTTTGAACGAGGATATGCGTAATAAGGGCCCGAACACCGGTCGTCGTGGTCTTGGTGTACCCAAGTCTCATGGTGCCCCAGGCGGAGGCCGCATCGAGAAGCGGTCTTCCTGGGGTGGCCGTGGAGGCGGCGGTGATCGCGGTCGTGGTGGCTTTGGTGGCCGTGGCAGTGGTGATCGTGGTGGCTTCGGTGGCCGTGGCGGTGGTGATCGTGGTCGTGGTGGCTTCGGCGGCCGCGGCGGTGGTGATCGCGGTCGTGGCGGCTTCGGTGGTCGTGGCGGTGGCCGTGGAGGCTTCAGTCGCGGCGGTGATCGTGGTCGCGGCGGCTTCGGTGGTCGTGGAGGTGGTGACCGTGGTGGCCGTGGAAGACGGTAAACCCGAGTCCCTTCCTGCCATATGCCAAATTTTCAATGTTTAAGGGTGTTTTTTGAAGACGTTCCTTTTAAATACCCCTCAATGGCGATTCCGATTCCGTTAATAGGGGTTTGACTCGGTTTCACTGGTCTTCATGGTTCTGGATTTGTCTTTTGTTTTGTCATGATTCTGTTACGAGCAAAAAGTTTGTTAGGGCATTGCACATAGAAATGGAATGTTATACTCTTATCGTTCAATTCAATATGGCTAACCAAGGTAGAGGCTTAGTTAGTATACCACTAGTGGTCAAAGTGTATGACGATTATGATTTACGATTACACTACACTGTTTCGTTAGAGTATTACTATGCGATAAGCAAGGAGAGAGTGAGCGATTAACAAAAAGAAACTAAACGGTTAATAAACAGAAACTAAGCTAAGAACAAATAGAAAGTGAGCGATCAATAAATGGAAAGTCAGCGATCAATAAACGGATAATGAGAAATAAAGCGATAGGAGCCAGCATCACCAATAGCCATTGATCGGAACCCAAAGGCCTCGGCCAAACTCCCGTAAGATGTGCTTGTCTAGGACAATACTGTTCGTTGTGTTTGGAGGAAGCGGGGCACCAATGAAAGTAGTCATTGGAAGTCGGATGTCCTGAAGGGAATCTGAAGAAGGATTATTGATTTGGACGATGGGGTTTGGGTGAGCTCGAGTGATGGTTGCGGTCTCTGTAACAGTAGCGACGGCGTGGTGGGATCGCAGCCGTGGGCCCGAATAATCAGGGAATGTTTTGCGCCAAATGGACATCGTAATGACATCCGCGCTGGTCAATTTCACAGTGATGACAATCTCAATAAAGCTTTCTGGATTCTCAATCCAATGTCGGGCTTCGCGATTCAAATTCTGTTTGGGATTCGGAGTCACCCACTTCAATGCAGACCGTAAATGCTTCGCCATTCAGAGGCCCCCAACAGCCATCGGGTTGAGATTCCGTAGTTCCGAGTCTGATTGCAGGTGAGAGACTGGGTGAACAATCTGATCTGGAAACCCTCATTTAGCGCCATTTATCCGCGGTGTTCTGCAAAGCGCCTTGAACTATTATCAGGGGAAAGTCAGCACTGGCGAATCTATCATCTCCCCGTCAGTTCTTCTTGGTGTACTTACCTTACGCATGCATCATTTCCTTTAGGCATGAAGCCACTCGTATATACCTTCACATTTTTCCTCCCAGGTGCGTATTATGAAGGATGTATATCAGCAAGTCAAAGGAGGGATCAGAGGCACCTGGGTGGTGGATGAAGAAGGAAGGAGAGAGAGAGAGAGAGAAAAAAATGAGATATTTATAGTAGTTAATCCTTCTACCTATAAGGGTTGCTTTAGCACGCTAGCTGATTTAAGTTGCTCGTTGATAATCAGGATAAGCTATACTGCAAGACTTTCGTGGGGATTATGCGGCATTCGAACCCGAAGTTTAGTTCATTAAAGTTGTAGCGGTATTTCAACTTTTTAGTGCGCGGGGATTTTGGGTCCTGGAGTTGCGAAAATGTGTCAATGGATACGTCGAAGAACCAAATGTATCCAGTGATTCCAGCGTTGATGTTCTGAATGATCTCCTCTTAGATCTGTCGATAGCGCTTATGTCCTTTCATGAATCGCGAGAGCATACTGGGGTCATCAGACTTAGATTTTTTTGATGATCCCGTCAAAATGCATTTGGCTGAGATCAGGGAGACGTTTCCTTTAGATCTGATTCAGATCTAAGATGGAGTCATTAGTAAATTAGGCCTTAATTGATTGAAGAAACTCGCTAATGAGCTTTTGGACCTCTTAATATAGGCCTATAAGTAAGGTAGAAGTAAGAGCAAAGTGAGAGATAAGTGAGGTAACGTTACTTACTTTATGGGAGCTCTTTTCTTAAGCAGTCCACTCATAAACTTCCCTATAGGCTATATAAGCTATAGCTCTTTTAAGAGCGCCTTCTGCTTAAGTAGCCCATAGGTCTAGCCTAGGAGATATATAAAGGAAAGAGGGAATAGAAAGGCAGAATTTCCTTTAAATAGTCATTATTTTTATATTAGACTATCTATTAGGAGGTAAGGTTAAAGTAAGGTAGAATTAAGGTGGAATTAAGGCAGGAATGATTTAAGGGCGTTTTCTTATTTTCTCGAATTTCCTTATCAAATTTGGTACGTTAATATTCGATTTTAGTACCTATTAATTATATTTAGAAGGCCATCCTTTCATTTTCATCTTAATAGAAAATGATCTTTACCTTTAATTTTCTTCTTTCCTTTTACTTCTTTAACTTCCTAATCATCCTTATCTTCTAGAGATAGTGGCATAGAATCAGTTTGATTTTGCTTATAATTCACCTATGGTTCTAGTAATAAGACATAAAATATATTATGAATTCTATTATATTTCATTAGTATAGAGTATATAGGAGAAGGAAGTAAGGAAACATTATCTAAAATTAGGAAAGTCTGCTAGTCTATGGCGGAAAAATATATTAGGTAAGTGAAAGTCAAGTGAAAGTTAAGTAAAAGAAAGGCAAGAGTGATATAGTTCTCAGTTATCAGGGTTATTACTGATTAGTCATATAGGAGCGTCATGACTCGAATTAGGGAGCAGGAAAGGGCCAGCGTATTTTTCAATAGGTAAGGAAGGTGGAAGATGAATTATAAAAGAAGTAGGTAGGAAAAATAATGTGGGAAGTTAAGAAGTAGAGGAAGTAGGAAGTATAGAAGTGCGAATGAGGAAGGAACTCAAAGCACCCTCCTAAATGCACGTACGATTATTATAATTATATATATACGACCTCGAATTTGGGCTTCCGGGCCGATTCCTCCGCCCCCCTTTTTACTTTTGAATTCTTTTTCTATAGTGTACGTGATGTTGGTTAACGATGATATCGATGTTGTAAAATATGATTTACGGCGCATATGAGATATAGGAACTGTTTCCCCACTATTGTTTTATCTCCCCTTCTAGCCATACTTTATTATTTACTATATACATTAACCCTATACTTTAATACTTTATATATTAATTTTTGGGTCTTAGAGGACTAGGTCAGATATAGTGGTAGTTGATATCTAAATCTGCCAGTAGCTAAGTGGATGCCTCTTTCCTAATTCATCATAGTGGATCCATGCTGCAGAATAATTAAGTCTATTATATACAGTGTGCCATATAGTGCTTAAGATTATATTTAATGCTTAAGGTACCTACTATAGTATCCACTATTATATCTACTACTGCATACTTTATACCAAATCTATATCATCTACAGTACTGATCGTAGGTAAACCATATCGGAGTAAGGTATTCGATAAACAATCGGGTATCAAATTCACGCTCCTAAACGCATACATACACATGTCTTCCCATATCAATCAAAACGAAGAAAACTTCCTCATACAAGTACACTTGGTGTAAGATGAATGAGCTGACGGGCTGCGTCAAGAATCATATCGTATCAAAGGGATTCAGTTAAACAAACCATGGGGCCCTGCAGCCACTCCAAACGCCAATCCCGTCCAATTTCAATGAAAATATAAACCCGCCAAACTCCGTCGAAAAATGTGTATAGTTCATAGCCCCTCCCATGGGAGATCAATCAATATAAGCAGATAAAGGGGTCGGTTCGGTTCGGTAAAGGTCATTCCGCGTCTTTCTCTGTATCGTAACATGCTGCTCGACCAGAGAGTCTGTTTTTGTCTTTTCGTTTTCTTTAAGGGTCCAGGTTCGGACCCTCCAACAAAGTTTCATGGTTCTTCTCCTTGTGGAGACTATGTGGGGGCAATTTCGACTCATCATGGAGAAGGTCGGGATTTGCCCAACCATGTCCGCCACCACTTGCAAACACCCAGAACGGCGGCACGACCATCGTCTTTCCGCTCTGTGCCATCTGGGTTCCCCATGACCATAGCAAAGACCCAAAATGCAGCGGCTGTCCACGCGAAAAGGAGGATGGCAATGCTGAAGAAGGGGGAGAGGGTCAAGACGACTATTGACATGCCGACGGAATATAAGATACTGGAATCGACGACCGGAATGGGATCCTCGCTGTCTGGATCGGAGTGAATCCATTGTGTGGAGGAAGAGCGGTTAGAGGTAGGTGGTGGCATGCAGACGAGTCGCTCATGGATGTGGAGGACTGGGGAAAGGAGGTCGCATAGTTGGGTTCGGAAGGAAGTCTTGCGGAGGTATGGAGAGATAGAACAGAGACGGAGAGGCGAGATGAGGATGGCGAAGATGATTGCGAAGAAGGTGTATATGCAGGCAGCGAAGGAGAATAGTGGAACCGGAACAGATAGCCGGAACTATGAGTCATCAGCACGAGGTGGTCGATATTGTCTTTTAACAGGGATAGCCTTACCAGCATAAGAAGTGCATCCTGGCCACCATCACTAGATGTAGCATCGGGAACTCCTCCTCGCTTGGGGACACGAGTCTGCTCTCCCGACATCAATGAAGGCTGCCAACTCCCCCGGGAACGTCCCTCCTTGGAGCCGTTGGCCACTGTGACCGGCTGGACAACCTCGTCGCCTACACGAGAGGCACGCCGTGACGTTTCCGGAGAGTGAGCGTGTGATCCCCGCGGGCCGGAGATGCGGGGGCTCACGTCGTGGGCGATCCACTTGGAGGAGCGTAGCGGCCTTGAATAGGAAGGCTCAGGGTGTTCCGGGGGGATCAAGGGAGAGGGTATAGCGACGACGAGGCCCTGAGCCTGGTGATAGGCAGGACTATATGACATCTCCGGCGGCGACATGATTGAGCCGGAAAGTCAAGACGAGAAGGCCGAGAGTCGTACAGGCGCACAGCGGGCTAAGGTGTATAAGGCTCACGGCATGATCTCCCCAAGGGCGTCATCCACTCACGCGTGCGGGTAGGTGACCAGTATCCCATTCGGTGAGAGGGTAAGGGCGGAAAGGGAGACTTATAGGACGGAGGAGCAGCGGAGGGACCAGGGAGAGCCATGGCAGCGGAGGAAACTGGTTGCTGTTTGCAGTCGCGCTTCGCCAAGGCGCCCAGATGCCGAGCCCTTGGCATTTGGGAAAAAGGGTTGAGGCTGCATCATTATTGATCATGCTATTCTCCTGCGTGTTTTCTCCTTTCTCTTTCCCTGTTGGAATTAATTTGGATTGTGTCTCCCTGCATCTTCTATTTTTCGTTTATGAAGAGCTTGTTTTATAGTCGTAATATCATCCTCGTAGGTTGGACGAGCTCTGTGCCACGATGTTGCATTAGGATATCTTACCAATCGCCAAGATGCCAAGGCGCACTTCGGATGACCACCTCATATGGTCAAGAATGATTGGTTGAAATGTGTGTGATCCGCATCTGCGGCGACTTGGCGTTTGTTGGTAATACAATACACGTAGTCTGCCCAACTGTAAATTACAGCGCTATTAGATGACTATTGAGACGGTAGGGAAGTGGTATCCTCATCGTATCCACCAAGAATCTCCATCAACATCATGATACATACTGTTTCTTCAGGATTATTTAAAGTATTAAAGTATCAAACTAATCCAATGGATTTGCCCTACACCCGTATCACTTAAACATTACACCCTCTCGGGCCCTGTCGTGGCTTCCACACCGAAACAACATTGGGCTCTGCCCAGCATGCCCAGACGCCGAGAGATTGGCATCCTTTTGACTTCGGAGAAGAAAAATTTTCTTTCGCTGGGCACATTGGCATTCTTGTGGTGTTCAGGTTTCAATATTTATTAGGTAAACCCTTCCCCATAGTAGTAAGCTGGGGGTAGATCAGAAACCCTGCAAATTTTGCCGCGACTACTGCATAGGAGAAATAAACACAAGCGAATAGCAGTCGCAGAGACTCATCCAAACACCGTAGCAACGGATTAAGATCCTGCGAGTCCCCGAGTCGATCAGGGTCACCTTACAGTCTTGGCTTCCCCTCCCCTAGCCGAGCCCCTCAACTCTGTAATTTCTTTCTCTGATCCCTTGTGCCCCCAAACACCTTTGTGGTCTTGGTATTGACACCGAATTCCTCGGCATCGCTCACACGGTAACAAAGATAGTTCAAAGACTCGTGAATACAGACCTCTGGGCGCTCTTGGCTGGTCTTACATAATACGAGGCTTGCGCGTCCGCTACTAATAGAGTAACGGTAGTGTTGTCACCTCGGGGCACTTATCAACCCTGCGGCAAGCCACCCATCTCGGTTTCGGCGGCCCAGACGCCAGTGTTCGGTCTGGGTATCCCTATTTGCGCTTTGTGCTCGGATTTATTTATCATGTGGCGGACGGGGCTTCTACATCACTATCGCTCGCGGTCGATCAGTTGGTGCAAGCACACAATGATAGGGTAGATTGGTCATATTTAATGTGCATCTCCCCCGCCTGAACTGCAGATCAGCGGAAATTACTCCAAGGTTCAATCGTGTAGATTCCAGGCTATGGGTATATGTATCTCCCTCAAGGGGATCCCGACCGCCATGTTGGCTATGGATGTCAACCAATCAGCGCATCAACAAATCAGTGAACATTACAAAAAAAAAAAAAAAAAAAATCTTCAGGTTGGTCAGATTAGTACTACTGGGCCGACACGGGGATCCTAACTAATGGAACGTCGTGCTGGGTGCGTGCTAAGGCGGCCATGGAGTAAATATGAACCCCTTGAAACCACACCATCGGGAATACCGCATGAAACGAACCAATAGCACTGTACCAACCCAACACCCTTCTATATCAAGTGGATCCATGATTCCAAACATACCGTCAAGATCATATCAAGATTCGAATTCAATTTCAAATGCATTGCATTGCAATCAATATGATCTCTCCATCTGTAGATCAGGTTTGCCGATCTGCATGCTTCGGAGCCCTACTGAAGATCCCTTGCGGCATGCTCTGCCGAGAAGATCATGACCCCCAGCTTCCTGTCAGACTCAGACATGCAGTCCGGAGTACCGTGTAGAGATAATTTAAGTAAACATTGGGGGCCGGGTGGCAGTAGATCAAGGCTGAAGCCTGTAGACTCCCGGGGCTGAGGGTCGAATCCCTGCTCGAAAAAAGCAACATTGGAACTCTTGGTCATAGGTCGCGGGAAGGTGCATGGTGCGTCTTGGGGGCTGAAGGATCGGAGCGAAGAGAATGAAGACGAAAGGTTATTTTAAGAGATAAAGTGGCCCCTGGGCCCGTGCGATCGGGAGTTGTTTTCCTTTGGATTCTGTTAAGGTTTACCTGCATTTGTCATATCTGGGGGCTGATGGAATTGATAACTCCGATCTGGTGGGCTGAAAGAGGGTTTAATGGAGGACAATGAGGCGTCGAACTTGATTATATATTATTTGGTTGGGTGTCCTCAATGGATACAGAGATTGGGTCTTCCGATTTGACAGCGGTCCCAGCCGCACCTAGACAAGGCCCGGAAGATATGCAATTCGGAGCCTATAAACTTCAAAATGAATATTCCCTTTGCATATCCTTTCTTTTTCTAAGCTCGTCCCAGATGCCGGTAGATCACGCCCTTTTTTGGTCGCGTGGACGTTTGTCATAGATGCCTTGTGGAGCCAGGAATGAGGCAACAAATCAGCCAACGCCTGGGCAGAAGTCAAGGGGTGTCATGTTGACATGACAGAATGCTATTAAATTACTGTAGTTGCAGTAGATAGCGGATATAAACTCATGGATCCTTGTAGGTAAACAAAATTGTGAGACAGTACCTATCTACCCAAACTTCTAAAGTTTTACCCAAGCCTTTGGGAACCCGTTGCCATCCTACTTGTAGCATATATATTTCCCCTCGTTGCAATCACAACCAACCCCATAGGACTCCTCGTTTGTGGCTGCAGCCTACTGCAGCCACCGGGGGAATCGATGAGACCAGATCGATTAACAAACCAACAAGCCCACATTCGTGCCTTATCCCCAGGGCTACAAAGTGTATGTACCTCCATGCAGCATGTCGGATCTAGACGGGATAACCATGAAAGCATAATTATTTAGCGCCCTATGGCGGAAATTGTTTATTTATTAATCTTTTTGCTTCCTTCCTCTCCCAACCCGAGAACAGGTCATGCACTGCCTGCATTTGCTTCTCAGGTCGCAGTGCCTGATTTCTCCCCTGTGTCTGGGTCGGTCGCACGACAGGGATTCGCAAAAGTACTTAGCCCTGGGGCTTTTGATCTGCACCAAACCTGAGATCCCTTGGTGGCCCGTTAGTCGTAGGGGCTATTTATTTGGGTCTGCAAGGTTTCGATCAATTCTTTTTTGAATTTTCTTATCAAGGTTTTACTGGAGGTATACAGTATTAAGCGAGATGACTGGGCTGGTAGGTAATCGCTACCTGCAACACTACCTAAATATATATATGTGAACATACGACGTAGGACGACCTTGTGAAAAGCTTGGGTTCAAGTTAATATTTATTCCCAGATAGTAGTATTCGTGATATAGAGTGAAGCCCCGAGGATCAAATATATCTCAGGGCTGGTCTAGTGAAGCGGAGATCCATCGCGACCGTAAACCCGCGCCCGTGAAGGAACCTTCATCTATGCCCTACCTTGATCCGTGTTGCACCGTCCCACCAAGCTTGGAACCATGACAGGCAAGAAAAACGCCCCCAAGAAGCCAGGGTACGGAAGATAACTAGCAGACTATTAATATCTGGAGTGTATGCCTGGAGATACTCCGTACAGTGAAAAAAAGGAAATTCTTACATAATCCAATCCGGCTCCGAACTTGTCTCCACAGTGGACTCCAGGAGTAAGCTATGCGCGCGGCTGATGTCTACGTTTCCAGGTGGAGTCCCGCTTCAAGAAAATTTCCGGAACATGCTGACCGAGTCCCCCTGGTGGATTCCTGATCTGGATGCATTGGTGACGACCACTGCAGGGATCCGGAGGGGACACTAGATCCGATACACGGAGATGTAGAGTTTGACAGCCCTAGAGCGGGTAAACATGGCGCACGTTGGGGAAATTGCCCAGCGGCCGTGTAACCCACGCGGAGGGACGTGTGCTCCGGAAGCTTAGAGTCTAGGAATTAGTGAAGAGAAACCATTCTTTTTATCTTTTTATGATTTCTAAATTCCAACCTGGAACTCTCCTCTACATGTAGTGTTCCACAAACCTATTGCGACGTAACGGCGACGGCTCGGCTAGGCAAACCCTGGGAATCCGAGGGAAGTCAAATTTGGGGCAGGGAAAAAGACTAAAATTAAATAAAATTAAATAAAAAAAAACTCGAGTTGCGCCTCCACAAGTGGAGCCACATTCACCGAGTCCCAGGCTGACGACATGGGTTCTGCCGATCGAAGGTTCTGCTGGATGCGGCAGGGGTGTGGGCACCAGAATCAGGAATCGGGGCGTTTTTTTGGGGGGAGGGGGGTGTGATTTGTATTGGAAAATTGAAAAAATGGAAAATTAGGAAAGGGGGTTGTGCATTGTCACAACCCCACTGTGTATCAAGATCATCGTTGGACATCCACTGGTATGCGGCAAAAGGGTGGCTTTTCTTTGTGGCTGATGAGAAAGGAGAGAAATCAAACGTGTGGAGGGAAAGACTAGGCTGAATGCGGTAAGTGTCTATTGTTGCTTATACTAGTTTCAGATCGAAATTTTTAGTATTGTTTTTTAGTGGCTTAATGTACTACTCAACTATTCTACACTAGATAAACTAAAGGTGCCATGTTACCCGTACCTCGTATGCTAAGATAATCATGATGACGGAAGGGGCGAAATGCACTAGCGGGTGGAGGAGACTCCCGTGGTATGCCAAACCCAACCCTGCAGATGGGAGAGAGAAATGGGAGAAATGCCATAAAGGTCAGAGTTCAAATGCAGCAGAGCAGAAGTAGTATGATACAACATGTACTTCGTACAGTACATAGTATGGAGGTAAACTAATAAATAAAATCGATATGCATGATGCCGGGGTGAGTTGGGCCGGAAGAAAAGAGCGGAGTTGAACTCCCCTGGTCTACAGGGGAGCTGGGCCAGGCGCACGGTCCAACATGCCGGGTCTTAGCTTAGGCCCTTGACCGGGTTAGGCTAAAGTCGGAGTGGCACGGAGAACAGTCACACTAATGCACCTTAGGACCACGGGGGGAGCCCACCCCGAGAGACCCACTGGGGCGCCACTCGGCCTAACCGGGGGTTCGTGAATCTAAATTGTATCCTTTTTTAATTTTACAAATATTATCACATAGGGGATACACATCTCGACGGTGAGATTAAAATCTCCATTGAAGTCTGAAATAGATAGATCAATTAAAATTAATTAATTGATAAGATCTTGTCCAATGCCCCCACACCGTTGATGAAAGCCCAATCCATGGCATCATAACCGCCTCCAGATCGGCCCCACCCGGCTAGCCCTATTTAGGTCACAAAGCTCTTTTATAATTAAAATGGATTTTTAATTTTTCCGTGTGTGGGTTGTTGGTGGGTGTCGCTGATGGCGCTGGTGTCGCTGGTGTCGCTGGTGTCGCTGGTGTCTGTGGTGACGGCCGACAGCTGCACAACCACTAGCGCCTCTTGGCAAATTTCACACCTTTCCTGCCAGCCCCTCGACTCTTTTCCCCTTCCCCGATTCTCTCCTTCTACACCTCGTTTACCCCATAACCCTTTAACCTTTCCCTGCTTTGTCCTTCCTTTGTTTCATTCGCGTTTGGTGTGGGCATTTGCTCTCCTCCCACCCCCCCACACCTAATCTCTTCCCCCAAACTTTCATATTCCCTAAAGAGTAGGCTAAAGAGTAGGCACGCTACTCTTTACGCTACTCTTTACGCTACTCTTTACCCGAGGGGATCGTCGACCGTCAACCGTCTCCCGTCAACCGCGAACTGGTGTCGCAGGTCTTCATCGGTTTCGCGATTCTGTGCGACTTAATCGAAGCGAACTTTGGAATAATTTAACCGTTGAATCCATCCTCTGATCACCCCGGTGGATTGCATCATTGTGTCGCAACGCCCGACACCCTTGGGTCGCATCCGGATCTTAAGAACCATACCGGATTGATCCTTGATCATGTCTCATACCCAACCCTCCCCGACCGCGAGTGTCGCCCAGCACCATGCGCACATGGCGACACACCCGCAGGTCAATGGACACATGCCGCCCATGCCGGCGCAAGCAGGCCAGAAAGCCGTTTCTCTCACCACCGCCCAGAAGATCACCGCGCTTAATGAGCAGGTGTGGCTTCATATTGGTATGGTTTAATCCGTTGAAAGTACGCGACGCGATCGGATATACTGACTTTCGTGTTTACAGGCAGCTTGACTGAGTTGATGGGAGATTTGGATGGCTCAATGAACGCGTATGAACAGGCTTTGCGGCACAACCAATGGTCCGTGCCGGCCATGAATGCTATCTCTTGCATTCTGCGGACGAAGGAGCAGTTCCCCAAGGCGATCGAGTACCTGCAGAACATCCTGAAGCTTGACCCATCTAGCGGTGAGACTTGGGGTAGTTTGGGACACTGCCATCTGATGATGGACAACCTGCAGGAGGCCTACACTTCATACCAGCAAGCCTTGTATCACTTGCGCGATCCTAAGGTAAAATCTCCCTACGTGTCTTTTTTTCTTTTTGTAAATGGGAATAGCTCATTCTCTTCTAGGAACCCAAGCTGTGGTACGGAATCGGCATACTATATGATCGCTACGGATCTCTCGATCACGCCGAGGAGGCTTTCTCGCAGGTTATGCGCATGGCCCCCGAATTTGAAAAGGCCAACGAGATCTATTTCCGCCTCGGTATCATTTACAAGCAGCAGCAGAAGTTTAGTCAGAGTCTGGAGGTATGTTCAACCATTGAGAGGATCGCGGGATTCGTTGACTGACATTGACTAGTGCTTCAAATACATTGTCAATGACCCCCCTCGTCCCCTGACAGAGGAGGATATTTGGTTCCAAATTGGCCATGTTCACGAACAACAGAAGGACGTAAGTCATGACCCATTTGGATTGCGCCACCGTCATTCGTATAATTCTAATGGTCTTGTTTCAGTTCGATTCCGCCCAAGCTGCCTACCGGCGTGTTCTCGATCGGGACCCCAACCACGCCAAGGTCCTCCAGCAGTTGGGATGGCTCTACCACCAGCAAAGCACAAGCTACCAGAGCCAGGATAAGGCGATTGAGTTCCTGGAGAAGTCGGTCAGCGCAGATAACAACGATGCTCAGAGTTGGTATCTCTTGGGTCGCTGCTACATGTCGCAAGCCAAATACCCCAAGGCCTACGAAGCCTATCAGCAAGCCGTTTACCGCGATGGACGCAACCCTACTTTCTGGTGCTCGATTGGTGTTCTCTACTACCAAATCAACCAGTACCGGGATGCGCTCGACGCCTATTCTCGTGCTATCCGCTTGAACCCATACATCTCGGAGGTCTGGTACGATCTGGGCACTTTGTACGAATCGTGCAACAACCAGATTGCCGACGCGCTCGATGCGTACGGTCGCGCCGCTGATCTTGATCCCAGCAACGTCCACATCAAGGCTCGTCTGCAGCTGCTCCAGAGCCAAATGTCTGGTTCTGGCCAGCAGGGCAACGCCCCCGCACCGCAGCCGCAGGATGTCCACCCTCAGGCCTACCAGGCACCCGGTGTTGGTCAACCCCCGGCTCCTCAATGGGGTGCTCCAGCTCCGATCGGCCCGCCACCTCAGGCGCCCGCGCCCCCTCGCCAGATCGAGAGCTGGAACCGGGGCATCAATGACCTGCAGTCGCAAGGCCCCGCTCCTGCCAATGGCCTTGAGGCGCGTGATGCCCCTCGTATTCCCGGTGCTGCTCCCCAAGCCAGCCCTCGCCAAGAGCCCGGTCGCGCCTTCCCTGACCCTCGTGGTCTGGCCCGCTCGCCTAAGATGGGTGGCCCCGGTGCCTACCCTCCCCCGCACACCTTACCTCAGTTGGGAAATGGCCCAGCCCCAGGCCATGAACGTGCCCCCAGTGGCGGCAATGGCTTTAACCCTGTTGCCCGGGGTCCCGGTCTGCCTCCCGCTCCCGGTGCCGCTCCCCCCGCTGGTCCGAACAGTGGGGCTCCCCCCGTTGTTGCTGGTGCTCCTGGTGCTGCCCCTCCTCCTCCATACCATCGTCCCTTCACACCCCCAACTGAGATTCGTCCTCTTCGCGATGAACGTCCTTCTTCTCCTGGATCGGGCTACCCCCACCAGGCCTTCCACACTGGCCCTCACCACCCCCCTGGCCCAAGTATGCCTGCTCCGGGTGTCAATGCCCCGTCCGGCATTGATGGCGGTGCTCCTGCCCCTGCTGCGGCGGCTGCCGCTGCCGAAGCTGCTGCTCGTGAGCGGGGCGAAGACCGTCCCGCCTCTGCGATGAAGCGCGGCCGTGAATGGGAGGAGACTGGCCCGGTCAAGAAGTTAGCCAACGAGGAGAGCCGAGCGCGTCTGGAGGACCAGAACAGCCGCCGCCCGAGCCCGCCTTCCCACATGCCGTCTCCTGGTGGGATGCAACGCCGCAGTTCCTCAGAGGCCCGTCGTGAAGATGCTCGTCGAGCTAATGAAAACTACCACCCCTCCGAAGCTGCCCACCACCCCCCTACCCTGCCTTCCATCCAGAACATGCCACCTCACGCTGCTGGTGGGCCCAGCCTTCCCCCCATGGCTGAGAGCGCTGGGCCTTCCTCTAACGGGCCTCCTTCTGCCCCTCCCTCGGCCAACACCCCGGTCAAGGAAGAGCCTCGGCGCCCGGAAGCTCCCTCGTCTCATGAGCCCCCAGCTCGCAAGATGGATGTTGATGAGGATTACGATGACGACGTGGACGAGGACAAAAAGGCTGCCGTTGCAGCCAAGGGCAGTCCCAATGGCAGTGCCTCTGGCGCCAATGGTAACGGAGTTGCCAGCAATGGCCGGTCCGGTACTCCCTCGAAGACTGAGTCCTCGTGAGAAACAAAATAAAAGAACATACCGGCCGTTCTGTCATCTTTCCTGCTTGTTTGGCGCTTTCGTGGCTACTATTTTCCCCCCTATGTCCTTTTTACACCCTATCCTCCTTTTTCAATTGCGTGATGTATGGTATGACTGTGTCGTGTGTTTCTGACCTCTCTCATCGGCCAGAAGGTACTGGACCGGAGAGTGGTCTTGTGCCTGTATTCACTCTCTTACTGCTCTAGTGATGAATTTCCTCGTTTCTTTTCCTCTGTTAATTTTCTCTCTACGGTGCTAAGGCATCTTTGTGACCGTCAATTTAAACCACTTCAAATGATTTTATGAATGTAGATCTTGCTTCAGTTTATTTGTCCCGTGCAGCGTAGTACAACGTATAACAGTAGATTAATGGTGGTGGCAGTATGACAGCCCTGGAGAGTAGCCTTGAGTAGTAAGCAGGCCCACTTTCAAAACAGCTTTTCCATAAGTGGGTATCTTGCACGTGACCTCACATGACTAGATCCACCCTTCGGAAAAACCAGTCGCTTATCCAAAATGGGAAGCCGCCTCGCTTAGGTCAGCCCACACTCGTCTAGCGTGCAAAATACACCTCTCCAACACATTTAGATCGTCACTCTACCACCTCGACGACGACTAACGACACCAGGGTCAAGATGTAAGTCGCCCACAATGTGACACTCAAAGACATCTTCCAATGCAATTGCTAATTAATCTTTCCCTCCAGGAGTCACCGGAAGTTCGAAGCGCCCCGCCACGGTTCGTGATCAACTTTTCATCCTCGACAAAATTCGACATCCCATTGTGCGGTTATACTGATGATACGATTACAGGTTCTCTGGCCTACCTGCCGCGCAAGCGCGCTGCCCGCTACCGCGGAAAGGTCAAGAGGTGAGTTTCATCGCTGGAATTCGGCGACAATGAAAAGTTTTTTTTTTTTGCGGAGTTCAAGGTATACTGATACACGTTGTGCGCCAGCTTCCCCAAGGATGACGCCAAGAAGCCCGTTCACCTGACTGCCACCATGGGCTACAAGGCCGGTATGACCACCGTCGTCCGTGACCTTGACCGTCCCGGTGCCAAGATGCACAAGAAGGAGATCGTCGAGGCCGCTACCGTCATCGAGACCCCTCCCGTACGTTTTCCGTGAGCCCAAAAAAAATTCAGACCAGCATGTCTAACTTGTCTTCTTCTCTAGCTTGTCGCTGTTGGTGTTGTCGGTTACATCGAGACTCCCCGTGGTCTCCGCTCTCTCACCACCGTCTGGGCTGAGCACCTGAGCGACGAGGTCAAGCGTCGCTTCTACAAGAACTGGTACAAGTCCAAGAAGAAGGCTTTCACCAAGTACTCCAAGCAGCACGCCGAGAACTCCGGTGCCTCCGTCACCCGCGAGCTTGAGCGCATCAAGAAGTACTGCACCGTCGTCCGTGTCCTTGCCCACACTCAGATCCGCAAGACCCCCATCAAGCAGAAGAAGGCCCACCTTATGGAGATCCAGGTCAACGGTGGCTCCGTCGCCGACAAGGTTGACTTCGCCCGCAACCTCTTCGAGAAGACCATTGACATCGACAGCATCTTCGAGAAGGACGAGATGATTGATGTCATTGCCGTCACCAAGGGTCACGGTTTCTCTGGTGTCACCTCCCGTTGGGGTACCACCAAGCTTCCCCGTAAGACCCACAAGGGTCTGCGTAAGGTCGCCTGTATTGGTGCCTGGCACCCTAGCCACGTCCAGTGGACCGTTGCCCGTGCTGGTCAGGACGGATACCACCACCGTACCTCCTGCAACCACAAGGTCTTCCGCATCGGAAAGGCCGACGACGAGGCCTCCGCCTCCACCGAGTTCGACATCTCCAAGAAGCAGATCACCCCGTATGTCTCCCCCCTACACTCTAACCTGATTGAACTTAAGACTAATATTTTCACAGCATGGGTGGTTTCGTTCACTACGGTGAGGTCAAGAACGACTGGATCCTGCTCAAGGGTTCCGTCCCCGGTGTTAAGAAGCGTGTCATGACTCTGCGCAAGACTCTGTACCCCCAGACCAACCGCCGTGCCACCGAGAAGGTCGAGCTCAAGTGGATCGACACTTCCTCCAAGTTCGGTCACGGTGCTTTCCAGACCTTCGAGGAGAAGCGTGGTTTCATTGGTACCCTCAAGAAGGACCTCGTCACCGAGGTTTAAGATGTTTCGATGTTTGGTCGGTGATAGGTGCAACGTATTTTCAAGTTCAATCAAAAAAAGCGAACAATACTTTTTTACGAATGGTAGCTTGGATCATGATCTTATGGTCAGGTTTCTTGTAGTTCAGATGTAGTCTCCACGAAAGGAACCAAGTGGTCAAGGTCTTGGGCCATCTTAGACACGAGTCATTCATGGGTGTACTTGACCTCAAGCACTGCAAATGTGAGTCGACGGTTGCTTTGAAGTTGACATGAGCTTTGAATCTCCATCTGCTTGGGTAGGTATGGAGCAATCAATAATGTCAAAGCCTTGCGGGACAAGAATCCTTGGAATTGTCTTTGGAATAATAAGTCACCTAAATTCATGTTTGGACTGAGAATATGTGTTGAAAATATGTATTTGATCTGAACCTACATCAATATAGGTAGAGATATACAGTACAGTATACATTGGAGGATAAGGCAGAACGATGTCAAAAAACGTTGAAAATGCAAAAATATATTTCCCTCCTATACTCAGATCCTTAAATTCACAATTCTCCTCCATTCATTTTCTCTTTCGAAATCCTCAAAGATTTTCTTTCCGTTATCAACATTTAAGCTACCAACCTTGTGAGACATGCGGGCCACGATCCATTGCGTCATTTCACTTTATCCAACACCTGCACCATTTCACCAAAACCAGATGCTCGCACGCTCTCTCCAACCAGCCACCTACGTCCCCCGATTAAAGACAACATATAGCCACCCTCCACGCCGCCTCATCACCTCACTCACCAATCATCCGCAAAGAGCTCATTCCGCCGACAGCAAATCGCGACCCCTCCACTCCCCCGCAAAAATAAGCTCGCAGAAAATCACTCTCCCTCGACGCTCACCCTTCTCCACATCCCACATCATGGCCTCCGACGATGCCTACATGGACTTCCTGAATAAGGCGAATGCCGATCACAGTGGTGGCCAAAAAGCCTCGACGCAAGGGGCCAAGACTCGGACTGTGGATGACAGCCTCAAGGTCCCGACTCCGCTGCAGCAGGTTGAGGTATATTATGTCTCGGAGTCGGACGAACCCTTTGAGCCTGTTGTTTTGCGGTTCAAGGGTGCTGCGAAGGGTGAATGGCCTAGTGCTGGTACGTTTCTTGACTGCTGCCTCCCTTGCCCTCCCCTACATAGATGATGGTCCCAGGGATTCATTCTATGGGGATACACAGATATGAATACATATCTACCCTACAACCCTACGAGCCTCATCCCCTCGAGCCAAAGAACCTTGGAAACAGACCTGCTAACCCTGCTATCAATTCCCAGATGACCTCTCCTCCCTGATCTCGCCCGATGCCGATATCTCAGGGCAGATCTCGACCCTTGATACATCCTCCTTTGACCCCCGGAACGAGTACACTAAGGTCCTGCAGGCGGTGAGAAAAGCGACTGAGGAGAGTGACCCGGATATTAAGGTTTATCGTGTTGAGCGTAGTAGTACCACTGTGGAGTACTATGTGTTGGCACTGGATTCGGCTGAGGGGGGTCGGATTGTTGGGCTGGTTGCCAAGAGTGTTGAGACTTGATTTGACTGGGATTTTTGCTTCACAGGTTATGGGGTGATTAATGGGTTTGAGAGGAGAACACATTTGATATCTGAGATATGGATGCCATAGGCTACGAAATACATGATACATACTATTGTTAGCATTAGCAAGTCTTGCTCTGTACGAAGACCGGACTTCCTTTCCCATTTAAGTATGGTGCAGGGTTGCTTTATGATATTTTTCTATATCTAAGCTAGAGAATGTGCACTGCCGAGTTGGAGGTCGTTTTGACAGGATGTTGTTCGGGAATCGTAGCATTCTTGGCGGTTGGGATAGACTAGCGGGACGCGTGGTCGGGAATGGCTGTGTTCCCGAGGTACTGTAGTCTGTAGGTGTATGAGGTGTAGTTGAGAAATGATAAAGCGCATTGTTAGTAACTGATCAGAGAAATAGTGGCATGATGAGTTGAAGAGTCTCAGGAAATGTTGGAGGACTGGCTGACAGATCATCGAGTAAACCCACAGGCTATCAAATCTCCCCACTTGAATTACAACGGATCTCTATACTCCTGCACTCAACACCAAAAATCGGTTGGCCAGAGCTACAATTCACTCAGCTCCAGTAAGATGCCACAGCCCCGGATTCCAGACTATTGTAGCAGCATTCATGCCTCTTCATTCCTCGCTGCCGGGGAGGTTGTCGGGAATGTACCTGCCCCTACAATGGCCCAGGATGGCGTCGCGATGCTGGCACGACCACCAGCAACCCTGTCAACATCGCTTCAATTTCCCAGCTGTGCACAGGAAAACATTCATTTAATACTCATCAAGTTCATAAGAGTAATATACTTTGTCTCCCAGCTGCGCAGTCACCCGCGGGACTACACATACCACGGGTTGCCGGTTGCCCCCTTGGGAAGGCCAGTCATTCCTCTCACCTCATGCACCCAAACAACAATCCCTCGGGTGCAATCTAGGCTCTTCTTTTCTTCTAGTCTAGCGCTCTCGGTGTTCTCTTCTCTTTGTCTCTACTATACTTACGCTCTATTACCGGCCACACGCTCTCGGGGACATCGGATACAGTCCAAGTGGTCCTGTCCACTCTTTCCCTTCTAGCGCACTCAACGACCGGCCTCGCTGTTGCCACTCGGTCTTTACCTCAGGAAAAGGTGCTCGGTGTGGGTGAAAGTCCAAGACAGGAACTGGGCTTCGGAGCGATCTGTGATCCAAAACACCAGCCATTTACACGCGCAGATACCGAAGAGCTTAATGCTTGGAACATCCGCGCCTTGAACAGGACGATAGAAGGAAAGAAGATCGGATCAATCGTTTCTTGTTGGTATAGGAATCAAAAAGCAACTGGGCTTCACAGAAAGATATCATCCGATGACGGACCAGGATTCGGATTCGCTGCGACCTGAGATGCCTCATATCAGACTCAATTCGGGTCGTCATGACCTGTTCACTGAGTCTGATGAGAGTTATGCACCACTCACCGGCCAGACTTTGCCTCGGCCTTTGACACCGGCTGCCGTTGAGCTACCTGGCCCTGCTATCGGGGCTCAGGGTATATCTCCGTATGGTATCTCGCAAGCACCAGAATCGTCGGAGTTTCTTCTTCCGCCTAGGTTACGACCCACGCCACGCGATGATTCGGAGCGATCTGGTTCACCTGATCGCTGGTCGGCGGCTGGGTCGAGTGTTAGCTCGATGAGTCGTGACAGCCGTTTCATGATGGACCCCTTTGATGATCACTCGAGAGACCGTTCGACGCGTTCTGGAAGTGACGATCACGATATGAATACCCAAACTGTGTCGGAGAAGTTTAATATCACACCGTCCGACGGGTTGTTGCTGTTTCCTGAAGATGTTGAGAAGGATGACTACCTGCATAACCCGGACCCCTTAGACAAAGATCGTGACTGTGATCTTTGGAATCGTCGTGGTGTTTTGAACATGGGTGGTTTGGCGCTTTTGACAGTCGGAATTTTGGTGTTATTCATTGGATACCCGGTGATGTATGTGTTTGTTGAGTTTCGATATGGTGTTCGAAGGCTGACTTGAAGATTTAGATCATGGGTGGAAAGTGTCCTCAAGCCCAAGGATGTTTGTCGTCCTGGTGATATGCTCTGTCTTGACGTTGGGGATAGGCCTCTTTTGAATAATCTACGACAGGGATTGATTGATCCGGATACACCAAAGGAGGCTCTTACCAAGATGAGCGCGGAAGGAAAGGAGTTGAAACTAGTGGTAAGTCAGGCTTTCCAACTTTTGGGGGAAGTGTCTTGATCTAATTTAAGCAGTTCTCGGATGAGTTCAATATGCCCGGAAGAACATTTTATGATGAGGATGACCCGTTCTTCCAAGCGGTAGACTTGTGGTATGGTGTTACTATGGACAAGGAGGTTAGTCATGCTGATGATTGGGATACCTGAATCACACTAACTCTCAATAGTGGTACGACCCCGATGCAGTGACTACAAACGAGGGCGTTTTGGAAATCCGATTTGACAACTTCAAAAACCACGACGTTGCATACAGATCTGGCATGCTTCAAAGTTGGAACAAACTTTGCTTCAAGGGTGGCCGCCTGGAGGCCAGCTTATCCCTTCCCGGTGATGGGCATATCGAGGGTTTCTGGCCTGGTTTCTGGGCAATGGGTAACCTTGCTCGTCCGGGTTACGCGGCTACTACCGACGGTCTGTGGCCGTATAGCTACCACGATGGCTGTGATGCCGGTATTACACCAAACCAGAGCTCTCCAGATGGAATTAGCTTCCTCCCTGGCATGCGTCTACCAGGATGTGCCTGTCCCGGCTCTGATCACCCGTCTCCAGGTCGTGCTCGCAGTGCCCCTGAGATTGATGTGATTGAAGGTAGCACACAGCCACTTGATGGCGCAGCGGGTAGTCCATTCGTCGGTAGTGCGTCTCAAAGTTTACAGATCGCACCTTTTGATCTCTGGTACATGCCAGATTATGGTGAGTGCATACCTCCATCAACCCCCCAATACCTCAATCAAACTAACTCCATACTAATTAGACTTCGCTGCCGTATACGACCCCCGTGTCACACAGGTCAACGCCTACCGTGGAGGCCCCTACCAGCAAGCAATGTCCGGCCTTTCAAACCTCAACTCCCGTTGGTACAATGGCACCGAATACCAAGTTTTCGCTTTCGAATACGAGCCCGGGGATAAGGGAAACGTGACGTGGTTCATCGGTGAAGACAAATCATGGACTATTGACGCCCGCTCCATCGGTCCCAACGGCAATATCGGCCAGCGTCCAATCCCTCTCGAGCCAATGTCCATCGTTATGAACTTGGGTATGGCGGATAACTTCGCCCCGCAAAACCAGACCATTCGCGAGTACATGCCCGCCTATCTGCGCATCGATTATGTTCGCATCTACCAGGACCCTGATGATGTTCTTATTACTTGTGATCCTCCTGGCTATGAGACGACAGAGTATATTAGGGATCACCAGAAGGCTTACGATAATAAAAACTTGACTAGTTGGTATGTTTCCCTTAGGGTTGAGGGTGTTTTGGGAATTATGCTGACTTTTTATTGCAGGAAGGAAACCGGGTACCTTTGGCCTAAGAATAGCTATATGAATACTTGTTGAGCATGTGTGACTTTCCAGGTTGTTTTGCGTCGTTTTAGCGGCATTGTGTTTTGGCGTTCAGTGGGATCAGGCATATTTATTTCTACTATTTCTACTATTCCACAAGGTGTCAGACTCGATACCTGCTTTAAATCTCATACTTTTCTTCTCCAATCCCTCCCTCCCTTTCTCCTCATCGTAAACTACACTGTTGTTTGCACATTGAGCTGTCGGGCTGGCTGAGTCAGCAGTTCCCCTCCGCTCTCATAGCGTCACCACCATTCAGCTCTACATTCTCTCATCTTTATTTCCAACCACGTAATCAAAATATCTACGAGCAGATGTTTTTCAGCCGTATCGCTGTATGTGGAACTTTAAACACAACAGGACACTTTTTCTAACATTCCATACACAGGTCCCAAGGTCTCCAAGTATGAACCCAAACTCAACACCAACAGCACCTGACGTGCAAATCGACTACGGCGTAGAAGACTTCTCCGACGAGGAGTATTCAGAAGCCGAATCAAACGGTGGCGGTGGAATGTACCTCGACGCGCCTGATCGAGCAACCTCACTTGAATACAGTCACCCGCGGCGAATTCCGCAGGCATTACGCGATGGTACGTCCCTCATTAACACGGCGTGAAACCAAAAGCTTACTTACCATTCAGAAAATGATTTCTCGACACAAGCTCCTGGCCCGAATAGCTATGTCCAGCAGCCGGGTTCGGCTGGTTCAAGAAACGCAGCTACATACGAGACGGGGGATTCGAAACCGAAGCCTATACCGCGTTCGAGACTTAGTGGCGAAGAACATGCTGCTTTGACTGTTTTGAATGATGAGGAGTTACTTACTATGTATGCACTGAAATCTGGTCGTGTAAGTTCGTTCTTTCTTACCATCCCACCCTTGATTCAATATGTGAAAATGTGTTGGACTATTCGTTATATCAAAATACTAACATGCATAGACACTACCACAAACACGCCGCCGCTTTCAGGCCAAACTCATCGCAAATGGAGACCGCGACTTAGAGGAAGAGCTTTTTGCTGCTCGCTTTGCTGTCCCGGCTTCAAAGGCTCATCTTGTTCCGGCGCTGAATCCTATTGCTCTTGGACCGGGGGCTCCGGAGCAGGCGCTTGGTCTTAATAATACAACGGCTTATCTTGTGCCTGCTACGTGGAAGGAGCTTGTTGATCATGATGAGAGTGGGTGGTGGGCGCCTGGCCAGAGACCGAAGGCTGATGGGGGTGGGAGGAGGGCAAGGAAGAGTGGGGGGATTGGGAGTAGGGGTGGTTCTGGGGAGGTCTCTAGGTCTGCTTCTGCTTCTAGGGAAGATCTCGCTTTTAATACTTTTTAATGGAGTTGATTGTAGATTATTTTGGGGTCATGAGGCGGGTTAAAAGAATGCATTAGCGTGGTCGATGTATGGCTTCTACAATCGACTTGGTTCAATTATACTTGTTTTTCTCAAATATGGTCTAGGACTTATGTTGAATATCAGGCTGATCGACGATATCTGACTTCACCACAAGAAATCTCTCCTCCGTAGACACTCGTCATTGTTAACTACGTACGCTGCCTGTCTAACTCTCTTCTGGAGGCGGAGGCCAATCTAAAAATCTGTCTTCTTTTCTCCTCTCCCTTTTAGACTTAAATGAGTAGGGCTCGCTATACAAGGCATTGAAGTGGGCCAGTACATCTATGGTTAGGTATGGCTAGTGGGATTTACCATTATCAAACTACGGATTTTAGGTAGAAAACATCTGGAATCAAATTACGGGTAAATACTGCTCTTGCAGTTATCCTGTCATATATGTGCACGCTAAAGTAAAAATACAAATGACCAGAATCAGAACCAGGACCAAATCCGACCATATCCCATCAGAAAGAGGTAAAATAAGTAAGGAACAAAATGATCATAACCAATGACCATGGACAAGGTAGAGGTAGAGAAGTAAAGGAGATAGGGTAAATCGGGATCAGAAGAGGATGAGGATGAGGATGAGTGTGTGTGAGCAATGGGTATCTCGAACGGACAAAACCAACAGATTCTGGCTTCTGTTTTTAGAATTTTCTGGTGTTTTTGGCGGATTTTGTTTTTGTTTTGATTTTGTGTGGCAGACTCCCTTATGTACCGGGTCAGATTGGGATAAGCCATCCCCGTGTTGAATTTGAACTCGAACCATCTTAGCTCGTCATCTGTTGCAAATATAACAGAAGACAGAAGCTGAGATATCGATAGTGTAATAGGCGAGAAAAGGGTCAGATGATTACATCACTTCCTCTTCTCTTTGCCGTTGTTCCACGTGGAACAAACTCTCCGCATCTCCTACCTGCTTACGTTCCGAGACTTCTCGACTGCGTATGCGGGTGCGATGGAGCTGAACATTCATGGGCGTCAGTCCTCGAGGCGGCGCGGGCTGGGGTTCCGGTTCACCGTAGAAGGGGTGTAGGCGGTGCGAGGTCGTGGGCCGGACCCGGCCGTCTCTCATGACGGGTAATTGTCATTGCAGGGGTTCGGAGCTTGAAGACAGACGGTTCAGATGGAGGTAGACGTCGGTTCCATATCTAGAGGGAATTAGTGAGGATTTTAAAGGGGAGGCAGAATATGCTTAGCTTACCCTTCCATACTGATCAGCTTCAAGTCACCACCGAAGTAGCGTGCGTACAGTCGGCTGATTGGCAGTCCGTACCCGAAACCGGCCATTGGGGCTTTGAAGTCGCTCTTGTCAAAGTCCGGGTCCAGGTTCGGGGTCTGCTCCACGGTCGTGTACATGTAGGTCCAGACTAGGGGAATTGCGGATCGGGGAATGCCGCCGCCCTCATCCGAGACTTTGATCGTAATATCTTCCTTGCCCTCGGCCACAATCACCTTGGTAACGGGAAACTGGTCCCGGTCGGCACCGTGTCGCTCAACAACCGCCCGTAGAGAGTTCTTCAAGGTTTCAAAGAGCATGTGAGATAGGTGTCCTGGAACATACATGAAGTTCAAGTCGTCCCGGCAGACCAGCTGGACCTTGGGCGACTCGAACAGACCATAGTAGTCCTCACAAACGAAGCGGGCATTCTCAATGGCTTCCAGCGCGATGTCCCGGACGTTGGTTTTGGTGCAAATTATTCCGACATAGTGCGGGTGTTTGACGTGTGTTTGTTCCGTGAGTGCGATGTGTTGACCAATTAACATTCGTATACCAATTCGAGACATATAAAAGCGATCTAAGAAGGACTGGATCGTGGAGTCGATCTGCATGCGCTGTCGCACGCGCTTCCATTCCAGGATACCTTGGGCAACGGTAGTAACGACGCCATCGTGGCGTCGCTTGATCTGTTGCAGGGTCTTGGCGAATCGTTGGTTATAGTCATTGAGCTCTGGTGGCCATTCCGCATGGTCATCCGCAGGCACAAAGTACCGGCGGCCGCCCGCTGCGGCAGCTTTTCCGTTGCCGTTGCCATTGCCATTGGAAGAGACAACCGGAGATGACCGGTATTGGCCTTCCTTCACACTGGGGTTCATAGTAGCTTCGGAAAGAATTCTGGAATGGCCATTCATGCGGCCCGGTCGTAGTAGGCGGGTTTTGACTTCCTGAGTCAAAGAGGGTCGGGGGAGGTTGATGATTTCCTTGGAACACGTGAGTCATACGATACTCGCGAATGAGAGAGAAAAAAAGTGACAAGAGGATATTCCAAGAGCGGAAAGTCGAAAGAACAGGACAACGAAGCATATAGTACATACCTCGAATGATTGCGCATACCAATCCTGGACTTTCTTGATGGAGGTCATCTCGCTGAGCCCATCCGGTAACTCACCGAGATCCTGTACTCGGTGCGCCAGACGAATGGGGAGCTCCTCAGAGAGAAATTGCGAAGCGCGGAAGAGTGTTCCTAGAACAAATCAGTACGGAAAGAAGACATTCATCGCATAGACGCATACCGGTGGATGGACGGTCGCCAAACTGGACCATCTGCCGCAGTGAGACACCGGTTGCGGGGAAGCTGGCATAGTGCTTGATGGTTTCCATCAAGCGCTCCGACGGCTTCCACATAGTTGTGATGAGGGCCAGTGGCCAGTGGACGTTCAAAAAGGATAACTCTCGTGAATCCGGGGAAGTGTGGAGGTTGTAGAGAGTCGCGTGCGAGGGGAATGAGTAATAGAGTCGGAACGGTTCGCACTGCCGAGGTTGACTCACGTTCCGACGCCGGAAAGTGAAATCGCCGTTTTAGGCTCAGATGACCAGCCCGTTCACCGGCAAATGAAATTAAGCGAATGGGATGATCTCATTGGTTTGAACAGATTAATCTTTTGACTCATTCTAGAAACATATATATAGGAGATATCTGGCAATGTTGAAGTCCGGGTATAAGGACGTGCTTTAGTACATACGGACTCGCTTATACGTAGAATAGAACTAAGTAGTAGTACATCACCACGTAACAGGATGTCACACCCCGGATCTCCCCTTTCGTCCGAACGTGGGGCATCACATGATGCTTAGATTGTCGTACTTTTGTCTCATGCAAGATGATTCTTCTTTTCTCTTTTTTTTCTCCCTGATTTGGGCTCGATGGATCTCTTTATTACATAGGCCCCGCCCGTTGGGCATGATGATGCCAAAATGAATCTAAACTCTTATTCGCCGCTCACCTGGCCAATTCGAGGCTCATTCCCTTCGAGCTGGTGGAACCTAACTCGCTTCTCTTTTTGTGCGGTGTGTTTTTGAAAAATTAAACCTGTATAGCTTTATCACAAATTCCATAATCAATTACAACACTTTTCCTCCATTTCTTAAAAATTTTCAAATCTCTGATTTCTGCAAAACCCTAAAACTTCGTGCATTGTTCTAAGCTTAAGCGCGAACGACTCGGAACAAAGCCGGGCCCCTCTACTTCTGGGTCCCTAAGTTATACACCTCTTCTATATATAAAATCTTATAACTTGATTTGTACCCACGCGGCCTTGATACCTTTATCAGGAGTCAAGTCTCCCTCCATGGGAATATCTTGAATCATGTCTCGCCGTCGCACTTCCTACAGTGAACCCATGAACGAGGCTGTCGCATACCCTTTCACCAGCCAACCCCCGCCAACCCCTCAAGCTCGCCGCGGTCCTATCGAAGGTCCCAATGGCCGTCGTCTCATCCGCCGCGTTACCTGGCGCTCGTCCACCTACAAACTTATGGCCTCGTTGTGGGTGCTAGGTGTCCTTTACATCCTGTGGTTGATACGTGACCTTTTCTATCTCCCGTTCGACTCACAATCCACCCCGCCTGTCCCTGCCGAGTGACCTGCGCCCCTCGTGCGCGGGATGGACAAGTGGGCCGAGGGACACGAGAAGAAGAGGCGTGCGAGTCTGGTTTGATCTGAAGGAGGATTTGGGTTTATTTTTTTCTGTCCTTCTTCCGTTTGCATTGGTGGCATGATTGTTATGTTTTGCTACTCCACTTTGACCCCGGAGAAGAATGGGAAACAGAAGGAGAGGGACACACCTGACTTGTTCTCTTCCAAACTGAGGGGCACAGAGGATCGTCCTCGGCTGTCTTTACCACTGTCAGTCCTAGGTGGCGAGTGGATACACGGCTTGCGTCGTGTGCATCCCCAACCAACCGGGTCTTGTCCAGCCGATGCATCTCGAGAAATCAATCCCTTGCTTGACTCGGCAATTCTATACACCTTGGGAAGACAACGACAATGAACCCGGAATAGCCAAAGGTCCAGGTTTTCGATTTCTAGAGCCTTTGTTTTCTTTTGGATTCTCTCTGGTTATTTGCTTGCCTAGCGTTCCATTGCATATAGCGTTCTTCCCCCGGACTGCATTGTCAGCGACCCGGTGCTTTCAACTGTTATTTCCTTTCTGCATATATATGACGTGGTGAAAATTGATCGCAAGTTAGACTGGGCGGTTTGTTTGTGGGCTTCTGCATGTCAGCTATCGGTAATTTAGCGGTTTTAATGGTTAATCGGTTCCTCGATATCTGATGTATACAAAAGTCGACTATGCAGGTCCATTGAAATCCGAAACTATTGATCTCAATTCACATCTCATAGAACTGGGCAACTATACACAACTCCTATCCTTTATGACGGAGCGACGCCGATGTCGCCCTTTTCAGACCGAAGGGTCCATCACGATTTTGAAACACATATAGACTTAGAATGGACCTAAGGGCATATTAAACGTAAAGAGAAGAGGTCTCGGCCTTGGCGACCTCGGCGGCGTACGGCTTAAGAGCAGCGGCAACCTCGGTGGTGGTGAACTTCTGCACCTGCTCGGGGGCACGACCGACAAAGGTGCGGGCGTTAAGGAGGCTGTCAAGCTCGGGGATAATGGGAGCGAAGAAGGCGGTGCGGCGGATGCGCTCGAGGAGGTCGTTGTCCTTGCCGTGCTTCTTGACGTTGTCGGAGGCTTGGTGGGAGAGGACACCTGGAGAAAGAGTGTGGTTAGAGGGGGAGAGAAAGATCAGGGAGGGAAATGAAACGCACGGATCTCCTCGTGGGCATCCTGACGGGACAGACCCTTCTTGACGCAGGCCATGATGACGTTCTCACTAGACAAGATGTAAGTTTCAATAACTCTAGTGGAGGACTTGTAACTTACGTGGCCATGAAGGGAAGCTCGTCGTTGACATGGCGCTTGATGACTTCGGGGTAAACGACAAAGCCGGAGCTGACGTTGTCTGGAGCAGGGTTAGAAAGAGTCGATTTAAGGACTAAGAGCGAGGAACGAACTCAGCAGGATAAGACAGGCGTCAGCACACAGGTAAAGCTCGGGAATGCTGATACGGCGAATGGCGCTGTCATCGAGCGAGCGCTCGAACCACTGAGCGGAGTAGGTGTCAAGGGCATCCTTGGGAAGGTTCTGCAGGTGACGTCCAAGGGAGCACAGTCGCTCGGAACGCATGGGGTTACGCTTGTAGGCCTGCAAACAGTTAGCCGATCATTCAAGACTCAAGGGCCTGGCAATTCACTCACCATGGCACTGCTGCCAATCTGGTCCTTCTCAAAAGGCTCCTCAACCTCCTTGAGCATAGCCAAGTGACGAATGTCAATACCGATGCGCTCACAGGTGGAGCCGAAGGAGCCGAGAGCGTTGGCAACATCGACATCGATCTTGCGGGAGTAGGTCTGACTGGAGATGATGAAGGCAGAGCTGAAGCCAGCCTTCTCAGTGACAAGCTCGTCAAGGCGCTCGACCTTGGCATGGTCACCCTCGAAGATCTGGAGGAAGGAAGCCTGAGTACCGGTGGTACCCTTGACACCGCGGAAACGCAGGTCGTCACGGGCGCGCTCAAGGTTACGCAAATCCATCAGAAGATCTTGGATCCAGAGACAAGCACGCTTGCCAACGGTGACCAACTGAGCGGGCTGACCGTGAGTGAAGCCCAAGCAAGGCAGATCCTTGTACTCCTGGGCAAACTGGGACAGCTTGTCAATGACAACGGCCAGCTTGGGGATCAGGATATCAAGACCGTCCCGGAGAAGGATCAGGTCAGCGTTATCAGTGCAGTAGCACGAGGTAGCACCCCAGTGGATGATACCGGCGGCAGCGGGAGCGACCAGACCAAAGGCGTGAACGTGGGCCATGACATCGTGTCTGCGGCGCTTCTCCTCCTCGGCGGCAACGGCGAACTCATCGTCCTGGATGGTGGCGTGAGCCTTCATCTGCTCAATCGCCTCCTCGGTGATAGGGAGTCCAAGCTCTATAGAAGCAAGACCCGGTCAATTGAATGTTTGGATCCCCATGTAGATTCAAGCTATCCATCCGTCTGTTGTCGTACCTTTCTGGGACTCGGCCAGCCAGATCCAAAGCTTGCGCCATGTGGAGAAACGCATGCGAGGGGAGAAGAGATACTTCATCTCCGGGCCTGTTCAATTGGGATCAGGTTAAAATTATTTGTTTCTATCCCCGAATTTAAGCCCGCTCATTGGCGGGATGGTGGGATGAAGGACATACTCGAGTAACGCGAGTTGAGGGGGGTCTGGTAGACATCGTTGCTGGCAGACATGATGTCGGTTATTTGTGAAGATCACCCGAAAGAAGGATTGAACGGCAAAACCGACAGATAGATAGAGGACGAGGCAGTGGGCAATGTGTGAAGCCGGAAGCAATTTTTGTTGCTAGGCTTAGCGGGGCTTATCACGTTATCGTAGAGTTGGATAATTGGTGGGGCACAGGATCACGTGTAGACTATAAGTGTAGATCGATTTTCCGATTTCTGGACCATGGATATCCAATTATTATGTCATTATAGGCTGGCAAAAAAGATCTTTAAAGTACTTATGATGAAAGTTGGGCCAGTTGCACCGACAGATTCGACTTGTCGTACTTGATGTACTTGCCACGGCCCTTGTCAATCTCCACATAGCGGTCATAGAAACGGGCATAAAGCGGCTCAAGAACCGCCTGCAACTCTCGTCCCAGGACTGAGCGCACTTCTCGTTCCATATGAAGGGGCTTGTGTCGGGAAAGCATTTCGTCAAAGCTGGCATTGAATGACTTGAACTTATCCTTGATTGCATCTTTGTCTTTCGACGACAAGCTCTTCACGATGGTGCTGGAATCCACAACGCCTCCCGAGTTGGGTCGTGCGCCGGAGCGGGAGGTGTACTGCACATCCAGAAGGAATTGCGATGTCTCCTTCCATGCGTCAAGGTAGGTTGATGTAGCACGCTTGCGGAAGGTGTCGATACGGGCAATGCTGTCCGGAGCACCCAAGTAGCGCGCCAATTCAGGGCTTTGTCGGATCGACCGATCGACAATACAGAAGACGTTGGACAAGAATACGCCCAGAGCAGCTTTTGAACGATGGAATGTCCGGCCACGCGCCTCCAATGCGGTCATTAAAGCTTCAATCATATCCAAAATGAAGTGGGAGAAAAGGGTGCCGCTGTCTGGCCCGACATCCAGGGGCGCCGTGCCAGCGGTACTCGAGTTAGAGCGCCAGTTACCATCACCCAGAGAGGTCAAAATGGAAGCCAAGGGACCCGAGTAGCCGGTCAACGTGGCAAGGGAGTTCATGACTTCCTCAACCAGGGGAACGGATCCACCATCTGGAGGCAAGGCCACTGTCGCTGCCTTGCGTTTGGTCTCCTCGAGCAGCTCAGAGAGGGAAGATTTGGCGGTTTCACGTACAGGTCGAAGCGCCTCTATTAACAAACCCTTCAACTCTGCAGTCTTCGAATCGATACGATAGGACATTGCCGTCACAATCTCGATGATTTCGAATGCGAGGAAGCAGTCTGTCATGAGATTTTGCCGGATGTACAGGTTGAGTTCGCGGAGAGTCTTGGAGTACTCTCCCATTGCCGAGAGGAAGGTGGCTTGCAAAGCAAGCCCCTGCTGATCCCCAGGGAACAACTGGACAATGATATCATGCTCAATATTGATGAATGCTTCCAATGCATTGGAGTAGATCCCAATACCGTTGGTCCCTTGTTTGTACGGACCATCGGTCGGTCTTCGTTTGACAGTATTGAGAGATGCGATAGCCAGGTTCTGCAGGCCAGAGGTAATATACGGCCCGCGCACCTCGGCATAAATCTTCATTGCAGGGTTCTCCGCTTTGCTGCGCGGGGGGCCAAGGGCGGATGCAGAGGTAATCGCAGCACATAGCGGGGCCAGCTGTGAGAGTGTTTCTTCGGGAATAGATGGGAAGGGGAGTTCTTTGAAATCGCAAATTAGCTTTGTGCCTGCTTATTGAGCCACATCTCTCAATGGTAAGACGCACCTTTGGTGAGATAGTGCAACGGTTCGATTGGGCTGACATGTTGCTTCAATTCGGATCGGAGCATCTCTTGTAATTGGCTGCTTCCAGCGCTAAGTAGGGAGTTGAAATCTGCTATTGCTTTCTGGTTCGACCGAAGGTTCGTTGTGTTGAGGTCGACCAGCGCCTTTTCAACACGTTTCATTGCCGACAGGTATTGTGAAAGGCCACAGCTCTGCGGTCTGTACAGCAAGCCAGTTAGCACATTTAACATCTATCTCAGTCACTCCTATCTTCATACCCTGCGCGAATGATGTCTTCCTCCCGATTCTTCGCGTCGAGAGGCTGGCGGAGACGCTCGATGGCATCGTTGACCTTGTCGATATTGGTGTTGGTAATTTGAAGAGATTGTGTATTGCTATAGATCGGGCCAATGGCTTCCTTCACCACTTTACCACTCGTCTCTAGGCGGACCATGGACCCTTGGATCTTTTTGGTGAGGCGGTTGAGCTTCTCGAGGTTAGCGTAGAGCACCTCTACCTCTGCGCTCTCCTCCGCATACGCAGTATTTCGGGGGGCCACCATGACGATTGCTCAGATATGAAACAAAATAGAGGATATCACCAGGAGCTGTCATGTGCGCCCGTGTGGGGTCCACAGGGGATGATGTTCATTGCCTCAGATAAGCTCCGCCCGCAGCAGTTCAGATACACGCGCTAATCCACAACTAAGAGCCTCGGCCCGTCTGTGCTTCCGTGTCACATGATATGATGTCATTCCCGCGGTATAAACCAAGCATTCCGCACTTGATAGTTGCTTGCATGCAGGTCGCAACTTCTAATTCTTATTTCCTCGCGACAATGGGTGCTGCGAGCGCCTCACGTCTGCGCTGGACAGTTCCCCCAGCAGCAATTGCGGCTTATACTGCGGCTCATTGGACGCAGCCTAGCAGGCGTCCCCAGAAAACCCACATCTCCACATCTTCTGCTCAGCACGAGGCCAATTCAAAGTCTCAGAGCTATTCCTCTGGCGAAAATGACCCCCAGTCGACTCACCATCAAGGATCTGTTTGGTCGAACATTGTACAGAAGCTAGATGAAGTGAAAAATACTGTTGGGGTACCAGAGTGGGGTGAACTAGGGGGAGGCATCACAAACTACATCGTTCCCGATTGGGCGCGATACCTACCAGCGACAGTCCAGAAGCTTCAGCGCGAGCTTTCAGTGGCACCTGGCTCTCTGGCTGACGATATTTGGAAGGAAGCGCATGATCCAGACGCCAACCCGGAGATCCTGAGAAATGCCAAGGTGCGGGTGAGCGGAGACCTCTGTCAGGAAGAAAAAGAATTCCGAATCAAACGACAGCAGCATGCCGTCAAAGCATTGGCGTCATATCTCGATCTCTCCGAAGGCGAAATTCATCCTGACGATGTACCTGTTATCGCCATGTGCGGATCGGGTGGTGGACTACGTGCCCTAGTTGCCGGGACTGGGTCATATCTAGCTGCACAGGAGTCTGGCCTGTGGGACTGTGTCACCTACACTGCAGGAGTCAGTGGCAGCTGCTGGCTGCAAACTCTATACCACTCTTCCATCTCAGGCAGGGATTTCAACAAGCTCGTCGACCATCTGAAAAGCCGGCTGGATGTACACATTGCTTTCCCGCCAAAAGCGCTGAACCTCCTTACCACCGCCCCAACTAACAAGTACCTCCTCAGTGGGTTGGTCGAGAAACTCAAAGGAGATCCCGGCGCAGACTTTGGGCTTGTGGACATCTATGGTCTCTTGCTTGCGGCACGGCTAATGGTCCCGCGAGGAGAACTGGGCGTGGTAGACTCTGATCTCAAGTTGTCGAGTCAACAAGCAAATCTACTCAGTGGCGCGCATCCTATGCCTATCTACACGGCTGTGCGACATGAAATCCCCATAGTTGAGGACAAGGACCACGGCAAGCGTGCAACACCTGAGGACATGATGAGGACAGCAAACCGCGAAGCCTGGTTCCAGTGGTTTGAGTTCACCCCGTACGAGTTTTTCTGCGAGGAACTCAGTGCTGGTATTCCAACCTGGGCTTTAGGACGACACTTCCAAGGTGGAGAGAGTCAAGTATCCCTAGGAAACTTTCCCATCCCCGAACTGCGGGTCCCCGGGTTGATGGGAATCTGGGGTAGCGCTTTTTGCGCAACTTTGTCTCATTACTACAAAGAAATCCGGCCTCTGGTGGCAGGTCTTACCGGCTTCGGTGGAATCGATTCTCTTATCCAAGGCAAAAATAAAGATTTGATCCGAGTCCACCCTATTGACCCAGCCACCATTCCCAATTACGTGGTGGGAATGAAAGATCAACTCCCTGACTCGTGTCCGGAGTCTATTTTCCAGAGCAGTCATCTTCGCCTTATGGATGCTGGCATGAGCAACAACCTTCCGATCTACCCGCTTCTCCGACCTGGGCGAGACGTTGACATTGTTGTCGCCTTTGATGCCTCTGCCGACATCAAACGTGAGAATTGGCTTTCAGTCGTAGACGGTTATGCCAAGCAGCGAGGAATCAAGGGCTGGCCCGTGGGTGCTGGATGGCCCCAAAAGGGCGACAGCCTGGAAGCCACCGAAGAGGCCTTGCGCGAGCCACAGAACATCACGGAGGACAAAGTGAAGCAGAAGATGACCGAGGCCCAAAGTGAATCTAAAAACCAGCTCGGTTCCAAAAAAAAGACCGGTTCTGGCAAGGACGAGTCCGACCTAGACTATTGTAATGTCTGGGTTGGCACAACAGAGGAACGAACCTCCAAGGACGAACCGCCGCCATCCAAGCGTCTTTTCTACCGCGAGAATGCCATCGATGACTCCGATGAAGATTTTCACCTTATGCGGCCTGATGCTGGTATCGCCGTTGTCTACTTCCCTCTTATCCCCAACCCGTCGGCTCCTCAACTTCCACCTGCCACCAACAACCGACCTCTTGCAGCTGCCCATTCTATCCAATCCCAAGCCACGGAAGAAGAAGAGACAGGTCCCACCCCTCACCCTAATACCATTGACCCCGATGTGGACGACTTCTTATCTACCTGGAACTTCGTCTACACCCCTGAACAAATTGACTCGGTTGTTGGGTTGGCGAAGGCCAATTACGCTGAGGGCAATGATCAGGTGCGCCGAGTTGTTCGCGCAGTCTATGAGCGCAGAAAGGCTGATCGGTTGCGCCGAGAGGAAGAAGATGCGCGCAAACGTATGGAGGGATTTGTGCCCCTGTAGATACTGCACGGATCAGGCGTAAGTGTTTGGCGTTACCTTCGGTTACTTTATACTCTATTTCTTTCTTTACCTTTCTTTTCCTATGTTTGAATGTTTCTCTGGGGGACGATGTACGCGGATGGTACGCGTATGTCTTTAAATGTTGAATGATATGCATAGAACTAGAGACCAAGACTTCCTTATCTTGGAATATGATCATAAAGCCACTCTGAGCAAACGATCCAAAAGTCAATTCAGCGAGACCTGATAATCACAACAGAAATACTCGTAGAGAATCAGAGGTGCGATGGATGCAATAGTGCGATCTACAGAGTACATAGAGGCCCGTCGATATGTGGATGGTGTCTAATTACTATCGCTACTATTAGTAGTAACGCGCTCTAGTTATCCTATATATATATTATAAACGCTTATAAGATCCTCTTAACTTCCTAATTTACTTATTCTATAGATCTATCTAATTATAGATAAAAGGCTACTAAGAGGCGTCTTTAGATTAATAAAGACTTATATACTTATTTCTAAAATCTACTTATAAATTAGGGTCCCTAATTACTTATAATTACTAGTAGTAATCTATAGTATATATAGAAATAGATAAGGAAGGTATTTTAACATTCATGTCCAGACTATCCATATACTGTCTATGATGCATGCTAATGATTAAAGGTATCTTATACCGTAAACACCATTTAACCATCATCCTGTTCATCCTTAAAATAAGGCCTCACACCCTCCATATCCCCATTCCCATTTCCCTCGCCCTTAGCCATTCGTCCCTCCTCATCAGCAGTCCGCTCCTCATCTTCACTTCCAGCCAAACTAACATCCTTACTAGCATCAGTCTGCTGCCTTAACCCCAACTGCTTCTCCAACTCCTGGACTGACTCCTTAACATGCGCAGACACAATCCTAGGCACAGTGGCACTAGTATCAGTCCCCGTCGCAGCAGATGCTATGTCTGAAACACCACGTTCCGGCAGAGGAGGTTTATTCTCCTGCTCACTCTCGTTCTCAGCGTCAGCACGCTTCTGTCGCCAATCCGCAGCGTGACTTTCAATAATCGGCTCGCCGGGCTTCGGTTCGCTGATCGGTCGTCCGGTGCTGTCGGCTCGAACGGTCTCCGGATACCGCCATACAACCTTCAATCGCTCTAACGCGCGAATCCCCTTCCTTACACTCCCCTTGATTCCGTCCATTGCTTCCCACTCTGTTTCGAATACGCCCGAGTCATGCTTATCGCCGCCTTCGAAGTAGGGGTTGAACCATACGTGTGCGACGGATGTTACCATTGCGAAGCCCGTATACGACGCCTTACTGCGTCGTTCGAAGTCGATGTTCACATCGGAACCGGGTACGATCAGGGGCTTCTCTGGTCTGAAGATTGCGGCGGACACTGTGCTTGATGGTGACATGGTCGACCGGCGCGTGAGTTCTGCTTCTGTAGAGATATCGGTTTGTGAAGATATAGGTGACGGCGCCCACGTTGCGGCTGGAACAGGTCCATTTGAAGCTGTATCTGTCTTCCCGGTCTCCTCATTCACCTGCTTCGAAGGCGTCGTGTTACCTGATTCGATCACCGTCCGCTCACGCCGATGAAACATATGAATGCATTTCCGTTTCTTGCCTTCGTCCACGTACCCCTCCACCGCAACCTTGACTCCATCGCGCATGCCCCAAACATGGACCTCGAGGATCTCAACCGGACGCTCAACGTACACTTTGTTCAATTGATTCGTCCACCGATCGATGTAATCCACATACCGGAGCTGACTCGGGATGCTAACGCCAGCACCGAATCCGACACGCATACGTCGGTCCGTGAACCGTTGTAGTGCATCTTCTTTTTTCCATCCTTCTTGACTTATCAAGTATGCCGTTGCGATTGTCCCGCTGCGTCCTTTGCCTGCTTTGCAGTGCACGACTACGACCCGGTCCCCCGGCAAATCTGTTTTCGCCGTGTCTGACTTTTGTTCGGCGGTTGACTCTGACTCCTTTTGCTCATCTAGTCTGTGTAGCCAGTTTCGCATGCTGCCCATTATATTGGGGATCAGGGCGAAGGGCGGTGGGTGGTGATCTGGCCATGGGAAATGGTGGATTCGTCCATAGACCTCTGAGTCGGGGTATCCTGTTCCTTCCGCGCGGAATTCCCAGATGCACCAGTTTGAGCCATGTTTTGAGTCGAGGAAGGTCACGAGGGCGTCGAGGGGGTTGCGGTAGGCTCGTTGGGGGTAGGTGCCCGAGGGGCCGGAGGTAGCAATGACTAGGATTGTGAGTTTTGGAAGGCAGTCTTCGAGATCAATGGAACATACTGTTATCGGTCACATAGCATAAATCGAGATTCGCTTCTGGATGCTGTAATCTAGGTCCAGCGACGATTTGGCGGAGAATCGAAGACTGCGGAGAAGGATCAAGGTCAGTTCTTTGTCCCGCCAGCTGTAGCCAATGGGGTGTTACCATTTTCTTCGCCGGTCATGAACTCGTCAGGCGATGTCCAAAATATTATGACATGGATCATAAAATGTTGATAGGTTTAAGAATGTCCAGGAACTTGTTATACAGCGAGACTTGTTATCGCCAATCGAGATGTTCGGGACTGAGGCGCAGCCGATGATGTCACAGCATAACGAAGAATTAAGAATTAAAGAATTCCAGAATTGTACCTGGCAGTGGCATGTAAATCTTGTTTTTTCAACCTTAGTACGTATACATAAATCTACCGCCTATATACAGTAGCTTGGCGGACTGTGATTTTCCCCTGGAAAAGCGAGAAAAAGGAGTCATAAGGAGTGGAAGCGCCCGCATAATTAGAAGAAACGAAGAAAAGGACCCTGAAACGCCAATCATAGACATTTCATACCGGAAGTCAAGCCCAACGCCCATTACCAGATCAATGTAGCCGAAATCCCAACCCGAGAAGGGATTTCCAAAAAAAGAAAAACAAGTGGAAGCATTCACGGTCACCACTTTACGCGACACCGTAGAACAAGGTGGGTGTGATGGTGAAGTTGCTCTGCGTGTTGCTCACGTTTGTCGAGCCGGATTGCCAGTAGGTCTGCTCGGATTCGCCTGCAGGGAAGATGTGCCATTCGTGCGTGACAGCAACGTTCCAGAGCGGGTGCGTCTGCTCGGTGACGGTTGCAGTGATGTTCGTGTCATCGCAGGCGGTGGCATTGGGGACGATACCCTCGCAATGGGTATTGAAGCCGGGGGAATTGGCAGTCGCGGCACCTGCAATGTCGAAGGAGTACACTGTGCCGCCAGAGCTGACGATTTCCCAGTTGGTGACCTGCCAAGTGGAGGGCTGAGCGAGGATGGACGCATTGGCCAAGCCCAAGGATAGGAAGGCAGGGAGGAGGGTAGAGAGTTGCATGGTTGGGGATGGGGATTGGGAAAATGTGTATAGGTAATGTACAAAAGGCGAAGTAAAGTTATGGAAGAAGAAAGGGAGATGGATTTAAATTAAGAAATGTTCAAACGGGGTTGGGGAATTGCGACGAGATCTGGAACCTCGGAAAGCAAGCAAGCGGAAACACTTCTCCCCTTCTCACGTTTACTCCGTACTGCTCCTCTTTCTCCACTCATTGTTCTCAATGACCCACATAGTGTCGATCCCTCGCCTTCAGGGGATGCCAACTCAATCGCCCATGCATCAAATCATTTGTTCCCAACCACCCGGTGGCTGAAAAGGGCCGCACGGGAGGCGCTGGGCGGCAGATAGAGGTATAGGGTCTCATTGTCTGACAGGTCGCACTGTGGTCCTTAGCATGTTTCAAATATTTTAAAGCAAGATTTGTGCATTACAACCGTGGTGGAGTAAGAATCGCAACCAATGGCTCAAGGAGTGGAGACGCAGCCCTGGCGATCTTGGTTTGCGGATACTATTTGAAACGGCGAAAACACTCAAGGTTCAGTTAATTCCGCCAAACTCGGGAAAACACCGATTGATTGAGTTTTCTTTTGGTACGGAACAATGTAATTATACATGGTTTGTTTCTATGGTACAGGTTCAGTCAATGAGCCATATCCAGAGTTTAAAGTTTGCGTTGCACTTTTTCTACGCCTGAATGCATCCAAGTTGTTATGGGTCGGAATGAAAATATGATGCCTAATGCATGATACCGGTGGTCTGAGACATCTCGATGACGAATTCCCGAAGATCTGGCCCCTGTAGTTTATTTTTGAAACAGACCTAAGCCTCAGCCTCGGCCTCGGCCTTTCGGGCAATTGCCTGGTGCCGCCGCTTATTTTGTCGCCGCTTCTTATTCCAGGCGATGCGGTCTTCGTCTGAGAGTGTTTGCCGACGAAATGCGGCCCGGACCCAAGGTCGACCATAACGACGACGTCCTGTTTCGTCTGCTTTATTGCTAGAGGTTTCCAGGGGCTCTTCATTAGGACGCTCCACGACTTGTACCGCAGGGTGATGTTGGAGTCGCACTGCAAACTCGTGCACGGATTGGGAACAAAGATCGCGGATCTGCTTCCGTGTTTCATCGCTGACTTCGTCTCCTCTATCCAGCAGATCTCGGAGATACATGTATGCCGATTGGTAGTTGCGAGCGTCGAGACACATCAGGATGAGGGATTCAAAGGTAGTGGCGTCGGGTACAACTCCAAGGGACGCCATCTCTTTCACGAGGAATAGACCCGACTGTCGGTTCTGGCCATGCCGGCACATCCGAATCAACGCGTTATAGACGCGAACGTCTGCACCCTCGGGACACAAAGTATAGAGTTCTTTGTAGAAGCCCACTGCGTCATCGACCACCGACGGGTCATCATGAGCTAAGTGCTCACAGAGCTCGGCAATAATACGAACGCAGCCGAGAGGGATCTCTCGCTTGTCATTTTTCAGGTGTTTGAGCATCTGCCACGCTTCACGGGGATCGGTATTATGCTCGATCATATGGGATACCACGGCCTCAGTCGAACGCTCTGCAGGGATAAGGCCGAGTTCGTGCACCGTACACAACAGCCTGAATGTAGCGGCAAGATCTCCAGCGCGCAAGTAAATTTCCATAAGGCGGTGATAATCTTGGGCCTTCAAGGGGAAGCCACGGTTATCACATGAGCGGAAGATAGCAAGAGCCAAGTCGATGTCACCGGCGTCCGATGCAACTGTCAATGCATTGCCGTAAACATCTTGGGACGGTTCCAGATAACCCAGATCAACCTGTCTCTGCCAAATAAAGCGAGTCAGATCATAGTGAAGAGCTTTACTGGCCATGTTTAGCACATGAGCCCAAAGCTCAGGTGTCATGTCATGACCTTGCTCAACACGGGCTTGCATCAGGCGGTAAACCTCATCAAACTCTTGAAAATCGCACAGCTGGTAAACAACCATACTGTGCAGCCAGTTCTCCATTTGTATCCCTTTTCTTTCCATTACTGTAATTTGATCCAGTGCCAACTCGAATTGATGATCCCGGAGGAGACCCGCAACCATAAAATGCCATCCATCAGGACTGACAGTCAGCCACCGGTCTCGAAGCATACGAAGAACATCCTGGCGTAAAAGGTAGTCTGGATGCACAGCAAGAGCCTAAGCGAGCCCATAAGTTAGTTCATATACAATGCAAAAAGTGTGCTTGGTCCTCACCTTCAAAGCAGCGTGAAGCGTGCCCGAGTCTGCCGTAATGCCATGCTCCTCCATTTCCTGTAACAGAAGTTGTACCACCTCCGACGATCCCAACTCATTATCACAGTTGGCGAATATCAAAGCCCGGTAGTGACGGGTATGTGGTTCGGCTCCGCGGTCCCTAATCAAAGCCCGTAGAATCTGAGTCGTACCGACAATGCTCGGATCCTTAGTCGTCACTCGCCGTAACATGCTTTCGAGAACAGCCTCAGATTTATTTTCATAGGTCTCAGGCAGTCTGGGATATCTCCTTCGGGCTTTGCGCAATAGATCGTCTGCGTCCGCTTCGTCGGCATGGGGTTCGGATTCAGATTTGGATTCGGGGGAGGAGGATGTGGGTGTTTCATCGTGCGAGTTGATGGAATGATCTTTTTTTTCTTCGGGGTCTTTCGAGTCGTCAAGTCCCCTATCTTGACTGGAATAGCATCGTCGTGGTACTATCGGCGCAAGGCGAATTGCGGGCAGCGGACACGATTTTAAATTGTGTTTTCGGGTCCTTAGTAGGCATGACGGGCGACTCAATGCTAGCTGGTTAAAAGACGGACAAAGCGAGTACCATAGCCCATCGAGGACGAGTGCCCGCCGCGACATATCGAGCTACTCGTGGGACAGTGTTCGGTTCATCCGCGTCCCCGGAAATCAAGACGAAATGCGCGATGCTGACTAATATCGCCAATTTAAGCCTGGGTGATTGCACAGCACCGCATGTTGTCTACAGAACGATTGGGAAGGGATCAAGTCTGGGATTTTATATTGTATTTGTAGATCATCAATCGACCATAATCTTAGTTCCCACTGAAAAATACAGAGCCAGATACGCCACGGCCATGCACGACCAAATCCGTTCAACCAGTCCGCCCTGAGCGATCTTACCCACTCCGTCTGTCTCTGTAGGGTATCTCATTTTTGCACCTCTTCTCAGCCATGCAAAAGGTAGTGTTTTCATCCATATGTTGCACCGAACCGACTCTATTGAACTCCGGGGGGACCGCCGCCCCGTCCGCGACCCCGTCCACCACGACCACCACCACGGCCGCGGCCTCGGCCTCTGTCGCCGTCTCGGCCGTGTCCGCCGCGACGGTTCTGTGGTTGGTTTTGCTGTTGCTCCTTGACGATATCGACGATCTCTTCAGGGACTCGGAGGTATTTGATCTGCGGGAAGTGAATTGGTTAGCCTTATGACCTCACTTGTGGGACTGGACATTGGATCTCAGATGATCAATCTCGCTTGACATACATTGTTGCCGCGAACGTAGACTTCGGGTAATCTGAAGAAGCGGTCGCCTTCGGGACTGGTTTGCACGACTTCGCGCAGGATCAGGTTCATCCAGTTATCGCATGTCACCAGGTGGCCGTTAAGGGTCTCGCCGTTCTTCAGCTCGACGAGCATGGGGCGGCCCTGTGCGGCCGTGAGAAGGCCGAGGGGAAGCTGGGAGCAATATATTAGCTTTTGCTGTAGATACAGGCGGGTTGGGAGGGGTCACCATTGTGGATTGCGATCGATGATGTGGCGGTGGGTAGTTGTTGGGCGCAGATATTTGGTGGCGATAATGATGCTCACTCTATCAGTGAGTTTATTAGCGAATAAGGAATGAGTTATAAGGCCGGTGGGAAGGCCGGTGCGGTGATTTGGAGGGGTTGGAGAGAGCAATGGGCGCAACCGAGCTCCGCATCAGCTGTGAGAACGGAAAAAATGATGTGCCGAGATTGGTCAGAGCTGGTGTACCAAGGTGCTTGATCGCTTTTAACAGTACAACCACATTGTTTAGATCTTAATTGATCTAATGTACTACTGGTATAAGCCCTTGAGTTGATTTCCTGGCAGCATTAATTGGCAAGCATTGGATTGAGAACTAAATCGGTTCCCAGGGCCGAATATCCCATTACGATAAATTACATAGTGCGATAGCAGTTTTCATGGCTCAACGCATTTTAAGCATCTAAACCTTCGGGCGCTTGGCCAGTTCGGTTCCGTTTTCTTCTTCGTCATCATCATCCTCAACAGCAAGCTTGCGCTTCTGGCGACGGCTGCCACTAGGAGCGGCATCCTCACCCTCTGGTTCAGACAGGCGACCCTCTAGAGCGTCCAGTGTGATCTCGTAACCCTCCTCCACATTGCGTACGGTATCATCTAGCTTCTCCACACGATCAAGCAGCTCCAGCTCGTCCAGAAGTTCCTTATGCTTCTTGTACAGGCGCTGTTTGGTAAGCATGCGCCACCAGTAGTATCGTCGGTCATTCTCATCATCTGCCTTGTGCTTCTTAATTAATAGCCGGGCAAGGTTGGTGCCTCCAGCCAGACGGTAGCTTTTGGGGATCTGACTGAGAAGGAACATCTCCAGGATGTGTGCGAACTGTGTAGATTCAATCTTGAAAGCAGTGCGAATTTCGAGCAGTGTCTTGCTCGGGATCAAGGCTCCAGTAGGCACTGCGCGGGGCCGTTGCTTTTTGGAGTATGCACCATTCGGATCCGGGTTAAGGTTCACATTGTGTTTCAGAAATTCGGGTCGCAGGAGACAGAAGTCGGCCGAGTCACGGAGAGCATCAAATTGTTCATTAGGATCTTCGACTGTTAACTCCCCAATGGTGGGATCAGCGATGCAGAACGCATGGATGGTGGTATAGAGGTGGGTTCCGTGGCCTGATCGGGCGTGTGAAGGAAGAATGAGGAACTGAGCAATGCGAAGCCGAGCGGGTAGCTCGGAAATCTTGATCTCTGCTGGTGGGAAATTGTCGTTCTTGATAGTTGGAGTCTGTGACCGGTCTCGCTGATAATACCAGTATCGGTAGGTTGTCGCATAGCCTACAATGGAATACGAGGACGCAGTTGGCGTTGGAGGTGTAACCTTCTCGTATCTGTAATGGTCAGCATGGAAGAATCCGGAGGAAGGATAGAAGTACATACACAAAGAAAACGGTCCATCGCTCAAGACTCCACTCAGGATCATCTGTTTCTAAGGGAGTTCCGGCTTCGATAAACAATGAGACCAAGACCTGCACTCGGTCCAAAAGAAGCCGCACTTGCGGGTCCGCCAGAGACCCAGCCCAGATCTCATATTGTCTTTCATTGGCCTCATAGCTGTATACCATCTTGCCCGGTGGTGTAAAGTCCTTTGCTGATGCATCTTCCTGGACAGCCTTCTCGTATTCGGGTAGTTTGATGAGCGCCTCTGCATTTAGTTCGTCACGATTAGCCATGTGAATGCTCTTTTCTGGCAATATTTCCACAAACCTTCCGAAACAAATGGCTTCAGAGCGCCAAGAAGGTCGAGTGCTTTGGTGTCGCCAACGGGCTTGAACTTCTCATCATAAGAAATATGGAGATGAGGGCGCAAATCATGGGCCGCAAATCGCAACCGGATCACCAGACCCTTGTATCCAAAGATTTGTTCGTCATCTCCGAAGATGGGATAGGTGAACTGGGGGTGGAAGGTGGAGAGCGTCTTTGGTTTGGTCTCGCCAGGCTGCACGACAGTAATATGGATCGCATCGTTGGCGTCGCACGACCCTATGAGATCAATTAGTTACTGGGGGGATAGAACTGAACAAGTTATCTTACAGCCGGTTTCCGCCATGTTGGTTGAATGGTAAAAGCGAGAGAATGGTTGATTATAAGTCGACGGGAAATGCGACGGATAAATGAAGGCGCGTCTGACCGCGTCTGCACCAGTATTACCTAATCTGGACTAGCGGGCGATGTATAGCGTTCAAGCTTTAGTTCAATTCAACTTCTAATCTTCAGCGTTTCCTTTGTCATTAGTTTGGAAATACCTTCCTAAATCAACTCAGTGTGATACTTCGAGCTAGTTATGGTATTTGAATCGATAAAGATTTTTTTGATATACATATATATGTTTCATATCATCGTTGTGTTGGGAAGCCATCGAATGACCCCATGCTTGACACTTCCTAGACCTTGTCTATTGAACTCATTTTATACTTCTTACAGCTCCATACTCATCAACTGCGATTTCAAAGCTCGCATTCTCTGGACTCTTGGTATCAGCTCTTGGGCTCTCTGGATTCCCATCTTTGACCCAATAATCTGAAGCTTCTGCACCACCCACTCGTGCACTTCATCTGGAGCAGCCGCCGAGCCACCAGCAATCGTCAACGGAAACAGCAACATAAAGACACCGTTTAATGGAGGAACATGAGATTGTCCTTCGAGTGGAATTCCCTGCTCCAAACCACCCACTTGGGTCGCGGCGCCAGCGCAAACACACGTCGCCATGTGCGATATTATATCAAGTGCTCGCTGTCGCTGTTGAAGATGATAGATTTTCAAGAGCCCCATCCTTGCCAGCTTGGCAATATTGTTCAACGCCATTTCATTGACAAGCATTCGCCCCCAGAAGTAGTAATTGAGGTTTCTCGATGCCCAAATGTCGTTATAAACGATGTACTTCCCGTTGAATGTGGGCTGAATCTCGCTGGAACTTTTGATGAAGAACTCCCATTTATGTGGGAGGCGCCTTTCCCATTCATCAAGTTCCTCATCGAAAATTAGTGCTGTCTGCACTCCAACTTCGGGATCGTAACCTGGATCACTTTGGGTAGAGTGGAACTTCATGAACCGCACCAGGATGTCAACAAGGCCAATTGCCGGGTCATCAGGATTTGAGAATTGTGTGGTCTTAATGTTGAGATCTGAAAATTCGAGAGGGAGTGGTTTTTGGGCGTGAATGTATTTGACCATGGAAAAATAGAAGAACTGCAACTGGGCGCGCGGATCACGGGTTCCGATCGCCTTGCCAAAGGTCGTCTGTTTAAGGAGGGCTGCAGCCCCATCTAAATGAACTGTCCATGCGTCAAGCTGATTTGAGGTGCAGCAAACCATCTGAGAAAGTGGAGTGGTCAGTAAACTAGCCACGAGAAACCTAGGGGAGCACGTGGATCGATGGGGCATACCTCATATAACCCTATCATTAGAATGATCTTTAAAGTTTGATGCGGTCTGGCTTGCAGTGGATTCTCCACAGCTTGTCGCACGGCATTAAGGGATGACGCATACTTTTCTCTCGCCACTAGCTGAAAAGATCGATCCCGAGTCACGTTGGACAGCGCGGCAAGCCCAACCGAGATGACTGCATCTCGAAACGGCAGTTCGGCAGAAATGGTGCTCAAGAATGACGATTTAGACAAAACAAAAGGTCCCTCCATCGCCGCCGAGCTGGCCGTTACAAATTGCGAGCAGAAAAACTTCAGGCCCTGATCTTCCACACTGGTGGGAACTGCTAAGGGAATTGTGGGGTTCAGTTCCAAAGTGAGCTTCTGCCGCTGCACTACAGCCTTCAAATCCTCTTCAGAGCTTAAAGATGCATCTGAATTTACCTGTGGAGTGATTGGGACCTTTCGACGCTCTCCAGCTCTAGATTTGGTCGTTGCGGACCTTCGGGCCGCCTTGTCTGTTTCGTCACGAAACAACAAGGCCGGGATGTCACGGTAGCCACCACATGGCTTCCCCGCCCTAAAGCACTGCGAACAGACCGGCTGAATACGATCACACTACATTGATCGTCGTTAGTTCAACGAGCTTGCGCCGTGTCCAGCAAATACTTGCCTTGATTCGCCGCGCTCGGCAACTCTCACAATTTCTGCTAGGACGACCGTAAAAAGGCATTGTATGATCCAATGGATGTTTCACATCATGAACTCCAAGGATGAAAGGGGTAGCGGAATCGTGGGTTTTTGGCTAGACAATAGCGACGTTGCGTCGCCACAATTTGGGAGGCTGAGCCGCCCGTGTAAAACGGTGGATCGCCCACGCTTTGATTGGTGGATATAGATCCACTTCATGTCTTCGGGACACTATTCCTAATGAGGTGGGCAGTTCGCCGATATGGAACTGGAGATAACGGTGCCCAAGTGCTAGATTTTGAAGACTTTTCCATGGAGGCCTGGAATCTCTTCGAAACCCCGGTAATATAGGGGCTTAGAAATGTCAATCCCTGCGTCACATGGCCTTAAAGACAGTAGTGGGTCTATAGAAGGCGACCTATCAACCTGCATTTATCATCACGAATACGGTGCCGCGTAATAAAGTTGGCGGTTTTCAATAGATCGACGGCGAATTCATTACCTGTCGCGGACAACGGATACACAATGCCCGAATTCCTATTCCATGGTATCAAGAGCCGGCCTAAGAGCCACCACTGTTAATAGACTATAAATCCGTGCAATTCCCACACTGGCTCATCAATTTGAACCTATCCTCACAGCACGGTGACTTATTGGTAATATCTTATCCATGGATGAAAGCAACCACACAGCCGGCGCCTCATACTATCGCTATGATCCCTCGTTAGCGGTTGCGATTGTCGCAGCTACCCTTTACTCAATTGCGTTTGTCTTGACATTCATCCAATGGATCCGATGCAAGGCATGGATTTGGGTTGTTATGGTCGTAGCTGCAGCAAGTAAGTTCATTTCTCCACCCCCCTTCTCATGTATTTTATCATATTAAATCTAACACAATCACTAGTGGAGGCAGTTGGCTACATAGCCCGATCCGTTTCAACCCAGCACGTATCAGAAAAACCAATCTACGTCCTCCAATTCGCGCTCATTATCCTCGCGCCAGTTCTAATGGCCGCCTGCTGTTACGTCATGTTCGGTCGGATTCTCTTCCTAGTCGTCCCTGATGACGCCCGCACATTCCAGCTTTGTTGGGTTCCACCCCGATACATCACGCCTATCTTCGTTGGATGCGACATTGTCGCTCTTCTGCTCCAATTAGTCGGAGCTGTAATGATTTCTTCAGTCAGCACTACGGATACAGGCGGCTCTAATAAGATCCATAAGGGTAAAAATATCGCTCGCGTGGGTGTCATTGTTCAACTGGTTGCTTTTGGGTTCTTCTCCGTGGCAGCTGTGCGGTTCAATTTTACCTCCAAGAAGTTCTCGAGAGACTTGAGTGAGCGCTATGAGAGTGTTGATGAGAAGAATTATTCTATTGGTGGAATTGTGAAGAAGAAGCACTGGCCTGCATTGTTGCGAGTCGTTAATCTTACTACTTTGCTGATTCTGGTGAGTGATCATTGACGTTCTCAAGATGTTGGAATGCGCGTTACTAATGAGAATTTGAAATGACAGGTCCGTTCTATTTATCGTCTTGTGGAGTTCTCCTCAAGCGTGACGGGATATGTCAACACGCATGAATGGACAATGTATGTCTTTGATGCATTGGTCATATATCCTTGTGTTGCGTTGTTTATCCATTGGCACCCCGGAAAATATTTGCCCTACCTTGGCCTTCGTCTACCCAAGGAACATCGGTCGGTCGCTACTAGTTAGCCCTGTATCTTTGAGGTCTCGGTTTTCAAGTTTGTACTTGCATGTTTGGTGAGCTATGGATTCATAATTTTAGTGCAATGGTTTAATAGATACAGCAAAATTCAATGGTTCGACATTGTCAGAGTCTGCCTGGAGTCAGGTGACTAGCGCCTCTGTTGATAGATCAGGGCTTCTCCCTCTCTTTCCTTTGTTCTTCTCGACAACTTCCACAATACTAGATTGTTTCTTTCAGTCTCCTCTCTTTTCCTTCTCAGACAGATATGTTTTATTTGAGTGGCACCAACCTTGGAACCTTTGCTGAAGCGCACCAGAACTTAGAAACTAACTGGGAACATTTTGAAGCGCCCAGCGAATCTCATCAGCGATCACCTGAGGCTCCGTGATCGGCACATTATGCCCACTCTTTGTTGCCACAGATAAACGAGTTAAGCTTGACATATGAAGAAATTCTCTCTGAAATTTTTTTTCACTTTCATCCCATTTTGCCAGGTAATCCCGGAAAGCAGCCCTCTGAGCCTCAGTACCTCTCCCATTAGCCACACCGGCCTCATACATCAACTCCATGTCCCGTCTGGAGTTCCCCATAAGCACACTGAGAGGCTTCCCTTGGAGTATATTCCGACCAGGTTCAAGTTGTCGTTTCTGCTCAATGACAGAGCGGCTAATCTGAAGGTAAGGCAATTCCCGATTTGCCTGTCGAATATACTTCTCGCTAAATTGCTCTGCCATATACTCACTCCACTCGGAAGCCGTCAACTGGTGGTCCCTTGTAAGCCCAACAACATCGAAATAATCCAACCCTTCCGAGACGGCTGAAATGCTAGGATCGGGCCATGTCTCGAATTGCATGCGCTCCTGTACTGCATCGACCAGTATCAAGCCCGAGATGTCTTCTATTGATCGGGCTGCAATGAATTCCCGAGCGAGGGTTCCGCCCCACGAGTGTCCCACAACAAGGTATGGTGGCTCGAGGGCAGCCGATTTGAGTAGACGGCATAGTTCGTCTACGATTGTGAGTGAGTCAGGCTCGTTTGGAGACTCTTCGCTGAGACCATATCCGGAACGCTCGTAAAGGAAGATTGATACCTCAGACTCGAGGTATCGACAGACTGCACTCCATTCCAGGGCACTGCGTGTGATTCCGGGGAGGATGAGGACTAGAGGTGTACCTGGCTGCCTTGGGATTCCTCGTAGTGCGTAGCTTAAGGAATGCGTCCCAACGGAAGCGGAGTGTCGAAAGTGTTCCATATTTTAGGTTTCAAGTTAGAGCAAGGTGGTGAAGTAGTGTTCTATGTTGACTTGAAACTTTGACATTCGCCAAGTCACATGGAGGGGTTTCAGGGTTTCACAGCCATAGTCACGTCAGCAATACACTAGTCCCAATCCGTAGTATAGGATGTCACTTTGTTGATTTTTATTTTCTTCATTCCCTAAACAATGCCTTTGTTTATAAATATTTCACTGACTTCTTACCCGTTACAACAACCCCAGGTTTGTTCCAACGGCTAGAAGCGCCTTAGCGAAGCATGCTTATGTATATCGAGCGATATTGAAGGGACTCTGATTTAGATATTTCTTCATGTTAGCTGTTCTCTCGCCTTGACTATCTCCAACACTCTATTCCTGAACGAGGCCACCAGCCGCATCGCCGCTATCCTCCCCCAACAGTCCCGCTCCACTATCCAGCAAGCTATCTCCGGTGCACGTGCCGACTTATTTGCCTCGCTGAGCACAGCGCAGCGCCAACGTGTGGTCGCTGCCATTGTTCACAGCGTGGACGATGTGTTTATTTTGATGATTACCGCTGCCGCACTGTCGGCGGTTCTGGCCGTGTTCATGAAACGAGAGCGTTTGTTTGTGGCGCCATCAGAAGGGAACAGCGAGGACACAGAAGAGTCGGAGCAAGGAGAAAAACCGAAGGAATAAACTCTCGGGCGTGTTGGATTCCATTTGTGAATAAAGCATATTGCATTGTTTGATAGTATAGATAGTATATCGAATGGCGTACAAGCCAAGCTTTTTGAGGATTCAGCCATAATCCAGCCATAATTCAGCTACCGTAACTAAGTCCCAGCTAAATCAAATGCTAATGTACGGAGCACTTAGTTCCACCCGACATTGGCAGAAGCTAGCCTCTTTGGCTGCCGTTTAACGGCACTAGGTCTTCGTGCTAACTCGTTCATGGCAACGAAGACTCCCGTTACCCGGTAATTTCCAGTTTCATGTTCCCCTCTTGCCGCTTTCCTTATTTTATCAGCCCCCAAACATCAAGACGCTAAAGTCTGACCTGCATAAGTACCCATTTCCGAGAGGCACACACATAGCGTGCCGATTGCTCTAGGATCTAATTTCTGACTGCAGCCACTTAATTCATCCTTTTTTAGAGAGGGTGAGATGAAAGCAAATGTACTTTAATTACGTCATATAGTCGAGGGGAAGAACCTCAAGGCTGAAGATCAACTACTTAACTTCCACCGAAATAGAAACCACGAAAGTACCCACATGCAACCCCGCCTAGGGATCGTCCATCCATTTAAAGGAAATCCCGCAATTGAATTGAATTCAGCTGGTACCCACTTTCTACTACTACGGCCCCTGGTACGATCAGACAACAAAGAAATGGTTGGAAAGGCAACCCATTACTCTCTATCCTATATTGGAGATAACCCCTCATCGATGCCCGTACTACCTTAACTTCCGAGGTCTCCCACACATCTCTCTCATCATCTCCCAGCAGGCTCTCTATCTCTCTATTATATATATATATCCCGTCTCTCTATAACCACAAGATCATATACACAATTCCACAATGGTCATTAAAGGCACCCAACTAGATGGCATCGCCCTCGTCGACGGCGTAAGAATCACCCCTCCAAAAACCAACCTCCTAGCTAACCAAGAATTTAGGCTGGCCGCGGAATTGGTCAACAAACCGCCTTTTCTCTTGCCGAAGCTGGTGCCCGCGTCATCGTCTTCGCCGATATGAATACCGAGACGGCTACCGCCTCAGCCGAGGAGAGCAAGCAATATGCTACACACCCCGAATATCAATCTACCATTTTCACAGTCAATGTCACCGACCAAGACGGCGTGCAGGCTATGGTTGATTTTGTGATCGAGAAGTTCGGACGGCTAGACTATGCGGTGAACGCGGCTGGTGTGAGTCTATGTTGTTAGGGATTGGGACATAAATTATTGCTAACCACCAAGGTTCAATACTAGGTTGATAACGGCGTCCACACCCCCTTCGCCGATACCGATATTAAGAACTTCGACCGCATCCAGACCGTCAATGCTCGAGGTATGTTCCTCTGCTGCCGCGCGGAAGCCGCCGCCATGCGCAAGCAGACCTCACGTACCTTTACTAGCCGCACCGGCACGCGGGACATCGGTCGCGGGGCTATCGTGAACGTCTGCTCGGCTAACTCCTTCGCCGGACTTATCGGAAAGGGGTCTTACACCGTCTCTAAGCATGCCTGTATGGCGGTGACAAAAGTGGTTGGTAAGTTACATGGTCTTGCCTTCTCTTTTTTGCTCTATTATTTCTATAATATATCTATTCTTATGGCTTCGGTTCTCCGCTAACTGAATGGAATCTATGAAACAGGATTGGATCACTCTGCCGAAGGTATCCGCTGTAACGCTGTCTGCCCTATCTGGGTGCGCACACCGTTGCTCGACGTCGAACTGGAGCGGAACCCCCAGGTGCGCGCGGAGATCGAGGCTGTTGTGCCCATCAAGCGCGCCGCTGATAGCGAGGAAGTCGGCGATTCCATTGCCTTTCTGCTGAGTCCTTCGGCGAGCTACGTGAATGCGACGAGTTTGTTGTTGGATGCAGCGGTCACAGCAACCTTGCGGTTTCACTAGGTGATTTACCTAGGTGGGTAAGGACTTTTTTATGCTAGAGAGTAAGAAGTGACTGCAAATTTGCGAGTTTCAACTGAATCAGTTGCTGGTCCTAGTAGCGCATACCTACAAAGATCGTAGAATATGGACTACTTTGTACTCATCCAAGGTTATAGAATATAGACTTTGCGTACCTGTCAACCCTCGGGGTCAAGGGGATGTACGAAAAGCTAAAGCCTTGGGAGATGGCTAGTTACATAACCGAAGACCTCGTTAGTTCATTCGCATGCTCACTTCCGTGATGCTACACTGCTCCTGTTTGACTTGAAAGCTGACAAGATGGACGTTACCCACGTCTGGAGTGGCTCCATCGCTTTACCTTGATAGCAATCTCTTTGTTGGCAAGCTACCATTCCAAAATCGTGGTCGCCAGTGGATAAATGCAGCCTACCAGGGTATTGGCACGGTCAGGGTGTTCAGGACTGCGCAGATGCTGGGTCTACCTTTTGGGAGAGAAAATTCCAGTCGATTTTTCGTGGACCATGCTCTTGTCTCAGGACCGACTAGATAAGTTTAAGATGGAGGTTCAGAGCAAGCTATGAAGGATCAAAGCTTTGGTCTGTATATATGGATTGATGGTTGGAAGGTTAATGAAAATTGAAAATTTATTCTTCGGCCAACAACTATTTCAGCTCAACGAGAGAATCCATATGTTTGCCATTTCCGATTTACCTTCTCCTGGATGCCAATAGGATATGAGCCCCGGCTTGAGCCTTCTTTCCAAAAAAGACTTTCATCAACGAACTCGCAAGGCAGCATGCAACATCTAACCACATTCTGGTGATTACCCGTACCTTCGAGCTTGATACCATATCCAACATATGGAATCAAGGGAATAATTCCGTATTTGCCAAAGAGGAGCCCATTTCTACCGGGTTGACACCGAGTAGACTCCGCCCAAATAACATCACGAAGATTGGTCGGGTCAATATCCTCTCCAACAAGGAAAATCTTCGGAATATACCACCCAGGCTTGGAACCAAACACAACATCGCCTAGCTTGGTGCTGAAATCGGCGAAAATCGTATTCATCGCTCGTAGCTTCTGTCGGTCTACCTGGACAACAAACCAGAGACAATGGGACTCGAATGAACACCAGACCATCTGAATGGGAAGCCCAGCATTCTGACAAACGTTCAGCACCTCTGCAGCCTGCATAATTCTGCGAACAGTATGATTCTCCTGGTAATGGCATTAACCTGGAAAATCGGACATTGTTTCGACTGTCCTGGGAATATCATGCCATGATACTCGCCCATCGGTCCTTCGGTGGCTTTCGCATCTTCAGAGGTAAGAACCACACCTTCCAGCACTATCTCTGCATGAGCCGGAACGAGTATATTGCTGATTCCGCATTTAACCACTTCAACCGGCTTGCCGGTCAGAGCGCCAATAAAGCCAGCTTCATTCGTCCATTTCGGTATCGGCACCCCGCCGACCATAATCGCGGCTGGTGGAACACCGAAACAAAGTGCGAAGGGCAAGTCTTCATTTCTTTCCTTCCACATCTGTGATATCACGCCGATGTCTTGTTTGGGAATTATCGGGCCCACAAGTGATCGTTTGTCATTGACCATACCCCGGGTAATAGACCAGTTCACCCAGCGCTTATCGGGCGTTTGAACAACGTACATCCCAAATGTCTGTATGAACTTTCCACCATCGGCTGCATGGAGTAGCGGTACCGGGAGGGAGGTCAGATCGATATTGTCCCCGAAGATCTTATACTCCTTCACTGGTCCCGATGAGACTTCCTTTGGAGGAACTGCGTCACATTTCTTGGCTTTGTTGATCTTGTGGATGATGTCTTGACCTGTTGCATTTGATGGAAGCCCAAGAGATTTGGCGATACGACAGAGCCTTTGAACGGGAATTCGACTTAGGCCAACTGGGGCTCCGAATACACGGAAGAGGCCATTGCCCATGCGACCCTTTACGTTCTCGAATAATGGTGCTTTTTCTTCGCTCTCGTATACTTTCCGAACTATGGCTGCCAGCTCCAGGTTTGGGTCAACTTCTTCGGTTATTTTGATGAGGTCATTTTCGTCTTCGAGCTCTTTGATGAACTGACGAAAGTTCTACGCGGCAAGAGGGGGTTGATAGCTCATTGAGAATGTATTATTTGATTGGGATGAAGCAATGACTATTTTATTTTTGAATATATTATCAATTCTATCAATGTGATTGAATTGATCGAATGATATGGGTGGCTTTACAGGTTTCTTTACTTTGGGGTGTCCCGCCCACCCCGCGTGCTTGCTGCACTACGACGTCTTTCCATGGCCGATCAAGGGGACCCAGCGTATTGAAGACCCAGCCCATTTCCATACCCTGAATCTCCTCTCGGCTGGACTATCCGTAATGAAATCGCATTTATTCCCCAACTTCTCCAAATGAGAGCGAATTAGGCCCTGGAGGTGAAGCTGAAGTTTCTATATTGACCTGGCAAACTACGTTGTCCCACCAGTCGCATTGGATGGGCCGAAGCAACCATCAAATACGAAACAGACTATACAATCCCCAACATCCGTGCGCTGGCAGACCATGTATATAACATCAACGACATGTCCGCGCCAATAGCAAGCGGGTCCTTCCAAGCGGATGGGATGGTAGTCGTACCCTGTAGCGTGAAAACGCTCGCGTCGATCATTGCCGGGATCTTCGATGATCTGATTTCTCGTGCTGCGGATGCTATTTTAAAGGAGCGGCGCAAGTTGGTCTTGGCTGTCAGGGAAACGCCGTTGAGTGTGATTCATTTGCAGAATATGCTTTCTGTGTCGCCAGCTGGGGCGTTTATCTTCCCGCGTATGCCTGCATTTTATGTTAAGCCTTCTTATGTGGATGATTTGGTAGATCATAGTGTTGGGCGAATGTTGGATTTGTTTGACTTGGATACTGGGGATTTTGACCGTTGGGAAGGTCGGAAGAAGACAGATCACTATTAACGTGATATATTTTTCCAGGTTTACAGCATATTGCATGGACCTCAACCGTTTGTATTTTGTTGAAGATACCTTCTCGCATCCATGCATCTTATCAGCAAGGCATCCAATAAGATCAAGCTAAATTCAGTAAAACGGCGTTGGATGAAAGAGATAACCCGTGCCTGTCCCTGACTCCCTGTGCAGCTTGAAATAGTCAAGGGAGGATGCCCATTTCCAAGTGCAGGTGAAATATTGTCTCTCGTGTAAGGTTGGACAACTTTTTCGAGAAAGGACTGTATTCTTTAGATAATTGATGCGTGAATTTCAAGGAGAACAAGCCAGTAAGAACTAAGCAAAAACACGTTGGGTTAGTATAAAGGTGGAACCCAAAAATAGTCGCCACGGAGATGTTTTGATCCGAGAGCGGTACCTGACAAGAATGCGTGGGTCTCGACTTGCGTGATGACAAGTACCCTTTTCTGCTTCTCCGACTCCTTCAACCATCCCTGACTCCCCGCGCACGATCGGGCTTATCTTACAGTCGTTTCCGCGTTGGACACCATGTTCGCAGTCCTCTAGAGCCCGAGCACAAGCCCCAAGCTCTTGCGACAAAGAGGCCACCATGGAGGGACTCTTTACTTTGCTCGCCCTGAGCATTGTGATGGCCGTAACGTGAGTTTTTAACCACAATGAGGAAGGGCGACTGGATGAATTGATTACTGATGACTTACCAGATCCTTTGTTGTCGGTTCATTACCTCTTGCTTTCACTCTCTCCCCCTCACAACTCCGCCTCATATCCTCGATCGGCATAGGTGTGCTAGTGGGAACTTCATTGATTGTCATTATACCCGAGGGCGTCGAGACCCTTTACGCCAGCTCTGCAAGCCAGAAAAGCCTTAGCACGCGGACGGCCGATGTTGATTGGCAGTCACAGGGACTTCCTGTGGTGGTGCGATCTACATTAGACCGTAGCGGTGATGCATTATTACCGACGGACACCCCGGTTCCATTCCTATCACTAGACCACGAACCAACCGCTCCTCTTTCCGATCGTGACCAGTCGTCGAGCGTAGTGGCAGGGCTACCTGCACGAAAGGACGAAAGGGACCACTCGAGCAAAGGGGAAGCGGAAGAGAAATCCCCACATGCCTGGATCGGAGTCGCTTTGGTCAGCGGGTTCATCCTGATGTATCTGATTGATAAAGTACCGGAATTCGCTACACCGACCAAAAGCGAACGGATTCCCTACCACATTTCCCTCGATAACCTTGGATCGGGGTTGCGACGGGGCTCCTCGCCCGTGCGCGACGGAGGACCTTTGAATGCTGGCCATTCGAAGTCCCGTCGTGGACACAGCTTTGCTACGACTACGGGGTTGGTCATCCATGCTGCAGCCGATGGCATCGCGCTGGGTGCGTCCAGCTCAGATACCGGTCTGAGCTTCATTATCTTCCTGGCTATCATGGTACACAAGGCTCCTGCCTCCTTCGGATTGACCTCGATTCTGCTCAAGCAGGGGCTATCCAGCCGGACTGCGAGAGCACACCTGTTGATCTTCAGTTTGGCAGCTCCTGTTGGTGCTCTTGCCACTTTCCTCTTTGTGCATATGGTGGGATCTTCTAACAGCGACGAGACTGGCTCTTTGTGGCGGACCGGAATGCTCTTACTGTTCTCCGGAGGCACTTTCTTGTGAGTTCCTGAAACATTTTTGCTTTTTTATTTCAACGGCATGCTAACTACGACAGGTATGTGGCGATGCACACCATGCAAGAGAATGGACCTGGCTCCACCCCCCGAGAATCACATGTGAATGGATATGGTGATTCTCGTGAATCCCCGGATGGATCTGACAAGTCCATGAGAGACTTGATCGCGTCCGTCGTGGGCATGATGTTGCCGCTCTTCCTGCAGATCGGCCATGCGCATTAAGCCTTTCTTCCTTTACTTGCTTTTGCTCATGTTTTCCGCATCGCATATATCCCCAGTAGCAGGCAACGGATGCCATGTCGATTCGGGCCGTGTCTTTATCATTGCCATTTTCTTCTTCTTACCTTTGGCACCGAATGGATATCAGGAGCATATACCCCCTTATTTGGCATGTGTTCAGAGTAGGGAACTGGAGGATACCAAATATGTTTGAATAGAATCATTGTACTGAACTGGGCTGGTCATTATTGCATTTCTCACGATCACACCGACGTAGCGTGACGTTGCTCACGGGTGCTATATAAGAGCGGGCGATCACCTCGATGGGATATCATATTTGGATCATCTTACCATGTCGGGTGATGAAAAGTTTCGTCAGTCTCGTCACGCTGAATCATTGCCCTTATCTGGGTTGATCCATGGTCGAGGAACCGCGTACCGAGCCATCTACCCAAGCCGTCGGGGCATATAGTTCGTGAAGGAAGTGATCCTTCACGGATCCCTTGAACTTTCTCCGCCGAGCGGCTCTGTGCCGTCTAAGATTGGTCAAGGCTTGCGCCCGATCTGCATGGGCAGCGCCCTCTGCGGATCAGTGTGCAACGAGGCAAACCCGAGGCTCTATTGTCTCAGCCTCTTTAAGTGGAGCATGTAACGGAGTAGAAAACGGAGTTTCATTCGAGTCCGGTAGAGTGGAGAACGGAGAACACGGGGCAGAGCTTGGCGGCTTTGTCAGAGTCGAGACGGTCACGACATTCAGCTCCGCTTGGAATGTCCCTTTTCCTCATTCATCGACTTTTTTTCTCGTTACTTGGTTGATTTCTTTTTTTTGGGAGCGAGTTCACAAAACGTGGAAAGAGATACTACAAAGGTGATCATTATCGTGACTTAACCGAAACCCCCCTCCGCAGTATCGGGGTTTGGTTTTTCTCCCTTTCCCTCGGTTTTCGCCAACCGCCTTTCATCACTATCTTGAAACCCCCTCATACCACCCCGGGAATTTCCCCTCTATGCCTACAACGGCTCCGTGCGACCATTATATCTGTGAGATAATCTGTGAGGAGAGAGGGAGCAACTTGGGTTTCTATTCGCGATGGACTCCCAGTCTTTTGACATAGAGGAGTCGACTGGCTCGACCGTTTTGGATCAGTTGGATTCTCATTCTCAGTCAAATCGCGACTCCGTATCTAGCTTCACTAGTACCCCCGGCCGATCGCTCAGTATCAGCAAGAAAAACATCACTCCGATACCCGCAAACCTCCTGCCTTCGGCGCCCGCTTCTCCACCAACACCTGCGCCGAGTCCGACCCCACACCAACGCCCACCAGACTGGCACTCGGCCGATGATGAGGAGAATACATTTCTGCTGAACCTGCGCATCCACTTCAGTACCCTATCCAATACCCGGAAGCAAAAACTTCTCGAGGGTCTTTTGGACGTATGCGATAGCCAACAACTTAGCTTTGTTTCAAGTTATGTCGGACCTCGCCTGCGCAAGGATCCGTTCCTAGTCTTCCCAAATGAACTCTGTCTTAGGGTACGTTTCGTTGTTTCTCCCCGACCTATGATGAGTTGAAGGACATTTAACTGACTCATTTTTCCGCTCAGGTGCTCTCCTTTATTGACGATCCGAAGACACTCGCAAGAGCATCACAAGTCTCAATACGATGGCGGGAGCTACTCCTCGACGATATCACATGGAAGAATCTCTGCGAGAAGCATGCATACTTAGTGCGGCGGATCCAGGAGGACGACAGCATGGAACCGGCCACCCCTCAGTCCGTAGACTCCAACCTGGAAACACACTCTTTGAACGACTTACAATTACGGTCGGACTCAAATGAACCGACTGTCGAGAGCGACCCCGAACTTCCCCGCGCTTTGTCTGGCGACTGGTTGCCACTCACTAGCTTCCCTCGAAGACGTCGGACTCGACCGGTTTCCTACCGATCGCAGTTTAAGCGTAAATACATGGTCGAGTCCGCTTGGAACAAAGGTGGTCGGTGCACACAACGTCATATCACACCTGACCAAGGTGTCGTGACAAGTTTGCATCTAACTTCGAAATATATCGTTGTTGCTTTGGATAACGCCAAGATTCATGTTTATGACACCAACGGCGACAACCAAAAAACACTCCAGGGCCACGTGATGGGGGTATGGGCCATGGTTCCGTGGGATGACATTTTGGTAAGCGGAGGATGTGATCGGGATGTGCGAGTTTGGAATATGGCAACTGGGTGAGTTTGGCTTTACTGACCGCGTCCAAGTTGAGCGAAAACTGACAAATCACAGAGCGGGAATCCACTTACTTCGGGGTCACACATCAACGGTCCGATGTTTAAAGATGTCCGATCGGAACACGGCTATTTCCGGGTCCAGAGATACCACACTTCGTATATGGGATCTGACAACGGGGACATGTCGGAACGTTCTGGTGGGGCATCAGGCTAGTGTTAGGTGTCTTGCGATCCACGGCGATATTGTCGTTTCTGGTAGTTACGACACTACGGCACGGATATGGAATATCTCTCAAGGGCGCTGCCTGCGCACACTCAGCGGACATTTCAGCCAGATCTACGCCATCACCTTTGATGGACGTCGGATTGCAACTGGAAGTTTGGATACCAGTGTCCGCATCTGGGATCCGCAATCTGGACAGTGTCATGCCATTCTCCAGGGCCACACATCTTTGGTTGGCCAGCTGCAGATGCGCGGTGATACTCTTGTGACGGGTGGCTCTGATGGCTCAGTACGTGTCTGGTCATTAACTAAGATGGCCCCCATCCACCGACTGGCTGCCCATGACAACAGTGTCACCAGTCTTCAGTTTGATAATTCTCGCATCGTCAGCGGCGGAAGCGATGGTCGTGTCAAGGTGTGGAGTTTACAGACTGGCCAGTTACTGCGGGAGCTCTCTACACCAGCAGAAGCAGTCTGGAGAGTTGCCTTTGAAGAAGAAAAGGCCGTGATCATGGCCAGTCGATCTGGTCGAACAGTGATGGAGGTTTGTCACATGCCACTCTCTTTATCCTTTCTTCAGCTAATCTTGCTAGGTCTGGTCATTTGCGCCACCTCCTGAAACATATGATGACAGCGTGCTCATCCAGAGCGCCTCCAGTACGCCTGGACTCGGCTCTACAGATGACAAAGATTTGACAGTAAACTGCCGACGTCGAACCCTTTTCTCCGATCCTCCGCCGACCACCTTGGGCAGTGATGCCGACCAAGCTATGCCCGACGCACCATCTTGAACCCATTCATGAACCGTATTATCACATATATCTCCATATAACGACCACCGATATCCTACTCATTGTTCTTTGTTTCCACCTACCATCTAGCATCGTGGGTTTTGGCCTCCGTCGAGCATTTATTTCCTTTGTCCCACCTCCATTCTCAGAATGAGCCGCTGGACATTTGTCTCGTGCCTCATCTCGAGACTACCAAGCGGTTGCATATTTGGTGTTGCCTATCATTTGGGGTTTCGTTCGTCGCTTGTCCGTGCTTTCCATATCCCGCATATCCCATGACATTTTGGAAAAATTGGTCCGTCTGTCATTGCCAATGGCATTTTTGCGGAGTTTTGTTTTGAAGCTAGAGTTTTGTCCCGTGGGGCGGAATGCAGTTGTTGGTTTGGATTCATATCATCCCGCTTTGCGCTGTATCATTTCGGAGTATTGAAAAATTGGGCCCAGATGATACCTTGGGATATTACTTTTTTTTCCCCTGCGAGATTTACCTCTTTTCAGAGTCATATTTATTATATTTATACCTATCACTTAGCTTCAAAGGCTAGAGCATATTTGGATATTGTCACTCCTTTGATTTTGTAGAATAGAATGCCGACTGTGTAGGTGATTATCCGATGCCAACGGAGGAACAACAGCAAAAGCATGTCAATATAAAGGTAATTTGCTTATTGATGAACCTAGAGATGAACCGGGGATTCGACTGAAGCCGAAGTGGCGGAAGACTTGAGAGCAAAGACAAAATAGTGATGGAAGCCTTGCGTTCAGTGGAAGAATCTCTGGCTATCTGGATGAGGTAGAAGGGAGGGGGAGGAATGGAAGCTGTATTATGAATAGAAATGGTGTGAAGGCAGGTAGCTTAGCGGGTGAGAGCATAAATGTTAGAGGCGGATATAGAGGAGGATCAGCAGTTTAGTGAGGCGAGAATAGTTCTCGGGATCGTAATGCTTATCGACAAGGCAGACGAAGCGTTTAGAATTCCTTGGACCGTTGCAATACTGCAAACCTGGGAGGGGCGCACTAGAATAGAAGGACTAAAGAATGTCCATCTTATATTAAACTCTCCATTCACCACCTGGGCATAGATAAGAGGACGCAAGAGGAGAGACCTAAATCACGAAATTTTTGATCTGCAGACGCGCATCTTTCGATTAGAGCCCATCGTTGGGCCCTATCCTCCTCTGGGTCAGAAAGGGGAGCCTGAAACTCCTGTGAGACGTCTATGAGATGTTATTCCCAAGTGTGCTATAAGGCTCATACCTTTAAGAATTGGCACCAGCCTTTAATTCCTTCCACTTGTCATCTTTAGTCAAATCACTCTCGGGGTGCCGGCGAACAGCGGCCGAGATCCCGCCAAGCCATGACTGCGCAGGCGAAAGGATTGGTTGCAACATATTATCTAAGGGTGAGAATCGCTGAATTATGGCTAACCACGTGTGGATTGTTCAAACATTCCAAACATCCAGTGTGTGCGAATTCAGCGGATCGTTCAGGTGATCTTGGTACTAAAAATGGACATTGACATGTATCGATGTTTGAGACTAGCTAATGCCGGGATGCTATCGAGAATAAGCTAGTATAATAATATTATTAGCTAATTTAATATTGTTGCGAGCGGCGTTACTTATGCGAGTATGCTGAGATCTAAATATAGTCTGAAACTTTACTTGAAGACCCATGTTTGAGAAATAAATCCTCTGTCTCTTTTTATTCTCCTCACTCCCTATTCACCTTTCCAAAGACATTCTCGACAAACGAGTCCGGACTCAAGCGAGCCAGTCTCTCATCTGTAAGAAGATAGGCCCGAGGGAAACCTACTGGAATCTCCTTTCCAGAGACCATCCCAGCTAATGACTCTCCAGTGAGCCAGGATTTGTCCATTCCGTGACCATTATATCCGGCAGCAATCCATTCATCCTTACCTGCTCTCCCAGTCACACTCTCACTAAGCTGTCCCACCAGCGGTAGACCGTCCGCAGTAAAGGCCATGATGCCAGACCACATCTTCCTCACTTCTGGCGCTGTTTCATTCCAGCCTTCACGGAATATTGTTGGTAGGATTGTGGCGAGATTTTCAGCAGGAATAGGCGGAAGGACCGTATCGTCACTCACAAACACTTCTTCGGCTTTCTGTTTTTCACCGCCAATGAAAATATCGCCTGATTCGGGGTCTTGGGTAATGTAATACAATGTGTAAGACCATACACCTGTTTCTGGATCTATGATGCTTTTGCCAACGTAGTTCCAGGAGAGGCTTGACCCCTTGTTTGGGAATCCTTTACCGGCTGCCTGTACTGACATGGTTCCTCTAAAAGGGAACAGCCTTCCACTCAGCCCAGGGAGCAGGTGGGCAGCATGGCCGTTGGTACAGTGGACCACCTTGGTTGCGGATATGGTGCCACGTGGTGTGCTAAGTTTGTATGGGTAGGGATCTTCCGGTGATTCAGCCGAAAAGGAGATACCAGTGACTGGTGTAGATGACTCGATTGAAAAGCGATCAGGATATCTTTGCAGCAGTATTTCGAAGATGCCAGTGATCAGACGATATGGCCATAATGCACCAGCGCCATGTTGCTCCATAACACCAAAGAGGTCGTGGTAATTATATTTCTGGTGATGAAACGACTGCGGTTAGCATATACCAAAGCTGAAGAAACACCTCTGTTCAATGTCGGCATCATATCGCACCTGCGCTTCCTCTTTCCCCAGTAGGACGAACATTCCTTTAAGGTCGGGCAAAGCCTCTTCAAACTCAGCCAAGCCAACTCGCGCTTCCTCGAGAGATTTTTCGTCTCCAATAACTGACGTGCTGACCACTTCCCTGATCTTAGACTTCTCAGCCAGGTCGCCACCAAATGTAGCGACAACATCCCTCAGTCGTTGCATGCTGGCCAAACTAAATCTGGCAACTTCTACAGCTTGGTCGGTACCCAAAGTCGCCGATACCAGTCCGAAGCTCTCCAGGCAGTCTGACACAAGGTGGCCGCCATTACGGCCAGTTGCACTGCTTGTCACATCACGGGCCTCCAAAATGGTCACAGTCTTGCCAGCTAATGACGGATCTTCCAATAATGTCTTGGCGACACTGCAACCAGTGATTCCAGAGCCAATAATGGCGATGTCTGTCTTCGATGGTAGCTCTTGGGACTGTCTGGAGGATACCGTGGGATGCGGCGGCTCTTGCCAGAATGCAGTGGTTGGGTTGGGTCGTGGGAGCTGCGGATCGGCCTTTAGACGGGCCACGAGCGCATCTGCAGATTCGTGTGAGTGGGGACAGTCTGCGTTATTGGGTAGAAGAGTGGACCAACCTTTTGACAACATGGCTGGGGTTACTGATAGGGTGACTACCTCAGCTGATGTTTGAAGATGCTAAGAAGTTCAATTGGACAGTTGATAAGTGAAGTTATGAACAGGGAAGAGCCGAAAGGTCCGTGTGATCCTTTGCTTTATAGACGCTGTTTCTCCAAATATTCAGGCACATGTTTCTATCTTAATAAAGAAAGTCCTGCCGAACCACGCTCACACTACATCGGTTATCAGATGAACTGTTGTGTATGCGGGGTTGTACAGATAAGCACCGGTCCATTTACTGTGCGTTGATTGGCTGATGGGAAGGTAGTGGGTTTGTAACCACACTAAATTATCGATGACCAATAGAAGCATTGTGGGGATATAGATTTTCCTCACATACATTAACAAAATGCATACTAATGAACTAGTGTCCGGGCCTTGATTTTGCGATTAGGCCACCGTAGGGCGTCACAGGACTCATGCTAGCGGCAAATAACTAGCTTTTATTTACCGGACCATAGTGTTGTGGTGTATTTAAAGGTCGCGGTGTTCTGTGAAAGCCTAAATTTCTCAACTGCTCCCTTCACCCTTCAAACTTCTTCTGCTTACATATTATCAAAGATTGCGACTCGCCATGGATATCACCAGTAAGTGTTTGGTCCCCTCTAACCCAAGAGCACAGAAGCTGAACCTGATTTCAGAACGTATGCACGCCCTGCTTAATAAGCCTCCTGGGCTGCCGAGTCCGCGGCCAACTGTATCAGCTTGGCAGGACCCCCCTCATTCAACCGTTGGGGCGATTCAATCGCCCAAATTACCATCCGAAGTCGACGTTGCCATCATTGGCTCTGGAGTGACCGGCTGCGGAGTCGCACACACACTACTGAACCGCCCAAACGCTTCGAAGCTTCGGGTTACCATACTCGAGGCACGCGAAGCAGTCAGTGGTGCCACAGGCCGCAACGGAGGTCATCTTGTATCTAATGCAGATGACTTGTTTCCGCCAGTGGCCGAAGCGATGGGAATGGATGAGGCGAGGAGTGTGGCCCATCTGAACGAAAGAACAATTGCTCGTTTGAAAGAGATCGTTGCCGGCCTGAGCGAAGAGGACCAAGCAGCAGTAGAACTGCGATCTCTGGCTAGTACCATTGCGTTTGAGGATAGGGAGACTTTTCGCGAGGCTAAACAGGCGATTAAATTTGTCCAACAGAATAAGGAGCAGTCGGCTTACGCAACATCGGAAACAATAATTCCTGTGGAACGTGCTAAGAAGGTGAGTATGCAGATTTTATTCCACCTACGATCCAATTTCTAATGATGCTATACATAAAGAAGTGGAAATACAACCGAAATATTGTTGGTGCCGCCCAACAGACGGGAGCCGCTGCTTTGTCGCCGTACCGCTTGTTTACTGCGCTATACAAAATTTTGCTCGAAGAGAACCAAGGCCGGTTCACACTGGAGACCAATACGCCTGTTATTTCAATCAGCCACAACCAGAGTGCCGCTGCAGATAGCGCAGCGTATCTCCTTCAGACACCTCGAGGATCAATTCGAGCTCACCACGTCATTCACTGCACGAACGGCCACGCGGGCCACTTGATACCAGGCCTCGTAGGGAAGCTATGGCCAGTGCGAGCGACTATGTCCCGCCAGAGAATAGGAACTTCGTTTCCACGGCTAGGGGACCAAGTTTCTTGGACCTATCGTAACAAGGCAAGTATGGATCCATCTTCGGGAATCATCGATATCGGATTATACTACGCCCAACAAAATGTCCACACGGGTGATCTCTGGATTGGTGGCGAGGTGCAGAAAATCGATGATATGCTGAGCGCGGATGACTCGATTATTTCGGAACATGCCAAGAATAACCTATGTTCCGTGGTGCCCAAGATCCTGCAAGTCTCTGGGCCAGTTGAGCCATTATCTGTCTGGTCTGGTATCATGGGCTTTACTGCTGATGGGCTACCGCTGGTTGGGCAGCTGCCTGCGGCCTTTACAAATCGTGCGGGCGGTGGTGAATGGATTGCTGGTGGTTATAACGGCCATGGCATGGACAAGGCCTGGTCGTGTGGTGAAGCTGTTGCTCGAATGATTCTGGGCGAGCAGCCACCGTCCTGGATGCCGAAATCATTCTTACTAGGCGAAGAGAGGATTAAGCTTATCATTGGGCAAGATGAGCAGAGCCTGCCATCTATCTTTCTCGACAGAATGGGGATTGTTCATGATGATGCTGGCTCTCTCACATCCCATTTATAAGGACCTGCTATTTCCGTGTGGGTGTACACATACAGGTAGAGTTTCAAGATAGGAATGTATGGAATATTATTGGTAACTCTACCTATTTGACCGCATCTTTGTGTGGCAAAATCACTTGTAAGGGGATTGCGAGGGCCATGGTTCACGCTCACGCTCACGCTCACTCTCACCCATACATAGACTCTATTCCACTTGTATAAATCTCCATCCCGCTGCAGGGTTTCAAATTGCGTGCGATGTGGGAGCCATGTGAACGGAGTCCTTGAATAGAAACAGATGACAGGAAGGAAAAAGGAAAACATTTAAAGCAACGAACTCTTTTAATCTCCCCTGCTGCCGGAGATATCCTTCGAAATCTCCCACCGACTCATCCTCCGACTTTCTCTTTCTTAATCCAACGGTCATGTGCCCCCATTAATCAGACCTTAGAATTATGATAGGTCCTGCAGAACTTTCCCACGAGCTAATGTTCATACGAACTAGATGCATTCTTGGAGAGTTCAAGACGGACAATGCTTGCTTCGAGCATTGGATTATCTGCTCTAAACTTCGCGGGCCCCGATTCACTATAAAGCTAATTCTTACTGCCCATCGACACATTCTCGCCACCTCCATACCAAAGACGTCCCCTTCGAATAACCAGGTTCTGCTGTCCAACAATCCATTCACCTCCTTCGGGAACGGTACCATCTGCCTGAGGCCAGAACTCAGCTTCAAGCTTCTTGTTGATGGCCTCAACTTTCTCCACCAGCATCTTCACGCGTGCACGATCAAGCTCTGCCCCTTCCGCTCCCTGGACGATAAAGTCTTCGTTGTTGATGAACCGTGCGATGGTAACATGTGCCGACGGAACGATATACCGCGAAGCCACTGGGAGTTGGGCTTGGCGAACCATCTGGAACACATCCCGGCGGAGGTGATGATACGAGTAATCATCACCGTTGTCCCCAGCTGGCAGGTTTTCACCCGCAGCTGGAACAAAGCTCAGTGCCATTGCAGAGGCGTCGAAGCTAACCATCGGCTTCAAGAGACGCGACTTGTGAGTAACGGGATATTCAGCAATCTGTGCCGCGGTCATATCCTTGGAAGCTTGAAGATTCTGAACAAGATTCTCAATCTCCTTTTCGGTCAGAGAGTGCGCGACTTCCAGCACTGTTGTGTGCAAGTTTTGAGGGGGCATAAGCCAAATTGCTGTTTCCAATTGAGTCAGCTAAAGGGTCTCGAGGAGTCGATGCTATAGGCATTTGGGAAGCTTACAAGGGGAAACCTCCTTCAGTTCGCTTTGAATAAAGCATGTCAGGTCACGGATGTGAGGAGGAGGCCTGGCCCAGATAACAAGGCAGTTTCGAGGATCAAGGTATCCATCTTCCTTTCCAGGACCATCCAGTTGGCTAAGGATAGGATCCAAAGACCACCCAGGAAAGCTGTCTGCTAGGATCTTTGTGCCCTGTTGCTCATTTCTAGTCACACGATGACCTTGATAACGCAATTGCAATGCGGTCTGTGCAGACGTTAAGAATAATTAATGTCAACAATTTCCATCCTGAAGCATTCATTGAACATATCAATAACTCACCAAATCATGGTTGGTCTCTGTGATCAAGACCTGGAAGGGATTATCCTCAGATATGACAAGCGAAGACATGACGAAAAGGTTGAGGAAATTTGATTGGTACTCTATTTTCGACGAAAGTCCTAAGTCCTTGGGGAGGATGGCGCTTTTAACAACACAATCTTCATGAGATTGAGCTGCTTGGCACTGACGAATCATTCATGAGTCATGTACTGAAATAACTGAAACACGGTATCGATCTTCAGAGATGAAACAATACGAATATGATGGCCCCGCAGTGGAGAAGTTCCCCAACGTCACTAAACTTAATTTGGAAGCGAGGATAGAACAGTCCTTCATGGCTTTTTGCTCAGCCACGATGATATAGGGGTTCTGAAAACACGGGACGATCAAAATGGAAGTGAATCCTGAATATCGATGGTTGAACGTGGCAGGGGGCTTGACTCGTAATTTCTTTTTCTATTTCTGAAATTGGCAGCTTTTCGATCGACACATCGCGGCTTCCGGTCGAGCAGTGAACACCCTTTCTTCGCTCGGAAAACTCGAAAGTGGATCGCCGCAGGTCTTGATCCTCCTCTTATTTCGTAGGCTGTTTCAATATTTGCAGCCCGGGTTTTAAGGCTGTACATGTTGCAAGAGGTACACCCGGCACTTGCACGGACCATGGTTCAGATCAGATCTACCCGGTGTATCACGTGACAAGGCCGATACGCGTGCCCTCGGGTTTAGGCCAAACATCGAGGAGCGAGCTTATGGTTCCGGATTTCGGAATCACAAAGCCCGATGCTTACAATCCATGAACATCTGGGAATGTCTGACGAAGTGAATACATTAGCAAGCAGCAACCTTGGAATCACTATATAACTCTCCCTCCTTCTCCTCCATCATCTCCCTGTATTCCACAGCTTAATAAAATCACTCCAGCTTCCTTCTGTTACAGACTTCTGGAAACACTATAACTCACGTCATCAGTGACAACCCTGGCCTGCACTTGACATTGCAAATTTCCTGGATTAATAAAACCTTGCACATCTCTCTATTTTCAACATGGTTGACCTTCAAACTATTCTCCAATCCAATAGTCGCCTCGCAGACGTGATAGAACCCCAAGTTGCTCTATTCGTAGGCGCAACCTCCGGGATTGGTCTCGGCATCCTCAAGGAATTCGCACAGCGTGCACTAAACCCTCGCGTTTATCTCGTCGCTCGTAACGCGGCTGCTGCAGCTCCTCTTGCCGAAGAATTACGCCGTATCAACCCCGGCGGCACATTTGAAATCATCGAGAAAGACGTTTCGCTCATCAAAGATGCTGAGAAGGTAGCCGAATTTGTCAAATCCAAGGAGTCCTCAATAGACTTGCTTTGCTTGTCTGTAGGTTTTTTCTCGCTGGATGGAAGACAAGGTGAGTACCCAAGACCAATAGCCCATTATGGTGTATACTAATCAGCAACAGATACAACTGAGGGTCTCGACGCCAGTTTGACAACTCGCTATTACTCCCGTATTCGGATCACCCAGCTTCTACTCCCTTTACTTAACCAGTCTAAAAGCCCACATGTTCTGTCCATACTCGCGGGCGGAAAAGAGGGAACCATCCACGAGGACGACCTGGGTTTGGAGAATCCCAAAAACTTTTCTGTTGGCTCTGGTAACGCCCATGGTGCTACGATGATGACGTTCGCACTGGAGCATCTCGCTTCAGAGAATCCTCGCATCAGCTTCGTTCACGCTTTTCCCGGACTTGTGGCTACTCCGCTGTTTAATCGCATTGCTGGAGGTGTCCTGGGTATGGTGCTACGTTACGCTGTGGCTCCAGTGCTCAGGCTTTTTGCTAGGAGCGTGGCTGAAGCAGGCCAAAGGGGCTTGTTCACTGCCATCAGTGCACGTTATAGTGTGGACGATGGTATAGTCCCCCTGGTTGGAGATTTACAGAAAGCTCAACGAACCGAAGGTGGTATTTTCACCATAAATGAGCATGGCGATGCTGCCGACAATGCGAGTGTTCTTGAGGATTTCAGGAAGCGTGGTGTGGATAAGGAAATTTGGGATCATACTATGGAGGTTTTTGCTGGTGTTTCGTCGCGCTAAACTGAGGTGGAATATGTACGATTCTTTCGAGAATTGGTATTATACCGGCTTTGATCTCACTGGGGGTGCTTCTGGATCTAATTAATCTTTTTAATTCTAAATACTACAATTTACGGCACAGATAACAAACCAGAGCAAGGTAGACACGAGGTCCGGGTGCAAGTTAGCCGCACTGCCAAGGATTTCCTAACAAGAGTAGTTTTGTAGTGATCAGGATTTATAGAGCGATACAACCGCTAGGGTAGTGGAGTACCCTTGCTAGACATCTAATGCACCTAAACTAATCGAAACCCGCTCTCCACAATAAATTCTTCGATTGGTACAGTAGTGAAATGGCGCCCGTGTCCATCTGTGAAGTGGGAGTTGAGTTCTGGATCATTGCCGGTAGATAATGGACGAAGAAACTCAACTACGGCCGTTTGACCGTTTCTTTCAGCCCAATCAGCGGCGGTATTGCCTGCGGGGTCTCTGATGTAAGGTGATGCCCCTTTCTCGACCAAGAGCTTAACAGAGTCCAGCAACCCCCTCCCGGCCGCATAATGAAGAGGGGTTCCTATGCCGCTGTACATATGATAATAATACTCTTCCCCGCAATTTTGATACATAATATCATTGAGCGGAAGCTCTTTCTCTAAAAGATATTCCAGAACTTCAAGCCGATTATCGAGCTCGCGCATCGCCGCATAATGCATCACCTGGCCTTGTGATAACGAGGCACCGTGGTTAAGCAGAATTTGGATAATTGCAAAGTTGGCCTCCCTAAACGCGATAGACAGCGGAGTGCAATCTTTGTACCTATCACATCGCCGATTAGGGTCTGCTCCGTGGGCTAAAAACCACTTGGTCAAATTCGCGTCGTGAAAAGAAGATCTATATAAGGTATGTCAGCATACTGTAACCCTTTAAGAACGAAACTGGCTCACGCAAGGGCGGGCGGTGTATTTGAGTCAATTGGCGCGTTGATGTCCCACCCGTGATTAAGGAATTCCTGCAAAATTTGGTATGACGTTTTTTCGGTCGCCTTCATAAAAGCAGAGGACTCATGGGAACATGATTGTCAAGAAGACATGTAACGATTTCGAGTAAGTTATTTTCAATTACGTCGTAAAGCACAGGGACTGTTTGCGCTTCGAAAGTTTCGTCGTCAGTGGACTTTTCTCGCATTTTGGAAAGGACGGCATGCGTTTCTTCAACGTTGCTAGATAGAGCGGCCGCATAAAGGGCCATTTGGTCAAGGGCAATAAGGTCGGAATTTGGCATTTTTGGGATTAAATTCAGAAGAAAAGCGACGAGGGCGGAATTGTGAACAGAATTAAAAGACTGCTGGATTGTGTTTTTTGACCATAAAACAAAGCGAACTGTCAGCCTTGCGGAGTATCTCTGCACGAGTCTTTAATCGCACGTGCAGCAGAGTCCGGCCAACTTTACAAGGCATGGGAGGAGAAACAAGGACAGAAGGCTAGTAATAAGGTGGCAAGCTTTGATATTGTGTAATTTTTTCACTTCAACAATGTGACCTTTGGTCATTCGAAATCTTACTGCCGCTGAAAGTATTGAAGCTTATAGATACCGAAGCATCCCCAGCTTCATTCCACGCTTCCTATTGATTACATAAATAATTCAGATATCATCTTTCCAGTTGCTTGATATTTTTACAGAATACACCTTCCTCCATAGACTTCCACACTTAATGCAGTAATACCGCGAAAATAAAAATAATTTAGTTCAGGCCCGATGCTGCTGGAAGTGCTGACTAAGGCCTCTCCTGAGGCTGCCGTCAAAGGTTGGAAATACGTCGTTTCCTTACCAAAAGTCAGCGAGATCTGAATATCTACCTAAGGAGACACTGCACATGTTTTAGGTGTTCTAGTTGAACACGTTCTCTGGAGCATAAGATGCGCATGTGGTCCGGTCAACCGTGCCCTTCAGACTGATTTGCGTGACCCCCGTCTGTGGAACCCACCGAACCCCAGAAGCGGGGAGGCTGTTCGCCACCAGTCTAATTCTGCGCCTCTGCGCCTAGAAGAGCTACTTTCTATACACGGCTTAGATCATGGTGTATGGGGGGAAACCTAGCACTGGATGTTACCTGTGCCGCAAGCGGAAGATTAAGGTACGACACTGTGCCTCCATCTACAATCATTGTTTATTTTCATTTCCGGCTTATTCATTTTCTTTATCAATTACTAAATTCACTTCAGTGTGATGAAGGGCGCCCCGAGTGCCGAAATTGCGGTGTCTATGGCCGGCCTTGCCCGGGATATCGCCCCGATGCAGTTTTTCGCAATGAGAACACGAAAGTTGAGCGCCAAGCAAAGAAGGACACGCTTCCTTCAAATAGCAGCAGCCAAAGTGTGACACCCCTCTCACAGTCTCCTGGAAGTGCGGATTGTCATTCTAGGGGCTCCTCAAGCACTAATACCTCGCTGTCGCTGATTCCCATCGCGGACGCAACATGGGAACATCGCGCAATATGTTACTTTTTCGATCAATATATAATCAAGCCTGACATGGAAGATGGCATGGGCCACCTGGATTATTTACCATCGCTTTATTCGCAGATTGACCAGCAGAAATCGACATCTTCTTGTCTTCGGTGGGCGGTGGACGCGACGGCGTTTATGACTCTCGCCAATGTTTCACGGGCACCCCAGCTCATGATGAAGGCCCGTCGAGGATATGGAAAGGCCTTGAGTAGTCTGCGTGAGGCTTTAGCATCACCTACCGAGGCTCTGAAAGATGAAACATTTGCCTCTGTGGTTATTCTGTCTCTCTTCGAGGATGTAACTGGTGAACGAAATGGGCTATATAGCTCTCACACCGCTGGGTTTGAGTTCCTCATGAAAATAAGAGGCAAAGGTCAACTAGATAACCGACACGGTCGTGATATGTTCAACTTCGCCTATACACATACTGTATGTTCCTCCAATTCCCTCACTGCAAAGTAATTCTGACAAGAGTATAGTCCGTTGAGATTCTCGCGTTGGGGGATAAACCTCGGGTCGACATGGACTGGATTATAGAACAACTAAACATCGACGATCCCGTCCAGCGTCTCATGCTGGCTGCCTCCAAATTGAGCCAACTTTTTTTGGCGATGCAAGCAGCACCCACTCCACTCGATTTAGCTACTGTCAAAGAGTGGATGACTGCTGGCCAGGAGTGTGATTTCGAGCTCTCCCAATGGACCCTCCATCTCCCCGATCGCTGGCTACCGTTAGTCGTCTATTCAGCGCAAGGCGAGACCCTTCTTACATATAACCGCATCCCCAACTGCGTGATCTGGAACTATTACCGAGCCGTGCGTATCATGCTACAACAACTCCTCCTCAGTCTCAAACGAACCTACACCGACATCATCTCGAAAAACAAGGCGCCCGGTGATCCCCTTGCCATTAATATCGCGCTGGAGGAGACTAGTTTCCGGGCAGTCATTCAAGAAATGACCAATGACGTCTGTCGTAGCATTCCTTTTGGAATGTCCGATGTGGATACCCTTGGCCGACCAACAAAACCAGGAGACTATCAAACAACAGTCCGGGCCGCGCAAGGCTATGGTCTCCTCTGGCCACTCTGGTACATTGTATCATGTGGAATGCCCTCACCACAACAGGTGAATCAGATTAGCTTGGCGCTATATCGCATTGGAACTCAACAGGGCATCAATCTTGCACTGATTCTGGCCCGTGAAGCCGAACGAATCCGTGGCGATAACAATTCCTTTCGAGCGCCTCCGCCTCAGATCGGACGTAGTGGAGTTCATACTCCATGATGATCGTATTGCATTCTTGTTTCATACTACTTTTTAAAACTCTTACGGATATCGATTGGCGTTGCAGATGGACATACATAAAGGGAGGGGGGCCTGGAGTCATATTTTCATTATGTACATAATTCAATGTAACTTGATATAAATATACCAAGTGGAGCTGACGGCATTGACCGGTTGTCATGACGTCATGATTTCTGGTGATCCCAGTCCCTGATTGTCGCGTGTTCGGCTTGAATTCCTTGAGCTTTGGGTTGGATTGATTTCGGCTTTCCAAAAGGATTTGATAATTAGATCGGTACATATTGCCTATTTTAATATTCATACCGGAGCATATGACTATTCTAGAGCTATTGGTGAACCATGAAAGAATCGGAGATCGCGGATCGCAGTGTTACTGATAAGCCCCATCGTGCCGGTCTAGCCGTTCCCGTCGGCCCATTGATACTTGGGGATAAGCTTGCGCATTGGGCGCACTGACGACATACTTCCAGCCTTGTTCTCCTCTCCTTGTTATTTCTGATTTCTGATTCCCGGCCTCTTGCTTTGTATCTTCTCCCTCAACCCAGTGTGTGATCATGGCCCTCCAAGAACGCAAGCTTCCCTTTGGGAAGATCGAACCCAACTCTGCCAAGTACTTCACCAGTTGCATGTTTGGTGGAATTATTGGTATGCTCTTCTTCATGTGTTCCCTTCTTTAATCGTAAATTGAGCTAGTGCTAATGAAACCCTCTTTCATTCCAGCTTGTGGTATGTAATATCGCTCTTTAGAATTTCTCTGCACCCAATTGACAACCCCACCTCTTAAGGACCTACTCACACCGCCGTGACACCACTGGATCTCGTTAAATGCCGTCGCCAAGTCGATCCCAAGATCTACACCTCGAATATCCAGGCATGGCGCTCCATCTTCGCAAAGGAAGGCTTGCGCGGCGTGTTTTTCGGCTGGTCCCCCACTTTCCTGGGATACTCGTTCCAAGGCGCCGGCAAGTACGGTCTGTATGAGTACTTCAAGTATCTATATGGGGACCATTTGTTCCCAGAATCAAACCGCACTTTGGTCTTCTTAGGTGCCAGTGCGTCGGCTGAGTTCTTCGCTGATATGGCCCTCTGCCCAATGGAAGCTATCAAGGTCCGCATGCAGACTACTTTGCCGCCCTATGCAAACAATCTGCGTGAGGGATGGAGCCGTATTATGGCTAAGGAGGGCTTTGCTGGTTTCTACAAGGGACTGTATCCTCTGTGGGCTCGGCAGATCCCTTATACCATGACCAAGTTTGCGACCTTTGAGGAGACTGTTAAAATGATCTACAAGACTCTGGGTAAGCCTAAGGAGAGTTATAGCCAGTTGACACAGACTGGGGTTAGTTTCCTGGGTGGATACATTGCTGGTATCTTCTGTGCTGTTGTCAGTCATCCGGCCGATGTCATGGTGAGCAAGTTGAATGCCGATCGGAAGCGTGAGTCTCTTGTTTTGTATTGATTTTGAGAATTTGAGGTCAGTAACTAATACTCAATTTAGCTGGCGAGGGTGCGATGACTGCTGTTTCACGAATTTACCGCAACATCGGGTTCTCCGGCCTGTGGAATGGCCTGCCCGTCCGTATTGTAATGCTGGGCACGTTGACCGGATTCCAGTGGTTGATGTAAGTTGCTCCCATCTGTCGAGGAATTAACACGCACTAACCTTCTATACGATAGTTACGACTCATTTAAGGTGTTCTTGGGTCTGCCGACTACTGGTGGACACTAGATAGAGAGAACATAGCTAGTTTGGAATGGATAGCATTTAATCATTCACCGCCTTTGATATCACGGCAGAAACAAATCGCGTAGACAGAGTGCGACTCCTGCACATCTGCTCCTTGCAACGGAAGGATTCCAGCTTCTTCTTTGAATTTCACGGGTGGACGCCAGCATCCCATATATAATCCACTGTATACAATTCCACTTGGATTGTTGTCATTGCCGTTCAGATCACCATCTTTCACTCCTCCATCTCCACCCCATTACCGATCGAGTCCACCCATCCATCGACTCCCGGCAAGACCGATTAACAAAGAAATCCCGATCCTTCATTCCAACAAACTGCCGCATACCAACAATCGCTCTCCTTAAAGCCTCCACAATGGAAGCTCGGCCCTCAACCTCCGCAAACCCTCCCAGCGTGGAAATCGCCTACAAGCGCAAATGCATTGCGCTAAAGAAGCGCCTTGCCGAAGTCGAGGTCGAGAACGACATGATTCGTACCCGTAACCGTCGTGGCTGGCAGTACATTCAAAAAATGCGCCTGGAGTCTTGTATGCTGCTGGAACGTCTCGCCAAGGTCACTAGCATGGCCAACGAGGCCCAGTCCGGTGCTGCGGACCCGGAATTGCGCGCCCGTGCGGCGGCAATGATGAATGATTCTGGTTCGATGAATGGTGCGGGTGCTGGACAGGCTGGAAATGGGAGATATTTCGATGATGAGACTGAGGGTAGTTCGGATGAGCAGCCGCGGACTGTGAGTAGCTATACGATCCCTTTTTGACCTTGTCGAGTCCTGGTCTTTGAGACATATTTGATTTGCATCGTCGCTATACTTGAAAAAAATATTCTGTGCAAAGTAGCTGTTAGCTAACTTGACTTCTTTCTCTCCAGCCCGAAGAACGTCCCCTCCGTGTTAAGCGCTCCCGCAAATCTAACCTCCCGGTTGATGGCGGCGACGAGGATCACCCTGCTCAAGACCACGCCAATGAGCCTGTAGATCATGAGGGAGGTGGTGCGTTGCCCCGTCTTGCCCCTGCTCCAAGTCAGCAGGATCTTACTTCTTCATTCCGTGTCCAGACCGGTAGCAATGGTTCTGCGCATGAAGGCGAGCAAACACCCCTCAGTCAAGATAATCGTGAGGGCCAGTCAGAGCCTGCACATGCTGAGGCTGCTGATTCGGGGATTACGCCTATGGATATGGATATGACTGAGCCTAAGGCTGAGGAGTAATGATAATTCTGCCTATCTTTCCTTTTTCTTCTTTTCTTACGTTGGACCCATGGTTGGTTTGGGGTTCGTTTTGTGTCTTTCTTTTCCACGGAAAAAGGGTTTCTTTTTTTCTTGATCGCTTTACTTTTTTTTTGCTTAGGCTCCGTGTCTTCTCATACAGCGCTGATATTGATTTTTCTTTCTTATGACCTGTTTTCTTTTCTCGTTTTCTATCTGCCATGCTTTCGGATCCGTCATCTCTATAGGCTACTGCATGGTTGCGCGTGTGACTGATACCAAGGATAAAATACTATATTCACTACTAGGTTTTTATAGCTGGCTGTTGTACGGGTTGTAGTTAACTAAATTCGTCTGGATCGATATGTATTCAAGGTATGAACATCGAGAATCTGTACAAAGAAATAAAAGCTCGCGCCGCAACCCCATTTCCTTGGACCAACCAAGGCAGATAACGATCCCATTAAGCAGACAAAGATGAATTAGGTAGCGTATGCGGAGGTGGCCTCTTCTGCGTGCAGTGAGCAATTGGAGCACAGCTCCAATACGACGTTGCCAGAAATCGGAGAACATTCTGGAACTTATTGCGAGTTGACAGCAGAGAGAAGATAGCACAAATCGGGTCTGGGCTCTGGCTTCTCCGAAACAAAGGATATTGGGTAATGGAGGATTTGTAGGCGTTGCCTTTGTATCATGCAAGATATCAATTTTCAGGTAGTATCAAATGGCGGGATATCCGGTTCGAGGTCTCGGAGGTTACTGGTAGTAATTCGAGACAGTATCGGTAGAAGTGCGGAATCCGAAAGCTCAGTCGACACCGGCGTAAAGATCGACAACAATATTGATACCCGCAACAATAATCTCGGCAGCAATTAAAACGATAACTGATATTCATTAGCATACTCCTGGTTATAGTAGGTAGGAGAAAGCTTACCGATCCATTCAAGATATTCGCCGTGGCGATGCGTCAACTGATCCTTCAACACAGCAAGAAGATCGGCAATGACATCCAATCGCTCTGTAAGCAGGCTAACTCTCTGGTCCATCTCCAGATAACTTCGGACGGCTTGATACACGGGTTCCAATTGGGGCTCGGCCCAGAAGAGTTCTGGACTATCCAGAACAGACCCTTGCAAGTGAATGTTGATTCGCAAGATGAATAGCTCTCCGATCTGCATATTGATTTGCTTCCGCGTCAGATTGACACTACCTGTCTGCGCGATCTGAGCAGGCAACGGGGCGGTGTCTGAAATAGTTTCGGATAGCAGGTCCTCAAAGAGAGAGGTCTTGACTGATTGGGACAAGGCATGTGAGATTGCCAACTTGATCATGTGGTTGCGAGGCTCGCGGAGCGAAATAAAATCGTTGTATATACGAGCCTGATATTCCCGCGCATAGTAGAAGTTGAAATTCTCGACTTGTGTGTCATCCGGACTCAATATAGAGGACGCAAATTTCGATATGTCTGACAAGAAACGTGATTCTTGTGCAGGGGTCATACCCCATATGACAACAGTTCCGTAGTCAAACAAGAAGACCTCAGGCATATGAATCGTCGTGTCAATATCATACTGCTGCTCCTGTGGCTGCGATGCGATTATTGCATGTTCTGTGTTGTCGGGGTGAGCCGCTGCCTCTTCGCGGAAATCGATCAGATCTTCCCTTCGGGACTTCGTGTTGTCGTCCACCTCGACGACGCTATCTGAAAACCTGCGCTCGCTTGTTCGCCGCTCGTGGTGGCCATTGTTGGTAGGGGGTGGGAAAACCCTCGTGTTTTGCTTCTCTTCATATTGATAGTCGAAACCGGAGTAGACGCACTCATCGTATAGCTTGGGATTGGCCCCACGGGTTTTGGCCCGGGATTTGAGGAATTTAATCACTCCTTCTAGGCGATAGGAATTGGCCGTACAGTACGCAGTCACCCGAGGAATGCGGTCTCGGTCGGCCTTGCCTAGCCGGGCCGCATGGCTTCGTGCGGCAGGCTCTTTGATGCGAGTGATTTGCGAATAGACATCGCGAGGGAAATCCCCATCACCCTCTTCCTCTTCAGCAGTCACTGGATCCGGAAGCAGTTTCAATTTCTGTGCTTTCTTGGTCGTACGCTGCGGGCCAATTTTCGACGCGTTGGCCGTATTCGGCGGTGTGCTGTAGGGAGCACCATGGCTATTGCGACGGCGAAGTTTGCTGTTCAAGGCTGACAGCATAGGCTGACTAGCAGGTCGAGGCGAGCCACCTTGGGCATTGATATTTTGAACAGGGGAAGAGCCGGTATGCAATGGACGAAAAGTGGGATCGGAGGTGGTGCCGCCATACGTACTGATTTGCGTCAGAGGGTTGAATGTCACCGACCGCGACGTCCGATTCGCCCGCGGGGACGCCGGGTTGTGGTGGTTGGGTAACAGGGGGGAATCTTCTGCAGCAGACGCCATGGCGTAAAACAGCTCCGCTGGGGAGAGAATGGAATGAAGCTGGAAAATTCGAAGGTTGAAGCTTCCAAGGTCAGAGCTCCGCACGTGGTCCCCACCTTATTAATCTGCGATCGGGACTGTTGACGCAATTGGGGATTTAATGCACTCAATGTTTCTAGAAGTCTATGTTGGGCAGATTGAGACTTGGTAGTAGGAACCTTATCATGTTGAGATTATTCTCATTATTCTCCAAGTCTTGAGATTTTCTTATTTTATTTTCGGTTCTCCCCTTGCATTGACAGGACTACGCGATACTGATACCAGCCGGAAGCAGCTATTAATTGTCAACGAATTGTACATTAACATCCCGAGGTCGCTATGAATTTTTTGGAAAATGACAAAGGCCAAAGCCTAGTGTAAATTAATACAACTTTTTAACGGCGCACAAACCCTGAGGAACCACCTGCTGTCCTGCGCAGTCCGTTGACATGCCCGGTACTTCGCTGTCCCTTCATCCAGGCATCCTTCACATTCCGTCCAGCCTTGGAGGCCTTGGGAGCGAGGGTTGTTGTCGACTTTCGCTTTGCAGATGGCGCATCAAGCACTCGAATGGTAACATCGCCCACTTGCACATCCTTGGGGGCCTTCTCCGTCTTGTCCAAGAATCGCAACTTATTCGACTTCTTTGGCACGAATGACTCTTCTGCTGGAGGGGTCAGAGCTCGGATCGCAGGCTCGGCATTCAAAATGTCATCGGGCAGCAATGCGGGCAGAGCGCTCCGGCGAGCATCTTGTGTGTTTGAGCCCTGAAGGGTGGCTGTGCTTTCGGAAAGTAGATCATCGCTGCCAGTGGCTTCCTTGACCTTTGACTTGGCTTGCAACTTCCGACTCGCGTCGAGTTTCCTCCGCTTTTCTTTCTTTAGTTGTTCCTCTCTGTTGCATGTTAGAAAGACAAAATCCATAGAGCAGACTGGAATTTATGACTGGAATTTATGAAGTGATAGCACATACAATTGCTTCGCTTTTTCTTGTTTCTTTGCCTTCTCCTTCATCTGCAAGAGCTGGGCGGAATTATCGATTGTCTCGGGCGCCTCATCATCGTCGCTGCTGTCGTCTTCCTCGTCGTTGTTCGGTGCTTGGGGGATCTGTTCAGGCTGGGGCTCCGGTACGGTAGGCTCCTCACTACCAAATCGGAAATGGCTCTTGGGTTCGGATTCTGTTGATTTCTTCTCCTCTGTCTTAGGAGAGCCGTTCTCCTCATTGTCGATCTCCGCAGCTTCTAAGCTATTCCGCTTTTGCCGCTTGGTTTTCTGCTCGTCGGTCGGTGCCTTGCGCTTTCCTTGCTTCACAGCACCATTGGTTTTCGGCGACTTGGAGGCATCCTTAGCCGCAGCAGTCTCTCCTCGAGTTGAGGTCACCATTTCCGATGTGGTTGCGGCGAAGGCGCCAGCAGGATCTGCAGGGTTCTCTTGAGATTCTGATCGCGCAAATAGACCCTTAGCCGCAGTGACTAGGTGAGAGAGCATAGAGATCTGTATATACAGAAAACAAAAGAAAATCAGGTCCAAAGGTGGATGTGATGCGTGAAGCTGCTGCGGGATGCTACAAAAAAAAATAGTTATCGGCCTTAAGAGATTTCCCGAGATAACGGGATCATGTGATCCCCTCCATCAGTCCAAATACGAGCGACGAACAGACTCGATATTATTTTTAGGTTTTTCAATTGAAAAGCTGGACTTGAAATTCTTTCATATCTTACGGCTTTATACTCTAGTACTTCTTCTGTGTAGTAGGTGACCACCTGAGCATTGAGAATCAGTTCTTGAGAACATTGGACCTTCCAAGGTTGGAAAGTCCCACGCTAGGATATGTATCGCCATATCCTCCTGTGCTGCTTTGTCCACGGTTGTATTGGGCACCAAGAAACCTTATATCATTTCCAAACTTGAAACTTCCACCTTGGAAGGCCGATAGGAAATTGCCAAAAATTTGCATTGTTTTTTTTTATCGAAGAAAAAACCACTTTGAGGTGCAAATTAGGTACTTGATGTTGGAAAACATATGCACGCTAAGGATTTTTCTAGAGTGCTCCCAAAACACTTGACCATACGAGGCTTAAAGGGGTTGAAATTAAGTTCATAATATCTGAGAGTTATGTATGCTTATCGATGGTTCAACACGTGAAGCCTTAGAAGATAATTGAAGGACTGGCCTGGCTATTTATCTGAGAATTCATAGATGTATATGGAAGGCTTTCAAAGCTCAAGATTGTCCTCTAGAGAGGTTATAATTGAACGAAAAGCCTCCCTCAAGGTTATCTGCATATTCAGTTTCTTACCCAATCGGCATATGATAGGACATAATGTCCAGAAATATCACAGGAAGCGGCCAGGCTTGGCCAGCCACTGACCAACGTAGTTGAAGCAAGTTTCAGCAGTATTGCCATATTCACCAGGGTAAGACTCGCACTCAGTGCAAGTGACAATAGTGTGCTGAGCACCCTCAATGTAAGCAATACAAGTATCATTGCTAGTAGCCTGGAGGTGGAGCTTCTCAGCATTGAGGTACTCGTAGTGACCGGTCATACCCATAGTCAAAAGAGGAACCTTGACACCAGCAATGGCAACGTGAGGAGCAGTCTGGCTAGAGGCATAGTCGATACCGTCCAATCCGTCTACCTTGATGTTGAAGGTGTCCTCGACTCGAATAGCAAATGTCGAGAGGAAACGACGGACGGTAGTCTTCAAAACACCGCTCTCCCAGTTGTTGGAGTAGTCATTGAAGTTTGCTGGAACTCGGACAGAAGGAACAATTTGAGTGGTGGTTCCGTTTTCGTGCAGAAGAGGCCAGGCGTATCTAGTGTGGTGAATGTAACGTGTGTCTTGGGCAAAGAACAGGTTGTTGAACCCGACATAGAGAGATGCTGGAATAGCCAAGGGCTCGTCATCGCGGAACGTACCCTCTCCAGCCTCAAGGGCCTTCAGATGCTCCTGGGCATGCTCAAGAGTACGGTTGTTACGAGCCACGACACCGGTCTGGGATCGCTCTTTGAATTCGGCAGTGTAGTTGGACTGGGTATTGTTGACGAAACCGTTCGCAGTGGATCCCGTCCCTCGAGACAAGACTAGGGCTTTATACTTTCCCAGTCAGCAAATTCCCACGTGATCGCCGAAGACGTCCCCATGCCCGCCTGGGCAAACACGATTGAACAACGATACCCCACAGAGACATGCGTTGCAAATATACTGAAGTGCAGATCGAAGTGGATCGACTACATCATTTCATAAGCCAGAAAAGGAACCCCGAGTTCGGACAAAGACAATTCCGCCGAACTATGTTATCAGCCACAAATCACTTATTTGTTTATTTTGCTCCTAACTTTATAGTCAAAATACACCCCAGCCTCTCTACTGTCATCCAAAATGAATAGCTATCTGTCCATGGTTTTGTCTTTATTGCTTAATGCTTGCAGAAATTCAGACAAGGATCCCCACAACAGCTGCATACTGCAATCCCGACAATCAACCCTGGAACGAGTAACTATGCCCGAGTGGAGAGTTCCCGTTGGTTTCTGCAGTTGTGCTTGAATGTTGCTCCACCCTCCGTTTTAAATGTTCAAGGATCCTCGTTTTCTGCGGAGTCTAGTCCTCTCGGAATTCAATATTGACACCCGTCAGATAGGGTTGAGTGGGCCCCAACAAGGTACGGGAGTACGTACGTACACTTAATCTGGGTGAATAACAGGACCTTGTTGGCTGATCCCTTGCTTCAATCTAGATTGTTTAACTGACGTATATGTCGGTCCCTGGCAGTTCAAATCTGCAACATTGGAATATGCAACTATGAACGGACACGGACGGAGGTCCCGCAAGTAGTACCCGGGACCAGTAGGCGCTTCAAGGCCTTGCTACAATTCCGATTCTTAGCAAAGGTCTCACAAATGCTGTTTGATATTTCTCTTCAGGTAACAGAAAAGAGATAGGCCCGGTAAGATGCACCCTTGGTATCTCGAATATGCCCTACGTAAAACACCTAGATCACCTGGTTTGGAACCGCTTGAAAAAATAAACGAAACACGCCATGCCATGCCAGTTAACGCCCAAAATCCGATGCTACAGATTAATAGCCCCGGATGAAAACCACACTGTACAGATGAATATTGGAAACGGCCCAGCGTTTCTAAGCGTTGTCTTGCTCGTTTTGTTTCATGACATTCTCACCGCATAGACGTCGTTCATCAGCTTCCTCACGGGCGTTGATGAAATCGTCTTCGCCAATATCACTGACCTCTTCATAGAACTTCTGGGACTCAGCAGCATCGTCTCCAGTAACGGCCCACATACTTTCTCGAAGGCGTTTGTTCCGCTCACGATCTTCTTCAATCCTCTGCTCGATTTGTCGCTTATCGACACGCACGTGTGGCTTGGTATTACGGGGTGTTCCTGTCTTAGATGGGGCACTATCATCTTGCGCCTCGTCCTGCTCCAGATCCAAGTGTGCGGGGTGTGAGTCGCGATCTTTGAGGGCGGCGTCGATCTCAGTCACAGTCTCAGCGGAGAGGATCTGTTTGGCTTGAAGACTGCTGAGTACTCGTCGGACATGCTTGACGTTCGCGGCACCAGTACCGTCGGGTGGAACGACTGCATCAACGACACGAAGAATGTCGCGTTGCATCATTCGTATGTAGGGAAGGTGGTCTTCTTTGGTCGCCATTTCGCAAAAGTGTTCGATAAAGGACATGATGTTGGCTCGGGTATTCATGTTATTCTGTAGTCACGTATTAGTATGATATAAATGGAAATATATTGCAGTTTTCTTACCCTCTCAAGCTGTTCCAAAATGCAAGAGTGAAGATCCTCGTCCAGATCGCGATATTTGAGCGCATAATGAGCTGCTTTTTGCGACGATGTGACCGTGGCGCTCAGGCGTTGGAGCTGAGTTGTGAAGCGCATGCGCACTTCAAACGGATCAACCATCATCTTGGCATTAGGATCCTCCTTAGAAGGAGCAGGGTTCGGGCGATTGGATGAGGACGCCATACCGCGGATTTGGTTTATCGGTTATCGAGGATATTGGGCGGTGTAGACAGGCAAAAAGGCACAGCGGGGAGACGACAAGAGCAAGTGAGAGGTGCAGTTGGTCAACATGAACAATTCAAACTTACCTGGACTTTTCTGTTTGAGAAACCGCATATACTGGATAAAATGTAATTGAGTTGCAAGCGCCAAACCGAGGACTTGGTACGTGCCTAGGCAGCAACGATGTTCCTTCTGAAATCAGAATATATTAATGTCTACATTAGATCGCTGATCTAGCTAGCAAGGCAAAATGCCTCCCAACATCGGAGGAAATAACTCATAATGTACAGGAGATGAAGGTTTAGAATTTAAACCCTAAAACGAGTCTCTTCTCATGGAGCTGCCAAGACTACTTCTTCCGTCGGCATGCAGCAAGCCAGCCTCTTCGGCCGTATTAGCGTCATGGAATCCATCATCCCGAAGCGCCTCCTGTCGACGGAACTCCACGCCATTAAGGACCGCCCAGACATCCTTCTTCGTCAAAAGACCTTGTAGGATTCCCTTGTTGGAGAATAGAACATAACGCAGGCCAAGACGCTGGAACATCCGTAAGACGATCAAGAAACTGATGTTGCTATTGAGCGTGATTGGAGTCTGATCCATCCAAGGTCGGAGATCCAACGTACCCACAGGGTCTGCAAAAGGCTGATGTAGAAAGAAGACTTGAGTATCATCGGCAAGATTGCGGTTGGTAGGCGAAGTGGAGTACTTCAGCGCAAAGGACAACTCATTGCGAGTGATGTAACCAAGGAGAACGGGTTTCGAGGTTTCATTGATGACGGGAAAGCCACGATAGCTGGTGTTGGCGAGAAGGCTGCGAAGTGAGCTAATGGTATGGCCGGTGGCAGTGATCACAGAGACATCATCAACAGTCGTCATTACTCGATGGGCGGAAACATCTGGTGGGTTTGTGTCGTCTCGATGATCCAGAAAAGGGTATTCGTTCAGCTGAATCCATGATTCGTAGATACCACGCTTGCCGAAAATGTCACCGCACCACTTCGATAGCATGACAGCAATCATGATAGGGATTACATATGTAAGGGCACCGGTCAACTCGAACATGATGACAACAATCGAAAGGGTCATTCGAGTTGCACCGCCAAGAGCAGAGGCCGCACCGATGATAGCGTATAGACCAGGAGTCACACAGGGGATGTCAGGCTCACACTTGGCAAAGAGGAAAGCTTTGGGATAAGCTTCCTGCCACATTCGAACAAGCATTCCCAAAGCACGCCCGTACAAAGCACCGATAGCGACGGATGGGAGAATAATACCAGCTGGGATATCAAGCCCGAAGGTCAAAGAAGCGAGCAAAAAGGCCAGTGCAGCACCAACCAACAACATAGCAACGATGGCTAGCGATGCAGGCCCTGACACGCAGAGGCCAAACCGATCTGCCGTCTCGCTACTGCATTCTGCAAACAATGCCTGAACAAGCTCTGAGTTTTGAGCTCTCATGAAATGATTCGGAAAGTTGATTAAAGCTGTTAGAAGTGCCACCGCTGCTACTTCCAAGAGCGGCCGTGACCAGCCCCGAGATCGCCGCCATTGGGCAATTTTAGTGTTCACACGGATAAAAAACGCCCCAAACAGACCACCTATAATACCAAGAATGATGAATGGGATGATCTCAAACCGGTGCCACCCTCGTGTATAGGTAACTTGGTACAGCACAATCTTTCCAGTGCGGAAAGGGTTGATGGCCTGCAATGTGACGGCCGCGACCATGGCGCAAACGAAGCTCTGCCACATGGTCTTGTCTGGGAAATAGTAGGACAGTTGCTATCAAAGTTAGGACCACAGGAAACCACATCACATTCAAGGTTCTTGCCTACCTCCAAGCTAAAGAGTACACCTCCGATAGGCGCACCGAAGGCAACAGATATGCCGGCCGCGGCTGCTGCAGAAAGAACTTCGCGTTTTCGTGCTGCAGAGATTAGTATAAGGCGGGAAAAACGATGCACAGCACACACCTTCGTTGCCATTCAGGCTGTCAAACGGCTTCATGATGATGTTGGCACAGCAGCATGCCACATGCACCAGTGGGCCTTCCTTGCCCAGCCACAGGCCCGACGCAACTGCGAGACACTAATGATAATGTTAGTAAGGACAGAGGATTCCATCTCCGAGGATTCCATACTAGGCCAAGGGACTTGATAGTCAGCGTCCAAGGACCCATAAAATGCCGAATGACAGTTCCCCCAAGAATAGTCTTGATCTCAGGTATTCCACTGTGGCGGGCATAAATGGCGAATTTTCGCACTAGCACGCACGCGGTGGATGCGAATACCACCTAGCTAGCATTAGTGGGATACCAGAGGCGTTGGGCAGGGACCTTACAGAAAACACAATGAAAAAAATATACTCAATGGTATACTTTCCACCAACAGAAGAGGAGCCGAGAGCAGATCCCCACGGTGTCCAATCCATGCACTTTGTTTGATCTATGTCCCACGCATTCTGTTAGCTTCAAAAGCAAGTCCCCAACGCGGCGTAGGAAATGTACCGTCTAGACCCCAGCAACAAAAGCTACGATTCAAATAGAATTTGCCACCACCACTGCCATTTTTGCAGTAACCGGTTTTCAGATCTCCAAGCCAATTGGTTGCGATATCGATGGACGCAGCGATAATTCCAACGGCAATGCCCGTTGCGACTAGGACGAACCAGATGTTACCGGCCTCCAAAAATCGGCGGACATGACCCAGAACACCCTGGCCACTCGAGTATAACAAGCGCTTTCTTTGTCGCTCTTTCGTATACTCGTAGATCCAATCGATCGCTGTAAAGTCGTCATACCCGACTCGTCGTCCCGGACCTTCCACATACCAGTCCAGAGGAGAACCATCTTTAGAGGAGTTTGGGTCCCCATTCAAGCCCCCTGGTCCATAAGCATCTAACGGTGATGCATCTCCGTTCTGTCCACTTGGAGATCCTGCATATCCTAGCCCTGTATTCGATCCGCCGGCGGTATTCGAGAAGAGGCTTGATAAACTAAATCGGGACTGTCGTTTTTGTTTTGGTTTAAAGGATATCCTGAAGCAACTAAGTATTAGCACGGCATCAATCCCGGAATGCCGTGACACTTACGGTTCGTGCAACCCCTCCGTGTCCCGACGGAAATCCTGAGGTTGCGAGAGATCTGCTTCTTGTTCGGGGTGATCTGGGTATATCGCCCGGGAGTGATCATCACTGCCCGCACCTTGACCCGTTATTGTCATCTTGAAACATGAATGCTCCACAAAGCCAGCATCTCCAGACGCGTTCTGGGAGAGTTGTCTTTATCACAAGCTGGACCGGAGCTGCGCAAGCTGAACCGCTTAGTCACCCTAGTTAAGTATGGGCGGTAACTGGAGTGGGTGGGGCTGGACCGCCGGGACGCGGCAGAAAAAAAAAGTAACGGGGAATTTCAATCTCGCTACAGCATTTACAATTTTCACATTTTACAAATCAAAAGGAGCTCCCTCTACGCAGCCGGGTCTCAGAATGGATGGAAGACCCGTCTATGAGAGGACTCTGTCAGAGTCCGAGCTGTTGAACCAGCTCCCGAATGAACTCACAACTCTCATTCGGTCATCATCGGGGACTCAGCAGCTCCACGCGCTTGCGCTCGGCGCATTAAATACACAATTCACAGAAAGTATTTTCCGACTATATGAACCGATTGCCGTCGACTTGGCAGCTCGATGGCTCCGATCCGATCTCCAGGCCGACCATATTCAGATTTTGGCCGCATTCGCCCGCATCCTCCCGTTCGCTTCATACCTTCGATCCTTCGCTGGCCAATATGCTTTGTCACAGACCGGATCTCTGTCGGCGTTGGCTGGCTCAAAGGAGTTAACATTGCGACAATTGGACCCCAGCAGCACCCGAACTTTGCTTCTCGCCCTGTTTCGACTTCTATCCTTTGACTTGGAAACCTTCTCGAAAGCCGTGTCGCCGATTCAGCTCCAATCTCTATTCCCGCACGAAGACCCCGTCATCCGATACCTTGCCGTGCGATGCTTTGCCATGTATATGCATGCGGCGGACGCCGCCAGCGAGAGTATGCTGCGCATCAATACCGGCACCGATCCAATTGAAGGAGAGTGGGAAGGAGTCACAATTGATTACCGCCTTTTGGGCCTGTGGGAAGAGCGTAGATGCGAGGCTCTCGGCAAGACTATCGAAAGTCAGAGATCATTACGATCGGATAGTGAAATTACTGAAATGGTGGACCGGGTGCGGGATTCTCTTACACTCAGGTCTGCTGATGTGTGCGGTATCTTGATTCCTCGGTTGAAAGACGGACTACCGTCGTCATCGTCTTCAGTTGTGAAGACTCCGACCACGACAGAGAATCTGCGCCGCATCGCAAAATCGCTTCTGGGTTTCAAGCCTATCTTGTTGATAGGTTTATCAAACTCAGGAAAGACGTCGCTGATTAACGATATCGCATCCACAATGGGCCAAGCAGAGTCTATGGTCACACTGCACCTCAATGAGCAGACAGATGCGAAAAGTCTTCTTGGAATGTATGCTACATCTTCTACAACAGGTTCATTCTCCTGGCAGCCGGGTGTATTGACAAAAGCTGCGAGAGAAGGGCGCTGGGTTTTGATTGAAGATCTTGACCGTGCTCCCTCCGAAGTTCTTGGTCTCATCCTCCCAATTATCGAGAGAGGAGAATTGACCATTGCGAGCCGAAGGGAACGAATCAAGTGCGCAGAGGGTTTCAAGATTATTGCGACAATGAAATCCTCATACAACATTGCCGGTGAAGAGATTGCTCCGAGTTCTTCGATGCTTGGCAGTAGATTATGGCAGAGAGTCCAAGTTTCGTCTCTCCCAGTTGAGGAAATGCGGGATGTAATTTTGCAAAAGTACCCACTCTTGGAGTCTCGAGTGCCTGTGATAATGGATGTGTATGCGAGAGTGTGCTCTGCATTCCATGGAAGTCTGGCAATCAAAGGATCTCAGGGTCGCACACCTGGCTTCCGTGACTTGATCAAGCTTTGCAGTCGACTGCATCGCCGATTGCATCGAATGGGCGCCAAAACCGGCTATGAACCTACGCCAGAAGCTATCGACGATGAAATATTCCTCGATGTTGTTGACGTTTTTCTGAAATACCTTCCGGAGAGATCGATGCAAAGTTCCCTCGCCGCCGTCGTGGCAGAGGCATTGCAAATTTCACCCCAGCGAGCACTTTTCTGCCTCAATGAACGGACCCCGACTTACATAGACAAGAACAATAGCCTAGTCCTTGGCCGTGAAGTTTGCCAGAAGATAAAGGTCCCAAGTGGATCAGCACTGAAGCTGGCAGCGGCAGCATCGCGTTTTGCTTCCACAAGATCTGCTTTGTCAATCATGGAGCAGGTGGCCGCTTCAATTCAGATGGCAGAGCCGGTCTTGCTTGTTGGAGAGACTGGTATCGGAAAGACAACCGTTATTCAACAACTTGCTACTTTGATGCGACAAAAACTCACAGTGGTGAACCTATCACAGCAGAGTGAAAGCACTGATCTCCTGGGAGGTTTTAAACCTGTCAGCATTCGTACGATGGCAATCCCAATGTTGGATGAGTTCAACCAGCTATTCGAATTGACATTCTCCGCGAAGAAGAATCAAAAGTTCTTGTCTTCCGTTTCTAAGAGTGTGGTTTCTGAAAACTGGGCACGCCTAGTAACTTTATGGCATGAGGCTGTGCGTTTGTCAAATGGAGTCTTCAAGCCCAAGGAAATTGAGAATGGCGATGAACAACCGTCCAAGAAGAGGAAGCTGGACTCACCAAAGTATCAACACCTGCGGCAACGATGGGAGAGTTTTGAATCACAGCTTGCAGACTTTGAAGCGCAAGTTTCCCAAGGCGATGCCAAATTTGCATTCGCATTCGTCCAAGGAAAGATTGTGAGAGCACTTCGGAATGGTGAATGGGTTCTGTTGGATGAAGTCAATCTGGCGTCGCCAGATACCCTGGAGAATATTGCAAGTCTCTTGCACCACGGGAGCGAAGGAACTCCTTCAGTTCTTCTATCCGAGGCTGGCGACGTTGAGAGAGTCTTCGGTCACCCTGATTTCCGCATTTTCGGTGCCATGAATCCTGCAACAGATGCTGGAAAAAGAGATCTCCCGCCTGGCCTGCGGTCTCGCTTCACCGAATTCTACGTACACTCCCCGGACACCGATATTGATGACCTCCTCGCTTTGATTCAAAAGTATCTTGGAGACTTGACCATTCGTGACCCGCGGGCTGCGCCAGACCTCGCGCAGCTATACATGGCCACCAAGAAGCTCAGTATTGATAACAAACTCACTGATGGTGCCGGACAAAAACCGCACTTCAGTATTCGAACCCTTGTTCGCGCTCTGATCTACGTTATTGACCACGCTCACGTCTATGGTTTGCGTCGGGCAATTTTTGAAGGCTTTAGTATGAGTTTCTTGACCGTGTTGAGCTTGGAGTCGGAAAGGGCTTTGGTTCCCCTTCTTGAAACACATATCTTCAGCAACGCAAAGAATGCCAGATCTCTTCTTGGCCAAACTCCTCAGCCACCTGCTGATGGCAATGACTATGTTCAATTCAAGCATTACTGGATGCGCCGCGGTCCTTTCGTCGCAGAAGAACAACCACATTACATCATCACTCCGTTCATTGAGAAGAACCTCAAGAATCTTGTGAGAGCCAGCTCGACCCGTCGTTTCCCTGTTTTGCTACAAGGTCCAACATCCGCAGGAAAGACAAGTATGATTGAATACTTGGCTAAAGTTTCCGGTAATAAGTTTGTTCGTATCAACAACCACGAACACACGGACCTACAGGAATATCTTGGATCATATGTTTCTACTGATGATGGAAGCCTGCGTTACCAGGAAGGTGTTTTGGTGGAGGCGCTGCGTAACGGTTACTGGATTGTTCTTGATGAGCTGAACCTGGCTCCTTCAGATGTTCTTGAAGCGTTGAATCGACTCCTGGATGATAATCGCGAGCTTTTCATTCCCGAAACTCAAGAAGTCGTGCACCCACACCCTAACTTCATGCTATTTGCTACACAGAACCCTGCAGGTCTCTATGGTGGTCGTAAAGTTCTTTCTCGCGCCTTCCGAAATCGTTTCCTGGAATTGCATTTCGACGATATCCCGGAGAGCGAACTGGAGTACATCTTGAAGGAACGATCTCAGATTGCACCCTCTTTCTGCACACGAATTGTTTCAGTTTACCGGAAATTATCACTGCTACGCCAATCCAACCGCCTTTTCGAGAAGAAGAACAGTTTCGCTACTCTGCGTGATCTGTTCCGATGGGCCCTACGTGATGCAGATGACAAGGAGCAATTGGCCATCAACGGTTTTATGCTTCTTGCTGAACGTGTGCGGAATCCCCAGGAGAAGGCTGCTGTGAAGAGTGTGATTGAAGAAGTCATGAAGGTCCGCTTGGATGAAGATGTTCTGTATAGCACTGCGCAATTGGAGAAGAACGTGCCTCAAATGAACCAATTGCCTGGTGAAGTTGTTTGGACAAAGGCCATGAGACGTCTCTTCGTTCTTGTCTCGAAGGCACTCAGGAACAACGAGCCGGTTCTCCTCGTTGGAGAAACTGGTTGTGGTAAAACACAGCTTTGTCAGGCCGTCGCTGAAGCTTTCAAGAGAGAGCTGTTCATTATGAATGCCCACGTCAATTTGGAAACAGGTGATCTCATCGGTGCTCAGAGACCCATCAGAAATCGGGCGGCTATTGAGAAGCAGATTATCGACGACCTTCGAATCTTCATTCATGGCGATCGGCCCGCCTCTTCTTCCCTCCAGCAGCTGAAGCAGGAGTTTTCAGCCCTCAGTCCAGAACAACGCCAAGAAAAAGATCAAGACCTTCTGCACAGGATTGAAACAAACATCACCCGGTGTAATGCGCTGTTCGAATGGTCTGACGGAAGCCTCATTACTGCTATGAAGACCGGTCAGTTCTTCTTACTTGATGAAATTTCTCTTGCGGATGATTCTGTCTTGGAACGGCTCAACAGTGTTTTGGAGCCTCACCGATCCATTCTCTTGGCCGAGAAAGGTCCCATCGATTCTATGGTTGTGGCAGATGGTGGCTTCCAGTTCTTGTCAACTATGAACCCTGGAGGTGATTATGGTAAGCGAGAGCTGTCTGCTGCTCTTCGTAACCGTATGACCGAGATTTGGGCTCCACAACTGTCTGAAGATGAGGATATTCTGCCAATTCTGCAAATGAGACTGAAGGCCAAAGAAGAAAAGGTAGCAAAGGCCATGCTGAAGTTCGCGGTGTGGTTCAAGACGACTTTCCAAAACACATCGACCACCTCCCTATCGCTCCGTGATCTTCTCGCCTGGGTAGACTTTGTGAATACCTATCAAACTGATGACCCCCTGTTCGCTATCGTCCAAGGTGCTGCCATGGTTTTCATCGACACTCTCGGTGCGAATCCCGCCGCGATGCTTGCTGTCTCTTTGAATAATTTAGATGGCAACAGAAAGAAGTGTCTTGATAAGCTGAGCGAGCTGTTCAAGGTGAATGCTTCAGCTATCTACTGGGAGTCATCAACTGTGACTTTAGAGCCTGGGTTTTTGAAAGTTGGGCCCTTCTCGCTTCCTACCGTGGGAGAGACAGAGCCTGATCATCAATTCACAATGGATGCGCCAACCACAATTGCGAACAGTGTTAGAATAGCCCGTGGACTTCAATCATCGAAACCCATTCTCATGGAAGGAAGTCCTGGTGTCGGTAAAACCACACTAGTGATGGCTCTCGCAAAAGCGCTTGGCAAGCCTCTCACTCGTATCAATCTTTCGGAGCAGACGGATCTTACAGACCTCTTCGGTTCTGATGTTCCTGTCGAAGGTGGAGATGTTGGTCAATTCACATGGCGAGATGCTCCGTTCCTACGGGCCATGCAGCGCGGTGACTGGGTCCTACTAGACGAAATGAACCTTGCCTCTCAATCTGTGCTAGAGGGTCTCAATTCTTGCCTGGATCATAGACAACAAGTTTACATTGCCGAACTCGACCAGACCTTCAAGCGACACCCCAACTTCGTCCTATTCGCGGCGCAAAACCCGCATCACCAAGGTGGTGGAAGAAAGGGACTCCCTGCATCTTTCGTCAACCGTTTCACCGTCGTTTACGCCGAAAGCTTCACCGATTCGGATTTGAAAACCATTTGTGCAAGACTTTTCCCTGGAAGTCCCTCGATCCAAACCGATAGACTGGTCGATTTCATCTCTGCCTTGAATAAAGCGATCGTCACGGACCGTCGCCTCGGGATGGTTGGCGGACCCTGGGAGGTTAATCTGCGAGATATCCAGAGGTGGCTTCAGCTGGCCGATCGGGGTAACCTACAAATTTCTACCAAGCACTTCTTGGACATTGTCATCAGCCAACGTTTCCGGAGCGAGGAGGATCGACAATTGGTATCTGAGATCTATGATAGCATCTTCACGGATTCCGACATTGTTCAGAAGAGTTACTTCCACAATCTTACCACCGAGCATCTTCAGGTCGGTCTTGGAATCTTGACTCGAGACCGTCTGGTACAGCGTTCAGTTGAGCCGCACATGAAGATTCTGCCCAAGGATCTTCATATCCTGGAATCCCTCATCTTGTGCATTGACAACTCTTGGCCTAGCATTTTGGTTGGTGCCGCCGGGTGTGGCAAAACAACTTTGATCCGCAAATTGGCCGCTATCAATGGCGCAACTTTGGAGGAGCTGGCCCTTAGCGCAGACACTGATACAATGGATTTGATTGGTGGCTTCGAGCAAATAGATCACCGAAGAGAAGTGTCGTCGTTTGTCAATGATGTGGAGGGATACTTGCGCCATCAGATCATCCATTCCTTTGCGACTGGCGATGTCTCCAATGCCGTGGGATCTGCTCTTCAGATTTGCCAGCATTTCCAGACCACAGAGACTTCATTAGAAACCGTCATCTCATCACTTTCGGATCTTTGCGAGTCTTACTCCGACCCGACCCTCAAAGTATTCCTTGAGCGAGCCCAAAAGCTATGGGATACGATCCAGGAGTCTGACAAAATGAAGGTTGGATTTGAATGGACCGAAGGTGTTCTCACTCGAGCTGTCCAGAATGGATATTGGGTCGTCCTGGACAATGCCAACCTTTGCAACCCATCTGTTCTTGACAGACTGAACTCCCTGACAGAGCCAAATGGTACTCTGATTCTGAACGAGCAGCGTACCGAGGATGGATCGGCTCGAATTGTTACACCCCATCCCAACTTCCGTATCTTCTTGACCATGGATCCTCGCAATGGAGAATTGTCGCGCGCCATGCGAAACAGATGTGTTGAGATCTGCTTCATGTCTAACGAGGTGAAGGATATTCCTAGTCTGGTGGGCCCCTCTTACACCTGCGAGTCATCTTTGTACAGACTGCGTCATATATGGAACCTGGACGCTACGTTGCCGCCTGCTACTTTGAGTGACTCGGTTAATGTTTGCCTCGATCATCTGTCTCCAGCGGACTTGTCTTATCTTAAAAAGTTGTCTAACACTCACCTCCCTCACGCCAATGAGGCCAATATGAATCGCCTCGTTTCCAGTGCTTTGCAACGATACGAATCACTGCTTCATGACAGAGCTCAATGGCAACCTCTCAACGTTATCGCGGGCGAGATCGTCATGGCGGGAGCTTCTTTAAGCATCCAAGGCGCTCTGCAGCCAATTCATCCATTGACCAACGAGCCTCTAGTTTCAATCACTGGAAATTCAGACTACCGCTCAAGTCTCATGGTTTTAGCCTATCTTGAGGAGTTCAAGCTCGAGATTCATCGTCTTCGTCAAAGCTTGGTTCAGGCTAATGAGTCCGCAAAGGAGCTCAAGCCAAGCCAGATGACAAGTCTCGAGCGATCTTTGGCATCAAATCGCATACAGTCGCTGATGAAGGATACAACACAGCCCGTCAGCCACTTCCTGATGGATTGTGGTCAGGCTTTGTACGACTACATCCAGGACCTGGATCAAGCCAGTCTTCAATCTCCTGACATTGTCACTGCCCTTAGTACCATCATTTGCCTGTGCTGGGACATTTATCGTGCAACAGATGTCATGAAGGTCGAAGAGGGTGAATTCCAAGTTTACCTCCAAGTCGGTAGGCAGATTTTCGCATCGCTTTTGAGCTCATCGCCGTTGCTCAAGCCATTGGAAGCACCTCTTTCCCGGGCTCTCGCTCGCTTCCAAGCTGGCTGGGCGATGACGACCGGTTTGAGCATGCAAAGAATGTGGGATTCATGGAGACATGTCACACCATCTTCTCAAAAGCAACTGAACTCTCTCATTGAGTTGGAGCAAACCGTGGCCGAATTCACTGCTCTTGCTTTGCAAACAAGACTTGATATCTCTCAGCTCAGTACCGTTTGGGACTCTTTGATCAATGCTCAGCGGTTCATCCTTTTAGATGGCGCCGACGGGGATGCTCTTGTGCACAGCCTTAAGCAAACAGTGACTGAGCTCGGCCAGGCTGTACGACGTTCCGATTCCCCACAGCACCCCTATTTCACGGAAGCCTTTGAGGCACTCTGTCAATATCGCGATATCTCTGTTGCCGACGAAGGAAATCGTGACTCGGCAATTCAAACTATGGTTTCTTTACTTGCGGGTCGACCTGCTCGTTCACTCAACTCGTCAAGTCTAAAGAGCGGGGTTCCAGAACTTCTCAATAGACTTGCACTATTTACTGGCGCAGGGAGCTCATCCCGTTCTTTCTTAGCCATTGGTGGTGTTCTTCCATTATCCCTGTTGGATAGGCTGACCTCAGTGGGAGCTACAACCTTGGGTCAAATGGACCTCCTCCAAGCCGAGAAACGAGCGCTATCAAAAGCACTCACTGTGGGCAGTCGTCAAATTGCCGAAGAACAGTTGCGCACTCTCCAGCGCGTTCTTGCCCAGTTGACAATCGAGGTGATCGGCTGCCACCAAGACCTCTTCGAGCCTCACTCATTTGCTGAATTGATTTCTGCCTTGCAAGTCGTCCAGAAAGATGGCACTTGTGATTTGACGTCTGTCTCAATAAGTTTGCAGAGCAACATTGGAGACGATCATTTCTTCAAAAGCTTTGCCGAGGATGCACTTCCCTCTCTTCTTAAGTCATTGGCTTCACCTCTTGAGGTTACAGCCAACATTGTCCCTATCGAGGGCATAGCTCATCCCATGGCCCTGGCCGCTGTTCAATTGGCAGTCATTCTCCTCCGCTTGTTTGTTCCTGATAAGGTCTTCGATCCATCTCTTGGCCTTGTTGTAGAGCGCAGGAGACACCAACAACGCCTTGATGAGTTCAGTGCCAAATCAAATGCCATTTTGTCATTTGAGGCCACTTTCTCTGGCCAAACCTCGAATCTACGGTCTGCTCTTCTTGAAGAGCAAACTCGTAAATTGGGATCTGCTCCGCCCCCGTCCTCAGTCACTCGACCAGACAATTCTGAACTTGGTCTGTTGCACGGAGAGTTTTCGAACTTGATCAATTCCATCCTGAACCGAAGCCCGGAGCAGCTTATTCGGGCGGCCAATAAATCTTCGAATACGCAGGAAATGGTGAAGCTTATGCGGGATAACATCCACCAGCTCAGTAGCCGACTGAGCGCTCACTATAGATCATATGATGATATCACAGAGCCCGTGGTTCGCTTCCTTCAACTACTCGACACCGGTCTTTTCTTGAGCTCCGTGTCGGATGAGAAGCTCGATGATATTCAAGACATCAAGTATCTGAGCACGCGCACACCTTTCTTGGGAGGATCCGTTCACCCAACCCTCGAGGATACCTCCGGTTCTGAGGCCGAGTCGAACCAATCACCAAGCCAAAGCAATGTCATTGAAATGAGACTTCATGAACTCTCCGCGCTCTGGGCTGCCAAGGACGCGGATGCAAACATCTTTGAACTTCGATCTGGTCGCGATACTATCCGTCATGTATTCGCTGATTTCCATCATCTGTGGAAAACTAGGCTCCGTGAGGACCAAGAGAAGGAAGCAGAAAAGTCAGAACTCTACCGTTACCGAGGTTCGTGGGAGGATGAGGAAGAGGTCAATGAAGCGGACCTGCACCAGCTCTTCCCTACATTCGATGAGGAGAGCCTGCCAAATGCAGAGGATGTCAGTAAACTCGACCCAAGGCTCATTGCTTCTCGACTAGCCTCGTTACATGCGAAGCTTGTCAGCGATCGCCAGACAGGCACTGCAATGCGCGCCTTTGTCAAGCAGACTGGTAATCTCCTAGGTTCCCTGTGGTCCAAGAGCAAGACAGATTTCTCTCCAGTGTTGGCTCAGAACCACCTGCCTGCGGTTCTCCTACTGCTTGATGATGTTGTTGCTGAAGAGTCTCAAGACCGACAGAAGAACTACAATTTCTACACTGATTCCAACCTTGCCGAGGCCCGCAGACTTGTGAACCTCACGCTCTCAGTTCAAGCACGCTTTGTTCAAATCCAAACTGCATGGCCAGAACATGCTGTTCTTCAGGATGTCATCACCTACTGCTCCGAGATTCTCCAATTCAAGTACACAGAACCTGTGGCCAAGTTCCTGACCAAGGTTGAGAAGCTCCACTCCTATGTCCATGAGTGGCAGCTTGTCGCTAGCAGGGAATATTCTGCCGCTTCTCTTTACGATGAGATCACGACAATGACCGTCACCTGGCGGCGCCTTGAGCTGACTACCTGGGCGAAACTCTTGGATATCGAGAAAGAGCATTGTGAAGAGGAGGTTAGTGCATGGTGGTTTGTCGCGTACGAAGCTCTCCTGGCCGTCCCCCTTCAGATGGCTGAGTCCGGCGAAGAAGACATGGGTCAGCACATCCAAGGTGTCATCTCAACACTGGAACAGTTCTTCATGTCCACCACCCTTGGTCAATTCACTCGACGCCTTCAGCTTGTCTCTGATTTCCGAGCGACTCTTCTGATCTTCGCCAAGGACTATGATTGCCTCAAGCCTCTCGCTTCTGCGCTGGCCAACTTCCTTTCCCACTTCAAGCCATTTGAACCTTTGGTGGAAAAGATCCTGCAGGAAAAGAGAGCTACGCTCGAGAAAGACATCAAAGAGCAAATCCAGCTGGCTAGCTGGAAAGACACCAATATTGTCGCTCTCAAGGAGAGTGCCAGAAGGTCCCACGTCAAGTTATTTAAGTTGGTTCGGAAGTACCGTGCGGCTCTTGCGCAGCTCGCCCAGCCAGTTATTGAACAAGGCCTTTCTGATAGCTCAGAAGAAGAAGGTGTCTCCCAGTACGAGAAAAAGGCCCTTGCATACACGGTGTTCCCCGAAGCATTGGTTGCCTCTCAGGAGACCGACCCTTGGAAGTCACGACCCCTCAGATTCCAAAACCCCGAGGGAACTTCTCGCAACATGAAGAATCTGTATGCGGCAATTCCTTTGGAGTTTGACATTGCCAAGGATCTTGATGAATTCACCGTCTCCGTTATTGATGGCATCAACGAATTCAAAACCCAGACTCCGAAAACTCTTACTGAAGACAACAAAGATGACGTGCAGCACCTGAAGGTTCAAAAACGTCGTCTCTACGCTGACACATTGAAGCGTGTCTTCGAAATGGGCGTGAAGCGGAATGCCGGAAGTAGCGTGGTTGAAACTCAGGTATCGCTTGCACAGGTTCTTGCTACAAGTGCTGCTTTCGAAGCTGGCACTGCGACATCTAAGTCCATCTACAGCGCCGATTCTTACTTCCACCGTTTGTTGGATCTGTTGCCACGAGCTCGTCTGGCGTCACGTACCTACTCTGACGAATTGACAAACGTGGAAGTTTCTAGGAGCATGGGTTCTGTTGAGCATCTATTGTTCATGATTCGCCGCCAGAGAAGCCTCATTTCCCCTGCTCTGTCTGGCTTGGGATCTCTGGAGGCCATCATTGGAAAAATGCAGAGTCTTTGGACAGTCGAATCGACCTCTTTTGCCAAGGTCTATGTCATGGTTGAAGAACGACAGGCTTTCTTGTCCAGAAAGGTGGCCTGGTTGATCCCAATTCTCAAGGTTGGTTCTGAGGTCATTGGGGTGCACTCCAAATTCTCTGGTCTGGATGCATCCGCCATCACTCAAGGACTTCTCTCTCAAATGGCCGTTCTTGAGGATACACTCAAGTCACTCAATGTGCTTCCTACACTCCCTGCTGGTATTGTATCACGCAAGCAGAGGGAGTTGACCGACAAGGTACGCGCGTTGCTTGAGCAGCTCTCATCGGACATCCTGAAGTGGGAAGCCGAGCGTCCGGATCTATCCTTCGCTCTCACCCAGATTCGGAAGTGGTCTTTGCCAGGCATGGCGGACCATGTCCACATGAATTCAGATGTTGCGCCTGGTATTCCCATTCAGAAGTTCGATAGCAGCCTGCTGGCAGCCATTGATAAGATGCTCGTCGGCCTGCAGAGATTGAAGGACGTGCCAACTTCAATCGATTTCAGCGGCGCTTTGTCACGAAGTGATGAGTTCTTCTCCCGTGCGTCAAAGACGGTTCACCTCGGTGAAATTGCTTCGTCGCTTGAGGCTGTCTTGGAGCAGATGCAGCACTTGGACAACGACAATGATCTCAAACGAGCTGCTGCCTTGGTTGCCAGCATTCTGCCCATTGCCAACAGATATTACGACATCTGCAGGGAGCTGATCAATCGCTTCATAGCAGTTCACCGCGAGGTCTGCAAGACGTCTTACACACTGACCAAGGCCTTTGTCCAAATTGCCTCGGAAGGTTTCTGCAGCCCAGCTGAATCATCCCAAGAGCAAGGCCAGGACGGTAAGATGGAGAGCGGAACTGGTCTTGGTGATGGCGAGGGTGCCGAAGATATCAGCAAAGATATTGGAGATGACGAAGATCTCTCGGAGCTTGCTCAGCAGGCGCCCAAGGAAGATGCTAATGAAGAGATGGACGATTCTGCCGATGCTGTCAACATGGACCAGGAAGAGCTAAATGCTGAATCTGGTGAACACAAGGAAGAGGAGGATGATGAAGACAAGGAAGTAGATGGAGATGAAGAGGAGGGCGATCTTGATGAGGAAACAGGCAGTGTCGACGAACTTGATGCTGGCGCTGTTGATGAAAAGATGTGGGATGGCGCCAACGATGATCAGCAGAAGGAAGCAGAGAACGAAGAAGGAAAGGGCCAGGCTGAATCTGACGAACAAGCCGCCGCCCAAGAGCAAAAGAAGGAGGCCGAGGAGGGCCAGAAAGGAGAAGAGGACGGTGAAGAGGAGGAGGACGACGAAGAGGAAGAGGATCCTGATGATGAAGGTGAAGCCGTCGGCCGTGAAGATATGGAGGTTACCGATCCCCAAACAAAGGAGGAAGAGGCTCTCCAGCTGCCTGAAGAAATGCAGCTTGATGGCGATGATATGGACGGCGGTGATGATGAAGGTGAAGATGATGCTATGGACGACATGGATGATATGGGCCCTCTTCCGGAGGAAGAAAAGGGTGACGACCAGGATGATCAGGCTGGAGATGAGGATGCAGACATGGCACCCGATGACCAGGCCCCTGGCGAAGATGAGGAAATGGACGAAGGAGAAGATACGAACGAAGGCCAAGCCGAAGGCAATGAGGAGGAAGAGGATCAAGCCGGCGGCGAAGACCCAGAGGAGCCTGAGCAAGATGAGTTCCTTGCCCAGCGTGACGAGAATGAGACCATGGCCGATGAAGTTGCGCCCAGCGAAGCTGTCACTGGTGGACAAGGTGCCGACCAAGACCAGAACGAGGACAAGGGCGATTCCGGAAACGCCCAGCAGGAAAGTGGCTCCAACGATCCGACTGCCAGTGCCGAAGAACAAAACGGTGCTGCAAAGGATAGTGAAGAAAGCAAAGCCAGTCGCGATGCTGGTGGAGGGGAAGACAGTTCTCCCAACGATCCCCAGATCCAAGCCTTCAAGAAACTTGGAGACATTCTCGAGGAGTGGCACCGTCGTCAGAAGGAGGTGCTGAATCCGTCACAAGAAGAAGAGGATTCCCAGCCTCTACCTCAAGATACCGATATGGCTGATGCCGATTTTGAGCATCTCAAGGACGATGAAGATGAAGCCGACACACAAGCTCTTGGACAAGCAAACGACGACCAGGCCCAGGCTCTCGACCAGAACAAGGGCGTGGAGTCAGACATCAAGCCTGGCGAAAATGATGTTCTTCCTGACACTACCGAGGACCAAGATGCCATCGACAATCAACTTCAGGACGAGATGCAAATTGACCGTGCTCCTATTCTGACCGATGGCCAAGCTGGAGCTTTTATTCCTGGTGACCAAACTTCCCGAGACCGCGCAGATGGTGCCCCAGGTGCCGAAGAAGTGAACGAGGAATTGGACCAAGTCGACACGCAACTCGCGGCTATCCATCTCTCTTCTTCACTTCCGCCATTAACCTCCGAAGCTGAAGCCCGACGTCTCTGGTCTCACTACGAATCTGCCACAAATGACCTCTCTCTTTCCCTCACTGAGCAGCTGCGTCTCATTCTCGCTCCTACTATGGCAACCAAGCTGCGTGGTGACTTCCGCACCGGTAAGCGGTTGAATATCAAACGAATCATTCCCTACATTGCCTCTCAGTACAAGCGTGACAAGATCTGGATGCGTCGCTCGATTCCCTCCAAGCGTAACTACCAGATCATGCTTGCCGTCGATGACAGCAAGTCCATGCTGGGCAGCGGCAGTGGCCAACTCGCCTTCGAGACACTGGCCCTGGTCGCTAAGAGTTTGAGCATGCTTGAAGCAGGTGACCTGTGTGTCCTTGGATTCGGTGACGAAGACCACGTTCGTGTGGCCCACGAATTCGGCAAGCCCTTCTCCTCCGAGGCTGGTATGCAGGTCTTCCAGCACTTCAGCTACCAGCAAACCGGCACAAATGTGCGCAAGCTGATTGCCGATTCCATCGCCCTCTTCCGCGAGGCACGTTGGAAGCGCTCCCCTGGTTCCGGATCTGCGGATCTCTGGCAGCTTGAGTTGATTATCTCTGATGGTATCTGCGAGGATCACGATACCATTCGCCGTCTTGTGCGCCAGGCTCTTGAGGAGCGCATTATGATCGTCTTCATTATTGTTGATGCTGTCAAGGGCAGCTCTATCCTTGATCTGTCCCAGGCTAGCTTTGAGGCTGATGCTGAGTCTGGTGGTGAGATGAAGCTGAAGATGAAACGTTATCTTGAGGACTTCCCCTTCCCCTACTATCTTGTTGTCAGAGATGTTCGCGAATTGCCTTCTGTTTTGGCTACTGCGCTTAAGCAGTGGTTCGCTGAGGTTGTGGATGTTTCTTCTTGATCTATGATCTACAAAAAGCGTTGCAATGTTTGGAGTTTTGTACTTAACATTTTCATTTTTGGACGTTAAGGATGATTTTTGTACAGGATAGAGATAGATTTGCTGTTATAGCTTGAAATGCATTGCATTATTCTTATTGTCTTTGACTATCTCCTGTAATAAATGCTGTAATATCGTGGGTCCAGTAGTCAAACAAGGACTGGAAAAACTAGGGTCCATATCGGACCCATCAATCATCTAATCATGACAGAACAGAGATAACTTCTTCGCATGCACCTGTGAACTCTTAACCACGCATTTTACATACTAGTGGACTTGAAGCTAAATTGCAATCACCAGTCATCGACTTGATCCCATGAGGCACTCTCTACAATCCTCCCTGTGCACAAACTCCAAGACAGCACCTGGAAATAATATCATAACTGATCAAGATTTTGAGATAAAAGTAACTTGGAATTGAATTTTGGTATCACAGTAAACTGAAAACGCTATGCTAGTTTTAAACTACCAGCCATACTTTGACCCAGCCTCCTTCTTGTTCCTCTTTCCAGTAGCAAAGTTCTCTTCCAAGGCCTCTTTCTGAGAAGTTGCCGCATTGACCAATTGCTGCAAACTGTGCTTGCCCGCCGTATTGATGGTACGCACAGGTTGGTGCTGTGTACCAGCCAGCTCCGTGTGTGCTAGGGCCTGGTTGTGGGCATACTCCTTATCCGTATTGAATGTGAGGATGCGGGAGTCCATAGGTGGAGCGTTACGGCCGAAGAGTTGGCGCCTCTCTCCCTTGGATAAATTCAGATCATTGGCGATGTTGTCTAGCGAGTGCGATGGTGCTGTGGTAGGATTGGAATATGGAACGTCTTGTGCTGATTCTGGTGCGGGGGCTGGCCCGGCCTCGGCTTCGGTGGTATATACCAAGGGTTCGTAGGTGCCTGCTGCGGCTGGTTGTAGTTCTGCTCGAGAAGAGGATTCCTCTGATGATAGGGAGAAGAGGCTGACTTTGGGTTTCGGTGGTGGAGGGGCTGCTGCGGCAGGCTTTTCTGTAGGTTGTAGGTTGGCTGGGGTCGGTGTTGGGGCAGACGATGCTGCCTTGGTGGTCTTCTTCTTCTTCTGCATTCGTCCCACAGACAATGGTCTGAACATCATGGGATTACCCTGTAGCTTGACCTCCCCAATTTCCGTCTTTTGGAAAGCTCCCGAGTCTGTGTCGGTTGCGGTTTGCCCCAGGCTGCCAACTGTTGGGATATCTTCACTTGCGCCATCCGCGTCGGCAGTAGCATTCGATGCGAGGTCGAGTTTGAATTCGGCATCGGCTTCCCGGTCAAAACCTGGGGTGGCGCCAGTCTTTAGGCTGAATAATTTGCGTGTCGTAGCGACAGGACCCTTCTTCTCCGCAGTACGTTTCGGAGCAGGTAAGAACGAGTTGAATCCCGAAAATGCTCCGCCTGATCCTGCACCTAGCCGAGCCTTTTTGCGCGCAGGGCCATCGGTATCCTGGTCCGTGGGTTGTTCGGGCTTGAGCTCCGGGAGGGCGACGCGGATCTTGCGCGGGTTGCTACGATCGATCTGGAAACCAGCGCCGGTATCAGATTTCTTCGGCTTTTCGAGAACGGGGGCCGGGGTGGTATCTGTCTCGGCATCAGAGCCTTCTGAGTCAGAATATGCTACCAAAGCCATGGCGAAAGGAGGTGGGAAGAAGGTTGATAATTGGGTAGACTTGTGCTATCTGCTGGTCATGATATAAATAAAGATTTGTGGATACCTGAGTGCCTCATATTGCAGCCTTGTATATAAGGCACGATACTCACACCTGATGACATAATCTGTCTTGGTGAATCCATCCAAATGCAAACATTGAAAAGCAATTCGAGCTTCAGATCTATAGGCCTCATTACAAAGTCAATCTCTCTGATCGACGCTTACTTTGAGCTCATGTCTTGACCGCATGCAACCATCCAAAGCTTATCTTGAAGGGGAACGAGACAATTGTCCATGAAACTCGCCCCGGCCCAAGTATGCCGGACTCACACATGTCGCAACGTCATCATCGTCATCCGGTTTCTCCGTCACCTTTCAAGAGCACTAGGATCTTTGCCCTGATTATATTACTAGGTAATTGTGGGGGAATTGCAGGAGAGAATGTAAGGTAATTAACACGAAACACGAAAGCTGGACACTAGCAGTTTGATGAAGGCATTTAAGCGGAGTTTTTCCATTTGTGGCGGTAATCAAGCAGATGGGGGCGAGTTAATGGGAAGAGTACTCTTACGACTCGACTAAATCAAAGTTTCTCCAATAAACACCCAACATATCAACGAAACCAAATTACTCAAAAACCAATTTTGCCAAAGTTTAGCAAAGAACACTATCTAGTGGAGTTTCTCGTCCCGAAGGGGAGATCAATGCGTCATTCTGGCCGCGGGTGCCCCTCCCCACTCTCCGGACTCTCCTCCCCTTCTTATGTCCTGCATCAACCGTCCTCCATGCCGAGCTTAGGAGGCCTGTTGAAGAAGCGGCGAACAAAGGACTCGCAGACCTTGTCCAAGGAGCTGCCCCAAGCGAATACTGACCGATCCGATCACTCTTCCAACCCGGACGCTAACCCGGACAAGGCTGAAGGTCAAGGCGCCTCCATGCAATCCGCCGAGCCGTCGCAAGGATCCTCCCAGCACCATGCCCATTCCTCCAACAATGCCGCCAGCATCAACAATCTTATAAATACTCCGTCCAATGCCGGTAGTACTCAGTCCCCCGCCCACAATGCGAATGCGACACCTAGTACGCAGCCACAGCCCCGCCAAGAGCGTACCACTCGGGGCAAGTATTCGCAGGAGGACTTTATGTTGCAGCGCACATTGGGCACTGGTAGCTTTGGTCGGGTTCATTTGGTCCAGTCGAAGCACAATCATCGCTTCTATGCCATGAAGGTGCTGAAGAAGGCCCAAGTGGTCAAGATGAAGCAGATTGAGCACACCAATGATGAACGTCGGATGCTCAATCGCGTTCGTCATCCATTCTTAGTGACATTGTGGGGAACCTGGCAGGATTCACGGAATCTCTACATGGTGATGGATTTCGTTGAGGGTGGCGAGCTTTTCAGTCTGCTACGAAAGTCACAAGTGAGTAGTTTTCCCCTCCCCGATCTCGGTGAAGAACACTTGGCTTATCTTTGCCTCTTTTCTCTCCCAGCGATTCCCTAACCCCGTTGCCAAATTCTATGCTGCGGAAGTGACGCTTGCATTGGAGTATTTGCACCATCATCAGATCATTTACCGAGATCTGAAACCAGAGAATCTACTGCTGGACCGTCATGGTCACTTGAAGATTACAGATTTCGGCTTTGCCAAGGATGTCCCCGATATCACCTGGACCCTGTGCGGAACCCCCGATTATCTCGCTCCGGAAGTAGTTTCCTCGAAGGGATACAACAAATCCGTCGATTGGTATGTTTTTCACTCTTGCAATGCATTGCAGCATTCCTTATCCTCGTTTCTAACTCAATCTGTGTTAGGTGGTCATTGGGAATTCTCATTTTTGAGATGTTGTGCGGGTTTACCCCGTTCTGGGATAGCGGGTCCCCGGTGAAGATCTATGAGAATATTCTCCGCGGCAGAGTCAAGTACCCGCCATACTTGCACGATGATGCCGTCGATCTCCTCTCACAGCTGATCACTGCCGATCTCACCAAGCGCTTGGGCAACTTGCACGGCGGACCCCAGGACGTCAAGAACCACGCCTGGTTCGCTGAGGTCACGTGGGACCGCTTGGAGCGCAAGGATATCGACGCTCCCTACATCCCACCGATCCGAGGTGGACAGGGAGATGCAAGCCAATACGACAAATATCCCGAAGAGACAGAGCACTATGGCGTGGAGGGTGAAGATGCGTACGTTTACCCCCCTATCTTCTATCTGGCATCACATGAGCTTACATTCCCCACAGATACGGTCATCTTTTCCCCGACTTCTAAAAATGCTTGTACGATTTATAACGAGATATGAAAAGCCCGTTGCGATCACCCGCTCGGGACTGGATTTGGCACCGGCGCTAGTCGGAATCGCCGAGGAAAAACAGGTGTGGTACCATAGTAGCCAGCCTAATGGCATTTGGTGGTTTATGGAATCGTATATTTCAGCAATTGAAATCGAGTTTTCTTTTTTTGGTTACCCCCTTTCGAGTCCTTGCGGTGATATACATAAAATAAAGTGGAATGTATTCCGCCGATCCTCTATTCCTGGTCAACCCGACCTAAAGCCAAAAGAACCACGACCGAATAATGTACATGGGCCTCTGGCCTTCTCTATTCATACACAGATCTTTTCCAGATCTTCCATATTTCATCTCCTTCCCCATCTTCTGACTGGATCCACCGTCTTTTTTTCCAACAGGGATCCATATCTATTCGTTCATTCATCCCATTTAAAGACCGGAGCCCAGCGACGTAATAGCGTTCGCATCACCTCCCATGCGCTTGGCCTCAACATTAATACGGTTGATGTAGGCGCGGCTGGTAATGTTCCACATGGAAATGTACTTGTCCATGCAGCTAGACAGGCAGGTGTTCTCCTGAGCGGACAGGGAAGAGCCAGGGGCAGGGACGCAGGCTTGGAAGCAGTTCTCGTTCACTTTCTAAATGTTTATCAATCAGGTTAGTCTGACAAGCATAACAATAAAGGTGCAGTCGTGTGATGGCTGGTGTCGCGAGTGACGTACGTTGATCAACATGCGGGCGTTGGTCATGGCAGACTCCTGCTGGAGCTGCTGGACAAGGTTGGCCTTGACATCGCTGGAGGATGAGGGGGTGGAGCCGCCGAGGAAAGACATTGTGGGTGGTATTAAGTGTGGATGGAGATGAGTAGTGTTGGGAAGTATTATTTGAGGTCCGGCAAGATCTGAGCTTCCGCTGTGGCGGTGCGTGCGCCACATATTGGTGCCTTGAGTGTCAGGTGGCAATAAAGCTTTCCGAGGTGTACAGTGTCTGGCCATGAAATGGACAAAGTCACTCTACAGTATCTTGCTAAATATAGTGATTTTGCAAATTTACAGCAACTGAAATCAGATACCTTGTTTTCTAATTCGTGATTGGCTCAGTAAATACAATAAGAGCTACCCTAAGCACTCACTTGATACCCCAGAGCCCAGGCTATCACCTCAAAATGATGTGACATCTGAGCAGTCCGTAGCCGGAAATTGTACTATGGAATGAGAATATTCAGGCAATGCAGTTAGAATGAAGTTCCGGATATCCATAGGTTAATTATCAGTTCATGCGATGGAAATGATACTACACAGATCAACGATGGTCATTCCTGCTTCTTGGTTTCTCAAAAGTGCGCCTTTCAGCTGTCTCATGTTTATCCAAGTAATCATAATGGCTCCTGGTAACACTTGTGCGTAGAAACTTCGACAAGGTGGCATAGATATCTAAAGGCCGTGTAAATCACAGGCGAAGCGCCACCAGATAAGATCAAGTCTCCACCAACCAAACAAGGGCGATAATGAGCTATGCAGGCGCATGGCTATCCAAGGCCCAGATAAGCAAGTGTAGCTCTGATATGCAAGGAGTCATGGGGTTTATAGCCAATCATAGTCAACTGCAACTGCAACTGACGCCAATCAAGCTGATCATGCATCATGCCTTCCCCGCACATCCCGGAGTACCTTGTGGTCTTATCTTCTCCCTTTCTCTCTCAACCATATATTGTCACGCCTCGAAACTAATTTATATTTTCCCCCGATAATCAACACAATTATGGGTTCCCCATTTTCCAAGCCGGAGCAGGTCACGGAGAAGGCACCTCTATCCAGGATGGAGGTTGCCATAACTAGTCAGAAATTGGAACAGGAGTATACTGAATATCGTTCGTCTAATTCCATCCTTGATCCTCGTTCCTCATCTTCTAATTGACGAAGCAACAGCTGCTCCGTCGTATCCAGTCCGAGATAGAATCAAGACTTTGGCTCTCTCACATGTGAAAGATTGGGACCAGACTCTATTGAGCGATGACAAGGTTTGAAACTATAACCCTAAGACAATGAATCCTTGCTAACGCCATGGAAACAGAACCGTCTCGCGATCTCCAGTTTCGCCAGTCAGCCTTATGGACAGATTCTCACCAATCGCCGAGCTCTCCAGTCAGACCTGCAGATCTTCAACCTGACCATCCCAGTGGAAGGAGGACCGATCACGAACCAACGCTCTTCTGGACGCTGCTGGCTCTTCGCCTCAACCAATGTCTTCCGCGTACCGCTCATGAAAGCATACCAGCTTCGCGAATTCGAGCTCAGCCAAGCTTATCTGTACTACTGGGACAAGATCGAAAAGGCGAATTGGTTCTTTGAGCAGATCATCGCTACCGCCGATCAAGATCTTTCTAGTCGGTTGGTTCAGAAACTCTACGAGGATCCAGTCACCGACGGCGGCCAGTGGGATATGGTCGCCAATCTCGTACAGAAGTACGGACTTGTGCCACATGCGCTGTATCCCGATGCCTACCACGCGCAGAGTAGCTCTAAGCTAAACTGGCTCCTCACGGCCAAACTGCGAGAGCAAGCGCTGGCCCTCCGCAAGCTGGCTGCTAAGAGAGGGAATCCCCAGTCTGCGTATTTGCTCTCTGTTAGCAAGGATAAGTTCCTGCAGGAGATTCATTCGCTCGTTACTCTTCTGCTGGGCCCGACACCGAGCCCCGATAAGCCGTTTGTCTGGCAATACTATGATGCCAGTGGAACAGCTCGTGAAGTGCGAAGGACCCCGATTGAGTTTGGTCAACAGGCTCTTCGGTCTCAGACACGACCACTGTCACGCACTAGTGGTCCTACTCTTTCCCCCGGACGAATGTTCAGTCTGGTCAACGATCCGCGAAATGAGTACAACCGGTTACTAACTGTTGACCGACTCGGCAACGTGGTCGAGGGTCAACCCCTCACATATGTCAATGTTGAAATGCCAACGCTCAAGCGGGCAGTCATTTCGATGCTCAAAGCTGGACATCCCGTCTTCTTTGGTTGCGACGTGGGCAAGTTCTCTGACACTCCCCTTGGTGTTATGGATACTGGTCTCCTTGACCTCGAGCTCGGATTCAATATCTCACTTGGTATGAACAAAGCCGAGCGCCTTTCCAGTGGGGAATCATCCATGACCCATGCTATGGTAATCACGGCCGTGCATCTTGAGAATGATGAGCCTGTTCGCTGGCGCGTGGAGAATTCGTGGGGTGAGACTGCCGGAGAAAAGGGCTGGTTTGTTATGACTGATCGGTGGATGGATGAATACACTTTCCAGGCTGTTGTGGATTCGAACTTTGTTTCGTCTGAGGTTCGGTCTATCCTGACGCAGGCTCCTAAGGTCTTGCCCCGCTGGGATCCTATGGGGGTGCTTGCTTAGGGTATGAATAAAGTACTGTCAGTTAGCCCTTGATACTAGAATTATCAGTATATCTTATTAGGCTCCAGCTAGCTTACTTTTCCTATAATTACTTAGCCTTATCTATAATCGTCTTTATCTCTATTTATCTAATTTTATCTTTATATATTAGATCTATCTTTATTATAATTAACTAATCCTTATATAATTTAACCTCGCTTACACTAGAAAATACTACATTATTACTATAATTAATAGGGAGATCTATAGAGATTATATACTAGATATCTACCTAGAACGCTTTTTAATAGTCTACAGACGATAGGGTTAAAGTGTTACGCATGGCTAACTGGTCATAGTGAGTATCGCTCGTAGGGTGGGTATACGTACGTTGAGGCTTATCCTTAAATCTTAATCGTAATTGTACCGTTACTAGGTGGCCTTACACGGGCTCGGATCTATAGAATAGGTGATACGATGGTGCGAGCCAAGAGAGCGATTTGTGCCTCCGGTTTCGTCTGGCGCAGAAACAGTGTGGGAGTATATTTGAGAATCCTTCATTGACCCCGATACAGTCGGGTTAGGGTGCTCACTGCCACTTCTGTTCTTGTCGTGGTTGTGGTGAAATCCCGATATTAGCCGGAGAATCTCGTGTTCCGTGACAACTTGGAGGAGTTGGCGTTTCAGCTGTGCACTCTCGGCTTGGAGAACATTCAAGCTTTGTTCCATTTCGATCACCCTTTTTTCCCAGGTTGCGCACGTGACGCTCTTTTCCACCAGCTATGATGTGTTTGTGGTTTCATAGCCTCATCGGAGATAGTTGCATTTCAACTTACGCTGCTCGGTTCTGCGCCTTTTCGCTTGCTTCGCACCGGGTTCATCGGGTCTCTTGCTTCACTGGAACATCTTCTAACGGCCCGATCGGCAGATTGGCTCTCCTCTCCGTCTATCATTTCAAAGAGTTCTGCTTATCATTGGCGAAATGGCTTCTCGCACCTGGGATGTTGCTGAGAGACCGCGGAGATGAACCAGGAGGCGGAATAAACGACGCAGGGTAGTCAAGACGAAAGTATGGAATAAACTCGTGGAAGCTTTGGTCGTATATGTTCTGGAACTTATACATACGACCGTTAGATGTCGGCTATCTTCTGGTTGTGATGCAAAGTAGTAGCAGTACTTCTAGGGAGCGCTCATCTAGAAGAACCTCATCGTCAAGCTGAGTCCGAAATTATACGTCAACGGTTGGAAGCCCATGAAGGAAGAGGGAATCAGTAGTGTTGAAGTCGTCCATCTTGCTTTGCCGCTTACTCCGATAGACAAATCTATCCGGGGAAGTTCGGGGGCAAAGGAGACTTGGTGGATGAGATTTGGGCTTGCTCTGCAGGAAAGGTCCTAGTTATGGAGTATCCCGAGGTTTGTACGGTAATTCACCGTGCTGAGGACTGATCACAACTTCAGCCACACGAAAGATAAAGTTTAATTGTGGCAAAATCTGTACAACTTCAGGTTCTTTGAATTCTCTAGTTAATATCTGACAGTGGACCTTGGGGACCTTGCTAATTCCATAGGTCTTTCAGTGACTAAGCGGAACTTTCCACTCAGCTAATCAGAACTCTTAATTCCTCTTAAGAATGGAATCACCATGCTTTTAGATATAGCATAAACATTTCGAATCATCCGTTCGTAGTGACGGCTTCTTCCGCGCCCATCGCCTGGTAAATGGTTAGCACGGGACTTCATCACTTCTTCTGGGGTGGGGTCTATTGCGAACCCTTTTGATATCACCGTAGATGGCAAACTGACCGGCAGTCATGCCGGACACCATAATTAACCGGGCTCCTATGCCTGCATAACTACCACGAATACCGAGGCTGGAAGCGATGTTAAATAAACGACGAGCTGTTCTTTCTCCTGGCTGAGCCTGCGTCTTGTTAATTTGGCTTAGCATGGTATCCGCTGGTTGCGACACAATGGCGGCTGCCATCCCAGCTAGCAGACCTGAGCCAAGGTTGATTCCTGTGTGTACAGCACCGGGAATTGCTGAGCGATCAATGAAGTGATATGCCAATTCGATCATTTTTTCATACACAACGAACGTCGCCATGGTGTATGGCATCCTGAACACCAGGTGGATTAGCAATTTGACCGATCCTCGAGAATGTTAGGTGACTGCCTACTGCTTCAATAATATTGGTCCCAGGCCGGAATAGAACCCTCCGACTCCTTCCTGTATCACCATCTTCCTGAAACCATCAACAAGACCACGAGCAAACGTTGGCTCGGAGACAAGTCGAATCCGAATGGCTTCAAAAGGACATAGGATCAAGTCCCCTAGGAACTCTGCCGTGGCCGAAGAGGTCAGGTATACTACGTTCCGATGTCTGGATGCTGCTTCCGGTCCGACGACATCGATCATCTGCCGCTTGAAGAATTCGTAACCACCAAATTTGCACGCGCCTTGTAAAAAGTATCCGGCAACCGTGGGGCCCAAGCCCGTTGTCAGGGCAGCAACACCATCGTGAGATATCACTTGCCGTAATCCACCTAAGAGGCCTCGATTATATGTAAAAGAGTCAAGCTGAATCCTCGTCTTGACCCTGCGTAGGTAAGCTCATGCAATTTCTTCTACCTAAACCCTGCGCGTATATAGGAGGACAACTTACACATCAATTGGAGTAAGAATTGCGTGAGTAAAGGAGCAACAAATGCCGCCAGCAGCAGCGTAGCGAGCGTACAAACTAAAGCCTGGCCGATTACGCTCATCACCTTCAACAGCTTTCCGTGCATATGGGATGCTGGAAGGCAGATGGGATTCAGATGAGTTTGACATGGCCTTGGGGAAATTCCGATGATCGCCTGGGTTATTGGTGGTAAGATGGACACAGTCTCAATGAGAGGAGTGAGGAGAAAGTTCTCGGTCTCGCTGGCTCGTCAAAATCTCAGTTAGTTTCCTGCACTTTTGGGTTTGTGCCTTGCACGTGTGTCGGTATCGGAGGCAAGCCGAAAGTGTAGGGAGCCGAGGAGCAATCGGCTGTCCATTAGTCAATTTTATCTTAGCCTAGAGATACATTGAACACATAGGTTAGGGTTTTTTTGACTGACAGAATATTAGGTAATATAGGGATGTGGGGCGCGGGTGTTAGAACTTATGAGGTGTGACTGTATTACTGTAAAATGTAGATACAGTACATATCCGTAGGGCCGTTTCGGCCGAAGCCTTCTCATAAGCGCCGAACTTCTGCCGAACAATTTAGGCGGCTATCAAGTTTCGGCTTGTTGGACGAACATGGTGATTAGATTCACCCACCTGCCACAAATTAATGTTTATACCTCATATCAACCCCCCAACGTTCCCGTTGTATGGCAAATTTTCAACTGCCAATTCTGTACTTTTCAAGGAGCTATGACAATTCTCATTATTGGAGCTGGTATTATTCTCGCCAAAGACCTTGTGCCTTGTCTGCTCAATTCAATTCCTGACGTCCGGTTGATCATCACCAACGATCTCTCAAATCCTCCCCTCGATATTCCGTCACGAGACATGTCACGCGTACAGTGTCTTCCATTGGACATCGATTCTCCGCAAACCACTGAAGTGCTCTTCAGGGAGATCTCAGCCTACAAAGCGATATACATCCTCCATCGCTGTTTCTCTCACGACTCTGCAACAAACCTGGCTATATTTAAACATATCCTGGGTCGGATTTGCAAAACAATGCCCGGCATGAAGGTCATTTTTGCGTCATCTGTCGCTATTTATGGCGGTAACTTGCCAACCTACGTTCCTAACGAGGTGAACTTCACACCAGTTCCTCGCTCAACGCAGGGTGCAGAGAAACTGATAATAGAAACCCTCATCAATGATTACTCGAGGCGGGGTTTACTTGATGGACGAGTGCTGCGGCTACCAACGGTGATTGTGAAGCCGAAAGCGACAACACAGATAACTTCTCGAGGGGGCTGGATTGGTGATATATTTGCAGAGGCGTTTGCTGAGGAGAGCCTTCCGCTTCCTTGTATTAGGCGGTCTGAGCTATGGGCGGGGTCTTGTGATACCGTGATTAAGAACCTAGTCCTTGCGCAAAACATTTCTCGAGAAGCGTTCGGTGAGTCAAGGTCAGTGATTCTTCCTAGTGTGAAGATAACCATCTCGGACTTACTGGATGGGTTGGGTGAGGTGGCTGGATGCGAAGACGGGTATCTAAAAGAGAGGTACGAAGAGGTTATTCGGACAGCCTATCCATGGCCAGCTTTATTTGACACGACTTTGGCAGAAAACATGGGCTTTTTACGGGAAGAACAGATAACCAAGCTGATTAGGAAATATAATGTTCGATGTTAAGTGCCATTCATAATCCAATGCATCAATCTAAGAGGATTGGTGCTCGGATATAGGACACCCCGCTTCCTGAAATCGAGGTGAGGGTTTCGCCGAAACCAAGCCACATGTAGAACATTAACACTCAGGACATCTCAACGCTCACTGAGAAAATTCGTTCAGCTCTTGGTGAAAATCCTGCACATGTGACTTACACAGCGAGAAAGCGTTGGCATCCTGGACGTTCTATCACACTGGAAGCCAATCAACAGTCTCCTGGAGCAATATTGCTGATGTGCCACAACTCGGGTGTTGCTTGCTGCATTTGTTTTGGAGACCTGTGGCGATAATGGGTGTCCGAGGAGCCTGAAGCCTTCGAAGGGTTTGAGCCAGCCCGTCTGCTGCAGAGCGTAACGCCGAGAAGAGACTGCCAGAACTTCCCCTCCGACAACGTGATGACGCCTGCCAAGAATGAAAGAAAAAGCAACAGTCGGCGCCTATTCGTCCTTGAAATTCAGGGACGACAACATTGATTATTGCGTTTTGGTTAGAGGTGTAGGAACTAGGTGTGGAAGCAATCAATATTGTACGAACAATTGTATTGGAAGAGCGACAAGGAAGGAAAGTGAGTATCTACGAACATGAGGCCTAAGTATGGGATGGAGGGCACTAGTCCCAATAAGGACGTTAACAAGAGGCCTCTTTAAAAATGTTATAGGTAGGGTGTGCCGCTCGCTTGTGCGTGCCACTCTAATGCCACCTACCTGTGGGTCGAATATTATTTGAGCCAATGAGAGTGTGTAAAAATCGATGCCTAGTAAGCCTGAGGCCTGCTAACTAGCACAGTGTAATGCCATGCCCACGTAGTAATTCCCTGTCCCTAAGTGGGCCTAAAATTGTCAGGCCACTTGTTAAAAAGTTTGCCAGAGGATTCTTTCGTTTTTTACCCCTCCAAGATCAAGCCATCTCTTCAACATAAACAATCATTTGTGTTCGGCCAGTAGAATCACTATGCCCCCTAAGAACGCTGAAGCTGTCAAGGACAATGTTGTCGCTTTCGGAAGGGTTCGCAAGAACCTAAAGATGGGATGCGTTGGTCTGCCTAATGTGGGAAAGTCGAGCCTATTCAATCTCTTGACAGAGCAGAGCGCCCCCGCAGAGAACTACCCCTTTTGTACGATTGAGCCCAATGAGGCGAGATGTGCTGTTCCCGACGTTCGATATGTAAGTTAAAACACTCTACAGCAAGGTTATTTAATGAATGGCTGAAGTAAGCCATACATATAGGACTTTCTCTGTGACCTTTGGAAGCCGCCGTCCATGTACCCAGCGTATCTGCAGGTCACCGACATTGCCGGCCTGATCAAGGGTGCTTCCCAAGGAGAGGGACTTGGAAACGCCTTCCTATCTCATATCCAGGCCGTTGACGGCATGTTCCACATTGTCAGGTACGGCATCCGTTGCAAAACTGCCGCGCTTTCACACTAACTCCGACTTTATGACAGAGCATTCGATAACGATGAAGTTTTGCATGTCGATGACTCGATCGATCCCGTCCGGGACTTGAGTCAGTTCATCCAAGTCCTCTAAGATGATGAAACCAATCGGTGCATTTTCTAGATACCATCCAAAGCGAGCTTTGCAAGAAAGATCTCGGTTTGTTTTGCCCTTTGAATCGGCTTGACGCCAGCTAATCCCCGTTTAGATATTCTGCAGAAGACAGTCATTGCCGAGGAAGCAATCGTCAAAAAGGCAGGTGGCAAATACAAGATGCTACCTCTCTTCACAGAGACAACGACAAAGATCCGAACAGTGAGCCCAAAATTTCCAGTCTTATAGGTCTAACCATTTAAATGTGCTTACAATCGTGAAATAGATGTTGGGAAAGGATCAGCCAGTCAGAGATGGAAGCTGGACACCGGCCGAGATTGCACTCATCAACGAGAAGATACAGCTAATCACCACGAAGCCAACCATCTACCTTGTCAACTTGACAATGAAGGATTACCTCAGACAGAAGAGCAAGTACCTGCCGCTCATAGCCAAGTGGGTTACCGAGCACGGAGGTGTTCCCCGAGACATTGTTCCATTCTCTATTGAGTTTGAAGAGAAACTTTACAGTATGAAAGACGATCCAGCTGCACAAGCCGAGTTCCTCAAGGAGAGCGGGGTCAAGTCAAAACTGGACAAAATCATCACTGAAGGCTTCACTAAGCTTGGCTTGAAATACTACTTTACCGGTTTGCTCGTATCATGCTACCTCTAGATGAATTTCGCGCTGATTTGTACGTAGCTGGTGAGAAGGAAATCAGATGCTGGACCATCCCAAGGGGTTGCCTAGCACCACAAGCTGCTGGAGCTATCCACGGCGATTTTGAGAAGGGATTTATCAAGGCTGAAGTGGTCGCGTACCAAGATTTCCACGATCTTTGTGAAGGCGGCAAGTCCATGGGCCCAATTAAGGCTGCTGGGAAATACCGACAAGAAGGAAAGACTTATGTAGGTACTCGGATTCCTCCTGATACTGCAGTAGCTAACTTTGTATCTTCCCAGGTTGTCCAAGATGGAGACATTATCCACTTCCAATTCAGTAAGTTACAAATCGACACCGATACTACTGTATCCAGCTGTTTTACTCGTATTTATTATAGCAAAGAGCTAATTGTCTGTTTCTAGACGTTTCAAATAAGAAATAGATTTGCTGTGTCGGGGCCGGCTAACATGGAGGTTCGGATGATGTGCCGGCGTTCCTGTATTTCATTGGCTAGGGATCACTTTCATAAACAGCTGGGGTGGTTCAGTTAAGGAGAAAGCAGATTTTCTACGCTCTATCCATCAGGTTCGCATACAGACTTTTAAAGAATCGACTATCCGGCATTCATTTCGGCACTGCGGACTTTGGCCATTTGATCCAGAGGTCATTTGCAAAGAACTTCGAGAAATTCTTAGCGATAACGACGACGACCTAGTGATTTACGATGGGGATAGGGTATATGACCTCGAAGATTGGGATTTCGGTCGTGGCCAAGAGTCAGGGAGCCAAGAACTAGAGAGCAGACTAGAGACCCCCCCCCCCAAGCATCAAGTTCTACGATCAATTCTCCACCAACGACGCTAACAAAGCTACAAAAAAATATTACGAAGGCAAAGAAGAATCTCTCAGACAGTACGACACCTGAAATAGCCAAATTAAAGCAGCGTCTTGAGTTGATTTTCGAGGGTAGTCTTATCCAAGCGGAATTAGCTGCGCAGACCTCCGCGGACTTATCACGCCTGCTTACCAATCAGGAGCAGGCTAATGCCCCTAAAACTAAGTGTCAGGTAGCTAAAGGGGGCGTTCTCACTGTTAGGGACTCGAATACCCTTATACAGTCGCGGGATATTACAGAAGGTGAGAAACAAAGGCGGAAGTGGGAGCGGGAGGCCACGACTAAACGCGCTGAGATCACGCGTAAGACTAGGATTAGGGACCAGGAAAATCAGAGAAAAGAGAGGGAGCTTAGTTGGGTCACTGGAGATGACGGACAGCCACTTTATTGTATAGATAGACAGGGAATGGTGCTTTAAATAGCTTTAATATCAAGAGGTTGATAAAAAAAAAGTTGCATTACGATAGGGTTTCATTACGATAGGGAGGACGGGTATATATATTCTCGAGGTGGTGACTCGATTTCATGACGGTATCTCCCATATAAATTTGTGACAAAATTAAATTACCAATATTACCACTACTGACTAATACGCTTTTGTTCACTTATCTTACATTTTCGTGGGTAACATGGGTTTCCCACGGGTACCCGTGGGCGGGGTAAAAGAAAGCGAAAACCCGCCCCAAACCCGCGTTTGGCGAGGTCTACTGCTCACTAGTTATAATATTACCACGTGACCAAAATTGCGAATTCGCGGCGAATAAAAAAATTTATTCGCATTCGCATTCGTAGTGCAAAATGTCTGCGAATACGAATGCGAATAACGAATATTCGTTATTCGTGCCGACCCCTAACTTAATTTCTACGCTGGAATGACCAGAGGGGGGTGGGGTACTGTACTATAGGCCACACGGATAGCTCGTTAGCATTTCAACCAGGGCATAAGGGTCAATTCGCCTGCATAGCAGCAGCAGGTAAGTCTTTCTCCTTAATTTCCTGCCAAAATGGACGGTTTTGACCTCGTCTTCGAAGGGCGGGGTCGAGGGGCAGCGAGGGGTCGACCTAGCCAGTATACGGGTAATTCCGGACGAACTCCGGGTTTTATGCAGTTCTAGAGTAGCTTAATACGACTTGATTTAACTGATTTAAACGTGTATATTGCCTTATAATTAGTATGAGAACTATTTTTGGTCTTACGGTGATTTCTTTGTTTTGATAACGTAATTTGCTACTATATCATGTGACTATTCCTCGAATTCTATGGGAAAGTGGTAACCTGGGCGGAATTACAATTTGAATTACAATTACAGCGCTATCTTAATGTGGTTTAGCGGGGGTCCAACTATCAAATCTGGGGTTCTTTTAACAATTCCCTTCAAGATTTCCCGCCGTTTACGAACTACAGGTTCAACTCAGGAAGATTGACCCTGGGCCGCTTTGCCCTGGGGCACTTGATTTCCTTTGAATGAAGGGTTCACCCACATCTTGACATCTCTGCAACTTCGCACCTTTCAACCCATTGACATACTTCTAAGGGCTTCACCAGTCCCCTCGTCCGGGATGGCAACACAAAGCCCGTGGTTTCTGCGTTTCCCCCCTGAAATGATTTCATCCATTGTGTCCTTTCTGCCAAACAAAGATGTCAAGTCCTTGCGCTTGACGTGTAAAGCCCTCGGCGAGATTTCACCATTCTCCTCCTCACGCGTGTTTCTTTCGGCCAACTCGTTGAACATCCAAGTTTTTCGGGCTGTAGCAGACCATCCAAAGTTTCGCCACGAAACCAGGGAGATCATCTGGGACGACGCACAGTTTGTATTCGCGCCGTTGATATGGGAAACCGTGCACCCAAGCGTCAACCCCGAACACATGGAAATCGACTCCAATGAGGGATGTCCCATCTGGTTCACGGAGGAATGCGAAGAGAACCGCTACAGGATGAAGCATCGGAAATACTGCGACGGGGACCGACCTGACCATGTTTCACGTCAGCACCAGATGGATGCCCAAATGCCGTTGAAAGCCTGCTGGAAGTATTATCGGCAACTATGGGATGATTAGACATCTGTGATCGGATCCGAAGATGATAAAAAAGCCTTTCTTTACGGCCTAGAGCGATTCCTACGGCTTAAAAGAGTGACCGTTACGCCTGCGGCTCACGGCTGGCTGTTTGCTCCGCTATATGAGACACCTATGATCCGAGCATTTCTATACGGATTTAACTATCCGATTCCGCGAGGATGGCACTATGATCCCGTTGATGATTAGGTTGTCGAGCCGCTACCGTGGTCAGAGGTAACCGAGGACTATAAGGAGCTATGGAGAGGGGCTCGAATTGTTCTTCGCCTTTTGTCGCAGGCTGAGAAGCATAATGTTTCCGAGCTAAGCTTCGACTCTAAGCACCTCCACACCGGACTAAACTTTGAGATTTTCGACCGGCCGTGTGGGAAATACAATCAATTTGCGGCCATAATGAAACGTCCAGGCTTCCGGCGTCTTCATCTGTCTTTACTTACTGGCAGTAGTGGTTACTGGACAGGATTCCAAAGCGGATTATTCCGTCAAGCTATAAGCCTGGCCAAGGAATTAACCCATATCCATTTATCAACTACATTCAATAATGGATCTTATTCTTCAATGCCTTCAATGAGGGATCCACCTATTCCCCTAAAGGAGGTTCTGCCTATTAAGGAGTGGCCGAATCTGTCTCACTTAGCGCTGTCTCGTTTCAGCGTTGATACGTCGGAGTTGATGGACATACTTAAATTGGCACCATCCTCATTACGATCTCTTGACTTAGAATTTATCGAGTTCCCCTCTGATGAATTGCGTTTGACTGGTCTACTAGAGAGGATGCGAGAGGAACTGGATTGGACTAAGAGAGATCAACCACTAAAACCGACCGTCACGATCGCGATGGAAGGCCATCGCAAATGGCCGGGGAGGTTCATCAAGCTTTCAGACGAGGTGGCAAGCTTTCTCTATAGCTCTGGAGAAAATCCCCTGAATGGAGCAGATACAAGCAGCCCCAAAGACGGATACGGGACGGATCATGACCTTTTTGAGGCGGAGTACACTCGGCCCAACGTCAATTTCCAGGATCTTAAGAAACTGGGAATTATTTGTTAGGAATGCTACCCAGCTGATCCCAAGCCGAAGGTTTGAATGTCTTGCATTGAGTTTTAATCTTGGAACCTTGGAAGGTCGTTAATACCCATTCGTCTATTCAAAAAAAACCTATCAATATGTATCAAGACATATCCAATCGTATGTTGGCACTTCATTCTAGCTACAGCTCCCATCATGAGGAAGATACGCCGACACAGACATACTCACTCGCTTGTAAGCCGGAGCAGTCGGTCTTCACGGCCGGGTTCCAGGCGTAGAAAGAAGCCACTTGAATTCCGTTCGCATTGGCAATATCGACGCAAGAATCGTCTGCGATTACTTGGTATGTAGTATAGAGGACAACCTAATGAATATTTTCTCCAAAAGAATATGCGTCTAATAAGCAAGATTGAATAAACGAAAAATATTATTAGAAACTCCAGTAGAAAGTGGTAGTATACACCTGCGGAAATATATATTTTCAACTCTCCTCGCCCATATCTTAAACATATCCTTTGATATACACGCAATCCGTCTAATTCACTTATGCGATCGATAAACCAGCTATTAAACCTCCTGTAAACAAGTGTGTTTCTTATAATTACATAGTGGAGGGGTGGAAATGCGATAATTATAAGCGTTATAACCAAAACAGCGGTTAATAACAGTAAAATATTCTAATGACCCATCAATTTATCCATCCGGAAAGGAATTTATTAGCAAAATAATGTATTAGCGGTTCCATGCGGTTCGAACCGCGTCAGAACCGCATGGAACCGCGGCGCGGTGCGGTGCTGAAGTTGTAGAACCGCGAAAATTCGAGGTTCGGTGCGCGGTTCCAGGTGTTGGAACCCGAGGCCTAACCCGGACTGGGTTGGGTTTTGGGTCCGGGTTGGGTCCGGGTTAGATTGGAGCCGATGGAAGAAAGATGGAAATCCAACTTGTGCATGTATTCACGAAACAAGATAGGTGAAGAAGAGAAAAGGAAGAGAGAAGAGAGACCACTCGATCTCTAATATTTAGTCGCCCTTTGTAGTCATGTTCACTCAGCCAAGACTTCAATTTTGCAACCTTTTACCTAGATTGGAGCAGACAAAGGATTGTTTCCGCATGGTAAAATTAGAAGGATGACAGTGTGATTTAGATTTAAGCGAGCTTCGACCAATAACATATTTAACAGCTACATAGTCCACCTGTTTGGGGAGCATGAATCCACCGGCACGGCCACCAACAACGACCTTAAGCCGAACCAAATCAGGCAGTTTCCAAGTGTCCAATTGAGATATCCTTATCGGCGTTTTGCCCAGACAAAAGTTTATCCTCGCCTCCGCTCAACAGAAGGGTCAGTCCAACCTCTTCCTTTGCCGCAGTAAAGATATCCCGGTCTTCAGTGGCCATCGAACTACCAAATACTATATCCATCTCTTCCAGTGTTTTGTTTTTGGTTTCAGGGATGAAAAACCAGATGAAAAGAGCACCGATGAAAAGCCAAATGGCGAAGAACAGGTACATCCCCCAGCCAATTCCGTTTATCATTGGTGGCACAATGAAAGCAACGATGAAGTTATTCATCCAGTTAGACGAGGCACCAATCGAAGTTCCTTTCGCACGAATTGAAAGGGGGAATATCTCTATTTAGCGTAAATATATTAGCTTAGCAACTTCAAATGAGGAAAATGGATTTCCTTACCGGCAATCAAGACCCAGCTAGCAGGGCCCCAGGAATACCCAAAGTTTGCAATATAGATCCAAATGAAAGCCACTGCAGCCCATCCGGCCGAGGCATGGTTCTCCCAATCATTGTGGCACTTGGCAACAATGACGGCAACGATAATCATAGAAAAAAACATACCAATAGAGCCGGCCAAAAGGAGAGGCTTCCGTCCAACTTTATCAATGATCATGATGGCGGGGATCGTTGCCAAGACGTTGATAATACCGACAACTCCCGTGGCCAGAAGGGAAACAGTACCAGAGGTCAAGCCAAGTCTCTGGAAGGTCGAGGAAGCATAGTAGATGATAGAGTCGATTCCACTCCACTGCTGGAAGAACATGATGAGGCCTGCGATTGCCACACGCTTGAAGTTGTCCTTGTCGCGGAAGATTTTGGTATATTGTGCGAATTCACGACGCCAAACACTGTGACCAGGTTCTGCGAGGTGAGGAAATTTCTTGGCAAAAACACGCTGTTCAAAAAGCACTTCCGACTTGATTTCCAAAAACTCGCAACGAAGAACGATATCATCTTCGGCAAGCCCACGGAGAGAGGCTAGTGTTTTCAAGGCCTCTTCTTCGCGTCCTTTGTTGATCAACATTCGAGGGGAGAATGGAAGGAAGAAAACGGCACCAAAGAACAGTATAATGGCAGGAATCCCTTGAATAATAAGGGGGGTGCGCCATGCCCAATCGGATTGACGTTCTCCAGTACCGCCGATATAATTTGTTCCATACCCGATCCAATAGGCAACCATGATTCCGATGGTAGTCGACATTTGCTGAAGAGCGACAAGCAGCCCTCGCATCTCCGGAGGAGCAAGTTCGGCATTGTAAAGTGGCCTTATAAAATTAGCAATGAGATCTTAGCGACATCTTTTAATTTTGCGCGGAAGAGTTTTGGATACCTACCCAACGGCACTAAGCGTACCAACACCAATCCCCGTGAAAAAGCGACCTGCAAAACCCGGGATCCATCTCAGTTCTGTTCGAATGCCTTTGTTCGCCAATTGGCGGATTAGGTCTATGCATCTAACGAGATCAACTTGACTAGAGGGCATGCGTGGTCGTCGGAGCGCTTTTAGTGCCGCTTGGCTATCCGCAAATATGGTCAGGCCGTTGTTTGCCCGTGTGAGACAGAGCTCATTGCTGTTTAGAACTAATTCAATAGCCGTCTCTATAGCCCGTAGCTCCGCAGAATAGACGGTAGATGAGTCGTCATCGCCCATCTGGCTTAGAGCGATGTGTTCCCCGGTCTCATCTACTCCTGCTGCGCCTACTTTACTCTCGATACCGCTTCCGTCAGTGTACATGATCAGGGGTGTCTCTTCTGTGGCTTTCCCAAGGATCTGGTTATGACGTTGCACAGCAGCGTCTCGGTCCTCGATCGTCACATCTGGTGGCGTTTGCCACGGCGCCAGGACGAATGCCTTTCGACTCTCCCAGTGTCTCGCTAAAGTATCCGAGGGAGCCGTGAGGCATCCGCCTGTCTTCCAGGCTTGCGCCTCCATTGGTGTCCATCCAGCCCTGTCTCTCTCACCTGCTGGTCGACGTCGAAGCATCGTTGGTGGGACCGCGAAAACAGGTCCCGTTCGCAGCCTAAGTGCCGCTTCTTTCACTAATCGGTTCACCTGGATCGAGATAATTGTGTTACTATAAAATACTAGAATGAAAGCTGACAATACAGTAGGATAAAACAGTGAAAAAGTCTGGCATGCAGGCCTTGCAGTAGTAAGTTTCTGTCAGAGCAAGCTCAGCAGTGTATGAACTAGTATTCGTCAAAGGCCAATAAGATCAAGCGGAACCAACTCAGGCAGAAAAGATTGATTTTGAATAGAAAAAGTGCGGTCGAGGGCAGGTTGAAATACCCTCGAGTCCATACATCCAATACGCCGATACTCGGTAGTTACAGCACCAGAGCTGCAGCGTGACGCAATATTGCATATAAGAAATAAAGAAATATGATCTATCAGATGTTAGCGGTAATATACCGTTTCATGTTCTGACATACCCCCTCAGCGAAATCCCTCAGGACTTCGCTACACCTTATTCCCTAGCTGTCAACCAGTTCTTCCAGGAAACGTCCAATATCTTCCATGCCTAATATTCGGACGAATTCAACGTGCTTCTGTCGAGGCAGCAGCTTGGTGAGGCCATCAGCTACCATTTCCGAAGTCTTGACCCACTGCACTGGTATGCGACCTGACTAGACCTCCTAACGCAGCCAGTGTTGGTGGATGTCAATATGTCGTAACTTGGTGCGCAATTGAGGGGACTCCTTCGTCAAGAGGCTGATGGTCTGCTGGTTATCGCACTGCAGAATGACAGGGTGGCCTGGAGAGAACATAATGGTGTCGAATAGACGATTCCACATGCACAGAGATTTCCCCGCCTCGGATATTGCTAGCAGTTCGGCTTCCGTGGTACTGGTAGTCACTGTCTTCTGCTTCGTGGCCTTCCAGTCTACCGGTCCCCCGAATATCATGCAGATGTATCCCGAGGAGCTTCTCCGATCGTGGTTATCGCCGTATGATGCATCGCTAAAGAATTGAATAGCTTACGGTATCGAGCTTGAGGGTCTTCGGTAGTAGATCGCTCTCGTCCGGGTATGGTAAAGGTAGACGATGACTTGATTGATCGCATTAAGGTGTTTAGGTAAAGGATTTAATAAGAATTGAGCGAGATGAGAGGTCGCTTTCGTAGCGTCTAGCCGGGTAATCGTGGTTATATATTAGGCTAATCCAACTTTCGAAGAGAATTTATGCTTTTACTCATCGGTAGCTTTTCTAGTGAATGGCTTTAAGTTAGCGATAAAGACTAGAGGAACCTCGAGACGCCTTTCTCTAGTTAAATGATACTTATTCGCCATCGTTGAGATATAGGAATCCTGGCAAAGCCATAATGCACCTTATTAACGATCTCTGACGATGCGGATACCCAAAAACCACTATGCTTCGCCTATCGCTCGAAGCTCCCATGCTTTATGGAGTCTCTTAGCCATATCTACGGCCTCCTTACGCTTAGTCGGATGATTAAAGATGATGATATCGTCTATATAGAAAATGATGATAATTCCGTTGGCGACAAATAGGTAGATATCCTCTTAAACAACCTGAAAGCCTAGCGAAGTAAGGACTCTTGATGCCTCTTACTACTAGAGCCGTGGTGACTTCCTTAGGCCGTACAGCGCTCTTAAGAGCTTCCAGCACCTTACACGTCTTCCGCTAGGGAAAAGTCCGGGAGGAAGTTCCATATACACTTCCTCATCTAGCTGACTGTTTAGAAATGCGTTAATAGCATCAAGTTAAACGGTATCAAGGTCAAATGCGGCAGTAAGAGTAAAGATAGCTCTAGCGGTGCGTACCGTAAGCGTGGCCGAGTACTTTTCCTCCATCGACATTTTCTAGAGGTCGCCTCTAACGTATATTCTCGCTTTATATTTAACCAAGAAGCCATTACTATTAAATTTATAGGTGAAAACCTATATCAGCGGCAAGATCTAAATGCTTCGATCTATTGGCCGATCTATCTCTCGATACGTCTCTTTCTTCTCTAACGTTGTCACTTCTAACGCTGCGGCTTCGATGAACGTATCTCTATAAGCGTGTCTCGTTATTTCTAGCCAATTCGAGGGTTCGGGAGGTAGGTCGTCGGGATAAGGACGTTGATAGGTTTACGGAGAGCTCATTCCAGCAGTAAACGCTAATAGAAGACCTTCATGATAGTCTTCCTGGTCCTGTAGGCTTTTCTCTATTGCGAAATACGCTCTTCTGCGTCTTCCCTCGATGATATTGCTCTCAGATATTGATGCATTGATGTCCCTCGGTGCTAGAGAGCCACGTCGACGATATCCTGTCGGTATAGGCTGTTCGGACGTTAACGGTGGAACTACTGGAGACACTGCCGCTTAAAGATCGCCGTGGAGCTATTAATTAGGTCCTTCTGATTGACTTATACCTCTCACCCCCTCAGCTTCGAGGTGATTCGAGGAGATAAGGGGCACTATTGCTCGTTGAGGCTCTTTAGGAAATGCTCCTAGTAATATTGATGGTTCTATTGGCGCCGTAGCCAGGCTTGATTCGCGAGAAGGTATCGCTAACGGCGTTATCATAATTAGCGGAGAGCGCGATTCCATTTCTTACGCCCCCTTCCTCTAATTATTTACTTTTAATTTCCCTTCGGTCGTTAGGAGATATAATACGGGCTCTTCTTCTAGGCCGGTTATCCCTTCTTCCTATTTATACTTAGGTACTGACTATAGCATAGCCTAAAGGACGTCGATTAGAGGTAGTTTTTCTAGTTCCTTTAGGTCAAACTGCACGTTTTCATCGAAAATAACGTCTCTAACCTCTCTCACTATATCTAGATACGGAAACCACACTCTCTAAATGTTTGATGCGATATATCTAACTAGATACCCGATTTCTGCGCGCGGGGCCATCTTATCCTTCTACGGAATTCCTTAACGGCGGACGTACGCTCTGCACCCATATAACCTTAAATTCGATAGGTTTAGGCGTAGATCTGATTGATATTCCTTATGGCTTCGATCTATGGGATGATTTGCTAACCGTTTAGCAGTTTCGTAGGTGTCCGGTTGATTAAATAGATAGCTACAAGCACTACTTCTGGCTAAAGCTTCTTCGGAAGGCCTGAATCGAGTATCAGAGCTCTTACGGCGGTGATGATAATACTACCTACTCTCTCGATAAATCCATTCTATTTAGGTGTTCTAACGACACTAAATTCTTCGATGATTCCCTCCTCGTTATAGTACTTCTAGATAGCACGGCCGAGGGTTTTCTTATTATCGCTTTTGAAGACCTTAATCTCTATATTCAGTTGATTACGACAGATTACAATGAATTTAATGATAGCGTCGACACATCCATTCTTCTTCTCGTGCGATTATGATATATAGAGGTGGATACCTTCAATATATAGGTGAGACACCCATTTATGCCCATTATACGCTTCATCTAACTACACCATGTCAAAATGCAGTCTTCCAAATCTTCCAAAAGTTCGCGACCGATCCGCAGGTCGTCGAGAGATTTGTCGCTTAGCTTTGGTGAGCTAACAGATCTCATATCTCTCAGGGTTGCACTATGCATCATCCTTCGATTCTCCCTTAATCTCTATACTATCTACCATGCCTATAAGTGTCTCGATACGCCGATCATATATATAGGTAAGTCTCTTATGCCATGTCTAAGATGATGCGACAGATATAAGCGGTTTTGCAGAGGATTTAAGAGCAGGAAATACAGCAGGAGAAGACATTTCCGGTTCTCGGTCGTGCTCCAGCAGGTACAATCCATACTACTCAGTATATATACCGACCGGTTTTCCTTCTTTGGTGATCGCTGGCAGCTCGCTATTAAAGAAGAAGCCGTTCTTCTTGATCTCGGATACTGATACAATGTTCGTTTGAAAGTCCGGTGCGTACCAAACGTCTTACATAATACCCTATATAGGGATGCCAGTAATCGGATTCTTAATGAGAACTTTAGCGGAGCCCCTACTAAGTGTAATCGTACCTCCGGTGCTAAGGCTAATGATACGGCGCTCTTCCACTAGCCTTTCGAAGCGGTTTCGACGATTATAAATGTGAACGTTCGCTCCTATGTCGACGATCTAACTATTCTTAAGTAGAAAAACCATTACGGCGTTATACGTAGCGGGAGAGATATTAGCGGAGAAGAAAGTCATTAATTAGACCGATATATCGCCCTTACTTATGATTGCCAGCTAGGCAGTGTTCCCTAGCGATGATGACTCACTTTTCATTAATTCTGCGACTTCTTATTAGTCTACGGTACTTATCTTCTTAATTCCTTCTTTAAGCTTCTTACGAGAGCCCTCGTACTGCTGCTAGCCTGGCGGTCTCTTTAATGCGTTGATATGATAGTAGTCTCTCTAGTGGTGCTTCGAGCTGCTATATACGTAACGAGATTGCTGACGATTCTTCTTATTCGATGATGATGACTGATCTCCGGTGGGTTGACCGTTCAATGTTGCTATAAAGGCAACTGCACTCGAGTTTCCTCGCTTAGATTGATCCTTAGAGTTCCGATAGGTTCGATACGCGGAGACAACATTATGGAAGCTTGATCGATCTCTAGGACGCTATATCTTTTCCTTCTAAAGATTGCTGAAAAATTCGTCCTGTGGTTCGACGGCTTAGAGGAAATCCCTGATAGGGTCTCGATCCTCTGGATTATCGGCATCGAAATAGTAAATATCTGGTACCTTAGCTGACTTAGCTTCCTTATAGAGATTGGACTAGTTCGTTAACCATCTCTTAAATAATGTCTTACCTATCGGGGTCTTAACGAGATATCTCTATATATTACGAAGCTCCTAACGGTGAGTATCACCCTTAGGCTTAAACTATTAAGCTAATCTAACTAGCTTCTCTCTTGTAGTTTTCTTTCCTATAAGGATGTGATAAAACTCTGCGGATACGTAGTCGGTGATTCGGGAGTTGATTCGGGCGATACTCTTCTTGATTATATTATTGTATACCCTTTCCTTCTCGAATAGAGATACCATACGGGTATATCGGAGATATTGAGTCTCATCGAGATCTGATGCATCGGCGACGTCTAGGTTTATCTCATTCACTTAGGGAAATGTCTTCCTTAAATCCACTGGCGGCTGGAGAATCTTATTATCTAGTAGATCGGGGTCTATATATTCCTATACCTCCTCTACCGTTACTGTAGATTCGATATGTCCTATCTAGACTCTCCACTAGGCTTCTAACCGAAGTCTTTAGTCCTAGGGAACGTCTATTAACGCTTAACCTTTCTCGGAATCTGCCATTTTCGAATATAAGTGTGATTTGAGTTCCTGTTAAACTTTGCGTGGGGTTTTGCAATCGTTATGAGGTTAATAGGAGAAATCGCGCTGGTGGATATAACAGTGGCGGATTGATGCGTGTTATTCAACGACTTACCAGCGTGCTACCGGGCTCATAACTGTCAGAGCAAGCTCAGCAGTGTATGAACTAGTATTCGTCAAAGGCCAATAAGATCAAGCGGAACCAACTCAGGCAGAAAAGATTGATTGGTTGAATAGAAAAAGTGCGGTCGAGGGCAGGTTGAAATACCCTCGAGTCCATACATCCAATACGCCGATACTCGGTAGTTACAGCACCAGAGCTGCAGCGTGACGCAATATTGCATATAAGAAATAAAGAAATATGATCTATCAGATGTTAGCGGTAATTTACCGTTTCATGTTCTGACAGTTTCAAAACGCCACGAGGCAAAGACCAGTTGAGAAATGTAAGTGGCTCGAACAGACAACCACTTCTATGACAAAATAAGCTAAAAGAAGTGCAACAGATCTTCGTGCAAAGCAATTAGCACGCAATCCTTCGATAGCTCTCGCGCAACTTGGTCGATAGATATCAAATTTTGGTTAATCCTGTGGCTGGTTTGAAGCTTAGGAATGTGATCGAGTGTGCATCCTCGACATGTTGTGTGAACAAAATGGGTTTCAGTGTGTCTGTGGTGCATTGAAATTTCCAAAAATGTGAATTGTGACTGTCGCAGAAACTTGACAAGTGCTAGGTTTGAGCAGCGTTGGCATCGCAGAAAGAGGCGGAAAGACTGGAGTTCTTTTTCGTTTTGCATTTCCTCGACTGTATTGTAAGCAAATTAGCTCTTGGGCGAGGTTGATGTGCTCTGCGGACATAAAAAGCAGGTTTTTTGCACGGAAGAGCAATTCATTCTGCGCAGGTAATACATCAAAGAGATGTCTGTGTCCCTCTATTATTTATACATACCTGCTTAATACAGTGAAAACTTGAAAACCAGAAGGGTCATGATAGAGAGGGTAAAAAGAGGAAAATCAATTGGATGTTTATCATGTTTCCATTTTTTTTCTTCAGGAGGAATGACCAAATTTTTCCATATTTTCAATTTTCGCCGTGGTGTAAAGAATGCATTGGTTGCTGCAGCAATCTCCCTTGTTTCGGTTGATCAAATAAACCATGGTTCCGAAAAATGCGCTTTTTTATTTGTTTGTTTGCCTGATAGTATTCAGGGGCGATATTAAATGCATGCTTCTACATGTCCGCTATTCCAGAGCTGCCAAATTGTCTTCAACATACAGGCGACATCATCCAAGGCCTCTTGGCCTAGTGTCTCATTCTTCACCATTATCACTGAAAATGGACTGTTGGTATGGTAAATGCCGAAAGATCGCTTCCATCTTTTCTCGCAAAAAGAAGCTTACTTTACAATTAGTAAGTGCCCTTTGACAGTAGTCCAAATATTTAGAGAAAGTTTCTTTACTGATATGTATATAATTCTAGGGATACCCGTTCAATGCACGGAAAGATGAAAAAAGTGAATTTATTCCAATTCCAAATCCTGAAGCAAAGTATGTTCAACATGTGGATAGTGCTGATTCAAAATGGTTAATGACTCCGTACGTAGTATATTAAATGCTAGTGGGACTTTGCCATACAACCAGGAGGTCATTGCAGCTAGCATAACAAGAACTCATCTATCGGAAATTATCGGAACAGACCTTCCGGCAGGCTTTATCGAGATAAACTGTCCTACTTTGGCTGAATTCAGGGGGGACATGCAGACCCAGTTACTCGAGTCAACAAGAGATGAGTTAAAGAAATACGAAAGTCTATTCGACAAAGCTGTTCGTAAATAAAGACTCTCGTTTGCTGGGTCAAGTAGTTAATTTGGAAGGGTTACAACAATTTACTTGATTCCATCAGCTATCAGAAGACATTCTTATACAGTCCAGTGCGTCTTAAATGAGGAGGCTAAGGAGTCAAAAGAGTCAAAAGGAAGGGGAATATGGCGTAAAGATCGTTTTAAATATCACATAGATTACCAGAATGAAAGCTGACGACCATTTAATAGTCTAACATGCAGGCCTTGCATCTTTGTCTTCATCCCGCAATGGTGACCGTTTTGCCTGAACTAACTTTCTCTAAGTCACGGTCTGTAACTAGTCGCGGGGCTGGGTAAGGTGTTGTCTTTCGAAGGTGTGAATTGACTGTAATCTAGATGGAAGAAGAAAAAAAGGGTTATGTATACAACTAAAAGATCAAGTTGATTTTCAATCAAGTTGATTCTTCGTATAGATACTTCAGGATTAGTTGCGATGCTTCGGCTTGGTTCTTGATCTTCACCAGCCGCATATCACAACAGCGTCAAGCGCGTACTGACCATCTTCATAAATCCACCATGCCACCAATACGCAATCAGAATGCTTGAGACAGCCAGGATATGAGGCTCTGACCTGTCTATCTATCAACGCTTTGGATAATGAAATTGACCTAGTTACCTCTCGTCATGCCGCCGATAGCCTGTTTAAGGTACCCGAGCCTACCGTCCGCGATCGAATGAGCGGGATATCTATCACGCCGAGATACGTGCCAACAACCATAAATCAACAAAGAACAAGGAAGTCCAGATACACTCGGTAGTCCAGGGAAGTGGTCTATGTTAGACCTGCCATGTAGTCAGACAGACTACGTAGGCACTTGCTACATTGGAAAAGTTATGCCTAATCCTGGAATTACCATTCGTCATCGTGTTAATGCTTGACTTTTGACAAGGAAGCATTGTATGAACCAATTCAATCTCTCCGGGGGCCCTACACATTAAATACATAATTTATCAAACAGATCCTGATTTGAATGATTTCAAGGGCCAACGAAGCCATTTAGTATATACAATTGAATACAATAAGAGTATCAAGTTAATTTTCAGCAACTCCAGGCTTCACATGGATTTCCATGTTGAATCCAATGATGCGGCATCAGCCTCGGATGAATACAACTTGACAATGAGAATCACTATGCGCTTAATGTCTTCGTTGTGAGCTTCCACCTATATATGGCCGACGGACTGACAAGGCTACCTTATTAGTGACTTCCAACAGCATGATAAACCTCCGATTGTCTCACTGACAGCACGGTCAGCGGTCTACGGGGAATAAGGTATCTCATAATGGCCTTAAAAGGTGAAAAGGGCGACTACGCAGGCGGTCGAAAGTATTCTCCGCAGGATGGAGGCATAATGAGCCCTCAAATCCAATATCCATAAGCTCTGTCCGGTATGACAAGGGATCTGGTCCCGTTTCTGAGTACTCACTCTTCTTGGCATTCAGGCACGGCACCTGGGAAAACTACGACAGACCTCCCAATAGACAGTCGTTTTTCGTCGCTCAAGAGCTAACATGAAGCGTGGAAATGCGCCAGATCAGGTAAGTCAAGGCCCTGGTGGTGATGATGCATGGCGATACATCAGCTGCAAGACCGGCGACGGGGCCCACGGCTGCCTGTCTGGGTGAGATACATGGCTGTGCGACAAGATATCCATTAAGGCTGAGATTGGGGGCGTTGAATGTGGCAGGTTGACGGAGATGCGTCGCATCACGTTGTGTCATCGGCAATCAGGACGGTGTTACTCTCTAGATCGAAGTCAGAGAAGCTTGCTGGGCTCCGGAGAAGCGGTAAAACGAACGAGCTGAGGATGACATGGAATTGGGAACCATAGAATCATACGCAGCCATGGAGATGGACATGTGATGACACAGATGTCGCAGGAACTGGGCGGAGACGACGCAACCTCAAAAGTAATAGCGAAGTTTTACCTCATCACCGCACTTCCATGGCGCCGACCACCGCTCATATGCCTGGATGATAAGCGACCGAGCTAGATAACAAGCTCCACTATGTTGAGCCCTTTTTTGTTCTGCCATTTGCGAGGTGGGAAGGTTGGACTTCCTACTGCTTTGCCAAAGTCAGAATTGATGAGAGAGCTGCGTGGTTCCAGCTCCCGGATGCTGCGATATACGGCTTGCTGGGGTGTCAGGTTGAAGGAGGTCCTTGCGGAGAGCGAATGCGAAGAGGCATGGCTTAAGAAGGCCCAGTGAGCCGAAAAGCCAATGGCTCGGAGGTTGCTGAAGATAGGACGGATCTGCAGAATACCCTCCGATGCGTCTAACGTGAGATGGCCATAAGCATCAGAAGTGTCTCGAGTCTGTCCTGTGTTTGCTTCCCTCAGGACACCCGGCTTTTACACCATCGTCGCTTCCTCTTCATGGCTTTCCATACCTACCCAGAACGGTCTTCCGGGTGAGATCGATATCACTCAGTACAGAATTCTCTGCATTTTTCTATTCAGCAATAAAATGGGTGTGCTTTTGACGCTCAAAATCGACTTGTCTTCAGCAGAATCGAGGCCGTGCCCATGTGTCACGTGGTAGGATAGCGGCGGGTTATTCTCCAATGAGGAAATCAAGATGCACCAATGTGGGCCAGATTATCTAAGTCACCAACGATGTGGAAAGATGCATTCTCTCCACTTTGGACGGCTCTAGTAGAATCAGAAATTGATCATAATCGCTCCGCTTGTAGGCCATGGAATGCCAGCGGGCGCACTCTGGTATGGGTCGCTTGGCGGCCAAGTCTATAGGGCCCATTGAGGTGGGTATGATCACCGGATTTCTCGCTGAATATGAGAGTGATTGATTATTCTGCATTGAACCTCCAAGTTTCGAAGTTCATCTCGTCTCGATCGCGAAATTTGTCAAAGTATGGGGACAGCATCCGCTAGCATAAACATTCATGCCATCGCAAAGGCCGAGCGGATGACAGGCTGGAATGCACATTCGCTAAACTCTTGCAGAGGACGGCCCGCATGAGATCGGTAGGTATCGGTAAGCCGGCGGGTAGACATCGCTTCGTGGAAAGGATAAGAAGGCCCGCCACTGGTGAGCTACTTGTCGTGAGCAAGAATTTCATATGGTGTGGGTGCTAATTGCCCACTCACCACGGTCATTGGGTGGAAGACAGCGTGGTGTCTCCGAGGACGTCGAAATTGTGATGGGCGGCTGGGAACACGTATCCGATCACAGCCTGCCAGAATGCTGATTACCGGGCAAAAGATGGATGAGAAATGCCGGGCATTGATTGTGACGCGCTCGCTCAGCATTGCTTGGCAGGAGGGTGGCCTAGGTAAAGATCCAACGCGACGGTAAAGGCGGTGAGGTTGTGCAAGACGCGTGCGAGTTTGCCCCATGTCCCGCAGGATTGGTCCGATCCGCACTTAAAAAAAGAGACTTCAAGATATGTCAGTATGCATTCGATTATATGAGGGTTCACTCAAGATTCCTCCTCTTCGACCTTGTCCAATGTTTGGCTTGCTCTCACGATGCTCAACTGATTGCCAGGACCACGCGGACTTCCCCTTGGCATGGATCTGCCCGATTTCCAACATTCGACCCAACGCATCCTCGTTCTTTCAACATTATAATTTCGCGTCGCATTGGTCTGCCCTTCAGCCAAGATCACGGCTGACGATCGATGGGAATGGTCATGGGTAATAGCACTGAGCAGACGTACCTGATTTGCAACGAACAATCTCCACACTAGCTTGCTGTACCTGTAGCGGTGGTGGTGGTGTGCTTGTAGCCTTTTTTGGGACACTGCCTAAATATTCGACTCACGTGAGACATCGGCGACGTGTGCATTGATATGAAAGGGGTATCCGAAAGGTGACAGTTTAACTTGACCCGGGCATTTATGATATGCTTGGGGCTTGCTCGGAGGCATGTCCTGTTGGGTACCACTTTAGCAAGTGGATCAGAGAAGAGACTTTTGACTCACATGGTCTGGTGCCTGGTAGTTGGGTGCACAGACTCTTCGTGACGCTGACCTAGGGCGGTCAAATATAGACCGGGCTGGTTGTAGCATCTAGTAGTTCAGCATAGTCTCAGATTTTTTCAGTCTGATAAGGGACATACCTGCGCACAAGACTCACTTATGTTCTCATGATCAAAGAAGCTAAGGGAGGTTAAGTTGGGTCAGCTCAATTGGGCGAGGCTCATAGGTGTCATACGTACGGGAGTTTGTGGTGCGGTCTGAACTTACGACCTTGATCCTGGCTGGCAGACACGAGTTGGAAATAGGGCGAAACATCAACGGCGTAAGGGAGCTGGGTGACTTCAATGGTCGCCTCTCCCTCCCACCGTCCTGATAACCAACCCGTCTTTACACCCAGTTGTATGCAGTCCTTTTTAATGAAGTTCTTTTTGTTCACGCAGCGATCGCATGATTGAGGAGATATCCTTTGTAAACAAGTTCGACCCCAAATATCTATCCAGACTCATTGACAGCACCATCCCGGTCCTATGCGTTCAAAGCGGTCAGTCAATAATGTCCCAGCCCGTCCCATTTGTTGCACCAACCTTCAAATTAGAGTAAGTCTGGCAGTTCGTGTAGTTTACCATATTGGAGCAATTTTGGCAATTGGTACAGTTCGTCATGTTGGAGCACTGCTCGCAATTTTCGCAGTTACTGCAGTTGCTGCAAAATGAACAGTTAATACATTCCGTACAATCGGAGCACTGATGTTTTTAGTAAGCATTACTCAGGAAGCAAGATTTAGTGATGTGGGCAGGAATGGACGTACATAGTGTAGAAACATACATTGTGGCATCCTGTGAAGCGACTTTTAGCATTACTAACCTTCATTAGACTTGTAGGCTCGCCTTTGCAATTATGATAGTTGCTGTTGTTCCTATTCCCATCATCGCCTCTAGGGAAGACAATTAGTTGACGGTTAGACCTATTAAGGAAAAACATCGCGTTCACTTGGGAACGCGGAGCGGGTCTCTTAGCTCACTCATTGCGTATAGAAGCGTGTTGAGCATGTGTCATATTGTCCACCTGAAAAGTTCAATTCTGTCGAAGATACGATTACTTCTCTAATGCAATGTCAATCTCAATGATCTTGAGCAGTACAACAGCCTGATCAGTCACCATAGCGTACCATCCAATCACAAAAGGTATTGAGATTGGCAGTGTGGGCGCTTGAGATACGGAGCAAACGATAGCAGGAAGAGCATGCATAAGGATGCCCCACGACGCGACCTGCATGCTCCAGAAGTATAGAGTGTGATGGTCTTTGACAATGTCGAACGTGATGAATACCGTTTCTAAGGCATTGTATGCGGCGGTTGAGAGCATAGATATGATCATGATGATTGCGATGTGTTCTTTGAGGACGACTCCTACCTCCGAGGACAAATTGGCCATGAAAGTATCCATGAGTAGGTCTGTCTTCGCAGGATCAGAAGATGATGGAGGTTTTGGACCGAAGTAGCGATGTCCGTCGGTTCATAAGTCATTCGTGAAGCCAGGAGGGAAAGCATTTGTATGGCGTCCTAGCTAGGTAGCCGGCCGGCTATAGAGAGAGTGGCCTCAGGATGAACATCTATGGCCCCGGGATCAAGGCCAGCGGCTCCAGGATATGGGTCAAGAGCCCCAGGAGCAAACTGGCTCCCAGGGCCAGTGATTGCATTCCCAGTTCCGGTTCGGTCATTCGCGGGATCACTGATTGAGATCCCAGGACCAGTCGTCTCGTAACCCGCTCGGGCCAGAAGCCTGCACGTGAAACCAAAGTGCCAGTCCCAAGGATACCCTACCTAGATCCCCGAAAGCGAAAACTTGGCCCTGGGGACTTGAGCGAGCATTCTAGGAGCAGAATAGCTCCCAGGAACAGTCTAGATAGTCCTAAAACCGACCTTGCTGTATGTCAGGGATATACATGAAGCCTCCAGGATAAACGGAGATATGACCTGTGCGGGACCCACATGGCGCACATGGATTCCCCTGAACGCGAGGAAGCTACGTTCCTTTGCTTCCTCGCGCTATGTCTTGTATCTAGTGTCAACTATATTGTTCTTCATATTGATTGGTCATTTCGAGACACCATCTTTCTCTACGTATACGCGAGACCCTTACATTTTCCCTAGAAGGCCGCAAGCTACTTCTGGAAACAACATATCAGGTCCCAGGGTACGTTTGGCCTCTGGGGCCTGAGTATAAGGTTCTAAAAGCTACAAGAGCTACTTCTAGGACTCTCCTTTGTTTTATATCGTTAATTCGAGCAAAATTTACTGATGAGGGCCCAGGACTTAAGGGTGTGGCCCTGTTGTCCATGACTTCACAGCTATTGATTGTTCACGATTCCCCATCTGAGGCTCTCCTTATTTCATTTTATACAAAGACGGCATCTTGAATCACCTCGACAAATTCCTAAATCTCTAAAACGGTACGTTACGTCGTGTTCGAAGAGTCCTCGATAGTACCTGACTTTTCCCAGGCCTTTTTCGCTCGCTTTTCGAAAGCCCTTTCCCAACAGGATGCCAAGGAGTTTCTGGAATACATCAATATGCAGATAAATCGACAGAACTCTCAAGGCAAAACAATGTTGTGGTACGCTCTTGATAGGCGTGACTACGATAAAGTGGTATTCTTTCTGAGATGTGGCGCAGACGCTAGCATGTCAGACAGCGAGGGAACTACCCCCCTCCATATTGCTTTGATCAAGGGCGACATATTGATGGCGAAAACATTGCTGGATTCCCTGCCGACCACACTGGCATCCAAGGTACTTCGGAATGGCCGTCTGAATCTTGATCAATTGCTTCTTTACCATGCCGAGATTCCTGACAACACTGAAGCCATGAATTTTCTACTGGACTTGGGTTCAAATATCAACACTCTCAACTCAAATCACGAAACATCGTTGATGCAAGCAACATGTTGCGGGGATCTCAAAGTCATGAAAATGCTGCTCAGTCGAGAAAAGATCGACCTCTATACGAAAGATCGATATGGAAGTACAGCATTGCACATTGTTGTCAAAGAGAATCAATTGAAAGCAGTGGACCTGCTTTTATCATGCCAACAATTTGACGTCAATTGTCAGGACAGCAGGGGCAACACTGCTTTCTGGCTGTCTATACACCTGAGGCGCGACGATATCAGCGAGCGGTTTCTGAATGACAGCAGAGTGGATGTTAATTTCAAAGGCAGCCTGGCCAATCTGCGATGGCAAATAACAGCCCTGTATATTGCCTCTTTTCGCAAGAATCTCCGGATGGTTTCCTGTGTCCTCGCATCGACACGTGTGACTCGAGTGGATCCCAACATCCTCGGTGACGGGAGACAGAGCTCTCTTGGAACTGTCGCGTATCAAGGATTCTACGACTTGGTGGCACTTCTGCTAAATGCAGATGGGATTCGAATCAATGCAGTTGACGAAGGCGAAGATGACCCCCTTTGGCTTGCGATTCAGACACGTTCGACTTCGGTAATTGAACTTTTCTTGAATGAGAGCCGACTCAATCTTAACTGCCAAAGCAACAAAAAGGGGGATACATACCTTCTTGCTGCAGCTCGTGACGGTTATATTTCCCTGGTGAGCAGGCTGCTGGAAATTGAGGGCGTTGGGCTTAACGCGAGAAACAAACAGGGCGAAAGTGCATTGTCAGTGTCTTATCTGCAGGGTCACCACCGTATTGTCCAAATGTTACTTGACAGAGATGCAGAGTATTGATAGCTTTTTTACTTGATTGCCTATTCACAATGCATGGGGCTCTTATGAGGTTTTCAGAACAAATTCGTAGAACTCAATATGGACCACTGCTGGACTATATTCAGAAATGAAAATCTATGATGCGTTTGAATTATTCGAAATCATCTGGAATTGATGCTGACACATTTGGAGAGTATTTAATTCATGTAGCAATGGTAGCCTGATCACTGTTATTTCCGAGGGCAGGGTACGCGACGTCATCCTTCTATCAATCCATACACTGTATAGGTGTGAACATAACTTAATCCATGTTTAGCACACATCAACAATCAGTCTATCAAGGAAAGTCTCACAATAATCAGAATGACGAATCCATGCAAGACTCAATTCAAGTTGAACACGCCAAAATTCTCATTACATCAAGATCCGTGCCCCTCTTCGTCGTGGCCACGCCTATTCCAGAAGGAAGAACGTTATCGCGAGACACTGTGTCGTCGTGCCATAGTACTGCGTCAACTACCAGTAGCTCCCAACGCAGTAAGGTTTTGCGTTTTCCAAAGCAGCTGGGCTCGTAATACATTCAAGTGGAGGGTCCCTTGCGTGCTTGTATACAATTCGGCCATTTTCGAATACCGGTTGGAAGGAAAGATTTCGGTAGAGCTTGAGTTGCATCTCGTCAAGACGGAGGTCTGGATCATCTGGGCTGGTGAAAATCCAACAAGTATTCCCAACAAAATCTAGGCCTCTATGGTGTTTTCATTCTGGCCTAGGCTTCCAGTTGGGATAGAAAATCTTCTTGTCAAGGGCCGACTGAGGCGTGCACGATGGTACGTGATTGAGTTCGAATTTTTTGGGGCGCTGTTCTTTCCGAGATCTTGTAAGAGCGTTGAGGATTCTTCCCATTATAGCGGTTCGGTTCTCAGGAGAATGATTTCCAAAGAGGTAGTGTAGATTTGTCCGAAATAGCACGTTCCTGTCGGCCAAAGGAAGACTCTTTGTCGGGTGACCCAGCCTATTTAAATCTGTGGTCAAAACTGGAAGAACACATGCCCTTTCAGTCGAATATCAAAATGTCAGTCATTTTCTTGCATGCCCAAAATACAAAAGAAAATATGCTTATCATTGCTGATCACCTCAGAAAGAGGCGACAAGCAACAAAAATCCCACACCTCACGAGAATTGAGACAGCCTGCTTTTTGCAAGCCCCACTAAGATTTGCAGATTGTGTAAATTATGCAACATTCTTTTGGGGACTGGCGGAGTTTCCTAAAAGTGAGAGGTGCATCGGCCACACTTCAAGACGACGGGGTCATTCTGGTCTGCCCCTAGACAGATACCACATTTCTCGTCTCCCAAGCTTGAAGTTGACCAGAAACTTTGCAGGTAAAGACAAACTTCTCCGCCTTCCTCTCCTTCGATTGGCACAACGGTTGGATAGGCCGCTGAAATATTTAAGGGAGCTCCTTCCTCTCGCAAAAGAGCCTCTGTCATTCTCCGACCAGGGAAATGGGATGACTCCATAGGTCCAGTATCTGTTGTTGGTCGGGCAGGGTCAGGCCTGCCGAATAACACTAAATAATGCCATCTAAACTTAAAACAGCGTTCAATCCACCACGATCTCATTCTAAGGTTGATGCAAATATAGGACACGGTTGAAATCAGACATATTCAATCATTTCCAAGGTTCTCGTGGGATTGGACATTGATCATCGTCAGGATACTCGACACTACCCTTGGTCAAGCGGCAGGTAGAAATTACAATTAGCCTACGCTGATGATCTCTTAGGAAGTTTAGATTAGATTCCTCGTCTATTAGTCTCTACGTGCTACCGCGCTCTCAAATGAGAGGACAGATAGATATTCATTAGGTATTGCGCAGCCTCACTGCTTCACGGCATGTTTTGATTTGTCCAGGGATAGCGGTTTTATCTCCGACCAATCCCCAAGAGCAAGTTATGATATGCAGCAAGCTCCTAGATGTGCATCCCTGGTGTCTCATTGCGCGATATAATCGGGACGAAGGAGAGTAGCGGTCTATCTCGACGAAATGATCGCTAAGCCGATAACTCCGAGGCTCGCGCTGACCCGTCACAGCCTGATCGATGAATATAAATAGGGGCCTCGCACCATGGCAATTTTGATATTCCTTGCGGTTGTAAATAAAATTTCCACACAAAACCTTGAACAGATTAAGCCCCGTTCAAGCCGATCGTGAATAAGAGGCTGAGGGTGGCTGTCGTGGGGTTGGCGCTATGGCCACGCCCTCGTGCAAATGCTAATCAGTTTACTGATATTACCACCATTTACAAACCACAATCCAAAGAGAAGAAAATTAGAAGCAGAGAAAGACAGTGTGGGATATTGACAAACATCTGACCACCTTTGACCCCGACGGCATCCTGGTGAGAATTTTCCCGGCTTTTTGGTGGAAATAGCGAGAAGAAAAGAAAAAAACGAGCTATCGGTTCCACTGAGAGGAGCGGCCCATGACATGCGCTGGAGATCGCGATATGCCCAGATTCGACCAGATGACATGCAGCGGAAGAACACGACTCTCTTCCCCAGCCCTCGGTCCAAGGGTACAATACTCAGCGACGATGAACAAATATGGTGTGGACAAGTGTTCAGCAAAGCAAGCAGGATCGAGTCGTATTTTGAAAGAGACGGTGTTATTTTGAAAGAGACGCTGTGCGTAAAACCGAGTTCCCTTGGACGGAATACCAAACAATTGGAAAATAAAATGCCTCAGGTATTCAAAATGGCGCATACTGAGGGTACCGCGCTATGTGGAGATATTGCAAATTACATGGCTGGTATTGCGGGCCCTACATTGTGCATTTTTATCGGTTTATGATTGGCGTCGGTTAGAGCTTATTTTTCCTTAATTTTGCCTGATTCTTCTTTTTCCTTTTCTGTTCATCGTGTGTGTATGTGCGGTACGAGGTTTGGGTTCCTGTCTTTGTAGTTCCTGCGGAACTCCCTACTGCCACGTTTAGGAAAGTTTGAGTTTCATGGGCAGGATGACAGTGTGTTCGTGAAACGGAAACATACTCTAAGTCTCGAGGCTACAGCGCTTATCTAGAAATTCAGACAATGCAACGCCACTTAGCCGAGTGAGATGCACAGCCACCTCCAAAAAAAATCTTACTGTCTGGGTAGCTACAGCGGGGGAGAGGTCATTGCTTACACGATTCATCAGCCCCATTGTGAACCGAGCGGCCGTTTCGTCTGCCGAGTAAAAAGGTAAGGGAACATAACCATTCTTCGAATGACGATTGCTTAGTTTCTGGCTTCTGGTTTTTTTTTTTTGGTTGGTCCCCGCCCTCGGGACATGACATAATCCCGAGTCCAGACGGGATATGTATGAGGCATTTGTAGATGAGATCTAGGACCGATCTGGTAGCTCGGAAGCACACTAAAGGAGCCGGTCTCGTACGTAGTTAACGGAGCCCGTGGAAATAGGAAATGAAATTCACAGATCCATTTTCCCGTACATTTGGATTTGACCTTTTACATTTTTCCGGTCTGAAATCTCCAGGCAACCGAGACAAGAAATCCCTCATTCTTGTAACCATATGAAAATGTCTCTCCCGCTCTATCTAGAAGGGTACTTCAATAATCCCCGTGTAGACTCCACCGGCGAAAAGTGCCTCACAGTCCAAACATGTGCCATGAGGACTTTTGCACGGGGTCAAGCTTCTGAAATTAAAAAAGCCAAAAAGTAAATTTTAGATCCAACGTATGGAACCCTCCGAAACGCACGCACAGTTCCACCTAAAGTCGATCCTGTGGCTATGAAATCAAATCCGTGTCGTTGGTTGGTTTCCACCACACATAAAAATTGCCCTATACCACTTTATACGTATCGATGGAGCTAAGAGAATCTGTCTTATGGTATGTCATAGCTCCTAATGTGGCCCCTCAGTCCTACCGAAAGGGTAAAAAAAAACATGGGAACTGAATCCGATTAATGGCTAGCAAATGAAAAAGTATATAATCTTCCGCGACCTACAACCAGTCCATTCATTTCATTCTACTGAGGGATGCTTATCGACGGTCAAAAGTGGGCTTGTGAAGCTTGCATTCGGGGCCACCGCGTGTCTAGCTGCAAACATCATGGTATAGTTCCCTGCGTAAAAATTCCCGTTTCTTTCTTCTTTTATGTTTTCTTTTCCTATTTATATATAGCCTAGCAACTAGCAATCTTGATCCATATGCTAACTATGTCAGATCGACCGTTGATTCGCATAAAGCGAAAAGGTCGCCCCTTCGCAACCTGCTCAATTTGCCAGGCAACGCCCTGCAAATCCCCCACAGACCACGCTCGCCAGAAGCGCGAGATAGAACTCAAACATCTAAAAGTAACGCAAACACAACCGCAAATTCACATGCCTTTCCGTTAAACAACACCGGATTGGCACATCTTCGCTGAAGATATGCAGACGGCATGTCGCTGATCGCTTTTTGGTTTTAGAAAGCTTCCCACGCTAGACTTTATCCGCGGCACCATAACCCGAACGGTTTCCAGCCCATTGCGCCGAGACCGACGTCCGGTGCAAAGAGGGATTTGAATTCCAAGAAGGGTCAGGAGGAGAGGGAGGAGCGATCGGGGTCGACTTCCACTTCGGCTGAGGATTCTAATACGAATACCACGGCTGTTGGTGATAGGGAGCGGCTCAACTCTTCTTCTTCTTCTCCGCAGAATAATATTTTTTCTACTCCTGCTCCTGCCACCGCGGACTCTGTTTACGGAGAGGGGTATTGGTCTGGTTCTGAGGCTTCTGGGAATGAGTCTTCTAGTCGGACCCTGTCTGCTACTAAGGGTACTACCGGCAGAGCTGGCCCTGGTCAGACTCTTTCCTATTTTGCGCCGGGAACCTCTGTCATCGATCCTTCCATTATGGGGAATGCCGTCTTTGATCCCATATATTCGCTTCTACCCTCTTCATCTGATGTGCTGACGCAGCCGGTTCCACTGGTTAGTCCGCTTGACAGTGCTAATTTGTTTGAATTCCCCTTGGACACTGGGTTGACTATGCACGGGACACTTGGGTGTCTGGAGGATATGGACCTGGATATCACGGAAGGATTGGAAGAGGTGTTTCATGTGGAGGATTGGTCGCGGTATATGTGGTCACCGGAGACTGGGTTCGAACATCTAGATATGGGTTACCCCCCGGTGACGCGACGACAATTAAGTGTCCCTGTAGGGAGTTAATGTCATGATGATTATGAATGATGAGGTCAAGGGCGGATTTGTTGGATGACAATGTAAAGGATAGATTGGTCTAGAAATAAATATAAACAGACTTAAGTACAGTAGGCGATGCAGACACCGGTAGAATGTTATGATCGATGCCATGGACTTAAATGCTACATGGGAAACCCCGCCCTTAACGCTCCTTGCTGATGCAGATCGTGCCGAGGGTCACAGGACGCCATAAAGCAAGACGCGAAAGGGAAACACAGGGATGCAGATCGCAGCACGAAATTCCACGATACAATTCTCTCTCGCTATAAGCAAGCCAGCCTTGAAATTGAGAAGCCTGCTCATTTTTGTTTTCCATACAGCTCAAAGACTATACCCGCAACTTCCAATGAATATTCGAGTGGCCGCTAAAACGACAGTCATCCCAAGTGGCGGAGGTCCGGATGACAGATCACCGGTCCTTATTCCTAAAGGTACAGGGGTTGGCTATTCGGTCTATCACATGCACCGGCTTCGGAGCTTGTACGGTGAAGACGCAAATGAATTTTGTCCCGAAAGATGGCTGGGTAAAGAGCTAGAAGGTATTGGCTGGGGATTCATGCCATTTCATGGTGGGCCAAGGATATGCCTGGGCAGTAAGTATGGTATTCCATAGCGGGAGTGTAGATGACGTTGAGGCTGACTACACCTTGCAGAGGAATTGGCGCTGGGAGAAGCTTCGTATGAAATTATACGGATCATTCAGACATTCCCAGAGCTCAGATTACCACCTGAAGTATCCAGTGTTCCACCTGGGGAGGAGAAGCAAGCCCTGACAATTGTGGTGATGAGTGCAGAAGGATGCAACGTGCTTCTGGATTGAAAAGAGATGCACAGCTCACATTCGAAAATAAATCATCCTTTTTTCTGGCAGCAGGTCAAGTCTTTGGTAATGACACCTGAGAAAGAGCTACGTGTCTAACGGCAAAGACTGCAAACCTCAGCGGGCCATTCCGCTGTCCATGTTCTCAACACAGAATAAAGAGCGCAATTCGCCTCGGAATACATAGGTGACGAAAATTTGGGTGTGAAAAATATAGTCGCTAAAGAAACAGGTGGGAAACCAATTTCCTTGTCACGAAACCCGTAGACATTTTGAATCTCCTGTCTCCACTCGACATAGTCGTCATTCTTGTTGTGATATGAGACTGGTGCAGATCAGAAACGAAGCCGAACCATCGGAATTAAATCCCGAAGCATCTATACGAAGAACAAAGTTGATCGGATAAAAACTTGATCTTCTCGTTGTATACATAACCTCAAGTTCTCCACTGATTCAAATTAATCAATCTTCCTTTGGACTACAACAATAACACGCTTGCGCGGTTCGGATCACTTTGTACGTCCAGCAGGCCCTTTTGCGTGGATTGTCGCTGGTTTTCGGTCTCGCAATTTGCACTAAGGTCCTGCATCTCGATATCATCCGACTGTATTGATTCGATGACCGCGTGAAGTTGTGGTGTTGGGTTGTTGTCCACAGGGGCTGTCTGCTGCGTCTGATCCGGATGATTCTCGTCCGAGTAGGGCTTCTTGCTGTCATTCGGATTCGTATGGGATACCGATGCTTGTTTCATTCCGCTTTCCAGTTTCTGTTGAGAGAGGGACCCTCTATTTGCCATTTCCTCTATACTTTTGAGCTTAGAAATTTTTTCTGACTTGGAGTCCGAAGATTTAGTTTTGGAAACACCATTGGATGGCATAATGGCAGGTCAGAGAAATGGTTGCTCTGGGCTGGACTGATGTGTCCAGTGGGAGCTATTTATGACTTTTTGGCCTTGCTAATAATCACCGCGTACGCCATGACAATCCACATGTAGGGACCAGAAATTGAGTCTTCTCATTCCATGAAGTGGTAAACAAGGGGATTTCATGATAGGACAACGAGACACGACAATATAAGTGATAAATTTGGAATCCGTGTTCTTGAGGATGTCGTCTGGAGTCGTGGTAGCAATTGTGCGACTTTGATTCGTACACCTAGACCTGTTAAACCATATGGCCGAATAAGAATATATCAAAAAGTAATGCCAATAGTGAAACAAAGATGCTGGCGGCCAGTAATGCATGGCAACCATCCTTGTGGTTCCGCTACAGATCATGTCGCGACGCGCATGCTCTCAGATTCATCGCCAGAATCTGCGTTTCGGCAAGTCAAATATTTATGACTCACTTGCCTTGGGACAACTCGTTACTATCATCAACATTCTGCCCTTTTACAGAATACAAGCTACAATGAGTTCCAGTCTTGAACGTCTAGTTGAACCTGAAATCACTGCGCTCAATCGTGTACGATCACAGTTACATTTTGGCCCCGGTGCGTCTGTTCTGATATCAGACTCAAGTATATGAGAATCGAAGCCGCTCTGCTTAACTCATCTTCGGATGTCTTCGTGAAGAACGAAGCTAATCGAGGTCGCTTCAATTACAATTTTATAACAGTGTCATTATGGATTTTAAGTTCGAATGGATTAGCCTGATTTGATTACAATATAAGGGGTCATTTATGTGAGTCCAATATCATTTTAATGTAGTAAAGTCCTCTCTCCCAGGCAAGACAGAACTATCATTCCATTCCAAACTACTACATCAGCCAAAGAGACATTGGTTTCATCGGAATTTGGTCTTCTACAGAGCTTCGCGTTTTCCTTTTTCTTTCAGGTTACTCCGTCCTTTCAGAATTCATAATTAAGACACGAAGAATGCGTTGCAATCTGTTTGCTGTTGTTTTCCTCTCCCTAGGAGTGAATGCAATGCCTCATGCGCCACCGGGCTTGAAAAATTCCACTTCGGTGGAAGGTCAAAAGCCATTCTCATTTCCACTCGCAAACGGCTTTCCCAGCATTGCTCAAGGCTCAGATGCTCTAAAAAAAATCGAAAAACAAGCACATGGCACACTGCCCAATGGACCTCTTCCTACCGAAATCTCAGACAACTCCGCTACCGTATGGCAGCTAATTGCCTTCAATGAGCTTTTCGATGTGGCATACTTTAGCAACCTCATTGAAAACATCACGAACAACGTTTCTGGATATGAAATTGCCAGTCCTGCTGCACGGAATGTCATCTCTACTGCATTAGAAGCAGTCAGAGCACAGGAAGAGCTGCATGCGCTCGGAGCAAATGGTATCCTCCAAGCGGCGGGGCGTGATCAAATCCAGCCATGTGAATATAAATTCCCCGTGGACAATCTCGATTATGCCATCAATTTCGCATCATACTTTACCGATCTTGTTCTTGGGACTCTGCAAGAGGCTTTGAAAATATTTGGATCTGATGGTGATGGGGCAGACTTCCTTCAGTTGGTTGGCTCTGTCATTGGTCAAGAAGGTGAACAAAATGGCTTTTATCGAACCATCGACAAGTCCGCCATACCACCGTCCACCCAGCCATTTCTCACCACGTCATCGGGCCCTTTCTTGCTATCTGCGCTGCATCAAATGGTTATCGTACCCGGCTCTTGCCCTGATAGTCTACCGTTCCCGTCTTTGGCGCGTTGAATGTCAACACAACCAATCCTAAGGCACAAACACAGGAGTTACGTTTCAGTTTCTATACAAATGAGACAAATTTACAACACCGAGGACCTGAGCCTGGTATACATCAACGGGCAGAATTCACCAGTGGTGGAAAAGCTTTCCAATGTGCAGTAAGTTCGTTGGCCCATGTAGCACCAAAGTGCTATCTGTAAGGATTTTCGACTGATGATGAGAACAACAGGATTGACAATAATTATGTTCACTTCACTGCATTGTTCCCCTACCAGCAATATCAGATGGATGGATTGACAATTGCCGCTCTCACCAATAGTGTTGGACCATTTTCAAATGCTACTGACGTTGCTGCTGCAACTTTGTACGGACCTGGGATTATTGAAGTTTCTTAGTATGATAACTCCTATCAATCAGTATATTGGAAAGCGGGGTTTGTGACGACCTTGAAAAATCATGCGACCATGTTTTGCTCAGTCAATGTTTGTTGCAGCTTGAAATAGATGATGATTCAATTTACGCAAACATATATTAAGCAGTACATTCTTGGGTTGAAAAGGGATGTATCTATAGTGACTCAGGGTTTCGTTAGTTTTTTTTCAAATCATTGTCTCCCGTGAATAATTTTGATAATTAGAGAATGTTGCAATTTCTTCATTCCATTCGGCGGTTCATTTAGCTTTCCATTGTTACTTAAATAGGAAGTTAGCTTATGTGGCGCTCAATGAGCGCGGGGTTCCTTTCTAGTGTCCCACTTAGCTTCCTTTGTTACTCGAAAAGGAAGTTATTTCATGCGAAACTTAATGAGCATCTCATTCCATTCGGTGGTTCATTTTAGCTTTCCATTGTTACTTAAATAGGAAGTTAGCTCATGTGGCGCTCAGTGGGGCGCGGGGTTTCTTTCTAGGGTCCCATTAAACTTCCCCGAACCTTGGTCCGCTTTATGTTATGGCATGGAAATATTTTCACCGCTAGTAAGCATTGTGAAATGCGTTCTGCGGACTTTAGTTTTTGCGTGGATGAGGAGTTATGTAATCACGGGAGGGAGACAGGTCAAATTGCCGTTACTCAGACAGATTTTCTTACTTTTGCTCTATCTTCAATCAGATTACCATTTCCCACGCACTTCTTGCTAATTGCCAGTTTCCATACTGGTTGAATGCCGTAGGCATATTCGCTGTTTTGAGTCGCTCTAGACTCCTTGTTTTGTGGTTTTGTGTTTTGTTAGGTGTTTCGGCGTTTCAGCATGTTTGCCTGATCTTCGAACCAAAGTTCACGTTTAACTGGTTTAAACTTAATGACAGGATGAGGAATTGATGTACTGGCTAGTACTGAACATGTCCAATAGAATCCTATGATTGATTGATTGAAGGTCTGTAGATCGGTTGAGCGATCTGTAGGGCCTACTGTCCGTGCTCTGGCGTGTTATGACACCGTATCCGAATTTTGTCCGAATACCATGCCCTGAAACGAACGTAGTGAGAGAAAGGGAACTGCCCTGAAACGAACGAAGTAAGAGGAAGGGATTCTCCGCCCGCGGGGATACCCCTGTTTTGCAAACTTTTAATTTTTTGCCTGTTGTTAGCCAAATGGTGGCTTCTCATTCGCTACTCTGATCCACTGCCTCCCTCTGATTCGCTACCTTTTTGTTCCACGTCCTCTTCTGATTGCTGTGAAAGTAATGTTCAGTTCGGTTTAGTGTTGCCTGGTTTTATCCTTGATCATTGGCTCTTTCTACTATAACCCTAACAGCTGACCCTCCAACCCTGGTATCCGTGCCTTATGCTTCCTATTCATTCGTTATATCCTCATGCTCATTACGTGTATGCTTTTGCTACGCACTTTTATAAAATCTTCACCTGGTTGGTTAAATGGAATCTGACGTGTCCAGACACACCGCTTTATATTGAAATTTACTACTTCTACCTATCAAAGTCATCAGGACCATTTGCAACTTTCTATCGCCTACTTTATGTTCTTGACGTGCTTCCCTGCTATACGTATGGTTATTACGGAGATTGAAATCAGAGCTGCAGCTTGTTGGAGAATGCGACCAAGACGCTCTAGGAGTTTTCACTTAGTGTTCTCCGAACTATATATATCTCTCAACAGCATCGCCTTCCGCATCGTCTCACCTTTCATAGAATGTCGACGTACCCCTGAAGAGTTGAAATACTTCTCTAGGGTATTTCGAAGTGCGTTTATCACTATGGCTGGTTTTATGTTTTGACAAAGTTTGGAACGCAAAGAGCGGGCTCCGTCCATCTTCTCATAATAGAAATTGCGATGATCTAGCCTTGTCCGCCTTTTCTTGATATTAAAGAAGGTTTACCAAATCGGAGCTTCACGAGAGGGCTTTATTCGACGGTACCACATGACACGGGTGACAACGCTGGGCCAGATCATCAGTGTACAATTTGGGCCCTTGGAACCGCCTCGGCTCCGGTGCCGCTTATAAATATTTCTCAAAAAAGTAAGGGAATTGGCGGATTGCATGGGCAGAACAGTTCTGTAATCCTCCAAATGCACTTTATTCCGGATATGCTAATCTTCATATTGTCATAAATCGATCAGGGTTTGGATAGAGTGCCGTCATCACCATCGCCTTTCAGGATCCTTTCATTTAAGCAGAGCTAGAAGTATATTGGTAAAGGGAGACAAAATTATTTTTGGATCTCAATAGGGCGGAAAATATCCTTTACCAGTTCTGGCATCTCTAGATTTCCCACGCGTGCGTGTTTGTATAAATCGGGAATAATAGATTCATCAAGGCAAAGATTACTGGAGTTGAGATGATACGAGTAGAAAAATATCTCATACACTCGAAGAAGCGCGGACCTGCCGTTTTGGGGCACAGATATGAATAATTTTATTGGTCATCGAACCAAACGGTGATAAGCTTTATACGAACCCTTGGGTTTCAAGTGGGAGAAAAGAGGGATTTTGAGAGTTAATCAGAGGGAGTGTGGGAGTTGGGGTTATATGAGGCAATTCCATACAGGACTTATTCCCCTACCACGGGCCATCTTCTAGCTTCTGTCATCGGTACCCCACTGGGAAAGCGGTGAGTACTGCCGACAGGGTACGGACGACGGCCTTGTTTCACCAGCGCTGGCGCTCGACATTATTCGCATGTTTTACATTTCTATGCGGACTGAATGGAAGCACTCAATATGGTACGAAGTGTAATATTGGATATGCGACAAGGAAGGAAGTGAGGATCTACGAAACATGAAGCCTAAGTACGGGATGGAGGGCACTAGTCCCAATCAGGACGTGAACACCCCCCATGCCTGACATACCAGGCAGATCCTCAATCCAATCAACCAGAAAGTTACGTACATGGAAAGACTCGGAAAATAAGTGCGAAAAACCGAGTATGAAGAACAGACGGCCCAGGCCGCTTCAAAACATACCTGAATAGGTAAAAAGCGGGCCGTTGCGAGCAACAAAAAAATTGGGCAAATAGGGGTATCATAACAGGTGTCAAAGAACGCTCAGAAATCAGTCAAAAAGCAGCAGAAAAAGGTGCTTGAAACGCGTATCTAAACCGGTAAATTAGTAAGCCCAGCAAGCTTGACGAAGCGGCGGAATGATGCTGTTGGCAGCGGCTTAGTAAGGCCATCTGCGGGCATGTTTTCCGTTGGTATGTATGTGAAGCGACAATTTCCAGCCTCAACCTGACGTCTCTGGTAGTGATATTTGATATCCACGTGCTTCGAGCGTGCATGGTTCTCTGGATTGGAGGCAAGTGCTATAGCACCTTGGTTGTCAGCGAAGATATTGACTGGCTTGCTGAATAAGCGAAGATCAGACATGCCAGAGAGCTCAGAAAGCTCGGTAAGCAGCAGAATGAGCCATACAAGCTCTTGTACAGCATGACACTGGGCCATATATTCCGCCTCGGTTGATGACAAAGCGACAGATGTCTGCTTCTTGGATTGCCAGCTGATGGCAGCACCAGCTAGCTTGAAGAGATATCCAGACGTGGATAGACGGGCTTCAGCATGCGGACCGGCCCAGTCAGAGTCTGTGTATCCATGTAGAAAAGCGGTATGTTCCGCCAGATGCGACGCTGATAGGTAGCATATAACCAGGTCCTTGTGGCCGGAGAGATATCTCCATGTCTTTTGTATGGAAGAGTGATGATCCGGGCCCGGATTGCGTGCATATCTTGCAAGCTTAGTAACCGAGTAGGCAATATCAACCCGGGTGTTGACCAGGAGCCATATAAGGCACCCAACGCGCTCTTGGAACGCTTTGATCTCCGCCAAGGTGGCTTGTAGATTGTAATCAGTCAGAATCACCTTCTCATCATATGGCTTGCTGCATGCTTTGATGGAGTCATATCCGAAGCGGTGTAAGCAGGATTCGACGTAAGCACGCTGACTTAAGCAGATGCGCCCGTCAGGAACGCGCACGATCTGTATGCCGAGAAATTCAGTTGCCGGGCCCTTGTCCGTGATATCAAAGTGACGTAACAGCATGCCCTTGAAATCTCTGATAGCATGCTCTGATGGAGACAGCACCAGTATGTCGTCAACGTACACAAGCAGAAAGACGTCGTGTTTGATGAATAAGCAGTGGTCTGATGTGCCCTGGGTGAATCCTTCCGCCAGCAAGACGTCACGGATCAGGTTAAACCACTCCCTTGGCGACTGCTTGAGCCCGTATAGGGTCTTCTGAAGCAGGCCACACATATCAGGATGGTCCATGTCAAAAGGTTCAGGGAGCTCCATATGGAGCGCCTCTTTTAGTTGAGCGTGCAGAAAAGCGGCAACAATATCAACGTGATGGAGATGCCACCCACGGAGTGCTGCGACGGCGACGAAAACCTTAAACGTCATGGACTTGGCAACCGAGGCATAGATATCACCAAATTCAGTAATTCTCTGCCGGAAGCCTTTGACGACCAGACGTGCTTTGTATGTGCCATCTGACTTAATCTTAAAGACCCATTTGGTGGGTAAAAGCTTCATATGTGCTTTCTTGGGCACCATGCGCCACATGCCGTTGCGCACATGGTTCTGGAACTCTGTATGAGCGGCAACCTTCCATTTCTCCTTCTCAGGACAGCTCATGGCCTCTTTCCATGTAGAAGGCTCAAATCCGCGGCCTGATACGGTGGTCGCGGCGGCAAAAAATGCAGGAAGATACTCTTGTGTGGTAAGCATATGGACGAGGTCTGAGTCGAGTGGTGCTGTCAACAGGTGCATGCGTGCACATGCTGCTGGAGATACGTCAGTCAAGAAAGACTGGAACTCCGAGTCTAGCGGTCGATTGGGTGGTCTTCTGATACGACCAGAACGACGAGGTTCAGGAGGTGTGGTGGCCTCGTTAGGTCTACCGACCAGCGTTCCATGCTCCTGTGTGTTGTCTCCAGCAACCGCCTCATCACTGCTTTGTGCCTCCACCGCAGTATCCCCAGTATCATCCAGCAAACCAGGATCATTGTCAGTCATCCATTTTGGCAGTGTAAAGAAGGGATCGAGAGGTGGAACGGGTTCCAGCGCGATGGCGGGGCCCCTCGGAGGGGCACCAGTTGGAGTGGGTAAGCGTGTGTTCTCGATGAACTCAAGGGGGACGAAACGATCGGTGGTAGGCGTCTCGAGGATGGGTTCCTGTGCTTTATCATGAATCATTGGAATCACATCACCTGACTTAGGGATATCTCGCAAGGTCGTCTCATTAAAGACCATATGTCGTGAGCGCACCAGAGACCTAGTCTCAACGTCATACAGCGAGTAATTTCCTCGCTCGTCATATCCCAGGAGACGTGCCTCATGCATATGAGGGTGGAGCTTGGTAGGGCGTAAGGATTTATCAAGGAGATACCAGCACTGGCAGCCAAGCGCTCGAAGCGGGGAAATATCAGGTTTTCTGCCGAATAAAGCTTCATATGGTGTACGCTCGATTTTGCTGTGCCAGAGGCGGTTACAGGTGTAGTTGACACCCTGTATGACCTCACCCCAGAGATGCTTTGGTAATTTGTGCTCTGTCATAACGGCAACAAGTGGTTCCACGAGCCAGCGGTTCTTGATCTCTGGTATACCGTTCAATTGCGGTGTGTATGGAGGTGTGGAGTCCCAAATGATGCCCCGCTCAGCTAGATATTTCGCCAGTGGCGTGTGCTCGGGAGCGTTGTCCCCGCACACTCGACGTACGGTCATGCTAAGCTGGGTGTGTAGGTAAGCTTCAACCTGCTTGTAACAGTCAAGAACCTCGTCTCTAGACGTCAGCAGAAAGAGCCAGGTGAAGCGAGAAGCGTCATCTGTGATGGTCAAGAAATAACGTTGATGACGTATGCTCCTGATGGAGATAGGACCCCATACGTCCAGATGTAAGGTCTCTCCCGGAGCTGATTTAATGCGCTTGTTCTTGCCAAAAGGCAGTGCATGCCCCTTACCTTTGATACAGGGCACGCAGTGGTCCGGAATGGCAGTTCCGGGCTTCAGGGATAGTCCGTCTGTGTGACGAACTGTGTTTTTGACTCGACGCTCACCAGCATGAACCATTCTGCGGTGGGCGAGCTCGAGAGGGATTGGAGTCGTGCCGTCAGTGAGTTTTACAGTGCTATGAGTAGCACCTGCGGACGGTGAGAGAGACTCTGGATACTCCGCTGTCATGTGTGATAGGATGGAGTTGGAGGAGCCGACGTTTAACCAGAAATGGGAACCCTCGAGCACTGCGTAGCCTACCGGATCAGGTGTACCTTTGAGGTGTAGTACGGCGTGTGGATCGTCGAATTGGACAGTGATTCCCTGACGTAACAAGCCGGAGATGGAGATCAGCGACGCTGCAAGAGCTGGTGCATGGTATACCTTGTGTAAGGTAATAGAGCCCATGGTTAGCCCGTCAATTGAAGTCAGATCAAGTAAGATATCACCATATCCTTCCGCCCAAAAAACGTCGCCGGTTGCGGACTGTATGGGCATGCGCTGGTGGGTGTAGTTGATGTATGAAGACCGGTATGGAGTCATATGCGCCGTGGTTCCCGAGTCCAGCATCCAGCGAAGCGGGTTCTCCGAGGCATTGGTGACAGCTGCTTGCTGATCAGATATGATGATGGCATTCGACCACTGGAAGCCGCTAGTAAGGTTCGAGGTCGCTGGCTTAGCGGGTGCTGGCGGAGCTGTCTCGGCGGCAGCGATGGTGGCCGCAGCACGCTGTTTAGCAGCTGCTTTCTTTGGGTCTTTGAGCTTACACTGAGATGAGAAGTGATCACCAAAGGACTTATGGTGAGCGCACCAAATTGAAGCTCGATCCTCCTTGTCAACAGCTGGTGTTGTGGAGGTGGAGGTAGATGTGGGTGTGGTCTCCGACCCCCCACGACCGCGGCCTCCGCGGCCACGACCTCCTCGTTCCCCTCGTGATCCACCTCGTCCTCGGTTATTCTCCGTGTCGGCGGCGGGTGGTGTAGTAGATGAGGATGCAGTTGCGGCTGCTGTATGGTCTAGCTTGAAAAGGTTGGACTCGTAGAAGGACCTAAGACGTGAATAAACGTCATCCATTGTCGTGCTATCAATTGTTGAGTATTGTAAGCTTTCAATGAACCGTGATCCATTAGGATTCACGGAAACAGCTATCACGAATATTTGAAAGACAACCTGTGGAGGCAGCTTCTCGGAGGAAGCCTCATAAAGATGGAGAGCCGATTGAAATTTGGAAATAAACGTCGTGGCTGTTTCTCCCTTATTAAAAGCGGTCTTCAACCACTTACTGAATAGACGTGTCTTTGCGCGGAAATCATATGTGGCGTACTGCTTTTGCAATGCAGCGAAGACATCCAGAAAACCTTGAATTCCATGTACATGTTCTTCAGCAGAATTTGATAGAGATTTCATGAGACAAGTGGACCCAATACGTTCTAGCATTCGGTAATCCAGTATGTGTTCTCTGATCTCTGACTTATATTGAGCAACTTCATCTGGTGTGACGGAGTTGTATGGTGTTCCATATGCCAGGTAAACCGCCATACAGACCTGCTCATGGGTCATGATATCCCCGATCGAGGGGTCACACAACTTTCCATCAAGCACATACGGTAGACGCTCATCTACCGCCCGGAGACCGTTGATAAGTCCCGTATGCCAGCGCTCCCAGTCGGCATCCTTGGATAGCTTGATTTTGTTCCAGGGATCGAAGAGGGACGAATCCAGGCGTGTATTCCGCTTATCAGAAGCGAAGGGCATCCTTGCGGTTTGTGTGTGTGTGATTGGTGACGCAGGCGTCAAATCATCAGGTAATTGTCCCGGTATGGAGCTCGGGACTGAGGGCGCCGGTGATATGTTATCCCGGTGAGTTGACGGACCAGCGAGGTCGTCGTTAGAAGATGAGGTCGGTTGGTCAACGTATGAGAAGACCTTGTTTTTGTTCTTGCGAGGAGAACGTCTCGGACCGGTCATGGAGGTGTACGGACGAGAACAGTGTGTGAGGAAGAGCAGGTGAGCTCAACCAGGTGTCGATTTCGAGGGCAGCAAGAGCTTATGCTGCTTCAACCAGAGGGATCAACACTTGTGAAGCTTGTTGATATCGAAGGCAGCAAAAGTGTTATGCTGCGGCGACAAGAGGGATCAACAAGCTGTTGTTGTGTCGGGTGATGCCGACGAGAGATCGATTTTTCGTGTCTCGAAAGCGGTAATATCGGTTAGAACCGACTCGCTAAGCGAGAGAAAGTTCGAGTGAAAGGCGTAACAGGGTGCAACGTAGTTGCGTGGAGGGGCTGTGGGGGAACAGCTACGGGGCATGTAAACAAGACCCGCGCAGGAGCTCCAGCGACAGCGAGGTCAGAAGGAAGCAACGAGTTACTCGATGAGAGTATGAAGACTCGTATGCTCCGGGCTCATAACCTATGCGGACTGAATGGAAGCACTCAATATGGTACGAAGTGTAATATTGGATATGCGACAAGGAAGGAAGTGAGGATCTACGAAACATGAAGCCTAAGTACGGGATGGAGGGCACTAGTCCCAATCAGGACGTGAACAATTTCTCTTGCCAATCTGTAATCCCATCTCAAGCCTTCTTGTTGTTATTGCAAACTGTACCACTGTCTTGACCACCTCCTGATTCAGTCTCCAGTTAGTTGAGTTACCGTCAACCGGTTAAGCGTCGGGAAGAAGCTGATTTGATCGACTCCCTCGCATACGACAGGTCACTGAATTGGAGTCCTAACGCTTGGAGGGCATCTTGGCGGAGATAACCCCGTCTTTTCGCAGCTAAAGAAGTAGTATTATACGGATTCTATGACCACACTTTCAAACGGATCTCTCTATAGGACATTGTCTAGAAGGGCAATGCAGAAGAGAAGGCAGGTGCGGTTCAGTGCCACCGAAGCGTCTCAGATAGTATCTTCAAGCGGTAGACTAGGAGTGTACGTGGTCGTAGTGGTAGTAGTAGTGGCAGCCGAAGTTGTAAGTCTATGCAACCGTTGACTCGCTTCTCTCATCTACTGTAGAAGGTCCGCCTGGGCGTTAGTCAAGGTATGAGCTAGTCGAATTGACTGACTCGATTCGGTAGTGCGGTATATAAAGCAGAGAAGGCGCTTCCAGATTAGCCAATATCGCTTGTTCGTATAGGGCGTAACATGATAGAAGACGGGTCGATGGCTAGGTCGCCGGTGGGCATCATCCACAAGGCTATTGATCCGGGCTTGGTCAAATATATTAATTCGGTGGGCAGTCACTGACTGGAGCGCCTGGTCTAGAACAGTGTCAAGACTTCCCGCCCACAGCTGCAATATAGGTTCTTGTATAGGATCAGGCATATATGCGAGAGCGGCAAGTCCCGTGAAGGTATGTCCCTGGATATAGTCACGCCACCGAGTCTTTTCTAGCCAAGGACTAGATTCACTATAGTCGCGATCCGTCGTGATGATTCAGTCGTCCTGTTTCTCCTTCTCCTCGCACTACCGGATCTACTCATCGATTTGGGCGCGAATCAGATCGACCTGATCTGTTGTAGGTTCACTAGGTTCAAGGGGCAGAGCGACCTGAAAGAACCGGCTCTGGGGGCCTGAGGCAAAGAAGCGCTGGCAATGAACCTTCCCCCATAGAGCCTGGTCCCCCGCCTGAGCCCTGGTTATACTCTCCGCTGTCTGGCGAGGTCGACCGCGCGCTTGTTTTGCCAGTTGGTGACTCTGGGGGTGCTGTTGCATCCAAGCCTTGGAGCAGACAATGTAGCCGCATTGTTTGCATTGCAAGCCGCCTTGGACTGGTAGACTGGGCAGAGCTGTTGCGTCTGGCGAAGGAAACTTTACCGTCTCCTGGGATGGATCGACTAGGGGGAGCTCCCTTAGCTTCTGTTCTAGAGCGGTTATAGCTCTAGCGCCTTCGAGGCCTGGGATTTGGTTTCGGTGGCCTTTCAAATGTGTACGTAGATACGTTGATTAGACCGCATAAGCGCATAACTTGCAGATCAAAACCCGGTGTTCTGGAAGATATAGAAATTGTTGTAATTCAAAGGAAGATTACTTGTATTCTGTAGACGGGAAACTTGAGGATTTATATATACATTGCAACCTCCAGATTGATTTCCAATCAATCCTGGTAATTCCGTGAAGTGAGGAATTGATTCCGGTACAGTATGATATATCACAACAGAAATCGATCCATCTCGGAAACAAATAGACAAAGAGTGGAGTTTTAAACATAGGGAGGTAGTGGTGTTGTGATATGAAGCTTTGCATCGGAGTTAGCCCTTATCCTCCACAAAACTCCTGTGATCTTGTCCGATCCACGGAACTATCGGCGTCTATTGATAATAAGTCCGGATTCTTGATGTTATATAAACCCTCATGTTTCTGTCTGAAGAATATAAGCAATCTTCCTTTGAATTACAACAAGTGGGAATAGAGAGGATATTTATGTGGGGATACGTACAAGATATTCCCCAAATAGTAAACTGGTTAAAAAAGCGAAGGACGCGTCCGGCGCGCGCGCGTGTTTCTCGTCTGATGATGTGTTTCTCGTCTGATGATGCGCTAGCTGAACCAGTGGGCGAGTGAAGAAAGGTGCGTGGTGATAAAAATGTGGAGACGAAGGGGGCCAATAGGACTGCAAAGAAATCAAGAGTATTCTAGATTATAGTAATCTATTATAACTTTAATAAATAAGGCTATATCCTTTAGCTTAAGATACTTCTGGAATTAATGACGATGCTTCGGCTTGGTTCCTGATTTGCACCAGCCGTATGTCACAACAGTATTTCCCGTCAATATGGACTTTAAAGAGGCTTTTGGCTTGCGAAAGAAAATAAATCACGCAGGTGGGGTCTTCCCCCAAGTCAGACAAAAATGTGCGCGAGGGGTGACCCACCGCCCGTTGAACGACTCACCTTCCGTATGTCAACGCGTCCACACTCACCATCAACAGTCTGTTCATCAACGCAGGCTCACCACTTGTCACTGTTGAGATAGGTAGTTGTAATATCTTATTAAGGTTACTATCAAAAGTGGGAAACCCGTCTATTTAAATGTCCATCACTAGTCTCGCCACATAAGCTTTGACCACCGTGATACTCAACACTCCCACTCGATGGCAACCATCTCCGATGGTGCTAGTGACACTTTGATCGCGGTTGAGACAGGTCCCATTAAAACCTTCAAAAAACTTCATTTGAGAAGAAAGGAAGGAAAGGGTATCCTGCACTTTGGACTAGTTCAAATGAAATGGAGACGTGATCACTCGATGCTAAGTTCTTTCCGAAACCACTCAAATCTTTGCCGAGTCAAAGGTTTGGTAAATCCATCAGTAATCTGCTCTATGGTTGGGACATAACTAAGCTATACTGTTCCGCTGTCCTAGACCTCTCCCTGCCATTTGCGTTGGATTTCCATATGTTTTGTGCGGGAGTGGTATTATGGGTTTAAAGTAAGAGCGATGGCACCTTGGTTATCACCGTAGACGATCGTTGCGGTTATCCCTTAATATATATTCAATTCATTAAAAAGTCTCCTCAGCTAGACTGCTTCTTTAGTGGCTTACGTCTGCCCTAGAAACTCGGCTTCGTAGGTTAAAAGGGCAACAACGCCCTAGCGTTTTGATTGCCAACTGATTACCCCACTTCTAATGTTAAAGAGATAGCCAGCTGTGGATCGTCTCGTGGCACGACATCCTCCCTAGTCTGCATCTGTAAAGCCTCTTAGTGTTTGAAGCTGACCTTTGTAGGTAAGTCTGAGGTTCTTTGTTCCTTTGAGGTACCGCAGAATGCGCCGGGCGAGTTTCATGTGCTAAGGCCTAGGGTTTAAGAGAGACCTGCTAGCCACAGAGACTGTAAACGCGATGTCCCCCCTGGTCCCAAGCATAATATACATCAAGGATCCGACCATACGTTGGTAAGAGGTCCTTTGATCTGGAGAGCAGGTGTAATCTGGACTATTCTCCGGAAGAGGTGAATTTTCGATCGGCGTACTGACGGGAGCACAGTTGTCAATTCCAAATTGATGAGCGATATTGTCAATGTATGCCTCTTGGCTTAGAAGCAGTCTCCTATTTTGACGGTCTCGCTGGATGGACACCCCGAGGTAGTAGCTGCATGGCCCTAGGTCCGTCATCTGAAACCGGTTTCTCAGGCTCCGCTTGATCCTCTTGATTTCAGCGATGCTCGGACCCACGATCAGGAGATCATCAACATATACTGCGATGTACACACTGCTCCGGACAAAGATACCGAGATCGGCGGTGATTGGCTCGAAGCTAAGGTTACGAAGGAAGTTTATTAGGGTCTGGTACCAGATCCGAGGGGCCTGCTTCAAGCCATAGAGGGCCTTTCGAAGCTTACAGACCCTTAGGGTGCCGTCCGTCATGTGATGAGGCTGTTCGACGTAGATCTCGTGGTCGACATTTCCGTACAGGAATGCGGTTTTGACATCCATTTGCTCGATCTCTAAGTCTAAGGCCGCTCCGATGGCGAAGAGGGCCTTATAGCTCATTGGCTTAATAACCGAGGCAAAAGTTTCATTATAGTCAATCCCTTCTTCTTATGTGAATCCTCTTACTACCCATCAGCTTTTATGGCGGATTATTTCGCTATACGGCCCGCGTTTGAGTTTGAAGACCCATTTCCCGCTAAGCACCCGCCGATCTTTAGGAGGATCCATAAGCTCCCACGTTTGATTTGGGTTCCTTAAGTATGGCTCTTTCCTATTCCATCTAGCTTACGTCGCTTTTCGCTTGATTCAGAGTCTTGGGTTCGAATGGTTCTATCTCCTTTACGGCTATGGTCAAGAAGGTTAGAATGACGTTCTCTTTAGGTACGTTCATAAGTATGCGAGAGAAATGGAAGCAATACAATATGGTACGTAGTGTAATATTGGGTAGCGACCAGGAGAAGAAGAGGATCTACGAGAGGTGAAGCCTAAGTGGTGGGATGGAAGGCACTAGTCCCAATCAGGACATCAACAATAAGCGTAAGCTCTTCGTCCCTATCAGGACTGTCCAATATGACTTCTGAAGCCCGAACTTTGAGTTTAGGGTGGTGATCTAATGCTCCTTATTAAACTTCATAGACTGGCCGGTGGAGCTCTGGATATCGTTGCGATTCTAAAATTGGCTCTCGTTGGTGTTGCTAGTCGCCACCAGATAGTGAGTGTATCCTAGGGACTAAATCCTGATAGGTAGGTGATAAGGGTCCAAAGGTGTCCTCCCTCCGTCTAGACGATAAGGTCCTGTCTCCCTGTATAGTAACCGCGTCGCCCTATTACTGGTCGCCACCCGGTGGTGATTCGATCCTAAGGATAGAATCCTGATAAGCAGGTGATAGAGGTCCGAGGGTATCCTCACTCCGTGGGGACGATAAGGTGCTGTCTCCCTGTACAGCAATAGTTGGCTGCGAGTCATCGTCACTCGGTTAAGACGACGCTAGGATCCGCGAGTTATCATTACTCTAAGGCAGTAGGTACGAGATATATTTTCTCGGCTTAGGTAGGAGCCGCTCCGGTGGTTCCATCGATAATTAGCACCCCGAAGCAGGCACGGATGCTTACCGTATTCCCACCGACGGTTAGTTTATTAGTCCCACCGTCTCGCTCCCCCCTACGGCAGTAGCCGTTACCGCAGGTAAGCCGTCTCGTCTAGCTACCACATCTTCTCTCTAAGTGGAAGGAGCTTTGAGGACTTCATGAAATTCAGCGTTTAGGGTTCCAACGATTCTTCCGTCTTCCAGCAGGATGCGGTAGTTGGTATTTCCCTCGTAGCCTAGTAGAATGCATGGCCTTGTTCTTGGCTCTGTGAGCTTCTTCCTTTGCTTTGGCGGAATCAGGTATTCCCCTCGGGATCCGACTACCCTAAGTCGTGATAGGTCAGGTTTGTCTCTATACCACGCTTTATACGGAGTCATATTCAGTTTCGATGACGGCGATCGGTTAGAGAGAAAAGCTGCGGTTCGAGCAATTTCCGGCCAGAACTTAGACGGCAACCTTCTATATGCCAGGGTAGGCCTAATCCGATCATATATTATCTTATGGGCTCTTTCGGTAACTCCATTTTGCTGGTGTTAGTCCACTCTAGTCACCTTAGCTTAGATTACGCGCGAGAATAATATATGCTTTATCTCGTCTCCCACTTATTCAGATATCCGGTCGAGACGTATTCGTCTGCATTTTCGCTCGGGACGCTCGTTGTGGTCGAGGAAGAACCGGAGTGATTCTATGACGAAACTTTGTCTTCGTGGTATAGGGATAATCTCGATCTAGCTCGTGAAGTCATCAACGATGGTCAGCTAGTAACGGCTGCCATTAAGGCCCTTATCAAACGGCCCTGCGACGTTAATATGGAGGAGGTTCATTACGTGTTCTCCTCTCCTGCGGCCTCTTAATCTGCTATGGGATTTTTCGATCATTCGCCCCTATAGGCACGGATTGCATAGATAACGTGGCTCCATATCCCGGACACCGTGAGCCTACTGTTTGAGTCGCCGAAGGTTTGTATCACTTAAATAAGTAAGCCTATTATGCCATAGAGATATTTACGGGCGAATATAGTAAGAGGGGAAAGTCAGACTTACCTATAGGTCGAGTACGTAGACTCTATGATATTCGCTAGTAGTAAATAGATTCTTTCCGTTTAATTTATTATGAAGAATATCATCCCGGCTTAAGAATTCGACTTTTACCCCTCGTTTAAGAAGCTAGAGCACCGAGATAAGATTAGTATATGTAGATGGAACATAGAGGACGTTGTCAAGCATAAGCCATTTCTTTCTGCCGCGTACATTATATAGGATGTTCACCGTTCCTACTCCTAAAGGAGCCGTTGAGGTGTCAACGCCTCTCAGTGGGGGGCCATGATACTCGGCCATTTAGACAAACCCCGAGGCGCTATTATAGACGTGCTAGGCGTATCCACTATCCACGATCCACGCATCGCGGATAGAGAGGGTCTATCGCCATCATTATAGGGATATGGTCGAACAGGGCGAAATTGCCCTCGATATCGTCTCTAAATGCATCGTTAACATCTTTCTCGGAGACTTTGGTTGCCATAAACGTCGGTTTCTTCGGATCCTTTAGGCCATCCGCATCGTCATCCTCGTTATCCGTCGAGGGCCGCCTCTTTGACTGTTTACGTGCGCCTATCAATATTCTGCCTAGCCTTGGCTTCGGTCCGTCTCCGTCCTTCTTTCGGACCTTTAGTTTCGGATTCTTGATAAAACATTCGGAGTCGACGTGATAGGGTTTTCGGCAGAAGGAGCAATATAGGGCGTTATCGATCTCGATTCGATAAGTACTCCCGTCCGACGACGGGATGACCTTCTTATTCCCTAGCCCATAGAGTAGGGCAAGAGCAGGAAGTGCTTACGTCTCCATTGCTTATTTACCTAATTGCCCTTTTCGATGCTCTTCCTTAATTGCCTTATTCTTAATATAGTCGAATATGGGTGCCGCTTTGGTGACATTCCTATTTATGTCCCTGTCGTTGATAAGGTCTATTTATCAGAAGATATAATCGCGGAAGCTCTTATACTTAGGACCGAGCGTATATAGGAAGAAGAATATTCGCTTAATCTTAGACGTTACGTAATTAGGGTTAAGGAGGAGTTTTTTAGTATAGATCTTCCTGATCTCTGCCCCGAGGGCTTACGTGCTCCTATACCTATCTCTTATAAGGGCTATATATCGTCGTTAGAGGCTAATATACGTGCCAGAGCCTTCTGGTTTAAAGCTATCTTTGACTACCTAAAGCAGTACTTAAACCGCATTTTTATCGCAAAATCGAGATAGCCCTAGGGTTGGTGAGCCCAAGAAGATGATTCCTAAGTTTGATGCAAATGGTGACACGTCCTAGCTATAGGTGCGACTCTACGGTACCCCATGCCAGTGCGATAGTGTAACCGTAGCAATAATGGCGTAATGTCTATGATTCTCTTAGCAGGGAAATCATTGAAGCTTGCTGCAAACGGTGACATGTCCCGGCTACGAGGGTAACCCTGCAATACCCCGTGTCGGCGAGACTGTAACAGTAGCAATAATGAGATATTTTCTGTGATTCTTTAGTGGGGAAAGTCCATCTGTGTTATTGCTCCAAGAGAATTTGAGCAATAGGACTTCGTATTCTTCATCAAGTTACTGAGAATATATGATCAGTTTCAGAAGTTCATGGAGTCAGTCTCTGATTGGAAAGCTTAGCTGTAATGGCAGGCACAAAATGTCTCCATTTTTCTGTTTAGATCCTTGGGTGCCCAAAGATAAAGCCACCCGGGCTCATAAACTGTTGAGATAGGTAGTTGTAATATTATTGTTAAGGTTACTATCAAAAGTGGGAAACCCGTCTATTTAAATGTCCATCACTAGTCTCGCCACATAAGCTTTGACCACCGTGATACTCAACAATCTCAAAATCCTACGGATTTGTATTCGTGCCGACCCCTAGCTATTGCCGCGCCAGAAGCACACAGAATTTGTTCAAATGATGGGCATTGAGGATATTGGAAATCTGCTAAATTAACAGAAGAGGTTGGAATTGTGCAAACGCTGGGGGGTGTGACGAACGAGGGAAGCGGTCAATTACCACTAAAACCTTTTGGGATAGGCTTGTTCATCGTTCACCCAATTTCCCCTAGTATTTGTATGGTATTCGGACTAAATTCGGATACGGTGTCATAACACGCCAGAGCACGGACAGTAGGCGCCAGAGATCGCTCAACCGATCTACACACCTTCAATCAATCAATCATCGGATTCTATTGGACATGTTCAGTACTAGCCAGTACATCAATTCCTCATCCTGTCAATTTCTTTTACAAAAGGATTATACAGTACGTGCATCGTGGCTGGTCCCGTAGCCGATGCGACACGAACACCTCAGCCTAAGACTGTGCGGGCGTCCCCGAACCTCTTAGAGACCCGCGATTTCCAAACCACATGCGAGCACGATACCGCACCGCATTCTATTTGGCCTACAAAGACCACCTTCGACACGGACTCCGATCAATTCAAATGTGTCTTGCCTCCATGGCCCATTGTGCTCGACCCGCCTAAATAACATGCTCCCCCTTCCTCGTTGCGAGCCAACACCGGCGCTCGCAAAAGCCCCTGACTACGTGCCGTTTACCTCAAGAGATCAACCGGAATGCTGCTTACTGCAGTATACTCCCATACCGTTGCCCTCTGCGCATGTATGAATGATATACCATTGGACCAGGCGCCTAGTCTCTGTAAAGCCCAACGCTCGCGCCACAAATGATTTTTCATATAAGGCGTGGGCTTAGAGATGAGGGCGGACGTTCATAGTTGTGATTTTTGCGGCCATGTGGCATGTGCGTTGGCGAAAACATTCATAAATTAGTCCTAGACCCCTTAAGACCTGTCCCATCTACAGCACGAACGGTGCTAGAACCCCCTAGACCAGTCTTAGGAGCTCTTACGCTCCTAGAATACTCGCTTAAGGTCCCAGGATCAGGACTGTGCTTTTAGGGATCCATATAGGGTCTTTTTGGGACAGGCACTTTAGTTTCACGTATAGGCTTCTAGCCCGAGCGATTTCTAGTTGCGGAACTTAATCCTAGAACCTTAAATAATATAGCAATTCAAAGCTTAAGTATGCTAGGCTACAATTTACATATAAGGGGAAGCACACGCGGCGCTGTGAGACCCTAGGTGATCAATTTCGCTATCTACTGGAATTCTTTCTTCGAGAACACAATCTAACACGGCAAAAATACACTCTAATGCTTTTCGAACTTCCAACTGAGCTCTTATTCTGATTTTCAGATTTCTTCAAAAAGACCACATTCTGAACCTATGCCTAGTCTGTCATCGAATTAATTCCTTTTTCACCGAAGCGCTCTCCATGTGCCTCGTCTCCGATTAAATCCCGCCACTCTTTCGTGCCGTGACAGCCTAAGGATTAGACATTGCAGCGCGATTAATCGAAAAATACCACGTGAATGTCGACTCTAAGTACGAAGGAAAGAATACTCTCCTCCTAGCCATTGAGCTACGGTACCCACAGGCGGTGGATCTAGTCTTATAATATAAGCCTAATGTTCGCTATTCTTACGACTTTGGAGGTCGAGGCCTACTATCACTTATAGTTATCGGCGGAAATACTACTATAGTTAAGCGGATTCTTAAAGGGGATCATATCGCCACCCACATGCTAGTACGACGCGCAGGAGTCTTTATCAATCACCAGAGCTCCTACAACGATGCACCTCTCCTTTTGGCTGTGAAAAGGCTAAATCAACAGCAATCAATCCTCATCGTCTCTTCTCTTCTCCTACATTCGGACCTTAATGTGAATATATCGGACGATAAAGGGCGAACAGCCTTATAGCACGCTGTTAATCGTGATCACCATGATCTCGTGAAATTACTTATTAGCCAAAGACATTTTAAATTAAATGACCCTGTTAGATATAGGGTGACGCCATTAGCCTGAGCTACTGAGAACCCCGTTTTGCAAGTCCTTAAACTGTTATTGGAACAGCCGGGAATATGCATAAACTCCCAGACTAGACAGATCGTGCCTCCGCTTTGGTCTGCATGCCGCGAAGGCAACTTTCACGCGGCGAAGGCATTCCTTTGTTTTAGGTCAGTCAAGGTCAACCAGAAAAGCCCCACTGGAACTACACCGCTCCAAGTAGCTGTTATTTTGAATCATCTATCCATTGTAACTCTTCTTCTCCGAGAAGGAAACATGGTCACTCAGAAATACCCATTGGATGCGGCAAAGAAAATGACAGTGCATTGTTGAGGACCAGGGGCATTGATTTCGACCAAGTCGTTGCTGAATCATCCGGATACCACTTTCAATTCAATTGATGACCGAGGACGGACACCGCTTTGGTGGGCAGAGCATGGAGGTTATTCGGGAATTGTTCATCTGCTGCGCAGGCACGGTCGATTCAAGAGGCAAAGGCATTATTTGTGTTGTTTAACTGAACTACATAGCTAGATGTGTAGTACCAGGCCAGACGCTAAATTAAGCATAATGTGCTTAATCAGATTAGCGTCATCTTAAATGTCACTTCTTTGAAAGACACGCTAGTTATTTTACCATTCTGTTCAGTGTTAGCGTCTAAGAGACAAGAGAATGGAAGTAAAGGTGATTTCGAAAATTATTGTAAACGAACTATATCTGTTTATTTATGTATATCTATATTCATTTTATCACACCGAGTTTAATACCAGCAGCATCCAATCTGGCAGCCCAAGTTCGGTTCCAGTACCACTGTGTCTCAACCGTTTCACTGTGCTTGGCTTCAGCGTTCCAGGCTTTGACCGAAGTCCATCATACATTTGCTTCAACCTTTTTTGGCGGTGCCAACGTGGCGCACCGTAGGTAAGGCCTATTCTTACGGTAATCCGAACCGTGGTCTTTCCGTAGTGACCCTGGGTTATTCGGTATATTCTGGTCTCGGTGTCATGGCCATGTTTCTCCGAATCATATATTGCACGTGATATGGACGTCATCCCGATTGGGTTTCGTTGCCTTGTGGGCGGTGCGGCCCCTGCGGACACCCTTTTCTGTAATAGGGATCACCAGCTGAGCTCTATTATCGTGATGTGATCGGGGACGTGATCGGGGACCACTTCGGGGACCAAAATAGATGACAGAATCAAGCTCACCGAGATTACTAAGTCACGGAGAAATAGACTAAGTAGTAACTTCTAATTAGCAGAGATTAATACTAGACCAAGGCATACTTATGGGTATAGGTATTTAGGTATAGTCTATAGGTAGGGGCCTCCTACCTATGGGTGTCACGTAGTACTGTATCTCCCTCTTTAATATTACATCCGGCCCTTCGAATTGAGCGGTGAATATAGATAGTCACAGTAATAGAAAAGGAGAATATGACGGCCGCCCTCGGTTTAGCGCATTTCAGTCAATAAAGAGTATGCGCTAAGGCCTTGGCAGTGGGGCCCGAGGAAAGAAAACCAGTGATCAGGGAGGAAGCAGTTTTCGCTAACGACTGTATAAGCCCATGGCAGATTAATTACCACCAATGCTGCTTCGTCCAATTCAAAGAAGCACGCTTTCAAGATTAGGAATCCCCTAGGCTCCACCCCAGAGATGTGAACAGTTTCAGTACCTCTATAATTTTATCGATTGGTTGGTTCTACGAAACATTTGGTAAGCATTAATCTTCCAATGTGGCTGGACAACTGACGCGGGCGACATCATCTGCATCTTCTTTCGAGAAAGCAATCAACTCATTGACTACCTCGTGGTCACAGAGTAAATCATCCATCCAGGTGTCCACAGCATCCAAATCCCAATAACCTTTCAGAATTCTCAAGTATGAGTTGTCGAGTCACGTGACCGCTCCTCGCTGTAGACTAGATCAGAGCTCTCCTTCTTCCTTCTTCCTCTCTCCATCCTCGCACAATATGATTGTTCTGTCTGTCGTTCCTTCCCCTCTGTAGAGCACACCAAGTGTGTTTTCCTGTTCCCTTGTCTCCTCTGTCCCTCCCCGGTGTGTGTCGCCGACAGGTTATGAGCCCTCGTTCGTGAGTCTTCGTAGGTGGAGCCTCACGCTGATGATCTGAGAGATCATCAGTCCCCCTGTCTTAGAGGAGACATCTTTGTTGTGATCACCTTATGCGTAAGGAATCACGTTTTTGTTTCATGTTGATTTCTTGAGGATTCACGGTTTTGACGCGTGTTTACCTCACCTTTTTCTCCACTTTTGCGGACCGTTCCGCACTTTCCCCCCCCTGCTCGAGTATTCGAGAACCTGATTCGATATGGCGTTCTCTTTTGGTGGAACTGATCGCAATGATCCTGCGTTCACGACTACTGGGAACGATGTCGTTTTTGATCCCACAATGGAGTCCCGAGACTGGAAGTCACTTGTCTCAGCCCCACGCAAATCCCAGGCAGACCGTCTCCCCTCTGGGGCTGTGACGCTTTACCAGATGAAGACAGTTCTCAAGAAGAAGGAGAACTACGATGTATGGAAGAACCAAGTCATGGCCACGCTAAAGAGCAGCCGCTTGGAAGGACTGGTGGATTCAAAGATACCCCAGCCTATGATGAATGAATCAAACGCCGGCCGATGGTACGACTTGTCAGTCAATACTGGCACCTGGCTGACCTCTAGTATCTCGGAGGAGTTGAACACAAAGATCAGGACACATGGAAACAACCTGATGTTCGCCGATGAGATTTTTGACGCCATCCACAAGGAGATGCGCGGATATGGTATTCACGAGGATATGACCCAGTGGTTGCAGTACGTCAATATAAAGGCGTCAGACTTCCCCGATATGGCCACCTTTCTAGATGAATACATCATTATGCACACTAAGATGGCGGAGAAGTCTATGGATCTGAAGCCATATTTGGCATTCCTGACAGTCATGGGCCAGCTCTCCGCATTCATGAACCTACGGGATTCTGTTATGGAATCCGCACGAATTGGTAAGGCATCGCCTACTGATTTCACTAACGAACAGTTCCGCGAAGCCATCCACAACCTTCGAGGTCGTATTATGTCTCAACAAGCGATGCCCACGGCCTATGCTGCACCGGCAGCAACAACAACGAAGGATCATAAGAAGAAGAATGCTGGATCGAAGGACCAGAAGGAGGTACCTTTGCATGAGCAGAAGAATGCCCCCCCTAAGGGGGTGTCTGACGAAGTCCACTGTCAGCAGCAACGCAAGAAGGGATGTCTATCCAGCGGGCTGTGTGCTCATTGCGAGTTTGGCAGACATGACGCTGACAACTGCTATCTCCTACGTCCAGACCTGCGTCCAGAGACGTGGAAAGCGTACGCTCGTACGTGGGCCTACAATCGAAGCTTCAAACCAAAATCGACGACATCGAAGACGTCGAAGACGGATACCCCACCTGTTGGAGTGGCGGCGATGGCGACTGGGTCGGTCATGGATGATTTGTACACCAACAACGTCATTACTTCCGATTTCAATGGCATGGTCTTGCCAATCATTGGTGGATTCCAGATTGATGAGCAGGATGATGATCCGTACATCGACATCAGTGATATGGACCCTGATCAGTACACTGATATCACCGAACAAATGGCACTGTTGACTATGGAGGCCAGAATGCCTCGACCTGATGAGCAAGAAGTGCTGATTTCTTCGGCCGAAACATTGTCACCACGTGATCTGGATTATTTCGGCCGAAACCAGGATTCACCCAACACCGCCAAGCAGGATACTATTATCCAAGATGTGCAGATGGCTGTATTGCCAGCTATAGTGCCAACAACGTACATTCCTGATGACCTGGCATGCCAGCAATGGCTGATGGATTCGGGATGCGGCAACCATATCTGTGTCAATTTATCGTTCTTCATTGAGTACCATCCATTCACAGATGGTCAGAAGTATCAATGGGAGAGCAGCATTGCGGGCATGAAGGGAGAAGGCGAAGGATGGGGCAAGGTGAAGATCACCTTGATTCAGGATGATTCAACCTACTTAGATATAATCATCCCCTGCATCTATTCTCCCGGTGTCAAATACAATCTGTATTCCGCATGCAAGGGCAAGAGAGACTTTGGATACGCGTACTGCGACATTCTTGAAGCCATCTTTGACCGCGCTACAGGTCATGATGATGTTGTTGGAAGAGTATTCTTCCACGGGGGTGTCCCATTCATCAAGCACATTGCAAGCAACATTAAAGCCGTCGGAATGGCTATGGCAGCTGTGTCTCCAGAGATCATCCACCGACGACTGGGCCATGCTGGAAAACCAAAGCAGAGTGCAAATCAAGACGAATTCGATATCGACGGAGACCCTAGCTTCAACTGTGAAGCATGCAAACTGGGCAAATCCAAGAAGAAGATCTCACGAGACCCGCAAGTCCGAGCTACCAAAGCAGGCCAGTTCTTACATGCAGATCTACAGGCTATGAAGCCTGTGGGTCTTGGTGATATGAGACATGCTCTTGTGATCACGGACGACTATTCCCGCTGTCGATTTGTCAATTGCCTACAGACCAAGGATCTGGCATCAAAAGAGATGATTCGACTTTGCGAAGAGATCAAGAACTCTACTGGTTCATACCCACAAGAATGGCGTATTGATGGAGGTAGAGAGTTCTTCAAATTCACTGAATGGGCATCTTCTGTGGGTCAGAAAGTGCAAGCATCCGCTCCATATGCTCATGAGCAGAATGGATTAAGCGAGAACAGCGGCGGATATCTTGTGCAGATCTCTAGAACCATGATCATCGACGCAGACGCACCAGAAGAGATATGGCCGGAAGCCATACGCGCAGCCGCGTACATCACCAACCGCTTGAGACCTACAAAGGACTCGAAATCTCCGATGGAGCTCTGGAATGCAAGCATGAGCCATCGAGAACAGCCTACGTCGCTTGCTCATCTCCGGGTCTGGTACTCGAAAGCATATGTCAACATACCTCCAGAGAAGCGTACGAAAGCTCTCAAAATGAGCCCACGCGCTTGGAAAGGACACCTTGTTGGATATGAAGGCGAGAATGGACACCTATACCGTGTGTATAATCCTGCAACCAGAAAGGTTATTGTGAGCAGAGATGTTGCATTCTGGGAAGGCAAGGATGATGCTGGATTTGAAGGCATTTTGCAGGACACAGCGTCTGCCATTGTGGATGCTGAGCCTGATTTTCGGCCGAAAAGATCAGAACCAGTTTGTCATGTTCCCCCAATACGGTCTGTTGACTACACTCCTGCTCCTGCTCCTGCTCCTCTTAGTATCACGCCCAGTATCACTATCACAGATAAGAATGATCTCACTAAAATGAAACATGCGCTGAGAGAGCAACGGAAGACACTGGCAGAGAATACTGCAAACATGTGCAATCAAAGTGACCGGATCACAAGTGTCCAGAGAGACATACGGGAACTGCAACGGCAAGCAAGACAGGATGCTGCGCTTAGAGACACTCCGGAATTGATGGGAAGATATCCAGTTACGCCAGCTATCACACGGCGTGTGGACCCATCACCGTCAGCGTCTGTGCAGGACATCCTTGTAGGCGAGAGTCGCTACTTCCCTGGATCGTCACGCGAGGAATCATCCATTGTGGATACTCCAGTGCCTGCTCCACAGCCGCAACCAAGACGTTCTCAACGAGAGAATAAAGGACAAGCTGCTAGACATTACGACCAGGAACGATGGGACAAGCGTGGTGTACCACTCCCATCAAGTCCTGACCCGCTTGGCATGATGGCTCTGGAATTCGAAGATTACAGAGTCATGGATGATATCAGAGTTGACTACGTCGATGAAGAGGGAATACAGATCAATCGTTCTATCATGATGATGGCATTCTCTGACGATGTTGACCAGTCTCTTCCAACATATGGAGAAGCGGAAGCAGTCCAGAAGGTCATGGGATGGAAAGTTACCATTCCAAGGACGTATAAGCAGGCTGTCGATTCGCCTGACGCCGATCTCTGGATGGCAGCCATGGAAGAACAGCTTCGAAAGCTGTCTGTCGCAAACGCATGGGAAGAAGTGCCTACACCACCCGCAGGAACGAGGATCCTGCCTGGCAAATGGGTCTTCGACCTTAAGACTGACAAAGCTGGTTATGTCACACAATACCGCGCCCGCTGGGTGATCTGCGGTAATCGACAGAAACCAGGACTCGATTTCGATGAGAGTTACGCTCCAGTTGCCACTGACCAGTCGGTCAAATTGATGTTCCTGGTGGCTGTGAAGAATGGCTGGAAAATACGCCAATTTGACGTGGTATCAGCATACCTTAATGCAAGGATTGACAATCGAGAGGTGTATATGCATGCACCAACTGGTTTTGGCACTGGTACGTGCCTGATCAAGCAAGCTTTGTATGGGCTACGGCAAGCTGCCCATCTATGGTGGGAAGAATTCCGGTCTATCTTACGAAAGCTTGGATTCGAGAGCATCAAAGGGGATGACTGCGTTTTCGTACGTGACAATGAGCATAGAAAGTGCTTTATTGTTACGTATGTGGACGATGCGTTCGTCATGAGCGACGACCAGAATGACAGAGTCCTGGAAGATATCTCGAAGCATGTCAAAATCAAGGATCTTGGAGAGCCATCTCGCTTTCTTGGATGCTCTATCACCAAGCATAGTGATGGGTCAATTGAAATTGACCAGGGGCAGTATGCCAGAGACCTGATCTCTATTGAGAATCTCACAAAAGCGACACCTGCTAAGATCCCAATGATACCAGGCATGGAATTGCTTACCAAGAAGCAATACCAGGAACTTGTGGATCAGACAGGTATGCCGCCAGTGAGTGATGTTGAAGCCAAGAAGCTTGCTGAGATTATTGGTAAGCAGGGCTGGCTTGTAAGTCGTACAAGGCCTGATTTGAGCTTTGTTGTGGGCGTATTGCGCAGAGCTGGGACATACCCGACTACAGCATCACTCAAGCTTGCCAAGCATGCTCTCCGCTACATTGCAGGAAAGCCAGAGATTGGTATTACTGTTCGTGATCTGACCAGAACGGACAGCTTCACATTGAACGGAATGGATATGAGAGGTCTTGTGGGCTATGTTGATGCCTCACACGCGAATGATCTCAACTCACGGAAATCCATTGAGGGGTTTATCTTCTTCTATGACAGTACCCCTATCTCATGGACTTCAAAACTGCAGAAGCTGGTCGCACCATCATCGACATGCGCAGAGTACGTCGCTCTGCACTCCGCAATCAGAGAAGCACTGTTTCTTGAGAAGCTCGCGACGCAAATGGGTCTGCGTGACCGAGACGAAAATGACAAAATGCTGCCTATTGAGATACGTCTCGATAGTGACAATGCTGCCATGCTGGCTGAGGGTAATAGCTACAAGCCATCGACTAAATGGTTGGATATCCCATATCACTTCGTACAAGACGCGGTGAGGAATGGATGGGTCAAATTGACCGTCATTGCAAGTGAAGACAATCCTGCAGATGCTTTCACGAAAGCATTGCCCATTGACAAATTTGAGAAGTGCAGGGGTCTTATGTGTATCAAGTGACTATCTTTCTGCCGAAAAGATCGGAGATATAGGTCACGTGGTTGATTACCGGATTAGGAAAGAGTGGCTGTTTTGGAAAAGACTGCGGATTTGGCGGTTTTGGGTTTTACAGCCAGTTTTTGACAGATGTTTTCTTGTATGTAGAGAGACTGCTTTGGAGGTTTCGCTCTGAGGGGGTGTGTCGAGTCACGTGACCGCTCCTCGCTGTAGACTAGATCAGAGCTCTCCTTCTTCCTTCTTCCTCTCTCCATCCTCGCACAATATGATTGTTCTGTCTGTCGTTCCTTCCCCTCTGTAGAGCACACCAAGTGTGTTTTCCTGTTCCCTTGTCTCCTCTGTCCCTCCCCGGTGTGTGTCGCCGACATGAGTGCTTTTTGCCTATCAAGTAGATTTTTCGTTCAATGGCGCGATGAGACCGGTTGTAGCCTCGACGGAAGAGCAAACACTGTATCGCTCTGGAGCAGACTTGCCGGGATGAAAAGTAGAGAGCGATTATCACCTCCTCCTTTTTCCCATCGGTGCTCCTTTGGCATTATTAAATGAAGAATATTTTCAAAAATAAACCTGGAGTGATCTACACGTATCAATAGACTCACCAACAAATATAAGTCTCCAGCGTATCTTCACGACAACGGACATTCTGGTCCTTATTGTCCGGCCCACTCTTTTCATCTTGCCCACGGTCGGGTGAGGATTCAATGCAGCCTCAAAGTGTTCAAAAGATGCACCAGACGGGATATTTCGGGGTCAATCATTTAAATGCTGAACTGCGGAGTATTGGTTTTTTGCCAAGAATGAGGCACATAGAATTCAAAGGGCTTCGACGGAGCCCACCGAGCCAGTTAAGTGTGCATATATCGGCTAGAAATCACAAGATAGAAGTCCTTCATTCAGAGAATAAAGTTGCAAAGTGCTGGAATCCATTCCTTCGCCGTGGTACTGTATGCAGCGCCCGCTGGTTTTGTTGGTAGCCGTTTACCACTGACTCCCTTCTTCTCATGGACTCAGGGCAATACAGTACACACTATATATACATTTCTTGTCTTCGCTTGTTGACTCGCAGAGGATACATATCATGGACAGACTTATTAAAATTGAACCCAGGAACCTTGGCCAGAAATTGGAGTCGCACTATTAACGGGACTATCGACTTTTCCCGAGACAATGACTCCATCACCAAGTGAGATTCGAACATCCTTTGGACCCAATACCCCTTCAAAGGATCGTTTGCCAGTCATCTCAGTAATGGCGTTATAGGTAAGAGAGACAGCCGAGCTATGGAAGGAAGGAACTGCCTGTGCCATGGTGCCGCTGAAAGAACAAAGAATGCCATGGATACAAAATGTTGCATTTATTCGATGGTTCCGGTGTTGTAGCACTCCTTGCCCGGAACGCATCTATTGGATGAGGAGTTTAGCTGAAGGTAGGCAAAGATTGCTGCCCAGAATACTCACGTTGTATTGTTTTTTTTTCTGTCAAGCAATGCAAGATTACCCAGCTGGTCAAATCTTGTGTAAGGATCAAGATTGCTTAGGATATAAATTACGGAGCGATCTGGTGTAAATATGATATACACGTGGATGGAGAAGATAGATTGGGGTAGAATGACCGCAAGAGATAAGACGCAGAAAGCTGATGATTTTAAATCATAGAATGCCCCTCAATTCTAGGACATTAATTCATACACGATCAAATACTTTCAATTCACCATCCTCTCACCTATCAAGTTGGATCTAGTGTGTGACAGGTGGTTATTTTCTCTTTCAGCCGTGATGGACCTTGTATGCCCTGCAGCTGAAGGTCACAATAGGAATATGCCGAACTTCGTAATGAGAAAAAGTAGTGGTTAAATGACATACGAACCAGCATGATTAAATGCTCTGTTTATTCAATGGCAAGTAATGACACGATTTTCGAGTTTGTTATCTTCCGGTCAACAGCCCACCTTCTGCCACAGGTATTTGAACATCAAGATTTGTTTATTATCTACGTACGTAAAGTGGAGGTTATATCATTGGTCAAAGGCTGCGGAGGCCCCACTCGAAGAATGCATGCGTTTGACCGGTCGGAAAAGATAACCGCCAGGGGGCAGATTTGGGCAAAACTACGTCTCTACCGAAATGAACACGCTTGACAGCGGGAGGGGCTTGGAAGAAAGAGTCAATTTTTGGATTACAGATTCTGTCACCTAGGAGACCGGGGTCCGGTTAACCACAAGAAGCTATTGGATTACCAGAAAACATGAAGTGTTTAACAGCGCGCGACCATAACCATAGCCCAGACTCGGCGCAATTAACCTGGTATCCCTGAGGGGCGACCGCAAAATTTATTCGTCTAGTTTATTATGTAATAATTATTACACCGGGCGCATATGAACACGTTTATTCAGGTGCTGTGTTTCTTCTAAGACCCGCATCATCTGTTTATTTGTTGACTGCGGGTCGAGGCAGCGAAATTAGACAGTATGTTTATTCTATAAGCTAACAGACAAACAATAGGTAAATGGATCTTCTCCAGAGCCAAGCATAAACAGGACGATCGAGCACCCGTTCAAACATAGGAGGTTGGATCATGTTGCATACTTACTGTGTGTCTCAATCGGTACTTACTGAGGCTGGTGAATTGAATAAATTGAACATCAGTAAAGCCTCATTTAATCAGGCTTTTATGGCAAGAGGTCGCATTTCTTCACGGGGGCATTTTGACCAAGTATCGACTCCAATTGACCATACCCTACCTAATAGAGAGGGTGGAAGTGTGTTGCTCAGTAAGCTTCCTGCGTTCAATTGGCTCCCCCCCCCCCCCTTCGTATCATTACTAAATGCTCCACATCTTTATTGTAACTTCCAGCTGTAGTCTTATTTCCCACCATATCTAATTGCCATTTACCAGGCTAGAGATATCACGTGAAATTTTAGGCAATTTGGAGGGGTTGACGGAGTATTGAAATACGAAAGTGAGATTTCTATAAGTCGTGACAGCGGAGAAATAGCAATGAATTCGGGCAATGATGTGATGTATACAGCAGTTTTCGCCACAGCGAGAAAGCTTGATTTAATGGTATAGGGAGGAGACATCCAGATCAAATGGAATTAACATAGATCTAAATAACGACTAATATGGTAGCAGAGATAGAATGAGATAGGCTCGGACAGATCTTAGCTTCCTCAAAAGATTGCGCAATTGAGTACTAATCTCCAGCACCACGAAGAGGTGTCTGTCCTATCGCTGGAGGCAACGAGAGCATAAGGGTGTGCCAGGACGCTCAAAACTGGGCCAGCTGTAGCATCGACTGTTTGCAGGACGCTCAAAACTGGGCCAGCTGTAGCATCGACTGTTTGCAACACGGTACGCTGCGGTGTGCCAGGACGCTCAAAACTGGGCCAGCTGTAGCATCGACTGTTTGCAACACGGTACGCTACGGGAAGCTAGAAAGTTCCACCACTGGGGCAGGCTGGGGCTTTTATGTTTTCTTATACGGCATTCGAGAAAATCCATATACGCAACTCGAGAGCCCAGCCACCTTAGTTACCCAGCTACTCACTAGGGCACGGTGACTCACCGGCAACAGGCATCAGTACCTAGGACACTATACGTACCATTTTTCCTCTGCCGGGTGGGGTTTTCCTATTTCAGATGCCGCCGCTTTAATGAGGGCGCTCAGAGTCAGGCTCACTGAGTAAACTTCAGTCCGGGCTCAGACTCACTGAGCTGCTCAGAGCCAGTCACGTGATAGATTAGTAAGGCTCTCTGAGCACACCCTGAGCGCCCAGATAGCGCTCAGATAGCGCTCAGAGTGTGCTCACTGATTACTCAGAGGTTGATCAGAGGCATCTACTGAGCACGCAGTCTACGCTCAGACCATACCCAAAGGAGCAACCGGGCCCCACCTTGTTATTTTTTTGTGAATTACATCTTGATGGCCCTCATTTCTCACCATGCCCCCCCTTTTGTGAGGTGCTCCATCTTCCAATCCCGCTTTCCTTCCGAGAAATTTACGCGTTAAAGCGCCATGACGCAAAAATGGAGGGCTCAGGTCCTATATTCCATGCAGCGGCGCAGAACAAAAATCCTTCCTCGGTAATCGGACTATTAAGATCTGTGCCCAAGTACTGAAGTACAAATAGCAGCTATGTCCTTACCTCAAGCGCTCACACGGTTCTTTGTCTTTACTTCATTCTCCCCTTTTATCCAAATCTTCTGGCGTTTTGTTGGGTTCCTTTCCAGTCATGGGTCGAAAGCTCTTCTTTGCTCAAGAAGATGAGGCCGCCAACGAGAAGTGCCGAAAGCAACTGGCAAAGAGTGGCTATGTTTTCGGCGCTCATGCAGCCGAGGACTCTATCCGAGAAAAAGATAAAAGGATACCCAAGACCAAGAGGATGTATGGCCAAGCTGTCCATCTTTGGATGAAGTGAGTTGCCATGCGCTTGTACATAAGGATTACCAGCCGGATGAACTTCTGATTTGTTTTAAGATTCGTGAAACAAAACGGGATCAAGGGTTACCACCTTGGAGAAGGCTGTGCGACTCCAGATCATACACTCATCAAAGAATTTCTTCGCTGGTACAGTCACTTTGCGCGAGGAAAGAAAAGTAAAAATGGGCGCCCAGTGATGACATCGGTTCTCAATTGTGCGGAAAGGCTATTTGGTGGATTTGAAGAATAACTGCGAATCAAAATTGTGATGGAAGACCGGAGCGAGATCTTCAACGTAAGTCTTCACTAAGTACCGCAATGCTGGCCAGACTGACCGGAACACAGTGGATAAGGCTTTATCCTCTCTAAAGCCTTCAACTGAGAAGAACGTGGAAGATGTTTTTGATATGTCATTGACGGAAGTTGCGCTTGGCATTGCTTTATCTTTGGCGATTGGAAAAGTGAAAGAAGCAAGCGTTGAAGAGTCAGCGTTGTCTTCACTATGGACAGTTGTTGTTGGTTCCTGAATATGAGTCAAATGAGATGGAGCAGTCTCATTAGAGTGGCTCAACACTGGGGCCGATACGCCAGAGTAAGAGTTCAAAACCCGTGTCTGAAATTTATTGAGTGTAATTGAGCCTCGTGAAGAAGCTGGTAGCCACCCATCCATCGATGTGGTAACCGCAAGATTTGATATTTGTGACCGACTACCGAGACAATGTTAGTGACTACACGCGCACCAGTGGACCTGTTGTGTAGACAAACATGATTGAAGACATTTGCATTTTGCAGTAATGTCAATGAACTAATATGCCACGAGGTAGGAGCTGCTTCAATAATGGGAAGAACAAATCAAATTCTCATTTCTCAAGCAGAGAGCGGATTCTTTTTTCTTTAGAGAAAGCAACGGGCCAAGCTTGATAATCCATGAGGATGCATGCCGGGAAATGGTGTGCTAAGGGGAGGCGTAAGTATTTGACTGGCAAAAGACTTTCAAAAGCGCCACAGATCCCTGCTCTCTCCGATTGACTAACTGCTGAGCCTCTGAAAATGACACAGGGTGAAAAAGTGCGAAAATCCTCACCCCTAAGTAATTTTCTTTAGCACGGTTGGATAAATGCAATCTGTATTTCGGACTACCGTCTTTAAAAGCTGACGTATTCAGGATTAGTTGCCATAATTAGTACACATTTGACAACAGTTTTCCGGCTCTACCGCCAAGAAATTAGCGCAACTGAATCATTGAGCGTGCCGCATCTAATTGAGATACACTGCGAAATGCCGCTTAGGAGGCTTTTCTTTATCCCTCAATTTAATGTGGCCCGCTCAATGATTGATCCACGCTAGAGCCTTGCCGGTGGAGTTAGGCAACAATTGTTAAGTGTGTATCTGTCAAGCCGATTTCGAGAAAGGCTGAAGTTTGGAGAAAGACAATTATAAATATGCCGCTGATTTTGTAGCAAGCACTCTCACTTTAACGTGCGATGTGTGATATACTCTCTCTTACACTACTTGGCGATCCTTTCAAGGAAAACTTTCAGAACCTCTCGACGATTCAATATCACTATTAATCATCGGATGGATGGAAGTCGGCCTTCTATGTGTAATACAGTACATTAATTTTAATGAACAGTGGAAGCCTAACTACGTCCGCAAGAGATTTTTCCATGACTTACTTGCTTCCGTGATCTGAGACTAGCAATTACAACTTGATGTCCTCAGCTAATGAAGTAAGCCATCGTCGAGTACCTCCAAATAAAACGGGAGATTTTGATTGAAATGGTTATAAAGATCCCATCCGCTTGAACAGACCAGGAATCTTGCAGTGAAGGGTCTGGACATACAATTCCATATTAACCCTATGGATTCACAATCGAAGCCCTGTAATTTCCACAGCTATGCCTACTCTCACGTTCACCCAACGCAGCCCGTCACTCATCGAGTTAGTGACTCGCGATCCTCAGTAGTAGAAGAGTCCTCTTCACAACCGGAATTTTTGGACAGACAAGAGCAGAAAGTGGCTGGAGACCCGCCGTTAGCATTGTTTCCTATGTTTGAACTGAACGGCTTATGCACTCCCCCTTATTCAACAGCCAGAAGACAGGATTCACTGGACATGCCCATTGCAAATCGTGAGGAAAACATAGACACGGTGACCTTCTCAATGAATTCCCCAAACGAGACACCTCCTCCCCGGTCGAGAACAGAGATGCTACAACTTCTTAGAGTCGTTGAAGCCACAACCAGGCTACCCTTGGGTGCAATCGAAGAACCACCAAAAAGCCGTCAACCTAGCCTACTGAGTGACGTAGAAATTCTATTCGAAATTTACGCGAGGAAAATGCAGATTGACCAGAGGAAAAAGAAAGATGAGCTTGGGGATTCTTTACCTATCGGCAGAGTCCCACAAAAGGTGACAAAAGCGGTAAAGCGACAAACGCAGTTTCTGCCCGGTAACTCGGTGGGAAAAAGCAATCGCAGAAATCGATTTGTTTTTCAAACCCTTAGAAGCCAAGGATCAACTTACCAGCAAGCCTTCCGTGCTCTGCCACTCGTGATAAAGTGTCTTCCAGAGCCACTCAGAGAAAGATTAATCGCAAAGGCAAAAGCAAAGGCGTTTAAATTTGCAACCACATTGCTAGAAGGCTGGTGTCTTTAAAGGGGACCTTTTTCACATTTAAATGACTAAATTGAGATGTTGCTTGCTATGTCCATGATGTCTCAATCAAATAGACTGAGCTCTGTCTTTGCTATAGTCACTCCCGAGACTGCCTTAGATTCTGATTGACCATGTATATGACCAGAAGGGGGAGGAGGGTTGAGGTCATTCTCGAAGTTGGCTTCACAGATACACTCTGTCAACAGTTTTCCAAAACCGCCTGCCAAAACTCTAGCGTATAGTAACTATTGAGCGGGTCGCATTTAACTGAGTGGCAAAGAAATAGCCAGATTACTTATATAGTACGTGCTCTAATAGACCAGAATTCCGAATTCGATTATATCAGATTAAGGACTATAGTTCGATTCCTTATACTAGAAAGAATTTTATAAGATCCTAAGAATCATAAGAAAGATATCAATAGCTCGATACCTATAGATAGATAGATAGACTAAAGTGGCGAATTAGTATATTATATAAAGGTTAAGACCATACGTGAATTATCACTAAGATAACTAGTTAGATTAGTTACCTATAATTAACTTAGTAATAGCGTTAGTACCTTTAGCCTTAACGGGATTCTCACTATTCTACGTTAAGAGAGGATATAAACCTAATATATCTTTTAATTAGGCGGATAACGCTCCCTTCGAACTAAATAAACTAAACGAAGATAGAGCCTGACTTTATACTAAAGGATTATAAGTAATCTAGAAGTAAGCTAAGGCGTAACTTTTAGTAGCTTAGGATAGGTAGAAGATATAGGCTAATAAATATCAATAAGAGGTTAATTTCGATATAGGAGATAAAGTCTTCCTAACGCTAAGGGGCCTAAAGTAAGAACGACCTAGTTTAAAACTATCTAATAAGTCCGCGGGACCATATCGAATAATATAGAAAGTCAGACACTCTTTTAAGTTATAGCTCCTTAACGACATAATGATTCACCTAGTTTTCGCCCTAGAGAAGCTACGTCTAGCTTATAAGAGAGATTCTAAACCTCTCTAAGGGTAAATATAAGATAAGGAGCCTCTAGTGAAGATTAATAACTATAAGGAATAGACCATGAAGGATATCTTAGACTCTTAAGTCAGATACCAGAAGCTATAGTATATGTGATGAGATTAACCTGGTTACCAGTTAGCTTAGAGGAAACATGTGGTTTGTGTTGCTCGTTTGCTGCTGTCGCTCGTTTGCCGGAGATTCCCTTATGGAAAAGTCATGTGATCTCTCTGGGGACTATTTGAAGGAGGATTATGGTGGTTTCTCTTGTTCTTTCCTTCTTTCCCCTCTTGTCTAGTTTTCTCTTGTTGATAGGATCCTGAATGGTTTCCATTACAGACTTGCCGTGTCACATTAAACTAGACCACTCTTTTACTTTTTTCTTGATTCGTACTTGTCTGGCTTAGCTTCCCGCTAAGTTCTTGGTAACGGATCAACCCCACCAATCAGAACTCCGAACCGAATCGAAGTATGACCTCTCGAGACGAACGAACCAGGATGGCGAAGGCCTCTGGACTTGAATCCTCCTGTGCCGGAGACGAACCGAACCCGAACCCTTCCCGTGGGGAAGACGAACTGAACCCCGAGCACCGACAGAATGACCCGCTCGAAGAAGAAGAAACGCTGAAGGATGACCGTCGGAACACGCTGAGTTTTGAAGTAACCATAGCAGCCGACCCTGAAGCAGAAGAATAGACCCGAACCGTGTTCTTTACCCGAAATGAATTTGCCCTTGCTATGGCCGGAGACCTAGAAGGCACCTGGAAGAAACTGATCCAGAGGGAACACCACTGGAGAATGATGCATAAGGATGCGGAGCAGGAAGTGAACCGACTTCGGCTTGCGCTTGACACCCTAACCGAATATACGAATGAATGTGAAATTGAACGCGACGAGGCTATCGCATACCGAGATATCGCTGTGAATAAGCGAAACTAGTAAGCCTACGACCTAATGCAGAACCAAAGAATGGGTCCGGCATAGATAGCTCGACCACCAAACCAGTACTAGCAGCGATCGGTAAAGCTGGCGAATCCCCCGACGTTGACTGATGGAAAGAACCCCCGATTTGATCATTGGGTGGCTGCCGTACGCCGAAAGCTGCTTATTAATGCTAACTACTATCCGACGCCCGATAGTCGAGTTTACTTTATGTTAGGCCTCTGTGAGGGTAAGGCTGGTCTGTATATTGGCCCGCGATTGACGATTGACGCATCGAACCCGTACCGAGATGTGGAAGACCTGATTGATCACCTAAAGACTGTTTTTGATAACCCGAATCGTGCCACGGAGGCATATGTTGAGTACCAGGCGCTGGTAATGAAACCGAAGGACGACTTTAACGACTTCCTGGCGGAGTTCGTTAGACTGGCAGAAGAATCGCGCTAACCCCAGGATTTCCGATAGCGTACGCTCTATGATAAGTTACCGAATATGCTATAGAGCTAGATGATGTAAGTGGTTGACGATCTAGATGTTGATTTCGATAAGTTTATGCACCTTTGCTAACGTACTGCCTATAACATCACCTTATAGCAGAAGAATCGAGATGCTCGACGAGCCGCGACTAGCACGCCCTCTAGTTAGATATCGACTAAGACTACGCTCACGACTAAGATAATGAAGAATGAATCCCCGACGACGCGCCTAAAGCTTATGAATACTGATAAGCGAGCCGCGCTGATGAAAGAAGGACGATGCTTCACTTATAAAGAGAAGGGATATATGACTCGAGACTGTCTAAGGAAGACTTCCGCCGTTGCACTAGTGGACCAGAATAGAAAGTATACCGTCGCCGACGTAGAGGACTTAGGATCGGATGCCGATTAGGGAAAAGTCAACGCTTAGGGTAAGTCTCCTCCCTAAGCGTTCCTAGTATAACTATGAGTAGTATTAATTTAAAAGAATTACTTTCTACGAAAAGTTTTTCTGTGCTAGCAGTGGTCACAGTAAACGACGTACCTTTCCAGATTAATGCGCTCGTGGATTACGGAGCGAATATGTCCATCCTGATATATATAAATGTTGTTTTAAAGCTGATTCCACTTAGGTTAAAGACCCGAAGATTAAAGACACTAGTGACCTTATCTACGTTTGATAACCGACCGTCGGAAGCGGTTACCCATACGGTCCGGATACCGCTGATCGTTATAGGAAAGAAACAGAAACGAGTTACCGCGTTGATCACTAATATTGGCCGACATGATATGATTCTTGGTCGACTTTGGTGCGCTGAAAGAGATGCTCTGATTGATTATAAACGACTGCGGCTTGTTTGGCCAGAACCAAAGACAGAGAAAGAAGAAGTCGAGATCATGAAAGAAGAAGTAGCTTATGCTATTCAGCGGCCATATCCATTGAGGATTTTGAAGAGACCCACGGGTTAGAAGGATCAGGAACACTAGAAGGATGCGGACAGAAGAGACCGTGCCTTCGAATTAAACGCGATCAAGGATCTAGTGGTTAAGAAGTCTTATAACCACAGTTATAAGGAAGATACCGTGAAGAAGATAGAACGAACCCTTATGGGGAAAGAGATCGTTCACGAGGTTCGAGCTCCTCGTATGAAGAACGTACCGGTCAGTAACATCGTGGTTACAGCTATTAGCCGAGCAGGATTTGAAAGGATCTCTCGGGTGCCGGAATCGGAGATCTTCGTCACTAGCATTAGTGAGATCGAGTATGTGATCTCGGAACTCTCTAAACCCACAGAGCGGGATAAAGAAACGGAACTCGAAGGAGTTCGACGAGTCATTCCGCGGAAATACTATGGGTATGCGGACGTTTTCTCGAAGATTAGATCTAACACGCTTCCACCGCACAGAAGAGGCGTGGATCATAAGATTGAACTAGAAGAGAAAGCAACGCCAGGATATTGCCCGCTATATAAGATGTCTGTGGAGTAACTTAAAGCGGCGAAGACGTATATCTACGAGAACTTGCATAAGGGCTTTATCGTGCCGAGTAATGCCCCCTTTACTTCGCCTATTTTGATGGCGAAGAAGGCCGACGGAGGACTCCGGTTCTATGTGGACTTCCGGAAGTTGAATTTAGTTACGAAGAAGGATCTGTACCCGTTACCACTGATTGATGAGATGATGCAGCGGGTGCGCGGTGCTGAGTACTTCACTAAGCTGGATATACGATAAGGGTTCTATAGGATACGCATAGACCCAGACTTAGAAGACCTAACGACGTTCCGATCGAGGTATAGATCGTATAAGTATAAAGTAATGCCCTTCGGAGTCACGAATGGACCGGCATCCTTCCAGAGATTCATGAACTCAGTCCTGACCGGAATATTAGATGTGTTCGTAACTGCTTTCGTCGATGACATTTTGATCTATAGCGAGACGCTGGAAGAACATAAGAAGCATGTAAAAGAAGTCTTAAAGCGGCTACGTAAAGCCGGTTTATAAGTAAGCTTATCGAAGTGTGAGTTCCATAAGAAGGAAACGAAGTTCCTCGGTTTCATTATCGGGGTAGACGGGATCCGCGTAGATCCTGGAAAGATTCGAGTGATTCAGGAATAGGAACCCCCGGACACAGTAAGGGGCATACAGTCATTCCTCGGTTTTTGCAATTTCTATAGAAGGTTCATCGAAGAGTACAGCAAGATTACCAAACCATTATTCGCACTTATAAAGAAGGGAGTGCCGTGGTCCTGGACAGAAAAGTGTCAAGGAGCGTTCGAAGAACTAAAGAAGAATGTATTAGCGGACGTGCTTTCCCGTAAGGATATTTCACAGAAAGGGTAACGAGAGGAATTCGTGCTACTGCCGAAGCAATACTAGGAACCGAAGTGCCTAATCGCACTAGTCACCGTGAATGAAGAACTGAACCTGATTAACCAAATCAAATAAGCGAATCGTACACACGAGAGTCTAGAGGAATTCCGATAAGAGGCTCTGGAAGAATAGGATAGCGAGTGGACACTTAAAGAGGGTCTGCTACTTCATGAAGGAAAGATGATGGTGCCGGAGGACGGAGATCTCCGAGCGAGACTTTTCGATGAGATTCACCGATAACCCTCCGTAGCTTACCTAGGGATGGATAAGACTAGCCGCCTACTCTCGGTAAGATACTATTGGCCAGGATGGATGGCAGACGTACGAAGATATGTCGATCACTGTTTAGTCTATAAGCGAACCAAAGTATGGAGGGACCGACCACCCGGACTATTATAGTCGTTACCTGCGCCAGATAAACCTTAGTAATATATGACGATGGATTTCTGCTCGTTTCCGAAGGACAGAAAAGGATTTGATAATATGATGGTCGTTATGGACCGATTGACGAAACGATAGGTCTCAATTCCTTACTATAAAGACGTGGATGTAGCGGAAATAGCCAGATTACTCGTATAGTATATGCTCCGATGGACCGGAATTCCGAATTCGATTATATCAGATCGAGGACCGTAGTTCGATTCCTCGTACTAGAAAGAATTTTGCAAGATCCTAAGAATCACGAGAAAGATGTCGATAGCTCGACACCCGTAGATAGACGGATAGACTAAAGTGGCGAATCAGTATATTATATAAAGGTTAAGACCATACGTGAATTATCACTAAGACGACTGGTCAGATTAGTTACCTATGATTAACTTAGTAGTAGCGTCGGTACCTTCCGCCTCGACGGGATTCTCACCATTCTACGTTAAGAGAGGATACGAACCTAACATATCTTTCGATTAGGCGGACGAGGCTCCCTTCGAACCAAATAAACTAAACGAAGATAGAGCCCGACTTTACACCGAAGGATTATAAGCGATCTAGAAGTAAGCTAAGGCGTAACTTTCAGTGGCTCAGGATAGGCAGAAGATATAGGCTGATAAACACCGACGAGAGGTTAATTTCGATGTAGGAGACGAAGTCTTCCTAACGCTAAGGGGCCTAAAGTAAGAACGACCTAGTTTGAAACTGTCGAATAAGTCCGCGGGACCATATCGAATAATACGGAAAGTCGGACACTCTTTTAAGTTACAGCTCCCTAACGACATAATGATTCACCCAGTTTTCGCCCCAGAGAAGCTACGTCTGGCTTATAAGAGAGATTCTGAACCTCTCCAAGGGCAGATACAAGATAAGGAGCCTCCAGTGAAGATTAATAACCGTGAGGAATGGACCGTGAAGGACATCTTAGACTCTCGAGTCAGATACCGAAAGCTACAGTATAAGGTTGATTGGTAGGGTTATGACGAAGATAAGACTTAGTATCCTACGATTAATTTCAAGAATGCCGCACATAAGATTCAGGAATATCACGATCGTTACCCGAATAAGCCAGGCCCGCCACTGCGACTGCAAGAATGGATCCATGCAATGCTTCATGACGAGGATCTGGATGATCATGCCGATGATAACTTACCATACACTCAAAGGGACTGAGCGCATCTTAGAAGGGGGTAATGTGATGAGATTAACCTGGTTACCAGTTAGCTTAGAGGAAACATGTGGTTTGTGTTGCTCGTTTGCTGCTGTCGCTCGTTTGCCGGAGATTCCCTTATGGAAAAGTCATGTGATCTCTCTGGGGACTATTTGAAGGAGGATTATGGTGGTTTCTCTTGTTCTTTCCTTCTTTCCCCTCTTGTCTAGTTTTCTCTTGTTGATAGGATCCTGAATGGTTTCCATTACAGACTTGCCGTGTCACAGAAGATACACTTAAAGTGCTCTACATGAAATATATATATTTCCACCCTAAATAACCATTTCCTACCTAAACTCTTTTAAATAACCACAACCTACTTTAAATATATTAAATCCTAAAGGTAATCTTATTACCGGACTCAAAGTTTTGATATACAGCCTAAAATCTTTTAAATTCATGATACTAATGATTGAATAACCAGAAATTCAAAAGCGTGACCAAAACATGTGTAAATAACAGTAATTAATTCCATGAATAATCAAATTTATCCATCCTATTTAGGTATAGCGTTAGAAATTTATGCAAAGATGGGCTAGCGTGGGTAACCCGCACCCGAACCCGCAACCCGCATAGGGCGGGTTGCGGGTTGACTTGACCAACCCATGGGTTTTGCGGGTTCGGGTTGCGGGTTGACTTTACCTACCCATTTGCGGGTTATGGCACAGACTACGTGCGGAGGGTTGATTCGGGTACGTTGAAGCAACGCGCTGCTTGACGAATTGAGCTGAATTCATCATTTTTAATAGCCTTGATAGCCAGTAATATATTGCCCTCTCTCTGTAGTAAATTTCGGGAGGATTCGGTACGAATTGGTGGCATGGTGGGCTGGTGAAGAGAGATGGTCTAATTAATTGACGCGTTTTGGGTGGGGTGCGCAGCTCGCCCGTGTGCGCAGCTCGCCCGTGAATTACGTTAACTAGTTAACTAATAAACAATTTGGAGAACTCCCGCTATCAATGAAATACGACTTATTCTCACGCGCAATATCTCCCTTCTCCAGTACAGTACATACGGAAGTTAGAAGAGGGCGCCATGGAAAAAGCGAAATCGCCGATACTACTTAACACTATAGGGTACTCAACCTTATGAGGGGTTTAGCACCTGGAAGTGACTACTCGATTGTCTATCTTTGGTAGGAACTGATCCATCGAGGTTATGGAGACAAAGGATGATTGAAACATTCGAGGAGATTATTCGAGTCGCATCATAAAATGAATAATGTCTCTGGCACCAGTCACCCGCTTGTGCAAAGCGGGGATGCATGAAACATCGGATTGATAAGTGGTCTATTATCACAGATTTCCTATTTGAGACTAGCGTTACTTTGACCAAAATCAAGAGATGCGCTAGCCATTATGATGCTAGCTTACGGTTTGGAAGTCGCGGGAACACCTTTACCACCAAACTCTTTTTAACTCTCTTTCCCAGCGCCCCACCTATATTGCGCTAAACTAAATTTGGCTAGGAAAAAAAATTCCGATTACCGCTTTACGGCGGTCCACTGGGACGGTGGGACCTATATACCACATTTCACTAATTATACACCGCCTTTATCACCGCCCCATAAAGGGTATATAAGGAGGCTAAGGAGATCGAAATACAAGTGATAGAGTGCTCGGGCCAGAGGATCCTAACACTCTAATCAACATGGCCTACCAAGCATCTACCGGAACTAGGGATAATGCAGTGAGGCTAAAAAGCTCGAGGTGGAGGTTGTAGGGACCTGCGAATTCGACCAGAGGGTGCTGATCGATAAGGACTCCTAGCCCACAGATTCATGTGCTACAAATTTGATGCTGATACTCACCATTATAACCGAATTTTTCATGCACGGCGATTATCAACTAGCATATTACCCGATTGCTTAAATGATCTCGTTTGCTTTCCACGATGGGGCGTTTGTCAATACCGATCTCACACCCAAGCTCATTTGAACAGTACGTGCTCTAAAATGAATAGCACTAAGAAATGATGGTGCTGGGTCATACGATATTCACTTACTTCGTCGATTAGTGATGATGCCCTGGGGAGTGCAATGCAGTTGGAAGACCTGCAAAGGGCAATCGCTCTAAGGATGGACAGGTATTAGGGAAACGAAACTCCCACGAGAGCAGATCGCCATGACTTTGGTATTATTCTGACTTATTCTTAAACGAATGTCCACTTGGCCTGTTGATTCATCGTGGTTCCAAAGACACAAAGATTAACATAGAGCGATGAAAATCAGTGATGAACACTCGGCTAAGCTTCCACATCTCTAGTCTCAAAAAGTAAAGAGGTGGAGCTAATTCAGAGCCAGCTTCGCAATCCACCAGGCTTTATCTTTCCCAGACATTCGAGCCACGTCATCCAAACATTGAAGTATAACATTCTTCTGAGACACTGAAAGCACAATAGGCCCCTTGGAATTAAGATCTTCCAGAAGTTCCAAGGCGTCAGTTGCATCACGCAACTTTTTCCCTGGCGTGGGTCGTAATCCGCAGCTGTTGATCTTGAAGATGAGTAGATCAAGCTCCGAGATATACGGCAGTGCATTCGGTCGAACAGTCAATATAGGTATCGCTGCGGAGGGAACATAGGGTGACTGTAGGCTATCATTAATATCATACTGTTGAAAAACTAATGCTACCAACGGTCTCACCTGCCAATCAGGAGTGATATCTATCTGAATTAATTTGCCATTTGGGCCTTTGTAGTAGAATAGCTGAGCTCTTTGTTGGAATGGAGATGATGGCAAAGCAAGCAGCTTATCTTTGACCACTTTGGGAGCGCCCTGGACAGTTATGAGGAAGTCGACGTCCTATCAATAATGCTATCAACGGCTACCCAAAGTCCATGATTGGCTCTTGAGAACGAACCTCAGTTGTTGCGGTAATTGCGAATGTATCTCCAGAGACCTAAACCCCCGATGACAACGATTCGGGAGCTCGAGAACTCCGGTATAGTTTCAGTATGCCCACAACACGAAAGAAGGATTCTTCGAATGGATAGCCAACCACCCAGCCGACCAAGAAGCATTCGACTCTGTTATGGCTATGAACCGCAATCTGGCGAGACTGAGTGGTACGAGACCTTCCCTGCCGAGGAGAAGCTCCAGGTTAGCCCCGATAGAGTTCTCCTCGTTGATATTGGTGGCGGCGTTGGCCATGATGTTTCTCAGCTCAAGAAGAAGTTCCCTCAACTTTCTGGAAAGCTGGTAGTGCAGGAACTCCCAGCAGTTGTGAACGACATCAAAGACCCCTATCAGCACCAGCTAAAGGTGTATGGACTAGTATGCATATTTGACGAATGAGATCAAGCGGAACCAATCCCGGATGAAAATGATTGATTGATTAGAAACAGTGCGGTCGAGGGCAGGTTGAAATACCCTCGAGTCCATACATCCAATACGCCGATACTCGGTGGTTACAGCACCAGAGCTGCAGCGTGACGCAATATTGCATATAAGAAATAAAGAAATATGATCTATCAGATGCTAGCGGTAATTTACCGTTTCATATTCTGACAACCCCCTTCCCGAGCGAGTCGAAGCGATGGCTCACAGCATGTACTCTGCCAGAAGTTTAGGCGACTCCTCAACGTTGGAGGCTTCCAATTCGATTTGGAAATGTTTGTTGGAGACAAGACATTTAGTTGGGAGTCCTTGTCATGAATACTCGACCAAAAGGACCCCAATGTGTAGTGAAGTTTATCCATGATTGGAAAACGATTGAGAAACTGTGTTTCCTGGTCCACCAAGGTAATGGAAATTAAAACAGGGGTTGAAGTGGCTTTAAACATTTGAAGTGTCACGTGCACCCTGTATGTGTCGACTTAAGCTACCTATAACTACTCGGGCCCGAGTAGGTGAGATAGCTACAAACATTGAAAGTCCAGGAACTGCCTAGTGGATCTTCTATGTACTCGAATTCAATGTTGCACGGTTTGCCGATCTTAGCGGTCGTTCTAACATTTTGAACGGTTGCGATAGCTATATGGACGCAAAGGCATTAAGAGAAAGGAGAGGAATGAGAACATTTGAATGAACAGAGTATAACTGATGCTGTCTAATGCTACGGGAAAATCTGTGCTAAGTACATGGACAAGAAGCGATCATGATGATCAATAAGCAGTGTAGGCTAATTCTGGTCATAATGCCTGTTGAGAGTTGCGCCGGCAAGCGGAATGATGCAACAGCTTCAGAGACCAGGACGAACGGGACTACTGCAGTATAAAAGAACTTCAAGAATAAGGCGACCGGAGATCGGAACGATGCTTGGGACAGTGCTGAGGCTCTGCTGAGCTGACCAGGATACTCATCAACATGTTTCTTGGCTGAACGAAATCCAATATGAGATGGCAGCGTGGCGGCACGTCTAGTCATGTTCCATCTAGATTCCACAATCAGCTTGATATCTCAACTGGTAAGAGCTTCTTGACAATACATACCTAGACTTCAAAATAAATCGCCTCTGACGCCTACAGAGTGGCGAGAAGACGCAACCGATGCACCTCGGCTACCAGTGCATGCAACAACATTCGCACCCTCTCTTCAGCCAGAGTATCTGAGCAATACATCATCGAAATATCGACTTCACTGCTGCCGTCTTGGCTCTCGCTCACAACAGTGGAGACAACCCAGAGATCCCATCCGCCAAATAGCCTCGGTTTCACGACGGCTTGCGCCGAAACTCCATCTTGCAATTGAATTGTGGGCGGCGCTTCCTCGAGGCCGTGGTGCGCCACCACGGTGCTGATGCAGTTGACACTAGCTTTGGCATCGGATTTTTCACCAGAGAGCCAATTTGTGCAATCGCGTACAATGTCTGAAAGCCCGTAGGCGTGATGTGGAAGGCCGGACAGGTACTGGCTGTGGATAGAGTGAAGGAGGGCTCCAGCTGAGGATGCATCTGGTGTTGCTGAAGGCGCGATTACTCGCACTGGAACGATGTCCAGGCAAGGACCGACAACGTGATCAGTGGATTCTGATGGTGCAATGCTGCGAGTTGTGACGCCGTGTCCGAAGACGACATCGAATTTACCACGGGCGGCACTGGCGCTGCTGTTGTTGGCGAGGACTAGAGCCCACGCAGCCTTCAGGTAGGTAGCAAATGTGTATTGGTGTGATCTTGACTTTGCGCTACCGGAAGACGAAGGTGGAGGACAGCGCATTCGAACTTTGATCTCACTATCTTCGACGCCTTTCTTTGTGGTCGATCTTGTGATTTCCGTCATTCTGGAACCGTGAAGCAGGCGCTTCCAGAATTCTCTCGAGTCGTTTCTAGGTGGCATTGAAGCCACGAACGAGTGGAATTGGGGCGCTGGGTCGCATTCAAACGGAGCGCCCTGGTACGCAACAGAGAGATCGTGACAGAGTGTATCTATGCCGACAGCGTCGTACAGGCCGTGCGATATGCATAGTATAAGCTTTGTCGGGGGCCCCTGTTGAAGTGCGAATCGGACTAGAGGCTTGCCGTATCCGGTAGCCGGCATGATCGAAGTAAAATCGGCGTCTGATTCAACCATGGCAAGTCGCGGTTCATCTGACAGACGATGGCGTAGGACAACCTGCAAGAGTCCGACTTTCGGATCTTGAGATTCGACAAAGACAGTGCGCAGAATGCCATGTCGTGCAATGAGACGTTCAAGAGCATGCTCCAAACGGTGAAGATGGACAGGGCCGTTGAAAGTGAAAGAGAAGGTGTTCATGTAGCCTCGAAGGGGAAGGAGAGAGACTTCAAATGCGAGGCGCTGGAAGCTTGTTGCGGGCTGGCTTGCCTCAATTTCCGACGACGGAATGTCTAACCCAGCAATTGAATGCAGAACAGTCTCGCTTTCCCCTGGAGCTGGTGCTGGGCTTGAGACCAACTCAGGGGAGTCTGAATCATAAAGTGATGCCAGATCCTGCAGCGCATTTGCCTGCAAAGCCTCCACCACAGTCATAGCAGAAAACCCATTCCTCCGCGCCGCAGCTACGAAACGCAAAGCGTGGATGGAGTCGCCACCTAAACGGATAAAGCTGTGATCCATATTCACATACTCTCGGTCGAGGCCCACAACGGTCGCGAAGAGTTCTTGGAGCAAGAGAATGGGATCGGCTGTAGTGCTTGGAGGGGTAGGTAGAGCAGTAGTGGAAGACGGAGGAGGGGAAGACTCCATGTAATCTTCTTCGTCCTCCTCATCAACGGATGCTTCCACAAACGAGCGAAGCTCCTGAGTGGAGAGATGTGACGCGAGCTGCTGCAGAGCACCTCGGTCAGTCTTGCGCGCAATGGACTGCGGCATACAGGTGATTGGGACGAAGGCTGTGGGGACCATATAGGAGGGGAGAACTGCGCGCAAGCTATCTGGCAGTCGAGCCTCGCGGAGAACTCGAGCAAGGTTGCCCTTGGCTCGGGGAGTGTCTTCAATGTTGCTACTCGTATCCTGCAGACCGGAATATGAGATGGCCATCGACAGGAAAGCAACAAGCAGAGGCGTAGCTGTGGGATTGTTTTTCTTGGGAATCACCACCTCCACTGCGAGATCATGGACCCTCTCATCGAGCAAATTGCGTAGGTTGACTTCGACCTCACCGGTCTCGATACGATAACCGTTCAAATTGACTTGGGAATCCTTACGGCCCAAACAGAGAATCGACCCATCATCGGCATAACAGGCAAGATCGCCGGTCTTGTAGAAGCGGCGAGTGATGGACGAGTTTGGTGATTCTGCCCACGCAGGATTGGTGATGAAAACTTCGGCCGTCTTCTCTGGGTTGTTCAAATAGCCCTTGGCCAGCAGATGGCCTTCAATCAGCAACTCTCCGACACATCCAATTGGCATCAGACGATCATGGTTCTTCGCATCGGTGATCCAAAGATTACACCCGATCGGAAATCCAATGTTAATTGGATTGGAGTCTGGGCCTAGCCTGACTGTGCAAGAAGTCGAGATCGAAGATTCCGTAGGTCCATAGACATTCCGTATGTCAACGGGCCCATCGAGGCTTGCCCATCGTTGCAACGCCCTAGGTGTCATTTTCTCGCCTCCAAAATGGATGTGACGTAGGGTAGGGACATTGGCTGGGTTCAAAGCGTCCGCGAGACTCGGCGTAATGTGCGCACCCGTCACACGCATGCGATTCATTGCTCCTTCAAGGTCGTTCAATCGCTCCCATTCAGATGGTACACACACGCAGCCTCCGTAAGTCCACGTTGTGAGCGTGTCCTCGATGGATGTGTCAAAGCTGAATGTTGAGAACTGGATGATGCGGATATTTTCGTGTCGAGCAAGTCTTGTTCTTCGTGGTTTCGCGCCCGTGCGGTATGACTCGTGTGTAATCATGACACCCTTGGGTTTGCCCGTCGATCCAGATGTGAAAATAATATAGGCCAAGTCAGAGGGGTCGCGTTGAGGCAGAGCTCGGTTGGTAGTCTGGTACTGGGTGGGACGGTTGAGAGCATGCTCATTCAGCACTATGAGTGTCGCGCTGGTCGCAAAATCGTAATAAGATGTCTTGTCAGATACAAGCATAACACGTGGCTGGATCTGGGAGACGATCTCTTGAAGTCGCCCGGCAGGCTGTGCTGGATCTGTAGGGACAAATGCAGCGCCGGTCTTGAGCACACCGAACATGGCGACCATGGCCCAGAGGGATTTCTCAAAGCATAGAGGAACAACATCGCCAGGACCAGTACCATGCTCATTTTGCAAAATATCAGCGAGTCTTTGTGCCAGCTCGTCAAAACGTGCGTAGGTCAAGTCTCCATCATGGGCGCAAACAGCTTGTGCGTCAGGCCTGCGCGCGACCTCCTGAGCCATGATATGATCAATGAACTCGCGGACAGGCTCCGGACGTATCTGATTCCAGGCCTCGAGCTCCTGTTTATCAGAGGTAGACAGGTACTCAATGTTGTCCACAGTTGCCTCCGGACCCAGCCGTTGGAGTTGCTGCGCAACATGGTCGATCTGCTTCAAAATGCGCATCATCTGGACAGTTGAAATAGCGTTTGAGTCAAAGATAGTCTGTAGCATGCTATTCTCTCCGCCCAGGCTGTACTCAATGCACAGCGGAATGGTATGGTATGTAGAGGTCGTGGAATCATCGTCAATGGGTTGGAAAAGAGGATCCAAATCTTCACTCGAAGGCGATTGCACAACGGACAATACATTTTGGAAATCGCAGAATCTACGAACATCTTCCGCGTCGGGAACGTGATGTTCATGGGGCATCATCTGTACGGCTTCGTCTTGTAGCGTCTGCAGGAATGCCAGGATCGGTACATTCTGACCTTTGGAGATCCTCACTCTCACGGGGATAGTGGCGAGGGTAGGCCCACAAACACTTTCAATGCCATTCAGACCCGCATTTCTTCCGCTAAGTGTTGCGCCGAACAGCACCGTGTCGGAATTAGTGTATTGAGACAGAACAAGCGCCCATGCCGCTCGAGCGATGGTGCCAGCCGTCATGGAATGCGCGGGGTGCAGCGAAGTTGATAACTTAAGTCTGTGATGTGGCTTTCCGGGGGAATCCAAAGATTTGGCGTCTGGGTTGGGAAACGGCGTCACAGCGACGTCTTGGAGATAATCGGTCCAGTATGTGCTATGAGCACCCCTGGAGGTGTCACGGTCGGCATTTTCGAGGTACTCGATGAAGTGCTTGAATTGCACAGGGGAAGGAACTTCGCTGGCGTTGTAGAAGCCTGAAACCGTTTGCTGAACCATAAGTAGCGTCCATTCGTCAAAGAGCGCGTGGTGGACGCGCCAGACTAGCTTCAGTCTTCCTCCCACTCGGTCATCGAGTGGAACAAGTTTTAGCGAAGACAACCTCTGCTCACTGTGAGATTCTGCATCTTCAAAAGTACTAGAACCAGCTGATATAGCACCGGGTTTCGCTACAACTTGCAGTGTACCGTTAGCTGGAGTCGAGACGAATTCAGTTCGCAAGATATCGAAAGCGTTGATCGTCTTGCTCCAAGCATCCTTGAATCTCTTGACATTGATGTCCAGAGGTACAGCCCATTCGAGCTCGGCCATATACGCATTTGGTGACATGGCAGATGCGACGAGCATACGCTCTTGTAGTGGTGTGCAGGAGTATATATCCTGAACGGACGCTGGTGGGATGGCCAGGGACTTGGCACAGTAGTCGAGGATCTCTGGATTGATGGTAGCAACAGCAACAGTTGGGCTGTTGGTACTATCCTGGAGTCTATCTGACTCTAAAAGCACCGCCATGTCCTTCAGACGTGGATTTTGGAAGATGGAAGAAGTGGGAATCCGGATGGACTCGCTACCTTCAGCGGAGATGAGAGTGGCAAGTCGTATAGCATGTATCGAGTTCCCGCCCAACTCGAAGAAACTTTCGTCGATTCCGATATCTGACGCCGGCAACGCGAGCACTTCCTTCCAGAGCGTTTGTAGGAAGCGTTCGGCAGGGGTCCTCGGTGGGTTTTTCACATCGGTAGTGATAGATGCACGATGCGCAGTTGCAGAAGCAGCCGTCAACGCGTTGAGCTCCTGGAAAGTCTGGCTAGAGGCCATTGCCTTGAGTGCCTTGCGGTCTAGCTTTTTGCTGGAGGTTTGTGGCAACTCATGTACGCGGACAAACAGTGAGGGGACCATGAACGAGGGCAGAGAGGCGTGCAATTTGGACGTGAGATCCTCTTTGGACAAAATCACACTTGCGTCAGGATCCTCGATAAAAGCAGCCAACGTTGGAGTTCCACCTTGCGGTTCGATGATCTCAGCAGCAACGCGCACCCCGTGGACAAGTGAAGAGACGTAATGCTCGACCTCAGCGAGCTCGAGGCGCTGCCCGTTGAGTTTGGCTTGAGAGTCGATACGCCCAATGAAGTGCAGCATCCCGTCTGCCTCGTAACGAACCAGGTCTCCAGTCTTGTAGAATCGAGAGTCATTGCCACCGTCCACGTCAAAGTCGGTTATCCATCGCGGTGCTTTCACAAACCTCCTTGCTGTCTCATCTGGCTGCGAAAGATATTCGCGCGCAATCTGCGGACCTTTCAACAAAAGCTCGCCCGTACAACCCACAGGTAATAGGACATCGATATCATGCGGACTGACAACCCAGGCTGTACAGCCAACAGGCAATCCGATCGTTGTCGGGTCTTCATGCTTCGCACGGAAAGAATACATCGTCGAGAACAGAGTATTCTCTGCAGGTCCATACGCATTGATCAGATGTACTTTAGTGGGGTCTGCCCACTTCTCGACGATACTCCGTGTGGGTGCCTCTCCTATCATCATAAGTGTCTTGACTGACGGGATCTCATCCGGATGAGGAAGAAGGTGCATTGTCGACGGGGTCATGAAAAGCCAATTGATTTCGTGCTTTCGGATTGTAGAGCTCAAGTGCGTGAGATCGTTGGCTGCGTCGGCGATGACCAGGCAGCCTCCGTGAGCAAGGGTAAGGAAGATCTCACAGGCGTGAATATCAAATGCAAAGGCAGCGTTCTGTAGAGTGCGATTGGTCGGTCCAAAGTCCATTCGGGAACCGTAGGATGCGATCGCACTGCATAAAGCGCTCTGCTGGAGGAGAATTGCTTTCGGAACACCGGTGCTGCCGGAGGTATAGACCACGACAGCGGGATCCGATGGCTCAACAGTGACAATTTCGACTGCTTGTGCATCCTCATGGACTGCCAGAAGACGATCTTGAAGTTTTTGGTCGAAAGTGAGAACCTGGCTGAGGCCAGCGAACCGATCAGTCTCCTTGGCGTCGGCCAAGATGAGCTTTGCTCCGGATTGTTGCACCAGCTGTAAGAGGCGCTGCGTTGGATGACTTGGTTCTAGAGCTAAGTATGCTCGCTTCAACCGCTGCACCGCCAGCATAACGACAGGCACCCATCGGGATCGTGAGAAACAGATCGCGATCGTCTCTTCCGCAGGTGACAAGGCGAAGTTGGACTGGATGTAGAGTGCCAGAGTGGAAGCATATTCCTCAATCTCGCTGAAAGTCAGGATACCATCCCAAGCCTCAATGGCGACCTTATTTGGAGATGACTGTGCCCAGTGTGAGATGAGCTGCGGTGCTGTCGAGTGCGCCTGTTGTGGAGCGAAAGAGTTCCAGGTCGCGATTTGGTTTCGGTGGGCGGGACTGTAGATCTTCATGTCGGCAAGCGTCGTGCAAGTGCCTGCAGAGCGGAGCTGCTTGATTATGTTGAAAAGCGTATGGATCATATTGCTGACCAGATCTGGAGGCGCAACAGCGGCATTGAAAATCGCTTCAATGGAAAGCCTGCCTTTGCCGGGCTTCATCTCCAGCACCAACGGGGTGGTGAAGTAGCCACCTGAATTCTCGTACGCAGGGCCACTGGCAACCAATTTGATCAAATCGTCATCGTGCTGTTCGGAGGAAGGGCTGATGATCTGAATGATAGTATCGAACTGAAGGGCCCTTGAGTCAAGACATTCAATCTGTGCTGGCCCAATTTGTGCATGAGATAGGACCTGCATCACGTTCCGCTGCTCGCCAGACAGCCAAGTATGTAGATCACGTCCGCGGGCTTGGTCGAGACGGGAGCGAACAGGCACTGTTGCAACACAGGGACCCATTATTCTGTCGCCGTCCTGTATCCCTAGGGATCTCTCGGACATAACCGACCCAAAGACGACGTCCTCAGATGCCGAGAACACCGAGAGCGTCAGAGCCCACGCAGCGTGGAGCTGTGTGGCATCCGTAATACCTTTGGTCGCGTCCCCAACATCAACGTCCATGTCAACCTCGAAGAACTGCGTAGTCTCCACACGCTCCTGGCGTGAATCAGGGAATACTGTGGTGTGCTCAGCATCCCCCAGTGTCTGGAGCCAAAAGTCATGGAATTCAGCATCATCTTCCTGGCCTGTCCGCGCTCGTGCCTGAACGAAGGCAGCGTACGGGGCGATAGTGTTTGGTTGTAGCTCGGAAATATAAGCTGCGTTTAGCTGCGCCAAGAACAGGTCCCAAGTGATAGCATCGAAGACTGCGTGGCTGGCGTATGACCACAGCTCCGGCTGTGATCCGGTGGCAGCTAAAGAGAATTGCACCAGCGGCGATCCCTGCTCCCAGGGGCGAACAATCACATCGTGAGCCTCCGTTAAAGGATCCATCAGATCACTCGCGGCTAATACAGCTTGGAAGTAGCCGAACCCATCGACGTAGATGATGCGCGTTCGCAGGATTGGATTCGCGGCCACAACTTGCCTCAGTGCGTTCCGCAGGCGTGCTGCTTCTGGATCAGGTGAAGAAAGTGAAAACTGATACTTCGCGACATATGATCCCTGCTGCTGCGCAGAGATAGCCATGACACCCTCCTGGAATGCTGTGCATGGGTAAACATCCTCGATCTCGACATCTACAAGTTGTTTATGAATAGCATTGAGAACGGCACTGTGCTGCCGCCATGGGCCGAGCATGGAGAAAGGAGCAGTGGCAGGACTGGACGATATTTTCGAGAAACTTTCAGTCGGTTCTCTCAGCGCAAATGCCAGGTCCATCAATGTCGGTCGGTCGTAAATGTCGGCTACGCCAATTTGTCGCTGACAGCGGTTCCTACAGAGGGCAACGAGGCGCATGGCGACGACGGAATCTCCACCATAGTCGAAGAAGTTAGACAAAGGACTTATTTGCATTTTTCCGTCGGTGCCAAGGTCCAGGGCTTCAATCCAAAGATCCTTTGCAAGGGTGAGTTCAGGGGTTGCCAATGCCCAGTCTGGGTCGCTCCTTTGATCTTGCGAACTCGCGTGGCGGGTCAGATGTGAAGCGGTGTAGGTTTGGAGCTCATCGGCTGAGATATTGGACACAATACTGCGTAGCTTCTTTCGATCGAGTTTTCCAGTGACCGTTGTTGGGAGTGAAGGCAAAGGGATGAAGAGTGTCGGCATCATGTATCGGGGTAGGCGGGCACGGAGTGCCTGAACGACAGGCGCGATAAGGACTTGCCATTGGGTTTGCCATTGAGCTGAATCGCCGTGTACAGTGCATAGTGCCGCCAAGGCCTCTTTCCCTTGTGATTTGACAATGTCGACACATGCTTCATGGACAACACCGACCCCAGCCGAGAGCAGTTTTGCTTCGATCTCGCCCACCTCGATTCTCACGCCTCTTAGCTTTACCTGCTGGTCCCGGCGGCGCAGATACGTGAAGGAGCCATCTAAGTTTGCGCGGACCAGATCACCTGTTCTATAAAATCGTCGCTCTGGACTTGACCACTGCAAGTTCACGACAAAGCTTTGTAATGTCGCTGCCTCGTTGCGGTAGTAGCCTCGTGCGAGCGATGGGCCCTCGATCAGCAACTCTCCCACTGCTCCCAGCGGCATGCGAACGTGCGGGTTTTCAGGATGCGTTACCCACGCGCGGCCGCAAAGGACATGGCCGATGTTACGTGGATCGCCAGGAACAGCCCGGGTGGCTGTCGCCAAAATGCTGCATTCGGTCGGACCATAGGCGTTGTACAAACGAACAGAGGTGGCAAGCCATGTGCCGTAGAGCGCTTCACTGGGGGCTTCGCCAGCAAGCACCAACGCTTCCAGACTCGGCACTTGGTCAGGACGTAGCAGGGTGGCCACAGTTGGAGTTAGACTGACGTCCGTGGCGGCATACCGGGCTATCGAACCTGCGAGATCATCCAGGCGCTCTGCCTCGGATGGCATAATAATTGCCCCGCCTGCTAGTAGCGTTGTCCACATATCGTCAATGGAGACGTCAAAGGAGAACGGGGTCACTTGAAGAACGCGGGATTGAGGCTTCCGCTCGAATGTGTCCAACCGAGCCAGTGCAGCTGTGAGATACGCTCTATGCTCAACTTCGATGCCCTTCGGAGTTCCACTCGTCCCACTGGTAAAAAAGAGGTAGGCGACTGTTTCTGGGGGTACCTGCGGTAGTGAGGCGGCGAGTGAGTAATTGGTGTCCGACTTCAGGTCTGCTCCGAGCTCAACAGTGCACTTCACGTCGGCAGACCAAAACTGCTCCGTTCCTGGAGAGCAGAGCATCAGTGTAGGATAGGGATGAAGCTGGCTCAGAAGCTCTTTGTTCCGCGAGGTCGGATTGTTAATGTCGAGGAACATAATGGTTCCGCCTGCGCGCAGGACCGCGAGTAAGCCGACCACCGTCCAGATCGACTTATGTGTGTGGAAGGGTACCACGTCTCCGATAGCAAGCCCAAGATTTCGTAGTCTGAGAGCCAAGCGCTCTGAAAGCTGATCAAGCTCTCGGTACGTGATCTCGCCGTCCCAACCAACAACAGCTTGCCTGTCCAGATGTTTCTGATTTACATTCAAGTTGAAGATATATTCATGGACAGTCTGCTGGCAAACTTCAGTCACAGCGGCCTCATGGCGCGGGTGAGCCACTGCCAGACCCTGCGAGGGGAAGAGCGGAAGTTTTGATACGGTGTCATCAGGGACAGCCTGTATAAGAACACAGAAAAGGTGTTCCAGGCACTGAAGGATACTGGACCCGTCCACGCCGACAGCCTCAGGCATGTATTCCATCTTCAGCGTCAAGTGATCTCCACTTGGTATGCATTCCACCCAGCATGCGTATGATCCCAGAGCTTCTTCTTGCGTCAACTCAGTATCAAGATGCAAGTCGATATCCTCGAGCATCGCTGTGCTAATAAGATCAGGCTGCACCACAAGCATCGTCCTTAACGTACAAGCGCGCCTCTCATCTTCACCAAGACGAGCAATTCGCTGTATACCCAAGTGCGCGTGGCGGGTGGTCTCAAGAACAGTATTCCGTACATATGCGAGCAGACCACCCACTGTGCCCGCCTCACTTGTATGCAATCGTAAGGGGCAGGTGGCAAGCATGGGTCCTGCAATTTGAAGCGGATCGCAGCGGTTTGACTCTCGGCCAGACACAGCCATTGCGTACACGACGTCATCGCTCCCTTGGTATGCACCGAGGAGCAGAGCCCATGCTGCTTGAAGATATGTCGCGACAGTGGTATTTGTTTTTCCTTCCGTGTTTTTTGAGGGAATTCTGAGCTTTCGAGAGCAATATGCCCACTCACTTTTGGCTGGTGACGAGTTTGTGGGTGCTGGAACTGGCCAGTTCGACACCGAACTGTGCTGCAAGGTGGACTTCCAAAAGGCCTCGCTAGCTGCAGAGGTGGCGCCTCGCCGCTCGTCCAGGGCTATTGTGAATGGAAGTACTGGGGGGAGTGCCTGTTGGGTATACGCCGCTTTCAATGTGTGCAAGATGAGACGCAAAGTGAAAAGATCGAAGATTGCGTGGTGTATCGACAGAACAAAGAGCCTTGGATTTCTGACAAGGCTAGCTCGGACCATGGGGCTTCCTAGACCGAAGGGGCTGCTGTTGTGGGACTTTAGCAAGTCTGGCAGTTTCTCAAAGGAAGATAAGCTCCAATCCCCGTCGTCAACCACAACTTGCACAAGACCCTCGGTGGGACTCGGGAAAAACCTTATTCGTAGAGTTTCGATAGTTGAGACAGTTGCGAGCCACGCCGCAGACAATGCGTGTGCATCAGCTCCCTCTCCCATTTTGAAGACATATCTCGCCACATTCGCACTGTTGTCTCGAGAGGAGACCGCAAGAAACCCCTCCTGCAGAGATGTGCACGGAAATACATCGTGCACTGCTTCTTCAGCTACTCCACAGGCCTTCGCAGCTTCTTGGCGAACGATTTCGGTGTTTCCAGCGCTTAGAAGGGAGAAAGGAGTGGGGACTTTGAGTGACGAGGAAGCCACGGCTGGTGTGATTGCCTCTGCCATTTCTTTGATTGTGGATGATAATAACGCCGTCTGGACTGGGAGGTACTTGCCCTTGTGACCTAATTCCTTCGCCACGCTCATGGCCTTGATCGAGTCACCACCAAGTTGGACGAACCCCATGTTCCTGTTGATATCAGATACTGGCAGTGCCAATTGAACGGCCAAGATTTCACCCAGTATCAATTCGTCTTCGGTGACAAGAGGCTCAAACTCACGCTCGTGAAGAGCGAACCTCCTTTCCTGAGCTGGGCTCAGAGAGGCCAGGAGCGCGCGTAAGGTAGGAAGGTCAAGCTTTGAATGCGCGGTCAATGGGATAGCCGTCAATGGTATGAAGAGAGTAGGAAGCATGTATCGAGCAACAACCTCCTGCAGGGCTTCAGAGGTATGGGTCAGAGACGCGAGAAGCTCTTCAGTCATTGGCGTTATCTTCGCTGCGACTTGGCGTTCACTGGAATGAGGAACGACAAACGCGACCAGCTCATGCCGCCGGTGTTGTTGTGTTGTGGAGAACCCCTCGAAAAGGGCGACAAAGTCGTGTAATTCTGGAATTGAGGACAGGAAATGATGGCGAATCTCGTCCAGGTCGACCTTTTGCCCGCGAATCTTGACCTGGCGGTCCTTGCGGCCGAGAATACGGATTGAGCCGTCTTTACAGCGCTCGGCGATATCCCCAGTGAGGTAAAATCGCGCTTCCGGTCCCAAAGCGCCGTCATACCAGGTAGGTGGGTCAACGAATGCCCCCGACCTGTTGTCATTCAGATACCCACGAACAACGCTAGGCCCCTGAACGAGAAGCTCGCCTGCAGCGAGAGCTCCCGTCCCAACTTCGTCTTCTATCAGAATGTTTACATCGTCTGGACTGACTATGTAACCATTGAAAGGGGGGATGCCGACGTTGCGAACATCTGCGCTCTCATCATGCAGCTCTGCAAACGAGAAATATACTGTACACTCACATGGCCCGTAACAGTTGACAAGACGACGATTGGGCGCCCAGCGAGCGGCGATCTCTTTGCTCGTCGCTTCACCGCCGAGCAAGACTGTTTTGAGTCCGGGCATGCGTGTAGGATCTAGGGTACGCGCCACAGAGGGAGTGAAGAAGGCCCAGTCGGCATTGACTCGGTTGACGAAAGCCTCTGTGTCCTGCGTGCGTTGTTCATCAGTTGGCATGCAGATGCAGGCGCCAAGCATGAGAGCGACAACAGTCTCGACGATGCTCACGTCTAAGACATGGACATGTTAGTAATGTCTGCTCAACGAAGATATGGAGATATATGACTATACCGAAAGTGAATGAGCACCATTGTAGGATGCGCGAAGTAGGTCCGATGCCGACATGCGCTCCCCATGTTTCTGATGCAAAGAGGATGTTGCCGTGCTCGTAAACAACGCCTTTTGGTTCTGGGGAGGGTCTTAGTCAGTATTAGTGTTGATGGATTTGGGGGCAAAAGCGACGTACTGCCTGTTGATCCGGATGTAAACAAAACACACGCAGCGTTGTTGTTGCTGATAATTGGGAACTCTACGGCCGGCACGTGTTGGCGATACGTCTGGTTTCCTACAGGGAGAATTGGAACATTTAAACCTTCCAATATCCCTTTCTGCTCTTCTCCACAAAGAACAACCTTGGGTTTACAGACACTCAAAATGTCATTTTTCCGAACCTTCGGTGCATCGGGAGGAAGCGCCGTGAACGCAGCGCCACAGCGAAGGATCGCGAGGATGGCAATGACAGCGTGGACAGATTTAGGAAAACAAAATGCCACGATATCCTCCAGGCTGACCCCATGCTGTGTTAATTTCGATGCGAGCTGGCGCGAGCGGTGATCCAATTCTGAGTAGGTAAGTTGTTCATCTTCATAGACAATTGCGCATTTGGTGGGATCTTCCGTCACCCATTGATCGAATTTGCAGAGGACGCCTCCGCCAACTGGCTCGGATACAAGATTTCTGTTTGAAGGCATCTTGTTGCTACCCCTCTACTGTTGACAGCTTGTGGGTAATTTGAGAGACAGACTCAGACAGTACTTACTTCGTCTTACTACTATTTACTACTATTACCGGAGCTTAGTGGGGCACCCGGAGCTCGACGGGGCTCAAGCGGGTGTCCACCGGCGGTTCATGCAGGTGTCGGATTATTCTCCCAGCACGTTACTCGGATTAGGAGATATCAGTATCTGGACTGCTGCACTCATGAAGATACTTCAAGGTCGGCAACAAGTGCCGAAGCTCACTTTTTGTCTTCAACGTCCACAATGTTCACTACTATACCCCCATGGCTTGCGGCCATCTTCGTTGGCGTAACCTTCATAGTTACAGTCTTGTTCAAAAACCTTCGGGCGCCAAACAATGGGCGTGAGTCACTGAAGCCAGTTGAGGCCCACGAGAAAGCCGAAGCTGGCAGCTTGAACTTTAAGCCCGAGCCCACTGTCGCGACAAGTGTAGTCGCTCCGCCTTTCGACTTTCGCAAAGAGCCACCCCGAGCGTACCGACCTTTTAAGACTCGCGCGCATGTTGCTATGGGTAAGATATCAAACTATCTTTCAACCGGTGCTTGCGCTGACTCCTGGTGATATAGGCATCGAAAAGGTCCCTCAGTCGGACTGGATCCAGATGGATTGGGGATATCTTGATCGACTTAACGAGCGCGTCCCTGTAATGGAAGAAAACCCGCAGTGGACAATCGGTGTGAACGAAATCAGCGCTCCGGCGATCCTCGAGCTCTTCAAGGAGGTCATGATCGACCATGTCCCCAAGCACTTCCCCTCCATGTTCCGGCTGGACGGCGACATCCTCACGAACCTTATCACGCAACAGACTTTCGACGTGGAGCGCGCCAGTAAAGATCCCCACCTGGCGCTGCGCACGCTCTGCCGTAACGTCGAGGAGGACTTTTATCTCATGTGTCCCGATGGACAAGGCGACTGGAGATTGCAAGGATACATCTCGTGCTTCCCCGGCGGGTTTGACGGGCCATCTCGAGTGGGCATGTCGTTCCGGGACATTCACCTGCCCGTGCCGCATTATGAAGAGCGCATTGCCAATGGAGTCGATAAATTTGTGCGCCGAATGAAGGTGGACGGGCAATTGGTGCAGCGTTTTAACGTGAGTACTGCCTATCACTTTCATCCCTTTTACCAGTATCTCTAACAAGGGTTGTGTGTGTAGTGGAGTCTTCAGTGCGACGGCAAGGACCTCTGGCGTCTGGACGGCAATAACTTCTACCCTGAGAAAGGCCATACCCTTCCCGACGAAGCTAAAAGGATCGACATCGACCAGTCCTGGCTGCGCTACGAGCGACAAACGCTCAAAGTGCTCCCGGAGACCGGGGCTATTGTTTTTTGTGTCCGACTGTATATGACCAGTCTGCGTGACATCGTGCGCGAGGGCAACGGCATCGAGCTGGCGGACGCGATTGATTCGATGCCAGAGAAGTTGGGGCTTTACAAGATGCGCCCATTTTGGGAGGAAGACGTGATGGCTTTTCTGCGAGGCACGGTTTGAGCTGGTAGGATTCAGGAAGGTTGATGTGCAGCACTTGAGTAGTTCCAAGGTTGGAGGTCGGTGATTGGTGGCGGAAAATCATACAAAATCGCTGTCAATTGTATAGTCCATGTGTTGTCCGACGTTTATCCTTTACGATTGAGATTAGCACTTGATGTTACTGGATTCAAAAATTCAGACGTGTTCAATGTTAGGTTATGATGACACGTGCAATCGTGGTCAGCCTTGCAGCTCGACAGCTCAGCTCAACTGCTCAGGTCAGTGTTCAAATGTTTGCATTGCAATATGGACTGCAGTTCAAACGAAGTTCCCGAGCCCTGGAGGTCTGACTACGTCTCCCGCTACATCCATCCAGACGTCATTTATTTTTATTTGGATCACCCTGATTCATTCAGTTAGAAGAATCTATATCATCTTCTTTCATTTCTTCATGACTTTTCTCTCCCACCTTGCAGCTGATTTTTGGATAGCCTCGAGGAACACATGCAGTTGACTACTTCAGTCTTAGCTATTATTATAAATTCTAACTTGGGCGTGACGGCCAAGTATGCGGACCCTTACATCAGGATTAGAGTGATGCACACATGTGCATGTGGTTTAGGGTGACATGATAACCTGAGGCGTCCCGAAAGCATTCTCAACATTCCTGAAAATCCTACGTGTGCGCCTCCGAGACCGGCTCACTCTCACTCCCACTTTCCTTCTTCTCCTCATCGCCCTCCTTTTCCTTCTCCTTGACCGAATTCCAGTTCATCCCCAATGCTGCAACAAACCCTACGCAGCAGGCCGCGACGGGTAGCCAAAAGCAGCTTGTCACGGCGTGGTTATATATCTTCAACACCGATTCCCTCTCATTCACCGCGATATGCTGCAAGAAGCCCGTCGCGCCCTCTTGGATCACATCCTCAGCATTAACACCGGGAAGAGCAGCCGCCTGCAAGCCGCTGCGGAGCAAATTCGCAAACACATTCTCGCATATCGAGATCGACACTGCCGCGGCAAAGCTGATTCCAAATCCTACGCCTGCCAGTCCGAGGGGCACATCTTTTTCTGGGAGCGCTGTCTGGATCGCTGACCACGGCTGTGGGAATGCCAATCCAGTGCCCATGCCCAGCATCACTTGCCACCCAATCCAGGCGGCATGGGTGGTCGAGGGCTTGAATGTTGTTAGGAAGCCGAAGCCTATTGCCATCATGGTGGAGCCCAGTAACATCAGCGGTGTGTAGTACCCGATGAAGGAGAGGACGAAGCCCGAGCTTATGGCTACCACTGAGAGCCCAATGATTGATGGGAGCAGCATTTCCCCTGATTTGACGGCCGTTGCGCCCTTGATTGCTTGGAACCAGATCGGCAGCTACGAGTATGATATGGCGGTTAGTGGGCCTGTCAGATGCACATGCGAGGAATTTTGTGTCAGGGGACTCACGTAATAGTCAATAATGTTAAATGCAGCAGAAGAACAAAACGCATAAAGCATACACAAGCCTGCCGTCCGATTGAAAATTACCGAGCGCGGAATCATAGCCTCGCCTTCGCGAAGGCTCTCATACGCCAGGAACGCGGCAAATGAAACGCCTGCGACAACCAGAGGCGCGACCACTTTTCCACTGTTCCAGGGGTAAGTTGTGCCGCCCCACTGGAGGGCAAGCAGCAGACAGACGATGCTGCCGGTAAAGATGAGCAGGCTTGGGATGTTGAGCTTCTTGATCTTTGACATCGACGACTCATCCTTACCCTTTTGATCCGGCGGCTGCTTGAAGACGAAAATTAGTATGGCTAGAGTGAACCCGCCGATCGGGACGTTCAGCCAAAAGCTAGCAAGCAAGGAGCATCAGCAAGGGTATGCTCAGTCTAGAGGACATGAAGATAGCGATGAGAATGGAGTAGTACTTACCACCACCTCCAAGTAACATCTGTTGTCAAAGCGCCGCCAATCACAGGGGCTACAACCATGGCAATACACTCCAGCCCGCCGACAGTGCTATTGAAGATTGGTCTCCAGCGCAACGGCAATGTAGTCGAACCAGCACTAGATCATCACATCAGTCCGCTGACTATATTGTATGAACAGTTCTTCTACTTACATCAGAACACCATTGAGAATCCCCGAAGCGCCACAGCCAGCAATTGCACGGCCAACAATGAAAGCAGCCGAATTGGGCGCAGCAGCAGAGACGATGGATCCGAGTTCGAGAATTACAACCGAGATGACCAGGAGCCATTTCACACGGAACATTGTGTACAGTTTGCCGAACATGAATTGCGTTGAGCAGGTTGTTAATTGGTAGGCCGAGCCATACCAGCCGATGTCAGTAATAGAGTTGAATTCATCGCTTATCGTTGGTGTGGCAGTGCCAACGATCGTGTTGTCCTGAACGCGCACCCAAAATTGTTAGCAAAATCTCCTGACCTCCGTAAAGAAGAGGGAACATACGAGTCCTAGAATGAAGATGCCCAAGCTCATTGCGATGAAAACGGGGACTTGCTGCCATAGGCTAAAGTCGGGCTCGGGCTCAGGATCTTGCTGCTCAGGTACTGTCTCTGCTTTTTCTAAAGGCAATGCTTTCTCATTGTTTTCTGTATTGGCGGGCATGGTTGAAGCCAGGTCAACAGATGGATCGACTGTCTCCATGGCTGTGGGCACCTGGGAAGGTGGAAGATTTGTGGAAGATTTGTGGAAGATTTGTGGAAGATTTGTGGAAGATTTGTGGAAGATTTGTTGAAGATTTGTGGAAGAATCGAAAGACGGCCTTTGTTGTGACAGACGGCAAAACACCCACGCCCGGGCGTACCTCAAATTGCGACCCTTTTCCCCCCTGCCCAGGTGCCCACAGATTTTCGTGTCCCACTTACTCCACTAGTGTACTAGTAGTACTACCTAGCGATAATTTATAACCAGGTGAAACCGACAAATCACTAGCATAAATTTGATAAATGGCTTTGGGGTAACAATGTTACCTTACAGCTAGACCGAGGGTAGTCAAGCGTATAGAGTGGATCGCGCAAATGTACATGGCCTGGGGGGCTACTTGAAGCCTAGCCTGGTTATTGGCCAGGATTCATCAAGGCGGAGGCTTAGCCCAGATAAGCTCCGACGGCCCCCGGGGCCCGGCGTTGAACGCCTATCTGAGCACCGGCGCCTGCATTAGTGGATGCAACGAGAGTTCCTTGGCTCCACTTGCTGGAAACATGTATGGACCTCCCAAACCGTCGTGTGGAGTGTCTACTGCCGTGACATGCTGCTTGTTTACCTTAGTACAACGGAAGTTACTTCCGTCTGGACCGTCAATTACCGATCTAGTGCTCTCACCAAGCCACCCGGGCATGATACATTTGCAGGCTAGATAGATGTAAATAATGGCTTACACGTTTGGCGCCTATCACCAACTCGTGTAAGCGTTCAGATGGTATCGCAAGTATGACCTTACTTGGGCTTGTTCTTCTTGCACTTCTCTGTTATAGCTACTTCAGCCTTCGTCTGCTCTACTCCTTACGCAAGGTACCCGCGGCGCACTGGTCTTCTCGCTTCAGTTCTGCCCGGATTCTATGGGCAAGATGGACAGGTACTGAGCTCAAGTTCCTCATCGAAGCCCACAGCAGACTCGGTCCAATTGTCCTCGTGGGTCCTCAAGATCTTAGCGTGAGCAGCTACCAAGATGGGATTCGCAAAGTCTACGACACCGGGTTTCCCAAGCCGGCCCCATTCTATTCGATGTTCAATTATTATAGGTAGTTACGGCTCTAAAAATACTGACAGAACTCACGCTGATAGGATCTTATCTACCTAGAACACGCAACGCGTTTACAAGTCTCGATAGATCCGAACACGGTATCCGCCGTAGGAGAACAGCAGCGCTATACTCCAAGTCCGCGCTGATGCAGTCCAAGCATCTACGCGAGGTAACGGACTGCATCATCTACGAGAGACTCTTTCCAAGACTGGAAAGCCTCCTGGTTAGTTGTGGCACTGGTCGTATCGACGGCCTGGACTTGAGCTACCGTATTTGCGCGGATTATCTCAGCTCATTCTTGTTTGGCTCTTGCAACAGCACGAATTTCCTGTCATTTCTCTCCAATGGCAAGGCGGAGCTCAACAATGACCCTCTTGAGCTATGGCGCTTCCACTACGAGAACATGTCATGCCTCGAAGCATTCTTTGTGCAGGAGATGCCAGGGCTGTACAAGCTGTTCAAGGCGCTTGGGACTAATCTGCTGCCGAGAAAATACTCAGAGGGGATTGAGTATATGGAGAATTGGATGTCTGCAATGACCGACAAGGCTGACCACACGATCACCTTGAAACAGAATAAGGGTCTGAATCTGGAAGCCAAAGACGAGCCCGTGGTTTATGAGACTGCAAAAGAAGCAGTGAAGAAGGATTCGCCGCATCTCAGCTTGGAAGCACAGAAAATGCAGGTCCAGAGTGAGATGTTCGACCATGTTTGTACGGCCCCTGGCTTCTACTACTATTAGCAATGCTGACTGAAACCCATAGCCGCATCACGAGAGGTTCTGGGTAAAATTAGTACCTGTGCCAGTACTGGGATGCATATGCTAACCATTTGATAGGCCTCGTCTGTGGTTATGCACTTTGGTATCTAGCGAGCCACCCTGATGCACAGCAAAAGATCCACGCAGAGCTCGAGGAACACAAAATCGACATGACAAGCCCTATCCATCAAGATCCAAGTGGACTAGATAGGTCCTCCCGACTAGACTCCCTTCCCTACCTCCGCGCCGTTATCGACGAATGTCTCCGCATGCGTCCAACAAGCACGCTCTTACCCAGAATCACGCCCCCAGATCGAAGCGTCTCTGTCGCGGGAATAGACAACATTCCACCAAACACGCGGATCAACAGCTTCCAGTGGTTCGTGCACCGCGATCCAACAAAATGGGAAAATGTAAATGATTGGGATCCCGAGAGATGGTTGTCAATGGACAGAAGTGGCAAGAAACATGATAGAGAAGATGTCTTGTGGCCGTTTGCGAGTGGGCCAAGGATGTGTCTAGGGAACCATTTGACGTACTACTTTATGCAGCATGTTCTTGCGGCGATATGTTCAAGATTCGTGCTTTCGGCGTTGCCTCGCGATGAAAGGCAATGTACACCAGGGTCGCCGGAAGATGAGCTGCCAATTACAGTGGTTTTGAGGGCCTGATTGTGAAGTGGATGGCAGTCAACTGGTTATCACATGCATAGCGGTAATCCGGTATCAATTTAAAAAGTGGCTAAAGTAGAGAGGGACAAAAGCAAAACACTTCCATACATAGGTTGGCAACTTCGATTTTGTTCAAGTGCAATGTTTTAAGTTCAAATTGATGCTCCTAATATATGTGTATAGATCTACTCCAATACATTCCACAGACAATCATCAAAAATATCGTCTTGTGTCCAGCTTAAAGGGCCCGCACTCGATGATTCCAGGTCACCGATTAGACCATCGGCAAAAGTTTCATCTTCTGCCATCTCAGCGATCAGTTTATCGATATCGTTCAATGGCGCGGTCAGAGTCCCCCCGGATTGCGGCGACTTAGAAGGCGACACCTCGAGCCTTGCGTGCAGGGCGCGGTCAAGCTGTCTTGAAAGTGCCTCCTTCTGCTTACTGTACAACGCATAGTTGCTGTCTGTGAAATCTACAAGGGCTTCTAGCTCGGCGGATAGCACGCTGAGCTGATGGTGGAGTTCAGGCCACGAAAGTGGCAGATTATCGGATCTGTTGGCGGTAGGCATGTTCTGTCCGTATTCTGTAGTGTTGGCTAAAGCATCGGCAAGGACGAGAGCACTGGGAAGACCGTAGAAGCAGAGCTGCGCGGCGTTAATAATTTCCAATTGAGAAGAGAGATGACTGCTGGTACAAGGTTAGGGGACAAGTGATCTTACCATCAATGCTGTGTCCGTCGATGCACCAAACCGCCTGCAGAAGACGCGGGCTGCATTGGCTGTTGTGGCTACCAAGGTTAGGCCCAGTTTTAGTAGTTTTGTGTCGCCTCCGACGTCTTTTCCAGAGGTGTGGCAAAGTGCCTGCTGTGTACTGAATTGCAGGTCAAGGTATTCAAGATAGAGCAGCAGGCGGGCAAGGTACTGGTAGGGCGTGGATGATGTTTGATTTAGGGTGCAGACAGGGTTGTAGCAGAGATATGTAGGAAGTGCTTTCCATGCTGCCTGGATGCGTGATGATGTGCGGCTGGGTATCTAAACGTCAGCCCTGGAGGTCCATAGAAATACCACAACAAGCAGTTCTGGATCTCACCGGATGAACGATTCGCTATTTTGCTCCGCTGCTCCCAGCTTCACACTGAGGACCACCTCTTTAAGCGTCGCAAACAAATAGCGTATGCGAAGCCAATCGGAGGGGAACGCTTCCTGGGGAATGCAGTTGCCCAGGTGTGGCATATTGACGATTGCATCGTCCAACGTGAAGCCGGCTGCTAAGACGTTCTCGTCGCTGATCTTAAGTGGCAGTCTGCGGTTGCAGTACTGTCGGGGTAGCCGGGGCAGTTTTCTGAGGACTCTGGACAATGACTTATCGGCTTCATACATGCATGCGAACAGCCTAGTCTGGATTTCGCGCAAGAACCACGGCGTGTCCGAGGATTGAGGTCTTTCCGGGTCTCGGTGAATGTCCATGGCAAACAAGTCGTTAATCAATCTGCCGGAGCGTGCCCAGGTACGGTAGCCTAAAGTGGTGTAAGCCGTATTGATCTTGTCTCGCATTATCCCGCTGATGGATGCATGGATGTGTCCTTACTTTCGTACCCGCAATAACTCCTCGTTAGGACAAAGTTTTCATACCGCAGCCAAAGGAGCACATCATACAGATCATGACATTGCTCCTTGGCAAACGCAATCGCCGCGTCACTGGCACTCAACATCTCGCCAGCAAAGGCCTTGCGGTCGAGGACGTCTTGATACATGCTCGTAGAGGAAAAGACGACATCCGACTCGAGCAGGCCGAGAGCCGCGTTTCCAGCGACACTCAGAACAAGGCCAATCAACTCAACTCTCAAATTTCGCCCGGTAAGCACCTGACTGAACTCGGTAGGCTGCAATCCGCGAGGTATAACCAGCGGCTGTGAGCTCGCGTTCTGGATTCCTTCTGCCAGCTGGCTAAAGTCTGCGTCGGCAACTGGGACATTGCCATCACTTGGACTGCACCGCCGGGCTGCTGATTCAACGGCAGCTAACAGGTCCAGAAGGAGGGGCCTGGGCACAGGACAGTTCAGGCAGACTTGCAGCCATCGACGGACCAGCCGGCCGATAGTCTTGATATGCTTCAGGCGCGAGAGAACTTCGTGAAGCCGAATATCGATAGAGGCTGGGATAGGAGTCGGGAGGCAAACGGATGCTCGATGTATGGGAGGTATCGGGGGAGGCGAACTAAATGTATAGTGCTGGATGTTGTCGTCCAAGGTGGGGGTCAGCAGGCCGAGACCACCCACGTCCATCAACGGAGTCACTGCTGGAAATGCAATTGATGGCTTTGTCGAGCGATACGAGCACTTGTGAGAGATGCATCTTGATCTGCAACGGCCGCAGACAGGAATCCGGTGATCGCATCGCGCTTTCAAACGGCGACATGGTTCGCACGACCGAAGTTTGCCATTACGGCTGAGCTCAGTTCTAAGTAGAATAGATGCTGATGTTAATAATCCAGTCATTCATGTGCGGATCTCAAAATAGGGACTGAAGGCTTACATGGTCGTTTCTTCGGACATTTTTGTTCGAGCGACGGAGCGACGGACCAACAGAGGACTCGGAGAAGATCTCACTCAATTTTGAGACCTCTCAGCGTACGAAGACTTCTACGCCGGGGCAACCCTTGTCAGAGGAGGCTGAATCGTACAAGGAGGAACCGGCAAAATTTGAAGCATTTTGGTGATAAGTATAGTGGGATAGTAGGGGTTTCTTTAAATACCCCTGCAATATACTAGTGACGGATTTGGTAAGTGTAAGTGAACAAGCATCGATTAACGTAATTCCCGCCCGAGTGAAACACCCGCCCGAGTGAAACACCTACCCCCATTAGAAAAATTCAAAATCAATTACCTCAACCAACACCTATCAATTTAGCTAAATATAGCGATTTTTACATGTATTAATCTTATGTCCAATCTCCCTGCCCCACTACACCTAGGCGGAGCCCTAGTACGTGGTGGATCTACCTGATTAGGCAATTCGCCCTGCTCGTGCCATACTACCCCATCACCTTCCACTGCCTAGTTTAGCTGTTCAACTAGCTGTAGGCCCTCTTCAACGGTCAAACCCTCTTCGCAGGGTATCTGCCTAGTTGACCGATTGCGTTTCTTGACGATCTTCTCGTTCGCTATACGTAGATTCGCGTTCTCCTGCGCAAGTAATGCAGTGTTGTGTAGCGCTTCGCAGTGGCCCTTGATAATCCGATCTAATATAGTATTTGATGGGCTTGGAGGGCTATTTGACCGTTGCTTTAGTAGATCCTTTAACACAGAAGCTTGCTTTTGTAGCTGAATAACGGTTCTGGGCGTTTTTGGTGTGAATTGGCTAGATCTACTGCTTGGCCGGCTGCTTGGTGGTGTAGGTGTTCGTAGAGAGATATTGAGCTTCGAAAGCACTCTTTCTGCATCGACTGGTACTAGGCCACTAGCTGCGAAGCTATTCTGAATTATAGCTGGCTTTTGGAAGGCCTCTAGCCGCGCGTGTTGGTAGTTCTCTAAGAAATCGTACTTGTCGATATGGTTATATCCCCTGCGCGCAAGATCGCTAACGAAACGACCGTACGCCCTCTTAACCACAGCAAAGCAGCCAACATCTAGTGGCTGTAGTAGGTGTGATGAATGCGAAGGCATACAAAGAGGTATAATATCGTTTTCTGCGCAGATTCGGTCAAATTGGGGCGTAAGGTGGCTACCATGACCGTCAAGAATCAGTAGGCGAAACCGGCCGCGTACACGCGCATTCGTTGATGGGATAAAAAGCTTTTGTAGCCAACGTAGGCCAATTACATCAGTAGTCCAGCCGTTATCAGAGACCTCAAATCGCCAGTCTTGTGGTAGGTCTTTAAACCAATCTGCCATAGCCACTCTACCCTTGAAGATTATACATGGCGGTAGCGAATAGCCATCTGCGCAAATTCCTTCGATAGCAGTAACCCATTCGCGATTTCCTGGCTGTAGGAGACGTCTCCGACTATAGAATTCCGCTCGAGTTACTACCTTCTGCGAGGATATCAGGCCCATTGCAAAGCCTGTCTCATCAAAGTTATAGATATCCTCCGGTTGAATACCGTTCTCGTCGATAACGCGTTGTACGGTAAGAAACCACTCTCGTAGCGATTTTGGGTCTTCGTTTAGTGTGCGCTGGTAGTCGTATCGTACCGAGTAGCGTGTACGTAGCTCAACGCGACGTTGAACAAATTTTGATGGCCAATTCTTGCCAACGGTAGGCGGAGGTTGGCGACCGCGCGCAGCTAGTAGGATATTAGCCATTTCTCCTACAGTAGCCGGCCTAGGCGCTGCTCCACGCGCATCCATAGAGAGAATCCATTCAGTAAGCGAATCCTCTTCTAATTGGGTTAATTTATGGCCGTTTGGGCGCGTATCGACGCGTGAGGGTAGGCTGTTCGCGCGTCGAGACATATAATTATTTGCTTGTAATATATTTAAATTTTAACTTTTAAACTATGTATTAAAATAACCTTTAATTAATTTCATAACAAATCTACTTAGTCCAAGCAGACAATGATGAATGTCATACATTAGATAATTTTAATGTATAAACGAAAGTGTAAGCATTCCAGATCTTGCTAGACAACAACTGGGTGGAGATGATACTTTAACTTTGAATAATCAAATATCTAAACCATATATAACACATGGTATTAATACAACATGTGGAAGAATGCCCAGAATATAGCTAAGAAAAAGAAAACTTCAGATACAATGAATAATCCTACGCCTAAGTTTAATCCTTTTTGTAGTATTTTTGTTTTCTTTTTTTTAGCTGAATATTCTGGTTTTGTTACAATGGAAGCTAATTATGGTTTATCTATAACCGGCCCCTTTCATAAATTACCATTTATTACGGACCCTCGCTCCGCGAGGGTCTACCACCCAAACGATATTACCCACCCACACGATATCGCGATTTTACATAGTAAACACCCTCTTTCCTACACGCGATTTCTTACCACCACCATGGCCGAATCGAATCAATCTATCGAATCTCGCATCTAATTGGCTATTCTTGAATTAGAGAATGTTGAAAAGCCTAATATTAAAGCGTGGGCGCGATCTCGCAACCTACCATACCAACGGCTTCTTGCGCGCTATAAAGGCCGCCTATCGCTCTCTGATCGCCAACCGAACGGTCGCAAGCTTGATGAATCGCAAGAGTCTGCCCTCTGCCGCTATATCGATTTCCTCGATTCGATCTATCTGCCTCCTAAGCGCCCGGCAATCGCGGCTGCTGCCAATGCAATTCTGGCTAGCTGCCATACAGACGATTCAACTGAACCGCCTACGATCGGTCGCCACTGGCTACAACGCTTCCTCCACCGTCATCCCGAGTATCTCGTTCGCCGCCAGAGAGCTATGGATATCGAGAGAAAGAAGTGCCTAGATAGGCAGGTTGCAAGAGAGTGGTTCGATTCCTACCAGGAGACAATTGCCCAATACGGAATCACTGCGGATGATATTTGGAACTTCGACGAGACCGGATTCAATGTTGGTGTTGGTAGAGACCAGTGGATTATTACACGCGAGCCTAAGCGCCAGATTTCTGGTGGTTTTAGTACTAATCGCGAATATGCGACTACTATTAAAGCTATCTCAGCTACTGGTACTACTATCGCACTAGTAGTAATCCTAAGCGCGAAGGTACTACTACTGCGGTGGTTCGAGATAGTAGGCGATGAAAGAATCGCTGTCACCGAGACTGGCTATCTTAATAACGTTCTAGCCCTACAGTGGATATAGCTATTCAATAAGCTTACCAAGGATTCGGCTAAGGGTACGCATCGTATGCTGATTTGTGACCAATTCGGCTCGCATCTCACGTACGAATTCGTTAAATACTGCGAGGATCACAAGATTATCCTCTTCTTTCTACCTCCTCATTCTAGCCATCTTCTTCAACCGCTAGACGTTGGTGTATTCAGCGCATATAAGCATTGGCATAGCGAGTGGGTTTACGATGCTACAGTGAGTGGCTATGAGAAGATTACCAAGAACGATTTCCTTGGTGCAATCGCGCAGATTCGGCAGAAGACCTTTAAACCTTCTACAGTTAAGCTTGGATTTCGATTAACTGGTCTTTGGCCTATTAATCCAAGTGTGGTTCTCGATTCTCTAGTGGATTCAGATCGCGATTTCGGCTTCAATACACCAAGCCCTCCGTCATCAGCGGCTAGCAATAGCCAAGATTTATCAGATCTTAGTACACCAAAGACTGCTGAGCGTGTGAAGAAGCTAGAAGAGCGGCTAGAGGATAAGATCTCTCGTATGCAGCAAACACCCTCTCGTCGCCTGCTTAGAAAGCTTGCAAAAGCTGCGACCGAATTCGCCTATATTGCTTCGGAGCTGGAGCAGAATATAGAGAATTCGGAGTATCTACGAGAGCTTCGCTACGCACGCGAAAATCGGTCGCGTAAAGCTTCTAAATTGACTGGGATAGTGCATTCTAGCCAGGTTGATCGTATGAAGCGAATTCTAAAGAGTGGTGAGGACCTAAAGGCTCTTATGAAGTTGCGACCGTATTACAAGCGGGAGGTTATGCCGGAGTTAAAGAGGGTTTGCAAAGCTAAGGGTTATCTCATCAAATAATAGTGTAGATTTCTGTATTGGCCAATCAAATTGCTTCATTTCGGTCTATTAATTATCTTCTAAATTGCTCTGCTTTGGTTGAATAAATCGCATTGAAATTGGGTGGTTGAATATATGAATATGCGATATCGTGTGGGTGGGTAATATCGTTTGGGTGGTAGACCCTCGCGGAGCGAGGGTCCGTAATAAATGGTAATTTATGAAAGGGGCCGGTTAATAAATGAAATAAAAATAGAATCTGTTAAGTCGAAATAAGGTTCGTGTAATGGAAATTGCACGGGAAATATGAACTTTAAAAAAAATGGAATTGGAAGATTCCCTAATAAATCTATATTTTATTAACCTTTCGCGTGTAAAGCGACAGCTCTACCAACTGAGCTAATCTCTTTCAAACTTTAATTTTTGCTTTATTAGGTTTCTTAGTTATTCCTTATGGTTCAAGTTTATTTGTGTCTGATTATAGTTTAGGTATGTTCTATTTATTAGAGAAAAAAATAACTATTAATGAGTTATTAAATCTCGATACACCAAAATGCTTCGCCGCTGCGCGAATTGATTTGAATTGACCCTTTTGAATGGCTTGTAAGGCTAATAGAACTCTGCCCTCTTGCTCGGTCGCTTTTTGCCAGGATTCAGTGCGTTTTGGTGGCATAGTAGATGATTGAAGTAGGGAAGTAGGTGAGAATGCGCGATTTCTGGTGGGGTGTTTCACTCGGGCGGGTGTTTCACTCGGGCGGGAATTACGTTAGCTAGTACAGTTCTGTTAAGTTATTGAAGACAGTCATCGCATGCCTACCCCCACCAGAAGTACAAAAGGACATTCGCAAAAGACGCCTTGAGAGTTAGCGTGTAATCGTATTCATCCCACGTAATAAATTCATTACACAGTGGTGTTCAGAAAGTTCGAGGCCACCCTTTGCTAATCATACATACCAGGGCACTCAGCAGGGTAGTCAACCTGAGGGGTATGTCAAACTTTCCAATCATCTATAATCAATTGGCTCAAATAAGTCACATGGTTCAATTAAATGGGATGAATACAATTACAGGCTAACCAATTTTCGCAAAATTCCGTCGATTCGGTCGTACGTCTGGTGGCACCCCTAAACCTGTGACTGTGGGATCCAATTGGGCGGACCCCTGCATTTCTTGGTGGGCCCGGGAGGGGACTCCCGTAATGCGCAGGAAATCAAACATTTCCAGATGTCTTTTCATGCATAAATGTCTGGATCTGCACATGTGGGGATTTCTACAACGCAGGAGAAAATAGTATATCTGGCCTTAAGGGAGATAAGCTGATGTAAAGGCTCTGATTTGGAATCAATTGATCTTGTGACCGAGATTTCTCAGCTACTAGGGCAATAATTCCTCTAACGCTATACAGTTATACAGCGTGGGTTTACTCCACAACCTCAAGTCCTTGGAGTTTCTGCTCAAGCCACCGTTACCACTATGTCCAGACCTACGTATCAATATCCATACTAGCCGTAGATTATTATTATAATTTGCGCTGTTTCCGTCCATTCTTCATACTTCTCATTCGGACCCCAATTCTGAACCATGGCCAAAGCAACCGGGGCCGTTCCCTAGCTTTATTGCCCCTTCTAGTTATAGACACCACTGGTGGAGGCAATAGCCCACAACCGAGGTGTCACCTATTAGCACTGCCTCACGTCTCAGTCACATTGGCTTCATTCCAGCTGGAAAATTGCGTGCTTGAAAGTCCTCTTCTCCTGGACTATTGGATGGCAGATTCCCAACTACATGAGTCAGCTGACAAGGATAACCTTGGGGTAAGATGGAGTGCTGACCTGCTCTTCATTCTCTTCAAACAGTCACGATCATTCAGCTCTACATCTGCCTGGTGGGTGTCATGGTCTTAAACATTGAAGGCTAGAACGAGAGAGGAAGAAGTTTTGCTCACTCGACCCCTCCTTGTCCATGATGACGTGGGGCGTGTGGCTATGTTACAGATCTTCCCGTGGAATATTCAAATGTTAAGTTAAGCATCGAGATTTGGGTATTCATCAGGTGGGAGGTTTGCGTGCTAGAAAGCTGCGGCCCGGGGGAAGAAGATCCACTTCCGGTACGCTAAGCTTTAATTAATGTAAGACAAATAATTACCGGAGCCCTGGAGTAATTGGCTAACCCATAAGATCTTCTCCGTCCAAAACGAGGGTCCGTGCATCTAGTGATAGTTTCGTAACCCCCAGGTTTCTTCCAGAAAAAATTATTTCAGACTAGTCCGGAGATACCCGAGTCCGGACTAAACCGGAAGTCGAGCGTCCAAAAAGGTATTTTCTACTAGGTTGGGTTCGATTTTTCTTTTTTGGATTAGCGTATTTATGAGCACTGTCAGGATAAACGCCAAACTGTTTTTGGTTAAGACTCGTTGCTTCGTCAACGGAAACATGCCCGATCTGTGATTGGTGGATAATCTCAATTCACAAGTTTTCGGTGCGCTCCTCATACATAACCGGCCCCTTACAAATATTACATATTTTACGGACCCTCGCTCCGCGAGGGTCCGCCACCCCAACGATATTACCCACCTCAACGATATCGCGTTTCTATATATTCAACCACCTGATTTTAATGCGATTTAATCAACCAAAGCAGTGCGATTTAGAAGATAATTAATATACCGAAATAAAGCCCTCTAATTGGCTAATACAGAAAGCCACACTATTTTTTGATGAAATAAACCTTCGCCTTACAAACCCTCTTCAACTCCGGCATGACCTCACGCTTATAGTACGGTCGTAACTTCATGAGAGCCCTCAGGTCATCACCCCTTTTGAGAATTCGCTTCATACGATCAACCTGGCTAGAATGCACTATCCCAGTCAATTTGGAAGCTTCTCGCGAGCGATTTTCGCGTGCGTAGCGCTGCTCTCGCAGATATTCCGAATTCTCTCCGCTTCAGTTCCACTGTAAGATAGGCAAATTCGGTCGCAGCTTTCGAAAGCTTTTTGATTAGGCGATGAGAGGGTTATTGCATGCGATTAATCTTATCCTCTAGCCGCTCTTCTAGTCTTTTCACCCGCTCAGCAGTCTTTGGTGTGCTAAGATCTGACGAGTCCTGGCTAGCCGTGGATGACGGAGGGCTTGGTGTATTATAGCCAAAATCGCGCGCTGAATCGACTAGAGAATCGATAATTAGACTAGGATTAATAGGCCAAAGCCCAGTTAATCGAAATCCAAGCTTAATTGTAGAAGGTTTAAAGGTCTTCTGCCGAATCTGCGCGATCGCACTAAGGAAATCATCCTTGGTAATCTTCTCATAGCCACTCACTATAGCATCATACACCCACTCGCTGTGCCAGTGCTTATATGCACTAAATACACCCACATCTAGCGGCTGAAGTAGATGGCTTGAATGAGGAGGAAGGAAAAATAGGATAATGTTATGATCCTCGCAGTATTTGACGAATTCGTATGTAAGATGCGATCCGAATTGATCACAAAGTAGCATACGATGCGTACCCTTAGCCGAATCCTTGGTAAGCTTGTTGAATAGCTGTATCCACTGTAGGGCTAACACGTTATTAAGATAGCCAGTTTCAGTGACAGCGATCCTCTCGTCGCCTACGATTTCAAACCAGCGTAGTAGTAGAAGCTTCGCGCTTAGGATTACTACTGGAGCGATCGTAGATCCAGTAGCTGAAACAGCTTCAATAACAGTTGCATATTCGCGATTAGTACTAAAGCCGCCAGAAATCTGGCGCTTAGGCTCGCGTGTGATAATCCACTGATCTCTACCAACACCAATATTGAAACCGGTCTCATCAAAGTTACAAATATCATCCGCAGTAATTCCGTACTGGGCGATTGTCTCCTGGTAGGAATCGAACCAATCCTTTGCAACCTGCTTATCCAGGCACTTCTTTCTCTCGATATCCATAGCTCTCTGGCGACGAGATAGATACTCGGCGGAGGAAGCGCTGTAGCCAATGGCCACCGATCGTAGGAGGCTTAGTCGAATCGTCGATATGGTAGCTAGCTAGAATTGCATTGGCAGTAGCCGCGATTACTGGGCGCTTAGGAGGAAGATAGATCGAATCGAGGAAGTCGATATTTCGACAAAGAGCAGCTTCCTGCGATTCGTCAAGCTTGCGACCGCTGGGGGTGCGTTCAGAGCGCGAAGAGTGGCCCTTATAGCGCGCAAGCAACCGCTGATATGGGAGGTTGTGCTCTCGCGCCCACGCTTTGATATTAGGCGATTCAACATTCTCTAATTCGAGTATAGCCAGTTGGATGCGAGCTTCAATAGATTGATACAATTCGGGCATGTTGGTGGTGAAAAATCGCGTGTTGAACGGGGGGTGTTTACTAGGGGAAACGCGATATCGTTGAGGTGGGTAATACAGTCAACTTCCACATTCTCCACGCCCGGCGCGGTCACACATCCGCATTCTTCACCATAATTTGGTGGATGGACCCACTTTTATGCATTTTTCCATATAATCTGCCCATTTCCTGCACATTCAGGGTGTGCAGGAATTTTTTTCCATCTATCTACGCTTAGTCATACAAGTCCGACCAATCAGAATGCAGAATTCCGTCCCTTCCACCCCATCATCTGTGGCCCTCTCGGCCAGGATGCCCTACGAAAAGAGAGCGAATAAGGGCATTTCTGACGCGCATAAGAAAGCTCTACGTATCTTTGCATCTGAAACGCGCCCTAAACCCTCTTAGAGAGTATGTGCCGAGTGGTTTCTATCTAAATTCGGCCGCCCTATTGATCGGACTACCGTCTCGAGGGTCCTTTCATCTCAATACGACTATCTTGATACTGGTGAAGCAGGGATTAAAACCCGGAAATCGACTGCGCAATGGCCTATATTAGACCAGGCCCTCTTTGAATGGCAGCGACGACATATAAATGCTGGGTTTCCGATATCAGGGCCACTTATTCGGATGAAAGCTGTGGAATATTAGAAGAAAATACCTGCATATACTAAGCTTCCAGTGCCCCTTTTCTCTGATGGTTGGCTTACCCGGTTTAAAAAACGCCATTCGATCCGATATCATACCTTTCACGGCGAAGCTGCATCGGTCCCAGCCTTAATACATAACGAGATGAAACCTATTAAGGCAATCTGCGACCAATATCAGCCCGATGATATCTATAATATGGACGAAACAGGGCTTTTCTGGCGTCGTATGCCAAACGGTGGTCTATCGACGGACGGTCATGCTGGTCAGAAAAGAGATAAAACCAGGATCACTATTGCTGTGGTAACTAATGCCACTGGTTCAGACCGGATGCCTCTCTGGTTAATTAGGACTGCAAAGACACCTCGCGCCCTACGGGGTGTAAATTTACGGTCGATCGGATGCATCTGGCGCTGGAATAACAAGGCATGGATGCGCCATGGAATTATGGGAGAATGGCTACGCTCGTTTTATAGGCATATTGGCAAGCAAAGACGAGTCCTGCTATTGCTAGATAATTTTTCTGTATATCTCCTCGCTGTTAATGAAGCGCCGCCGCCGTCCAACATTAAGGTAGTCTTTTTCCCTGTAAACGCTACCTCGGTTTACCAGCCATTGGATCAAGGGATCATCCAGAACCTAAAGCACCATTATCGGAAGAAGTGGATGCTTTGGATGATTGGTATGGTTGATCGGAACATTGATCCTCGAGAGAGGATGAGCCTTAATTACACTATCAGATGGATTGCCTAAGCATAGCGTAAGGACGTATCTGATCAGACTATAAGAAACTGCTTTATTAAGAGCACTATTATTAGTCGTAGTGATCAGATATAGACTTCGTCATGGGACTCCCATGGGACCAAGGTCGGTCCCATGTCCCGTCCCGCGGGTCCCATGGGACGGGACCACCTATCGTGGTCCCTCCCATGGGACCTCGGTTGGTCCCGTTGACACCTAACCTGCCTGAATTAGGCACGAATTAGGCAATTTTCTTGCATAAATCTTAGCTTACTTACCGTTATTTACTTCTGTTTTGGTCCCAACACTTATAGTTATCGCACTTCCACCCTTCCATAATGTAAATATAAGAAATATTATTGTTTTTAGGCCTTTTACTACCTGTTTCATCGGTCGCATAAGTGAATTAGATAATTTAAGCGAAGATAGAAGGGGGTGGTTAAAATAAGAGTTGTGGAAGTTGAAAATATATATTTATGTATGTGTCTACCACCACTTTCTCCTGCAGATTCTTCTTTTATTTTTTATTCATCCAAATTAGGGTATTAAGCTATTATTTTTTGTATATATATTCTTTATACCCTTCTCTACTTATATTCCTCTTTTAAACCCCTATACTTTATAATTAAGCGCGTAGTTAAGGTAAAAGTATTGAACTGAAGACGGACTTAGAGAAAATTGATCCTACGGAATAGGGGATGTGTAGATTTAGACCAATAGGAGAGGGCTGATAGACCCACATTATGCCTTGCCTTAGGCAGAAGCTACGTTGATTTCTGACGGCCGTCAGAAATTTTAAATAAGGGTTAGGGACTGAGAGCTATCACACTGGTCTTTTTAGACGGCTGTCAGAATTTCTGTAGAAAAGGGCGGTAGGGATAGATAAAAGTATTAAACTGAAGACGGACTTAGAGAAAATCGATCCTACAGAATAGGGGGTGTGTGGATTTAGACTAATAGGAGAGGGCTGATAGACCTATATTATACCTTAGGCAGAACGCCTTTCCCTTCTTTTATTTTTTTTCCCTCTAATCCTCACTTTTCCCTTACTTTCGCGTCTCTATCGCGTGTCTTTTACGTGTCCCTCACGTTACTATGGCATTCCCCTCTGAGTCTTTCACCCCATCTATCTATAGTGATAGTATCGACCCTCTTCTGTCTGATTTCACCCCCTCCGAGGCCCCCGAAAGCCAGTCTACTGAGCTAATTACCCCTCTAATACTACCATCTTCTCTACAACGCGTTGGTGGAAGGAAAGAGTACGCACTTTGGACTGATATGAATAAGACTGAATTCATCGAATGGTGGCTTACAACCCAATACGCGACCACTAGCCCTTATACAAAGAGGGTCCGATGGGATAGAAAGGGCCAATCTTCTAAGGTTTGGTCCTATTTCAACCAGATTGCGAATATCCAGAATGGAACTCCTATGGTCATGTGTAAGAGATGCGATATGATACTTACCCATCCAGTCCAAAATGGGACAACAGGGATGGGAAAGCATTATAATAGCTCTACTTATAAGACAAAAAGTAAGCAAGCAACTATTGATCAGCTTATCAAGCGTGTGGTAAGTTAAGACAGAAGTGAGAGAAAAGTAAGAGAAAAGTGAGGACTTATATCTAATAATTCTTATCTCTACCCTAGGCTACTGATTCATCTCTACGACGCCCTGAATGGTCTGAAGATCGATGGAAGCAGCAGCTTTTAACCACTATCACAAGCCTACGGTTACCATTTCGGATCATTAAAAGCTCTCACTTCCAAGACCTTCTACACCTTGCCCAACAGGCCCCCTCTATCCTAACCTTCCCCTCTGCGAATACGATACAGCGTTACCTACAATCAATCGTCCAAGATCGGCAGAAAGGCATACTTACGATGCTTCCCCTACACACAAAGCTCTCACTTGCCCTAGATTGCTGGACATCACCCTTTCAGCAAGCCTTTATGGCAATTACTGGCTATTTCCTTGATCAAAATTGGGAGTATAGGCAGGTCCTACTTGGGTTTGAACCACTTGAGGGCGCACACACCGGAGAAAACCTTGGTTCTGTCCTATGCGAAGCCCTTGAAAGACATCAGATATCAGACAGAATTATGGCTATCACAACAGATAATGCGTCTAATAATAAGACGATGTTTGACAAGATACAGAGAGAATACCCAGGCCTTCCTCTCGTCCATATTCCTTGTATGGCGCATGTGATTCAGCTTAGTCTGAATGAGCTCTTACAACAGATTAAGGCAAAGCCTAGGAATGATACTGTGGAGATGGTTTGGACTGATGAGATGATGAAGAATGTGTCCATGCAGCGATCTAGAAAGGGAGATATTGCAAATACCTTAAATAAGGTCCGCAATCTCACTATCTATATTAATGCAAGCCCACAGAGAAGACAAGATTTTCTTAATCTTCAGACTTATCAGTCTAGCCCTCGGTTAGTCCCAATTCAGGATGTGCGGACGCGGTGGAATTCTACCTATCTAATGCTACAGAGGGCAAAAAGGCTTCAGTCCCATCTTGATTCATTCTGTTTAATCAAGCGTTTACCTGATCTTAAGCTTGATGTGGATGAATGGCGACAGATCGACTACCTTCTTTGTCTTATAAAGCCTTTCTTTATATACACCACTATATTTTCAAAGACAAAGGATGTGACGATCCACCAAGTGTTTACGCTCTATAACGAGCTATTTAAACATCTTGAAGCTTCAGTCCGACAGCTTAGACAAAAGAAGGTAAGCTTTACTTATCTCTTACTTTACACTCACCTTACTCTTATATCCTAACCTTACTCTTAGATCAGATGGAAACAGCAGATGCGAGTGGCTCTTGAAGCTGGCCTAGATAAGCTTCGCGAGTACTATCGCAAGACTGATTCACCTGAAACTGGTGATATCTATGCACATGGGACTATCCTCGCACCTCGGTATAAATTGCAGTACTTCCAACGCCCTGAATGGGACGGAGGGCCAGAAGGATCTGATAAATCATGGGATGTTTACTACTATGATACACTTCAAGATCGGATTAGATCCTACCAATCCGAGGATGATTCAATCCTGAGGCCTCGAACGTTTCCACATATATCTGAGATTGATCAGATGTTTGATAAGGAGGCTGAATATGACCAAGACCAGGATGAACTAACGAGATATCTCCAAGCTGGTAAGCTATTACTTTTATCTCATTATCTATTCACTTTTACCCCTTTCTCTAATCTTTTTTCTATCTAGGCACTCTTCGGACGACCCCTCAGGTGTTCTGGAAGGACCACCAACATGAATTCCCTATCTTAGCACAGGTAGCCCGTGACGTCTTCTCTATCCCTGCGACTGGCGCAGGTGTTGAAAGGCTATTTAATTCGGCCCGTGACGTCTGCCATTACCGCAGAGGTCGTCTGAATTCAACTACTATCCAGGACCTTATGATGTTTACCTGTCTTACCCAGTTTGAGATGGAAGAGCAGCAGCTTGAATTAGCCCGATCTTTAGAGGTCCCTGAGGAAGGGGAAAATGAGCAACAATCAGATGGAAATGAGGTCATTACTTCTATTAGTGATGATGAGGAAGATGAGCAAGAATTAAGACAGTCTATAAGGGATGGGAAGAGACAAGATGAAGAAGATGAGCAGGAATTAAGACAGTCTGTAAGAGATGGGAAGCGGCGAAAGAGTGTTACATCTGAAGATAAGGGTGATTTAAGCGATGATGATGGTTATTTACCTCATTTAAGCCAAATACGTCACTCTGGAAGGGTTAGGAAGGCTCCAAAGACGCATGAGGGATTTGAAATTAGGATGGTCTAATTACGGTAGTTTTTTCTGAATTTATCTTCACTTTTTGTTCACTTTTCTCTGAAATATTACCATATGAATACCTAAAATACTACATAAAATGCACTAATTATGCGGGACCTAGGTTATCTGTATCATGGGACTCTTGGCGTCCCATGGGACGGGACCACTTTTACTGGTCCCTCCCATGGGACCAAGGTCGGTCCCATGTCCCGTCCCGCGGGTCCCATGGGACGGGACGGGACGGTCCCATACGGGAATTCCCATGGGACTGACGATGTCTAATCAGATAGAGGGGCAAGATCAGAGGGAAGGGCAAGATGCCCTTGAATTAGGGCCTCTGTATAAACAGGTGACCACTAAGCTCACTTACGAGGGTCAAGAAGCTATGCCTTTAGATGAATTCCTGGACCCGTCAGATGAGAACATCGACGTCAGCGACCCTGATTTATCCGATATAATCGCTGATTTATCTGAAGACGGTCCTACTACTGCTAGTGATGACCAGGATGAAGATTATATATTTGGGCCACCACCTGAGCTTTTATCTGATGCAAAGGCTATTAGTCATATGCATGAGGTCATGGAATGGGTTCAGCATAAAGAGGGTGCTACGGAAGAGAATATTCGATATATGGAGAGCTTAATTGGCGATTTTACTAGGTTACAGGTGGATGGGAGGAAACAGAAAACATTGGATGAGATGGGCTTCCTCCTAAAGAGGAAATAATATATGTAAATCATCTAATTAGATTATGTCATCCGATCATAATGTGCACACATCCAGTGTGTGCAACCGAATCTGCTGGGATGGTAGGGCGTGCAGAAAGCGGAAGTTGACTGTATATAGGAACTAACCACGTACGTCCGTACCGAGATCCTATCTATATAGGCCCGCTATAAAGAGTAAGCGAACCGTCGCCGTGCGCCTGCCCGCCGCTACCGCCCTAGATAACTGGTTTGGCTAAATGCGAAGAACATTAAGACCCTCCGCCCGTAGAAGAAGCTAGACTAGAAGAATCTAGGACCCTTCCGGATCCTAGAGGTTATAAGCCCGCACGCCTATAAACTCGAACTACCTACCAGCATGAAGATATACCTAGTATTTAACGTTAGCCTGCTATAACCTACGGCTAAGAACCCTATATAGGAATAAGTGCCCGAACCCCCGCCTCTGGTTAAAGTCGAAGGACTAGAGGAGTAGGAAGTAGAAGATATCCTAGATTCCCGCTAGGAACGACGTGGCCGAGGAGGTCCGCGCCTAAAGTATACTATTAAGTGGATTAGGTATAACGACCCTACTAAAGAGCCTGCTAAATACCTCGCGTACGCCCGTGAGACTATCCGAAACTTCTATAGAAGATACCCCTATAAGCCTTGCCTTAACGGAGCTTGGCCCTAAGGGAGGGGGTACTATCACGGTGTGACCTATTAGTAGGCTGCGCCATAACCCATCCAACCGGTAACCCGAACCCAACCCAACCCGCAATTGGGGTGGGTTCGGGTTGGTTTTATCAACCTATACGTGGGTTATGGGTTGAAGGTCTGAACCCAACCCGAACCCACATAACCCGAACCCAACCCATTTTGGTGGGTCCTTGTCTTTACATTATTTATGCAGTACTAACCTGTATTTTTGGGTATTGAGTTGTAATAGGGAGTAATCATAGCTATATGCCTACGGTACCTTATTATGTAACCGCCGTTAAAATATAGGGCATTTTGGTTTAGACGTGGTTAAATAGCAGAAAAATATGTATATTAGCTATCATAAAAGCCTAGTGGTACTGAAAAAGATCATCTTCTCGACTCTTACGCTTCCGTCCTGAGACCCGTATCTAGGTGTTATTCCCAGCTAGTGGTAGCTCGGGTTCACCTATCTCATGACTCTTATCTAACCCTATGATATCCAATTCTATCTCGTTTAATTGTGTCTTATCTTTAACGACTATGTCGTCCTCCTCCGTATCACTAATTAGATTAAGCTCAAATTGACTAGAGGTATCCTCCCTCTCTTCCTTTGCCGCCTTAATCTCATTAATAGAGAAGAATTCCTTTAGGAAGGTGAAACCTTCCTCCTAGAGATCGAAATTTAATGTGCAAAGAAACATCATAAGCTCCTGGATAGTTAAGCTATTCAATCGACCTCGACGATAATGATAGATATCCCGAGCAGTATTAAATAGTCGTTCCACACCAGCACCAGTTGCTGGGATTAAAAGAATATCCCGGGCGAGAGATGCAATTACTAGAAAACGACGTTCATTATCCTTCTAGTATAATAGTGGGGATACCTAAATAATGTCTATATTTGATTAGCTATCGAAGAGAAAATGAGAGAATTATAAGACATACCACTATCAAGATACTATATTAATTCCTCCTTTAGCATGGTTGGCTGGCTTCTCCCATCGCCTAGCATAATATTAAGACGTGATTTTAGTCTGGTAGACCCTTAAGAGGTAGATGAATTTTGTCGTGATGCAAGACGTTCTTAGTATGGAGAAAGGTACTCTTTAAAGTTCCTTCGATATCTCTTACGCCATTTATCATCCCAGTCGTCTATAGAAAAAAAGTGGAACTTATTTGCTGGTGCAAGCATAGCTCCAATTGCATATAAATCACCTCGGATATTATCAGTCTCACGATAATAGTTACGTAGCTTAATAAAAGCAGCGTCAAGTGCCTTATATATTATCTTCTTCTAAGGCATCCTTTTTCGTTCGAGTTATATCTTTGACTGCTTAAGGTGGTCGAAAAGTTTATTATAAATCTTAAAGACATGGTAAGTAGTCGCATCTTTGGTTTTAGAAAGCTCAAGAGTAAAGTCAAAGAATGGCTGGGTAATCCATAAAAGATAATCAATCTGGCGCCATTCCTCTGCGTTAAGTGCAAGATCACCCCGATCATATTCTTCACAAAAAGGATTGAATATTACCCGGAGTCGTTTAGCACGTCGGAGCATAAGGAATGTAGAGTTCCAGCGTGTTCGAACATCTTGGAGTGGTATAAGCTTTGTTGATTTAGGCTGGAGCTTATAAAACGCATCACGGCGCTAAGGGCTTACGTTGATATAGATTATAAGGTTCCGAACCTAGAGAAAGTTAAGTAAAAGTAATGAAAAATAAGGGAAGCTAGCTAGCTTACCTTACTTAACGTATTTGAAATTTCTCGCTTTCTTACCTACCTAGTCTCGCGAGCCGATTATGACCGCTCATTTATCCACCGTGTCTCAGTTATATCATTCGTAGGATCTGCTTTCATTTATCTAAGTAGCTTATTTAAGCTTAGCTAGATAACATAAGCAAGACATGGAACTCGAATAACTATGGTTATGTCTGGCAAAGCTTGCTATAATACATTAACTAACGTTTGATTATTTAATGCATTATTAGTAGTGATTGCGAGTACTCGATCCTGGATCTCATATTGCAGAAGCACATCAAGGAGGACAGCGCTGAGATTTTCACCAGAATGTGTACCAGAAAGTGGTTCAAATCCAAGTAGAACCTCCCGATATTGCCAATCCTCATCAATAAAATAGCCACTAATCGCCATGAATGCTTAAGAGAAGGGAGATGTCCAGTAATCAAGAGCAATTAATATCTTTGCGTGTTCAGGTAGCTTCCGTAGGATACTCTAGTGCCGTTCCTTCACTATGGCTTAGAGGCGCCGACGTATAGTCTTTACGGAGGGAATTTCAGGGTTGGACGGTGCGGATTGGGCCATTTAGATAAGGCTATGGAATTCAGGATGCTTAATAAGCCGAAATGGGAGACGTGCGACTATAAGAAAAGTCAAGAGCTTCTCTTCCCAAGCTTCTTGAGAGAACCCTTGGTTCGTTAATGTTTCATATCTCTATTAGTAAGTTCGGTTAGTATATTATCTTTAGAGTTAAAGATTACTTACTGCGTCCCGTAGAAACCTCGTAATATCTGGTCCCTGGTTGCTGTTCTTTGCCCGCTTCTGACACCTAATGGTTTGTAGGTGCTTCATCAACGTAGAAGTCCCATATCGAGTCTTTCCACCTAGTCGTAATAGTGAAGAAGGATGCTTAAGGATTATACCACAGCGCCGATATATAACCTTTGGCTGACCAGTAGTGGCATCTGCCACCTGATTAAACTGCTTCCAATGCTCAGACTGATGGGCTGCGTCCCATCGGATCTTACTTATCTTTCCACAATCAGTCTTAAGCCACCAATCCACCCACTCAGAATGCATAATGTTATTATAGAGAACGTAGCCCTTCCTCCGATTAGGACTAACACGTTGGAACGACGAGGGAATAGATTGAGGTAGTTACGGTCGGAGAAAATCAGATTCGAGGGGATCTAAGGTTTTCTGACTACTAGACGGGTTAGGGGTAAAAAGCTGTGGGTGCCCTGAAGTAAGGTATTGAATACTCTCTGTATCATCATAGATCGAGGACGGAAATATATCCGAGTGTTGACTTTGAGCCATAATGATATAAGGGAGGAGTAAGAAGATAAAGAGATTTTTAAGAGCGAAATCAACCTATAGTAAGAGTTTCCTGGCTCTTCGCAAAGTGTAAAAGAAGTCCTAAGAAAGATTGATTAATCACTTTCTAAGTAATTCGTTCTTCCTGCAGTATCTCTACTAAGCGCTTATTAGCTAGTAGATAGAGTCTTTAGTGGGTCTAACCCACGAAAACCCATCAATAACCCGTAAGAACCCGCAAGAACCCACTCATAACCCATCAAAACCCATCGCAAACCCATCGTAAACCCATCGTAACCCATTATAACCCATTAATAACCCGCAGAACCCCACTTTAACCCATCAATAACCTAGAGAAACCCATATAAAACCCATCAACAACCTATGCCTAACCCATCGTTAACTTTTGGGATCCAAAAGTTTTCAGATCAACTACCTGCCCTAAATTTCAATTTCATCTAGGAGTAGAACCACAACGTTTATAAACCTAATAATTTAAAATTGAATAGAAGAAGCTATAGTGAATCATTTAATATAAGAAAATCTTTAAAAAAGGGACATGGTTTCAAACTGAAAAAACTTTTGTTCCCTTCCTCTAAGAGATACACAACCTTTATGTACTTTAAATATATATATTAACAACATTTTAAGTCTTTTCCCACTACTTCACCTATCTACCCTAACACCACCCTTAGATCTTCCTTTAAACATGTAAAATTAGAATTACTACTACCAGAAAGTCTATATACAACTAAATTTCTTAAAGTTTCCAGCATATAAGTAGTAAAGTAGAGTAATGATGATAGTGGTACCCAAACCAGTATAGATAACAGTATTTAATGAGGATTAATCAGCTAAATTATGTACGCCAAGACCTAGATTTTATGCAAAAATGGGTTGAAATGGGTTGTAAATGGGTTTTCAAATTATAATTTTCAACCCAATGGGTTGGGTTCGGGTTCAAGCTTATAACCCATAACCCGCGTGCGGGGTGGGTTCGGGTTGAAGATTATAACCCATTTGCGGGTTATGGCGCAGTCTACCTATTAGGGTCTATGAGGACCCGCTAAGCCTGATACGGAAGATCATAGGCACGTAATCTATACTTTATTTATCTATATATTAGATCCTGATCCTGATTATAGCTCTTTAAGCTACATCTTATATAATAGCTTACGCTAGCCTGCTCGCTGACTACTGCCTGATTAATTGGAACCCTTCTAGATACGATCTGATCCTGCCGATCTCCTCCTATTATAACCCTGCCAGCCTGCACCCTGACAATACTAACTATAGCTATATATGGCTACCTACTTATAAAGGCTACTCTCTACTATCTACTACTAAATTATATAAAGGGAGTACTTACCATAGATATACTAAAAAGATAACTTCTCTAGAAAGTTAGTTATAAGACTAGGGCTTTTAATGAATCCTATACTGTGAAGGGCTGAAGCAGAATTTATGTTCAATTCAACTAGGCCACGAACTGTGTACAAAAAGCTTAAAGAGAGAATTATCGAGTAGGTGTTCTGCGTGTTAGGTTGTTATGGTCACGTGGCACACGTGACCTTATACCGGGCACTGGCCCGTGACAGTACCCCCCCTCTAGGGTGGTCCTCATCGTGCGTGTTGTAGTAGTATTCGGTCGTCTTCGGGCCTGTAACAAGGTCGAAACGGGGCCGAATCGTCTTTCGAAGGCATCTAATGCGGAGCAATCTCGTACTTCGTCTAACCTCTGCCATGTCTGTTCTGCCCAACCTGTCCATTTCACCAGGGCTTCGTCACGGTATCCTCGACCGATCTTCTTGCGTCTCACGTCTATTATCTCTTCCACTTCGTATTCAAGTTCTCCATCGACCAGTATTGGTGGGGGATGCGAATCGTCCACGATCTGTGATGGGAACGGATCTGAAGCGGCTGGTCTAACCAGCTCCACATGGAATACTGGGTGGACGCCGGTGGGTACCTCTAATCGTACTGTATGAGGTGTAGGGACGTCTAAAACTCGATATTGGGCGTGTAGCCAATCAAGCTTCTTCGATTGTCGTTGTGTGCGTATATTCCGTAAGTTTAGCCACACCCAGTCGCCTTTCTTATAGACTGGTGCGGCCTGTCGTCGCTTATTCGATTGCTCTTCTTGTTGAGCTTGTGCAGAAGCGATTGCGGCCTGAGCCCAATCGGTGGCTTCTCGTAGTCGGTTCACAAACGTTTCGCCCGCGATTCCTGGTCGTGTACGGGGTTCGCGGGGTTCCTCTGTCTCTTCTACTTCGATGGGGTCAACATGGTAACCATGTGTGAAGAAGAAGGGGGATAGTCCTGTTGCGCTAGCGTTACGGTTGTTGATCGCTGTGGCGACGATAGGAAGTAGTGTATCCCAATTGTCCTGCGTGTAGGTTGTGAAGGCACGTAGGATCCGTTCAACTTCTTGGTTTGCGCGCTCTGTTGCGCCATCGGATTGCGGGTGGAAAGCGGTCGATAGTCGGCGTTGAATCGACAGCTTCTCGCATACTATTCGCCAGAATGCACCCACAAATTGAGGTCCACGGTCACTTGTGATCGCTCGTGGTAGCCCGTGGTGCATATAAAAGTGGGTAAAGAACGCATCTGCCACTTTCTCGGCAGTTGTCTCTATCATACTTATAAGGATCACGCTCTTCGTGAGCCGGTCTGTGATCACCATCAAATTCGTTGCACCTGTGTATGCCGTTGGGGGTAACTCCGTGATAAAATCCATAGACAATTCCGCCCATATTCGCTGTGGAATCGGTAGCGGTTTCAGCAGCCCATGCTTTGTGTCGCGCCATACCGTACTACGGCCGCAAACTGTACAGTTTCGTAGAAACCGTCGTACATCTCCTGCTGCTCCTGGCCAGAAGAACCTCCGTGATAGTATCGCGTAGGTAGCGTCTCGGCCAGGGTGTGCTGTAACGTGAGAGTCGTGGATCTTCTGTATAATCCCTGTGCGTAGCGTCTCACTATCTGGAATCCATATCCGTTGCCGGAAGCAGAGCAGCCCACGTTCGTCTAGGTGGCACTCTGATAGGCTCGTTTTCACATTCGTTTCGGCGGCGATTCGCCGGTCTCCCTTCGCCAGGGCTTCACATATCTTCTGATACTCTAGATCAGTAGATCTCGCGTTCTTCCATTCTTGTTGTAGTGTAGGCTCCTCGAATAGGGGTATTTCCTTCTCGAAGTCAACCCCCTCTACTGCTGGTAGGTTAGGTCGTCCTGTCTTGATCTGCACCTTTTTCAGTAGGGTTCGGAACCGATTCGATAGCCTTTCGTCCGTAATGTGCTGTGGGGTGTCTTGGCTTCGCCGTGATAGCGCGTCAGGTCTCGCGGCAAGCTTCCCAGGGCGATACTTCAGTTCGTAGTTGAACTCTGTGAGGATATCCGCCCATCTCATTTGTCGTTCGTTTAGGTGCTGTGCTTTTCCAAAGTATCGTAGGTTTTTATGGTCCGTTACGATGGTGAATCGGGGTACCATCTTCAACTCCGGTCTCCACTCTCGGAGGGCGCGTATAATCGCTAGTAGCTCCTTATCATGGATCTCGTAATTTGACTCTGCTGGCGATAGCTTCTGAGAGAGGTAGGCGCATGGGCGCAGCTGCCCGTCTGGCCCATATTGTGATAGGACGGCTCCTGTAGCCCATCCTGATGCGTCTGCCTCGACAACTGTTTCCTTATCTTCTTCGAAATGTGCCAGAATCGGGGCGTTAATGAAGAGGTCCTTCAGTTCTTCAAACGCTTGTTGGCAGTCGTTATCCCATGTGAACGGGGCGTCTTTCCTCGTTAATCTCGTTAGGGGTGCCGAAAGGTCGGCGAATCGGGGTATAAACGGTCGGTAAAAGTTGGCGAATCCGAGGAAGCTTCGTATATCCCGTACTGATTTCGGTGCTTCCCATTCTCTGATTGCTGTGACCTTCTTCGGGTCAACGTGGATACCCTTGCCCGCTTGTACGATAAACCCTAAGTATTTCACGGAGTCCTGCTCGAACTCCGATTTTCCAATATCACACTGTAGGCCTGCTTCTTGCAGTTTCTGTAGCACTTGCCCTACTTTCCGTCGGTGATCCTCCAGCGATCCGCTGCTGTAGATGATAATATCGTCTACGTAAGCGGACACGAAATCGTCGAGATACTCCTGTAGGGTCCTGTTGATATATCTCTGGAAGGTCGCTGGTGCGCCAGTCAGCCCAAACGGGGTGACGTTCCACTCGTATAGGCCGTATCGTGTCCGAAACGCCGTCTTCCATTCTTCTCCTGGTTGGACGCGAATCTTATGGAAAGCAGCGATAATATCCAGCTTAGAAAACCATCTGGCCTGCCCCATATTCCTTAGTGTCTCTCTAATCAGTGGTAGCGGATAACGATCCTTCACTGTTAGTTCGTTTAACCCGCGGTAATCGACGCAGAATCGCACTCCTCCGCTCGGCTTCCTCACTAGTAGGACTGGGGCCGCGGCGGGCGATTTGCTCACTCGTATAAAGTTCTTTCCAAGAAGGTCCGTTAACGTCTTCCGTAGATATAGGAGCTCTTCTTTATTCATGCCGTAGAGGGGACCATATGGGGGTGGTTCCTCGATGCCGTTCTGGTCTCGTTTCAGGGTGATTTTGTGATCGATTCCTGGTCGATTCGGTGGCAATTCATCAGCCAACTGCTGGCTGAAGACGTTCAACCACCGCCAATAGTGTCTTGGCAGCTTGTCCTTAGGGTTATCCTGTTTCTTTGGACGAAGCGCCTTCTCAATGTCGTCTAACGTAACTTTGCCGATTCGTAGTCGATTCGGCTGCTTTTCGTTGTGGATAAAGTCATGCAGCAACTGGGCTGTTAACTTCTTGACTTGTATTTTCTTCACGTTGGTTGGTCCGATTGTGCGGTCTGCACGATTCCAGCACCTTGTCCGTTCTCCGTTTCTCGCAAATATGTCGATATACCCTTTCCTTGCTGAGTATCGACCGTTAACATCTCGTAGCCAAGGGTCTCCTAATATCATACTATCCTCCTGCTGAGGAATAATATACGCGAATACTCGTCCTTGCTGGTGGCCGTGAATATCCAGGTCGAAGTGCGTAACCTGTGTGATTCGGCCCTGATTCGGGACTACTCCGTCTAGGATCCGCGTGGGTATCCTAATGCGCGGGAGGTGGAGCGACTGAACTAACGCTTCATTTACGGTTGCGTAACAACGGCATCCGCTATCGACTAGGGCTTGTATAAATTGGATTTCATTCACCCTAGCGTCGACTAAAAATGGTAGTGTTTCTCGTTTCAGTAGCTTTTCGACCCCCTTTCGCTCCTGTTCGCGACTCGGAACAGGAGTTACTCTTTTCCCGAATCCTCGCTTAAGGAGACTTCGTCGTCCGAAATTGACACACTTGATCCGCGATCACTTATGTATCTGGCTTTCTTGCTTTTGACCCTGCGGAGATGCTTCTCTCTTGGTCCTTGGTGTTGTGTGGCTGGTAGGGGGCACTTTGCAATAAAGTGGCCCTGTCCGCCACAACGAAGGCATCTTCCTTCGTCCCGTCGTCTTTCTATCTCTTCGTGGTCGACCCACTTCGCTTGCTTACTCGTTTCGGGCCCTGATCGGTAGTACTTCGCACGGAACTCGGCTTGGTTGACTGTGGTGGTTGGGGTCCAATCCATTGGGTCCTGGTGCTTCGGGGCGTATGCGCGGTGTGGTCTTTCTGGGCCGTTAATGCTGAGGGCGTCCATATCTGTGCTGATTTCATGGAGTCGAGCAATAAGGTCCGAAAACGTAGCGGGAATGCCACGGTTCATCAACGAATTCGTCATGCTTCTGTTTAGAGATCCTAGTAGGATCTGTCTCTTCGCTTCGTCGTGCCACTCGAGGGCACCTGCGTCTGCAAACTCTTTCTCTAACCTCGGTAGAAATTTCGCAAAAGGCATGCTATCCGACTGGCGTATCTGGTGAAGGCGTCTCGCAGCACGTGCTTTGATATTCGGGTCTCCATAAATACCCTCAAGGTAATCCAGTATCGTCTGCGGATCTCCATCGTTTCGTCGTAGTTTCACAAAGGTTCCGGTGTTCTTCCAGGCGAGTTTCTCAAGCCTAGAAAACACGTACATGAACTGATCTTGAGGCGAGCCAATTGCTGCGCCATCCACATGCAGTTTATTCTCTATTGTCACACGCCACGTTGGCCAGTCGGCTGCGTTTCCTCTAAACAGTATTGGGTCCGGCAGTCGTGCCTTCGGACGGTGAACGGGCTCTAATCGTTGGGGTTCCGGGGTCGATTCAGCTGTGGTTCGTGCCGGGGTTGGTTCCCCTATCGTCGTCGTCGTCGTCGCTATATGTGAGGACAGGAGCTCTATCACAGCCTCTAGTCGACGGATTCGTTCGTCTTGAGCGGCGCGCTCTTGGTCGTTTCGCTCATTTTGTTCGCTCTGCGTGGCTTGTGACTGTGCCATCTGCTGCAGCAGCGTCTGCGCCCATGATGGTGGGCTCGTAGACTCCTGGTGTTGCATCTTTACTCAGGGGTCGCGTCGCCGAATCACTCTCGATTCGGGGACGATTCGTCTATGGTTCTAGATTTTTACAATATCCAATTGGAAGCTTTTTGTATGTGAAGGGCTGAAGCAGAATTTATGTTCAATTCAACTAGGCCACGAACTGTGTACAAAAAGCTTAAAGAGAGAATTATCGAGTAGGTGTTCTGCGTGTTAGGTTGTTATGGTCACGTGGCACACGTGACCTTATACCGGGCACTGGCCCGTGACATATACTCTTATATAAATATGGTAATAGTACGCTTAGTAGCTCTACGTTACTACTTTTAAGAAGCTAGTTATAGCTAAACGTACTACTTTTAGTGCTAACTCCTTTTTCTAATATACTAAGCTTAGCCTAGACGTTACCTCTGGTTTTATTAAAGAAGGCGCTTACTAGCCTAGATTCTAATATAAGGCCTCTAACTTACTACCCTCTAATATTAGTAAAGCTAGTAACACTAGTAATATAGGTAACCTCTCTAAAGAAGGTAAATCATCCACTAATCCTAGCTGTTAAGCTCTTCCTTAGAGTGACTATTAGCGAAGGTGATATATTTAACTCTAAACCTCTATTAGGGATACCTTCTAAGCTCTTAGAGTTTCTAATATCTTTTATATATAAAAACCTATCTTACCTTATATATCCCTTTTATCTCTATCTCTATCTTTATCTCTATCTCTATCTCTATCTCTATCTCTATTATTCTCTCTCTTTATCTCTCTCTCTCTCTATCTCTCTCTCCGTCCTTATCTTCTCTCTATCTCTACTATTTATACTCTCTCCTCCTCCTCTCTATCTCTATTATTTATACTCTTATATTATTTCTTTATTAGTATCGTCTTTCTATAGCGTCCTCTTAAAGCGTTTAGGCTTCCTAAGTATTTAGGTTTCTAGAGAGTATTTAGGCTTCTAGGAGAACTATTGTTAGGACGGGGGTCCTGATAAGGTTGGATTGGATGGGAGTGATAAGCACGGCACAGTGTACTGCATACAACTGTGTGTGGATTGATTGATAATATAATCACTGGAGAGCTCTGGTATCGCTCTCCTGTGATCCTACTTCTATTGTGCGGCTTATCTAAGCAGTTACCCGATATATCGGTGCAACCTTTCTCCGGCCCGCCTGCGGGCAGGCCCCGTAGCATATAGAAGTGGACTCGTATGGTAGTCCTCTGGTCCTTAGGCCCTCCTACGGGCCTTCTATAGACGTGTCGTAACAACTATCTATTATACGCGCTTATTATAGCTCCTATAGCCTTTGTTAGGAGGTAATAGGCCAGGTAAGAAGGTAGTAAAGTAAAAGGGAGAGTTAAGTAGATTGGATATGAAATGGTTCTGAAATGGAGTTGATTTCGATACTATAGATCAATATGATGCATATTGATAACAAAACTAATTCTTAAGGAAGGAAAGAATCCAAAAGGATAGGGATTCTTCTTCTTCCTTATTATAGGGAAGTAAGAGTAAGTGAGCTATTCATTATGAGCTCACTTCTCGTATATCACTCGTCATAGACTCACTCTAGTCAAGTCTAGAACTCACTTCAATCTTGATACTAAATCAGAAGTGATTCAGTACCATTTCGGGATATTTCATGATTTCTGCCTTAAAAAATAGGTAGGCATCTTTTCTTTCTTAACAACTATCCCCTCTCTTTCCATAGAATCGACCTCGATTCTAGATAAAGAAAATGTTTTTTGAAGTAGGTAGAAGTTCCAAGAAGATATATCAAAGGACTAACTGCCTTCTGCATCGGAATGGTAGGGGATATGGCCGATTTTAACCTTATATTAGACTGGGACTTTCGATCGAGGTTAAAGCGTGTAGTGATTATTGGCGTTTTCTTGTCTTTTCGAATTTTCTGATCAGGTCTGGTGCATTGATGCTTGATCTTGGCACCCATTGATTATATTCAGAAGGCCAACCTTTCCATTTTAGTAAAAAGTGGTCTTCTCCTTTAATCTTCTTCTTTTCTTTCACTTCTTCCTAGACTGCGACATCGCCCGTCCATGGGCCTTAAGGTAAGGCCCATCGCCCGTCCACGGTGGGCCTTGGGCGTTTTGGGTCTAGGTACGCCCGCCCATTTTTGTCCATGGGCATTGCCCACAATGGGCTGGGCAATGCCCACTCGCTTAATTTTACATTAAATCGCCTAAAATGGACGCATAACTTGCTGAGTTATCAGGATAAATTACTGTTTTTTACCCATGTTTTGACAACAATATGTTCGATCTTAGTATTATTTAGAAAGCTGGAAGAAATTTTTTGAAACGGTCCTGTATAAACTTTCTACTAGTGTTCTTATGATGAATTATTATCTTAATAAGTCATTAACTTTTATAGGTAAGTGGTTTCGCTAAAATGAGGTTAAAGTTATCTGTAATGGGTAGAAATATATATTTACATATAGTAAGAGTATTATATAGTTAATCGAAATTATCTAAATATTTGAGAAAATCTAACCAGCTATTTATTTTAGATATTATGGAATATAAATGATTAATCTAAATTAATTTAACGATTTCCTAAAATAATTTTACTGGAATTCATGTAAGAAGTTATGTTAATCTTGATTTCTAAATAGTTCATGGAAAAAACTTTTTTTCTGAAGGCCGCGGGGTATTGGGGTCAGCTAAATTTTGAAGAAAAATGGGCCTTTGGGCAATGCCCATGGGCACGCCCATGGGCATTTGCTCTTCTAACCAATGAGCATATAGTATTATAGTGGGTCTATACCTTATTTTATGATAGATCACCTCTACTTCGAATTTCCCCCCTGATACTGGCATGTCCTTGTTGACTACCTTAAGTCAAACTAATCAATTATTGTAAGGTACGCCCTTCAAGAATTTCTCATCTCTAAGTCTCTATATGCCTTCATTCCTTCACCCCTTACATTTTGGCCAGTTTTGTCTTAATTATGTCACATCCTAATACTTACAACGCTGGCCCGTCATCAGTAACCGCAAGTGACTATCCAGACCTTCTTTACCTACCTGACGCGCCTTTATGTTTTGATGATAATCTTAACATAACTCTCCAAAATAGCCAACCGACCGCTACCTCAGTACCTGATTCTGAATTCCCATTACCAATATCAGCGCCATCCTCTCTCCAGCGAGTTGGCCCCGACCGGAGGAAGCTATTCGTTCTATTCAACACGATGAACAACCATACAAAACAAGAATTCATCAAATGGTGGCTGACAACAATGCATGGTAGCTAGTCAGAGACACAAGACAATATACGTTGGGAAGCCAAGCATATTTCAGATGCCTGGAAGCACTTCGACCAAGTTGCCCATCATATTACTGGCGAACCGATGGTTATGTGCCGGTTATGCGGGACGATACTTCCCCATCCACACCATAAGAAGAGCGGTACTAATATAATGAAGCGCCACGCTTCTACGGAAAAATGCCGGAAGGGAGCTAAGAGCCTAGCAACCCAACCAACCATATAAGCGACAATGAAACATGCAGTAGTAAGGTTATCTTTACTTAGCTCTAATTACCTCTACTAATATTCATACTTACTAGACCATTAATCCATCGACCCAAAGTCCATTCTCCACCGATGAATGGGAACGAGAGCAGATCGAATTCATTACTGCTTTTAATCTTCCCTTCCGAAGCCTTGCGCGAAGGCAACTCACATCCCTTATTAAAATGGCCTAAATGGCGCCATCTGAACCTCCTTTACTTCATCCACGAACTGCCTAGCGCCGGCTACAGAAAATAGTCCAGGAAGAGCATCATTCAATTCTCTCTACCCTCCCCCTAAACGCAAAGCTCTCTATCGCACTTGACTGCTGGACTTCACCCTCTAAACACGCCTTTATGGCAATCACTGGCTACTTTATTGATCAGAACTGGAACTACCGCGAAATCCTGCTTGGATTTGAGCCGCTTGATGGACCACATTCAGGGCTCAATCTAAGTAATGTCCTCATTGAGCTATTCAGAAAGCATGATATTACTAGCCGGGTTCTCGCAGTTACATCCGACAATGCTTCGAATAATACCACTCTAGTGAAGGCGGTTCAGGAGTCAATTGATTCTCTTTAATTACCAGGTAACCCAGTTATTGTTCGTATCCCTTGTCTCGCCCATGTGATCCAGCTTAGCCTTCGTGAACTACTTGGGTCTGTTAAAGCCGATCCACAAAATGATGAGGTAGATAAAACTATCTCTGATGTTCAAGCGCAAGCCCGCGCCCTTCGCGCAACCCAAAGCCAGAAGGCGATTATTTCAACTCTTATGAAGGTAAGCTATCTACTCTACTTCTTATTAAATTATACTTAATCTCTATTAGATCCGTGGTCTTGCTGTATATATTAACCACAGCCCTCAACGTCGTGAAACATTTCTAAGCCTCCAACCTCAAGAACCAAGGCTTATTCCAATACAAGATGTCCGAACTCGTTGGAATTCCACCTTCTTAATGCTTCGTCGTGCGAAGCGTATATCGAAATACTTCAATCTATACTGTGAGCATATTGAGCGACCTGAACTGAAACTCAATAAGTCAGAATGGCGGCAGATTGATTATCTTCTTTTTATCACCGAGCCTTTCTATCGATTTACTACAGTCCTTTCTAAAACAAAGGATGTGACTGTGCATAACGTTTTTCGGGTATACAACGCACTTTTTGATCACTTTGAGAAGTCAATTGAACGGCTTACACCAAAGAGTATCCCTTGGAAAGTGGCCATGCTAAATGCTCTTCATGCGGGCATGAAGAAGCTCTCAGTATACTACACAAAGACTAAGGAGATCCATGGAAGTCTTTACGCTATTGGCACAATTCTAGCGCCACAGCAGAAGCTTAGCTTCTTCTCAAGCAAGACATGGGGTAGGTCCGAAGATGACACGGACTGGAGCACATACTACAGGAATGAACTTCATAATTTCATGAAGCCCTATGCCCAGCAAATCTCTCAAGTCCAGCCACAGCAAGTTGATCAACTACAAGGGCGGTGTCCTAATTTGAGTGCTCTTGAAGATCTATTAGGGTATGGATCTCAACACCCATCTGAGCCAATTACAAGCTTAGATCGTGAGCTTAACCAGTATCTTGACACCCGTGAGTACAATCATTCTATATCACTAATATGTCACCCAAGAACTCATAGTCTATTTAGCAAGGAAGCAAGTCAACCCTTTACTTTTTTGGAAAGAGTATGAACAGGAATTACCTATCCTTTCAAGTGTTGCTCGGGATATTCTCTCAATTCCTGCGACTGGTGCAGGGGTTGAGCGTCTATTTAACTCCGCACGCGACGTCTGCCACTATCGGCGTGGGCAACTTAATCCCGCAACAATTCAGGACATCATGATGTTTCGGTGTAAATCGAGGTTTGACTTTGAGACTGAGGAGTATGAAGAAGATACTCCACTTATCACAGCACAAGAGGGAGATGAACGGAAGGAGGCCGAGCTTACTGGCGAAGAACCTGAGCCTATTAGTGAAGGTGAGGACTCTTCTGATGATAAGGATATAAATGATCCTGTGACAGTCATTGAGGATGAGTATATGATGGAAAGCCAGCAGGTTGCCCCTCTTCCTTCTTTATCTAGTATAGTGGTTCCTACTATGTCAGTTTCAATAGGTAAAAGACGACAGCGTAGTGTCTCGGTTGATTCTAATGATGAGATAAGCCCCCATCTTCCTTCTTATGAGGATGATAGTGGCACTCAGAGACGCGCTGGGCTACGAGGTGCAAGGAAGCGAACTAAACCAGACGACGATCAATGGACGTACCATTAATGTAAATAATGAATAGTTTTACAATTTACCAAGAGTTCAAAATGATCATTTTCATAATAAATTGTGTAATTCTAATACTAAAAAATACAGAAGAATACTACATAAATAATGCAAGTCACGGGGTTACTGACTTTCGCTGCCAAGAAAGGCCCATGGACGGGCGTAGTGGGCGTTGGGCGTTGGGCCCTACCCCCTAGGCCCGTCCATGGGCAGGCCCACTATGGGCATTGCCCGCTTACATAATGTCCATGGGCATAGCCCACCCGCCCGTCCATGGGCGATGTCGCAGTCTACTTCTTCCACTTCCCATTCGTCCTCATCTTCTAGTGGTGGAAATGGCATAAAATCACTCTATTCTTGCTTTCGATTCATCCAGGGTTCCAGTAGAGAGACATGGAAGACATTGTGGATTTTATCATATTTTGTAGGCAGAGCAATTCGGTATGCTTGTTGACCAATTGGGTCCAAAATTCTGAATGGACCAATAAATTTAGGTGCCAGCTTCTTTGATGATACCTTTAACCTCAGATTTTTGGTTGAGAGTGAAATAAGGTCTCCTCGCTTGAAGGTTATATTCTGGTGCTTTTTGTTATATTGATTTTGGTGTGACCCGAGCGGCATTTTACCGTGTATCTCGATTAGATGCGGCACGCTCAATGGATTCAGTTGCGCTAATTTCTTGGCGGTAGAGCCGGGAAACAATTGGCTAGAGTGCATCTGTTAATCTAATTTCGAGAATGACTGTGAGGAAACTTTAAACATATTCATCAAAAGAATATGCATCGCAGTTACTGTAAACTTACTTCACACAGCAATGTTCATGTCGCTATCGGTGTTCAGAAGCGGTTTTCGGTGATTCAAAATTTGGTTGTTTTCAGTTCGGTCGCCTTCGTATTAATCAAACAATTCGCCACATTTAAGTCACCGTTCTTGCACAAAAATACACCTAATGGGCCAATTAATGAAATCAGTAACCTGAATGGCCACTATCTTTGCCCCTGCTGGAAGATAAACTTTTGCATGGCTGGTATATAAATGAAGTCTCCAGTCGGATGACAGGGCTTATTACGAGTTCGACCACCGCCTGCCTAGAAGCTCGGTACTCAGAGCCTGGCTCTTTCCAACAACATGGAACGGCATGGTAATTTGTCCCCAATCCCGAAAGTTTCTACATTTCACTTCCCTTGGTCAACCGCGGAACATCTCTATTATCAAGTTGATCAGTCAATCAAGACGGAGAAGCGAGATTACGACGAATCTTCCCAAGATACAAATGTAGAAGCGGAGGTTTTCGCTTCAGTGGACTCTTTCTCAAGAATCCAAGCGCCTCAGGAATTAGCAATGCACCTTCTTCGAAACAGTTGGAGTATTTTCAAAGACCTCAGGCTTGATGATTGGATAAAGTATGTTTTGGGAATGCCATGCACAGCCATTAGCCTATTTGAGGCTTATCACAGAAAGCTGGGTCTCTCCATTTGCTCTTTCCTGCAAAAATCCCCCGGAGATGTCGTTATATTTCAGGAAGCGGCGAAGGTATCTTGCGATCGCCGAATTCAGCCCTAGATTCTTGCTCAGTACTGATACGCAACAGTCAATTCAACCAATTGATCGATTCCTGTACACTACTCTCTCACATGCACTCTTAGCGGTTGAAAATGAGCGACCTTTCCATAAGCCCCCAATGTACGCTGACCCTATTACTGGTCCACTAAAGGGATTGCTCGGTCAGCCGGATAAAGCCATCATCCGGCGGATCAAAATCCTTGAGAATCGCTACACACGATACAGGTCTGGCGCTGATATTGCAGGCGGCTTTAGTTTTCAAGTTAATACAGACTTCTTCACGGCTTTGAGTGAACAGACAGCCACTACCATAGCCTGGAAAATGACGGAAGATGCGCTGAAAATCTTCGGCAAAATCAGCATCTATGGCTTGATGTATCATGATGACCAATTACGCCAGTTGGCAACACAATGGGATCAGATAAATCATAACGTGGAAGAGATTGCAGCCGCGGGGTGTCTGGATGATAGTCTGCGAAACGTTGCGTGGGTAAGGATTCTTCTTGTTCCTCTATATGTAGCACAAGCTCACAAAAAATAGAATCTATATCGCTTGAAGAATCATTTTTGTCTCTGTGCTGTGCTCGGTGGAATGGCGCAAGCAAAGCTTCAAGTCGAGAGCACCCTTACTGGATTCGTCGATGCGAAACAAAATTATCGCCAATATCGACTACAACTGCACATTGAACCTTCACTGCCGTTCTTGTACCCTTTCATTGTTGAGCTCCGGAGGGGACACCGTGAAGTTCTGAAAGATATATTCAGTTTCCTTCCGTACGAGCAATTCTTACGCGTTGTTAAAGAAGACAATATTGCTCATAAAGATGGAAACCTACGCATCAAAGACTTGGGAAGTTGAGGCCGAGGACGTTGTTGTTTTTCTATCTTAATTATTTATAGGAATCCAAGTAAGCCACCAAAGCGTAAACCATGGCAATGCCACCCATTGTATTTCCCATTTCTTTGCCATGAACGTGTAAGCAACGACGCCATATGGGCCATAAAGCCTTCAGCCAGCTATTGCTCCTTGCATAAGGAGTCAAGCTCATCATGGATATGGTTTTAATAGTCTGAACGCGTAGGTCGCGACCGCTGGAGACAGCAATGGAAGGGTCACGACCAAGAACCTGCGTTCGCTTATAGAAAGCCTGAAGGAAACCAGCACCTACCACACCACAGTGGTTGCGGTAATGTAAGCAGAGTTCTATGACCCGATTAGGATCAACGTACCTTCAATATCGTGGATCAAAACTTGCGAGGAGAAATCCAAGCTCTCCGAGCGCCGGTCGACGCCCTTCCGACGGCACCCTCGATGAGCTCATCGGCTGCCGTGGCGTCTAAGACGACCGATGAAATTACTGGATCAACAACAAGACGGTAAGTTCATAAAAAGAAAATCTGCGTCCGCATCAGCACTTTCAACCTACTTACTTTGGCCACCGAGACGAAGGCAGTGAGGGAACACTTTCGGCCAGTAACTTCCCACGGCGGTCGCCAACACCATATCCGCACCAGCTTGTCGGTCGCGCCGTCTACCCAAGACCCTCAGGCGGCCGGTAAATGTTGATAACATACAGTAATTCTCGGAATTGGCTTCACAGATACACTTTTGCCAATTGTTACCTATCCCCACCAGCAAGGCTCGAGCGTGGAGCAATCATTGAGCGGGTCGAATCTAACTGAGGGACAAAGAAAAGCTCCCGGAGCGGCGTTTCACAGTGTATCTCAATTAAATGCGGCACGCTCGAAGATTCAGTTGCGCTAATTTCTTGGCGATGGAGCCGGAAGAGGATTGGGAAGAGTGTATCGTCCCAATCCAATTTCGAGAATGACAGTAAAGACCCAATATGTTATGCGATTCAAGAGCTCACAGTTGGTCGAGGTGGACGACAACAGGGAATTTATTGAAGGCAGAGGCTTCCTGGACTAAAGCACGAGTTGGTTAGCTGATCAGGGAAGATTGCGCCATCAAATTCTGGTTGAGTCGCAATCAACACCCATGAGATGACCAGTACTCAATCTTGCATTCCATCATCTTCTTCCAGGTTAATCCATCTTACCTTTTTACCCAGTAGGCCATTTTATATGGAAATTGAGTTGAAAAGAAGCAAAATCATTGAAAGTTCAAAGTAGTGTATTTAAGTGCAGGAAGAGAGAAATGAGATCTTTCTGAATAACCAGTGAACTCCTCAATACGATATCAATTTTTTTGGAAGTTTACGTCTCGCTTCCAGATAATAAATTCACAATTTCAATTGGCCAGCGATGATGACAAACTCCTAGTCACACAAGTGACTGTAGAGGCCGATCAATTGGCGGAGCTTTATCGGCATTTGAAACATGCCTATATCTCGCAAAGCATACAATACCGCAACTTGGCAGCCAAGCACCATAGTCTTACCATCACAAACATACGACTATATCATGAGCAGCAAAACATGAGGCGCCAGTTCGTGAACGAAGATTTACTGGTAGCATTCTATCAAAATGCATTCCAGAGTCTTCGGACAAGGTTATCTGAGATCTTGCGCAAATGCGAGGCCCATGCTTAGTGGTCGTTCCGAAAGAATTGACGTAGGTCTACTAAGAAGCGGTACATAGCTCTATCATCTTATAATGCATTTAGACACTACTAATGCGTGTTCTCTACCAATGAAAGTTGAAATACCCGTTGGAATTGTGGTTTTGATTGCCTCTTATGCTATAATGTAACAGTGGCTGGAATAATTGTTTAGTGCGACTGAAACGTTTTATCAAACCTCTTAATTTTTCCAGAAGGAGCTATACAAACATAACCATTGCAATACAATAGCCGATATCATGTTCCAACACCTATCATCTGACCTTCCGTTTGTAATTTGCTTTCAGACACTACAGATTACAGTTCCATCTGAGTACCAGACAATTTTAATCAATTAGAGAAAATGAAGATCGGTGAAAGCCTTGCACCTAACGGTAGGCATATGCATTTATTAGGAAAGATTTGCTAAGTGCTTTGAATGTTGGGGTGCGAAGGGAAGGTTGAGTGAACATGGTAAAACGGCAGAGAATGCTCAGTGACAGACAATGACCTATGCATATCCCGACCGGGGACTTTCAGCGATTCCAGTGTTGAGATAAGAAAAGAATGCACGAAATACCGAACGACGCACAAAGCCTGCGCTGACCCGCTGACTATTCCAAGCTCTCAAAGACTCTCTGGAAAGGGCAAACCTGTCCGCTTGTACGGAGTCTGTAAAAGGTTTCCCAGATCACCTCTCAGTCTCGACCTCGTCTTCATCCCCGGGTGGGAAGTCACATGACAGTGGTCGTGGCAGGTCCATAGCCTCGCTCATAAGATCTATTTCACCTCCAGGAACTTCAAAATCGTAGCTTCTGGCTACTTGATGGCGCTCATTCGACGGTACACCAGAGTGCACTTCATAACCGCCCTGAGAACTTCCTCTTGGCAGATCTGGCCGTGATTGTGCGAGAGGTACCTCGCGTACTGAGTCACTTTCACTCCGTCTCGTTGCCATTGAAGGACGTGAGCCTGGTCGTTCTCCCCGAAAGCCACGACGACTCGGATGATCCCATAACTCGAACTCGGCTCAGATACTCTTGGGTACACACCACGTATCTACAGCAGAACGCAAGATGGTTAAGCGCAGGAAATACCTCTCATGCTGTGCTTGAATGGTACCGCATGCGTCTGGACGAGACCAGTGACGACATGCAATCCTTCACGGCCAAACATGGCACTATTCTTTAGGCAATGAAACCGCTAGACCAAAATGCACTATAGGCAACAGTCTTAGTCTATACGGTTATTTTTCGACTTCGACATCAAATAGTAGTAAATAATCATCTCGAGGCCAAGGAGTTTGCCCAAAAAATAATGCAGATTTTGGAAAAGGAGATTCCTCGACTGAAAAATCACCAGCCCGCTGAGAGCCAGTCCATGTCTGATTCGCGGTCGCCACCAACCTCACCGATATCAAACGAGCCTTCGCCCATTACAACCCCCTCCCCCTCTCCCCCTAGCAGCTCTGGGAGCCAGGCGTCTGTCATCAAGCTGCAGCAGGACGAGGAGGTCTCATCACCCGGGAGGCAGATTTCGCGGAAAAGAAGAACCCAGTCAGCCCCTTCAGTGAGTACAACAGACCTGAAAAACTTCCCAGGCGCATACTAATGGTGTGAGTAGCGAATCCCTTCGAGATCGTCGCCCCCTTCTCTGTTTTTAAGTGACGGAGAATCCGACAACCATGATAGTCAAGGCGCTGAGCCAGAAATGCATAATCAAAACGCAGGTCAAGATCAGGGAGGCGCATATATGCAGATGCCACCTTTTGGACCACCAAAACTGGTTTCTCGCACGTCCATTAGACGACCCTCTCCTGATCGTCCCGATTCATCAAGCGATGGATTTGACGAGCAACGAACAATGCATCGTGGTAGCTCTCATCCAGCTCGAAGACGGCAGAACAACAGCAAAATATCTGAATATGGCGATGGAGGTGAGGTAACTGTTACTCATAGAACAGGCAGTATTGGTCTGCCATCAGGGAGGTGGAAAGGAGAATCGAGGCCGGATCAGTAAATAAATGTTGAGCCATGAGATGGGAATAAGCTTCTGCGTCTGTCAAGTGTCCGCCCACTTGTCGATGAAATGGATTAACCACACCGCAGAAAAGGAGGAGAAGGAGAAAAGGTCTCCCAGCAGATCATCAAGTTACTTGGCGCAAGGTGGCCTTCCCCACATAATTTGTAGAGATCCACCATAGGATTCCATAGAATTCCATGGGCTTTTTTTTCATACGCGTAATGTAATCTTATGTCGCATATTACTGTAAGACACACGGCGCACTTTACTGAGCCCCTCAGTTTAACGAGCCCCGCTTATAAATGATCTGCGCTAAGGCCTTGGCGGTGGGGCCGGGAAATAGTTTCTCAGTGTTTATCGGTCAACGCGATTTCGAGAATGACTGTAGTAGTATTCTAGAGTCTGTTTAGGAGATTGTGGGGCTAGTAAACAAAGTATTCCCAGGAACATGTAGTCTGAAATATAGTATTAATTAGTCGGTCACGTAGTAGGCTCTATTACGGCGTAATTAATTGCTGTAAGTTTACAAGGGTGAACGATCATATTGATGATACCAGCACTTTTTTGACGGGGTAATAGGAATAATTTTGAGAGGGGGGATGGCACATAATAGTGACTAGCGTGTTGTATTTTATTGAGGCAGCTTCAAGTTCCTATGCCCCTGGATCCACTTGGGGCATCTAAGATAAGCAGTCAATCGTCATTGGTAGCCGATATTGCAGAGCTCGCCTCATCGACTTTCTTGGGAAAGGCCGGGCGCGTGGGACTACACAGCCACAAGCTACGGGTAGTAAATGAAACAGGGTAGCAAGTAGACTACACACCGAGGGCCTGTAATGGATTTATCTGCTGCATGCGCGGAGTCGAACAGTGACCCGGTGCAAGAAGCGAGAAGCGTGATCATCAGCCCCTTGTCATGGAGGAGACCGGTGTCCGTGCGGCTGATACAAGCGTTGGCAGATACCCTGGCTTGCGGCTGTTATAATACCAAGCGATGGAGCACAAGCGCTCATAAACAGTCAGATGATTGCACCTGAATGACGGGTTGGGCACGGAGGCTGTAACCAGAACGAAGTATTGAAATTTTTTTTTCCGAGCTTCAGTCTGTGTCAGATGATAGGGATCAACACTTCCTGGCAGGTTAGCATCGTTACTAGGCGGCACGTATCCAATATTGATAGTAACAAAGTACCAGCATTAGGTGGGTCACATATTGCCCGCTCTGTGGCCTTGGTTGGCTCTCGGTGGATCCCAGCAAGTGGCGGTTGCAGGAGCCGTCACATCCGCGAGGGCGGTCGCAATTTCGGAAGGGTGAGGTCTATTCCCCCTATGGAGAATCAGGTGTGGACTGGGTACATTCACCAAGCGAACCGCACTGACGGCTGATTCAGCCTGCAGCCACTTAACAATAATTTACGGGTCTATAGCGAAGAACACTAGGTTGGTTGATCCTGTTCGGTTCGTGTTGCGGCTAGAAAAGATGGACGGGGCGCTCCCCGCCGTCACCCATCACCCTCCATCGTCACCCATCGTCACCCATCGTTCCATATCAGCTGATAAGTTGGTTTTCGATCTACTACAATGCCACAGGCAGCCAAAAGACTTCAACCGAGACTAGGGGTCGGCGTCTGAACCATGCTTTCTTTTCCAAGCTAGGGATACACGCGCTGGAAGATGGCTGCGAATGGGGAGGTGACCGGGGGAGAGGGAGACGGAACTATTCATTCTCGATTCACCAGGATCAAATATCTGTGCACAGTGCCTTTGGTGATAGGGCCTGCAGCCTGCATGCGGCCCATGCGGCCCATGCAGCCCATGCAGCCCATGTTTCCATTGACTTGTTCATTTCCCTAGCGGTAAATCGTTGGATGAGAATTACTTTTTGCGCAACACCAGGCAGCCACCCCCGCTTCCACGGGGCGCAGCTGCCAATCGATTACTGGCGGTGATGAAAGGCCTGGGGCGAGGCTGACACGACGGGCGGGCTCGAGTCAATTCGTCCTTTGCGCTCACGCGGGCCGTCCCTTAGTCTCACCTCCAACCAGTTATCTGTTCAACGTTTGATGAGTTGGACGCCGTGTTCAACAGGGCCCGGGTTGGCAACCTAAAGAGGACTATGCAACCGACAGTTCGGGCCAAAATCCCATTGGACGTTGTGATTCGTAGAAGACCCCAGATCATTTCTTTCAATAGGAACATGCCCATGTCGGATCCTAGCGTGTAATTACACGCCCTTTTTGACAGAAATCACGATACAGTGCCTCTTAGTGGCGTGTTTGATGAATGCCAGAGCTTGAGCCTGGCAAGCTCCAAACGTTACCACATGCCTTATAGGTGTGCCTAACAGAAAAGGCCAATCTTTTTACTTTTTTTTTCTAGTGAGATTGAACAGGGAACCATGCCGATGTATATAAAGGCGCTCTGCTCATGGGTCTTCTTTTTTGAAGGACACTCCCACACTTTCATCACCAAATAACTATCAGTTGTTTTGCATCATCGTATTTCAGTTGCACAGAAAAATGGCTACCACTGTGTGGGATCTTCTTCATACCTTTCCTACTACTCATTCTCAGTTTCCCCTAAACGATGGCCGCGCTTCCACATCTAAAAAAGAATGGGCTGACAGACTACACTCGTTTGATATGCGAAACGTTACTTGCTTTCGCCCAACTTTGAAATGGATCGATGGGTTTCTAGGACCCGATCTCGGTCACCAACAACCCTCGGGCATTGACAGTGTTGGTGCTCAAAACCTGGTCTCTCGTCCAAATGCGGTTCGGCAAGCAATCTTAAGCGAAGGCGATGTAGAGCGAGATTTTTACCAAAACTTTGAGCCCGCTTTTCGCCTAGCCTTCTCCGATCTGCCCTTTCTGTGGCCAAGATCGCTGGTAGGGCCGACAGGACCAACAAATACAACTGTAACTGTCGACTACCAGTTGACTTGGCCAGGACATGCCCCGATGCTTGAAAGGGCTGCCATGATAGGGGAATTCAAAAAGCCCCACGTGATCCGTGTGGGTGAATGGAATGGGATTCAGGAAGTCTCACAGCCGACTAAACGTCTGTCAGAATATGAAACGGTAAATTACCGCTAGCATCTGATAGATCATATTTCTTTATTTCTTATATGCAATATTGCGTCACGCTGCAGCTCTGGTGCTGTAACCACCGAGTATCGGCGTATTGGATGTATGGACTCGAGGGTATTTCAACCTGCCCTCGACCGCACTGTTTCTAATCAATCAATCATTTTGATCCGGGATTGGTTCCGCTTGATCTCATTCGTCAAATATGCATACTAGTCCATACACCTTTAGCTGGTGCTGATAACGTCTTCAACGGGAGATGAGAGGGTGTGTAACAAGTCTTCATTTGAATATTCTAAGCTTACTAATCAAAAAAGGTACGCCCATCATTATGACTGCCCTCAAGCCTTTGTCTTCGATTCGGTGCACCTTCTTATTCTGCAGTTCAAAGCCCAACACAAGGAGGAAATTCTGAGCCCAGGCTGCGAAATTGACTGCTGCGTGATACCAAGGGAATTGGCGATACCTGAACAATCCACAATCCAATATGGACTGTACCGATTGGCATGGAGAGGGTGGATGCGTCTCTCAGCGAGTTTGGTAGACGGGGGTGGAGGAGTACGAACGATTAAGCCCGTTGTTATCGACAATATAACCCGAGTATATGAGGGATGGTCAGGAAGGCCCATGTGGGAGGTCCAGCGTGGACATTATGACTTGAATCACCCCTATGGATGGCAACGGCAGTTTGTTCAGGACGAGAGAAACAGGAGATTCGGTTGCTGGATATGGGTATCCCCAGATGGAAGGGTGGTGCGTGATACTGAAGTCTGTTTGCAGTAGTGTCGGCAGCTTGCAGGACGTTGGCCGGGTGACGTGTCAAAACTCAATAAGTTCGCGAATATTTAAATATCTTGGATCGCCTAAAAAATCTCTTCGATAAGTCCAGATTCTTTTTCTTTTTCTATTTATTCTTGTTGCCTTCTTGTCTCAAACCATGAATCAAGATGATGAATCTCTTCCCGGCGGCGGACAAGACACGGGTGCCGAGCTTCCCTTAGTAAGCTAGTTAGCGACTCCTTTTCCCTTCTGCTGCTGACTCTCTCAGAAATTCCGCCTAGATCGCCGGCTTGTCGTTGCAAAAAAGGCTGAATTGCTAGATATACGCTGGCCTACCGTGTGTCGCTTGGAGCTTACCCAACCACTCTTTTTGACGCTGATTCAACCCATCGGTGCTCTTTGCCCTTGGATAAAAGCACGTTGGCCTGAATGGTTTCTACCACCGACGGTCATCCTCAAGAAGCAAAAGGTTGGCTGGAAAGACGAGTTCGTCACCGAAATAGAAGCCTACAAACTCTTGAAACCGATTCAAGGGACTGTCGTTCCATATTTCTACGGCGAAGCGGTCTACGATGGGTCCCCGGCACTTGTTTTTTCGGCTATCACTGGCAGCAATCTAGTCGATCTCGCACGCAACAAGTTTCCTGAAAGCAAGGATCAAGCCTTACAAAAGAGCCTTGAGGATGCCCTAAAAGCTTTAACATCGTATGGAGTCGAGTACAGAGATGAGAGATTGGACAACTTTTTGTGGGCGGATGGCGAGCGAGCGATGATTATTGACCTTGAACAGGTCAAATTTGGTACCACAAAAGTGTGGGAGAGAAGCGACAATCGTGCCACCCCTAATTCTCTTATGCGCGAATTCAGGAGAACACGCGATCCGGACCGCGCACCACGGTATGACATCGATCCTTGGAGTCACCTGCCAGAGTGATGGAATAATTGTCTCAGGCAATCATACTTCGAAACCTTCTATTAAAGAAAATACAATGGCGCCTCTTCGCCATCTAGGACTTTAAGGATGAGGTCGTTTTTTGTTCCTGGGTAATGTCTCGTGCTGTGCGGCTAGTATGATCAGTCGCGGAAATATCTACTCCTCCATCAATTAAACTCTTGGTCGCCGCCGCAGCGAAGCTCAACTGCACAATGTAAAGGAGTACGGCCTCGGTCATCCACTGATGACAACGAGGAGAAGTCCCGCGACTCTTATGCTTCCCATTTTCGTAGGGAGATTTTCAGATTCGAGCTACCAGTTTCTTTCGCAACGCTAAATTCGTTCAACAGAACGAAAGCGCTAAACCAGTGGATAATAAACTGAAAATACTGCCGAGATAATTTTTTTCTTGAGTGTCATGCTCCAGTACACCTGTATAGACCCCTTACTCCTTCCGGGAAATTTTCGTGAAAATTGCTTCATCACTTCCGACCAAGCGAGATTTTGTTCTTCCCTGAGCGTCACCAACAAGCGCCCTTCCTCCAAGGACCAGGGCATGCCCTTTCATTCCAATTTCAGGCGAAAATTAGTGCTTGGCATGTTGGGGCAGCTGGAAGACTTCGGGATATGGTGATTGGGGCACTCATAAAACAACAGAGGAGAGGAGAAACGAAAGGGCATAGGCTTTTTTGGCTGGGATGAATGTTTCAATTTGACTCCAGTTTTGTCATTGTAGTGGAATTGTTGTCTCTCTGTAGACGACGACCATGAGGCGGGATCCACCCTCTACCCAGTGCAGAAGACCCCGACTAGCTCCTCCAATCCAAGCCATTGTATCCAAGACGCGAGGCCACGCCAGTTTCACATCAAGGGGCTGTAGACCACGGTGAAAATTCTCAGTCGCGCCTACCTGAATGATGGGAATCTGATTCTGCAGGAATGAAAGCCGGACCCGAGTCACCAACAGCCTCTACCAAAGCGTACTGGTCTGGATGCTCTGGTGGATAAACATTAGTATGGTTCTCTGATCGCGACTCTATGAGTAGTCCGATATACCTGTAGCCAAAGACGTGCGTCGACTTTGAGGCACATAGGTAACAGTTCTATTCAGGAACCCAGAATCGTGATGCATGTCTAGATCTGTTTCGTGCGTGATTGCGCTATAGCTATCCTCTCTATTTCGATATCAAATTCATTGCGAACTGCACGCACATTAGGATCTTCCCTAGTGGGGGCCAGAAATCCTAGGGACGCATCTAGCCTAGCATCAGAAGCTAGGGTAATCGTCGTTACAGGGGAAGGCAGCCTAGGTAGGGGTGCCTGTGAAAAGGCTCTACCATAACGGCGCTCTACAGTCATTAGCGAAATCTGCTTCCTCCCTGCTCACTGCTTTTCTTCCCTCGGGCCCCACTGCCAAGGCCTTAGCGCATATTCTTTATTGACTGGGCCGCGCTAAATTGAGGGCCGCCGTAAAATGCTCTTTTTCTATTACCGTGGCTATCTATGTTCACCGCACAACATTCAAGGCCCCGGATGTAATATTACAGAGGGAGATACAGTACCATACAGGACGCATTTTACAACGGCCCTCAATTTGGTATGGTCCGATCAATGAATCACCTGCGCTAAGGCCTTGGCAGTGGGGCCCGAGGGAAGACAAGCAGTGATCAGGGAGGAAGCAGATTTCGCTAGTGACTGTACCAGGAGGTGGTGGCTTCGAACGATCTGTGGCTGTTGAGCCCTTTACCTACAACCCAGATGGTACGATTCCCCAGATGAATATGACGAAGAAGGGCGCTCCACAAATTGACACCTTGGACCCATACCGACGCCAGGAGGCAGAGTTGATCGCTTGGAAAGTTGGCGTCTCAACTGAGGTCTGCAGTGAAGGTGGTCTTAATGTCTGTAATATCAATAATGGCGATTACATCAAAGTCGAAGGCGTCAACTTTGGTGGTGGGAAGGGCGCCAAGTCTGTTGAATTTCGAGTCGCCTCGGCTACAAGCGGCGGCACAATCGAGATGCACCTCGGCAGTACGGACGGCACTCTTCTTGGAGCCTGTACTATTCCGAGTACTGGGGGACGGCAAACATGGACCACAGTGTCCTGTGCTGTCAGTGGCGCAAAGGGAATTCAGGATCTGTACTTCGTCTATACCGGCGCTGGCACTGGGGATCTGTTCAATGTCAACTGGTGGCGGTTCAGCAAGGGCAACCATTGAAAGCCTAGACCAACCTCCTGAGCAGTAGGAAATTGGTCAATTGATATACTCGCCCAGAACCAGTTGGGCGTCCTCCACAGTCAAATTGTCCCAGAGTCAAATTATCATTTTCCTTCCCCCTCTCAACTTCTTCCTAGTATTATCCACTACCACGATGCCTAAAGTATCTAGAGAAGTTGAGGCCAACCCTCGAATCCAGGACGTCTTACAAGCCTATCATAGTCGTGGACTCGTGGCAAGCCAAAAGGACGCGTTGATGATCGCCAATTTAATTCAGCGCGCCCTGGGCCAAAAAAAAAAAAGGTGCTGGATAAAGCCCAGGAGCAGGCACTTCTTACCCGGGGCAATCATTCTTGAAAATGAAATTGCACCTCCAACCCTACGGGAACTCGAGACCTGTCCAAACGAGATTTTATGGCGAGGTAGTTCCAACTGACTCGTTAGCAAGAATTGGGCTGGCCGCTTCTTTAAACGCCTCCTCCCCAACTACTATAGTCTTATTAAGCAGAAGACAATGGAAGGATAAGACGTGGTGCGCGAGAATCAGTGTGAATACTTTCGGAACTAATGGTAATAAGCTATAAGTCTAATACAAGAGTTATCGCTGAAGAGTCGTAGACTTCCGCAAAGCCAAACTTGGGCCCAAGACCTCGACCCGAAACCCAACCCGGACCCAACTCGGACCCAGTAGTGGGGGGGCCCCAAGGGCAAAAATAACAGATAGCAAATAATGGAATCTCCTGGTTAAACGCGGGCAATCTGCACAGGGGATGGTGGGTTAGGATACATGAAATTGATGGTCGATAGCAACGAGCGAAGGTCAACAGGCAGAGAATGGCAGCCGCTAGCTGCGTTCGAACGGGCCATCACTTTTAATATCATAGGTGCATCTATCATAGGTGCATCACTGCACTCAATTTTTCTCAACCTTCTTACTCCGGAACGATTCACAAAGTTGACTCCCGCCCCTGTTTCACAAAACCCGTCCATTATTTATGTACCTCAATCTCCGGCATCTCTTTCTCTCGTACTCAGTCATCCGTCATGAATTGGAATTTGTCATTGTTCAAGTCAAATTGCTACTGCCCTTGCAACTTTCAAGGCCTCCTGGACGCGCTCAGCTTTGGCTATCAAGTCGTTCCTTCTGCTTGCCGTCATAAAATTCTCGCCTGCAAGTTCCGCCAATTGCACCTCGCTAAGGTCGCCTATCAAGTCAGGCGACAGAAATTCCACAGGTCCTTCAGCACCTAATATGTGTCTTTCTGTGATTTGGATGACGACGTTATCAGTGAACCGCTTAATGGCTACTTTGTAGTAGGCTTTCAGCATGTCATGGATATCGTAGACTGCCTGGTCATCATTGCTGAGATGAACACCCTTCATAACTTTCCCCCTGTCGAAAGGTTCACCATCAACAAGACCAAGACCCTCGAGTCTCGCTAGGACTCGTTCTCGACGGATAGAGGAAAGGGTGTCCGCATAATAATGATTCACGGTCTGCAAAACACCACCTCTCTCATCATTGAGGATCTGTTGGAGACAATCGAGCGCTTGGCGCTTATTTTCTTGTTCTCGGGGTGAGAGAAGCGCTCGGAGATTTGCTCTCACTTCGTCATCTGGAACAATCAATTCCAGAACATGGTTGTTGAAGTCGCGGACTTTCTCCGTAATAGTGTTGATATACATATTTCCGAGAGATTCCCAGGGGCTAGACTGTTGACGGAACATGTTCTCTATCACGACTGGGTTGACAACACCAGGGAGTTCCGGTCCTCGGGAGTCGATGTAATAGCGCCGAATCCAGTCATATATATTCTCAGTTTCTTGTTCTTGTCGCTTGAAGTCGGAATCAATCTTTCCTTGAATCGTGCGAAATATCTTCGCATGGCCCTTGCGCGACATCAGCAGTGCGAACTGGTCATTGACTTTTCGCACAAGCATTCGGAGCTTGAGTGGGCTCTGAGCATCTAAAGCTTCATCGTAGCTCCAATTCAGCGCCTTGTAAACTTGTTTTTGATACTCACCTATAAGGCGCATCAAAAATCGTCTCTGGTCTGCGGCCGATTGACGGGGAAGGCCCAGAAGTTCCAAGTCCCTTTCTGTCTCGCGTAATAGACTTTCGATATCTTTGATGACAGCTGGAAACTCAGAGCGGATATGGTCATAGAGGAGGTGACCCAAAAAACCCTTGAGGGCGTCGATGCCGACCCTGTCTTTTTGGAGTTCCTTCCAGGGATGGGCCTGCACGAAGAAATCTCTTTCTATTTGGTGCCGCCCATCGACAGTCACGCCTTCATTGATTTCCTTCGTGGAGCGGTTTCGCACTACAAACCACCCGTGCGTGAGCTTTTCCACTTGGTTTTTTGCAATGCGCAACACCTCATTTACCGTTAGTAAAGTCCTTCATCTCGGCTGAAACACGTACCCCATCTTCATCTCCTTCCTGGAGAGCATCGCATTTGGTGATGATTCCGACTGTCCGTTTTCCGACTGGATCAGCGGCACGTGCCATAGAGAAGCTAATAGGTTTCAGCACTTGTTGTTAAAGATGCCTGAAAAATTCCTTACACTTCTTGGTTGGCCAGGTTGTTCCTAGCATCCATGACGGCCCTATAGAATGAAAGTGAGTCGACGAGATCTCTTAACACCTTTGTTTAAGTACACTTGACTCACAAAATGATGGTAGTCAAGACTAAACCTAAGAGTGTAATTCGCTGTCCCCTTCCGATATGGTGTAGTGGCTAACATCGTCGTCTCTCACACGACAGCCGGGGGTTCGATTCCCCCTATCGGAGTTTATTTTTTGTTTTGTTTTTGGACACCCACTACTGTATGTCTCTCGTTCTTTTTTTGTAATAAAGTCCACTTGCTAGCCAACACGGGCGCCCCCCACGTTGATCCACAGAAAATGACGGTCATAGTATTAAAGCTATAAGAAGAGGGGGAACGCACTAGTCCTGCATGATTATTTCAAGCTCCCCATTCTCTCTCAAGAACACACCACCACAAACATAATCCCAACATTAACCTACAAAATGTCTACATCCGTATTCCTCCAAGCGCATGAGCCCCGTGCCCGTGAACTAGATCTACTCAACAAAGTAGCCGTAATCAGCGGTGCGTCCCGCGGCATCGGACGAGCAATCGCCTTTAACCTCGCATCAAGAGGCTGTTCCATCCTCGGAACCTGCACCAGCGAAAAAGGCATCACAGACATCTCGTCAACCCTCGACGCCCAAATAACAGACCAAGCTTTCCAAGGCACATCTCGGACGAGACCCGTAAACTTACGGATCAAAGGCCTGATCGCCGATATATTCTCCCCCAGCTGTGCAAGCACCATCGCCGACGAAGTTAGCAGAAGCTTCGACGGACGCGTTGATATTTTCATCAACTGCGCTTGCGATCCTATGCCCGGTACAATCGGCGAAATGGACGTGGCCGAAATCCAGCACAGTTTATTCGGTAACATACAGACGCCAGTGCTGATAGTTGAGGAATTCGTTCGGCGAAAGTACTTCCAGCCGAATAGTCGCATCATCTATATTTCGTCTATCCGGTCATGTCTACCGTGGAGTGAACAGCTTATGTACGCAGCTGGCAAATCCGCTGGTGAGTCACTGTGTAGGACTTGGGCTCAGGCTTTCGGCGGGAAGGAGGAGAGGTATGCTTTTATGGCGGGGACTACTGCGAATGCTGTGATGGTTGGCTTGACAGAAACAGAGGCGGTTGTCAATTGTGGACCGGAGGCTGTGCAGCAATTTCAGAATGAATTCTTTCCGACTCAGAGTATACCGCGTTTTGGGCAGCCGGATGATGTGGCGGATGTGGTTGGGTTGCTTTGTGGTGCTGATGCACGGTGGATTACGGGGTCTGTCATTAGTGCTAGTGGAGGTTGTGTTAAAATTGGTTGATGCCGTGGTATTCCATAGGTTCTTCTTTTCGACAATATGATTGCATTCTGCTTCTGAGTCATGACCTTGGAATTATTGAATGGAGTAGGTAGTTACCGGGCTTATTGGTGCACCAGAGAGTCAGATCATGCAAAGACTATACACATTCAGAGACACATTGTCGGGTAGGCCTGAAGAGGTCTAAGAAATAATTGAATCGAGGATAGAATTCACGCGGGCATGTGCGATATCGGGGGACTTTCGTCCTACTACTCCCGTACTGAATATTCTTAGAATGTTTTCCATTGGTCTCGTGCTTCCCAGGCTGTACAAAATGGACTTGCATTTCGTTTGTTATGACGGCTACAACCGGAGCGAAACGAAACATGTCCAATGGGAATTCGAGGGTTAGAAAAGAGGTACATAGCTGTTCCAATTGCATTATTTTTTAAAGTTTATATTTCCCGTGATAGGTGCTGACAGGGAAAGACCGGAGCTCTGTACATAGTTTGAGGCATTCGGACGAGAGTCTCCCGATCTCCACTTATTCGCGTCTAGAAGGAAGGTTGATCATTGTCGAAGTTTATTTAGAATTTCGAAATTTTCAGTGAGACTACAATTTCTAGTGAACATAGTCATTGTCTCTTATTTTTTTGTTTCCAGCCTTTTCAACTGATTTATTCCTGTGCGAGGTAGACCATTCTATATGATCGGCGAAAGCCACAGTAGCGTCTGAACATTGAAATAAAGCCCGAAGCCCGCAAATCAAAAACGTCATTGTGCGATCAAGATCCGCATACCCCTCCCGAAATCGCAGTTCACCGGCCACTGAAAATCTCCAGTGAACGGATAGAATCGGAGAAATGACAACATCGTGTCCCAAGCAATTGTTGGGATGGCGGGGTAACCACGTATAAAGTTCGCTGCCCCTCATCTTTTACTGCTCTTCTTTCTTCTCCTTCATCCACTAAATCAGCTTCGCAAGACTTAAGCAATTGAACAAGACCAACTCAGTAAATATGAAACCTTTGAGCCTGGTCCGCCCGAGCTAACCATAAGTTCAGATCTTCACAAGTACATACTGCCCCCGCAATCTTGTGGGAAGCCATGGCTCCGCTTTGGCTGTGCATATTGTCCTTTAGGGATCAAGGTATCTCAGGTAACTTCTGGGCGTTGTGCCGGTGTTCGTTCCTGTGTCGTTGGCATTACTTCTCAACTCTCCTAAGATAAATATCTACGAGCAGACGAGGAGCAATGTCAATGGCGTAGGTTCGTTCTGAGAATATACGGTCAAAACTTGATCTGGATAATACCAGCGAAAGGATCATGCCTTCCCCCTTCTCTCCCTTTGTTGTATAGCATACTAACAAAGGCTCCAAGTCACCCCGACTTGATCCCTAACCCACAATGTCTCCCCCCGCTGCTATCTTTGAGCGTACTGTCGCCCCTGTTGCCATCAAGGGCAAGGTTGTCGTCCCCGAGGCGACTACTACCACCTTGACCGGCCAGGGACAGACCCAGCTTCTAGACCAGTTCGGCGGCAAGTGGGATGAGTTCAAGTTCGCCCCTATTCGCGAGAGTCAGGTCTCTCGTGCCATGACTCGTCGCTACTTCGAGGATCTGGACAAATACGCTGAGAGCGATGTTGTCATCGTTGGCGCTGGTTCCTGTGGTCTGAGCTCCGCCTATGTGCTCGCCAAGGCCCGTCCAGACCTGAAGATTGCTATCGTTGAGGCTTCCGTGTCTCCTGGTGAGATGGCCTCTCGACGATGAGATCAGTACTGGATACTTCACTAACTCAGTATTAGGTGGTGGTGCCTGGCTCGGCGGCCAGCTCTTCTCCGCCATGATTCTCCGTCGTCCTGCCGATGCTTTCCTGACAGAGCTCGGCGTCCCCTTCGAGGAGGAGCCCAACAACCCGAACTTCGTGGTCGTCAAGCACGCCTCCCTGTTCACTTCGACCCTTCTGTCCCGCGTTCTGGCCTTCCCGAACGTGAAGCTCTTCAACGCTACCTGCGTTGAGGACCTGATCACACGTCCCGATGGCACTGACAAGATTCGTCTGGCCGGTGTGGTCGTCAATTGGACCCTGGTCACCCTTCACCACGATGACCACTCCTGCATGGACCCCAACACCATCAACGCTCCTATCATTATCAGTACCACTGGTCATGACGGCCCATTTGGTGCCTTCTGTGCCAAGCGTCTTGTCTCCATGAACGCCATCGACAAGCTCGGTGGTATGCGTGGTCTCGACATGAACCTTGCTGAGGATGCCATCGTTAAGAACACCCGTGAGGTTACCAAGGGTCTTATCATCGGTGGTATGGAGCTGTCGGAGATCGATGGTTTCAACCGCATGGGCCCGACTTTCGGTGCGATGGTCATGTCTGGTGTCAAAGCTGCCGAGGAGGCTCTACGTGTCTTCGATGAGCGTAAGCGCGAGTGTGCTGAGTAAATTGGCACTCTCCGGTATATGTCTCTGGTGGAGGTTTAGCTATGCTACTGGGTAGCTGTTTGCTAGCAGTCGTTTTGATAATGCGCTCCACACTCGTTTTATATGATACTGCAATTGATACTCGTTCCAACGATCGAATATTTTTCAAGTTCGAGGACCTCTTTGTAGAATGTTCAATGTACCTAATAGGCATTATGTATTATGTTTAGTCAATAAGACAGGTATCTCGTATGTTAGAAAGAGTTTTGTCGTAAATTAATAGACACGCTGTGCACCAGTGTCCCAACTCAAGAAGCCATGAATCAATCTTTCTTACCCTCCGAGTCCCTACTAGAATGAGGAGCCCGTCCCTCGGCAGCCAGAACCAAATCCTTTGCAGTTCGGACCTCCCACTCGAATTCCTTCAGAGCACGAAGCTCACTCGAGACAAAAAGTCCGCCAATCAAGCCATCCAGGATACCAGCCCCAAAGTTCAAAGTGCTGACCAGGATGAGGATGAAGCCGATGTACGTGCGATTACCCACCCACCATACACCGACCATGCATCCGATGGAGACCACAATCGATAGGATGAAATGCGCGAGACGCCAATAGCGTTGTGACCGTTCTCGCTGCACATAAGTGTGAATCATATCGATAATGTGGTCATAGGTATTAGGGGAAAGGGCGGCATTGGAGGAGACTTGTTTGGAGGGGGTTGTGTGGAGAGAAGGAGTGCTCGGTGAGTGAGGTAGGTCTACTTGAGCTTGAACTGGTGCTTCAGATCTAATAGAAGCAGCACCAGAAGATCGAGTAATGACCGCCTCAACCGCAAAGTGGTCGCTCAGCGAGCAGCGGAGGGTGGGATGGCGTTCAGTCATGCTGACCTTCGCCGATTCAACGGACCACCGAGGGGCAGGGAACTCGGGGGCATATCCTCCATCGCCAACAAAGATGTAATCTAGACGTTTGGCGCGTGGATCGGCCTCATCCTTGTTAATGGTGATCTCTTCACCTTTGTCAATCCGTTTCCGGAGAGCTTTAGACCAGCGCCAGGTATTGAAAGCACCGTCACATGTAGCGCCGTTCTCAAGCAGATTAAACTCTGCGGATGGGATTGGTCGTTTTCGAGCTTGCTCAACAGGATTGATAGCTGCGCCGAGAGACGAGTCGGGGTGCAGCTCGCGCCAAACGTCACGGACGGGGCTCTGAGCGCTGATCAATCGGTGGGCGAAGGAAGAAGGCAGCATGTTGAAGTCGCCCAGCCCGATTACCAGGTGGCCTCGCTCTGCAGCACCGCGCATAAGCTTCGAGATCTCCCACGCTTGTGCCGTGCGATGACACAGGTACGAGTCATTAGGTTCTCGCTCATAGGGGGCGTGCAGATGCGTGCAAAACACCTCGGCGACGTCGGCTGCGCCCAGTCCAAACCGCACTCTGGCACAAGCTACACCTTTGCCCACGAACCAATCGCCACGGAAGAAGGCTGTTGGCCGTCCGTTTAGCGGGTATGCGTACATGCTGCTCTCCTCAATTGGCCACTTTGACAGAATCGCCAGCCCCGCTCCAAATATGCCTCCGAAGTAAAACTTTCCATATGGTAGGATGTGCCGGGTTTGGTCTCGGATGCTCTCGTAGTCTTGTTGGGTCCAGCACTCCTGCAAGCCGACTATCTGGGGGGGTGGACTGGCCAGAGCCAGCTGTCGACCGATCTCTGAAAGACGTTCATGGCGGTAGGTGGCAAGGTACTTGAGACCCCAACAATTCAGGGTCAGTATCCGAATGTGAGTAGGAGGCTCAGTCGGAATAATTGAGGAAGCCATTTTGACAAGACTGGCCTTTTGGCGTTGACGAAAGTAGCTTAAAGTGGAGTGTCGATCGGTGATGTAGATTGGTGAACTCACCGCCTTCGAAACGCGCCTTTCAATTTCCGCGGCTTGTCGCATCCCAACCGCGTTTGTGACGTTTGCCAATGTCCTGAATTGGGCTCAATTTTCATGGACCATTCGCACTCCTCCAGATCTCGTCGGCGGGAGAACCGTGCGTCTCCCGTCGAATCATCTTCGGATGAATTGGCGGCGGCCTCAGATCATGAGCAAACGGATCGCCGACGAACAAGCTGGGGCGTGCATAAGAATTTCACCCCGCAGCGTCCAAATCACGACCGTCACCCAAGAGATTCGGAAAGTCCAGATGAATTGGCTGTTGACGCTGACGAATACTGGCGGACTTCCCGCAACCGTCGGAGCCCCTCGCCCATCAATCGCCCCGCCGATTTGAGCAGCAGTGCTGAACGCCTTTCAGAAGATCGATTGAGCACTGCGGACGAAGATACCACTCCTATTCGTGACAACATGTCAGACCGTGCCTCCACCCCTATCCCTCCTGTTCCGGCTCTGCCTCCTAAACCTGAGCATTTGAACTACCGTGAGAAGTTTGTCCTTCAAGGTCATCTGCGAGGCGTGTCTGCTGTTCAATTCTCCCCAGACTGTTCCATGATCGCGAGTGCTGGTAGGTTATGTTGATGTTTGATTTCCGAGGAATACACTGACTTTGTTTATTGCAGGTGCCGACGCAGCCATCAAGGTCTGGGATACGCTTACTGGCAGACTGATTTACACCTTTGAAGGCCACCTGGCGGGCATTTCCACCCTTGCCTGGAGTCCTGATGGTCAATGGATCGCATCTGGGTCCGATGATAAGACAATTCGGTTTTGGAATGTGAACACCGTATGAGATCCATTAGACTCACCGCAATTATCAACGCTGACTGGTTACTACAGGGCAGAGCTCACACCAAGACCTTCGTCGGCCATCACAACTACGTTTATCAAATCGCATTCGCACCCAAGGGCAATATTCTCGTAAGCGGTTCATATGATGAGGCTGTCTTCCTGTGGGATGTGCGCCGAGCACGCGTCATGAGATCTCTCCCTGCCCACTCCGACCCCGTCGCCGGTATTGATGTCGTTCACGACGGCACACTGATTGTCTCCTGCGCACTGGACGGTCTTGTTCGTGTCTGGGATACGCACAGTGGCCAATGTCTCCGAACTCTGGTGTTTGAGGACCAGCCACCTGCAACGTGCGTCAAGTTCTCGCCAAATGGTAAGTACGTTCTGGCGTGGACTCTGGATGGCTGCGTGCGTCTGTGGAATTACGTTGAGAGCCGTGTTGTGAAGACATTCCAGGGTCATGTCAACGAAAAACACAGTTTGTCTGGGTGCTTTGGTCTGTACGGTCCACCGGACATCCAGTACTCCCCGCCGTTATGCTTTGCCGTGAGCGGCAGCGAAGACGGTGCAATCCTGTGCTGGGACCTGGTCAGCAAAAATGTTCTCCAGCGCATTGAGGGACACACCGATGCCGTTCTTTGCGTTCATTCTGGCGTGTTGAACGGCAAGCGTCTTCTCGTCAGCTGCGGGCTGGACAAGACCGTCCGTGTGTGGGAGGAGCTGCCCGGAGATGGACATACCAACGGAGTTTCTGTCTCTGATGATGCCTCTGCGGACATTGATTTGCCAAATGGAGTTGTAGTCGCCAGTGATGAGGATGGCGACAATGAGATGATTGATCTTCCCGACCCCTCTACTGCGACCACCCCTGCAGAGGATGTGAGGATGACATGATCGAAACTCTTGTTCTTGTATTTGAATTTGCATTGCATTCATGGCTTGCATGAGCGGTTGGATTTTGTTTTGGGATTGAGGAAATACCCGGTGTCTGGAGTCGAGAAATATGGCATGCATACGTGCATATGCCTCGCGGAATCTTTGATAAGTTAACGCTATGCATAAAATGGAGTACTTTGCCATTATCGGTTGAAACAAAAACACTTTGAACCCTTATCCCCGTGAAATAATAGACGTATGGAAGACTTGAGAATTTGCCAAGTGCGTCTTGTTTATCCATGGATACACCCCTCACGAAAGCTTAGGCTGAGAGACCGAAAACATCAACACCCGCCCCACTACTTTCGTATCGACCTGCTTATAATCCTTACACAACGCCTCCCTGATCTCCTTTTCGCCATCATCCCAATTACTAAAGATCCCCCGCCAGTTATAAATGCACATCAAAACCCACCCAAAGAAATTATGCGATACATCCTTCCCAAGGACCGTCGTTCCATAAATCGTACCATTCTCAGCAAGATACGGCTTAAGATTCGTAAAAAGCCTCATCTTCCGCTCCAACGGACCGGGCAGACAATGGATCAGGTAAAAGGTCGAAATCGAATCATAGACCCCCGTCAACGGGAGCGGCTGCAAGACATCCGCCTGGACAGTCTGCGTATCGGGTCTACCAAGTCGTTCTTTGGTATAGTGAAGGGAATTGGGATTCAAATCCATAAGCGTCATTTGGGTCGTCTCTGGAATCCCTGCGTGTGCGGGATAGTAGCCTGTTCCAGTGCCGATATCTAGATGGCGATGACCCATGTATTTTTTAAAGAAGGGAAGTTGAAATTTCTTTGTATCGCAGCACCAGGCGAATGAGTTGGAAATTGCTAGGACCCAGATGTCGTAGAGTGATAAGAGGAGGGGGCTATACACGGCTGCGCCAGCTGCGCTGGTGGTTGGTTTTGAGGTGGTTTGCATCATCGTGTGTTGTGTGAAGTTGAGAAATTACAATGGGGATTTGAGGCGGATCTGCTTCATTTTAAATGTTCCTTTAGGAAAAATGGCCCCCATATTGGTAAGGTGGGGGCCAAGGCATCGGTTCCCCGACACAGGGATCGCATGATTCAACTATTCGAGGTCATAGCAACAGAACATATGGGGGTCGGTATTACACCGTCCAAATTAAAACGGTGGAGAGTTGTTATATGGACTACACTACTTCCTCGTGTACCCTGTGTAGAGCAAGGTATAGGAAGACCTGATCTGCCTATATGGTACAGCCGCGGTTGGCCTGGCCCCCACTAAGATCGGGTAAAGTCGGAGTTTCGGGGCTCTCTTTTCAAACCAATGGTTCCAGTCTAAAGAATTTCCAGCGCAGAACTACTTACCTAAACTTTAAATAGTTCTGTAGAATGTTCGTTACAATTACTCCGTTTGGCTAATTGGCCACTTCGACCCGCTATTCCCAGGGCACTCCCGTCGGGTAGCCATCCAAAAGATAACAAGTGTTGTGGGTCACATAATTCTCTTCAGGACCTTGATGGTTCATGAAAAACGTAATAAAATTAGCATTCGACTTAGCTTGGGCACAACCCGTCAAAGAAGCGACTGTCGACATGTCTAAATTAAGCATATCGCAGCCTCCACATCATTCTAGAGTGCTCTATGTCGGAACACATAATCAGGGCGGTGGATCAACAACCAATGGGTGTTCGATCGTATATATGCAGCTGTCTGTCCATTCTTCTATCTCCGGGCACACGCTTTTATCTGTGTGCTTACTAAGATCATATGATCTAACTAACGTAATTCCCGGCCGACCTGGACACCCAGCCGTCCTGGACACCCCCCCCCATTAGAAATTTTTGAAATTATATATATCAACCAAAATACATCAATTTAGCTATATCTGACGATTTTTACATTGATTGATCTTATGGCCAATTCCCCTACACCCACTACACCTTGGTGGTGCCCTTATTGCTGGCTGAGCTAGTTGAATAGCCTCATTAGCCTGCTCATGCGATACGATCTGATCAGCTTCCACTAGCTGATTTAGCTGCGCAACTAGCTATTGACCCACTTCAACCGTTAAGCCCCCTTCGTGAGCCATCTGCCGATTTGATCGTGTGCGTTTCTGGCGCATTTTCTCATTGCCCACGCGTAGGTTAGCGATTTCATGGGCGAATTGCGCTGTTTTATAAAGCTGTTCGCAATGGCCCTTGATGAGCTGATCAAGAATAGTTTGTATTGGGCTTGGAGGGCTGTTTGACCGTTGCCTTAATAGATCTTTGATCAACGAAGCTGATTTTTCTATTTGAACGATGGTTCTCGGTGTTTTTGGGCTGAAATGGCTATCGCTAGTGGTTGGCCGGCTATTCGGTGGTGACGGTGTTTTTAGTGAGATATTAAGCTTCGAAAGTACCCGTTCGGGGTTAATTGGAACAAGACCAGTAGCTGCGAAGGCACTTTGAATAATATGTGGTTGAAAGGCCTCCTCACGCGCCCGGGGGTAATCATTAAGGAAGTCGAATTTATCGATGGTGTTATATGGCCAGCGAGCCAGATCGCTCACAAAGCGGCCGTATGCGCGTTTTAAAGGGGCAAAACACCCAACGTCAAGCGGTTGTAAGAGATGCGAACTATGCGGAGGCATACAAAGTGGTATCACATTATTTTCAGCGCAGATTCGGTCGAATTGAGGTGTAAGATGGCTACCGTGGCCATCAAGAATCAATAGCCGATATCCCCCCTTCGTACGCGCTGTGGTCGCTGGAATAAAGAGCTTTTGTAGCCAACGAAGACCAATTTCATCGGTTGTCCAGCCGTTCGGCGAGACCTCGATGCGCCAGTCTTTTGGAAGACGAAGCTGTTCGTCGAACCAAGAAGTGATAAAGTTTTTACCTTTGAATATCACGCAGGGCGGCAGCGAATAGCCGTCAGCGCTCACTGCTTCGACCGCAGTAACCCATTCACGATTCCCCGGTTGTAAAAGCGCTCGCCGACCATAATATTCAGCCCTTGTAACCACCCGTTGTGTAGATATAAGACCCACAGCGAAGCCGGTCTTATCAAAGGTGTAGATATCCCCCGGTTGGAAACCTTTCTCATTAACAACACGTTGGACGGTCGCAAACCAGGCTCGTAGTGATTTTGGGTCATCGTTTTGGGCGCGTTTATAATCGTAGCGTCATGAAAAGGTTGAACGAAGCTCGTCTCGTCGGTTAACGAAGCTTGATGGCCAATTCTTGCCTACTGTAGCCGGAGGGTTATCACCACGCGTAGCCAATAGAATATTAGCCATTTCTCGTATAGTAGAAGGCCTAGGCGCTGCTCCACGTGAGTCCATAGAGAGCACCCATTCAGTAAGCGAATCCTCTTCCAATTGGGTTAATTTATGGCCTGATGGGCGCTTATCGACGCGTGAGGTTTGGCCGTGGGCGCGGGTGTGTAGTGTTGAGAGTGGTATTTCGTATAGCTTCGCTGCAGCGCGGAGAGAGTTGATACGGCCATTTTTGATATCATCAAGGGCTAATAAGACCTTGCCCTCCCGATTAGCCGATTTCTGCGCTGATTCGGTGCGTTTTGGTGGCATGGTAGGTAGTTAAATTAGGTGGGTGATTAGGAAAACGCGTTTTTGGATGGGGTGTCCAGGACGGCCGGGTGTCCAGGTCGGCCGGGAATTACATTATCTAGCTTACATCATCTAATATAGTTAACGTAATTCACGGGCGGCCCGATCACACGGGCGGTCCGATCACCCCATCAAAAAACGCGTCTCCTACGCGACCATATCTTCTTTAACTACCCACTATGCCACCCAAACGCCCCCGATCCTCTCAAAAATCTGTCGAACAAGAGGGTAGGATCTTACTAGCTATCCAAGCTATCAAAAATGACGAAATAACCTCTATTCGCGAAGCTGCGCGCCGATTTGACGTTCCATATTCTACCCTCCGCGATCGACGACATGGGCATATATTTCACGTGGATATACGCGCAAATGGTCATAAATTGACCCAAAACGAAGAAGAATCGCTAGAAAAATGGATATTATCTATGGATGATCGTGGATCAGCCCCACGGCCTAGTATGGTAGCTGATATGGCTAATCTTTTACTATCAAGGCGTGGGGAGACCCCTATACAAACAGTTGGGGTTAATTGGACCACAACCTTCGTTAAACGACACCCAAATCTATCATCTCGGTATTCGAAGCGCTATAATTACGAACGTGCGAAAAACGAAGATCCAAAGGTCATCCAAGCGTGGTTTGACCTAGTTCAAAAAACCATACTCCAATATGGTATCACCTCGGCAGATATATATAATTTCGATGAGACAGGCTTCGCGATGGGCCTTACTGCAACTGCGAAAGTGATTACACGTGCGGAATATTATGGAAAACGTGCACTTTTACAGCCTGGAAATCGCGAATGGGTGACTGTGATTGAATGTATTAGTGCTGCTGGATATGCACTTCCGCCTTATATTATCTTCAAGCATAAATCCTTGAATTTAGCATGGGCAGAAGGCCTTCCACAAGATTGGATATTGGATAATAGTCCAAATGGATGGACTTCCGACGAGATTAGCCTACGCTGGCTTCAAAAAGTGCTGATTCCGGATATATCGCGCTCACAAGGTGGATATCGGCTTCTTGTCCTTGATGGACATGGTAGCCATTTGACACCCCAATTCGACGAAATTTGCGCTGCAAATAATATTATACCAATCTGCATGCCTCCACACTCATCACATCTTTTACAGCCTCTTGATGTGGGTTGTTTTGCGGTGCTAAAGCGAGCATATGGACGGTTAGTGGAATCGAGGACCCGCCTTGGATTTAACCATATTGATAAATTCGACTTTCTTATGGCCTATCCAAGTGCGCGCGTGGACACATTTAAGCCGAATACTATCCAAAATAGCTTCCGAGCAACTGGGCTATCTCCATATAGCCCTACTGAAGTACTTTCGAAGCTTAATATCCACCTAAAGACCCCTACCCCCCCAGGTAGCGCAGGGAGCATTTTTTCACCCAAAACGCCTCAGAATCTCTTACAACTACAAAAACAAGCTTCATCGATCAAAGCGCTTATTAAAAAGCGCTCACAGAGCCCTCCTACGCCTACAGATCGTGCACTAAACCAGCTTATTAAGGGCTGTGAATTAGCTATGAACTCAGCTATATTTCTAGCGCATGAAAACAGTGCTCTACGGGCAGAGAATGAGAAAAAGAGACAAAAACGGGCTCGAACAAATAGATGGGTATCTAACCAAGGCGGAATAAGCGTCGAAGAAGCCTTGCAGGCCTCACAGGCCTCCCCAGAGGTGGTTGAGCCAGCTATACCACCCCCGGTGGAAGTGCCCGCAGCACCTTTATAACCGCGAAGGCGGGCCCCGCCAACATGTTCAGATTGCAGGAATATAGGGCATACAAGATCTAATTGTCTAAATAGAGCTAGATAGTTTTTTTGGTTAATAAATTGGCGTTTTGGTGGTTTAATTGAGATTTGAAAATAATAATATTGATAGGGTGATCGGACCGCCCGTGTGATCGGGCCGCCCGTGAATTACGTTAACTAACTAGTTAAGTTACTGACACTCTACATCGTTCACATGATCGATCTATTGGGGACAAGCTTGTCTGCGGCCCCACTAAAACTCAATTTGCGCACCTTGGCTTCCTAATTGAGTTTAATGCTGGAGCTGCATACAATCCCATGATATCTCGCAATTTTTTTGCATTGTGGGATGATTGTGCAGGCGACGGGCATTAATCCTTTGCTCCTCCACGAATTCCGATCGCCATCAATTCAATTAATTCACCATGGGTTCCTCGGGTCTGCAGCTGGTCTGTCCTTCTGAGCACGACATATACTTTAACCTCAATGGGGACGGCTATGCAGAGCCCCTGGTTGGCGCCGTGGTGCTTCAGCGCCATACCATCAATTTCGATATTACTCAACTGCAATTAAATCTCATGCAGACTGTGCTAGGGGAGAGCAATCTTCCTGCTACAACCCCTGAGAAGCACTTCTTGAGAAGAATTCGCACTCCTCTTGGAAAAGTCCCACGACCAGAGAATTTAGCTACCAAGTCATCCTCCATTATTGAACAGGTGACGATTTCTGCGTTGTCCCTTGGTCAACTTCAGGCCTCATTCAGCGGGCGGGCCGCCGTCCCGATTCCATTTTCTGTGCCCATTCCTGTGAATACGCCCGGAACGACATCTACATCTCTGGGGAAGATCTCATACTCCCTCATCGCCACTGTGTCCACATCCCAAGGAGAAATCATCATCACCGACAAATCAATTAACATTACGCGCCAACTTATTCCAGACCGGCAATGCATTCAGCATGTACGGTCATTCACCAAGTCACCCGCCATCACCAACATCGCTCTGTCCCAGAGCATAGCGACGGACGCAAAGTCCGGACTATCCTTCTCGGCCAGGTTGCATTTGCGGAGAGGACTGAAAGCACGCGAATCTGAATTTAGGTGTGCTGCCATTCGAGCTATCCACTGGCGTGTGGAGGAAGTGACCAGATTGATCGATCAAACCCAGAACAACCTCCAAGATGCCCCGGAGGAGTTCCACTGCAAACGCGAATCTATCCGTGAAATTTGCAGTGGGAAACAAAAGGGTTACTGGGCTACAAGGGACAACCCACTGTCGAAACAGCCGAAATCAGAAGACCAAGATTCCGCTGTTGACATGACGATCGATATCTCCATTCCGAATAATGCAAAGCTTGCCCCTATGATTGACCGGTCCTGCTATGCTTCCAGTGCGACTGATTCCATCTCAATGCCACTTGAGCTCCAGGACCGGTGTCCTGCGAGCCAGGAGAATCTGGCGATCTTGATCGAGCACCGACTGAAGCTTGAATTTGTTACGGGAGAAGACACTTTCGATGTCCGCTCTAAGAACTTGGTCGATCGTAAGCCTTTGAGGCTTACATTGTCTGCACACTTCCCTCTTCTTGTTGGAGAGACGTTTAAGTGTGATTTTGAGGCTATTGCTTCTAGCAACCCGCCGAGGTATGAGGAAATTCCACTATCGCCTCCGGAGTATACGCAATTTGTGTGAGAGGGTTCTTTCTCTCTTATGACTTATGACACTTAATCATTAATAATACTACCTTATCTTCACGGGAAAGAAAGAAACTTGGAGTTGCCTGAATAAATAATTCTTCTCTGATTCACGCCTTTGCTTTTTCTACCTATTATGTACTGAGTCAAGTATTTCTACTTTGGACCGTCACAGATGTGGCATGTATGCTAGGGCTACCCATAACATGTCGTTGAGGCGGCAAACAATTGTGCACCTGCGATCCACACGATGGGTTTCTTGCTCATCCACGAAGAGAAATCAATTACGGGGAAGCGTTCGCACGGGGCTTTCAAGAAATTTGTTCACCCTTCTAGTTAGGAAACAAAATATGGGGCAGAGAAAAAAAAATTCAAGACAAAAAAAGATAATGGGGCGAGCCGGGATTGAACCGGCGACCTCACGATGACAATGTCAGACTGTAGTGAACTTCAGTCGTGCGCTCTCCCAACTGAGCTATCACCCCAGATTATATAATAGAGCTCCTTACTCTGCACTATGTATGAGAATCATGCCTGCAGTTGGATTTCAACTGTCTAGCCATTCAATATCCATTTCTCCACCTTTAACTGATGCAGGTAGTTCATGTAAACAGTAAATAACAATATCTTAGATCAGCGTACGAGTACACACAGTCCACAGGTTTGAAATCTCCAAGGTTTTGATTTGTTAATTTTAATCGTGTTGCGGCACTGCGATGGAGTATATATATCGGGTAACACAACATGTTGTGTAGTCCACCATTTGAGGTCTTATTTACATTCAGATAATTTCAAAATTCCTAGTAAATTTATACCCTTAGATACTTTCTTTCCGGAATTAATATCCCTCAAGGCTTCATAATTTGGATTTGACTATGAGTAAAAATCTGAGTACTTAGAATCTCGAATAATCATTCTGGGCCAATAAACTCCCAACTTGACAATCCACTACCGGCTTTACGGACAGGTAGTACCCAGTCGCCCGTCACCATTCCATCCGAAAATTCACTTGTTCGTGTTGTAGGAGGTGTCTGGGTTAATTCTGTTTCTGTAGGAGTAGCCTTGCTTGCTGCTTGTTCTGTTCCCTCGATAGTGATTGCGGTACCCTTCATCGCAAACCTGAATTTAGTCAAGAACAATGACTAGAATATATGTCATGTCAGCTAGTCATTTAACATAGAAAATATCATCGATCGTGTGAGATAATGTGGCTCCTTACGTGGCTGGCTTTATCCACCTCGGTCGGCTGAAATTCCCTGTATAAAAGCGTGTATCAGCCACAACACCAACCCCAATACAGAGATGTAGCTGACGACAACGCAGACACAAGTCTTGAAGGCTAAAGAAAGACTAAGGCAAATTTGAACTCACATGTGTCCATCCTGTAGCTGGCCTCGATAAGCCATCGTCAACAATGGTGGATAATATGACACCACATATTGATGATATTTCATTTTTTAAAGAGATTGGCCTGCCCCTATCGGGTTAGTTCTGCCCTAAATTCTCAACGTGCTGAGATCAACACTCCTATTCTCTTTCGCAGTTCGGATTGACAAATGTCTCGTCTTTCATACATTCGATAGCCACCTTGCGATTGGACCGGTATTCAGCCACCTGGACTTGGTTTGGTACCGAGATTATGCGCGGTGCACAAACCCGCAATATATATGCCAATGGAAGGGAGCAAACTGCCCGCTCAGACGAACATCATACTACGTAGTGTATGCTCCTTGTTCTTGATCTCCTCCGATCCTCCGATCCTGTCCAGCACCAGACGTGCGACCATATGAAACTTTTTGTGGCAAGAACTGAGAATGCAGAACGAGAAGCACAATTATTAGCGGGGAAGAACCAGGGAACTGACGGAGAGGAGCAAACAAGCTCGAAAGCGGCAGAACATGGAGGAGGGCAATTCGAGCTGAGTGCAAATTGCAGTTTTGTGGTTTATGGTGGGCAGGCAGTTATGCGGTTACGATTTTATGACTTTCACGTTGTATCAATAACTTTTGATTCGGACATGATTTTGATTTCTGGCGACTATAAATACCTCGAGCTGCTTCAACTTTTCTTTCTCTCTTCAACCTCTTTACTCACACTGATTTGAACTTTTTGGTTCCTAAGAAGCTCCCAGATCTCTCCCAACCTTTGGTTTCACTAGTACTACTCACCACCTCTAGCTCCCCTAGTTTGGGATTTCGCCGGGAAGTTCGCTTACGGAAAACTCTACTTAAGTGAGAGCAGAGTAAGGTAACAAGGGACTTTATCTGAGCGAATACGATCTCTCACTTTGCATTCACTTCGGCCTCATTCAGACCTCACCTACCTGCAAAATGCCGACCAAGCCGCGCAAAACCAAGAAGACCGCGGTCCAGAACCCTGCCTCACCGAATCAGCCGGCGAAAGTTAATATGAAGGACCTGCATGACCCCATTTTCGCGAGGTCTATGCCAAAATTCAAACCACACACCGGACAATACCAATCAAATTGTGGAGAACGTACAACACTGGCTTCCATTCGCTTTCTCAGCGGGAGGTATCCCAGCGGTGGTTACTGGCGAGTGGTGGAAGATGGTTTCAACCGATTTTTTTCAACCATGAATCATACTCTTACTGCCCGCTCGGACGAAGAGCATACTAGCCAAGTCGTGGAGAACATCCAACACTGGCTTCCATTCGCTTTCTCGGCGGGGGGTGTCCCAGCGGCGGTGACTGGTGAGTGGTGGAAGAGGGTGGCGACGAAGTTAAAAATCATGCCACCAAATCGTGTTCTGGAGGAGGTCCTCCTCCTCAAAGACCGGATTGGTGGCCGCCCGGTCCCTTCTGTGAGCCGTAGTCTCCAATTGATCAAAAGCGATTACGAACGCCAACCATAGCAGAACTTATACGGGAAGAAGAGATCGCGAGGAACTCAGAGGTAGAGGAATTGACACCAATCCCATCAATTGATCGGGTTTTGATGAGGATGGAATCCTCAATCAATACCCTTATTCCAGCACGCGAGGAGGATTCGATCTCGACTCGATTGGAAATCATTTCGAAGAAGTTAGAGGCAATCGACCAAGCTCTGAATAAAATGCAAGCTTTGATCGACACCCTCATTCCAGCACGCGAGGCGGAGTCGATCCCAAATCAGTTGGGAACCATTTTGAAGCGGCTAGACTCAATTAGTGGACGCCTGGGTTTAAATGAATCGACCATGCACGTTCAATCGTTTGATAAACGATTAGCAAACATCGAACAGCTGATCAAGAGAGAGATTCAACCGTTTCTGAGGCCCAAGGAAAAACATAAAGATATCGAGAAATCAGAACTTAAAGCGATTATCAAACAGTATGAAGATTTGATTGAAACCCTGCGTGGTAAGTATCATTTCGCAATCGTTAAACAATCAATAATTGGCTAACTTTTTTATAGACGACATTGATAAGTTGGAAAGGGCTTCCTCATCTACGGGGCTATGAAGCTGATTGTACGAAGGACATATCCTTAGTGTGTTAGAGTCTATACCTATTATAAACATCTTTACGCATTGATAGTCTACCAGTAGTAGAGATCAATACTGTTTAAATATACCACCTGAATATACTCATTTTTCTGAAACTGAAATACTGGCCTTCAACGTTATTTTAACAGTGGTACCGCGTGGAAATGGCAGGGACTGCATCGATTTTAGCAGCGTGGGCTCCTTGGCACGAGTGATCCAAAAGTCATGGGTGTCAACCATTGCCTCTAATGGTGAAGGTCAGTTTCAATTCTCCTTTGGAGAGCATTTTGATGCTTCCTCCATGGTCTTGACCCTCACGGTCTCTCTCAAGGAGTTTTTCGCCTACTGGAGGGCTCCAGTATCTCGTGAAGCGAGGTAATCCAACCTTGCAAAGCTGCGCTTGGCTTTCAATGGGCTCAAGAAGTGAGATCATACCTCACATCTTCAATAATTCATTTACTAACAATAAGTATTTCATATTTGAAGACAGCGAATACCATTCGAACGGAAATATCCATTGAAAAGAAAATTCACTAGCCTAAATTGAACCTGAAACCATCGCGGAATAATAAAAGCCTCACGATACCCACCATGGCACCAGTCTTTTTAGGTTTAACCGGATTACGCCGGGTACCTACGACGGGGAAGAAATGATTTTATTTTCCCAATATACCACACAGTGAGTACCTCTGCCATATCACTGCCATATCATAGTAAAGGACTATAGAAATCAACTACTAATCATGTTCATCCAGAACTGCAAAGGTAAGATTAAGATGTATTATGGAGAAGCTTTCCGCCGCTTCTAATGTTCCCAAATTATAAACACTCCCGCGTAAGTCATATCTTTATTTTTATGCACAGATCAGTCACTGACTAATTTAACATTACCCTTAGCTCAACCAACAATCTACGAGCCAATATCCATAAGCATGGATATGAGGCTGAGGCCACAGCTCCAGGACGACTCACGCAGCATCAGAAGCATAGCGTGATAAACTGGTACCAAAGGATGATTACTCTAACCAGTTCGCAGCATGGTCCCCAGACCAGTCTACGAGAGTACCCTAATGGCCAATGCCAGGAAGAAACCAAACCGGCAGATGAGAGTGACGGCTGGGATTTTCCATGATTTTGTTGTTTTTTTCATTCTTTTTCGTTTCCAAATTGCAGGTATCTGGCAGTAGGCGTTAGGCGTATTCACTACTTGAAAATTTCACTGTAAACATTGATAGACAAAGGACCAGCTCTTATTATTATTTATTTTCAGCTGTTCAGGATCCCTGAATAATATTATTTGCTTCAAAGGCTCTTTATTCTTCGATTAAACATACAAGCACAGTAAAACCAAGGCCCGGACCTCAGGTTAGCAAATTTGCATATTTCGCAGCAAATTATACGAAAATATCACACCTTCGAACCGCAAATTTTGCAACTCCTACTCACAGCTATGAAAATCCCAATCTTTCATAATTTTCAATATCCTCGCCGACAAGCTAAATAGGCAAGTAGGCATACTCTGAAGTAACTAGAGTAACACTGACTTTGCATATTCTAGACTTGGAGGTGGTCTACCTTTGTCCAATTGTAATCAGCTGGACCATGATATCTTAGCGATAACTCCCCTCGCAGCCAGAAAAGTCTCACGGATTGAATTCTGTAAGGTGCGAGGTCATCAGAACGCGATATCGTGTAGATGGCCCTGCAAACCCAACGGCAACCTGATTTTTCTTGAGGTAGACTGCCGCAATTTCTTATTACATCTAGAGCACTCTTATGGGGACAAAGACTGATTGTTCTTTCCCCTTCGTACGGTAAGCTGTTGTCAATAAAAACCAAATAGGTAAAGCGAAAGATGACACACGTCCGGCGATTAGGAGATGGAGAAGCTGATATTGAAAGTCGATAGGACATTCTTCCGCATGGACTATCGAATTTGCATTCGTGCCAATTTGGAACATGCCTTAGCAGACCGTCACTATCAAAGTCTGCTTTAGTAAGCTCAGTAGAAACTTGCTCGAACCTTTTGAGCGAAAATTTGAGACACGGACAAAGCACAATAATGCCTGGCCACCGACAGTAAAGAAGCTTTCCATATATCCTTTACATGTGAAGGTTTTCATAATCAAACTCATTCCTTGGATGGAGCTTTATGCATGCCTCACAGTACGTCCAACGGCGAGAACAGAAATATGAGCAAAATCCCTTTGGAGATTGCAGCTTGCTAAGAAATTGGCTTCGAGTCTGGATGGATATTGAGTGATCAAAATCTCCGTCAGAAAATGGATATTGAAACATAGGCTCTTTGAAGATATGCTGGAACCGCTGGTAGAATCTCTTGCAGCTAAGGGCTAAACAGCCCCGCCAGATTTGGGGTAGGAGCCAGAAAATTACATCCAACACCTCTTGTGGTAAATCGACAATCGATGGTCCTCTATTTCTGAAGGTAAGAAACTCCAGCAAGGCTCGCTTTGACATGTTTGGAATCATGCCTAATGTGACGCATGGTGTCGAGGACTGGAGGACTGGATGGATTGATCATGTGATGGAATGCACGTGACTGCGGAGGCGAGGGGGACTAACCGGATTGGGACGTGAGGTTGTTTACAGCCTCATGGTGCCCACAACTTAGTTTTCTCCTCAGTTTAGTAGCTTCGTTTAAATACTACATGCTTACGAACATTTTGAGTTGTGACACCTAAAAGGGAAGCTTTCGGAGGTGAGAGCGCTGTTGCAGATTGCATGATTTTGCATGCATAAGAATGACTTGTAAAAATTTGTTGCCTGGCATCGATGTGATTTTATAGAAGTTCAGTCTTTACGCCATACTGACCGCTAGATCGATCTGATCCGTGATAATCTAGGGATAGATATTGAGTTTATTTTCGATTTGGCTTCGTGCCTCCGCCGTTCCAAAAGAAGCCGCGGTACCAGGCAATCTTCGTATACGAGCCCGGCAAATCCAATTGCTAAGAGGCCGAAGAGCAGTTCACCACATTTACCAAATGGACAAAAATATATAAATCAAAAACATACAACAGTTAGGATTCGCATGTGGTCACCCACCATACTACTAACTAACCGGCGTGTGGCTTAAGTACGGCTGAGCGGACGGGAAGCCCTGTTCTCCACACCCTATGGTCGTATGTACTAGTTATACCACTTAAGAGAAAAATATAGTAAAATTAGAAGAGGGCCAAAGGGAATGGAAGACCATTCCTACATAGCGTAAAGAGCGAGTGGCGATGCAGTTTTCGGAGTTCAGTATATTAATACTATCGAGTACATTCCTAAGTACCTACTTACTTACACTAGGATATAGTTAAATAATGTGAAGGTAGTCAAGGAGTGCTATTCACTGAGTTAGCGGCTTTTCTTCCCTAGGATTAAAACATTAGTCTATATCCTGGCTTAAATGAGATTTTTGCGTATGTTTTGGGGTGCCTATTAGACTAATCGATTCAGAATCGAATCCTCCTCGCGTGCTGTAATAAGGTTATCAATCGAGGATTCCATCCTCATCAAAACTCGATCGATAAATAGGACGGGTATTAATTCCCCTACCTCTAAGCCCCCCGCGATCTGTTCTTCCTGTATAATTTCGGCTGTCGTCGGCGTTCGTAATCGTTTTTGAATCGATTGGAGACTACGGCTCATAGAAGGGACCGGGCGGTCCTTAGACACACCACCAATCCAGTCTTTAAGGAAGAGGATCTCCTTAAGTATTTCAACTTCGTTGCAACCATCTTCCACCACTCATTAGTGACCGCCGCTAGGATACCTCCCGCTGAGAAAGCGAATGGGAGCCATTGTTGTATATTTTCCATAATTTGATTAGTATGTTGTTCGTCAGAGCGGGTAGTGATAGTATGATTCATAATGGAAAGAAATCGGTTGAAACCTGATTTAAAATCGATTAGGATTAAGAACGTGCTGGACCTGGCTTAAGGAAAATCGCGCTAGACTTAGAAGAACGTCGCGCTGGATGGTTCAAACCCGATTTAAAATCTATTAGAGACCGAAGTCACGCTGGACTTAGAGAGAGAATCGCGCTGGATGGTTGAAATCAATGGGGGAGAGAAACCACGCGGGACTTGAAGAGAGAATCGCGGTGGATGGTTGGAATTGATGGGATAGCGAAGTCACGCTGGACTTGAAGAGACGATCGCGGTGGATAGTTGAAATTGATCAGAGAGCGAAGTCACGCTGGACTTAAGAATCGCGGTGGATGGTTGAAATTGATCAGAGAGCGAAGTCACGCTGGACTTAAAGAGAGAATCGCGGTGGATGGTTAGAATTAATGGGAGAGCGAAGTCACGCTGGACTTAAAGAGAGAATCGCGGTGGATGGTCGAAATCAATGGGAGAGCGAAGTTACGCTGGAGTTGAAGATAAGGTCGCGCTGGATGGTTGAAAACAAACGAGCTGAATAGCAAGGACCAACACGAAGCACAAGGTTACGTATTGAAGCGGGGTACTGTCTGCGAACCAGCAAGCCACTGCGAACCAAACCCACCCAAGAGATCTAGTTCGGCCACAGGAGGTAGTAGGAGACAAGAAAGGAGACCTAGAGGTGGCTTGTAGAAGGAAAGATGGTCTGAATTGCTTATCCCTGCACGAAAGCGCTTAGTTATATTAACGTAATTCCCGCCCGAGTGAAACACCCGCCCGAGTGAAACACCTACCCCCATTAGAAAAATTCAAAATTGATTATCTCAACCAACACCTATCAATTCAGCTAAATATAGCGATTTTTACATATATTAATCTTATGTCCAATCTCCCTGCACCCACTACACCTAGGCGGAGCCCTAGTACGTGGTGGATCTGCCTGATTAGGCAATTCGCCCTGCTCGTGCCATACTACCCCATCACCTTCCACTAGCTGGTTTAGCTGTTTAACTAGCTGTAGGCCCTCTTCAACGGTCAAACCCTCTTCGCAGGGTATCTGCCTAGTTGACCGATTGCGTTTCTTAACGATCCTCTCGTTCGCTATACGTAGATTCGCGTTCTCCTGCGCAAGTAATGCAGTGTTATGTAGCGCTTCGCAGTGGCCCTTGATAATCCGATCTAATATAGTTTTTGATGGGCTTGGAGGGCTATTTGACCGCCGGTGTAGTAGACCCTTAAGCATTGAAACTTGCTTTTGTAGCTGAACGACGGTTCTAGGCGTTTTTGGCGTGAATTGGCTAGATCTGCTGCTTGGCCGGCTGCTTAGTGGTGACGGAGTTCGTAGAGAGATATTAAGCTTCGAAAGCACTCTTTCTGCATCGACTGGTACTAGGCCACTAGCTGCGAAGCTATTCTGAATGATAGCTAGCTTTTGGAAGGCCTCTAGCCGCGCGTGTTGGTAGTTCTCTAAGAAATCGTTATTGTCGATATGGTTATATCCCTTACGCGCAAGATCGCTAACGAAACGGCTATACGCCCTCTTAACTACTGCAAAGCAGCCAACATCTAGTGGCTGTAGTAGATGTGATGAATGCGAAGGTATACAAAGAGGTATAATATCGTTTTCTGCGCAGATTCGGTCGAATTGGGGTGTAAGATGGCTCCCATGGCCATCAAGAATCAATAGCTGAAACCGGCCTCGTACGCGCGAATTCGTGTGTGGGATAAAGTGCTGTTGTAGCCAGCGAAGGCCTATCTCATCGGTGGTCCAGCCGTTATTCGAGACCTCAAACCGCCAGTCTTTTGGTAGGTTATCAAACCAACCCGCAATAGCAACTTTGCCTTTAAAGATCACGCATGGCGGTAGCGAATAGCCATCCGCGCAGATTGCTTCGATAGCAGTAACCCATTCGCGATTTCCTGGCTGTAGAAGACGTCTCCGACCGTAGTATTCCGCGCGCGTTACTACCTTCTGCGATTATATCAGGCCCATTGCAAAGCCTGTCTCATCAAAGTTATAGATATCCTCCGGTTGAATACCGTTCTCGTTGATAACGCGTTGTACGGTAAGAAACCACTCTCGTAGCGATTTTGGGTCTTCGTTTAGTGCGCGCTGGTAGTCGTACCGTACCGAGTAGCGTGTACGTAGCTCAACGCGACGTTGAACAAATTTTGATGGCCAATTCTTACCAACGGTAGGCGGAGGTTGGCGACCGCGCGCAGCCAGTAGGATATTAGCCATTTCTCCTACAGTAGCCGGCCTAGGCGCTGCTCCATGCGCATCCATAGAGAGAATCCATTCAGTAAGCGAATCCTCTTCTAATTGGGTCAATTTATGGCCGTTTAGGCGCGTATCGACGCGTGAGGGTAGGCTGTTCGCGCGTCGAGACAAGGTAACATGAGATACACCAAATTGCTTCGCAGCTGCGCGAATTGATTTGAATTGACCCTTTTGAATGGCTTGTAAGGCTAATAGAACTCTGCCCTCTTGCTCGGTCGCTTTTTGCCAGGATTCAGTGCGTTTTGGTGGCATAGTAGATGGTTGAAGTAGGTAAGTAGGTGAGAATGCGCGATTTCTGGTGGGGTGTTTCACTCGGGCGGGAATTACGTTACATCACATCTGCTTACTCATCATACACCGCTCTTCCCCACTACAGTATGTAGTATTATGGAAGTGCGGTAAGGAAGGAAGAAGAGGATCTACGAGAGGTGAAGCCTAAGTAGTGCAGGACGGAAGGTACTAGGCCTAATCAGGACGTCAACAAATTGCCCTACCTATATACCAATTTATGTAAAGATAACATGGTTCTAATGACCGTAAATGCACTGAAATCCTTAATATGTGTGCCGCTTCATTATCAACCTGACCTGCAATTGGTGCCTATATATAACGTAGGGTCTGAGTACGTTATACGGTAATCGGCACCCTGAGATTCCAGCAGAATAAGGCCGAGCGCATTGAATGAATAAACATGCGTGCGTACGAAGTGCAGAAGCACAGTGCACGGGCCTTCTGTCGTGTTCGTTACTTAGGGCTGCGCTGGCAGCCCCAGCGTGTTCGTGATGCGTCAAGGCCGAGGCTAACGGACAGGTCCCAAACAATGGAAAGGAAGCCCACTGTTGGCTAACGAATTACGAGTAATGCGAACTGATTCCCTAATAAAGTCCAGAAGTAGGTGCCAAGAATAAAGTTGCCACTAATCTACAACATGCGACCGGCCTAGTCCGAATGAAGACTGCCACGATAAAGTACACCACAGAAACTTCAGTTCCCCGCCAAGCGACCTGACAATTGGGGAGCCATTCACCGTTCTCTCAAGTAGAGTGGTTACCCTGTGAGGGCCCGTACCAGGCCTACGAACGCCGTCGGCCAATTCCCTACGATTAAGTCGCCGAGGCCAATGAACCCATGGCTGTGTACCTATAGGAGCTGCAGGACCAGGAATTCGACGCCAGTCACAATACAATCTTCTTACAAAGGCATTCAAGGTTGCGCCCGGGGGGGGGGGGGAGGGAAGATGCCCGGGAAAAAGTAGCAGCGGGAAAGTCAATTTTCGTGCCTCTGCGGCGTTTTGCGATTGGCGTACGGAATACCGTCGGAGTACAACGGGGACGATCAGGTACACCGCATGGTGAACCCCACCACCGTAGGGTTAAAGAGCCCTAGGCCCAGGCCCAGCGAATGGGGACAGATGGGGCACCGTTTGCCGGCGTCTCAGTCCGGTGAGGCTTATTCCACGTGCGGGGAGGGACGCGAAAGCAAAGATCAGTGGGAACACTGGTGTTTCAGGTGATGGCACGGGCTTCGTCAGAGGCAGGGGGAGTTAGTTCTAGGGGGTACCAGAGGTAAAGGGTCTGAGATGAAACATGGCGATCGGGAGAGGGGCTATCGGGCGAGATCGTTTATGAGTGGGGGATCCCGTTATCGTGGCGCGTAGATTACGGCAATTTTGTGGTGTGTTAGATGTTGAGCAAAGAACGGGAAACAGAGGAGATTGGCATTGTATGTTGAGTTTATAACGTACGAAAATTGTGTCTCCAAATGAATGGGGTTATAATTTCCACATTCTATTGTTTTTTTTTCCGTGTAGTTTCATTTCCGTGAGTCCATGTGGCAGGTTCATCCTATCAGGGCGGTTGCCCTGACGCAAATCCATGGATGGAGCAGTCAACGCCACCGGATCTCCAATCCTGTCGAGTGCCTACGTAAACTGGTCCATGGTAGATCAAATAACGTCTCCACTTTTCTTTGCTTCCCACAAATGGAGCTAATTTAACTTGTGAGCTGTCCTTTGGCAGAATGATCCAAATTCCTAGCTCTCCGTTGCCGCCATTGAGCTCATCGTGACGTTCGAAGTATATCACTGGCGCTAGAGAAAAGAACTACCCGGAGACTTTAGAGATTCAATGCAGTTCGTAACCGATTGTCTCGGCATTTCGAAAAAGCCCCGTCTCACCGGTCCAGCCCTTGGTGGAGCAATAATAGATCTTCCTTGTGGAGCGGATACATAGCCCGATTAAGGAGGAGAAGACAGTTGAAAAGATTTCCACGACGCTAAGCTCCACTTTAGGTCAATGTGAATTGTAAGAGCAACTGCTCGAGGTAATCCACAGACCAATCACATCCTCTCTAGTGACTGTTAGTCGGGTCTTTATTCCCCATGTCCAGTCATACACTTTCCCTGGATCCTCTTTGCGACCTGGTTTCTGGTAACCTATAGAATAGAATCACAAGAAAAATGACCTATAACAGATCCAGAATAGCCCATTTGCCCAATCATGGAACTTTCTTTTGTCCCGTAAATCCACTCCAGCAAAAAGTAAGTATGCAGAGACGGGGCTGGTCCCAGTGAAGTACTGTGCGTGGTTTGACGCACACTTGACGCGCTGGTGATTTAACCTCCTTCATCCCCCTTCTTCTCCTCTTCTCTTCTTTAGCAGTGCATCTCATTCATTCCTTCGGGTCTTCTTCCAGTCCCTTTTTTGCCATCTAGCCACCTGTGCCGTGCACGGTCTAGAGCGCCCTTCCTTTCTCTATCCATTCTTTTCAATTCGAGAACAGGTTTCTCCATCTATTTGGTCTCATCCACTCCTTCGGTTACCAAAACAAACAAGCACTCAAAATGGTTTCCTTCACCAACGTGCTCACTGCAGGCCTGTTGGCCACCACTGCCCTCGCTGTGCCCCATGACATGCACATGCACCGGGATCTGCACAAGGTCCAGAAGCGCGCCTCCAGCGACAGCAAGCGTGGAGCTGCTTACAACGACGTTTCTACCGTCTACACTCTCTCCCAGACCAACACTATCAGCTGGGCCTACAACTGGGTGTATACCCTTGACCCTGGCCTCCCCTCCGGCGTCCAATACGTCCCCATGCTTTGGGGCGCCACATTCTTCGGTGGCTGGTTCGCCGCCATCGAGACCCTCCTGTCCAGCGGAAGTAACTACATCATGGGTTTCAACGAGCCGGACATGGCCTCCCAGGCTAACATGAGCCCCTCCGAGGCTGCTGGCTACTACCAGCAGTACATTACCCCGTACTCCGGATCCGCCAAGCTGATCTCCCCCGCTGTGACCTCCTCCACCTCCGCTGGTCAAGGTCTGAGCTGGTTCGAGGAGTTCATGACCGACTGCTCCTCTTGCGCCATTACCGGCCTGGCTGTCCACTGGTACGGCAATTCGATTAACGAATTCACGGGCTTTGTCGAGGAGGCCATTAGCACTGCATCCAAATACGGTTTGGAGGAAGTGTGGGTCACTGAGTTTGCCCTCAATGCCGATCAAGGTGGTGTTGCCGATCAGTCTACCACAGCGGAGTTCGTTTCCGAGGCTGTTGCCTGGATGGATGCGCAGCCTAGTGTTACTCGCTACTCGTACTTCTTGTGTGCCGAGAACTACCTGCTTACCGGTGGTGCGCTGAACGCTGTGGGCTCTGCTTACGCCTCGACTTCCTACTAAGGGCGTTGTATGTTGTATGCTGGGATGGGGATGAGGGGATGAAGGAACACAGAACGGGAGTTATCGGCGTCATTATGGAACGAGACTATGGTCTCGACTTCTTTCGGCGCAACGAATGGGTCTCATCTGGGTTCTTTGTGATCTTTTATTCTTTTCTCTCAATCTTGATGTCTTGATTATTATGTGAATATCATAGAGAATAGAGCAAATATGAAAATCAAAGCAAATATCGCTCAAAAATGAATCTATTCCTACCTAGATTACGATACTAAGAGAAGAGTTCCTAGATACAGACAGAGGTGCATATCATGCCCCCTCACATCAAGTCTTCTATAAAGCACTCCCTGATCAAAATTAATAAGTAGGTATCGACCTCATTTATACTTACGTAATATCGCACTGAGTATGTACATTCAAAACCGAGTAGCCGGACTGCAGGCCCTCCCATGGGATAGGGATCATTCTGGCTTTGGCCTTTTCCATCTTGGGGAAGACATCGTTAATTAATTAACAATTAGTCGGTTTTAGCCCGCTGAGCGACCTGTGTAGCGAACAATGATGAGAGGATCGTTGAATCCCATCAATTGCGACGCAATCTCCCCAGTGCCATGGTAGGGTAGAGCAGCAGGAAGAACTGCATCCATCATTTTGGTTGGAGATTCCGAAGTGGCAATCATGTATTGACACCTATTGGATCTTGCATCAAAATGGTCTTGTGAAATTGGATTCTTGGGAAGTGGTAAGATGATTTAGTTACTGGACTGTCGAACTTATTTGACTTCTTTTGAAGTCTGGATAAGTATGGCTTCCACTATATCGTCCACCTTCATACTGCCGCCCAAGAATTGCAAAAGAGACAGCTCGACACCAAAAGTCTTCATAAGCCACGTCCGTATCTCTGCAGCAATCAAACTATCAATCCCATATCGCACGATCGGGGCTTGGGGGCTTATATCCTGCTTTTCAAGCCCCAGTAGCCTTGCAAGGTGTTCGACCACGCCATCCAGTGCAATAGCCCTAGCCTCTGTGGGATCACAGGCGAGTTCAATATTGGCACGGATCGAGGAAGTTGATTTGAGCTGGGATGAGCTTGAGAAGGAGTAATCAGAGACTGCCTGGATGATAGCTTGGAACTGAGGATTGGTATGCCACAGTAGATCTGACATTCGACCGGGTTGAGCATATTTTGAAAAGAGACGGGCCGGTTCGAAGCCAATTGAAATTTGCGAGGATGAGAGCGGATCCGGAGATTGGAAGTCAAGCTGTGCGTCAGGATGAAATACGATCTCCAAGAGCTGTAGAAACTCGGTTTCGGAGATACCATACGAGCCTACGCGCTCAAGCATCTGTTGGAAGGGAGTCACTTCACGAATAAAACCGACTTCTTTAATCAAGCCCACCGCAAAGGTGGTTGCGGTGAGACCTTGGGCCTTTCTGTGGCGAGCAAAAGCATTTTGGAAAGCGTTGCCAGCACAGTATGCACCTTGAGAGGGAGTGCCCATTGCAGCAACTGTGGAAGATGTCATCACGAAGAAATCAAGATCGTGGCCAAGGGTTGCATTGTGCAAATTAAGCGTCCCCGTGACCTTCGGCGCCAGAACTGATTCAATCTGAGAAAACCGAGCATTTTGGAATATAGCGTCCTATTGGAAGCGGGTTACTGAGATGCCCAGTGCTAGCACAAAAAAAATTGTAGGCACTTACCCCTTCGCTCATAGCTGCATGGATGACTCCCTTTAGAGGTCGTTCACTCGAAATCTGGTGAACAGCTGCCGTGACCACGTCACTATCTGTCACGCTACCTTGAATGATATCTGGCTTAGCTCCTTTTGCCTCCAGCTCTTCAATTAGAGCTGCTGCCTCGGGCCGCTGTACCCCAGAACGGGACAAGAAAGCCATATGACGAGCGCCACGGTCGACCATCCAGGTCGCCAAACTACGGCCCAGGCCTCCAAGACAGCCAACAAGAAGGTATGTGGCATTGGGGTCAAAGGTTACCCGACGGGGCTTTTGGGAAAGCTAATCAAAGCGATGTTAGCCTTTTGAAAAGCAACAGGGAAGAAGAAAGAAAGATGGAAATAAGGTAGAACAGGCGGGAAATCAATTACCATTAGCTCAGTCTCTGGATTATCGAATGTGATCACGAGCTTTCCGATGTGGGCACCCTTGGCAAATTCCTTCATTGCGACTTCGAGCTCTGAGATATCAAAAGTCTTGATGTAAGTGGTGGGATTAATAATGCCTGTCTCCCACATGTCTCGAACTTCTTGCATCAATCTATATGGCCGTTAGCGAATCCCATCTTCAGGAAGCATCCTTGGTTATAACCGACCGTGCCATGAGTCGTGGATTCTCAAGGTAGATAGCGCCCATGTCAAATGATGAGAAGCTTGCGTTGCGCTTGAAAACATCAAGATTAAGTCGATCATCGGCGTGGACATCCATGCGACCAACATCAATAAAGCGACCAAATGAAGCAATACAACGCCATGCTTCATGCATCGCATTGCCCGAGGCAGCATTCAGAATAACGTCAATACCCAAGCCTTCTGTGGCGCGTATGATATCCCTTGTAAATTCCAGAGAGCGCGAGTTGAATATGCGATCGTTTGGGATACCAAACTCGTTTATCAGAATCTGCCTTTTCTTCTCGCTGCCGACAGTTGCGTATATTTTAGCCCCGACACTGCGGGCTACCTTCATGGCTGCCATTCCCAGTCCACCAGTTGCGTATTGAATAAGAACTGACTCGCCCATCTGAAGACGGCCAAGGTGTTTCAACGCATATACAGCAGTGAGATAAGAGAGTGGCATGGACGCTGCTTCGGCGAAAGATGCGTTTGCAGGTATTTTCTGAACAAGTGTCTCATCTGCCCACGTATAGTTACCCATATTTCCGGGCACTGCTCCGAAAACCCTGTCTCCGATCTGGAATTTGGTGGTATTTGGGCCCACCTTTGATACTATCCCGGCAACTTCTGTGCTCAAGAATGGCCAGTCAAATTTGCCCAGTGCCACGGGGAGGTCCTAACGCTAGTCAGCCTTTGTACCAATGAATAAAGAAGCCAAAGATAGATGCTATCGATCTTACCTTCATATTAAGGCCGATTGCCTTCGTTTCGATCTCCACCCACCCGTGCGGGACCGGCCGAAAGAAATCATTCTCTATTTCAAAATGAAGAGATGACAAGACGCCAGGCTGCTTGTACGAGGCACGAAAAGGGTATTCTTTATTAACAACTTGAGGACGAATTGTCTCGTGGAAGCCATGAAGCAAGCCAAAGAAGCTGTTCGTGGATTTGTCAAACACGTGTCTGGCGATATAAAGCGATTCATCATGGAGAGAATATAGGTGGTCTATTCCAAATTCGCCGGTGCCAGTAGTTTGAATGCCAGTTGCCACCGATATCAAAAGCTCTGCAGCTCTATCAAGGTAGGCATGAAAGCCATCATCGAGGCCGACGAAGGAAATATTCAAGAGTGGCTCTTCGGTACGAATAGAACGGAGAAGGCCCTCCATACATGCCGATTCTGGATGGGCCTGGCGGACTGAGCTACCCAATGAGACCCATGTCAAGTTCGAAGACTGGAGAATGATGTCCCTGAGTGCTTCGAATTGATCTGGGGCACCAAGAATTGTTGGAGACTCAATGTCAATCAGAGATATGAGCACAGACTTGGGTGGAATGATGCTTGTGGCGATAGTTAACTCTGTGGAGATTGGCTTCAGACCCTCCTCAACAAGCCGTTTCTCAAGGGCGCAAATGAGTGGCGGTGGATAATCTCGATATACCAAGTATACTGGCATCTCTGATGATTTCAGCAAAGTCACAGGCAGCTGAGTCGGTAACGCGCTAGTGACCATCACTGTAGAGATCTCTGTATTTGAATACTGTGAAGTTGTCAGTGAAAAGCCAAATAGACGAAGTCAGAGGATTGATAGCCTTACGTCGTTCGACGCATGTTCGATACCGGAGAATCGAGCAGTAGATAGAGCCGTGTTCCATTGAGCATGGTTCAGGAATGGAGCGAAATCTTGGTCCCACCGAGCTGCCAATGTTCGCGTCAACATTTCCAATGCTAAGTGAGCATTCACGGTTTGGAGAAGAAGCAGCTTCCCACCAGGCCGAAGCAAGCGGTGGATATTTTCAAGAGCAGTAGAGAGATTATTACTCCACGCCAGTGAGGGGGGTGCAATGACGAGATCAAATTTCGGTATCTCGAAGTCCTGCATCGCCAAATCCTTGTCAACATCCAGGGTCTGGTACAGCATATTAGGTATACCTGCAAATCTCCCCTGGGCATCTTTGACACACCAGCCACGAGGATCGGTGAATGTGTAGGTCTGAAATCGTTTGAACGAGTCTTGCGCATCAAGTTCATCAAGCACTGCATTGGTGAGACTCCCAGATCCACCACAGACCTCCAAAATTCTCAAGTTTGGATGCTTATGAGCAAGGAGATCAACCACTTTTCTTAGCTGTGAGATGGCCGCGCGAGTCGCTAGACCCGAGACCTCGAGCTCTCGAAGCAAATCATCCTCCAGAAGAAGGCGAATTCTGGTACTCTCACCTCGCAAGATGCTTGGCAGATGATCTGAGAGTTTTTGGAGGGCCTGAGCTTCCGTGATTCCATCAAGCCGGGGATAGATTTCACCGATGGTAGTGGTATTCATCATTTCGGGGGGTTTTATTTCTTCCATAGCCGAGATCCAGCGAACGAAATCGGAATGCCCCTCCATGCCATCGAGAGAGAGATGATGTGCCTTAGTGATGACCAGTTCTGCCAAAGTGCCAAGGTCACGAAGCGTTTCCCTCGAAATCGATTCCTCCGAAAACAATTTGCTTGTCTGACTCAGGGACAAGAAGTCAATATCGGGCCTCCAAACAGTCCGACAGAAAACTTCACGAGTAAGGGTGGACCCATTAGAGCCAGGCTCTATAGAGCTCCCATCGTAGGAGGCGCATCGAATCTCCCTTATGTCAAGAAGGGGCTCTCCGGAAGAGGAGTACAGCTGGACGCGGCCATATGCCCCACGAAGACCTCGAGTATATCCAGTTGCTATTGCCTGCCCAGCGTGACTGGCATTCGCTTCGTCATTTGCCCAGATAGTTGCTTCATTCACATGTATAGGCACAAACGCACTCTTCATGTTTTCAACCTGCCCTGCGTTACAACTGATCAGGATCAGTTGAAGACAAGCATCCATAGTAGCTGGGTGAAGAGGATATTCGGATTCACCCCCATTTATCATGCCAGCGGTAGGGCACAGTGCAACCTGAGCCTGGGCAATATTGCTTCCCCAAAATGCTTGCAGTTTGGAGAGACCCTGGAAAACTGGTCCGTACACCAAACCTGCCTGTGTAAACCTTTCATACCATCTGGTGATGTCGAGTTGCCTCGAGCGCTTGTCCACCGTCAGCTTATCCCAAACTATGGGATTGGTCGTATCAACACTAATCAGTCCTGAGCAATGTTCCGTCCAATTGTCGTCATCTGTCTCAAAGGAAGAAACAGAAAACTGGAAATCGATCGAAGACCGGCTTCCCAAACATCTCAGTCGCTCCATATTCAGTAGTGTCTCGATTCCAACGTCTGTGTCCGGTACACGAAGAGTAGAACGTATAGCCACATTTCGAAGCTTGAAAGCACGAATCTTGACGGGCTCACTGCCAGCTTCTTCCAGAACCAATTGTCTGACAGCTTCAATTGCCATGGCGATATATGCAGTGCCTGGTAGAACAGCGTGAGACTGAAGCTTGTGGTCTTCCAACCAGGGGAGGTCTTTACTCCGTATGACATTTTTCCATGAGGGATGTGTGGGCGAGACTCCTGGCTGTCTGCTACCGAGAAGGTCGTGGCGAGGAAACTTCCTCAGGCGCAGTTCTTTACTGATGCGGTTCTCGTGGTAGATCGGTTTCTCCCCGTAATCATATTCGTAGCCTGGTAAGTCAATGCATGGATATCCATGGGTAAGATGTCCCTTTGAGTCAGTGGCGTTGACTGCTGCAAGGTTGACCAGCGCGTTTTTCAGGAACAGTTGTCCTGCCAAGGTGAGAATGCTGAGACAATCATTTTGGCCACGTCTTAGGCTCCCGAGGCATGGAGGGAGATTCACATCTTTTTGCTCCAAGGCTGAGGCGATCTGCTTGATTGGCCCTCCTAGGGCGGGGTGGGGACCGATCTCAATGAGCAGATCAACAGGGGATTCATATGCCAGAGTTTGAATTGCCGATGAAAAATTAACAGGTGATTCGAGATTGCCTCGCCAGTAGGTTGGATCCGTAGCTGTGAAAGCAGGCGTCTTTTGAGGCGTGACGGACGATACCCAATGCACGGAATGACAACCCCGTGTATTTATATCAACAAACCCAGCTTCTTGAATATCACGCATTCCCTGGCTAACAAGATTCTCGTAGATTTCTCCAATTGGAACCATATGGTGTGAGTGATAAGCATTGCCACCTGTTTTGAGAATGCGGCTGAACACGCCATCAGCCTCGAACACTCGGGCAAGACGTGTGATCAGCTCAATCTCTCCAGAAAGAGTGACGCTACTTGGTGAATTAACTGCAGCAATTTTCACGCCGTGCTCAATGCCTTCTAGATAAACAGCCGCATCTTCAGAACAAAGACCGACTGCCAGCATAGCGCCTTTTTGTTGATTCCTTGCTACCGCCTGGCCTCGGTAATAAGCCAGGATTATGGCCTCGCTTGCAAGGAGTCGATCTGCGGCATATGCCGCCGCGATTTCACCTAAAAGATATGAGCTGATGACACGAAACAAGGGCTGGCAAGTTTCGTTACCTGAAGAGTGGCCCACAGTCACTGCAGGCTCGACGTTCCAACTACTTAAAAGATCTACCATGGCAATTTGAAGGGCCGTACAGACCGTCTGAGACACTTCGGCCTTGTGAACAAGCTCCGCATCGTGTGTTTCTGACAGGACTTGCTCAATTGACCAGGATGGCTTGTCAGATAATGCATCCAGCACACTATCCAGGTATCTGATAGTTGATCGGAAAACTGCGTATTCCTCAAGAAGCTTGGATCCCATTCCGGGCCATTGTGCGCCCTGTCCAGTGAAGACAAAGCCAATCTTCATGACCGACGAATCTGGTACCTTCCCATATGTGATTGAATCAGCTGGAATAGATGACTGGATTCCTTTTATAGAAGCGGAATTCTCCACGAAAAAGCCCCGGTAGTCGAATTGTGACCTGCGGGCCCCGAGGGTGTAAAGTATATCGGCAAGATTGAAAGCATCAAATGCAGGACCGAATGAGGCGATTTGAGCTTTCATTGATGATTCTGTGTGCGCAGAGAACGGAAGGAGCACAAATTTTCTCGTACCTGCCTTGTTTGATGGAACGAGTTCAGGATTCTGGCGACTTCTCTGCTTGTTTCCAGGCTTGACTCCGTTGGTTGAGGACTCACTGGTCCCGTTTGCACGCCCGTTAGTGTATCCGTTGGAGCATTCATCACTATTCCGGTATGGCACGAGTGACCTGGGAACTCGAAGTCCGCGCTGTATGTAACCAGGTAATAGCACACTTGGATGGTCCAGAATGCAATGGGCGTTTGCACCTCCGTATCCGAATGAGTTAATACTGGTACGCCTCAGGAGGTCTTTCGGCCATGGTGTCAATTTAGTCACAACTTGTACCCTAGACCCAGCAAAGTCGATAGAAGGATTCAGTGTTTTGATGCCAATAGTAGCGGGGATCATCTCATGCTCCATGCTCAGTATTGCTTTCATCACTTGAGACATGCCGCTTGCTGCCTCACTATGCCCAAGGTTTGTCTTCACCTGCAGAAAAAGTGAGTTAGTCTCGAAAAATATGATATAGATTCTGTTCAAAGTGTGCGGTGCCAAAGAACTTACTGATCCAATCAACAAAGGTGCATCGGGTCGTCCTGCCGCGAATACTCTCCCCACTGCGGATACCTCAATCGGGTCTCCAACGGGCGTTCCAGTACCATGACATTCGAGATAGCCAGTATCGTCTGGATTCAAATTCCCAGCAGCCTCGTATGCCTTTCGAATCAAAGCCTCTTGCCCATCTGCACTGGGCCGTGAGATACCGCCCGTTTTCCCGTTCGCATTGAATGCAGTGCCACGAATACAAGCGCGAATGGGATCACCATCGGAAATGGCTTTTGAAAGTGGCTTGAGATAAAGTGCACCAATCCCCTCGGCGCGAGCGTAATCGTCGGCCGCTATGTCAAAACTATGACATATGGAGGTAGGCGAGATAGCCCCTAGCTTTGTCGTGAAGAGTTGGGCATCTGGACTCAATATGAGATTGCTCGCCGCAACAACTGCGGCATCACAATCATCATTCCTGATTGCGTTGACTGCTAGATGCAAAGCATACAGTGACGCTGAACACGCCGTATCCACCACCATACTATTTTGATTTGTTAGCCAAGATGCGTATATATTTGCGTTCTATTCGGTTTGAACTACCTTGGACCTCGCAAATCAAAGATATAGCTGATGCGATTGCTCAGAATTGTAGGTCCCGAGCCCGTTATAGTGTACGGTAAGATGTGATCTACATCCCGAAGATGCATTGTTTGGTGATCATTGTTCATGTTACCAACAAACACCCCGGTTCTGGAACCGCGAACGCGATGCAATGGCTCCCCTGCAGACTCAAAGGCCTCGAAGGTGACCTCAAGAAGTTTTCGCTGGGCTGGATCAAGAGTGAGAGTCTCGGTAGGTGACAAGCCAAAAAGACTGTGATCAAAATCTTTCACATTTTCTTCCAGGATAAAACCCCCTCGGCTCACCATGCTTCCAGGTCGATCACGATTAGGATGATGAAATGCATCTGGGCTGAATCGATCAGGCGGAAATTCAGAGAATCCGCTTTTTCCCTCTGCTAAGAAGTCCCATAGCTTCGATGTTGAAATGTTTCCACCCGGGAATCTGCAGCCTAACTCACATCATCAGTGCGTTTCTTTGCTTCTAGCGACCTTATTGAACATTACCCATGCCGACAATGGCAATCGGCTCCGGGCTGCAGCTGCCATTGGAAGTCTGCATGCTGCTGTATTGAAAAGTATGATCTTTGAATGGAGGTTATCACATAGGGAGCTTCAGAATAGGGCAAAGGCTTTAAGTTTCTGCAGTGGCTGGTATTAAAGACCTTTTTGATATAGTGCCTGTTCCGTCAGTTAATTCAGAATGCTCTTTATGATTTCGGATTTTCTGTGGCTACGTACTACAATAGGTGCTGTTGGCAGCTGGCCCCCACACCTACGGAACGCTTCGACTCCAATAATAACGAAGCGGTAGGCTACTTCTGGGGGGAGAATACATCGAAATGCTATTACACGTATACTATTACTGTCAAACGCGGACCATACCATATCAGATGGTTCACCATTCATTTTGGCCCCCATGTGCAACCTTGTTCGGAGGCAGCTCGAACAGGAAAGAAGAGCGAAGGATGCGTATTGTGTGGACACTGAAGAATTACTGTAGGCAGTCTTGCAAGGTTCAAAACTGGAAAAAGGGAAAGATCTACACGGCCGAGCTGAAATGTCCACAGCCGTATGGGTCCAGCCAGGGCGACGAACGGCAGGACGCCAAGTAGCGCCATCACTGACCTCATAGATCTGCATCCTGATTGGAATCCGATTGTTTAGCGTCAAAGAGCCACTAATGCATGGACTGCCCAAGTGGACACTAAATTGTGAAGATCCCACTTAGATAGTTGGGGGCCATTTACAGTAGAGTGTGGGGCCGTGACGCCTATCAGGTGAAGAGGCGACAGGATCAATATTACTCCGTACATTTTTAAGTAACGGAGCTCGGTGATTAGGCGTAATCCGTAGTTTTTCTCTGAGAGTCTTTGGGTGGAACTAGGGCGTGGAAGAGGAAGAAGGGATAGTAAGAGAGAGCATTGAGGCTAAGGCTCAGAGCTGCACGTGTGTTCTCTCATCTCCAAGGGAAAGTATAAAATAAGCATGACATTTTAACTTCGAGAGTGCTCCTTTAGGTAGACCTCAGACTCATCCATTGCTTCCAACTTACGGGCTCTACGATTGAATTTCGATTAGGCCCTCATCTTGGAAAATGCTGAGCGAGTGCTCAGTCTCTCTCAAAATCTGGTCAACTACTTGAAGGAAAAGAAATCAGGCGAAATAAACTTCACAGCCACAACAGCCCCAACCCCAAACAACAGCGAGTATGATGCCCTTCGCCTGCCTCTTGCTCAATCCTTGGAAGATCTTCTTCTCCTCGTCAATGGACCGATGCAATGGCTACGAAAATATCTCTGCGCCCACCATGAGCTATCTGCCTGGCAGGGAGCACTCCGACGTGGATTCTTCTCACTGGTTCCATTGGATGAGCCCATTCATATTCGAGACCTGGCTATGGCTGCGGATATGGATGAAGATCGTACGCGTCGAATCATGAAATTGTTGACTACTCAGCGTTGCTTTGAAGAGGTTTCTGAGGGTGTCTTCATCCACTCTTCGCTATCTGCGTTCATTGCTGGGAATGAGCAGATTGCATCACTTAGTAGCTTCCAAGCTGATGAGATGTTTGAAGCTGCCTCTTTGCTTGGTGACTCTATTGACCAGCATCCCCATTCTTATGATGCAATGAATAGCCCATTCGCGATGCGCCACGGTACCTCGCCCTACAAATGGTATGCTGAGCGTCCTGAAAAAGCAGCTCCCTTCATGGCTGGTATGGCTGGTTATCAACAGAGTAAGTCAACATTGTCATTCTGCGAGTTTTATTTCTTATTAAAAAGAATCGATTAGTAAACCGCGACATCCAAGTGTTGACAGAGTCTTATGCTTGGGAATCTGTCAACAAAAGCACGATTGTTGATCTGGGCGGAGGAAGCGGCCATATCTCGATGTCTTTGGCCAAGGTATCTTATTCGGCAGCCAAACCATGGAAACATTGAACCCGACACTGACACAATGCAGCAATTCCCAAGCCTTGAATTCATAGTGCAAGATATAAACCCAGACATGCTAGCACAAGGTCCCAAAAGCCCTGGATTTGCCGAGGTGAACGGGCGTGTCACATTTATGCGACACGACTTTTTTCAGCCGCAGCCTATTCCGGGTAGCACTGCAGGCTTGTACTTCATTCGGCAAATCATCCACAACTACAATGACAAGGATGCAGCGACAATCTTTCGCAACCTAGTCCCCAGCCTTGAGCAGAATGGGGAAAGCAGAATCTTGATCAATGACATGGTCCTGCCGGAAGCAAACAAGATGCGCAAGGTTGAAGAGAACGCACTACGCCAGCTCGACATGGCTATGTTGACTGGCTATGGGGCGAAACAGCGTACCGTACAAGAATTTGAGGCCGTTCTAAAGTGTGCTGATACACGCTATGAGGTACGTCATTCAAAATACTGTCGCCCTCGGGAAAAGCTCCAAAGTCTAACACTAAACCAATGACAGATTGTGCGTGTGCACGCTGAAGGCATTCTGGGATTGATAGAGGTTAGATTAGTGGCAAAATAACCAACTCGCAACGCTAGCATACGTTCCAAACTCTCGATCTAATATTAGAACTGCACTTCATTTTTTAAAGTTCTACTACCTAGAAACAACATTGGAATTATGCATTAAACTTTACGTACTTTATTTTTGGGGGCGGGGGCTCTTCCGCGACATCAAAGAATGCAGAGATGCGGAACACCCAAAGTTAAAATCCTTTCAAGAATCGCAACATGGACATCATACAGTACAGTACAGTACAGTACATTACAGTACAGACTATCCAGCGTAGTGAGGGGGAGAATCATTCAGTTTGTTGGGTCCAGGTACCTCGCAGGCTTCACATCTCGGTACCCCTGCCAATCTTGCGGGGCTGTAGGAAGTGTGTAAGACGATGCCATTACCAACGAGTACCAACAGTTACCCCTTGTCTCTATTGGATCATTAGCCTTCTGACAAGACAGATCGACAATGATCCTTCCAAGATTTGTGGAGTGCTAAGTGGACCTATTGCGCACAAGCTCAGCTAGATACCCACACCGGGCGCCTGACGCGAGCCTCGTGCTTTCGACTTGGGGAGAAAGTACATGTACAAATGCACCAAGCACTCCTAGTGACGCGTTATATAGTCAAAACACCCTCCGCTGGGCTGAAAATAGGCGCCTGGGTTTACAAGATCGTCGCATCCTTCAATTTTACAACATTTTGAACACGCAAGCTTATGCATGTCGGATTGTTCGGCAAGCACACCACCTGGCCCCCAATTTACCTGCATGGAATCTCAGCTAGGCCTCGCTTAGCTTCGGCAGGTGTCACCGCAATAAATTCCAAGGGACCATATGGGTTTGGGGGCGGAGAAAGGAGGGGAGAGAGGCAGGGGGGAAGTGGTGGGGAGGGTGGTGTCCGCGTAGGGGCTGTTTTCTACGGCTAGGCCGGATGTATATAGAATCTATGTAGACCAACCAGTGGGTCTCGACAAGGCAGATTTATGTACAGTATAGCGATGGATCCCGCTAGCGCCATTTGAATCCTCTCGTCGCTAGACTGCAGATTATGAATGTGCTGTACGGAGTACAGCACACATTACAAAGCCTCCGGGGCTAGTAATGTCGATCAGTGGGTCCCGGGCGGCTTGGAGTTGTTAGCCAGGTGTCTCCACATACCCTAGTATTGTATTTCAAGGTTTTGGCCAACTGTATTAAGGTGGATACATCCAGGGAATTCCTGCAAGGTTAAAATTGAGAGATTGACGACGCATCCATAGATCCCGAGGTCATGTAGAAAGAACCTAGGTTCTGAATTAGTGCGGGCAGCAACATTGGAATTAAAAGATGTACCCCTGCTTGGAACTGTAATTAAAACCCCACCCCAAGCCCTTTTCTTTTCTCAACGATTCGTACTTCGCTCTCTCAGTTCTCTCCATTGCTATTATATTCCACAGTCAACTTTTACTCTTTCTTTTCATCATGGCTGAGCTGCACGGTTCCTGTCATCCTGCTTTCAACTCAGTGCGAGACCTTTTGCAGCAAAAGATTGCTGATGGTGGTGAAGCGGGTGCTTCCCTCTGTATCAATATCGACGGCGAAAATGTCGTAGATCTCTGGGGTGGCTATGCAGATGCAAGCTCGAGCAAGCCATGGGAAAAAGACACTATCACTGGAATTTGGTCCTCCACCAAGATTCTCACTATCCTGGCCGCTCACATCCTTGTTGATCGGGGTCTTTTGGATGTCAATGACCCAGTGGCGAAATATTGGCCTGAATTCGCAGCAAACGGCAAAGAGAATGTTAAGGTCTCCCATATTCTAAGCCATACCTCTGGAGTTGTTGCCTTTGATGGGGGTATTACTATTGAGGAAATGCAAGATGAGCAAAAGGCAGCTCAGCGCCTTGCTGAACAAGCTCCTTGGTTTACTCCAGGATCGCAGAGCGCATACCAATACACCAACTATGGTCTTCTGGTGGGTACGATTGTCCAACGTATCACAGGAAAGTCCCTGGCCCAGTTCATCAGCGAGGAGATCACTACACCTTTAGGGGCTGACTTCCAGCTTGGTGTCTCTGAGAAAGATGAGACTAGGACTGCTGATACTATCCCGTTCCCACCGGATGCCATTCCTTCTGCAGAGGGCCTTGATCCTACCACTAGTATCCTACTTCGATCTCTCATAGGATCTTTGATGGATGCTTCAACTCCCAACAACCCTATATTCCGAAAGTCTCAGAATGGGGCCATGGGGGGATTCTCTAATGCACGTGCCCTAGCATCTGTCGGTTCTATTGTTGCTCTTGATGGTACCGTCAGTGATAGACAGTATCTTACTTCCCACACCATTGATGAGATGTTAAAGGAACAAATCAGATCAGCTGATCCAAACATCATGACGAACTCGCGCTTCGCCCTTGGCCTTGCACTGCCAGCTACCGACGGTTTGTTGCCTTATATTCCTGAAGAGGATGGAATTTGCTTCTGGGGTGGTTTTGGTGGATCTGTCGTCGTCATGGATCGCCGCCGGAGAATGACTGTATCATACATCATGAACAAGATGGAATTTCGGGTGGTTGGCAATTCTCGGTTTGATGTCTATTTCCCCGAGATTTACAAGGCTTTTGAGAAGTACGACAAGTCTTCACTGTAGATTTGGGGCGGGGAGAGGGGGTGCGGAGGAAGAGGGGCCGAAGGGCCCACCTGCTACTTAGCTACACTTTTACCTCCTTGCAATACCTCCTAGCAATACACATACTTCTTATATACCTCTTCGTCTTCATTCCTGAGGCTGCAGATATTTTTCAAAAGGTTTCAATCAACAAGACCGTGGTTGCATGTGCTATATTGAAAATGATTGAAGCAGTAAACTGCGACCATTGGAGTAGACCAAGCAACCGCCATGGACTCAAGTTGGAAGGCAAAAGATCTTGGGATCCGTTAGACAAATCGCGCTTCATTCAAACCATACACTAAATACCAGCCTCTTTCCTATAAAGGTTTAGTGTGTAATCAAACGCCCGGGGGGGGGGGGGGGGGGGTCGTGCCAACATGCATGAAAATTTGGGGGCCATTTAGCAAACTTGATGTCACTGTACATTGGGGGCGAGGGGCCAAAACGAGAAGATCACACCAAAAATAAATTACCTGGTCATTCGGGAGAATTCGTATTTTAGGGTGTCTCCACCGATTTTTACTTTTATTATTCCTTTTAACTAAGCGGCACGCTGATTTCATTTGAAGAACCTTAAATAATTTTCATACTCTCATTCCAAGGCCCCTCCCTATCAAAGAAAACAGTTCCAGCCTAGGTCACACAAGCACCTTGGTCTTGTCTCATATCGTCCAAGTCACCTACTTGCCATTCTCCTTCCCAGCCACTCCGTGATACGATGATATCATCATAATATCCTCTAAAATGAAGGACCTAAGTGCCAGTGGCACTGCCAACCTGGGGGCCTGCATCTCGATGCTGATTTTAGCGACGTCGGCGGTAACACTTCGGCTCGTGTTTCGATTGCAAGCTAAACAGAGCCCTACTTTATCCGATGTACTTGTGATGCTCTCTTTGGTGTTCGCACTTGTTTGGTATGGTTTTAATATACACTGTAAGTTCTATTAAACTATGCCCATGTTCAGCTGACTATGGATAACTGATCAGAAATATATAGATATTACCCAAGGACCAGGACCCGGTACTTTCAGTCTACCGGAAATTCTAGCAAATATACAGATTGGAGGTCTTACTTGGGGAAATGCATTGATGAAGGTGAATTCTTGAATTCCTCATAATATTACAGGGGAGTCTAGTTGCTAATCTGTCCTTGGAACATTGAAGACAATTTACTTTGGCGAAATCTTCTTTACAGCATCCATCTCCTCGGCAAAGCTCTCGATTCTGGACATGTACCAACGCATTTTTGGTATCTCTATCCCATTCAGGCGCTTTAACTACTTTATGGATGGGGTTGTGATATTCTTCTGGGTTCTCTTCACTTTCCTTTTCATCTTCTCGTGCCATCCCGTATCAATGTATTGGGATCTAGCAGAGTCTGCTGGTCATTGCATGAGCGAGACAAAACTCCTCTTTTCCTTCGAGTTTACGAACCTAATCGTGGATCTCGTTATATTGGGAATGCCACCTATCATGATCAGTCGTCTCAATCTACCCAAGGGGAAGAAATGGTCTGTTTGTGGTATCCTTCTTCTCGGTGGGATGTAAGTCACAAATGCCATATGTTTGGATCCTTGGAAATCTCTTTCTAACTATATCTACAGGGTTTGTCTTATCAGCATGGTCAGGTTATCCTATATCTGGAACCCAGCATCATCAGCGGATCTCAAGAATTTGTCAGCAACGATCATCACATCGCACGTTCAACTTGGTATTGCTCTTCTCTGCGCCTGCCTCCCAACATATACGCCTTTACTTCGTCTCTTCAATCGCAGCTTTAACAGCAGAAAGCAAAGAAGTTCCAAGAAGACCTATGAGTACCCATTGAAACCAAGCAAGCCGACCCAAGAAAGCAAAGACACTGGTGACTACAGCACCACCGACAGCAAAACTATCTGTGCACCTGGTCATCATTCTCTGGACTACACAGTCAACTCGGACTCTCGTGAGGAATTTCGCGGAATGGACTGCATGTCTTCTCGTACGGCGGCTCAGGTTCCTGCAGATACGGTTTAGGCGGTCCCTGCAGGAAAATTAGGACTATCAATGATTAGATGCTTAAACTTGGTTGTATTTACTGTTATAGATCAGCCTCCCGCTGCACATGTGCGTGAAGGTCGACCAGTGAACTGGCGGGCTGATCAGGCGTCAGATGCATCTAGTTCAACCCCAAACCCCAAAGCGCAAAGGATTCGGATAGTCAGCGAGCCGCATGTGTATCTAGATATCAATAATGCACACACAGACACACTAAATATCCTCAAGCATTAGTTTCCATGTCAATGGGGACATCTCGTTCTGCCGTCTCATATTGTCATTCGCCTAATCCATCAGGTGCTACCCTAATCTAGCATGTCCTTGCATTTGAATCTGTGCCTCAAAGATCCGACCGTGCTATAGCACCTGAATCCCGACTAATATTAATGTTGCGGCTTTTCTAGATTGATCATTCCCTTCGGCGTTTCTTTCAGATATTCCAAGGTTAGCACAAAACTTTGACTATTTTTGGTGTACATGAATTTTGAGAATTTTCCAGAGGTCAAGGCAGGCATATTGTCGGGCTATTGAGGTATTAAGTTCGATTACTCTGATAGTGGGGCTGTAGCAGATAATACTAAACGATCAGTTGATCAAGTTCCAGACTTATATTGGCCATTCCGGCCATCGTAGTTTGTAAATATTCTAGCATAGAACCTTCAGGGCTTGGAATCTAATTGACCAGAGGTCCTGATCCTAAACTAACAATCTCGATTGTAAAACATCAAGTACACAATTGCCAGAATGACCCTCGTCCGCCTTCTGAGATGAAGACTTTATTGCAATCTTTCGATCCGCAGCAGACTACTGCATCCAAGACATCACCCCACAAAATCCATCCAATAGATCAGAGCTTCATTTTTGTGCGGGTGTCAAAGCAACCTTGACACCATTTTTACTAGCCAAAGTCAGTGTTAGATACTCTTGGAAAGGCTCGGGATCTCGGCTTTCAAGACGTTCAAATTCCTGAAGAATTCGAACTGTAGTATAACCAGCTTCAGTCAGCGCAAATTGCTGTCCGATGCAGATCCGAGGCCCTCCACTGAATGGTATGTAAGCCCAGCCTGGCTTTAGCCCTTCCCATCTTTCAGGTCTAAACTCTGTAGCATCCTCCCCAAAGATCTCCGGGAGGCGGTGCATGCTATAAGAACTATACATCACCTCCTGCCCTTTAGGTATGAATAATGGTAAAGTTCCACATGAGCCGCCCCCGGTAGGAAGGGTTGTATTTTTATTCGCCACTCGCACGTTTATTGGGTTGATAGGATAGAGTCGTAGTGCTATAAACAATATCAGTCTCAAATTTTCCCCATAATCATGAGGTCTCTCAGATAGTATGGGAGCCTTACTTTCTTTCAAAACCCATGACAGATACGTCATTGACCTTAGATCTTCAAACGAAGGTTGTTTGCCTTTAAGCTTGAGAACATCTTCTCTCAGCTTATACCATACGTCTTCTCGTCTTGCCATAGTGAAAAACAAAATACTCAAAAGGCCGGCCGTACTATCGCGGCCAGCCAGTAGAATATTGAGTAGTTGATCTGTCAATATCGTTTCATCTTGGCACTGTTTGATGAGCTCATGAAGGAACACGTAGGTATGCGCCTGATCAGTGGGTTTTGTATCTTGTTTGGGCTTGTTTGAGGCTCTGTTTGCAAGAGCCTCCTTTACAATTCCCCTGACATATTCCCGTGACTCCTCGGTCGCCTTTATAAAGGCTTGATCTCTATGGAACATCTTGAGTGGACCAAGTCGAATACGCAAGAGCACCCCAGCTTGGGAAGTTTGAAAGTTGTCCGCGAAAAACTTGCTAGCAGATTTGGTCGTGGAGGTTAATGCACTCCCTAGCGTATCAACACTTTGCCCAAAAAGGAACTGTGTAGCTGAATCGATAGTCTGTTGGCACAATGCACAGTAAAGTAAGCCTTAGTATACTTCTAGGGGGGTCATTCTGGAGAATCATCAAGGATACAATACCATTTGAAAAAATAAATCCTGAAGATCCACCGTTGAGCCATCGACAGGTATCTTTTTGATTAGCTGGGCGACATGTTTTTCGTAGACGGCAATATCGGAAACTTGGTTGCGTACGAAATTTGGACGAAGCAAGGCCCGAGAGTGTTCCCAAGCCGGTCCGTCGCTGGCAAAAATTCCCTGACCAAGTAAAGGTCCAAAGGCATCATTGCGACTGCCTAAGTCAAAGTCCTTGAACTTGGAAGCCAGGACAGTCTGCACATTGATGGGATCAATTGTTTCCACCAGTGTGCGACCCAAGCGCATCTTGAACGTACGACCATACTTCAGATGCCACTCTCTCACAAATCCCAAGGCATTGTGTTTCTTTGCTGCCTGCAGGAAATCCCACAGCTCATCAAGTCCAAAAAACCAACTTGGTAATTGCGTTGCTTTCCCACAACCATTTTTCCGGGCAAATCCGCAATCTTGTGCGCGATCACTGGTCAGCTCGAAGACTTGGAGCGTCCCGAGGTCTTGAATTGGAGGTCAAGAAATTCCTATACATACCTGATAGGCTCCTCAATACCCTTTTCAACAAATACGAACCTATTATCACATATAGGAAAATTTGACATCCAGTTCCTACCGTGACCAGCATCGTAATTAAATGGGGTCAACTGGTTGACAAGGAAAATGAATTGAAATAACTGGGGTTGAAGGCCTTCCTCACAGAACAGAAATGAGCAATGCAATAAATAATCATGGGGAATGGATTACTTAGGTAAAATAGCATGTAATTATGTTACACATGCCCTGCGGAGACCGATCAATTAATTCGCCCTTAAAACGTTAACGACAGCTTGGGGGCTGCTCAGGTGGGGGCCGGTAATTTTCAGACATGGCGAACTTGTCACATTGGGCGCTAAGCTTTTGTTTAGGTTCTATTCTTAGAACCATAGATCTGCATGGTTTCTTACTATGTACGAATTAGCATGTTATGAAGCGAGCTCAAATATATTACTAGTTCCAAGGTCTGAACGGATCTGGTGTGTATTGCCCACTGGTAGGTGGGCGATTCATACACATGTAAATACGTAACAATTGAACTGTATTGTCTGTGACAACATTGAATGCTCAGCAGATGGTGGCTCACACACGCCCTGTAACAGATTACAGTCAGCTACATGTAAGCACTCCCTGAAGTTCAGCTAGGCTGTGGGGCGGTCTTGGCAGAGGTCATCTCCTGCGCGATCCCCAAGGTCCACTGGATCAGCTCCTAAGCCAGGGTCGGTCCGTGCCCAAGCCGGGTTGGGTGGATGTTGGTGTGCCTTTGAAGGGAGAGAAAAAACTGTTATTCGTGCACAACCCACCTGGCTCTTTTAGCTAGGGAGTGCTCCCGGTCGCAACGTCACCCAAAATTGCAATGTCAGTTTGCCAAAATATGCAGATTTTACCGCACGTTGAAGCTAAAGAAACTAATTGAAAACACCTAAAAATGTAGAAAGGCTAAACTATCGTCCAACTAAAAGTACATAATCACACCATTCACTGACCCCTGTATAAAGCAAGCAACCCAACAGCAGCAATGGCGGATTCTTGATCTATACCATCAACCTCCAAACAACCCCCACTCTCGCCTTTCCTCCCATACTAAGCTCTAAAAACAACCACCAAAATGTCTACCAATAAACCCACCATCGTCCTCGTCCACGGCGCCTGGCACACCCCAGCCAACTACGCAACCTTCATTGGCAATCTCGAATTTCAGGGCTTCACCGTGCACTGCCCACATCTCCCCAGCTGCACCAACACCAGCCCCCCGCCCGCAACCTACCACGACGACGTTACCACCGTCCGCGACCTGGTCACCTCGCTCGTCGACAAAGGCGAGCGTATTCTAATGGTCCTCCACTCCTACGGTGGCGCTATCGGCACGGACGCAATCCAGGGGCTGGACCTGCCCTCGCGCACCGCCAGCAACCTCCCCGGCGGCATCATCCACCTGCTGTACATGTGCGCGTACACCCAGCAGCCCGGTCGCTCCGTGTGGGACGTGATCACCGAGGCCCAGATGACGGACTTCTGGCCGCAGTTCGTCGACAACAAGCCCGACGGCTCCACCTTCCCCATTGACCTCGTACAGCTGTTTCTGGGCGACTGCGACGAGACCCAGATCGCGGCCGCTTTGCCGCATCTCGTGCGCAGTCCGCTGAGTGCCTTCGAATCCCCCAGCTCTGGGGACTCGTGGCGCCGGTTGCCGGTTACCTACGTTACCACGACTAAGGATTACTCGGTGCCTCGCGTTTATCAAGATATCATGCTCAAGCATGTGGATGAGGAAGGGGTGAAGCTGCGGTTGGTGGATGTGGATACCGCGCATAGTGTGTTTCTTTCGCGGCAGGAGGAGATGTTGAAACTGGTGGATGAGGTGGTACGGGATGAGAGGAATCCTGGAGTTGTGTTTAGTGGAATATTTTCATCCGGGAATAAGTGAAAGCGAGAGAAAGATCCTAACTTCGCCGCGGCCTTCATATCCCCCAACTCCATGTTCTCTACAATCGGCCATGAACAACATCGATTCCGCAAATCCTTATTGCAAAAGTTCTTCTCAAGGCAATCCTTGACGAAGCTGGAGCCTTTTGTCCAAAGCAAGGTCGAACAATATGGGAAAATATTTCACCAAGCACATCGCGATGACCGCGTTATTGATACTCAATCTTTGTTTGGAGGGCTTACGGCAGATGTTGAAGTTAGCCTTACGGAGCCAGCGATCAAATTTATGTCCTACGACTGAATCTTAAGCCACTGCGGCTTATTTGTTGGAAAAAAAAAAATCTAATACACGCGAGAAACTTGGTGATGCAGAGGTACATTTATTTTGCTATACCGCCGGAATTCTACTTCCGGCACTGCGTCACCACATCCCGGCGTTGGAATGTTTGGCGCGGGAGAGAGCAGGGGTCACCTGAACAGTTGGCGGTGGAGAGAGTAAACCGCCAATTGTTCCGCCAAGCCGCTAGCAACTATTCCGCCGACCTGTTTTCTGGACGCGGAAATCACGGCCGATTGGCGCAATCAGAAAATACTAAATCCTGCCAAGGTTAACCAGCTCCATATTCGCGGGGTAGCGTCAAACCCCGGATTTGGGATCGCCGTCTGCCACCATTTCCCCAGTCTGCTGGGACGACTGATTCCGGAGGAGGTACATTTGGCCCTGAAAGACCGTTGCACAGAATTGGCGAAGTATGACTCCCCGCTCTACGATCCCTAGCCTTGACCTGATTAACGATATTGGTATGGTCTTCTCATCCAACTTGAATTGGTGGCCTTGATCTCTTTGATAGCTCTTTAAAGGGCCTTTTACGGCGTGCGTAAACTGTATCTAGGTGGCTTTATAATTGTTATTCTAGCCCGCGGACTCGGCCTTGTTTTTCCGTGAAGGGACATTCCTTGGCAGAGAGCTCACAGGATGCCAGAATCTCCAGTATATGAATCCATGCCATCCTCGTCTATATGACCTTCCAAACCACATTTGTGTCAAACAATTATCTTGACTTCTACTACATGATGTCGCACGTCGAGCTTGTCCCAGATGATCAGGCACCAAAGACAGACTTAGTGTCTCAAAACTGGATTGCCCCAGTTGAACAACGTCACCTCATCGTACGTCCTCGACTATAACTTGGTGCGAGCTGGGACTAATTGGGATTTCCAGGATGAGCACGTTATTCGAGCTGAAAATGAAGACAAGATGACACCTTACCTGTTTTTCTTAATCGCATCGGTCAGATACGACGCGTAAAAGCCTTTGCGAACCGACTAACAAATCTTAGGCGGCTCTTGGTGGGTTTCTATACGGCTACGACACTGGTGTTGTTGGTGTTGCGCTTCCGTATGTTGGGACCGATTTTGGTTATGCACTCTCCTACCTTCAACAAGAGATTGCCACAGCGGCCACCACTGTCGGCTCGATCTTTGGCGCTGCCATCTTGGGTCTATTCGCTGACCGCTGGGGTCGGAAGCGCTGCTTATTGATCGCTGACCTATTCTTTACTATCGGTGCTATCGTCATTGCATCGAGTTTTTCTCTCGGCCAACTCATCGCTGGTCGTCTTGTCCTCGGCGTCGGAGTGGGTGGTGCCGCTGTCATCTGCCCGCTCTACATAACTGAGCTAGCTCCCACAGCCGTTCGGGGACGGTGTGTTGGGTCAAATGGCTTCTGCATTCCGTTCGGCCAGACAGTCGCGGTTGCCATTGGTGCTGGTATGCAGCACGTTGAGGGCAACTGGCGGATCCTGTTTGGCCTTGGCGTTGTGCCCTCGCTTTTGCAGCTCGCTCTCATGCATAAGTTACCGGAGTCGCCTCGTGTCCTTATTCTTCGTGACCAGGATGACAAAGCCCGAGAGGTACTCCAGACAACCTACAAGTATGCCTCACCTGAGATTATCGAATTGAAATTACAGATCGTCAAAGATCACATTGCCGCCACCACGGCTCTACAGCGCTCGACTACCTTTTGACAACGCTTCAAGAAGCTATGGACTCACAAGCCATACCTCCGTTCAATCTTTACGGTCAGCTTTATCCAAGATTTTGGTCAATTCACTGGATACAACACCCTTCTCTACTACGCGGGAACTCTATTCGGTCTCTTAGGTCTTTCTAATCCTGCTGTTGGAGGCTTGATTCCCTCAATCACTAACACTTTCTTCCTCCTATGCGGCATGAGTATGGTGGACCGGATCGGTCGCCGTGGGCTACTAATGAAATTCGGTCCCATCATGGTCATTGGTCTCACTTGGTGCCTCATTGCTTTCTACTACATGTGTAAGCCGACAGGGGGCGTCTTAGTTGATGGCTACCCGTATTCCCAGAAGGATGTTGGCCTAGTTATAGCCGGAATCCTCATCTTCGTCTCCGGCTTTGGATCCACATATGCACACCTCTGTTGGTACCAGTCCGAGTACCTCGCTCTCGAGATTCGTGCAGCGGGTAGTGCTATCAGCACGACTGCGAGCTTTTCCGCAAATTTGATAGTCGCCGTGTCCTTTCTCACCGAGTTAGTGCCTCCTCATTGCGGCGTGGGGAAATTTTGGCTAACCGAATTACAGACTCAAACAGTTGACCCCCAGCGGGACATACGGTCTTTACCTTGGCTTCGTTATCATCGGTCTTGTGCTTGCCTATTTTTGCTATCCAGAAACTAGTAAGCAATGTCCCTTACTCGAGACACGGTGTAATGCTAATCTGCTTTGTCCAGAGGGTCTATCGGTTGACGAAGCTTTCACCCTCTTCGACGAGGGCTTCGGTGTGAAGAAATCGAAGGAGATGCGACGAGAGAAGCTCCAAATGCAAAACACCCACAACTCCGAGGCCCTTCATATTACTGTAACCGAGGGAGTCGTCAAAGGCGAAGCCTCTCATACGGAGAATGCTGACCACATCAAATCTTTTCAAAACGAAGGTAGTGAATAAAGGATAACTGGATTTATTTGCGTGGTGCTACTGGATGAAAGAAGATTGAAAAGTACAATTATGTACACCATCCTTTATGTAGTCGCTTACCTTGGAAAGTCGTTACACTAAATCGTGTTCGATACATTTGCTATCCACTTGGCGTAACCTTCTCTCTTCGCGCATATATTTTGTGAAGACAGCTATGAAACTTGTTTAGAAAGTGCACGGATTCTTGAGATACTGGTAAAGAGTGTTGGAAAAAACGCACGCACGGATGGCCACGAGGGTGCTGGCTCCTGGATTGACCGGGAAAAATCCGTCCGGTTCCCTTCAACTCAATCGATACTGCTCGTGGAAGATAAGGGCATAGCACATAAAATAATTAATAGAAAGGGCGACAAAATTACAACTTTCGTGGAAGAAGTCTATTGAACTCTATCACCCCTAGTCCAGGGAGTTAAATTCATAACGCGCCAATTGGGGACTTTCAGAAGTTAAATGCCCGCCCATTTTCAATTTTCTGAAGGTATTTCCAACTCTTCAAGTTGTTTCTGCAAAGTCTTCCATGACTCGATCCCCCTGGTGGCAGCGGTCTCTGGTTGGCTGTCCTTACTTTTCATTCCTCGGTCAAAGATCTCCATGGAAATCCAGCCTTTGTATCCGATGTCAAGAATCCAGGCCTTCACAATATCGGTCATAGGTAGGTATGCACCGAGCTCATGCTCGTATGGAAATGGACGACCGTGCTTCGACCAAGTGAATTGGGGCGCTTCACCCTCCACATACCACGGGTGATCTTTGGAGAAAGGAGGGTCAATGCGTTCGGCGTCGGATAGCTGCAGAAAGAAGATTTTGTCCACGGGGATTGCGGCAGTAAAGCGATCCAGCGAGTCCTTGAGTGCCGCATCCGCGTTAGGAAACCTGCCGGAAGGCGCAAAAAGGTCACCCCACAACTTTGTACCGATATGAAAGGTGTCCAGACACAGTCCGAAGTTCGGTCGATTCACCGCAGTCACATAATGCAGGGCGGTCTCCCATGTGGAACAATGGGTTCCCCAGGATAAAAATTCATATGCTATCGAGACACGGGGTTCGTTGGCGTCTCCGATAGCAGCCAGGTGTTGGAGGTCCGAGATAATAACATCCTCGTCGCCAATCGCGTCTGGGTTATAGTTGGAGGGGATTTGCAGATATGGCGCCCGAAGGGTTCTGGCTATCTCAATCCAACGCGTAGCCTTTTCCAATCTATCACATAAAGGCGACCGGTCTCCTTCGTAGTTCTCAAAAGGAGCCAGAGCCAGTATCTCCAAGTGGACACTTTGACACAGGTTTCTGATTCTGTCCGCTGCTTCCAATATGGACAGCTTATGTGACTCAGAATACGTTTGCAAATCCGAGTAAACAATCTCTATGCCTGCATATCCAGCTTGGGCGGCCGCGTCAATCTTACGATCGAGTGCATGGGAGGGGTGTTGGCCCAAGGAGAGGCCTGCGATGGCCAATTTGTTGGAAAGCATTGCAACTGAAGACAGATTTGGCGAGGAGATGGGTACAATGAACTGGAAATTTTTCTAGAGAGTGTTTAAGGCCGAGGGAGCGATGCTACTCACTCAAGCAATACCGTCACGTGGGTCGGGTCCCAATTCCCGATCTTCAGGAAGATGAACCCCGAGCCCGCGTTGATACTAAACTCACCGACACTGGAGAGAGCTGTGGACTTACTCCGTCATAGTTCTGGTATTCTCTTGCCTCATCCAGTGTGATCGCCCACACGATTTCTCTACGCTGAAGTGGAATGGTTTGCAATTCGCAACCCCCCCCCCCCCCCCAGCCAAGCCCAGTACATTCTGTCTACCGATCACACTTACTGAATATCAAAGTTTTTTTAGTTGATTAAGGGTTATGGAATCCAATCAACTAGATTTGCCTTGGCTATCGTTTCGTACCAGTGATAGAAGAGTGCTGTGAGCAAAATGAAAGAGCAGTGAATCGAAACAATGAGCTATGGCGAATGCAACAAGCCAATTGAAGGACCAGAGATCATGAGCCAACCCATGTGACAGAGAAGTTGCGGATCATTCTAGAGTCAGTGTGGGGTGGCTACCATTTCGGCAAACCCCACTTTGCTTTCGAACAATCTTCCTGCGATTCGTCAGGTTCGTATGCGTGGTAGCCATACGGAAAGATGAAGACATCAGGTCTTGCGCAAGAGGCCTCGGGGGCTTTCCAGCTTAAGGTTTTGTCTTTGTATTTGACGTAGGGTCCCGGTGAAACTTTTAATTGGATGTACGTTCGGAGATCCTGCCAATTGAAGAAGCTCCGGGATTCGATCTCCGCAGATGTTGTACCGCTGCCTAGGTGAGATGTAGATCAATTTGATAGCCCTGTTTACTATGACGCTTTGTACTCTACCACACCAGGCTATGCAAGGCATTCCTTAGGCATGGAGATATGGGCTATTTTCAGTAGATACAAAATGTTTTGGTGTGTTACCTTTTCGGTCTGTTCCCATGACAAGAGTTCATAGAACCACCTTCAATGGCTTGGATGTGTGGAGGCATAGCGAGGGGTATGGTGGGTAGATGACAGGGAAGAAGGTCTTAAGTGATATAGTTGCCGAGAAGTACTAATATACTCCTGCTCATTACAATGATTGTACCCTGCTTTCCCAATTAATTTATCATGGTAAATTGAATTACATATGTGCCATCTCAAAGCTATTAGCAGGGATGCCTCGGTCATTTCAATCTTCAAGGGCTAATTACGAATTGTAATATTCCTATATGACCTTGCAGTGACTCTCATTTTGTCTTATACAATGTTTTATAACGAGCATAAGAAATCTTTGATTTACTACGCATTTATTCATCATTTTCGCCGGGATAGCTAGAAATCGATGACAAACTGTCGAACAGTCTATTGCCAATAGGAAAGACATGCTCCCTCATTTGGACACAATCTGTTTCATAATGACGGAACACAAGGACATTGAACTATTGGTAAATCAAGTGATCCTCCATCTGTCCTGGTGCTCCTTTGGGCAGACATATTAAAAAGTGGTAACAGGCAGATTACCACCGTATGATCTTTGTTGGGAAGTACTCATCGATGAGCTCCAAATAGTAGGGCTAGTACAAACATTGTTAGAAAGGTTGATTTGGAAAATTTTAGAGAGCCAACAGGATCTCACCTTCAACTTCTCAGGATCTGGGACCTCGTCGCTCTTGCTATAGAGGTCATACGGATTGAAGACACGCACTGCTTCCAGCATCTTTCTATCATGTTCATTCATCAACTCGTGGTATGCTTCTTCGCGATGCCAGGGATAGAATGAGTGGTAGCGAATCATGGCAAGACCTTCAGTTGGAATAGTTGACTGTTCCTTGACGATGTGGTAAAGATATTCATCATGGCCCCAAGAGAGCATGACATTATCCAGTCCACAGCCTGGGGAATAGATACCAAACTTGGTGCTGTAGATCGGGTTGTCGAAGTCCTCGTTCTTCTTGAAAGGCTCGGTGCCAAAGATAATTTTATCGTCGAAGGCACAACCAACTGGGAACGTATCACCGACAACATCCCATTGTCCCTGTGCTCCGAAGAAGAAAAGAAGTTTACCCAGATCGTGGATGAGCCCGACAAGCTGCATCCATCTCGGTTTTCCCTCATTCCGGATTGCCTCGGCAGATTGAAGCAGATGAGTCATCTGAGATTCCTGGGTATCGGGGTCACACTCGTCAATAAAGGTATTGAGTTTCTCCATAGCTTCCCAAATGGTCATGTGGGCACGAGTTTTATTGTGAAAGTCATTTCGAGCTTTGAGATTGTAGGCCACGGTTTGTAAGGTGTGTTGCTGAGCGTAAAAGTTTTTCACGCGGTCACAAGCATCATTGAACTGGCGAAAGGTGCTTTTGTCTTTGGCTTGGTCAAATACAGATTCCTCATAGAGAGATTTGTTGGCCTTGGGGGCGCTCTTGAGAACATTGACCAAGTCGACGTTGTCGGATGTGGCCTCAATGTTTATTGCACTGGGTTGCAGAACGGTGGCTACCATGGTGAATCGATTGCTAGTGGAGAGACTCGTGAAGTATTTTGGTAGGAGGAAGTTGTATTTCAAAGGCTGACATGAGTTTCTATGGGATGGTTGGGGGGGGGGAAGGGTTTAAACCTTTGACGGGTAATCAGTGTGATGTTGCTTAGTCGGAGACAGTTCTCCGGCCTGTCATTCTGATGGAGCCAGTATCAAGTAAAGTCCAGTATGAATCGGTTTGCCACTTCCGTCGGACTTAGGAAACCGACTAATTTTGAACACTATAACCGACTCTCTTGATGGAAAGCAGTTTCCGTATTCAGCTGCATATCGCATATCGTCCCGTCCCGACTCACTGGGGTTAGTTGACCTGGTCGGGAAGGTAAAAGTTGAAAATGATGCCATGGGTCATTTAAGAGAGCAAGTACACAAACTGCGTCTATCTCCATTCACTAGTTACTAAACCAATCTGCCAATTGGCTGAGCTACACAGCTAAGGTTCCTGTAATCTCTCCAGACTTTCCTTATGGGCCAGAATTCGAAACGGGTAGCAGAAGAACAGGGACTTCATTGTTAGGCATTTGTGAATCAGTTGGACACCATGTCGACGTTGATGAATAAACCCTTATATACAGTTTCATACTCCCAAGTGTAAAATTCTGCAATATTAAATCTCATCTATCTGCCAGGACTTGGACCTGGCAGGCTTTTCAAGGGTTTGAATCAGATACGAATCAGATATACAGTCAATTGCTTAGATTGGAGTATTCTTTATCATAGTTGTCTTAGTCATCAGACATTCGATGTTAATGACAGTGATAACAATGAACACGGATTTGAAGACTTTACTAGTTCTTGACGCTCCTTTCATCGAAAAATATCTTCTCACCAGTGATCATACTTCGTTGCAGTGCCTGCCCAATAGTGACTGCCTTGACTGAGCTTCGGAGGCTAATTGGCGGGGTGGTGTTTTCCAAGCAACACTCCGTGAATTCATTTGCCTCAGTGACAAAGGCTTCCCTGAAGCGCTCATAATAATGCTGTGGAAGTTGACGCCTAGAACCAAGCGAGTCATGGATTTCAACATGATTCTTCCTCGGCTGTGAATTGACCTTCACCGTGCCTCTCTCACAGATAACTTCAGAAATATCCTCCTGTCCCGCCGCCATCATACGGGAGCAGTACAGAGCAGCAATCTTTCCACCTTCAAATTCAACCGTTGCGAGTGCGTTATCTCGGTCGTTGCTCGCCTGGAGATCGGGGTGGACGGCAGTGACACCCACCGATTGTAAGCTTTTGATCTTGGCATCTTCTCCGAAGAACCACAACATGAGGTCAATGTCGTGAATGGAGCAATCAACGAAGATTCCACCACTGGTCTTAGCATATTCCACAAAGAAACCGGATGAGTCGTAAAGATCAGCTGTTTGGGAGCGGAAGATGATAGGGAGGCCAAATTCGTTGTTGGCGATCCTTGCATGGGCTTCACGGTATGAAGCATCGAAACGGCGAGAGAAGCCACACATGACTTTTTGGTTCGGATGAGTCTGTAAGGATTTCTCATAGGCATCAACAACAGACTGGGCCTAGTAACGTATACCGTGTAAGCACGCTGCGAACGCACAGGTCAATTGACTGAGAAACTTACAATATCAATGTCAATGCTGAGAGGCTTTTCGCAGAGGACGTGATAGCCCTTTTTGATGGCCTTGATGGATTGCTCTGCATGCACGGCAGTTATGCTAGCAACTATCACAGCATCCAACTCATCTTTTAGCATCTCGTCATAGTCGCTATAGATCTTTACCCCCTCGAGATGCTCGGCTGCCCATTGACGCTCCTCCTCATCCGGTGTACACGCAGCAACAACATGCGCACGGGCTGTCGACTCGTGAAAGTTTACGGCGTGACGCTTTCCTGTTATTCTTGTTAGCAGACTATGGGGACATGTGACTTCTTCCCAGCACAAGCGTACCCATTCGGCCAAGGCCCGCAATTCCGACACGAAGCTTGGATCGAGACATTCTGAAAGAAACAAATGATAACAAAACAGATGTAATGGTATCAGACTCTAAGTCCGGATTGACGGGATTTAAAAGGAAAGCTTGCTCTTCCCAGTCTCGGCCAAATAAGAGTGAGACTAGGCTTGGCTTTCGAAGCAACGTCCGTGCACATGTGAGTTCGGGGTTGGAATTCCGAGTACCAACCTCGTGGACGGATTGATCTACAAGATACGAACGAATAAAGAGGCTCCAGATGGAGGCCAAAATTGACTTATCTCATTTAATGGTCGCAGGTGTCGTGAAACTGAAACATTCTGTTGGGTGCAAGGCTGACCGTGACCTATACGAGATCTACATTTTGGCCCTTGTGACACACGAGGTGATGTTCGAGACACAATAAACATGTCCAGAAGAATCATAAGGTTGGAGGGAAAGTGAAGAGCAGTAAGATTATGGAGTACATACCCAGTTACCTACTATAGGCTATCCTCGAATTTGAAGGAAATTTAGGAGTGATACCCTCTGAAATAAGAGCAGTTATGAATTCTATGTAAGTGCTTCCTGGTCTATCAAGGTCTATAGAGCACTGCGAATATAGAATGTTAGGTAAAAACACCACACGCAAGTGGTCTGGCCGTCCAAAGGACTAGAGCATACATCAAGCCTTGATTTAGGTAATGCTGCAATTCACCAAGGCTGATATCTGGTGAAGTTTCCCTCAAGCTAAAACTTCACAGTGCTCAGAATTTCCGTAGTCTTTTTCCAGGTGGATGCTCAATCCAACTCCTCGGTCCTTATGAGCTAGGCTTGTAGCTTCAGACCAACTCATGTCGTTACCACCTTCATGTTTGATTTCAAAAAGACGGTCCACCTGTTCCAATGACAGATTGGCAGTCTCAATAAAGCCACCAGATGATGGGGATGAAACAAACGTTAAAAATGGCAAAAAGCATGTAGTACTTCCACTGGATGTTGTCGATGGCAGTAGGAGTGGCGACGACGATTACATAGACAAAAAGCCAGTTGACAGTTGTCGCAAAGGATGTGCCAATGTTGCGCATTTTCTGGGAATTGATTTCCGCCGGGTACATGTAAGGGATTGAGAGGAGAGACATGCCATAGAAGACGTAGTACACAAAAATGAATACGACAGCGAGAATCGACATTTCTTTATTGTCTGGTCCGCCATAGCGAAGCCCAACAGCAACGAGGGCAAAACAGACACTGCTCCCGGTCACACCGATGAGCATCAACTGTTTGCGACCTATACGGTCTATCAAAAAGACAGCCATGGAGCCCCAAAACATCAGCGACATGGAGTGGCATGCGGAGAGGATCAGAGAAATGCGGGAACTGAGGCCCACAGACCGGGTGAGGACGACTGGCAAGTAATATGCAATCACATTTGTGCCTCCGACTTGCTTAAAGTATGCTGTGCCTGCACCCAGAAGCATGCGGCGTAATGTCTGTTGCTTGCTGTTCCGAGTGAAAATTTCCTTCAAAGCCACTGACTGTTGGACCTCAGCTTCGTATTCGACAGTCGCCACCAAGTTCTGGATTTGATCAACCAAATCTGGGTCGTCGGTTGGCTTGGCCATCAATCGGGCGAGAATACCCTGGGCCTCGCTGACCCGCTGCTTCATAACTAACCAACGGGGATATTCCGGCGTAACGAGAACCAGTGCGATAGTGATCAACGCAAAGAAGCATTGGAACGCGAGAGGAAACCTCCAGCTGACAGGAGAATTGGGAATAAAGGTGAAGCCATAGTTCATCCACTGCGTTGTTGTCAGTATCTGTCTCAATCGGGATGTATGGGAGCGAGATAAACAATTTGTGAGGGATGCCAAAGACATTCGTCACTAGCTGAGCCACTATGAGCTTCCCTCGATCCTCAGGGCACGCAGTTTCTGTCTGCCAGATAGGAATCGCAATCGTGTTCATGCCGTTCCCGACTCCTGCGATAACACGCCCCACGATCATCTGTAGCAGAGAGTAGGAGGCGGTTTGTAAAACCGCACCAACAAGCAAAATACAGCAACCGATGAAGATCGAGCGACGACGGCCTAGCTTGTCTCCAGCAAACATCGAGATCAATGTGCCTATGATGCACCCTATGTCGTACGTGGCGACGATCTGGCCTTGGATCGTAGCGCCGGGATATCCAAACGTGCGGCAAGCCACCGAAGACTCCTTGGTCGTATCCAAAGAGCAAGAAGCCGGCACCACATGCCGCTGTGATACGGTATTGAAGCGATTTGCCTTGGGCGTTTGAGGAAAACATGTCCACATCAACTCGAATAGGACAAGGGGAAATAATTACACTTCCAAGGTTGGAGACTAGAGTACATAAACATGGCCCTCCGCCACTGATTTATATGATGGACTCCCAGAGCCACTGAGAAGACACCGTATAGGTCATCCTTTCACCGCCAAGGCCAAGTCCCTGTTCGGCTCTGAGGACATGAGTTTGTGGAGGGCGCCTCTTTCTCAGCATTCCCCTCCGGATTCGGGTCGGTAACCATTTCCCGGAAGCTGGGCTACGGGGAGAAATGACTGTTTTATGGCGGGTCACTTCCAGTGACCACAAATTGAGTTAGATCCCAGATCGACACCTCCTCTCGTTGTCCAATGAGCAAGCTCCTCGGGTTTGCTGACCCTGTCTTTCCCCGCAAATTGGGGCTGGTCGTGATATACGGAGTACCCCACGCCCCGCCCCCACCCATCCCGAACGCAGCAACTTCTCTATCCCGGGTTTTTATTTCCTGGCAGCAACCTTCGCCCCCGCAGTGCATTGAATAATAACTGCTAATCATCTCGTCACTGGTACAACGTTAACGATGCGGCCGAACAGGCTTCCAGTCAAGAGGAAGCATGCCACCATGGCATGTGTCTCTTGTCGGGAAAGCAAAGTCAAGGTAGGATTTCACCTTGTGTATGGTCCATCGACTAGAGATCCTGATGCTAAATTCTCACAGTGTGACGGAATGGAGCCTGCGTGTTCGACTTGCGTGAAGAGAAATCGGGAATGCCGTTACCACGCGATTGACAAACGAAAGTAAGCAAGTTCGAGGTGATCAACATCGAATAGTTATTGAAAAGGCCATTCACACCATCTAGGCTACCACTACGTGTTGCCATCTATTTTCTGACTATGAGAGTGGACCAGCTATGTCGTTTTATAACTGAAAATGGACTACAACCTCCGCAACTGCCACCTGAGGAAGACCAGGCGTTGAAGAACATATTGGAAAGCCTTGGTCTGAACAACGACACAAGGTCCACGCCATCGCTTCCGGACGAACCCGAGGCGAAGGAAAATTGCGAGGTCTTGCCTGTGGATTCTAATGGGTGTTTACCAGATTTGTCGCAGAATTTCGTTGCAGCCACAACTTCTGGGTCAGTAGATTCAGGCACTGGTACATTTGCCGAAAGAAGTCTAGAGGCAGATATTCGCGCCGTATCCAGCTCCTCGCCATCCACTCAGAATATATCTTTCGACTTTTCATTCATTGAGACCTCGCAAAATATGGGTGAAAGCAGCCCAAACGGCTTTCTCGGCTCTTGGGACACGGATCTTAGATTTATGAGATGCGTCAACCCTACAGCAGCTGGTATGCAAAACCTATTTGGCTTGTCGCATGGTTCAAGTGGTGTTGAACCGGAAGGATTTGTCAACTTCCTCGACCCAATAGCGCACGATGACGATGAGACGCTTGTGGAGGAAACGGAAAGCGCAGAGGATATTGAAAGCCTGATTGACGAGATTTCCGACCGAGTGGGCACCCTCAGGATCGGGCCTGGGGGCAAGACGCGTTTCTGTGGCCCAACATCGACATTTAACCTGGCTGGCGTGCTGGAATCGGAAGAGTCAGCGTCACGATCCAGCAACGAACTTGGTACGTTGGAGGAACATGATCGTTCATGGTCCGATCCAGAAATACCGCCATATTTGGAAGAGCATCTCATCAATCTCTATTTTTGCTGGCAAGATCCATTTTGCCATATAGTCGATCGAAAAATGTATGCTGAAGCCAAAAAGAAATGGTGGGAAATGGAGGACACGCCGTTCTATTCGGAAACCCTACGATATGCGATGTAAATTCCAAGTATACTGATTCAACAACATGGAAATGAACTGACTGAATCGTACAGGTGTGCCATTGGCAGCGCGTTTGAATCTCGCTTTCACCCAGCTCTCGTCACATTCCCAAAGACTTTAATAGACTTCCTCGGCGCTCGAGCGAAGTCGCTACTGGAGCTCGAACTAGATAATCCTTGCGTGGCAACCGTCCAGGCATTGGTAATTATGAGTCATCATGAGATTGGAAACGGAAAAGATACCAGGGGGTGGCTATTCAGTGGTGAATTTCAACTTTTCTATCTCAAATACCGCTGGTTTTAACTAACAATGCTGGTAAGGAATGGCAATGCGACTCTCCTTTGATCTTGCTCTGCATCTCGACGTGTCTGAGTATGTCTCTAGAGGGGACATCACCTCTGCCGATGCAGAGCTTCGTCAAACGGTGTTTTGGGCCGCATATACTGTTGATCAGTAAGTTCTATGTACGTGCTCGTTCCTGAAAAGATAGGACTGACGGTCTTGCAGCCAATTGGGGTTTCATCTCGGCAGGCCCTCTCATACCAGCATGGAGGATGTGACCGTTCGGAAGCCCCAAGCTCAAGTGGGTCAATCTGGGCAGTACCGGTGGGCGCCATATGAAATGCCAGGTTCCGACAATTCGACGGCCGGCTTACTAGATTGCACCGAAGCAGTGAGCCAGCAGATGGTTTCCCTTTGTGAACTTATGGCCCCATGTGGATATATATTGTGAGTCTCAAACAATGCTCCAGTAATATAACAATAGCTAAGCATTCCCTGTAGATATGGCACATCGAGAATCTCAAAACCAGTGCTGCAAGATCTAAACGCAAATATCGTCGCCGATTTGCGCAGGTGGAAATCCAACCTCCCGCCTTTCCTGCAGATCAACCTTGACGACTACACTTCGCCATATTTACCGCATGTATTGCTACTGCAGTAAGTCAAAGGCATTCACCTCCACCTAGGATCTATGCTAATTATATGTCATGAAGCATGCAATACCATCAAAACATCATATACGCTCATCGACCATGGATGTCCAAAAAAGGATTACAACCAGACCCGCCCAAGGGACCAGGTTATCTCCATGCTCGTGAGATGTGTATAAGCTCCGCCATTGCCATTTCGAAGATACTAGTCCTCTATGAGACACGATATACACTGCGCCGCATCAATGTCAAGGCAGTCTCAATAACTTCCTCTGCCATTCTCTTACTACTTTTCGCCTCCGTGACCAAGTATCCAGCCCATTCACAAAGTGACATCACACGGTCCTTAAGCTCCTGCTTCCGAGCACTGGATGAGTTTTCGCGCTCCTGGAAGAGTGCTGGACGCGCCAAAGATCTCCTTGTCAATTTACAGCGACAATGGGAGCTTCGAGCGAGGTTCGGGAAAGATATCAGGGATTCTAAAAGGGGAACTTATTTGCCTCGAAAGCGTTCTCGAGATTCGAATAAAGTCTATCGAGTGACGCCCACAGAACGAGAAACGTTTACTCGTCGCAGATGTGAGCCAGAAATGGACTTTCAAGTAGAATCAGAGTCCAGGTGGATGCCCATGGATGATGCGCGATTGGTGATTGATAATTGCAACAAAGGACCCGTCGAAATTGTGCCCGGTCCTGGGTTTGATGCATCTCAAATATCTTGAATTAGACAGGTTGTGACTCGGCCATTTTTGACCGTATGGAACTAGACTAATTTGAATGGATAGAGGCTGGTTGATGCCATATCAGTACAATTCTGGCACTTGATGGAATATATTCGAATCGGCAATATTCTATCTGGTTAGTCTAGCGCATTCTTCAAATCATGCATTGAATGAATATTTTATTTTTGGGATTGCAAGAAACAGATGCATTGTCAATTCCCATACGATAGCCTTCGTATTACTTCGTAGCTCACGTATAATCTTCTTCTGGAAAGTCGTCAAATATCCAGTTTGCTTGAATAAGTGCTCTCTGCTCGTCTGTTTCAGCGGCATCGAGAGCATCTGCCTTTAGCTTCCTTTCGCATACCTTCGCTTCATCGTATTGACCAATGGGAACCCAACCCTCGATTCCAACCCCGATCACTTCCTGACAAGCCTGGAGTTGTTCGTCGGCTTCTGATTGTGCTTTTTCCAATCGAAGACATTCAATCGACTCCCATCTGAATATGGAATCGGGCAAGGTGTTCTCATATCGCAGTCCAACTCTCTCCACTTGTTCGACAGCGTTACCAAGTCAGCTTTTAGAGTGACATTGTCACCTTCCCAAGGGTCGCTCGCATGATGGAAAAGCCGTCGCCTCAAGGTGTTCAAGTCGGCGGTTAGGGCTTCGTAATGCCCACGGTTCATTTTTGCGGTCAATTAAACGTAAAGGTAATGCAGCTGGCGTCTGCGGTAAATATCAGCCTGCTGATATTGTTCCATCTCCTCCAAGTCATCAAAATTATCCGGCAAAGATGGTGTCTGCAGTGATTCTGAGATCTCGTCACGGTAACTCTGGAAACTTTTGGGAATCCCTGATTGCAAGAATAGTGGAAGAATCACACTATGCTGCCAGTCGATCAACCCACAAACTTCCAGGTCATCAGAGACAAAGATGTTGTTGGGTTGAAGATCAGAATGTCGAATTACTGGACGGCGGAGGGCCGGGCTTTTGTGCGGTACAAGGTGGGGCGCGATTTGAAGATAGTTTTCCAGCGTAGTGATGTGCTCCCAGTGCGATTGAGGCTCGTAGTCATAGATCTCTCTTCGAAGGCGTTGAAATGGCTGAAGGACACGTCCGAATCTAGTAAGATACGCAATTTCCTTTTTGGCACCAGTAGTCAGTGCTGATAGACAGTCTCCATCTCCAGAGGGTGTTAGCTGGCAACGTCGTTCTCGTTAAGAATGAACGAAATTACACTCACAGGGCCCGCGATCGACCGACAACATACTTCTTTTCCCGTACCACAGTCCAAGCGAGGTAGCCGGGCCAATACAAAAGCCATTGTCATTATTCGAGCTTTGGCTTGGAAGTATGACTCGACGATTTTCTTCTGGCAAGTCACGACAGTAAAAAATACTCCCAGATGCCGGAAAACGTAATGCGAATATTTGAGACTCCAGCTGCACGAGACTTGTCATCAACTTTGCTCTTTGTTTCTCAGTCAGCGTGAACCAGATGTCACCAAGATTTGTCCCCCGAACAAATTCCATGAAAATGTATTCTGTACCGGCAGAATTGCTCTCAGTCGTAGAGTAGCCGAATATTTTGGGAACTGGTATGCCGTGTGATCGGAGAAAATCCATCGTGGCCACTTCGCTTGCAATTACCAGGGATTTTGGTTCTGTGGCTGGATATGGGATACGTGCAACAACTCTAATGCCGTTTCGCATAGTGACCAGAAAACAACGATTGAATCCCCCTTCGGCGAGTTTTTCAAAGCCGGTAACGTCATCTTCCCGCTGTTGAACCGACAGTGCAGCCAGGCGCTTGAGTTCAGGAACATTAAAAACTCGTCTCCTCTCGCAGAGCCGCAATGATTCGTTATATCTAGATCACAGGTTAGTTGAACAATTCAAGATGAAAGAGAAGCTTGAAGTCGGCTAACATCCATCGCCCGGATGTATATTCGAAGAGCTCATCAGAAGCAGGCATTGTTGGGCCTGTTGAAAGTTGGCGTGCTTGAGCTGTTCGATGGAAAGTCAACTTCAGGAGAAAGCGACTGCAATTTGGCGTCCAGAATGACCGTTTGGTCACTATTGTCATTGTGAGAAACTAGGCAAGATGAAATGGAAAGGAAACTAGAAGGTTTAAAGGCATCACGCCCCTGATCTGTTTTGAGTCGCGTCGCGCGCGCTTCGTCCCACACTGAATACCCCTCGCAACTACTCTGTTGAGACTACTTTTCAAGTGATCACCTGCCAGGGCGAGGGGAGATCAGATTCAGGTCACAGATTCGTGAAGATTCAGTCGCTATCTTCACCGCCTCTAAGTCTTAATAAAACCCCCATAGCTTAGACCATCGCATAGTTAATAATATTATACCTTACTACCTCTATAATCCCTATCCTTCCACATCCTTCCTATCCCTTTCCCTTCCAACCAGTGAGTATACAAGGTCTAATTACAATATTTGGGACGTTTGTATGCTTGTGTCGACCCCAGAGTCTATAGCTCTGTACGCCTAGATCCATTATTATCATTACCATTAACACTGGGTTATTTTAACTAGAACTTTAGCAACCTCATGCGAACGAAAAGTGATTTCTGATATGTATGAAAAAGTGAGTTGATCGCAAAACCTAAGCTATGCAAATAACCCGGAGGCCAATTGACTGTGCTTGGCTGCGTGGCTGCGAGGTCGGTTTATCTGATATTTAGGTACAAAAGAGATCATTGTCGTAACAATGTTATATGTCCCATCCAGTCAATCTTTTTGTCTTCAACTCTTTCTACTCTATCTTTACTATTTTAAAAAAATTACGCTCATTGAGCTTCTTATTTCATTCGTTCTCCTGACATTTTAATGTCCATTTTCGCTTTATTGGCCCTCTAAAGAGCTATGCGGCCCCCAATACTGGCTCTTGATTGTGTCAAAAAGATCGTCTGAAGGGGAAACAGATCACTTTCTCTCTCAAAAAATAGCTTGGGTAAAAGAAAAACATACAACAGTTAGGATTCGCATGTGGTCACCCACCATACTACTAACTAACCGGCGTGTGGCTTAAGTACGGCTGAGCGGACGGGAAGCCCTGTTCTCCACACCCTATGGTCGTATGTACCAGAGACATCATCGGTATATATTATATTATGCAATAAAGAGGAATAGCACCATTGTCGCACCTTGCGGGGGTGGGTGGCTCGACTCAAGCTCGCCTCAAGTGGACTTGCTCTAATCAGGGTCTGATTAAAACTACTTTTTGACAAGGACACCCTGAATCCTAGGCAACAAACTACATGGATCTTCCGGCTCTTCGATCTCATGCGAATTTTCCCACTCTCCACTGTCGAGAATGTCCCCCAAGACATTCCGAGTCAAATGACATCCTACAAACGCGCTCCAGGTAGGATTCCAGCAAACTAAGGTTTCTTCATGTTAGCCGGTCTGCACCTTTCGTCGGACCCTCCGACTAGGCAGACATCTAGAGAATCCGTCCAGAAAAAAGGGAATGTTGGCAGAGACAGACATACCTTGCGCTATATTCGTCAAATTGTTTCTGCTAGATCCGTGCTCCCAAAATATGAACTTACCCCCAGGTTTGAGCAGCTTCCAAACTCCCTTCATCACGCTCTTTGGATCCTTTACGGCACACAGGACCTGGATGCATAGAACAGCATCCAAACTCCCTTCTGTGATTCCCTCTCTCCTCAGGACGTCGCTATCCTCAACTCCACAAACTATAAACTTGTACTTTTCCCGCAGATTGTGCTTCGTTAACTTGGCATTTATGGCGTCTCTGAAGTGGGGGTTAGGCTCTATACCATAGACATGCTTCACAAGCGAGGTATCAAAACGATGAATCTGATTGCCTGGCCCAGGGCCCAGTTCGAGAACAACGCCGCCGGCGGCTTGTACGAGCGAAGGAACAATGGTTGTGTCTTCGTAAGCGATGAAATTGGCAGCTGCGCATGGTCAGTCTACTCTGCACACAATATAAGTCAGGAAGATCTGGCGGGTATGTTAGCTTACAGGTTAAACTGAGCAACTTTGCCGAAGCAGCATCTCGAATTTGTCGTGGGCGGCTAAGTGCTGCGAGACCGTCCCGATGAATCGCTTGTTTCAGAGCTTCCCAGTGCACTATAGGGGAGGAATCATTAGTAGAGCAGTGGGTTTGGGGGCGGGGATAAGCAAGACTCACGGCAAATAGACAACCATACCAGACCCCATGGACGGAGAATGGAAGAAAGACGACCAGCCTTGGGAGGCATGGTTACTCGAGTAAGATGATAACAACCGACGTCGAACTTTTTCTGAAAAAAGACCAAAAAAAGCAAGGAGGCGGGTCGTTGAATGGGATGGGGACGAAATATGTGTAGGGGAGAAATCATAAGCTGGACGTTGGTGGGTGAGTGCGAGTCAATGGATTGTTATAGTACTAACGCTCGAGCCTCCTGTCGATCTAATCGACGCGCTCCGTTCCGTATAGCACTTTCGGCCGACCCCCGCACAGCATTGTACGTGCGCTACATTAGCCCTAAGCCCTGCGTGACAAGGATGGCGAAGTGAGACTTAAACTAGGCTGGAGCTAAATTAAGATGGATTAATATGAAAGCGACGCGGCCCATAGACTCAATGATCAGCTAACAGGATTTTAGGGCTCATCTCGCCTATTACAGGGAATGCACTTACATAGAGCCAAGGTTGGTTGTGTTTCTTCCACTTCCACTCGGGATCCAAATAGCCATCGTAGCAATTTGCAATTTTGGCTGTATTGATCAGCCCTGATTTCCTGAACAATTTTTGGCAATCTTTCACTTACCACTCTATTGCATTCGAAATTGGGCTCAAAAGATGATTTTCTGTCTCCTCCATGTGCCTTCGTTTGTGTCTTCAGCTCGACATTGTTTTGCGGCAGAAAGAAGATACTCTGCCTTGGCTAGAGTTTCCGACTTCTGCGAACTAAGCGGACGAGTCGATTGAAACTGTTCCACGTGTTTGTTGTAGCTAACATCTTCAATCTTCCGGATGGCAGAAAATATAGCTGAACGACACTGGGGCCATCTGCTGGAATTAATTGGCCCTTCAAAATTGACTCTCGAGAATAAATTGTTTTCTTCTTTCCTTTTGATTCTCCGGTGCCGGTGAAAGCCTTCTCTTTTTAGATGATTGGGCCATGACGATATCGATTGAATTGACCTGGAAGAGGAAAGAATATATAGTAAATAATTCGAACTTAGCTTAGGCTTTTACTATAGACTCAACGCCTTCTATTATATAGATGGAATGGGGTGCTATCTTTGGGGACCATCTTGTACTAACTAATTATGGCCCGTTTCATAGCCGCCCACGATCGTTTCAATGTAGCTGCAGCTTCTGCATTTGTAAGCGGATAAGCTATGGTCGTGAACAGGTGTTGGTCTATACTATGCATATCTTAGGGTCATGTCTGCTAGCATTTCGTTATATTTAGGTAGCCAGGCTAAAAATGCTGTGTGAACAAAATGATACTTCGAAAGCGCTTACTTATTATTGGCTGTCGTTTCACCATGGCAGGACACCCCCTGTTTCAAATGTGCTCGGGCTTAATCAAAGGAAAAAATGATTTGATAATTTGGTTCGTTCACAGACGTCGTCCTGGACTTGAAAGTAGATCATTTCTAAGAGTGGTGTTCCCATGGACAAACTTCCACCAGAGGCTTGAAATCTGGGCCGGCGATTCGCCTACTATCAAGCCCTGAGACTCATCGGCATACTCACCATTTGTGGGCGGCCATCTTGCCTGCAATCGTCATTGGCGTGTAACCGTGTGTATGCAACGCGGGATTACTTCCTGTAGTCAAAGACAAAAGCGTAGCTTCTTTTCCCACTAATTTGGCTCGAATAGCATGACATCCGTCATTATACACTCAACTACATGCGAGCACCAAGCCCAATAACCTAATCATCTGAAAAGAATAAAAAATAAACAAATCTATAGTAGATGGAATCTACAAATAAAAGATCAACAATTACTCATCTCAATCCATCACCAACCACCCCAAAGTAGAAGGCGGTGACCCCGAGAACAACCGATGATGTATTGCTCCTCACCCGCAAACAGCTCCAACTTAACCCACTACAAACCACCACATAAGCCGTCATATACAGCCATTCATCATGCTCTCCCGCGGCGCACCCCGTCTGTTCCGCTTGACCAGCCACGCCGCCCACCCGAACCCCTTCAGAACCCCGCAATCCCTACCCGCTCTCGCTCTCGGCCGCAGCTCCCAGCTTCCCGGCCGTCCTTTCCACATCTCTGCTCCCAGAGCTAAGGGTATCCAGCCCGACTCCGAGAATCCTCGTGCTCCGAATCCTCAGTCTGAGCCTGCGGCTGGTGTAGGGTTGCACGTTATTGAGCCTTCGCCCTTGACGCCGGAGGAGTATCACGATTACTCGGAACATTATTTTAATGTGTTGATTGCGGAGTTGGAGAAGTCGCAGGAGGAGGGCTCAGATATTGAGGCGGAGTATAGTGTAAGTTTTTTTATCCGGTTTACATTCGCCTTTGGATAAGTGTTTCTTGTGGTCTAGAAGCCGGACTAGTAGCTCTACTGGCGCTTTTCTTCTCTTTTTTATGCTCATACTGGTACTGATTTGATTTGCATTTAGGCTGGAGTCCTCAACATCACTATCCCTGCCATAGGAACTTATGTCCTCAACAAACAACCCCCCAACCGACAGATCTGGCTCAGCTCACCTATCTCCGGACCGAAGCGGTATGACTGGATTCTCGAGGGTGACCGCATGCATGAGAAGCAGGATACTCGCGAGTTTGCGCATGGGCAGTGGGTCTACCTGCGTGATGGTAGTAATCTGACAGAGCTGCTGAATGGTGAGATGTCGTTGTCTTTGCCAAAAGATATTTATGGCGTGCTGCTTGAGGATTAGATCTGTGGCTACCGAGTTATTTCACTGAGGGCCATCTCATAGTATCGGGGTCTTGGGACATATTGTAGTTTTAAGTGTTATAAGTGTTAAATGAAATCAGAACTGTCAGTTATGCATTAGATGAGTCGAATAGTGTATTTGGATTAGATCATGCTCTAGTTCATGGGTATTGGCTATTTGACATCAATTTGGTGACTTGCATGATCTGGATCAGCAAGCTGGAGTCGGGAGGAGTTTGGAATGTTTCAGTGTAAAGCACACTCCCATCGGGTCCTTTAAGGCGAGAGTGCCGATTGGCCAGTTCTATGCCGACAGATGGGACCATTTTCGGAGGTGGCATGATACCAGACAACCAAAATTCAGCGCTAGCGCGCGGCGGGGGTATATGGTTGTCCCAGCGCCATTCAGAGATGAGCCAGACCTGTTGTATCATTTGCCCACATGCAGACGCGGTATGGCATGATGAGCCAAGCCTCAACGCAACAGACATACTGCTACTGCTAAAAGAACCTGGATATCACCAAGTCTTCCCGCTCGAAAGTGAGTGCGCTCCGGCTTCGCCTTGCGCAAGGTATAATTTCACTTCTCAATCCGACACCCTCACGCCTGTACAGCAACTCCATCCGTCTGTTGGTTATCCGGCTTAGGAAGATCAGCCTAGAATGAAACATGTTAGCGCATCCATCGGGCAAAGAACCCAGTTCACAAGCCAAGCCAAGTCCAACCGGGTATAGATCGTGTACATACCAGATCAAAGATAACCCGGATCATTAAACTGCAGCTCGGGCACACGCCGATATCCTCCCCGTCGCGCAGATCGTCGATGGCGATCTCGAAGCGGTCGCCGCATGGGCAGGGGTAATGGTAGATCTGCATCGCGGGGTCGAAGGTCATATCTTCGATTTCGATCTCATCGTAGATGGAGAGTGAATCGTCGGCCATTTTGAAAGGTTTGGTGTTTGGTTTTGGGTTTTGTTGTGAGTGTAAGAACAATTATTGTTCTCGGTGGCGGACAGAATTTTGGCGGGGTGGTCATGTGATGGGGGATATCAAATCTATGAGAGTTTTGATTGGTTGTTATCAGGTCTATACTGTGCCTGGATTGATGGAAACTTTAATTATTATCTGTGTCCATGCGGGATTAAATGGCCGATCGGCAATTTCTAATAGTAAATCAAATACCGGGTTCGGAGACTCGGTCTTGTTCAGGCATAGGCAAATACTCTCATCTACTCTCCCAACCTAGCAATCTCCATTTTCACCCCCTCAACCTCCTTAGCAAGCACCCCATATCTTCGCGCAATTTCTGCCAAGGTGCTACTCCGATCAATACTACCAGACTCGGAAGTCGCTCCCTCAACATCCCCATACCGCCTCAATTCTTCGATAGCTATCTCACTCCGCTCATCAAGCCGTACTCTCGTCTCACGAAGATGCTGCTGGTAACGGCCCAGTGCAGATAATGTCTCTGGTGTGTATAGAGTAGCGGCTATTTCAAGCTTGGTAACCCTGTTTGTATATGGATTAGCAATTATATTTTCTCGTCATTTCCCGAACACTGTTTTGCACGTAATAGAGGGCGGTTTCGAGGAGAATAGGGAAACAATACTCACTCTAATTTACTCTCGACTCCCTGCGCTACAACGGCCAGATGCTCTGCTCGAGCCTTCGTCGCCCGCGCCAGAGCCCCATGCTTGACCCGCTCTAGAAGAATGACTGTCCGCTCCATTACCTGTGCCTGCACAGAGAGAACCTCTGCAGCTGTCGCAGCCATCTGACGCCGCGCTGAAGGCAGATCGGATAGCTGGATGCTGCGGAGGACACGGACCCGATCCCGGAGGACGGATGACAGAGGTGGAACAGGAGCCATTGAGGTTCTGACACGGCGATCTCGGGCGCGGGCCCGGGAATAGTGGTTCGAAGAGGAGCGGGATAATGCGGGAATGGTCCGTGATATTTTGGGTTCTGGCTCGGGTTCAACGGCAATGGAATGGTCGGTGGATATTGCTGCTATTGTGCGAAGGTCGTAGATTGCACTTGACAGAATGTGGGAGAATTGGAGGATAAATGTAGGTATGTGGGAGTAGAAGTTCTCGAATTCATGGGAGAGGAGGGAGAGTGCATTGTCTTTTCCCTGTCCCTGAACCTGGTTCGCATCTTGGGGCTCTTGGGTGGGAGTGTCGAGCTCAATTGCGGCGCGAGGGGTGTCGAGGTATATGGATATTATGGCAAGATTATCATGGCACTGGTACCAGCGAAGTATTGGGTCAGTTATATCATCAGAGGCAGAATGCGTACGTGATGCAACGGGCTACCCACCTCATCACGGATCTCACTGTCGGACGCGAACGCTAGCTGCCTGATCGTGTGCTCTTTGATTCTCCTTTTAGCACTTTTTATTTGATATTGCTTCAGGTCCTGTTGAAGAGCATTAGATCTCGACTCTTATGCACTGTTTACTACACGTTCCACGAGTAGTGACTAACCTCCACAACAGCCTCCCGGGCTGGGTCTGCGCTAGCACGGGTTGAGCCATCTGGATTCAATAGATTGGTGGTAAGATCCTCGTATAATCGTTTGAATTTCGGGTTGTGTTCCAGAATGGAGGGGTCGCAAGGGGGGATCATGGTGGAATGGGAGAACAGAAAGATTCACCGCCAAATGGAATAAGATCAACAACGCAAAGATAAGATCAAGAGTACGTACTACAACTAACCGCGATAGCATCTGACTAAAGGTGCATTACCGTAGTTTTTGATTATACTGTACTGTGAAGGATAATGCAGTAAAAATAATATTTTTGATTAACGATTTTGGCATTCCACGTTTCTTTCGTTATCGTACAGATGAAGCTCCTCACTAGCTTCAGCTTGATCAGCTTTTTCCATCCTCATATCGAGAAGCAAGTATCCTCCCTGGAGTACAAGAGGGATCGATAGAATGTACACTCGGGTATTGGTAGAGAAAGAAAGGAAGAATGAATCAAGCAAACCCAATCCCATAGATCCGGGGCAAAGAAGATTTTCAAGATTGAAGCCCAACGGAGTCGAGGCTGTGGGTGCCGAATCCAGGAATATTCGAAAAGATAAAAGGAAAAATAAGAAGAAGAAAAAAGTATGTACAATGGAGGTTCTCACTGGCATAGGGAAACAGCGGAACCGGGGAGCTGCATGGAAAAAATTGTAGCAACTGCAAACCCTTGAGGATTGCTTCGGGGCCAGAAGAATTTTGGCAGGAATCAGAAGGGGGAAAGAAAAAAGAGAACACAAATTAACGCTCGGAACGCAAGTCAAAGCAAGATGTCCCTTGCACATAAGAGACAGCAACGATCGATGCACGGAGCATTTACTCCTCCTCGCTCTCCTCCGAATCTTCGTCCGATTCATCCTCGCTGGACTCATTGTTCTCAACCGAGGGAACAGGAGCACCTCCGTCGGCGAACCGGGAAAGATTGCTCTGGAGAGTGTTGATCCGAGCCTCTTGCTCGTTGCTGCTCATGGGCTTGTTCTTCTTCGGCTTGGGGGCCGCGTAACCGGCAGCTGGGGTAGTGTCCTCGTCATCCATGATGTGGGGCACGTTCTTCTTGACGAAATCAAGGAGCAACAACAGGACGTTGTTTGGCAGCTCATCAATATCGAGCTCAATCTCGGCTTCTTGGGTACCCTTCATGAATATCTGTTAGCGGCTGGGTGTCGAAGTGATATGGGAGGAAGAGATTATCTGTGACGTACCTTAAGAGCAGGAACGTTGCTCTGAATAATTCCGAGCGCCTCGTGCATCTTCTTGTCAGGAAGGCTACTGATACCGTTGGAGATGATCTGCTTTTCGTGATAGGTCACAAAGCGTGTCTTATCCTTGAAGCCCTTGCTACTGCTCTTCTTGTCTTTCTTGCCGCCACTAATGCTGCTCTTCTTGATCTCCTTCTTGCCCGATTTCGACTTGCTAAGCTTCTTGGCGGGGGGAGTCTTCTTCTTTTTCTGGGTGATCATTTCCACCTGGCGGGACATCTCTGCGATCTGCTTCTGCAGAATGCTGAGTTTCTCATTGTCCTCGTTGTCGCTCTCCTCCACATCTTCGTCGCTTTCCTCCTCATCGGAATCAACTTCTTGCTCATGCTGAGGCTCGTGCTTCTCCAAGTAAGCCGGCAATTCTTTCCACTTCTTGTCAAAAACCTCCGACAGGCTCTCACCGGCCTGGTAGGTCGGGTCGCCTTTGAGGTTAAAACGCCAACAGTTCTTAAACATCAGGCGGATATCTTGCTCGAACTCCTTGGCATTCTCATATTGGCCAGTCTTGAGCTTAGATTGGATGGTCATCAAGTCCATCGGCTTCTTAATCACGTTATGGTAGGTTGGAATGTTAAGAGCAACAGGGTCCACGGGGTAGTAGAAAGCGATCGCAATGAGTTGATACTTTGGCTTGTGGAGCTCATCAAGAACTTCCTGGCAGAACCGCAACTCCCACTGGTACTTCTTCTTCTTGGGCTTGGTAGAATATGGCAGGTCCCGCTTAGGAGGGTGGATGGAACGCTTAGGTCGACCATCGGGGTTGAACGAGTCGCGACGAATAGTGGGCAGGCCTTCGGGACCCAGCGCGAAAGTGGTGGTGGCACTCTGGGGCGAGGTTGCCTTGGCGGGCTGGCTGCCAAGGGAGGTGCGAGGCTCCCGCCGCGCGGCTGAAGTCTTCTCCGAACTCTTCTTAGGCTTCTTTTCCTCCACCTCATCTGGTTTAGGAAGGTTAACCATCTGCTTATCCAAAGTGACCTTAAGCTTCTGGCCCTCTTGGGTGACCAGGTGGTCTGGGCCATTGAAACGCAAAGAATTATCGACCATTAAGGCAAAATCATCCTCGAATGCCTTTGGGGAAGAGTACACGTTGGCTTTAAGCTTCCTCTCGATGGTACCCAAATCCATAGGTTGAGTAATAACATGAAGGTAATTCGGAATATTCAGCTTGATCGGATCCACAGGTTCACGGTAGAATCGCGAGTCATGCATGCGCTTCAAGCTTGAGATGCACTTCGTGAGGAACTTGTGTTGCAACTTGGTGATGCCAGATGGGGCAGGGCGAGTGGTCTCAGTAGCAGGCTCGGGAACTTCTGGGAGCTTGACGGCAGGCGTTCCGTTCTCGCCAGCAACCTTGGTGCGCTTGGCCGCTGGTTCCTCTGCAGGATCTTCGGAGCGTTCGCGGGAGGCTTTGAATGGGGAAAGCGGTGCACTAGACGCATCCTTCATCTCGTAATCGGTCTGGATAGGTGGCAGGGATGGTGTCGCACTCTCGGTGGTAGGATGATGGGGTAACTCGGTCTTCAAAGGCTGTGGTGCACGCGCATCTGATGGGCCATCAATCTGCATTTCGATATCATTGGCTCCATCGAATGAAGCAGCCAGTGGTCCACCAGCCGGGGTAGGGGCAGGTTCCTTGGGAGCCTTATCCTCGGAGTTCACGGTGGGGGTCACCGACTCGGGGGCCTGCGATTGAGCCGGGGTCACTGCCTCGGATGGTTTCTGATCGGCCATGGCGGGATCTGCAGGGGTCTGTTGAGCAGGCGCGGGAGCAGCTGAGGCATCGGAAGCGGGCGCAGGAGATTTGGGGGGAGATGCAGCACTGCCCGTTCCATTTGTTGTAGATGCAGCAGGCGCATGGCCATTACCATTGACTACGGGGGTATTGTTTTCAGTCGGGGTGTCTGTACCGGCCATCTTGACGTCTGTGGTCACACTGGAGATAACGCGATCAAGTCAGCCCACATTGGCCAGTGGGCAACTGAGGACATGCATAGCAAGCACTCACCTGGTAGGCGCAACATCACGCGCAGTGGCTCCAGTCGGAGATGGAGGAAGCTGGGGTTTCTCCTCCTTAAGCACAGGAGGAGCCTCGGGAGGCGGGGTCGCCATGAAGACTAGTATCCAGAGGAGTGAGATACAAGCTCTATGGTGATGTCACAGACACAGGGTTCTTGGGGACGCGTTCGCGAATTTCTCGAAAAGACTGGATACACACTTCCGCGCACAATCACACGCAAGATGTGAGAGATGGCGCGGAGACGGGGGCGTACACGCGCGACGGGAAAAGCGCAAAGTGATAAGGAGAGAGTCGGGGGATAAGAGAAGTGGAGAATGCGATCGGAGGTGAGGAATTTATACCGCCAAGAAAGTGGTGAGGTAATCACGTGGGCGGTGTAGGAACACCGAAGTAAGTGGAAACCCGATGAACAACAGCGATTGCTTCAGTGAGTAAAAGAAATGAGAGAAAGAGGAAAGTGGATCACAGAAAGGGAAATCAAATAATAATGAAGCAAAAGATTAAATCCCAGAAAGAAAGGGGAAATCAAAAAAGCAGAAAGGGTGGGAATGGCGCCTTAATAAAAAGGGTCACGCGTCGACGCGAATATATAGCGCGTTTTTTTAATGTTTAGAGAGACCAGGTAACCAAGGATACGGGCGGTCAACAGCAGAGTTAGTCCAGGACGGAAGCAGAGCATCGAGCGGATGGGGATGCCAGAATCCTTAAGTACAGACGGCCGCCTTGCTCTCTCCTCCTGTGAGTTCCACCAGCCACGCTAAGCCGGATCCAACTGGGTCCACCCCTTTTTCATTGGCGCTGGCTTGATGCGGCCCCTGGATGCTTTATGCTGATTGGATGAACTTGGGTATGGTACTGAAAATTTTTCATTTCATCATTGACTCCGTGAATGGGTACGACCTGAGAAAGATAAGAATAGAAGGAACCTCATACTAGTGTGATCATCTTGTCACCATTTTAAGGGGTTGCCCTTTTATTGATGTTCTACAGGATGATCCTTTTTCCATGCGAGGGATACTCCTGTTCATACCAGAGAGGGTTTCATGCTTGGTGTTGCCAACCCTAGGGTTATGCCTGAAACCGGTTTAGTGTAGTGACGAGTCGAGTTCCAGACGTCATTCACGTGACCTTGGCGTGGCTGAGTACCAGATACCAAGAGTATGCACCGTGTACACCATATAAGATATATACTCCGTAGCATCTTTTATGTTGTTCTTTATTCTTACCGCGTATATTTTTAACTCGTGAGTGGATTCCCCCTTAGCTGTCATAGACACCCTTTGTCCACTCATTAAAGGAATTTTGAAGTCAATTAAACAAAAATTGGTCTGCGGCTGACTGTGCAGCCAATCGGCGAGGTTGCGCCTGGGCCCTACAGATTAGGCAGAGTCACATGTGGCTCATACAGGTGAACAAAGTATAGGACAACAAAAGTAAACAGTGGACATAACAAGACCGGCAAAGAAAATAGGATGAGGTAATCCCTTGAGTCACTTCAAGGACGAGTAACCACTAACTTCAAGCTGGGGCAATTCAGGCACTTAACATCTTAACACTAGAGCTTATTCTACGAATACTTCGATATGAAAATATGATTCTCGTACAACATAGACTTTGATAGTCCTTTTTATGTAAATATTCCCTCCTTTAGTAAATAACCTGAGGAACCGGTGTTTTACCGCGTTTGTCAGTCTACACGCCTGTATGATACTACATCTCAAACACAGCCATGTAGGTTGCCAAGATGGTTTCATAAACAGCTAGTATGGACAGATGCTTTTTGAGATGAATAATTAATCACCTCCGGAATAATTGTCACATGTCTTTCGAGTCTTCGCGCTATAATCTGGAACTTCTTCCCAAAGTCTATTGCTAGTAGATATATATTTCTGCACGCTTTGGACTCGAGAACCAGGACAGTTTACCTACTCCCGCACCTAAGCATCAATTGATCAAAACTCACTTCCAAATGAAGGTATCTACATACCTAATGAACCAACCTTTTACCTCAACATCTTTAAATACAGACGATGCTTTTCAAAGTAATTACCCTTCAAGGAACCTCGACCACTTAACTTAAAAGGCGATCCCGTGCTGATTAGATAACGACCTCACCCAAACTAAGCCCCGTAAGGAATAGCGCCTGGTCCGGGAGTCTACAGAACATTTTTTTCCTTTCCGCATCGACTACGAAACCACCAGAGTACCAGAGCCCCCAGCCCTCGTTCCCCAGGGTTTGTGAAAAAAGTCATCTCGGGTATCTCCTTGCCGTTAAGTTAATTTTATATTTCAGCCCCGATAAGCCTCCAGAAAATAGGGGAACCAGAAGCATCGCCGAAAGAAGGCCAAGAAAAAAAAAAACCTCCAACAAAATGGGCAAGAAGACATCTCGCCAAACCACCAAGGTCGGCTCAGCCGCATCGCCAGCTACCAGCCTCTCTCAATCCACCAAGTCGTCGATTCTACGAGCTGCATTCTCGCCGTCCGAGTACCAATTGGCCCTGTTCGCCTCGGTCATCCAAGGCCTTGATGCGCAGCATCTCCGCATCCACGACACTAACACCGGTCGACTACAATGTGAGCATGCGCTGGGACCGAAGGAGACAATCACGTCGCTGGATTGGGGATACTACGGTGGTCAGGGCAAGAGTCGCGACCAATCGAAGAAGAAGCGCAAGCGCGGATCTGATGTGAACGGCGTTGATGGACTCGACCAGGGTGATGTTGTCGTTGCGTTTGGAACCAGCAGCTCCGACATCCGCATGTTTTCTCCCTCGGAGGACAAGGTTGTCGGTACCTTGACCGGCGCGCACGAGAAGGGTATCAAGGACTTCAAGTTTACCTCTGGGCGGCCAGCCGAGGAGGCTTGGAGTATCGGAGGTGATAACAAGCTTGTACAGTGGGATTTGCGCACTGGAAAGAGCGTACGGTATGTTTATCTCTGAATTCGAACTCCCCATCGTTGAGACATGCTCAAGCTAACCTTGGGATTTTTTAATCTACAGAACAATTCACCTGCCTGCATCTTCTGTCTTTACTGCCCTCTCCCGCCCCGTCCCCTCCAACGTGCCTGTCATTTGTGCCTCCCAGACTCCGTTCTTAATAGATGTGGAGAACTCCGACGAGGAGCCTGTCAAGTTCCCCGCCATGCGCAACCCGATCCACAGCGTTATTTCCTCGTCCAATGGGTCGGCCGGATCTGGCGCATTCCTTGCATCCGACGGTGACCGCTTCATTAACGTTTTCGATGCATCAACCCAGAAGTTGATCCGAAATCTTGTCGCCGAGCAGGATGTGTCCTCGGTGTCCTTGTACGATGGCACCCCCGGGGAAGCAAATACTTGCTGCTATTACTGAAGATGGCACCATTGAGCTGTTCACAAAACCGTTTGCGCAAACCTCGCAACAATCTGGCAGTGCTAAGGCCAACCGCAAACAAATGACGCAAAAGGCGAATGCAGCTCTCAAGATTGTGCGATCCGAGTCTTCAAATGCGTGTGTCCCCGTGGTGTCAACCTTGTTCCACGGCCACGAGATTGTGGTCGCTTATGCCGAGGGTGGTGTGATTCCTGTATTCGAGCGCGTCAAGCTTATCGATGAGACTACTGACGAGCTCGCGTTCACCGGAGTCAAGGCAGTTACAAAGACCAAGACTAGCTCTACAATCGCATCCGTGCCAACAAATGGTGTAAAGAATGCTGGTGAGAGCCGGGTGGACGAGACCAACGCCACTGTACAGTCTGGCATGATTGTCGACGACGACGTCGACATGAACGATATCCAAGATGCCGCCTCCATCTCCGGTGACGAGGACTCTGACGTTGAAGACACCGTCAAGCCCACAGAGAAGAAGACTAAGTCCTCTAAGCCGTCCCCTGCCGATGAAGACGTTGAGATGGAGAACGCAGAGTCAGAAGATGAGGAGGAAGAGGAAGAAGGTGTAGAGCCATCTTTCGGTGAGCTTCTGCGCGCCAACGGAGGCCACGAAGTCGACGTCGAAGCAGAGCTCGATGATGACCTCAACCTGGGCACCCTCGTCCCCGGCAAGCCTGCCGCTGCCGTTCAACAGATCCCCACCGGCGTCTCACTAGCCACCGTGCTCACACAGTCCCTCAAGACAAACGACAACGCCATGCTTGAGTCTTGCTTCCACACCTCCGACATCACCATTATTCGCACCACCATTCAGCGTCTTGAGTCTTCCCTCGCTGCTACTTTGCTCCAGAAGCTCGCTGAGCGCCTCTCATCCCGTCCTGGCCGTTACGGTCACCTCCTCGCATGGGTCCAATGGGTCTGCGTCGCTCACGGTGGTGCCCTGGCCGGTCACCCCGACCTCCTGAAGCGCATTTCCACCTTGTACAAGGTCATGGATCAGCGCTCTTCCAGCCTCTCATCCCTTCTTTTGCTTAAGGGTAAACTCGACATGCTCGAGGCACAGCTTGATCTGCGCCGCGATATTCGCAGCGGTGGCGATGGCATGGATAGTGAAGATGAGGATAATGTTATCTACGTTGAGGGACATGAAGACGATTCCGACAGCGACGCCGAAGGCCAAGCCAAGCCGCGGACAAAGTCTATTCGCGAGCAGGCCTTCGACGAGGACGAGTCTATGATGAACGGCATCCTGGATGAGGAGGAAGACGAGGAGGAAGATGACAGTGAGGAAGAGGACGATGGGGAGGCCGAGGATATTTTGGATATTGAAGCTGAAGAGTCGGCTGGCTCTTCTGATGCTGAGGAGTCTTTGGAGGAGGACGAGGACGAGGACTCTGACGAGGCGAGCGAGGGCTCCATCGCTGACTTTATCGCTGATACTGAGGATGAGGGGTCGGATGATGCTATGGAGCAACCTGCACCTAAGAAGAGCAAGTCCGGCAAGAAGGGCAAACTTGGGAAGAAATAAATTGACATCTAGCATTATGGGCTGTTGATAGACGATGGATGTGATGTGTCTTGTTCTGTATGAATCTGGGTGGAAAGATAAGATGGCTTTTTGGTTTCTATTTGTTCATTACTGTTACCGGCTAAAAAGAATTTTATATTGGATGCATTTATGTCTGCATTCTATTGTTATTATCCATGGATCCTAACGTTTCATTTCTGTGTATTGGTTTCATAGGAATAGGCAGGACCTGAACTTCTCTATCTCACATCTGCAGAAGCAAAGTCCTGGACAACTCATTTACCCGAATTTTTGAGCATAAACGTGTACCCATGATGCTATATACAAGATCTACTCCACAAGCTCAACCCCTTCACAAGCCCCGGAATGCAAAACAGTATGCCCAGGAATCCCCTCCTCACCCAACGGAATCTCCAACGCAATAGTCGACTCATTAGAAGGATACTTAGTAATATGTCCAAGGCCACTGACATCGGCCGTATCCAGCGCCAGGATGACGCCGTTCTTCCCACCTCTAACCAAGGCGTTGGCTGTAGAGTTGGGGAGGGTGATGTTTGCTAAACCAGACATGAAGACAACCCATCTTGGAAAGAGACTAATTAGCTTGGAAAAGCCAAGAAAATTGAGATTTACAGGCTCAATTACAGATGGCAGATGGTGTTTTGGTTTGTTGGGTGTATACACTCTTCCCAACACCCTAAACACCACAAACCCAAACCACACATGTGTAATAACAACAACAACTATAAATAAGCGATAGGAAATGAAATACGTACTGCTTCAATGGCGCATTGTGTCTTCCACCGTCAAATTTCGCGGGGATAATCGTGTACGTGGAATTACCCGCATTCTTTCCACCAAGGGGACTTAGGTTCAGACTCTTAGAGCCAGATGTACCAGCCTCAGAAGAGGTTGTGAAGCCCGGCTCTAAGGCCCAACATTCGAGTGTTGAGGCATTATTTTGTGCGCCTAGGACTGTGACATTCAATGTGCTTGCAGTGGCAAGGGTGGAGGTGAGGATGGGGAGGATGGTTGTGAGACGCATTTTGGCGGTGTTTTATGGGTAAGAAGTGGTATACTAGCAATGAACATAAGGGGAATAAGGTTTGAGACTTTAAAGAAAAAGAAGAGGTTACTAAATATTTGTGGATCTCCGATCTGTTCACGACTATTGCCTGGGTAGCTGAAAAAGAGTGAGGAGTGATCGACAAAAGATCGACATTCTATTCACGCTAATGGATAAATCGGATGTACAAAAAGCCACCAAACATGTGGTGTGACGCAAGTGCAGAACAATGACATCAAGACTCAACTCAAGCTTGACTGTGTGACTGTTTCATGGTCAGATAATAATACAATGATAAGAATAGAAGATACGCTGCCTTAGCGAATGACTTCACTGCCGGACTTCTCGATGCCTTCCATGCCCTCGAGTATATCACTTCCTCCCAATATCCCGTAGGCGGGGCCGGTGCTCTTGCTTCGGTCGGTCCATACCTCGTGGAATTTGACTGTCTGGTCGCTCGATGCCACGATGATGCATCCTTCTTCCATTGTTCGCATACACCACATTCCGCCTTCTTTCTCCTTCGGGCGGATCGCGCGCGGCCCTCGCCTGTGTTCGCGTGCCTCATTTAGTTGCTCGGGAGGCTGGGAGCCGCGGGAGAGAGGTGGAGGCAGAGGCGAAGCAGTCGCATAGAGAAGATCTGAATCTTCCAGAGGTGCACGCAGAGGGCGAGGCGGTCTGCCGGGATAGCTGACAGCAAACAATGCTCGTCCACAATCGTAATTGACATCTTGATCTTCGCCATCCCAGCTTGCTCCATGGGGCCCCCAGGGAATAACGGCGACTTGTGCACAGCTGGGCCAGGCAAAGACAGCAATCCGGAATGGATGCTCGGGTGAAGCATAGCCAAATGTCGCTGCGATTTCACGTCTGGTTTGGCTCCAGATCAGACTGGTCACTTGCGCAAACACATTGATTGTCGCTAGACAGACCCCAGTCCTGGTGTGGAAGAAGTGAATAGCGCGATCATTGGTACCTCCCCCAGTGGCAAGCAATGATGGCTGCCACGGTGCAAATGCTATTGCCTTGACCGCTGCGCCATGCACGAGGCAGTGTTTCTGACGATTGGGTGGGACTAGCACAGTTTTCGTGCTACCGGAAATGAGACATCCCAATGAACTCAAAAGTGGAGCTGTTGTGCTCGATTTCAATGAAGACCGGCCCCATGATGGTAGCAGATGGCTGACAATTTGCCGTCTGCTAGGTACACGCCTTGGGTTCGTGCCCGGAGTCAGAGGTGGAAGCGCGTGGATGCTGAATATCCCTGACGGACCAGCAGAGGCAGTGGAAAAGGCCGAATGGTTGACTTGCGGGGGCGGGAGGATCTCATGTAAGTCAAACAGCATACATACGTTGTCATTACCCCCGGAAGCAAGAAATCGATCGTCAGGAGACCAAGCCAAGCCGCATACCTGCTGGCCATGCGCGGAGATCTTGGCTAGGAGTGTCATACAGCCGGTCCAACTCCATTGACTGTGAATCTCAGGCCATTCAACTGAGTAATACCAAATGTTGCCAATCTCGTCACCGACAACGAGAAACTCTGCATCTATTTCCATGTTTTGTAACCCCTCGGATGGTCTTCGTGAAGTCCTTGGCTTGAAAGAAACGCACGATATACTCTTTGGGTGGCTGATTTCAAAGCGAACCTTCTCCTCTGAGACGCTCCAAAGAGATAGCTGACCTGACTGGCGACCAACTGCGAGAATACTTCGCCCGCCATTTTCCGATGAGAAAGACAGAGATGTCACATAATTTGACGGGTGATGATCACCAAATGGCGGTCGGTCCACAATGTAACCTTCAGACCAGAGGTAAACACACTGTGCCAGGCCAACAGCTAAGACACCTGATGTGAAAGAATAGGCCAGTGTGGAACAGTAGAAGTCGTCTCGCAAATATGGAGCATCCAGAATTCGAAAAGGCTTGGGAGGAACAGCCTCTCGTTGAGGAGGAACCATTGGCCCTAATGAAGCCTAGTCAGTGGATGCTGCAGACAGATTTGCAAGCACCATCATGTAGCCCTACAGTCAGTCTTCAAATGTCTATAGACCTGATTTCCGTCCAAGAAAAGAACAACAACACCGGCCCAGGAGCGAAGCCAAACTCGGTCATGCAACGCATAGGGGAGTGGCTATAATAACACAAGCACTTACAATGCTCCCTATTGCCCTTCTTCCAGGCACTGTCCTTCCACACAAACGGCGCGAACCGCTCATAGTTCGGCGATGTGGGACTGGGAGCTCTTTCCATGTGTTTTCCACAGGTACCAACAAGTCTGGTAGTCGGGTCAATATCCAACGCAAATGCGATTCTTGATTCATGCTTATTCTGTTCTTCAGCTTTGGTGCTTTTGGGTAGGAATCTCGCCACGAAGTTCGGAGCAGTGGTGCGTCTGCCGAAGAGATTTGGTGCCCCATTCTTCGCTGGGACTGAGGCTCCAAGCATTGCTGATGTTCCACCCACACCCCAAACCCCCCCAGAGCTGACTTGTCTTAGGAAGTCATTTGGGCGATTGGCACCCAAGAATGTTAAGTCAGTGATTAAACGAGGCCGGTGGAGTGGTCTTTGCGGCGACCAGGTTGGCCTTGAACTTTGGGTTGATGACCGTGGAGTTTGAGGGGTCGGTAAAAACGGATCCTCTCCGGGAAGACGACATCGCAGAAGTCGCTCCCGAGGTGACAGTTGCTGGGGATGCTTGTTCACCCGATATGGCGTAGACGGATAATCGCCGAAGTCGCGTTTGGGAATGAACCGATCAGGAGATATCGGACTAGGATAAGTAGCTCGTGCTGTTTCTCTGTTCAATGGCCTTCTGACCCTACTACGGCCTCGCTCCGGAGATACCCTATCTGCTGATAAGTTTTCTTGAAAGCCTGGGATGGCTTGAGCGGGCCTTGTCTTTGGAATGGGCAAAGATTCCTGGGAACCTGCGGGTGATTTTAAAAATGGGAAATTGATATTTGTAAGCTGAAGTCGTCTGACTGAGCCAGTGTCCTGAGAGAACTCGGAATGAGACCTGGATATGATTGGCACCTTATAGCTGCCTGCGGAAGAGGCATCCTCGAAGGAGTGACATTGCGAATCTACCATTGTCTGAGATCAACGTAGCAAGTGGACAGCTACCATAAAAATGAGCGTGTAGCATAAACCCTTATCCAAGGAAGTATGGTCGTCAACATTGCATGTTGACGAAGAAAGTTGAGTGCCAGTTGCCATTCCGACTTCCAAGGCAGGAGACCCACGTGATCCCCGCAGATACCAACCGCGGTGGCACTTCTCCGTGCATCACCATTTCTCCAGTCGGCAAAATCGATAAATATTATTCCATCAACATGGCTAGCGTGGGTTAGATTATACGTTTTCAAAGTTTGAGGCTGACGGTCTTGGCAGCATGGCGTTCGGCGATTTAAGCCCGTGGAGAAGACTCCCGAAGAACGACAGCAAGAGCTGCAGAAGATAGAAGACTACAGATCTCTAGAACAGGAGGTCTTTGAAAAGGTGGGCCATTGTTGAAGATTGTTGAAGAGAAATCAGATGAAGTTTATTCATTCTAATTCGGACCAGGTGGCCGCGCAAGATTACACTGCCGACACATTGAAGAAGATCTCCGAGCTGTTGAACCGGAATCCCGAGTACTACACTATCTGGAACCACCGGCGGCAGGTCATGAGGCACCAGTTTTCGGAAGCTGGAGATAGCACTGACGGGAATATAAGTCAGCCAGCTCTCCAACTTATCAAGAATGACTTAATGTTTCTCATCCCACTTCTGCGCAGCTTCCCAAAATGCTACTGGATTTGGAACTATCGACTCTGGCTACTGGACGAGGCTCGCCGACTGCTCGCATTGCCCGAAGCCCGGCAACTTTGGCAGGAGGAGTTTGTTCTGGTCGGAAAGATGTTGACTCTGGATAGTCGCAATTTTCATGGATGGGGATACCGTCGCTTGATCGTGGAGACCTTGAAACAGCTAGGATCCCCGGATGAGGCAATGAATATGACCCAAAAAGAATTCGAGTATGCAAAGAAGATGATCGGTGCCAATCTCTCCAACTTTTCCGCTTGGCATTACCGTACCAAGCTGATCCAGCGGCTATTGGACGAACAATCCGCGACTGATGACGAGCGAAAGATAATGCTGGACGAAGGTCAGTACACCAGAGTTACTGTCTATCTGATGATTTGATCAATTCTGACATTACTGCAGAATTATCTCTCATCCACCAGGCCTTGATTGACCCCTATGACCAATCAGTGTGGTTTTATCACCAGAACTTGCTGTCTGTATTTGACCCGGCCACTGCAGGTCGGACCATGGCTCCGAACCTCACCTCGTCCGAACGAATTGCTTATCTCCGCCAGGAGATTGAGAATATCCAAGAGATCATTGATGGGGCTGAAGATTGCAAATATATCTACCAGGCCCTGATCGAGTGTACAGTGCTGGTATCTAAGGTGACAGGCAGCTTGGAGGAGGAAGACCGAGACCAAATTTTGAGCTGGCTCTCAGAATTGAAGCAGCTGGATCCACTACGACAACGCCGATGGCTGGATTTCGAGCAAACGCTGTAAATAGGACATTGAACGGATCTCCTAATATTTACGATGATCTACTCCTATTATGACCTCAAAAATGCCATTGGAAAGAGAAAAAATGACCCGGGCTGTATTGAAAAGCAGAGCTTTGATCTAAATGAAGTAACCTTGGACCTTGGCAAGTTGGTAATTGGGATACATTAGGCGAAGCGAAGAATGATACGTCAATTTCTGAATAGCTTCAAAATACATCCGTGGCGCATCCGCTTTCCCTTCACCCCACCCACTCTTTGACACGTCGCACATGCAGAATAAAGGCTGTCAAATATAGAAAGGAAGTATAAAAATAAATCTTCTCTCCGAAGTTATTTGCACATAGGAAAGACGGTCTCAGCCACTAATGAAGCCTTAGCAGTCCAAGCTAAACATACAAAGGCTTTGAGCGTCCAAGTCTAGTAGATAAGACAAGGATCTGAGTAATCAAGCTTTCTTGCTGATTGGCGTTGTTTTGAGCGCGTGACACTGTTCACGTATGACAGTTCTATACTCCACAACTTATCGAACATAGCTGAGTGGAACAACAGGATACCAATATATTAGGCGAAAAAGTCGGTAGATCAGTCAAGAATCCTGCATTCTGCATATCTGCAAGCACCACGTACAATCTCTCCATTCCATCGTCCCGATCGACAGGTCGCCCCCCAGACTGTAATTTGGGTCTTTTTCAGCCAATCACAACCCGTGCCTGGTCCCTCGATTTACCATCACTACGAAACTGACATCCCCAAATTCCTTCCACGCTGGCTCATTCTTCCTCCCTCCCATTTCTCTCCTAATGACCCCTGAGGCTTCCTGCTTCCTGGGTCTTGTGTTTAAATCCTGATTGCATGTACTCGTGAGGCGAGCTCGAGATGTCGCCCCGGAACAGCCATGACTACGAAGGGGTAAGTTGTGTGATGTCCCCTCGTTTCAGATTCTATATACGGTGTTCTGTGCTGATTTGCTCTCAGGAGTCGTTCGACGATGCCCCCGAATCCATCGAAAACCTCCATGTGACCATTCCGAAATCTACGTCAGCCCGGTCGTTGACTGATAGCCCGCCCGTGGGTGTGGGTGCGTCACCAGAAATTACAGAGAAGCCACTGTTTCCTTCTGAATCGCAGGTCGAGCAGAAGGAGGAGGACTACGGAAGTGAACAGACTACACCCAAAATGAAAAATAAGAAGAAAAACAAGAAAAAGGGGAAGCAGCAAGACGAAGGGGAGACTGCCGCGGATGAGCAGGCGGAGGAGCTACAGGAGCAGGAGCTTGGAGACGACGTGAAGCTTGAGACAGTCGACGTCGAAGAGGACGACAAGCCAGACCAACAGGTCGAGGTCGAAGCCCTAGGAGAGCATACTGGGTTGGATGGTATAGGCGAAGAGGAGCCGCCTGGTCGGAACATCACCCCGAAGTCACCCCTACTCACGTCCCACCGTTTATCGTCGGCCTCGTCACTTGACGAGGTGGTTCTCACAACCAGCAAGGACGAGGAGCCTTTCAATGTTATAATCCCCGAAACCAAGCCGGAACTACCACCCCTACCCCCCAAGAACGACGCTACCTCCCCGCCCAGCTCTGGCCTGAAGGGTCTATCTGGAAACCTACCCCCCTTGCCATGGGGGCCCCCTCCTGTCAACAAAAATCCTCTTCCGCCCCCTCCTCCACCTTTACCTCGCAAATCCAGCGGCCCCTTCGCCTGGTTCTCTCGGAGCTCGGTTGGAGCCAAAGAGGTCAAGTCCCCGCCCCAGGCTGGATCTAGGCGAAACACTTCCACTTCGGTATCAACCGTCGCCAGCAACTTGGACCTTGTGGCGGATGGAGATGCGTCAAGTGTCAATTCGAAGAGGCCGCGACGCAATAGCTTAAAGGATCAGTTCAAGCTGCTGCGTATGCGGGAGGATACTACCTGGGCTGGGCACGAGGAAGCCGGTGCACGATCGGGACCTCCTAGCATCAGCCATCCCGGAATGAACCCCCCAATTATTCCGGAAGAAAACGAGGCTGGCATTTTGTACCCACCTACAACTGCCTCTGCAGCAACTTCTCCCGGGACTGAAAAACCGTTGACGATTAATCCCAACCTTGCCCCTGGTACTGTTTCTGGATTCGCCAAGTCGCCAGACGATGCCTCGACACCTGTGGATTGGGAACTCTGGCAGTCACTCGTAAACAATGGGCCTCAGGCGCTAGTGAATTCGGAGGAGCTGAATTCCGCTATCAAAAGGGGTATTCCACAAACTATCCGAGGTGTTATTTGGCAGATCCTGGCGGATTGCCACGCTGGTGAATTGGAGGACATCTACCGGGACTTGGTAGCGCGTGGAACGGACAAGGATCGTCGGCCATCGAATGGCCAGATCAATGGGATTATCGAGGAATCGAACACATCCTCACGCTCGTCAATTCGATCTGATCACTCGGGATCTGCCACACAATCCACCAGTGTGAGCCCCTCTCAGGATATTGATCCTGAGAAGCTGGCTAAGGAACAGCTGGCCAGCGAAACCGCTCGTGCCAAGAGGGCCAAGGATGAGGCGGTTACTCTGCAGAAGCTAGAAAAGGTCATTCGTCGGGATCTGGGCTCGCGCACAAGTTATTCGAAATACTTTGTCTCGCAGGGGAGCCAGGAGAGTCTCTATGGCTTGTGTAAGGCCTATGCCCTCTATGATGAGGCTGTGGGCTATGCTCAGGGTATGAACTTCATTGTCATGCCTCTGCTGTTCAACATGGACGAAGTTGAGGCTTTCGAACTTCTTGTGAAGCTTATGAATAAATATGGACTTCGCGAGATGTTTATTGCGGACATGCCAGGTCTGCATCGCAGTCTCTACCAGTTTGAGCGACTCTTGGAAGACCTGGAGCCGGCCCTTTACTGTCACCTCCGACGTCGTGGGGTTCCCCCGCAATTATATGCTACTCAGTGGTTCTTGACATTGTTTGCCTATCGATTCCCGCTGCAGCTGGTTCTTCGTATTTACGACCTGATCTTTGAGGAGGGACTTGAGCGTACTATCCTCAAGTTTTCCATCGCCATCATGAGACGGAATGCCGAAACACTTCTGGGCATGAAAGATATGAGCACACTCACAACTTTCTTGAAGGAGCGCCTCTTTGACGCATATATCGACAAGCAGCCATCGGCATCGTCTATCTTGGAGTCAGGGTTCTTTGGAAGCTCTGGAGCCGCCGATAAGGAAGTTTACCGCGCCGATATCTTGGTCCAGGATGCCTGCGACGTTCCTCTCACCCAGGATATGATCAAGTCCTACACTGTCGAGTGGGAGGAGAAGACTCGAACTGAGAAAGAGCGCGAGGCCGAGCTGGAGCACTTGCGGCACACTGTGGCTACGCAGGCTGCCCGAGTGCGCTTGCTTGAGGAGCGTGCCGAGGCCTCCGACAAGGAGCATGTGCAGCTCGCATCGGAACTGGTTCACGCCAAGGTAGAGAATGAAGAACTGCGTGACTTGACCGATGCCCTGAAGCTTCAAGTCAGCGAGCTGAAGATCGTGGTCGACAAGCAGCCTGGCGAGGTGGAGGAGAAACTTCGCATGGAGATGGAGCGCATCATGAAACGGAACATCGAAGTGCAGAATGAGAACCGGGCAATGGAGGACTCCATGGCCGAGATGGAGAAAGAGCTAGTTTCGACGAAGATGAAGTGGGCGGAGGTACGTGAAGTCTTATCCTACAGCACTCCTACTTGTCCAGAACTAACCACACCCGTCTCCAGATGTCAGAAAACCACGAGACCCTCCGCCAGAAATGGAGCGACCTTCGCCGGGCCCTCGACTGATCCCCTTTCACCCCCACCTTCCATTCACCTGTATATTTCTCCAGCGTTGATGGCGAGTCAATCTGCGATTACTCTGCAACACGCTCTTGGGCCGGATATTTGCTGTCCTCTTCATTAGCCGTTCAACCCCATGATTCTCCCCATCTCTTTACGACTCTGCACTGTGTTCCAGCCGTGTTGTTCCAGCATGCCTGTAGAAGGCGTAGGTGTTTTCGTTACCTTTTTCCCTATTTCCTTTTGTTTGTGTCTTACTACTTTTTTACTTCGGCTCTCTGGACTGCAACTCTTGACTCAGGAAGCATACTAGATGTATGCCGTGTACATCCGGAATGAATCATGTTTTTAGTCCTGCTCGGAATAGAGACACTATGTACAATCCCATCATAACTTTCCCCCACACCATACAGTTTAAGCAGTTTAAAGAACGTTCTCGTAGAAAGTAGTCATGACATCCTCCTTAATCGGGTACACAAGAGCCTTCAGTGCCTTGTGAGCCTCGCACTCCGAGTCATAGTACTTCATATCCTCCATCGAGGCGAAAGTAGTCTTAACGGAGATGTTGAAGCCGCGGTTGCGGGGGTCGGGAATGGACTTGCCGACAGCGGCGGAGACGATGTAAGGCTTTCCGTCCTAAATTGGAAGCTCAATGTTAGTTTACGGGCTTCTTGGATATCATGATATTCTCCCGGATCAATGTGAAGGGAACATGTGTCCATTGGACAATGAACCGAGTAGGTAACCTGGCAATAAATCGAACCGAAGAGGTTCGTCATGCATAATTCGGGTGTTTCGGGAAAGACAAGAAGATCAAAGCAACAAAAGACACACATACCTTAGTAGCGGTCTTCGCCAGAATCTTGTACTGCTCCAGCAGGCGATCCTGGTCAGCCTCGTTGGGGATCTTAAAGAGGGTGATGCGCTCAATGGGTGCCATGGTTGCGAGTGTGGATGCGAATGTTCGGTAGAAGTCGGGTCTGGTAGGGATTTTGCGGAAGAAGGTGAGTGTGGTAGTAATGGTAAACGTAAAGCTAGGCGGGACATCGAGGCGCTCTTTATATTAGCAACTGGAAATCTAATGTGGGACTAAAGCGTGGGGTTCAGATCTTCGGTACTTGCGGGGTGTCTTGATGCCATCGTTCCGACGGGTCGGGATCGTTCGGCGTTATACTAGATCAGTTGTAGTTGTACCGGTGTTTGTATGTAAGTATTTTAGTAGATTTTTATCACTATGGAATTACTCCACTTTTGTTGTTTTTCTGATCTAATTGGCAATTGAAGCAGTGATTGTGTTTTATTGAGAGTTGGGAGTGCGGAATACTTCCAGCGTCATGGTGGCCTAATTCCGCCCTGTTATTGCAGGCCCAGTTCACGGATAAAGATAAATGTTACGTGGTACAAGAGGCATGGCCAAATATGCTGAAGAATGTTCAATTCGTTTCTCAGAGCCGAACTGGTTCTATGGGTCTAAATTTGTAGAAGAAAAAGCGATAAAGTCCACGAGTGCCTTGCATTAGGCCTATCTTGGGAGATACAGCTCATATTAAAACAAAAATTATAGTAGCAGGTTTGATTTCATTCCGTCATGTTATCATGAAGCCTTCCACGGCTTCTGGTGGACCTCATGGAACGTTATAGTGTCCAATCCCATAGCTGAGGACCATTTCTCTACGGCCCATCCCTCACGAAGAGACAGCCGTCCTTGTTGCCGCCATCCAATCCCCGGCCATTGGCAGGTTATAGAGGACGCAGACCAATTTCCACCCTAATGGCTGTGCTCAGGGTTCCTATGAACCAGCTCAAATAGCCAAAGCCGCACAGGTGGTGGATGTGGACATCACCGGACCATCAACCGATGTGAACAGCATCTTGTGAATAGAAGGCCCTTTCAGAAATAGCCAGACAAGTATTTCAAATCAGCGGAGCGAGCCGATCAAATATCATTCACAGGTTCTGGTCGATTCTTGAAGAACACTTTATACCGGATAATCTCCACAACCTCCAAATCTTCAATCTCCGTAGACGAAGAGGCCCGCTTCTGCAATAAGGCAATCGGCTTGGGCAATTTCTTCACTTCCCCAGTCATGCGCTGGTACCGGCCCACATAGAGATATGCGCGCTTCATCCACTTGGTGTCGTCGGGATTCAGGGCGGAGTAATCCGGGAACATGAGTTTGCCGATCGGGGTTTCGAAGGATATACCCTTCGGCGATTGTGGTGCCGGTGTGGTATCGTACTCATTTTGTTCTGTCGAGGGGAGATTGATTGTGCCTTGGAGCTCGAGAAGCGCGAGGCCTGACGGGGTTTGAAGGAGTTGGGGAAGAGGGTTGGTGACAGGGTAAGGAGTGGTCTCTGTTGTTGAGGGAGATGAGGATTGTGGATGAAGGCGTATGGAAGGCATGGTGGCTTATGATGAGAGTTCTGGTGGTTTATGCGGTTGTTGGGTTGGTGATCGGTGATGAGGTTGACGCGACGCGGGTCGCGTTTGACCCCACATATGGCCTTAAATCATACCGTAGACGGAAGCGGTCTCAATCCATAGTAAAAAGGGCATGAAGTTTAGGAAACAATTTATCAAGCTTTAATCAAGGCCATTCGTTCGTGTCTGGAGAAATGCGTGCAATTTCTAGAAATTGATTGGAAAAAATGCTCGTAAATAGTGCTAGACTGAGGCATAACTAGCAAGCTGTTTCATGCATACATTCGTTCGTTTGAGGTCATTATGGCCGGCAATAGGGTCGTTTGACGGCCGACGCAACTCTCTTCAATTTGACCTGAGCAAGGTCAGATGGACCTCATGCCAGGTAGGTTGGACATATATGCTGCTCCTGTGAAGCATCTGTCAGTTTCGACAGGATGGCTGGAGTATAGACCAACCGAAAAGCCGGTGCCTTGTTGGGATCAAATAGATTTCCCGTGGCTCTTGTGGCTTTCAGTCAAGGTTCCTTGCATGATGTGGGTGTAAATCCCAGAGATAAAGCTCTATTTCTGAGTTAGCTCTAAACTCCTGATGGAAAACCGGGTTGCCTACCTTGGGCATGAGGCATGAAGGGGCTTGACCATTTGGTACCAGACCCATGACTTTTTATTTCATCAAGCTCCTGGCATACTCTTTTGGTAACAAGTATCCTCCAGATTCTGCAGTCCTTTGATACTTTGCTCCACCACATCACTGACAGATGCAGGACCGGCAAATTTTCCGTAACGAAGATCACTCATATCTCCCACCGTCGTATTAAGTTCAGCTACCAAGCCAGCAGCTTCACGGTCAATATCAGTAATCTCTCGCTCAACATGGGTGCAAGCAGTCTCCATTTCAGCCAGGAGACTCTCCACAGAATGATAATCCCGGGGATTGGGGGCAGTCTGCCCAAACAAATGAAGATCCATGTCCACCTCCCGTTGCTCATCTTCATTGGCTGCCTCCACACCGGCTGTGAGACTGGCCTTGTGGAGCTCTGCTTTTTGGCGGTCGCCCTGGTGGATCTCAGTGTCGATGTTTTCATTTACCTGATCCATGTCATGCTCCCGGGTCTGCTGCAACTCCCGGTACAAAGCCCGTATATGCGGGTGATTCCTCAGACGCTTAGGGAACAGCTCTGTAAATTTCTGCAGGGACAGTACTGTTGGTAGCGGAGCTGGGGTAAGCAGGAAATTGCTTAGGATGGACTCTTCGGAGGGTGCCATCATGAAATATTAAGGGCAATACCCCCAACGCGTTCAGAGGTCTTTAAATGGCAATTGAACACGTAGTAATCACGGTATTTAGACTGGCAGTTTGATGTGTCGCCAAAAGTCGCGTGTCAACGTCGCTTCCACGTTGTGCCAGGTTGAGTAAAGTAGCTGGACCGGTAGATTCCCAAATGTCCAGAGACCACGATTTCTGGATAATTTCCAGTAATTTTGATCTTCAGGAATTGACCGTGGCAATCTTTGATTGTAGCAGCTGTTGGTTGTGGACGGTGAATTGTTCCCGCGTGGACCCAGTGTCTTTCTTCAAGGGGCGAGTTCCGCCTTTTCACACCTCACGAGTCTTACCCGCAACAATACAACCCATCCAGTAATCCCGCATTCCAGTGTTTGAACCTGAAATTTCAAGATACTATCGTTAGGAGAGCGAACAATCCACATATTACCACAGTTTGGGCTTCGTACTCCTTGTGGACGGGCTGTCGTCGCCCATTATCAAGAAATCGGGTCTTTCGTGGAACTGGAACGGCGTGAGCCTGAAGACCTTCTCTCTTGTGGCTGAGTTGAGGGACGCTGAAGTCTCAACCGCTCGCATATCTTTTTCAGATCGAGAAGCGTCAACTGCGGGTCAGGTGGTCGGCGCGGCGACGGTGACCATTACGAGAGTAACTCTTGGAAGCTTCCCTGTCCTTCCCTTCCACTTCTTTTGACGATCCCACGATCCCCTGAAGTTCTCCCCATTTCCCAACCCTTTTCCCCTTTGTCCTTTTACTTGCCAGAATGGCGCCAACCAATTATGCTAAGGACGAGAAGGTCCTATGCTTCCACCACGACATTCTATACGAGGCCAAGATCCTTGATTTGCGGCATAAGGATGCCTCGGATAAGAAGAGCCCTTTCGAGTATCTGGTGCACTATAAGGGCTGGAAGAACACGTAAGTCCCTCATGAATATTTGTCTTTCTTATCAGCATGTCGCCCTGTCCATGTGTTGGAGGAGTCTGTGTCCCTTGCCCTACCTGCGATCTCTGCCTGGGGTCCAATACTGAACCACACAAAGGAAGGATAGGCGGTATGACTGAATATTTTCCACTTGGGAACCCTGTTATTGACAAGTAGTTTGCAGCTGGGACGACTGGGTCCTTGAAGACCGGCTGCGCAAATGGAGCGACGAGAATCGGGAACTCGCGGCCAATATACGCCGTGAGGCTGAAGCTTCTCTTCGGGCAAAGAACGTGAAGCCTGGCAGCACGACAAAGAAGCGGGCCATGTCGGAGCGCAGCTCTGTGCGAGACAGCGAGGAGCGTGGTAACTCTGTCTCTGGTCGGGGCGGCAACAAGCGTGTTCGAGAAAATGATATTGAAAGAGTGAGTCGCCATCTCTCATTTCCGCTCAGTCATTATGGCCGTTATTCTTTTGCGTTGCACCTCACTCTCCCCAATCCTTTGCCTTCACCACCCTTCCTATCTCATTCTGTTCCACGTTATTATGCCCAACCGGTTGTTTCTCATCGTCCGGCAGAGAGGCTCCCTGCTCGATGGCTACATCTTGCTCTATGCTTCCATCCGTTACACCTTGTATTACGCCGGGACTTCACTGCTGGCCGCTTGTGTCTTTGCTACGAGCCGAAGCCTGGAAGCGCTTCTCTGAGCGATCCGAGGCGGGACTGAGAAGCATTTTCCGGAGCAAACTCAGGCCGCGGAAGATGCGCTGACGCAGACTTCTGAGAATCTCTGGGAGCCAGTCCGGTGCAATGGAGTTATCATGCCTCGATGGAGCCACAATCTGACACTGAACCAGGAAGAGACATTCCAAGCCCGCCCCTCTATCCGAATTGTGATGCCCGACAATATTAAATCGCTGATTGTCGATGACTGGGAGCGCGTCACCAAGAACGGCTCCGTCGTTAAACTGCCTCACACCAAGTCTGTCTATCAAATTCTCCAGGATTGGCGCGCCGAGGAGGTCCCCAAGCGCCACCACGTCGACGTCAGCGTCATGGATGAAGTCATCGCCGGCCTGTCCGAGTACTTTGAAGTCGTGCTTGATAAACTCCTCCTTTACCGCTACGAGCGTCACCAGTACCGCGTCCTCAAGAAGAAATACCTCGGCCAAAAGGATAAGACCCCTCTCCATGTTTATGGAGCTGAGCACCTCATCCGGCTTTTGAGTATGTCCCTTTCCTCCCTGTTCAGACCCCTCCACTAACATCACCAAGGCCTCCTCCCCGAGCTCTTAGCCCAGACAAACATGGAGTACAAGAGCACCGGCCGCTCCCACGAGGAGCTCTCAAAATTCTCGATCTGGCTCAGCCGGAACTCGGAGAAGTACTTCCTAACCAACTATGTGCCTGCCACTGAGATCGAGGAGGAAGACTGATCTGACATTTCTCGGCCTGATGGCCATATCGTGTTCTTTTTATCTGTTGTTTTCATATGGTTTAAATTTTTTAGTCAATGACCCGGGGCGCCATCTGTCATCCTTCAAAATTCAATTTTTGCGATAAGCTCTTTCTCCTGCTTCCACACACGTAAACCTAGATTTCTAGTCAGGAAAACCCTTGACCTACCGTAAGGCATCGAAGCAATGTTTTATGTTCAGTGTAGGCATCTCCTTCAGTTTTGATCGTCTTTAGTCTAGCGTGGATATATGTACAATTCCATTAATGCTAGAATGTGCCAATGAATTTCTACAGGATATCTTATGGAAGAGGGAAAAGGGCCAGAAACCAGCAGGCCAGGCTGTAAAAAGCAGGCTATACACAGTGCTCTATGCCGTCCCGCTCCCCGTGGACTCTTCCACATCCATATATGCGACTGCATCAACATTCCTACCAAGCCATCCTCAATCGCCAGCTTGTACCAGGAAAACAGAATGCAAAGGGAAACCCAAGCCCAACCTACGCAACCAGCTGCCTCGCATCATCAACAGCAACCCTTGCTGCTTTCTTCAGTTCAGTCTTCCAGTCTGTCTCTCTCCACCTAGACCACGCACTCAATCCCTCTGGCGGCTGGATACTTAGCGTCTCGTAGCCCTGCTTGATAATGCGGTGAACTTCCCGTGGGCTGAGATTCTTCTTCTTGATAGAAGGCAATGCCACCGGTGTAGGCTCGCCTTCTGGGTTAGGACTGGCAGGTGCAGCCGAATGTGCCGTAGGATCAGATCCATCGGACTGGAAGAGAAGCGTGTAAAAGTGCGTCGAAACACTTAGAAGAGTATCCATGGCTGCAGCATGGAGATCGTTCTTCTGGAGTGTTGCTGCGTCTGGCAGTGGGGTCGCTGAGGATGACGCTGGGGTTCCTGTTGTGCTTGAGCGGGTGAGAGCGTAAACGTTTCGGAACTTAGAAATGACGGGGCCGGTTTCGACGAGCTTATAAAAGAGGTCGTCGTAGGAGGCTGGGTCAGGGAGAAAGGTGTCGCCGCCGGAGACACAGAAGGTGAGGAGGTCGGCGAGGGAGCTCGTTAAAGTGTGGGTTTTGGGATTGGTGTTTAGATCGGCGGCGTATGTGGTTAAGAAACGCATGAGGGAGAGGAGAGTGCGCCAGAGCTCGGACCAGTGGTAGTTTAGTCGGATTTTGTTCATTGAGAGGTATGTTAGAAGGCGCAATGTGATGGCAATGGCGTGGCTAGGGTTTGTTAGTTTGTGTCCGGTATTTTGGGATATCCAGTACACACCTGTAGATGTTGACGTCCAACCGCCGCCGAAGGTTATGCGTGATTGTGTCGATCATTACATCGAAGATGACAGTGGCTAGCACCCGGTCTCCGCCAACAACTGGGAGATATGGCTGTTTCTGGCGGCAGATTCGCACTTTGCGTTTCCCATCTTCACTGCAGATGTGCTTGCAGAGAGTTGGGTCCTCCACGAGTATCCGCAGGGTGAACATACTCAGCTCAGCATAGTGTGCTACCCGCACAGATCGATAGGCATGCTGTAAGAGGTATGATGACAGAGAAAGAAAACTGGAAAAGGGGGATTCCTCATTCTTCTCAGGAATATGGTGGACCATGTGGTAACCAAATAGTTTGTTCGAGTTCGCAAAGTCATATGTGGCCATCAGGATGGCGGCTTCTTGAGCGGGACTAGCATAACATCAGTATCTGCACTAATTGTTCATGCGAGTAAGGGCCTCACAGAGCAGCAAACATGGCCTTCGCCTCCTCGGCACTGGGTGGGTTTGCCTTATCCCGCGCACCAGGCGCGAGAGCCCGAAGTCCGAAGAAGATCAAAGTGTTTGTCAAGGACCAGCCTTCAGGAATGTCGTCCTGCACGGCAATATAGCCATTGCGCAGACCGCCACAGGCGAGGCCAACGCCTTTGACGATTTGCTGAATGCTTGACTCGTTGACAAAATCATCAAGTCGAAGCTGATAGAGATTTTGGAATTCGAATTTGTTGTAGTTCGCCAAGAGCCCCAGAAGGAGGAATGGATCGAACACTTGCATAGGGGTATCAGAGTCGTGAACATACTGCTATCGTTAGATACCAAGTGACCTTCGAGGTAGATCGTTCATACCTTCATCAGAGATGGGAACAAATCTCGATGCGTGAAATAGGAGACAAGGCTGGTCTTGTATGCCCCGCTCGTCATAGCAATGGCGACCCGGATTGCCCTGCGCCGCAATTCCACTGTATATTAAGATTAGTATCTGTAATATATATGGTGTGCCACAAATACCCACAGCTGGACCCATTGCGAATGATTCCGTCCAAAACAGAGACAAACTCCGAGATGACATGGTCGACCTCGTCAAGACCGGCGAGAACACTGATCACATCTGAGCTAGGACTAGTGTATTTTTTGCTCAGAATACTGGTCAAAAAGGTGGCCAAGGTCTGGATGTTGTCAGTCATTAATAGCTTTCAATCACAATGACGGGGCACTCACATCTAGTGCATAGGAGTCCGTTGGCGCGACCCCGGCTGCAGCCTCACGGATCGCCCGGACAAAGAGATGTTGAGTTTGCGTCTAATTTGAATCAATTGCCTGAACATGTGGAGTTGCTCGGGCTCAAAAAGCTAACCTGCAGGCCCAGAGTCTCGTCGGGGCTCAACTTGTCAAGCAGGACATGCAGCTGGCGTCCATCTGGTGGCAGCAGAAAGAACTCTCGCCAGAACCCCTCAGAGTGTTCTGCATCCTCAGTGGCCTGGGTGTGGTTAGTATTTGCGACTCTATCAAATTGGGGAAGCCAGTGTCTGGCAACGTGGGGGCATACTTTGAAGAGTGCCTCGTAGAGCTGGACAATCTTTGGTTGGAAAAATTCCGGTCTCGTCTGCTGCGTAAGGGGCGAGGCCTCCATAATGTCTCAGATAATCTGCAGACCGATCACCGAAGCATTAAATATTATTGTATGGAGGGAAGTGTTCCTTTGAGTGTTCATCTCAAGTGGCCAAGGCACCAGCCACTTTGTCAGCGGATCCAGCCACATGTCCTTTCATTTTGATTTGGGATGTTACAGGTACAAGGGTATTGGACAGTTTGAGATAGAATTTTTAGATTCAATGAATAGTTATGTAGCGTATGTATAGTACTGATCCTGAGCTTATTGACTATCTACTTACTATTTCCCCTTCAATATGGGCTGGACGCGCTCACTATGGAGGCGGCGCTACTCCGGAAATCGGGCAACAACTCATTCTTACCGCGGAAGAAGAGGATGACTCAGCCGCCGATAAACGCTTGATTATCTAATCAATTCAAGAGCATGATGAAATCAGAGGCAATGAAGGCAAATTGGAACAAAGTCCAATAGAAGTGAAAAGATCTCCCTGGGTCCTCACTACCAAGGTATCCATTTGACCGTTTACATTAGTTCATTCGCTTAGTCCGTGCTTTTTAATCAAGTGGCGCTGCCGTGTGTAGAAACACCTCGACGCTGATTGGCTGAAGCCGAACCATGCAACCAGACTTACTTAATGGCCCGAGAGGTCACCGGGGAACTCGATAAAACAACTCTTCTCCCCTTCTCGCTTTTGAATTCACAACCACATCTACTACTGAATTCGACGTTCTTATGCGTTCATAGCCAATTTTCCTCGAGGCTCTGTTCAATATTTCGTTCTCCCCTCGACCATCACTTTCTTCACCATGCAGCGCTCTGTGACATCATCCGCCACACTTCTCCGATGGGCTAAGCCCTCGGCTACACTATGCTCCCCCGCGGTGCGGTGCTTCTCATCATACGGAAGCGCCTACCAATCCTCCAAGCGTGACATGCAAACTGCAACCGCCTACCGTCCACACTCTCTCCCTACATCTTTCCCGCCTCCCAGGAGCACCGGAGGCTCAGACTCCCTGCTCTCAGCCGATTTCCCTCTTCCTGCAGAGAACCCACAGACCTCGCCATCACAAACAAAACCAACAACGACAAGCCCTGCTCGGGATAGCGATGCTCAAACTCCCAAATCCGCCTCGTCCACAGCTGCTACCAAGACCGGAAAGCCTCGTCGGCCATTGCGGGCAAGAAAGGCAGCGCTGTCTATGTCTACCCTAGCCACTGAGCAGCTGCGCAAGCTCATGGATCAGCCCGAGCCCAAGTTTATCCGCGTTGGCGTGAAGAACCGGGGCTGCTCGGGTCTTGCCTACCATCTCGAGTACGTGGAGAAGCCGGGCAAGTTTGACGAAGTAGTGGAGCAGGACGGTGTGAAGGTTTTAATCGACAGCAAGGCCCTCTTCAGCATTATTGGCAGCGAGATGGACTGGCAAGAAGATAAGCTGAGCAGAAAATTTGTCTTCCGCAACCCCAACATTAGTGAGTTATTCCTTGAAAAGCCTTCTATTCTAGAAGAACTGCTCTGGAAACATGTACTAACCTGTAACAGAGGAACAATGTGGATGCGGTGAATCCTTCATGGTTTAAGCGCGCTTTCGACATTTCTCCATTAGGTTTTCGGCGTCTTCCTTCGGTGCATCGAACGGTGTTTTCTTTTCTATCATGTAACGATTTTTGGGATTTGCGGCCGCTTTGCTCGGTCAAGTACATACGCTTGATATCCAGTTGATGTAGTTTTCTCCATGTTCAATCGTTTTTACCGGTATCACTCACCCTGGGTCCAAGAGAAGGCCAAGGGTGAACTTGGTACCATGGACTCATCATAGCTTGCTGTAAAGGCTATGAGGCTCGCTGGGTTCCTACATTGCATTGCTATGCAACATATCTGTGGATAATTCCAAATCCAAATGTTATATTATTTGTATAGACCAGTCTAATGGACATTTGATCTAGCCACATTGCCACCAGTAAATTTCAAGAGTGACTCGAGGGGGTTTATAGCTGACATAGTTTGATTACGTCTATAAAGATGCGCAAAAGATCTAATCTTTTGGTGGTGATAACCTTAAATAAAGCAATGTTTGTTAGTTCACGCCGATGATTATGTCACATGATGGCATGATGGGCGGAACAATACAACCAGATCACAACTACCGAACTTCTTGAATAATACACCATTCCTTCAACAAGCTATACATAGTCCCTAACCCCGATATAAGTGAGAGGAAATGGGGTCAAACACTTTCCTCTCCCCATATACCAACGACTCTGTCGCTGACCTCCCGATAACCGTCCGCTTCTCCGCTTCAATCCCCGATCTCCCGCTCGACGTCTCAGCACCGGAGACCACAACCGGCGCAGGATTAAAACAACTAATTCGCGCAAAGCTCCCAGCCTCCCTTTCATCCCATCGCCTGCGTCTGATCTACGCAGGCCGCGGTCTAGGAGATACAACCGCCTTAACAACCTCCCTTAAGCTCCCGCCTTCCCCATCTAGAACTCCGCGGCCGGCCACAGAAGAAGAAGACCACCCCGATGGAACAAGTCTGGACAAAGGCGCAGACGATGCCGCCGACTCCAAGTCCAGAGATAAGGGCAAGCAACCCGTTCGTGACCAACGCCTAAGAATATATATCCACTGCTCCATCGGCGATATTGCACTTTCTGAAGCCGATCTAGCCGCGGAAGCTGAAATAGCTTCGACACTGCTACAAAGCGAGAAAGAAGAAAATGTCTCCTCATTACTCTCTACTGCTTCATCTACAATCCCTCATCGTAGTGGCTCCTCTGTCTTTCCGTCTCGCTCTTCGGCCGCGCCTGAAACAACTACCACCCCAGCACCTCGCGGCTTCGATCGCCTCCTAACGGCTGGCTTTACCGCTGCGGAAGTAACGGCTCTCCGATCCCAGTTCTTGGCTGTGCAGTCCGTTTCCCGTACGCCAGACACTATGCCTAGTGGTGAAGAGCTCCGCGATCTTGAAGATCGGTGGATGGATGAGGGCTCGACTGCTGCGGGGATGATGGGTGGGGGTGAAGGTGCAGGTGTTGGTGATGATGATGGAGGTTTGGGGTCGGGGTCGAGGAGTGCTATGGATGATATGCTTTGGGGTGCGGTTATGGGCTTCTTTTGGCCTATTGGTTGTGCGATGTGGTTACGGAGGGAGGAGGGCGTTTGGTCTTGGAGGAAGGGGGTTGCTGTTTTTGTGGGAGTTCTTGTCAATGCAGCTTTTGGGGCCATGAGGATTATGAATTAGGCATTCTGAATGCTTGGTCTTGGAACTGAATTGGGTTTGTTGATGTGCTATGAGGCGTTCTGCGAGTTTTTTTGTGATACCCTTTTACTGTTTTGTTTATGTCGATCAGATCACATTGTATGGGATGGATCTTTGAATGCTCAGCTGATATCCCAAGTCTACCAGGAAATAACATGATCTTCGTGAAGTCAGTGCTCGATTACAACCGCAGGTTTCTATAGACCAAAGCTCTAGAGCTGGTCAAGCCCGGCAATGCTAGCATACATGTCCAAAAAGGTACAAGGAAAAGAAAGAGCAAAACGCCCGAAAATTCCGCAACGCTAATGGAACTTTCCGTAAATAACAGCGACAATCAAAAGGACAAGCAGCGTAATGATAGCAATCGTGATCATCCGATTCGTAGCCATCCTGTCAATTAGTCAGTATTCAATGAGAACCAAGGAAAACACGAAGGGAACAGGAGGACAGTACCTACGAGCCATACCCCTCAAAGTCTTAATACTAGTATCAACATATCCCTCACTTTGTTGCAGGTTATCTCTGGTGTGCTGAATCGTTTGTCTCTGCTCATACAAATTGGCCAGCACATCACGGCCCACATCTTCTGTCTCCAGCGCCGTCCGCTGGCTCTGCTGCAGCCGTGCCGAGCTGCGCTCCAGTCGCTCCGTACCAGAGAGGAGTTGCTGTCGCTGCTCCAGGTGTTCATCTTGAGGCTCGTCGGTGTACCGGTCACCAAAGAGGGCTTTGCGATCATCTGAAAGGGACTTGAGCTTGCGCTTGACCTCGTCGACGTCTGATGAGTAGTTGCGGAAGCGGATGTTGATCTTCGAGCGAGCTTCGGAGGGGATATTTTGCTTTTCCATGCGCATTTGATCCAACTAAGATTATGCAGTGGTTAGTTCACATGTATATCGTAGATCTCTATGCATCGGGGGTCGGCTTATTTGGGTAACATTGAAGGGCAAAGAGAGAGACCGGTTTGACGGCTCTGCTCTGGGGCGAGGCATACCAATTCTGTTGCTTCATCTAGCACTTGCTCTGCAGAGCGGATTGCGGATTTGCGTTGCTCACCGCTGACTTCGGAGATCTGGTCCAGCTTCTGGTTCAGATCGGCTTGTACCAGCTTGAGCTCATTCTCGTAGCTGGCGAACATCTCCGAGCCTGCGTCCGTGTCCAAGGGGTTCGACATGTTGAGGTATGTGTGTTGTGCGGTGGGTTGGATCAGAGTGAGCAGAGGGGAGAAAGTGATCCCTGTTGCGACGGGCTTCGGGGTGGTCGTTTCGTATGATCAGGCCGTAGGCTCCACCTTTATCAATGGTGGTTATACTGGTCGTGGCTTCGTCGAGTCTTGCCGGAGCCTGTGCGTTGGTATAACCTTGGAATTTTGATGCTCGCTATAAGGGATTTGTAATTCAATATCTCACGGCAGTTTGGTCTGGGAGAATAGGCAGTAAGTACGGTGTACATGGCCAGGTGGAGGCTGGGGCTTAGAGATGGCGATAAGCTGCACGTGATTGTCGCCGAGGCCGTACATCTCCGGATCCTCAGCAGGCATAGACTAGTTGATGTTTTCACAGGCAGCTTCCTATTAAATTGTCAATGATACTTGGTAGGCTCTTAAATCCATCAGGTACCCACTTTATCAACCTTGAATAAAGAACGGAGAAATTTGCGCATCCTGCATGTGCACGTTCTCGGCGATCAACTACCTTAAACGTTGGTACCTGACAGACAGGTGCTTTACTTGATACGCATAAGTCCCCATAAGCAAATAGTGTAGCATCAATAGCATTAACATAGAGAAGATCGGGCCTCAATAGCACATTTCGCCTTTTCAATAAACAAAAATAATACCCCATGGTATACAGACATAGAAACTCCACCACTTTCGCTCTATTGCAGGAACATGCTGCTGTCCTGGGCGACAATCTGTGCACTGCGCTTCGCATCCAAGAAAAGATCTTCGCACTCGGCGACGTCCGCTGCCTCGATGCCACCGGGGTGTCCGTTGACGCGGGACAGGATGCTTGCTGGAGTCAGCAGCTGCAAAGCGTACCGCAAGCTGACCTTGCTGCCGTGCTCGGCGACCTTGTCCAAGGCGGGTTCGGTGATGCTCAGGCCCTCGGTCTTGGCGCGGAGTCGGATAATGGTCTTGATCTCGTCGGGGTTGTAAGGAGTAGTGGGGATGATAAGGAGACGGGCCAGCAGGTCTGGTGGGATGCCGTGGGCGGCGCTGATGTCGTCAGTGCCCCGGATGACGGTGTGGCCGCGATTGGAGGCAAGGATGACGATGGGGGAGATGGAGGATTCGAGGGCACGGTTCAGATATGTGAAGCACTCGATGTCGAGCATGTGAACCTCGTCAATGAAGAGAACACCAGGAACAAGCTCAGCCACTCCCTGGTCGATATACCGGTTGACAACCTTGTTGATCTCCTGACGCAACTTATCGGTGATCTCGGTTTTCTTGGGCTTCATCAGCTGGCCCATCATGCTCATCACATCCTGTCCACCTTGTGGCCTGGCGTTGGCCATATCCAGATCATGCAGCGTAACGTCTTGCACAATCTCCTTCTTCTTGTGAACCTCACCCTTGGGTACAGGCACGTACTCCTCCGCCTCGAGATCGAACTCAGTCGCGTAGGCATCGGACCGTCCAACACGCTTGCATGCACCAGTGTTAGCCTCGATGTAGATGACGTCTCCAACGGTGACGCGCTCCTTTTGGATAGCTTCGTAGATACTAGGATCGAGACGGAGCTTCTTGCTGCCCTTAGCAGACTTGAGCCCAATGATCAAATGGCTGATAGTACGTCCATAGCCGCCTAGCGGGTTCTCAGTCTCCTCCGGAGTCAATTCTGTCACTTCACCCTCGTACACCTCCTTGGTTTCCCGAACTCGCAGACCTGTTATTGTATTAGTCTCCCGCTAGAGATCCTTCATTGCAAGTGTCTTAACGCGTACCAATTGCTCGTCGGAAGTTCTCCATCAAAGCTTCCGTCTTCTTGACCTCTGCAGAGTAGATCTCGCTGCCAACGATCGGACAGAAAGGAACCTTAGTTCCCAGCTCCTGAGATACACCAAGAGCGAGCGCTGTCTTTCCGGTACCGGGGCCACCAGCGAGCAACACAGCTCGACCAGCCATCTTCTTGGCCTTGATGAGGTCAACGATCACACCGCAAGCCTATTAAAAAGCAAAGTACTGTCAGTCACGATCTGCTCGGCATATTGAATCCATCTCATCGGCCCAATGGGGTTCCAACTGACCTCTCGAGCAGCGGCCTGTCCCACAAATCCATCGCCGGTTGTTTCTGAGGTGCCATCGGCGCGCAGGCCTAGACCTTTGATGTGCGTGTGCGTGGCGGTCCTGTTCTCGCGCGAGTTGCCCTTGACTTCACTAATTTGGACCATGTTGGGCAAATGCGGCTTCTTGAGCCTTGGGGAAAGAAAATGAGGGGAATAAGGGAGAGGAAATGGAGAGGAAAACAAGAAATATATAGCCAAACAAAGAAGCTAAGCAGTGATGCGATGAGCCGTCCTTTTCGCAGGTCCAATGCTCTTCCCGAAATTCGCGAGCAAGGGATCTGCGCCAGTCACGGAGCCGCGCTGAAGGCGGTCAGCGTCCCCCAAATTCTTCCCATCTCCAGCTTTCCCTACCACGGCATATTGAAGTCCACAGATTAACGAGTTCATCTCTCAGAACTTGTCCATCCCTCCCCAATGGCAGGTGTCCAGACCAGAGCCACCATGGTCGGCCACTTCTCCCTCGCATCGGCCTTCCGTACCCTCTCTTTATCGGCCCCGAAGCGCTCGTTCTCCACGACATTCGCACCGCAAACCACCAAGGAACTCCCCGAGCACATCCCACCCTACCCCTTCGGACCCCGACAATGGTACAAGCAAGCCGATACCGGTCTCTACGGCGGTGCCATGATCCGCTTCGGTAACAAAATCTCCAAGGGTCGCAACGAGGGCAAGACACGACGAAGCTGGAAGCCCAACGTTCGCCGCAAGAAGATTCCCAGTGAGGCGCTTGGCGAGGATCTCTTCATTAAGGTCACTCGCCGTGCTCTACGAACAATTATTAAGGAGGGTGGTCTTGACAACTATCTCCTAAGCGACAAACCCGCCCGTATCCAGGAGCTCGGCATGTTCGGGTGGGAACTGCGGTGGAAGGTTATGCAGACTCCGGTTATCCAGGAGCGATTCCGGGAAGAGCGCAAGAGACTGGGTATCCCGGAGCCCAAGTCATTTGAGGAGTGGATGAAGAGCAAGGAGGAGGAGATCAACGCCAAGATCGAGGAACGACTCAACATCAAGCAGATCACAAAGCCTCATCAGAAGGGCATGGTCGACCCTCAGAGGCTTGCCCAGCTTGCCCAAAATGCTGAATCTGCGGAATAAATAAGCCGATTCGGCTGGATAACTTGAGGTACTTCTTATGTTTTGAATTGATGCCTCTTGTTGGGGGTTGGCGCTTCCTCCATTGTACCATTATCGCGACGAACTGGACCCTACTTGAGCACCACTACCTTTGTCTTTTTACCAATCACCTGTGTCTTCGATATTACCTGGAGAAAATTGGTGATCTCTTCGCATGAGTGCGATTCGGCGTGCATATTAAAACTTGAACTTCTGTGTATTTATACTCCAATATCATCCGTTTTCATCGTTCTACCCTCGTTTTCATTAGACTAGTCTGGCTATTGAATGCTCTACCATGCCCAGGTGTCTACCATTTTTCTCTAATGTGATTTTAAGCTAGAGCCCTGGATCCATTGTGAGTACGTAAGGTATATGGGCATGGGTTTGGCATTGAAGAAGAGGAGCCTCGGAATAACTGGTCCATTTTGACATGATCATACCCGATATATATCCAGGTGCTCTGTTCAGTATACAACGACTACACCATTCCAAGGTAAACAAGGTTGAAATAATTCAGGATCAATTTTGGAATGCGGAAGGGTCCCGGTAGTCCCCAAGGCCATTTGTCCCTTTATCCTTTATACCTGGAAGATAGGTATGAAGCACCAAGAAATAGATAAGGTACGGGTCATGATTCAGTGCAAGGGATCTGCAAAGTGTATGGTAATACTGTAATATCCGACATCCGAGATGAACCAATTAGAAATTCAATTAACCTGAAACCCAAATCTCGTTTATCTCTGCAATCGATGAACTAACTAAAAACGGCCAAAGTTGATTGGTGAGGCTGCAAGGCCGTCGGCATGCGCACCAAGACCCGCCGCATTCGGTCTCGTCATTGGAACCTTAAGAACACCCAATATTTGTCCTACTCCCTTGCTACTCATTTCCCTGTCATTTACTTTTGAACTTTGAGGCCTCTGCGGGAATTCCCATGCCATGATTTGATCTCCCGCGACTACTCTTCCGAATCGCTGCGTCCTCGTCCAGCTCCCCAGCGCGGGGGATAACACGCTCGCCATGCAATTCGCATTACCTCCGCGAAGGAACCAACACACTCTCCCCGGTGCCCGTTCCTCTCGATTACCGCTATATCGCAGGAAACAGCTGAAGACCGTCGCTGTTTTCGCGTTCGCTGTGTTCTCGATCTTCTATCTCCTTACACACCTCTACTCGAGCTCGTCTTCTGCGGCGCCGGCTGGTACGGCAGGTGTGGTCATTGTGACATTGCTGGATCGCGAAAATTTCAGTGAGAGCTATATCAATAAGATTATTGCCAATCGTGAGGATTACGCGAAGCGACATGGTATGTTATGCTATGGGCTGGGCTGCTATACAAAGTATACCTAGCTAGCTAGCTGGCGATCTAGCCTTCTAGCTCAAACGAGCTCCGCTAATTTGGCATTGCGATTTTCGATTAGGCTACACAAACTTCTTCACGTCCGTATCCGAATATGACGAAGCAGTCGGCGACCAACCCAGAAGCTGGGCGCTTGTTCCAGCCGTACGCCACGCAACGGCTACCTATCCCAGCGCCGCATACTTCTTCCACCTGAACCAGAATGCCCTTATTATGAACCCGAGTAAATCCCTCAAGTCACATCTTCTGGAAAAAAGCAAGCTCGAAGCGATAATCATGAAGGATGTCCCCATCGTCCCGCCCGATAGTATCATCAAGACATTCTCGCATCTGAAGGAGAAGGATATCGACTTTATCACCACGCAAGATGGTGAAGATATTAGTCCCAGTAGCTTCGTGCTGAAGAATGGGGACTTTGCGCGCTTTTTCTTGGATCTGTGGTTTGATCCGCTGTTTCGCAATTATAACTTTGCAAAGGCAGAGATTCATGGATTGGTGAGATTTGCTTGATCTGGGGAATTGAGATCTTGGAGCTTATGGCTGACCTGCTCTGTGTTTTTAGGATCATATCATGCAGTGGCATCCGACTGTACTAGCCCGGACGGCTCTTGTTCCTCAGCGTGTCTTGAATGCATACAGCAAGGACTCGTATGGTGCTGGTCCTGATGGTACCTATAATGACGGCGACTTTATTATTCGATTCCCGGGATGTGATAAGGTCCAGGCCAAGGAGTGTGCTGAGATGGAATCTTATTACATGCTGTGGCAGAAGAAGATAAAGAGTGCCTAACTTCTCAATCAATCATTCTCAGTTTTTGGGTTTTCTCTTTCCGGAGATAAGACTCGTTGATTTTGGATTTGCTTCATGATTCATACTTTTCTTCTGTCTGATTTGCTCGGTGTTTTTGGCGCAATAGATGAATATTGCACATACAGCGGGATACTTTTGCTTCAATCGTCGTGGCATGCATAGGGTCATAGGAAAGGAAACATGATCATTATTTTCTTTATGTTCACTAATAGAATACATGTCTCATAAGTAAGACCCTAGAGAATAGGACGTAAAAGTGAGCCAAGGCTCTCTCACAGCATCGGCCTGGCTGGGAGTGTGGCTGTCAAGAGCAGTCAGTATTGAGCATTCGACGTGGAAATCAATCCATAATATAACAATGTATGCAATTGGAAGTCAAGAAGATCAGAGACGCGATTGCTCGCAAATGGGTTGTAGTCAAGCAGCGGGGTCTTAAGCCGCCTCCTAAACACGGACCAATTTTTCTCATCATGAAAAAGCAAGGTGATTCAAGCCAACAAAGCCAAAGCAAATAAATTGACTGAGCGAAGAATGCAAAAGGTGTAAGTCACTTACCCAACATGTAGCTGTGGGTGGCCAGGTAGTTGTCGAGTTGAAATAGCCCGAACTGACTTAGGTCACATCGAGGTATGTCCTAAGATTTAATAAGAAATTTATCCCACTGAAAGTGAGAAGCTCGACTACCGCATTCCTCTAGCAGAGGAAAGCAAGGAGAACAGTCTTCTTCTTCTTGTACTTGTCTCCGAAATCCTTGCGGTAGCGCTTCTCCTTCTTCCAGGCCCAGCTCCACATCTGTAAACCACCAACAAGAATGAAGATAAGCACACTCAAGTTCAGCTGGCTGACCAGGAAAACACCCAACCAGGCAATGATCTCAAACATGTAGTTGGGGCAGGTAACGAGGCTGAAGCCAAACCCGGAGGGAATACCACGCTCAGTCGTACCGGGCCGACGCAGGTTCCGGAGGACATAATGGGCATTCAGGTTTGCCAGCTCGCCGAACACGAAAATGGCGAGACCAGCGTACACAAGGAAGGAGTTGTAGTCTGTGCTGGCGGCGGCCGCATCTGGGCGGAAGACCCAGTAGGCAATATTGAAGCCGGCGAGGGCCCAGTAGTGGGCACTGTTCTTGAAGATGTTGCGGGCGGGCATAGTGGCATTGCTGAAGCGGTGCACGAAGATAGTCTCGTACTCGCGCTTCAAGAAGTGGATGGTGAGAAGAGCGCAGACGAGGAGCTGCACGTACGAAGGATTCGGGATGGTGTCATAATTGAAGTATAGGAAGGGACGGAGAGGGAAGAGAAAGAGAGCTGGGATGAGGAGGGGACCGAGGTATTCAATAATGAAGACGGTGCGCCATGCGATCTGGGGGCCTGTTCATTGTAGAATTTTAGCTTTAGCTTAACATTTAGTGTTTGTGAGCGGTTGCATACCCAGATCCTTGATGTGGATCACGCTGGAGTTGCGCAGGCCAGTGTCGTCGATGGTGATGTCCTTCGCATTAGGAACGGCAGAGCGGTCACTGCCCTTGGTGATACGCAGACGGTGTGCAGATACACCGCAGACCTGACCAATCATGTCGTGGAGGTCATAAGCAGAGGCATCGAGGGAAATGGTGAGCTCCTTAGGGAGCATGCGGATGGGTTTACCTGAATAACATTGTTAATTGATTGGAGCCTATTGTAGTATGAGGGGAATTTCGGAATAGAATGGAGAACATACCCCGCGGCTCAACGGTGAGCGTGATCTTAGGAGCCATTGTGATTGATGGTAAGCTCCAGCAATCAGTTTGGAGGTTGCAGGGGAAATTGTTGAATAGCGTCCATGCCGATCAATAGTGGATGTGGCACACGTGACGTCGACACCTTAAGGCAAGGCCGAGGTATGTGCCGCAAAGTATAAGCACGAGGATTATCTCAACATGAACCCAGATCGTCAGACCTATTGGATCAATATCCCATCCCATAGCAATCCAGCTCAGCTTAAACCTTGGGATATTTCCCGTAGTGTTAAACACCTTTATTGCAACCATATATTCCATTTCTTGAACTCAACGGCCAACCCCATTGGCTTCAAATGTGTGATCGAATTCCCGAGACTTGTTGAGAAGTCCATTCTGAACAAAAAGCTGGCCACCAGAGTATTCCTGCGTGATTCAGAGATGTGGGATAGTTTCAATATTCCTCAATCTGAAATGAAACAGAAATAATCAAAGAAAAGGCATAATGTTCTGCAATCCACGTGGGCCAAGTTCAAAATGGATATGACAGCCTTCGGCAAAAGTTTAACTCTCTACTGATGATACCCCACAAGAATCTATATTTTTGCCATGTTCTTGGTAAGTTCTCTATCTTACTGAGGCGCTGTTATTTTCATTGCAAAATGTCAATTCTAGAATAAAATTTGGTGTCTTACTTGGGGGCGCAGTCTTGCTACAACGGTTAACCCGGCCGAACCCGTCACCAATCAACAATGGCATAATTGATGAGCCACCTCTGACTAGGCAACCCACACAGCGCTAGTTTATGAACTAGCGGAGTCATTGATAGGCTGCGTCAATTGTTTGCCTTGCAGCAATGAGGGGTATGCTATGATAGGAAAATAATACTACAAGCCGAGCCTTTTCAACGGACTTTTGGCCCCACAAATTGCAGATCGCCACTGGTGTAAGCTGAACAGTCCACGCTCCATTTATGACTGGGCAAATTTACCATACGGCACCCAGGTGAACCAGGGCCCCCTGCATAAACGGTATCTCGTCGCTGACACCCCCAGAAGAATGATCTTTTTGACCACCCAGCATAACACATGTCAGATAAACATGAATTAAAATTTGCCATGATTTGGAAACTTCGGAACACGCAAACTTTCTTCACATGGGATTTTAATTCATGCACGAATGGAAGGCTCTCCAGTCTATTCCACCGGGGTGGGGCTACTTCGGCTGTCATTGCCCATGCATTGTACCCACACCCAGCTGGCGCCTTAGGGTTGTGGCGCGAAGGCTGACGGACGAACACGAACGCTGGAAAGGCTGCGTGGATAATGGAGCTAGAACGGGCTGGCGGCTACCCAGCTGTACTCAAGTCTTTTAACAGACGGAATACTCCGCGGCTGGAAACTGTTATAATCGTCCCATTACCCTCCGACACGATCCCATGACACTTGCTTTGCGTTTTCTCTCTTCACGCCTTATACTCGGTACCTACTGAGTACACTGCATTTAAGACTCGAAATCGCCCAATAGCTGGCCAACACAGGCAGATACTTCTTCAGGCAACCTTTCTTTTTAACCAGATTGGTATGTTTTTTTTTTGTAAACCAAGTCTTTTGATCATTCCAGGTGATCTATTTCATGAGGAAATGGGCGTTTTTTTTTTGAATGAGCCGATAGGGAAATTCGGGTCGGCAGTTGCTTTCATGATGAACTACCATGCTATTTGTTGCTCAATGCTAACATTCGTATTTAATAGCAGGATATAGCCTGTGATTAACTCTCCCTTGTCTTCAGGTTTATTGTGAATACATACATTCAAGCCCACCATGGTCGACGGAGCCAATAGTTCTGCCAATGGCATCGGAAACAGAATTTCCAACATCGAACAAGTCATTGCCTCATCCTTGAGGCCTTTGCCCACTGAAACGGGTGATGGGACTTACGTCAAAACCGCTACCACGACTGGGTTTGCCAAGGATCTGGGCCATTTCAATTTGAAAGATGTGAAGACAGTCATCGAGGTTGCAAAAGATGCGGTAACGGGTGAACCGTGGAATGACCGGGAGTACATCATGGAGCGAGTGATTCAGGTTTGTATACCTTGATATTCTAACAATGCAAATGCTGACTTCAATAGCTTGCGGCCGGCTTGCCTTCGACTTCCAAGAACGGCAAGGACTTAACCAACACATTCTTGAGTACCCTATGGAAGGACCTGCAGCACCCGCCAATCTCGTAAGTGATGTTGTTACTACGGTCTCGAGGTGCTGTATGCTTCTGAACAAGACTTATACTGATAATGACAGGTATCTTGGCCGTGACTCTTCCTATCGGAAAGCGGATGGATCGGGAAATGTATGAACACTCCCTATCAAGGATAACGAGTATATTCACTAACACGAAATAAGAACCCGTTCTGGCCGAACATTGGCGCTGCAGGCAGTCCCTATGCGCGATCAGTTCGACCGACGACTGTGCAGCCAATTGACCGCCCAGATCCAGAAACCCTTTTTGATACCCTCTTGGCCCGGAAAGAGTTCAAAGAGCACCCAAATAAGATTTCGAGTGTGCTGTTCTATCTTGCATCTATCATCATTCATGGTACGCCCGTCTCGAATCACTCGTCATCGTTCCATATCCGATGATGGACAGAGCTAACAGTTACCAGATATCTTCCAAACTGACCCGACTACTGGCACATCATCATTGACATCGTCTTACCTTGATCTGGGCCCTCTCTATGGTAATAACCAAGATGAGCAGGATGCCGTGAGAACCTTCAAGGATGGCAAGCTTAAGCCTGATACATTTTCCGCAAAGCGCATCCTTGGGTTCCCTCCTGGCGTGGGTGTTTTGCTCATCATGTTCAATCGATTCCACAATCATGTGGCAGAAAATTTGGCAATCATTAACGAGGGTGGTCGCTTCAAAAAACCAGATGAGTCTAATGAACAAGCCTACGCAACATGGGACAATGATCTTTTCCAGACTGCACGTTTGGTAACCTGTGGTCTCTATATCAACATTGTTCTCAAGGACTACGTCCGAACAATCCTTAACTTGAACCGAACTGACAGTACCTGGAGCTTGGATCCCCGAGCGGATATCAAGGACGGTCTGCTCGGCGAGGCTCCAGCTCAGGCGACTGGAAACCAGGTCTCGGCGGAGTTCAACCTTGTCTACCGATGGCACTCTTGCATTTCTGCCCGTGATGAGAAGTGGTCAGAAGATACGTACAAGGAGATCTTCAAGGGTCAAGATGCGAAAGCTCTGAGCATCCCGCAGTTCATTCAAGGCCTTTATCACTGGGAGGCAATGCTCCCCGAAGATCCCGAGGACCGTCCGTTTGCAAACCTTCACAGGAAAGCAGATGGTCTCTACGATGATGATGATTTGGTCAAAATATTCCAAGAGAGTGTCGAGGATGTCGCTGGTGCTTTTGGAGCCTCGAATGTGCCAACAATCTTTAGATCCATTGAGGTCCTCGGCATCAAGCAGTCACGGGCTTGGAACTTGGCCACGTTGAATGAGTTCCGAGACTACTTCAACCTGACACCATACAAGACATTCGAGGAAATCAACTCTGACCCGGAAATTGTTGAGCAGCTCCGCCATTTTTACGATCATCCTGATCTGGTGGAACTCTACCCCGGCCTCATCGTGGAAGATGCGAAAGAGCCCGTGGTTCCAGGCAGTGGCCTGTGCACTAATTACACCACCTCCAGGGCAATCCTTTCAGATGCCGTTGCTCTGGTTCGCGGTGACCGTTTCTATACCGTTGACTACACCCCTAAGCATTTGACCAACTGGGCCTTCAATGAGATCAATTATGATGTCAATGTGGACAATGGCCAGTGTTTCTATAAATTGGCCCTGTGCGCATTCCCCAATCACTTCCGTGGAGACTCAGTCTACGCCCACTTTCCTATGGTCATCCCCAGCGAGAACGAAAAGATCTTTAAGAGCCTCGGAAAGGGTCATCTGTACAGCTACACTGCGCCTAGCTACACTCCAATCCCTCAGATGATCAATTCCCATGCTGCTTGCAAGGCTGTTCTCGCGGATCAGGAAGCCTTCAAAGTAACCTACGGCAAGATGCTGGAGTTCATGTTGCATCGCGATGGCCAGCCATACGGCCGCGATTTCATGTTGTCGGGCGATAGCCCTGCAAACGCGGCATCCCGCAAGATGGTGGGCAGTGCTCTATACCGCGACAAATGGGAATCCGAAGTGCAGAAGTTCTACGAGGAGATCACCATTCAGCTGCTGCAGCGGAACTCGTACAAAGTGGGTAGTGCAAACCAGGTGGATATCAGTCGCGATGTGTCCAATCTCGCGCAGATCCATTTCTCCGCCAATGTGTTTTCTTTGTCGCTCAAGACGGAATCTAACCCCCGTGGCGTGTTCACCGAGACCGAGCTGTTTCAAATTTTGACTGTGGTCTTCACATGTATCTTTTACAATGTGGATGTCACCAAGTCTTTCCAGCTGGAGCAAGCTTCTCGCACGGTTGCACAGCAGCTTGGTGAGCTGATTATGGCTAATGTTGAGGTCGTCGACAAGGCTGGATTCGTTGCTAGTCTTGTGAGTCGGATTCATCGTCACGATGTGCTCAGTGACTATGGTATCCATATGATTCAGCATCTGCTCCATAGCGGGCTGCCTGCGAAGGATATTGTGTGGACGCATATTATGCCATCGGCCACCTCAATGGTTGCCAACCAGGCACAGCTGTTTATTCAGTGCTTGGACTTTTATCTAGAGAAAGAGAATGCTTTCCACCTCGCCGAGATTCAACGGCTGTCCAAGGAGAACACCCCGGAGTCTGATGAGCTTCTTCTACGATAGTAAGTTTATCACAATTCTTGAGCTCATTTGTTGGATTCCCTGTTAACTTGAAATAGCTTCATGGAAGGCGCACGAATCCGATCCACCGTCGCTTTGCCTCGGGAAGTGGTGAAGCCTACTGTCATCGAAGACAATGGTGAGAAGCTGACATTGAAGACAGGCCAGCAAATCTTTTGCAATCTGGTAAGCCCTAACTACCTCTTGTTTTTTTAGCGAGGATTGAATTGATCTTAACTAATTTGGATCACAGGTGGCCGCAAGTCACGATGCTGAAGCATTCCCTGACCCCGAGACCGTCCGTTTGGATCGCGACCTGAGCCAGTATATCCACTTTGGTTTCGGCCCACATCAATGCCTTGGAATTGGGGTGTGCCAGACTGCTCTCCCTACCATGCTTCGGGTTGTCGGGCAACTAGATAACCTTCGACGTGCTCCTGGTCCACAGGGACAGTTGAAGAAGATTCCAGGTGTCGGCGGCATCACGATGTATATGGATGCGGAGCAGAGTGCATACTCGCCCTTCCCATCGACGATGAAAGTTCAGTGGGATGGAGAGCTACCAACTGCTCGGAAACTGTGAAAGATAATTAAGTACCTTTTGCGTATAGTCATGTACAATTTTCTTTGAATGAACCTCGGAATTATGCATTGGGTAGCATCACATTCGTTCGTAGTTAATTGTTTTGAAAATCCGTGCAGGCACCCGCTGGTGAATGATCTGGAGGCTGGTATCGCAATACTGATGTAATCTCTATCAAGCTAGAATTCATAATTGCTTTGAACAATGAAGTAACAACAATCCAAAAGAACTTTATAGTAGATAGAAGAAGGTAGAACTCATGGGATCAAATGATGCCTTGTAGCCTCACCGCCTCAGTGGGGGAACCGCCCAAGTTCCAGCTTTAACTGCCGGCAGGACACAGCTCACCTTTCATGATTCTTTTCCTTCTCACCCCATTTTCTCTTGCATCTTTCCCCTCTTCCTTCAACCCCTCCTTCTTAATCTTTCTTTCCCCATTCCGATTTTTCGTTGTCGTCAATACTTTCAGGGTCAAACGTCCTGCACCGTTTTCCCTGCTTGATTAGACTTCTTTCACCGAACCCGTGCGCCAATATCTCAACACTTTCTTTCTATTCGGCCATTTCGACTAGACAAGCTTCCTTTGGACGGATGATCTATTTCCATTAATATCGCCTTGTTAGTGATATTCCAGTGATACGATTCCGTGCGGACTTGTCGACACGGAGTGGCTCAAATTAGGCGAAGCAGGTAGAAGAGGACCAAAAACGTCATAAGGCATCCTCGCGCTTGCTCCGCGACCCGGTCTCACGACCGACCACCCGTCAACTCCACCCTCTAGGAGACTCTTCTCCTGGGATCTTTCAATTCCCTCATGGTTGGCTGCCTGCTCTGATCGCCAACATGGGCAGAATTAAGAAGGTTGCCAGTCAAAAACACGAGGCTACAATCGTGAGTCTTTATCCGTCATGGGCCCCAAAAGGTTTTTTTCTTCTGGCTAATTTTTTTTTCTTTTGTTGCTTTAGTCGCCTTTTCTCGCAGAATTCATTGCCAATGCCACAAGCCTTCCAGTCCCGGAGCTTCCTTCTCTTCTAAACACATTCCCTAAGCTATGGCCGTTTCCTCGGGGCGACCTTTATCACTGGATCAATGTCTTGGACCGCTTCGATCAAATCCTGGCCACCGTCATCGAGAAATACTTCCTGAATACCGGCCCACAGATACAGAACTTCAGGAGGACCGTTTTAGAGGAGTCATACGCGGTTGATGCGAGCAAGATACCAGCAGAAGGCATCGATGCCAAACTGGATTCTTTAGGGTATGGGCCCGAGGGTGACCGCGAGCTGGTAGAAGCGATTCTAGACTTCTCCCGTCTGCTGCTAGAGAAATGTGGAAATCGCAGTTTATACAGTAGCAGTGAGCGTTTGGGAGATCTCTTGAATACTACCTCTCTGTCCCTCCTCCAGTCTACTCTGCGTTTGGCACTTTGCTTGGCTCAACGATACCACTCGCGTCAGCGTGGCTCCCACCAGCAGACCATGCTGGCAGCTCACTACAACATCGATCTCGAGAAACTGCTCAAGATTGCCTCACCTTTTCCCCGACCGTTCGTTGCCGGTAAACCACCGTTTTCTGCGTCCCCCGCTGTGTCAGCCAAGGGCAAAGACAAGGCGGCCGTGACCAAGCGCAACGCCAACGAATTGGTCTCACTCGTGCGTGACAATGATGGCTGGGAAGAATGGGGCCATGTTAGAGTCCTCTACTACCCATCAGGTGCCACTGAGCAAACTAGAACCACCTCGGAGTTTGGCCAAGGTGAGCCTGGCGCCCATGCCCCAACGACGCCTACTCCGCTTCGTCGGAGTGCCACCCATCCTACTCCACGTTTGAGTCGTACCATCAGTGGAGAAGACTCTCCTGCGGTAAACCAAAGCACAGGCGGTAGGGCAGAAGAAGCATCCCGAGGCGGAAAGATACTGGACCTTCCATACTCAAAGATTTCATCTGGAAAGACGGAGGATCTTCTTGCCAGTAATCTGCCACATTTACCTCTTGAATCGAAGTATGAGTTGCTTCACAAGGTCCGTGTTGCCCAAGCATTGTCTGGGTCTCGTGAAACCCGTGAGCAGATTCTTGCAATCCGTATTCTCGCCATGACCAACCTAGCCTATGTTCACCCCGAGTCGGCATTCCAGCAGAAGGTTCTTCAATATGACTTGGAACAGTCGAAACGCCTTCAGCTGACCTTCCAGCTGGCCGAGTTGGTGCATCTCGGTGCGAGCGGTGATCTTGAGGTCTCAAGGAATCTACAAACGCTGGCAATCCATGCCCTGGATGCATTGGCGAAGCATAAAGCTCGTGCTGTGGATGTTTGCGCGGCTTTGAGTGTCAATGTCAACCATGGTGTTTTGATGTTTCTGACACGCAAGGTAGTCAACGAGCTGAGTACTGAAGATGACGATACCGAAAACTCCTATAATGACGAATGGCGCGATGCACTACTTGCACTTTTGCGCACACTTCCTAGTTCGAGCTCACGGACTCCTGAAACACTCGTTGCTGCTGGCCTTATTCCCATGTTCGTTGATATCCTCAATCTTCGAACTGAAAAAGCTCGCCGGGTTTACTCTCGCATCATGGAGTTCCTCGATACCTTCGTTCACGCTGTTCGTGATGCCCTAAGCACATTGACTACAGCCAAGGGCTTCGATGCGATTTCCGCCCTGATCGACCACGAGACCAAAACCGCCTTTGAGAAGGTCTTAAGTGGAGCCGGGTTCCCCCCTCAATACAAGAATCCTTCGATAGATTACCAAATCCCCTATTTCCAACAGCAAACTTTACGGTGGATGTTCCGCTTTGTCAATCACATCATGCAACACAATGGTGGAGGATTTGATCGTGTCCTGCGGAATCTGATTGACTCTCCTCAGCTTCTTACCTCCTTGCGACTAGTGTTTGAAAACGCACGAATCTTTGGCTCTCATGTATGGAGCAATGCTGTCAACATTCTGAGTAGCTTTATTCATAACGAGCCTACCAGTTATGCTGTCATCGCCGAAGCTGGTCTTAGTAAGAGTCTTCTTGCTGCCGTCATGGGGCGTGAGCTCAAGGCTCAGGAAAAACCCCCTGCCATCGAACCCGAGGACGACAGTAATGAGGCTGAGCCCTCGGCCCCAGCGCCCGCTGCTGAACCTGCGCCCACTGCTGAAAGTAAGAAAGAAGACCGTGAATACCTCATGGCTCGGCAGCCTGGTACGGCTCTTGCACCGGGAATCATCGCTGCCGCCGATGCTCTTGCGTGTATTCCTTCGGCCTTCGGAGCTATTTGCCTGAACGCCTCTGGTCTCGACCTTTTCCAATCTTCTGATGCCCTAGAAAGTTTCTTCGAGATTTTTGAACAGCCAGAACATGTTAAGTGCCTCAAAGATGATCCAAATCTGGTCCGCTCGCTAGGAACCGCGTTTGACGAACTCGTGCGACACCACCCGGCCCTGAAGACCTCCATTATGTCTGCCGTCATTGTTATGGCTGCCCGTGTCAACCTCCTCGCCAAAACCAAGGCATGGAAGTTAGGACTGGGTGCCAAGCTATGGACGGAAGATCCAGATGACAACACGAAAGCCATCCTTTCCGGACCTGTTGCTGACTTGTTCCGTGACATCGGCGTTCCCGTCGATGCCTCCATGGAAGACCCAGTGACTATTGGTGTTCCTCAGCTGAATGCCCATACTCTTCCTAACGGCTGCAAGCTGCTTGTTGGTGACGTGACCCAGCTACTCCCATCTGCACACAGTGACTTTGAGCCAAAGGACCAAGACGAGCATGGCCTTACTGTTGCAGACTACCTGTTCCCTGCCATCCGGTTCCTTGGTGCTTTCTTCGAGAATCAGCCAAACTGCACATCTTTCATTCAGGCTGGTGGAGCGGAATTTGTTCTGGATTACGCAACACTTCAGAGCCTGCCATATGGCTTCCATGGCACCGACCCTAACCAGGAACTGACAGTGCTTGTGCATATGCTTGCTGAAACCAAACCGCACATTATTATTCCATCTCTCATGGAGCGGGCACAGTCAGCAGTGAACACCCTGTCGGCCTTTTGGGCCTCACCTAAAGAGTCGGGATTCTTCACGTCGTTCACCAGACCGCTCGATTCCAAGGCGCCTGCACCTGAGGCAACAGAAGCACTCTCTCATGGAACCTTTTTTGTGAAGAACCTGAATGCCGTCCTCGTTCTTACGGACCTGCTCCGTGAGATTTTCGCAATGCCTCTTTACCAGACTCGGCCTGCTCAGCAGGTATCTCCTTTCACCCAGGTCAATCTCGCTGACCGTTACTGCAACCTCATTTCTTCGCTTGGTGATCTTTTCTCGGCATGTGTATGGGAGGCGATCGTCAATGAGAAGAACAACCCGGATCTTTGGACACAAGGCAAACAGCAGCCTCCTGGAAAGCCCGCTATCCCCGGATCAGGGGCTTCTCAGGACTCATCAGCAGATCCTGCTGCTGTGACTCAGAGAGAAGGCTTGGGTGCCTCCGAGGGCTCAAACCCCCCCGTTGCACAAGAGGCTGAAGGTGCTGCCAAGAAGGTTGACGAAGAAAGCGCTGCTTTCAAGAACGTTCAGATCCTTCGATACCTTTTAGGTGCTCTGCCAATTACAATCACAGGCTTTATGCACAATCTTGGTCTTGGTCTTGTCAGCAAGCGGCGTGGCGACTCTTTCCAAAAAGCAAAGCAGAGTGCCAACATGGTGGCTGAGGCCATCGCTGACTCTGTTCTACGTGCACTTCAATTAGATGCCCCTAACTCAGGTGCTAGCTCTAAATATCGCTTCCCATATCTTATTGTCATCCTCTCCCAGTTCTCACACCTGTTGTACGAAGCTGGCGGCGATCGGCCTACGCCTAACTACCTGACTCTTGTCCTTGTCGCTTTCAAGCGGAACAACGGGCTCAAGGTGCTGAAGGACACGTGCGAAATCTTCATGCGTGAAGTCAACGCCCTTAAGCCTCTGGATCGCGGTGCTGAGACGGAGAAGGAAATTGCCGATCAACTTACCGCTGCTTACGGTGGAATCAAAATCATCCTCGCGGTTTTCACAGAACTTGCTAGCGGCAAGAGTATCGTTGAGTCTAGCCAGACACAAGCGCTGACGACCAACCATGATCGGGAGCGTGGACGTCCAGATTACTTCCAACCCGGCCAGTTCCAAGTAGATCTTCGCATGGAAATCCTGCCTATGGCTCAAGAGATGTGGAACTCAGAGTTTGCCACCCAGTCGCAAAGCCTTATCGTCAAATTTTTGGTTGACATTCTTCGCTCATCACTGGATGGAGAGTATGAGTCTGGTGCTGCTTTGAAAGCCGACCCGCAACCTATCTTGACCGAAGTCCCACGCAAGCCATTTGTTGTCAACAAAGACCGTGCAGCAGCGCTTAAAGAGAAGGGCTTCGAAGATGACGAGCTGAACCAGGAGGCTCTTTACCGCTGCAACAATGTTTTGGGTCCCGCTGAAGAATACTGCAAAGCGCAGAAATGGCTTCGAGCACCCCCTAGGCTGCCTCCTCGAGCCACTGACATTCAAACTGGGTCTTCTGAAATCGCCTCGGGCGGAGATGGCTCTGAAGATGTCCTTTCGGGTGACTCTAACCCCTTCGACCCTAACTTCTTGGAGCGCTCGGCCCTTGCATTGCTTTTGGCCCAGGCCACGGGTCACCCCGTGGATGACCATACTCGCTCGAACACAGATGATACAGAAGGAATTGACACAAGCATGCCTGAGGGCTTAGCTCGGGCGATTGGTGCTGTTTTCCAAAATGGTGAAGTAATGGACCGCGATGACCCTGGCGAGTCATCACACCAAGAACGCGACCCAACTGCTCAAGGGCAATCAGAGCCTGCTAGCCAAACACAAGAGCCAGTCCGTCGACGCCAGCTTAACACTGTCGAGGATCTCGATGCCGAAAGAGAGAAAGTTCGCTATAATTTGATTGAACGCTGCCTGGATGTTCTCAATGTTCACCATGACGTATCATTCGAGCTTGCGGATCTGATTTCATCTGCCATCAAGAAGCATAGCGAGCCCGAAAGCTTCCGTCGAGATGTTGGAGAAACTCTTGTCCAGTCCCTCGTTTCCTTGCAGATGGAGAACTTTGAGACGGCCGGAAAGAAGGTCGCAGCGTACGCTCATCTCCTTGCTCTGGTTCTTCAGGACCGAGACATGTACAACGCAACTCTCGAGGAGCTCAAGGATTGTTTCTCTACGTTCCTTGGATTTATCAAACTGCCTACTCCCGAAAAACCTGCCAATGAAACGTTCCCCTGGATTGGCCATGTGTTGCTTATTCTAGAGAAGCTGCTGTCTGACGATTGCCAGCCCCCTCAAATAACCTGGAACCCACCAAGCCCCGACAATCCTAATCCTGACGAGGAGCCAGCTCGCCTTGAGGACCCCCTGGTGTCCCTTGACGAGAAGACCCAGCTTTTCGAGGCCTTGGTTGAAATATTGCCCCGGGTGGGCAAGGACGACACCCTGGCACTCTCTATCTGTCGTATTCTGGTTATTCTTACCCGGGAACGCAGTATAGCTGCGCGATTCGGAGAGAAGCGCAACTTGCAGCGCCTCTTTGTCATGGTCAAGCAGCTAGCAAGTGCCACAAACGATAAGCTCCAAAGCTCGTTCTTGTTGATCCTGCGTCACATTGTCGAGGACGAAGCTACGATTCGGCAAATCATGCGCAGTGAGATTGTCGCTAATTTTGAAAACAAGTCATCTCGCCAGATCGACACTACTGGCTACGTGCGACAGTTGTACCATCTCGTTTTGAGGGCGCCTGAGATCTTCGTGGAAGTGACAAATGAGAAGTTGAGACTGACCAAATATGAATTCTCTCAGCGCCCCCAACTTCTTGGCCTGAAGGCCGACAAAGATCGCACTGCTCGCCTGCGTCAAGAGCAGAGTGGTGGCGAGAGTAGCAAGACTGAGGATCCCAAGGGTGAGACCTCTGCTTCAGATGACAAGGAGAAAGATAAAAGCCAGGGCAAGGGTGCCGAGCTTAAAGCGCCTGTGGTCGAGAACCCAGATGGTGTTATCCACTATCTTTTATCGGAGCTCCTCTCCTACAAGGACGTGGATGATAAGGAAGTCCCGACTGAAACATCCGAGCGGTCATCTGCCGACCAGTCTGAAGGCCAACCGACAACGGACATTGACATGTCCATTGATGAGCCTACACCCTCCGTGTCGAGCAGTGCCGATGCCCAGCCTAATCGCACACCTGCTAAGAAGGGCGAGAAGCAACCATTCAACGCTGAAGATCATCAAATTTACATCTATCGATGCTTCTTGCTTCAATGTCTTACCGAGCTTCTGTCATCCTACAACCGCACCAAAGTCGAATTCATCAACTTCTCTCGCAAGGCCGATCCCCTTGCCTCCACACCTTCTAAGCCACGCTCTGGCATTCTCAACTACCTGTTGAATGCGCTGGTTCCCCTTGGGACTATGGATCATGATGATTCTTTGGCATTCAAGAAGCGGAGCATGACTTCGACATGGACTATGCAGGTCTTGGTTGCTCTGTGCACCAAGACGGGTGAGAATGGTGGCCCTGTTAGACGCCGTGGCGAACCAAAGCATATCGAGGAGGACGAGCCGGACCTTGCTTTCGTTCGCAGGTTCGTGCTGGAGCATGCACTTCGATCCTACAAGGATGCCAATGCTTCAACTGAGCCCTTGGATGCGAAATACTCGAAGCTTATGTGCCTTGCCGACCTTTTCGACAAAATGCTCAGCGGTTATTCCTACTCTCAAGATGCAGGCTTCCCATCTTCAAACAAACAACTCGCGAAGACAATGTTTGAGAAGCACTTCATTCCTGCATTGACTGCCTCTGTTGCCGACATTGACCTCAATTTCCCATCATCCAAGCGCGTCATCAAGTACATTCTGCGTCCTCTAAACAAATTGACCCAAACCGCGGTGATCCTCAGTGAGAGTTCTGATATCTCCAACCTGGGTGAGGCCGACGAAGACGAAATTTCGTCTGCAACTTCAGTTTCGGACATGGAGGATGACCGGGAAGAGACTCCCGACCTCTTCCGCCACTCTACGCTCGGTATGCTGGAGCCTCGCCACGACGAGGAAGAATCTAGCACAGAAGAATCGGAGGGCGAGGATGATGAAATGTATGACGATGAGTACGATGATGAAATGTACGACGACGAGGAAATCATTGAAGATGACGGTGAAGTTGTCAGCGATGAAGACGAGGATGTCGAAGGTAGAGGTCCCATCGAAGGTCTCTCTGGTGATGCCGTCGAAGTCATTATTGATGATGAGGACGACGATGACGATGAAGACGACGATGAAGACGATGACCACTCCGACATGGACGACGATGACATGTTTGCCGACGAGATCACTGGTGATCATGACAACGAGAGTCTCGGAGACGATCAAGAAGACGAATGGGAGAGTGAAGAAATGACGGAAGACGAAGAAGAGGCCGAGATGATGAACCAGTTCGAGGAGGAACTGGCTGACATCCGTCAAACCAACCAGCCGCACACAGCTAACCGTATTGATGATCTCTTCCGTGCTCTCAATGACGCTGCTTCCGGGGGTGTCGAAGATATGCACGGAGACGGCCTGGGAGGAGATATCCACGATGAGATTCTTGATGAGCTGGATGATGGAGGTAAGTTTCATTGTCAGGACCTTTCACTGCGTCAGTCTACTAATCTCACTACTAGAAGAAGATGAGGATATGGATGAGATTGACGATGAGATGGATGATTATGATGACTATGAAATGGACCAGGGCTCTGAGGGAGATATGGAAGGTAAGAAGACCCTATGACTTGCTAATACTGAAAATATTGTTACTTACATCACGTTTCCCAGATGACGATCTTCTCGAGCCTTGGGGTTGGGAAGGCGATGAACCCCCACCACCCCGACCGCACGGGCATCACCATCGCTTCCGCGGTGGTGCACCACCCGCCTGGGCTACTGTTACTGAAATCATGCCTGGGCGCCATGGTGGACTTGTGCCGCTCCAGCCCTATCCCCGTGTCCATCGAACCCTGCCCACGGCACGCGGCAACGATGATGGTACCAACCCTCTTCTGATGCGCAATGACGGTAGTGCCGCCGATCCTTCTGCTCCACGCCTCGGATTTACGGCCGAACCGCTCCAACCTGACTGGAGTCAACTTGAAGGTGGTGGACGGATGCTTGCCATGGAAAGCCCTGTCAGCTTTATGAACGCTATCATGCAGGCCATTGGTGGACAGGCTACACCTGGCTTTGGTGTCGTCACTCGCCCTGATGGTATTCATGTTCATGTTGACCGTCGAGCGATCTTGCCCAATCGTATTCAAGACATGTTCGGTTCTCTCACACGTCATCACAATCCTGCCTCGCGCAGCCGTGATGACCCTCACAATGCCGTCAAATTTTCGTTGTCGCCAACCAGAAACCGTTGGCAAGAAGAAGCCCGTCTCCTGTTCAGCAGCACGTATGTGGAGAAAACCCAGCGTGTTATCAACTCTCTTATGAAGGTTTTGGTTCCTCCTGCTATTGAGGAAGGAAAGCAAAACCAGAAGATCGAAGAGGAGAAGCAGAAGCGCGTTCGTGAGCAACTGGTTGAGAAAGAACGCCAGGAGCGAATTGCTAGAGAAGAGGAAGAGCGCGAGAACAAGCGCAAGGAAGAGGAAGAGAATGCAAGGCTGCAAGCTGAAAGAGAACAGCAGGAAGCCGAGCGACAGGCAGCTGGTATTGATGAGCCTATGGAGGATGTTCAACAGACTGATGCTGCAACTGAAGCTACTGCCAGCTCGTCCGCTCAACCTGAGCCCGAGCCTGCTCAACGAGTCCACACAACTATTCGGGGCCGCCAGCTTGATATAACCGGATTGGAAATCGATCCCGAATACCTAGAGGCTCTGCCAGAAGAGCTTCGAGAAGAGGTGATCATGCAACAGCTCGCCGATCAACGATCTCAAGCCGCTGCCGCTGGCGAAGAGCCAACTGAGATCAACCAGGAATTCCTGGAGGCCCTGCCTGCAGAAATTCGAGACGAATTGTTACAGCAAGAAGCCGCTGATCGACGCCGTCGTGAGCGAGAAGCTGCTCGCCGACAACAGCCCCCTGCTGCTACCACTGCACCTCGGGCTGAGGATATGGACGCCGCTAGTTTCTTAGCAACTCTAGACCCCTCTTTGCGTCAAGCTGTCCTCGCTGATCAACCAGAGGATGTGCTTGCTACATTGGGCCCCGAGTACCTAACAGAGGCACGAGCCCTCGGCGGACGCCGCATTGCCCAGTTCGGTGACCTTGTTGGAATGGAACACCGCCCGAGACACGAGCCTGCTGAAGATCAAGAACCTAAGAAAGCTCAGAGACGCCAAATTGTCCAGATGCTCGACAAGGCTGGTGTCGCCACTCTTTTGCGGCTGTTGTTCATGCCTCTTCAGGGCAACGCACGCAGCCAGTTTAACGATATCGTCCACAATGTCTGCGAGAACCGTCAGAACCGTGGCGAGGTCATCAGCCTTATTCTGTCTGTCTTGCAAGACGGTAGTGTTGATTCTTCCGCTATCGAGCGCAGCTTTTCTCACCTATCGCTTCGTGCCAAGGCTCCTGGCTCGCAGAAGACCCCTCAGTCTGCCAAGCGTCACCATTCCCTCCAGACCTCTGGCATCAGCAATGATGTGACTCCGCTCATGGTTGTACAACAATGTCTGGCAACACTGTCCTATCTTTCCCAATTCAACGCTCACGTTCCTTGGTTCTTCTTGACTGAGCACGATTCGGCTTCTTCGCTCAAGCTGAAGGCATTCCGCAAAGGCAAGGGCAAAGAGAACCGAGCCAACAAATTCGCTCTGAATGCTCTCCTTTCGCTTCTTGATAGGAAGTTGATCATGGACAGCCCTAACTGCATGGAGCAGCTCTCTACTCTACTCAGCAGTATTACCCAACCGCTCACTGTTCTTCTCCGCCGTGAAAAGGAGAAGCAGGAAGAAGAGAAGGGAAAGAATCCCGAGGGAGCCCCAGCTGAACAGACTACGGATCAACCTACCCAGGCCGCTGAACCTGGCATGGACACTACCATGACAGACGCCCCACTGCCCACCGTCGAGACGACTGAGGGACAAGCCACTGAAGGCACGGCAGAGGATAAAGATGATACTAAGAAGGCCGAAATCACTGAAAAGCCTGCCGAAGAAGAGAAGCGCAAGAGGAAAAGCATTGAGCCTCCTGTCGTTCCTGATCATAACTTCCGACTGGTCGTTCACATCCTTGCAGCTCGTGAGTGCAATGGGAAAACATTCCGTGACACTCTCTCCACCATCAATAACCTTTCTGCCATCCCCGGTGCTCGGGATGTGATTGGCAATGAGCTCGTCGGCCAAGCACAGGCCCTCAGCGATACAATACTTGCGGACCTTGAAGAGCTGCTCCCTTACATCCACCAATCTAAGACTGGCACGGACATGCAAGGCTTAGCTTTGGCTAAATTCTCTCCGCCCAGCTCTGATCAGGCGAAGTTGCTTCGTATCCTCACCGCGCTCGACTATCTCTTTGACCCAACTCGGGTTGACAAGTCAAAGGGAAGCGAGCCTGAATCCGCCCCCAAGGAAGATATTCTCAAGAGGCTGTATGAGAGTGCTACTTTCGGCCCTCTCTGGACGAAGCTCAGTGAATGCTTGACCGTCATTCGCCAAAAGGAGAACATGCTGAACGTAGCTACCATTCTCCTGCCTTTGATCGAGGCATTGATGGTTGTCTGCAAGAACACCACTCTGAAGGACCAGCCAATTTCTCGGGGCAGCCGCGAGTTGTCTGTCAACAGTGCCTCGGCTGATGCTGGTCTTAGCATGGAGAATCTCTTCTTCAAGTTTACTGAGGAACACCGCAAAATTCTCAACGAGCTTGTTCGCCAAAATCCCCGCTTGATGAGTGGCACATTCTCTCTACTGGTGAAGAACCCCAAGGTCCTAGAGTTTGACAACAAGCGCAACTACTTCACTCGTCGCGTCCACTCCCGTGGTGCCGAGCCTCGTCACCCTCACCCTCCTCTCCAGCTCTCTGTGCGCCGAGACCAAGTCTTCCTTGACTCGTTCAAGTCTCTATACTTCAAGAGTGCTGATGAGCTCAAGTACGGCAAATTGAACGTCCGCTTCCATGGCGAAGAGGGTGTTGATGCTGGTGGTGTCACTCGAGAATGGTTCCAGGTCCTTGCCCGTGGCATGTTCAACCCCAACTACGCTCTATTCATTCCTGTTGCTGCCGATCGGACTACTTTCCACCCCAATCGTCTGAGTGGTGTCAACTCCGAACACTTGATGTTCTTCAAGTTCATTGGCCGAATCATTGGCAAGGCCCTCTACGAGGGTCGTGTTCTGGACTGTCACTTCTCTCGTGTCGTCTACAAGAACATCCTTGGGCGTTCTGTGTCCATCAAAGACATGGAAACACTTGACCTAGACTACTACAAGTCCTTGCTTTGGATGCTGGAGAATGATATCACCGACATCATCACTGAGACCTTTTCCATCGAGACCGATGCCTTTGGTGAGAAGGAGACGATCGACCTGATTCCCGATGGTCGCAACATTCCAGTCACCCAGGAAAACAAGGAGGAGTACATCCAGCGCGTGGTTGAGTACCGTCTGGTGGAGTCCGTCCGAGAGCAGCTTGACAACTTCCTGAAAGGTACAGTTCCCATATACGCATTCTTTGCTATAGAATGACAACTAACATAGTCTACAGGCTTCCATGAAATTATTCCCCCTGATCTCATTTCCATCTTCAACGAGCAGGAACTGGAGCTTCTGATCTCCGGTCTGCCCGAGATTGAGGTCGATGAGTGGAAGAACAACACTGAGTACCACAACTACTCTGCCTCGTCACCACAGATCCAGTGGTTCTGGCGTGCCGTTCGCTCATTTGACAAGGAGGAGCGAGCCAAGCTGTTGCAGTTCGTCACTGGTACCTCCAAGGTGCCTCTCAACGGTTTCAAGGAGCTGGAAGGAATGAACGGAGTGAGCAAGTTCAATATCCACCGTGATTATGGCAACAAAACTCGCTTGCCCAGCTCGCACACATGTTTCAATCGTAAGCTTTCGCCCCTCTTTTTATGCTGATCTATCTGCTAATGATACCTCCAGAGCTTGATCTTCCTGAATACGAAAGTTACGAAGATCTCCGTCAACGGCTTTACACCGCAATGACAGCTGGTAGCGAGTACTTTGGATTCGCATAGACAGCTTTATTTCTACTTGTTTTCTTTTCGTGTTCTTCTTTTCAGGCCCAAGCATTCAATGGCGTTTTCCCGGGAATGTTCGTGGGGAAGCGGAGGAAGATGGGAAAAATTCCAGGGAACCTTTGGGTATCAGTTGATGTGCAGGTCGACTGAAACCAAGGGCCCTTTCAATAATTGTACTTAGATTGCTGCTTTTCTTACGAGAAATATCCATATTGTGTTTTTTTAGTTATCTTGGTTCTATACGTAAGGCTGAATATAGATCTGGATGACGGATGACGCTGCAAAGGCGGTGAGCAGTCACGGGATACGAAAAAAATGCGGGGCCTAGTGCGGGAGTCGATTTTTTAAAGCTTCGCAAGCTTACGGTTCTTCTTCTTTTCTTTCTTCTTGGGAGACTAAGGACTTCACTTCTCTTTCACCCCCTCTCGCACATCATGGCGACTAACTCCATCAAGTTGCTAACTGGCAACAGTCACCCGGAGCTTGCCCAGCTCGTGGCGGATCGGTACGTTACGGATCCTGCAAAAGCAATTTTTAGCGGCAAAGACTAATTCAAGGATGACCACAGCCTCGGTAGCGAGTTAACCAAGATTATGGTCCTGCAGTATTCTAACCAGGAGACCAGTGTCACAATCGGTGAAAGTGTTCGGGACGAAGATGGTACGCTGACCCCGCCGCGGTGTCTCGGATAAAGAAATGAAGCATGGAGGGAAGGAAGCCATTGATGCCCGTTGCTGATGTTCGTTTTGTTCTCGCGCAGTCTTCATTCTGCAGTCAACACGGCCCAACGATATCAACGACGGCCTCATGGAACTCTTGATCATGATCAACGCTTGCAAGACTGCTTCTGCCCGCCGCATCACCGCTGTCATTCCCAACTTCCCTTATGCTCGCCAGGACAAAAAGGATAAGAGCCGTGCCCCCATCACTGCCAAGCTTATGGCCAATATGCTGCAGACTGCCGGCTGCAACCACGTCATCACCATGGATCTGCATGCCAGCCAGATCCAGGGTTTCTTCAACGTTCCCGTCGACAACTTGTATGCTGAGCCCAGCATGCTCAAGTGGATCCGCGAGAATCTGGATGTGAGCAACTGCGTTATTGTCAGCCCCGATGCCGGTGGTGCCAAGCGGTAAGCAATCAACCCTTTCAAACCTCCGTACTCTATGATGTCAAGTCTAATCACTTCTTTTCTTTAGTGCGACTGCCATTGCTGACCGTCTCGATCTGCAATTCGCCCTGATCCACAAGGAGCGTGCTCGTCCCAACGAGGTCTCCCGCATGGTCCTTGTCGGTAACGTTCAGGACAAGGTGGCCATCATTGTCGACGATATGGCCGATACCTGTGGCACCCTCGTCAAGGCCGCCGACACTATCCTCCAGCACGGTGCTAAGGAAGTCAACGCCATCGTCGTCCACGGTATCCTTTCCGGCAATGCCATTGAGAACCTGAACGGTAGCCGTCTGAACCGCCTGGTTGTGACCAATACTGTCCCACACGCCGAGAAGAAGGAGGCTTGCGATAAGATTGAGACCATTGATATCAGCCCCACGCTGGCCGAGGCTTGCCGTCGTACTCACAACGGAGAGTCCGTTAGCTTCCTCTTCTCTCACGCTGTCGCATAATTGCCTTCTTCTTCCGAAAATTAAATCCAATACCCCAATTTCAACCAATTTGACTTGACTGCCAGGGGGACCCGTGTGTATTTTGGCAAGGTTTCCATGCGATGCGATGCGATGCTGAGGGTGTGGGCGGGAAAAACAAAAATACGATTCTTATGACCATTATTTGACATTTCCGAGGATACGAGCTTCCAGGATGCTTTTCGTTTGCCGTTCTTGCTTTTCCCCCCTTGTTTTAATCTGAAGCAGGATAGTCTACAGTCAAGTAGCTTTTCTTCGCTGGTGAATTCGGGGTTTTTTTCCAATTGCATTGTGCATGTCTCGATTATTCCTCTTTGTATCTTTAGATCATGATTAGAAGCCTCGATGGCCTTTGATACTGGACCTTTTCTTTCCTGTTGACTTTTGCAATGTTCTGAGGCATTATGTACGGGGTTAGGTATAGGACTATTGTAAGACCAGGCCTGAGGTGTTTGTATAGTATGAGGGAAGGAAATGTTGTCTATGTTACTTTATGTTTTAAGGTTTAAACTTCAGTTGATGACAATAAAATGAAGTCCATCATAACAGCATTGGAGACTGCACTTGATACTTTTTCTGTTATTATTTCTTTGTAGCTATTTTGCATATGGGGATGTAAACAAACCAAGGTTTCTGGAAGTCCTGATGCATGTTGATCTTACCTATAACACTCAGCAGCTAGGAACCACTCTACTGGAGAGGTCTAGACTACCTAGGTAATCGGTGTCCTTCTAAGGTTGCATCAAGCCTTAGTCCACAGTGTCGACAGTGAATCAAAAATTCCATTGTTTACTCTGCATTACAATTTAATGTATTTCTGCTTCATGGATAATATGTCAAAGCGTTATGTTACAAATCTGAGAGGTAACCTAGGCACCTACTGGAGTAGATACACTCGATGTTCACGATCAATATTCCAAGTTGGAATATATAAACCGGAGGGGCGGAGTAGTGAATAATTAGGGCTGAGTTTTATATTCTTTGTAGGCATGATTTGATATATTCTTAGGATCCGTAAATCATGCTAATGGTTTATTATTCAATAATAAATTACAAAAGGTAAGCAAATATGAATAATTGGATAAATTATATTGGATGAAGTTGTGATGTGTATGAGGGGGAGATTTTGCGGCCTAGGGCTGCTTATAGGGTGGACGGCGGTGAGGGGCAACTTGCAATAAACAAATCTGCAGATAAGAAAGCAGGATCTTGGAACATTGCTTGTGAGTTACCCAGATTTCAGGTGGTTGATACGCTTGGAAGGCTTTGAACGCCTGGACTTTGGCAACATTTGCAGAGGGACGAGGGAAGGTTGGTGGGGCACACTACGAGGCTTACAACTACAGGCAATCACCATGAAACAAAAACATTGAAATTGGCATGCACTCCATTCAAAAAAGGGTAGTCAAAAGATAGGTTCAGCACAGATGCATCGCCCCGAGGCCCGAATCACAGTAGCATCCCGGGGTAGGGTGATCAAACCATTCGCCTTATACGCTAAAACCTGATCCCCCATACTTTTTAAGCCCTTTTTCGTATCAGACATATCCGCGTTGCCGGGAGTGATCTTCTTTTTTTTTGTGAATCCCTCAATCATCCCGGTAACGTGAAGCTCCCCTCGATTAAACATCCCCACGGAAATGAATTACTACACCGTAGTGCAGATTTACTTCCGCATAGACGAAGCCCTCCGCTTGCGGAGCTCGTCACGCTTGGCCTTCTCCTCGTGGACACGGTTGGCCAGGAGCTTGGCGTAGTCGTTGCTGGAAGGAGGTTAGTAAAATGTTCAGTCAAGCACGGAGATGTGATTTCCGCCAAGAGAAAACTTACGCAGCCTCGCGGCCGGCCTCAGCAGCACGGCGCTTGATGGCAATGCGGTGACGCTTGCGCTGCAGACGCTGGGGAGTAACCAGACGCTGGATCTTGGGGGCCTTGGTGTAGTCCTGCTTGCCCTCCTTGGTGACGGTACGGCGGATGACGAACTTGCGGACGTCGTCCTTCTTGTCAAGACCGAAGAAGCGGCGGATCTTGGTGGCACGCTTGGGACCCAGGCGCTTGGGGACGACAGTGTCGGTCAGGCCGGGGAGCTCCTCATCACCCTGCTTGAGGATGGAGAGGGCAAGGACGGAGAGGTCCAGACCGGTGATGGCTAAATATCATGTCAATGGGTGATTCCGATTTTGTCGAGGGGAAGAAAAGAATCTTCACGTACCACCACGGACGGACTTGCGCTTGCGCTCACCAGTGCGGCGGGGGCGGTAGCAGCTGTGGCCGTCGGCGAGGAGCAGACGGGTACGGGTGGGGAGGAGAACTGTAGAGAATCGATAAGTATGCTAGAAATTTGTGTGCGGTCTTCCTGGTTGAATATTCGGGAAGGGCTCAATTGAAACGTACCACCCTGCTTCATGGGGAAACCTGTACACTCGAGTTAGCAACCATGGTCCCATTCAGTCATTGACTCGTATCCCCAATAGGATCCCCGGAGTTGTGAAAGGAGTTGTCGTACCTTGCTTGTCGTTACCACCGGTGATCTTGAACAGGTAGCCCTTGAACTCATCGCCGAGGGAGTCACCGACAACCTAATCGAAAGAAAAACCCATCAGCCCAATTGTTCTTATCATTCGCGTTGTGTGTAATAATCTTTTTTGTATCCGAGTCGTGGTGGTGTGGATTTGTGTGGATTGAAGATTTAAGGATCGGGGATTGCTGACTTCGGTGCCCATGCGCTTCTCCATGAAGGGGCGCAGCTTGCGCTCGTCGTCGACCTCGATGATCTTCTGCGACCCATTGGCCGGGTAGGAAATGTTGAGCTTCATCTTGACGGGGGTTGCGCGGTCAAGACGGTAGCGCGGAGTTGTCGACAGGTGAGGTGAAGGGTTCGGTCGTGTGGATTTTGCGAGTTCCAAAGGTTTGGTGTAGCGAGTGTGTGTGTGTCTTACTCAGCCTACGCTAACCTCTTTGGGTCCAGGAACAGTCAGCGTCGCTAAGGCTGTCACGTGAGAGGCTTCGTCATGTTTAGTGCCTGAGGCAAAATATGACACCTGATAAATACGGCAGCAGGATTCCGCGGCAAATTGTGCACAACTATTCTGTATGAACTTAACTATAGACTTGTGCACAGTATCGTCTTTGATTTCTTTCATCTAAAATCAATTATCCAGATCTTTATAATAGATATTCGCTCCAGTATTCGCCTAGTATTCTCCAGAATTTCTAATATGTAAATGACCCAGATCATCTAGATCTCTGCAGTCCTGACAATTCGTCTGTTGCGCAGTATTAAGTCTACGATGCTCCAGGCTGTCTTTGCTGTCTATAGAATTATCTTTCGTCTCGAGCGATAATCTGTGGATGACGCTCATTCAAGGTTCTGCAGAGCACGTGGCCCTTAAAAGAGAAAGGCAGCATTGTACTTTGCGGATTAATTCGGCGAACCTTTAACATCATGCCAAATGACAGGCCAAAGTCCAAATTTACGTACTCTATATCCACAGGAGTTGTGCGCTGCCATGATAGGAAGACTTGGCATTCGTACGTCTCGTACAGCATACCGGTTCGAGGTGGTTCAACCCAGATCGCGCCAGTCCAATCAGCCGGTGGCGCGTAGGACTCGTCATCTGCAATATCCCGTCTATTCAACACGGCGGTTAATAAAAAAGAAGTCAGTCTGTATGCTAAATGAACAACCTCATGAATAAGATCCTTAATAATGCGACCGGGAAGGTATACGATCCCTCTTCGTATGCGGCGGAGATGAAGTCGTAAGAGTTGAAACATAAGCTTTGGCTTTGGCTGCAGTGCGACGCCGCACGCGATACGTTTCCACGTTGGATTCCCCGCCTGGGCCGCGTGGCCTTGGTCAGATCGTCACAACAATAAGCTTGAGATTTCATTACTTTGCAATCTCGTTAAAGTAGGAGGCTCTTAGGGTTTCTTTTCAATTGAAATTATCGTTTTCTATCCGTGGATGTCCACCCCGCTACTTTTTGCCGGTTCTCCCGGTGGAGAAGACTTCCTCCGATTACAATCTTATCTCCCCTTTCTTTTTTCTCAACGCTCGCGAGAGCAAAGAGACGACATTTCCGATAATTGGGTATACCCCTATCTTTTGCGACTGATACTGTTGTTGGGAGAGAAAGCGCGACCTCAAAGTGGCGACTCCCGTTCCGATCGCAACGGGGGCCTGAAGGGTTTGGAGGAACTAAGGTGCTCACTGAGGTCATTGGAGAATTCTTGCCTCTACGGATTGTACATTTTATTTCGATATCATCCTGCGCCTCAAATCGAGGTATATATTTGTTCGTGCGCCTGGCGTGTTCTTTGTCAGTATAATGCGCCTGTTTAACCGATTCTACGCCCTTTGCGCCATCGCCATCTGCACAATCCTCTACTCGGCATGGATCTTAACCTCGCGCAATTTCGGTGATATTATTCCGCTCGCGGCGAACAAATTTGAGACGGCGGCGGACTTTGATCAACGATTAGTCGTTTTTGGAGACTCATGGAGTGACAATGAGACAGAGGAGCCACAAGGGAAGGTCTGGACGGATTGGCTTTGTGAGAAGGTGAGTCACCTAGCATCCACTCGACAGGCGGGTTGTCAATCTCTTGGTCTTGGTCTTGGTCTTAGGCTTAGTCGGGTCTGAGTCCGGGGAAGCTTGTACCCGACACCTGGTGTTTTAATATTCTACATGTCTTGGATCTGTGCACTGACGACGATTTTACTATAGTTCTCGTGTCACCAGGAAAATCTCGCCGAGACAGCCAAGTCCGTACTTAGGGGTAAATACGCCGGCTCAGTAGTCGACAACACCGAACTAGACCTACTGGGCCGCCTGTCTCAGACAAAGCTTAGCGACTTCAAGACCCAGCTCCGACACTGGCTCGACGCCGAACAGAAAAGCATCCAAGGCCTGACCGAGGACGAGATCAAGTCCCGCCAAGACTGCACCATCTTCGTCGTCTCTTTCGGTATCTGGGACATCTGGTCCCTCGTCGCTAAGGACTATGACACCGCCACCGCCTCAATCGAGCGCCGCGTCCAGACCGTGATGGATCAACTGAACCTTCTCTCCAAGCGTTGGGGCTCCGATCAAGTGAAGGTGATTCTGACACAGTCAGTCGACGTGACGTTCTTGCCAGCGTTTGCGTCCGCTTTCACCACACAGGGCGACGAGTACAAGAACGCCGTTAAGATACTGGGCCACTGGAACCATAAGCTACGAGAGGCCGCGAAGCCCTGGGAGAAGGGCACGATTTACTTGTTTGATACGAATGCCTTCTTGTTAGATTGTATTCGCGACTGGCAGCTCTTTGCGGCAGGCATCAAGGCCGAAAGTGGATTGGGCACGAACGAAGATCCCGGGTGGGAAAATGTTGCTGACGCCTGCGTCGAATCACCGGGTTCGTTCCAGGTCATGATGTCAAAGGGTAAGGATAAGAAACAGTGTGCACACCCAGACAAGTATCTGTTCTGGTAAGTGCTTCTCGATGCCTTTTTCTCTTTTCGAGGAGGGCAAAGATCGACACTTTCTATGGGGTTTTTTTTTCGCTGACCGGCTTACAGGAACGAAATGAGTTTGGGTCCGTCTGCCCACCGACTTATGGCGACGGAAGTGTACCAAGGGATTGATGGAGTTCTCTTGAATCAGGAACCGTCTAGGAAACGCCGCCACAGCCGGGGCTTTGCAGCTTAGACATTGTGTAGAAATTCCCAAAAGTATATAGATGACCAACGAGCATATCACCCGAAACATGAGTAGAGTCGGTACCCGATGTCATACTTATCACACGTGCCTGATGCGGCGAACAGATCGGAGAGGCACGGTAGTAGCCGATACAGTCTTAAACTTAGATCCACTTTCTGGTTTGACATGCAAAAAGGAAAGAAATTTCATGTATAAGGTAGTATTGTTCCAGCCTCGACAGTTGCACGGACAGTGGAGAGGGATCGGCAATGAGATCATCTCAGAGCTGTGACAGGCTGATCTGTACCTACACGGTTTCTTATCTGTTTAACTTAATATTTCATTATTTTTCTGTTTTTTTCCCTTGGACCCCGGGCTAGTGATTTGGAGGATAATCATTCTTGTTTGCGCGAATGAAAAAAGAACATGGTTGTTTGCTCGTTTTTTCTTTGTTCGATTTGTCGGGGAACCGAAGATGAAGCCGCGGCCAATCAACGATCGGATCCACGCAGGATCCGCTGCGAGTCGCCGCATCCGGAGACAAAGAAAACAATGATCTCGTTTGCTGTTACTTTACCAAGTTGAATGGATTAAACTAATTGTGAATTAAGTGGTTCGGGTTCCTGTTGTAACTAGGAGAACCACCGGGAACACCCTCAACCATGGATGATATAGGAGATCCAAGGTCGAATTTTCGTACTTTTTTCTCTCTTTTCCCCCTGTCAGATTTCCGATCTACACTTTCTTTTTTTGTCTAGAATCTCGCCCTTGCTCGGTTGGCGCGGCCTTAATGCCAACGTGATTGATCTAGGATCTATTGTCAAAGGACAAGCCACTCGGCAGGGATTGCGAGCCGAATGGCCCTAAGACAACAAAGAAGCCGCAAAAATAGGTCCACAGTCTTTGTCTTTCCCATCTAGGTCGCTTGCTGATATACATTTGAAGTCGTTCCCCCGGGTTGTCTTTTCATTTGGTCTTCTCTTTCAACTTCTTTCAATTATTCTCCCAACCACACCTCTTCCCCTTATTTTTTTATTATTATTTTTTTACTTTGATTCCCTTCATATTACTCTTTTCAGCCCTCTCTCTTTCGTGGGAGGCGATTTCTCTTGTTCGGGTTTGCGGGCTTTCATCCCGCATTTTTGGCTGAATCAAACCCAAAGATTGATCTTGTTTCTTTGTGACTTTCGCTATCGAAGCCCATTTCCTTGTTTTGGTTCATTGTGGCGGCTATTGCCCGTCTCGACCAATTCATAGATAAATGTCTTGGGACCGAGTGCTCCCCGCTCCTGCTGGTCTGCACTATGACAATCCCCAAGTCAGACCTAGCGACCTTCTTGACCACAAGATCATGAGTGACCTCCCCAAGTCCCACGGCCCTTTGGTGTACCGTCAGGACTCGTTCAAGCATGCCGATCTACGGCCAAACGATATGCAACAGGCCCATCAGCACATGGCAGTCTTGAATAAAGGGGAGATTGGCATTCAGAACGATCAGATGACGCCTATGGCGAATGCACATCCTAATCTCAATTTTGTGGCTAGACCACCTGGTGCTATAATGTCCAAGGAAATCTCCCGCTCGTCTTCCTCTTCTGGCAGTGCGAGTCCGGTGAGGTCTGCTAAGGAGAGAGACACGTTTTGTCTTTGCCAGCCGGATCCGAAAGTACCCCGACCTCGTAATGGTGAGTTGGTGCAACCCGCGCAGTTGAATGAGCATGGCAAGTGCTTTTTACTTTAATTTGGAGGGCGTCGAGGCGGTGGCTAGACCAGCAGTTGAGAGAATCGGATGGCTAATTCGTGATTCATAGCGTTTATTTTGTATCGACAGCACTACCAGGCGACCGTAGTAGCACATAATCCGGGAATGGCAAATCCAGATATCTCTAAGATCATCGGAGTGCAGTGGAGGAATCTCTCAGAAGAAGAAAAGTCGAAATGGAGGACTTTGGCGGAGGTAAGTTTGACTGAATAATTCCTGTTTTGAGCATAGCTGATTCCTAATAGGAAGAGAAAATCCGTCATAACCAGCAATACCCTGGCTATCGCTACCAACCCCGAAGAAGTGGTCGGGACGGTGGTGGTCGTGGTCCTGGCTCGGGTATCAGTAACAATACATCTGGTGGCACTCACTGCACTCGCTGTGGTGGTCGGTTTATGCATCCACCATCCCCAATGACCCCATTCACACCCACGACTGCTACCTCTGAGTACCGACCATCAGGTCTCTCAGCATCCGGAACACATAAAACCATCATGACAGCTAGGAGCTCGCACGGCCGCGATAGAGACGAGCCCAAGCTGATCAAAATTGACGCATTGGACTCACACGCTCGCTCTCGCCAGGCAGAGGAGATCGGTGGGAGGTCACCAGACAACAAACGCCGTCGTATTTCCCATATTTCTCAAATCCCCCCCAAGCCAGGTATGATCGCTCGCCGAGATATCAGTCCCGAGTCTCCATACTCGGCAGCACCGTATAGTGCTCATCCAGACATGCAACCCCGAAACATCCTTCCGATGCTCTACCCACAACGCCAATACAGTAGCGTGCAGGGCCAGTCACACCCAGACCCAAGCTTAAAGCTACCACCGCTTCAGACCGGCACACCTGTCATGACTCCCGTTACGCCAAATTTCTCCACAGAACCCAGCGTGGAAGCCACCGTCATGACAATCCCCTTCCTCAACAAAATCAAGGTCCTCGCCAAAATCTCACCACCGCTGGTCCCCTCGTTCCGGGATTCCAGCCCCCAGATTCGAGGCCCTGTCATCGCAGTCGATGGTCACGACCCTGAGCTGGTTCAAGTCGCTGTGCAATACCTCCACCGCGTCCTAAGGAGGGAACCCAAATACCACGTTCGCGTTTTCGATGGACCAGAAATCAAGCCACAACGGGACCCCAACTCAGAAGGCGGCCCAATGGGCGATGCAACAGTCGACTACCTGGATACCATCTCAGCATGGCACCGCATTTCCGACGAAGTCGTCAGCTTCGTCAAGTCCATCTCAACAGCCATGTCTGTTGACTCCCGTTCCAGCCCAGAAGAGGAGTCCAACAAATTGAATCTGTCGCCTAAATCTCTTATTCCAAAGACTGCTGGCCTGCAGATCCACTCACCCGCAAATTCGAGCGAGAATGGCTCCGATGCTAGTGTCTCACCAAGTACACTCGGTAGTCCGTGTATTATTCCTATTGCGCTCGTCCCGCGTTATCAGATCACGACTGCGGATGCATTTGCCTGTTCTATTCCAATCCATGATTCGTATGCTCCTCTAGATCATTGGCAGTGGATGGCGTCGCTCTGGCGCGCCTGTGTTGGTCCCGACATCACCGTTTATATCCGAGAGTGTAGTCGCGCCGAACTGGAGCGCGCGGGTGGGAATGCCGTTGAAGTGCGATTACAGGATGCACGGACCATTGTGCTGAGGAAGGTTGTTGGATCCTCGCGGGAACTGGAGGAGAAGGCGTTGAAGCGCGTTGGGTTTGAGATTGAGGATTTCTTGACGCAGTGATCCCGTCCATATTAGATTAGATGGTGACTGCGGATACGATAAATTGTGTATTGAGTACACTGATAGTGAAAATATTAATCTGGATCGTGAATGATCTCATTGTACTTTGTAAAGTGGAGTCCTTCCTAACTTGACATACCCTGTATAACACTATGACCTGATTGCTCCCGCATTGCATCCATCCTTGTCTCTCGGTACTCTTCTTCATTCGTCTTCTTCCCAATCACGCCCCACGTGTTGAAATATTGCGATCATACCAATCAAGACTCCCGATTCTCCAAGTGTTCCACTGTGGGCCGACTTATGCAGGGGACAGTCTAACCTGGCGCGAGATTTGATGAGGATCACTTCAGAGTGGGTCCCACTAAGGCGGTGAGATTTCTGCCCAAATGATCTATCAACTTTGAGCTAATAACTCTCCTTTGTAGCCAACTAGTCAACTCGTTACCATGCCGCCCTGGGAGTCAAGCGCCAGTATGCTGGATGCTGCATGGGCTCTGCAGTCAATATGTGAACCGAACAGAGAGGTAAATCAGACTAGGCCGTCAGGAATTACTGAGGTCCCATTGGTCTCGGATGTTCCTGATATCTCCGAGCTATCGGTGCCCACTACGGATCATGCATCAGCTGAACAAGTGCCTGCATTTATGGCTCAACAAAATGGCAATTCCGAGCAAGAATCTAGTATTTGGCTTCCCATCGGTGCATTCGGTAAAGATATCGCTCAAGACAAGGTCTTGGCAGACAGTATCACATTCTTGCGTCAACATGGTTGGCTTCGAGACAATGACTTGAATGATTGTACTAATATCAGGATTTGGGTCAATACGAACGTGACAGGTCGGCGTCACTCGCAGCGATTAATTTCAAAACTGCGAAATGCCGTCAAACAAATTATGGCCAAGATTGATCGTTCGCCTGAAGCTTGGACAGGGCAACGCGACGCTATGAGACCAGATGCCAATATTTCGAATGGCGCCGAAGACGAATCCCTTTGGTACATTTTCAATACCCTTGAAAACCCGAATCCTGATGTGGAAGCTATGAAAGATCCTTGGGCTCAAGGGGCCATGGAGGACTTGTTGTCTGCGACCGATTTCTTAGTGTACGGCATCAAGACCCCATTATATCCGTATCAGCGTCGATCTGCAGCTGCTATGGTACAACGGGAGGCACAACCGGCGCAGATGCTTGATCCACGGTTACAGCCTTGTCGGACGCCTACCGGGGTGGAGTATTATTATGACAAGGAGGATGGAATTATTGTTCGTGAAAAATCGATGTATTCTGAGGCTTGTGGAGGTAAGCAAATAATAGAGCCATTTTTTCAAGGTACTGACTTCGGTATAGGCATTCTTGCGGAGACTATGGGTTGCGGGAAAACACTTATCTGCCTTGCTGTTATCTGTGCTACTCGTGGACATGTTCCCAAGATTCCGATCCAGTATTTATCCCCAGCGGATAAACCGGATCCCAGGCCAGTCAGAGAAAAGGTCGGATCTCTAATGGACATGGCAGCAGCAGCTGCAGGCCGCCATTCTCAGCCTTGGAAAAACTTTTTCATCGAAAAGCGAAGACAGGGCGCGCATTATTACAGGTGTATTAAGGCGTGTGAGCGTGAGTGTGGATTTTATGAAATCCCGCCACATCAGACTCGATATCAAGGTCGGAATAGCATGTCTTATCAAAGGCCTCCTGCTAAGCGCATCCGCATTTGCTCGGGTACAATTATTGTCGCCCCGAATAACTTGGTGGATCACTGGGAGCGTGAAATTAAGACTCACACCGAAAACCTTAAAGTTTTGACACTAAGATCAGGGTCCGAGACCGATACGACCCCTTCCGCTGACCAGCTCATGGATTATGACATCGTTCTGTTCTCTAAGACTCGTTTCGAGCGAGAAGCGGGGGAGGCTACACATAACCGGCGCAATAGTTATGTCCAGATTGAGTCGCCTCTTACGAAACTTCATTGGCTACGGATGATTGTTGACGAAGGTCATAATGTCGCAGGAAATGGCTCAAAAACGAATATGATTCATCTTATCAATCAACTCCATTTTGAGCGTCGCTGGGTGATTTCTGGTACGCCATCTGCTGGACTCTATGGGGTTGAGGTCAGTCTCGCTTCGCTAGAAGCCAAGACGAGTGACACAGAGTTAGAGTCTTCCGAGCACGTCACTGCTGCTGCGCTGAAAACTCGAAAGAAGACCGGAAATGCGATTGAAAATGAGATGAAGGACCTAGACAAGATCAGACGTATTGTGATTGAGTTCCTGGACTTGAAGCCTTGGTCGAACTCTCGGGTGGATGACCCTGCTGATTGGACCAAGTATATCAAGCCTCTTGGGGAGGATGGCAAGCGACGCAAAACACCGGCGATACGTGCTACGCTTCAAGGACTAGTGGTGCGACATCGGCTGGATGTGGTCAATAAGGAGATTACTCTCCCAAAGCTTTACAATAAGGTCGTCTATCTTCAGCCGACATACTATGACCGTTTGTCCATCAACTTGTTCCTTTTTAGCCTCGCTGTCAACTCAATTACTTCGGAGCGCCAAGGTCCAGATTATATGTTCAATTCGAGCAATCGGAAGAGTCTGAACCAGACCATCAATAACTTGCGCCAGGCTGGATTCTGGTGGGTGGGCTTTGACAAGGACTTGCCAAAAACAGTCGAAGTTGCGCTTGAATATCTTGAGAAGAAGCGGGAGAACATCACGGTCGCAGACATCAACCAATTGAACAAGGGTATTGAGATTGCTCGCGGAGCCCTGGAGTCTAGTAGGTGGCGCGAACTTCAACATCTGCATGAGCTTGGGGTCTTTGTGACGGAGTTTCCCGAAGACAATCGAGCCCATTGGGCCCTTGACCCCCAAAGAGAGGATGACCCGCTCCTTATCGGCATTACGCAGGCTCGTTCTGCACAGAAATTTGTTACGAAGCAGCTCAGACAGATTGACCCCACACAGGGCTTATCTGGCCATGGTATTCATGTGCGTCAGGATCTCAAGCGGAGCCATCAGCGTACCTCGCCAAAGGGCGCCCCGGAATCCGCCAGTACACCTACAATTCCTGTTCAATCGAAACCCAGTCCTAATACAACCAAATCGCCCAAGAAGACGAAGACCTTCAACCGCAACATCTTCTGCACACTCCCAGAGCACTCACCGCTCAAAAAAACCAAATTCGTCGCCACGGCATCCGCCAAACTCACCTATCTCCTTGAGCAGGTTCTAAAGCATCAAGAGACGGAGAAAATCATCATCTTCTATGACAACATTAACTCCGCTTTCTGGATCGCCGAAGGCCTCGAGCTCCTTGGTACAGATTTCCGCATCTACGCTAGCACCCTCAGTCCCAAACTCCGTACGGAGTATCTCAAGCTCTTTCGAGAAACGGATGACGTTCGAGTCCTCCTCATGGACCTCCGCCAAGCCTCGCACGGTCTACACATCGCCCAAGCTTCACGCGTCTACATCGTCAATCCCATCTGGCAACCCAACGTGGAAAGCCAAGCAATCAAACGTGCCCACCGCATCGGTCAAACTAAACCGGTACACGTTGAGACCCTTGTTCTACAAGATACACTCGAAGACAGGATGTTGCGCCGAAGGAAGGAGATGTCCGAAGCAGAGATGCAACACGCTGAAAAGAGTTTGTTGGATGATACTGCCATGAGTGATATTATTCAGAACGAGCCTTTCCTGAGTATGTCTGATGAGGATTCTTCCGGTGCGGCATATCTAGTTCATCCGACGGGCTTCTTTGATCGTCATCGTTTGCCTATACCAGATAATGAGGTCGCCGATGAAGGCAGTTCTAGCAAGCGTTCTCACACAGCCATGACAGCGGAGTCTGATGCTGACTCTGACGCGGTCACTTGGCCGGAGACTAGAGCAATCCCGACTCTCAGGCCTAAGAAATCACGTATTGGATTTGCGTCAAGTGTGCAAATGCTGGGGAATGAAATCGAGGGTGACAGCGATTCTGTATCTCCGCGCCCTCTCTTCCCTGATTCGTCGTCTCCTCCAGTCAACGATGGCAATGTCACGAGCGAGAAGCAAGTGTCTATCTTTGGGTCTTGAGTCTTATTTTCTTTCCTTTTTCTCTCTCTCTTTTCTTTTTTCGATGAAGCATGGTGTTGGTGGATTTTTTCACATGTACATTATCGCCCCCTGGGCTAGACATAAGGACTTGTTCGGGAACTTATCCTAGATTGCCTTCGCTCAGAATGACAGCTCACTGCACATCTATCGAGATATCTATACCCTTTCCCGTGTACTATGCACTACAAGAGTAGGCGCCGTGCGGCTCGCGCGGCGCGCCCTTACTGTATCCTAAGTAGGAGCTTAATTAAAGAAGAACATCGTATCACCTCAACTCACGTTAATGTGTAAGAGAACGCTTCAGTCGATCCTAGATATAGACTATAGGTAAGAAAAGGAGCTCACTACCACTAATCATTATCACATTCCGTAGTCTATAGAGTAGTGTGAGTAAGTATGTACTTAGGTATATACTTAGGTATATACTTAGGTATATACTTGGGTATGTACTTAGGTATATACTTGGGTATGTACTTAGGTATATACTCGATAATATTACTATATTAATTCTCGAGTACTGCGCTACTCTAAATGCGGTGAAGGTGTTCAACTAATTTTGTGTTTAATTATTAAGCTCCCCCAATTGAAGTAGGCAAACTGGTGTTGGGGTGTGGAGCATAATCCAGGGAAAATGAGATCTTGACCAATCAGAGGCCAGGAATGACCCCAAAATCTCAGGTAGCCAAGTAGGTAAAAGAGGGATTTCAGGCCAAGAGTATCACATATCAGGATCGGGATTATTTCCCCAACTCCGCGTCATAATTCCACGGACTCCCCCCTCATCCCCAGTGGGTTCCAGCGCCAGCACAGTAATGCTGTTCCCAGTCTCACGAAGATAAACCCCAGGAAGATACAGTGTCTGTTGCGGCCCAATAACCCAGTACCGACCCAGATTCACACCATTCACCCAGACAACACCCTTCGTCCACCCAGGTAGCTCGAGGAATGTATCTCCCACTTCACCAACGTCAAAGGATCCAGTATAGAATATCGGACCCGATGTTGTCGTCACCTGGGGTGCTGTAGCTGCGGCGGCAGGAAGCGTTGTCAGAGGAAGGGGATACAACTCCCAGTTCGAGAGAACCGTCCCATCAACGGTAACATTTCCTACTATTCCCTTCCGCTGATCTACAATCTTGGAACCGTAGTTCACGCGTCCCATATTCTCGATCAGTAGATCGAGTATATCGTGCTCCTTTAACGTGACAGAAACCGTATTCGGCACTTCGTATTTGTTGTCGATCACACCGACGCGCTCCCCGTTCACATAAACAAGGATCCTGTCTCGAGGCTGGTCGCCTGTCTTCACCATCCCACTTATAGCGGACGTAGCAGTGTGTCGGTATAAGATGAACCCAGTGGACTGCCCAACAGCCTCCATATTGACAGGCGTCGTCTTCCGAATCGGGTCCGGGAGCGCATCGAACATGTTCACAGCGGGTTCGAGCTTGATCGATGGGATAGTGATCAACGGACTCTCAGGTACCAAATCAGGAATGCTATCATTGCCAATATATGCACCGATCGTCGCCCGGATAGCGTGATAGATCTCATTCGTCCGCCCACTCTCATCGAGCGGTGCACCATAGTCATAACTCGTAGTAATCGGCTCCAACGCATTCCCCCAATCAGCACCATTCTGGAATCCCCAGTTCGTGCCACCATGAAACATATAGATACTGAACGAGCTGTCATTCCTCAATATCCAATCCAAGTCGGAAGTCGCCTGTTCAATTGCAGCCGTATTCCCAACATCCGTCTCGTGCGTGTAGTTGCTCGCCCACTGATCCAGCCAAGTAACATAATACTCCCCATCAAGCTGAGGGCCCAAGCTACTCGGATCAGTAACATATTCGTTCCTCGCCGCGAATCCCGTCTGCGGACTCCCATCCGTCTCGGCCAGTGCACCGGGGATCTGGCCACCGATAAGCATCGACTTCTCCCCGCCATCATTGGTGTACAGCGGGACACCGTACGCCTGCCTCATCATATCACGCAAAGAAGAAATATACACATGATCATCGCCGTAAGATCCATACTCATTCTCAACCTGAGCCATCAGGATAGGTCCGCCATTCGTGACCATTAAATGCTTCAGTTCCGCACCCAGATGGTCGATGTAGAATTTCGCTGCTTCAAGGTAGGGCTTGTTGCTTGTTCGAACGATCATCCCGGGTACTTCACTCAGCCAAGCGGGGAATCCGCCCCATTCATGCTCGCCGCAGATATAGGGTCCGGAGCGTAAGACGACGTTCAATCCTTGTTCTTGGGCGATCTTGAAATAGCGTGCGATATCGTTGTTGCCGCTTGTTTCCCAGGCGCCTTCTTCCGGGACTAACTGGTCCCAGTAGACGTATGAGAAGATGGTGTTTAGGCCCATTGCGCGTGCTTTGGTTAGTCGGTCAGTCCAGAGCTCATGTGGGATGCGTTGGGGGTCCATTTGCCCGCCGATTATTTGGAATGGTTTGCCGTGCAGGAGGAATGTTTCCTTGTTCCATGTGAAGGGTTTGATGTTGGTGGCCTGGGCTGCTGATAAGAGGCCCAGGGCTATAAGGAAGGGCTTGAATATCATGATGAGTTTTGTCTGTCAACTTGGATCGAAACAGACGTTGTCTGAAGAAACGGAATGTGTACTTATTTATACTTGCTTTAATCAAGGACTCACAATCGCTCGGACCTCTTCGCTAAGACTCAATGGCAACCAAAGATGTAGATCTTCCGACTTCCAAGTGTACCTTGTAGATCCCGGTGTTTTGGTTGGCTCCTGAAGCCTCCGATTGCTAACCCCGCACGATATGAAGACAACCGTTCAATGTTACTGTGACATGATTGCGTGGGGGAGTGGGATCGAGGCCGAGCTCCGAGTCGGAGTATACGAAAAGAGTGCGAGAAAAATACTTTCATAGGAGGCACTGGCCCACAAGGTACATAAATAAAGACACAGGAAGCCAATCAGGTAGAGCATAGGCCTAAGGCCTAAGGTATAGAAGTTATATCGCTCAAGCTTAATGTCCCATAACCATTGTCGCCACTTTCGCCTCGTGTTTATGGTCTCTCTGCCACTGCTTCGAATACCGGACTCCAAAGCCCTTGCTAAAAACTTCCGGCACAGCTTCCAGGGGCATACCTTTGCACTCGGGGTAGAAGAAAACAACAAATAGCCAACCCAAGAAGCAAATCGCTGCATAGAAACCGAAGGTACCACTCGGTGTAAAGCTTTTCATCATTGAAAGGTATGTCGAAGCGATAATAATATTGGTGCCCCAGCAGGTAACAGTGTTCTATCATGTGTTAGTTTGGAAGAACGCTTGATGATTGAGAACAAACATACCAGCATGACTCCTACGGCTCGAACCTCCAGTGGTATCAATTCCATACCAATCCAGGCGATGGTGGCGACACCCGATGAGAAACATGCAACGTAGCATATAATGGCAACAAGAACGAGATCGCCGGGCCAACCGACCTGCGAAGATTCTACTTTCAAAGTCTGGAGATCCACCGGGATATACTTAAAAGCAATGAGAGCTACAATCATACAGATTGACATTCCCAGTACAGTGACCATCAGAATGATTCGGCGACCAAATCGATCAACCAGGACCAGGTTCACGAATGAGAAGACGAAATTTGTACCCGAGACTGTGATTCCGACTGCAGTGGAGTTGGTGAATCCGACCATCGAGAATAATGACGCGGCATAATACATCAAGGTGTTGAAGCCGCCGAGCTGACTGATCGCCATCACAACACAAGCCGTCAAAACCGCACGAGCAGTTGCCGGAGTGTTAAAAATCCTTTTCAGCGTGGTCCAGAGCGAATCTTCCGTCATTGAATTGGAGGTCTCTTGGAGAGAAAGCTCAATGGATGTGATTTTTGCTTGACGCTGTTCCACAGTAGAGGTAGGGTAGATGCGTGTGAGGACTGTATGTGCTTCATCAAGTCTGCCATGGGAGACAAGCTGGCGAGGTGACTCTGGACAGGTAACCAAAAGCCCTGCGAGTAGAATGGCTGGGGCAGCCCCAATTCCCACGGTAGCTCTCCACCCTTCACCGTGTACTTGAGCGAAACCAGCACCAATCGCACTAGCAACTAGTTGACCAAATGTCACGCTCATGTTGTTGAACGCCACCATACGGCCACGGTACTTTGCAGGAGCCAGCTCTCCAACTTTGACGATGAAGTATGTTAGCGGAAGCCTTGCATGATTGGAAGAATACGTACTGTAGAGAGGAACAATCATGGCTGCACCTCCTACCCCAAGACCGACCACGAATCGTCCAGTAGCAAACTGACCGACAGAGTATGCGCAGGTCTGAAGCACTGTTCCAATCATAAACAACAGACAAGCACCCCAGATTGGCGAGCGACGACCAAATTTATCAGCACTTAGGCCAGCGCCTATCGCTCCTACCAAGGCACCGCCACTAGTCAAAGAAGTCACCATTTCCTGTTCGCCCGTGCTCAATGCATGACCGAGGGATGTGTTGAGGGTAACCAGGACGGCAGAGATGTATCCCGTATCATAACCTGGCCGAGGTCAATCTATGGTCTCCTGTGGAGCTCTGCGGAGGACGGAAGGGACATACCGAATAAGAATCCGCCAAGGGAGACGACAATCGAGATCAACCAGGCCGCTTTTGAGGCGGCGGTTGACTCAATGCCGCTGAGCTCTGTCTGGAGATTGACATTATCGACTTTGACGTTCTCGATTTCTTCAACCCCATCAACACCCTTGTAAGGGTCGTCGAATTGGCTCGGTTCTTTAGCGGGATCCATCTTAGAGTGGAGTAAGATCTTAGAGTGGAGTAAGACTGTTGGGAAATGATGGGAATTGAAACATTCTTGGAGCGTTCCATGGGGCCTTTTAAGCTGAATGTGATAGATATCCACCTTGTTGCTTTCCCCGTGGGGTAGCGGAGACTAGTACATCATCAATCTGGGGAAAATGAGTCTTTTGAGGCCAGTCCAGAATACGAGATGGAGGTTGCATGATTCAAGAAGGGCGATTGGTCATGGTGGTTAGTGCCAAGTTTAACTCCCGGGGTATATTTCCTCGGCGAGCTGAAACTCAAGGTTTATCCCCGCATTCTCCACACCTTGCGCGCGGAATGAGCAGATCCATGGATTTCTTACTATGGGGGAAACTTTCCCCGCAGACTACTGATCTTGGCCAATGAACATGAATCGATTTGAACCGTGGTTATCAACTTAAGAGGGCTCATTCTTGGCGGATCGATAATATCGTAGATTCTGCCGGTCAAATTACAGTCATGAATTTACAGCGCACAATAAGTCCGTATGCACAACCGTCAGTCAAGAGCCACTCGTAGCAAAATTCGCATCATAATCTTCGGAACAAATGGCAAGTCCTTCAACATAGCCCACTTACCACATTTACGAAGCAGATCTCTCTCTCGCTGGCTCAGGTATCCCCCTTTTCGTACCACCAAATCCCGTAATTTCTTCCTCGCTAAAGTATTTTTTGAACCCCTCGTACATATCTTTGTTCTTTCTAAACGGGTCAAAACCTACGTTTTCAGGAGCCACAGATATTGACCCTAATTGAACGCCAAGGCTTGAGGATGGCGAGGACAGAAACTCTGCATCTCTTTCATCCCCCGTGATGCTTGAATCACCTTCCGCTAGCAGACGGGACATTGGGGGCGAGTGAAAACAAGATAAGCAGACCCACGTGATACTGCCTAGCAAACTAACCGGCCAGTAGTGTCAAGTGTAATGTAAGCTGATGTCATGCTGGCTTAGTTTGTCATTTTCAATGAGATCTAACTGGCCGCGGATTTAAACTAACTGCTAATGTCTTGGCAATTGGGCACTTATAGTAATTTTCAGTGTTCAGGGCGGAAGCTGTTTTCGCTAACCTTGGACCGACTGTATCTAGTGTCGAAGTTGAAATTTGAATAGGAAAAGCGTCGGCTCGCGACCAAATCATGTGACCTACTATGTGACCCCTACACCTACCTAATCATATGGGGGAACCAATGTGAATAGATATCTCCTGATTACTATATATCATGCTGCAAAAAAACTGATAATCTACTCTTCAGAATCTCCAGGGATCTGTTTGCCACAACAGCCGTGCTGGAAGGAGCTTGAATGCAAGCTGCCAAACATTTCAGCCCGATGCACTAGAGATGCCTACAATGTCTGGCAGCCAGAAATGCAAGAAATACGAATGTATGTAAACGAGCAGATGGAGAATTGGGGAATAAAAATGAGATACCTAGGTATAATTCGAGAATACAGAGGTTGGCTGTGAGGTGAGAGATAAGTGAAAATTGTGTCAGGTATCGGAGACGCGTAATTCGGTGGGTTCCGTGCTGTGAGAATAGTATTTATGAGAGAAATAGTCTGCTCACTTCCCGCTCGTTTAGTCAACTGCGGGCCTCCCTTCTACGCGGCAGAGTGTATCTGGGCTCTCAACGTAGTCTCTGCAGCCGCAGTGCAGCTTTGCCGTATCATGCTACTTCATACCTCTTCCCCTGGTCTTCCCCCTCTTTATCTCCCCCCATACACATGGTTTAATCTTGACGGGGCCAGTTCGTCCCCAACTCAACTGCAGCCATCTGCACCTGCCTCTACATCTCTCTCTTCCTCTTCCCCTCCCTCTCCTTATTCCTCTCTAGCCAGAGCTCTTCCTCCTTCTCTCGATCACCACCCCCCACATTTGTCAGAACCATCATCTCCAACGCTTCGCCAAGTTTGCCCAACATGTCCGAATGTGCGAGCTGCACCGATATCTTCTATGATTGCGATGATTGCGATGATTGCGATGACCCTATAAATGAGTATGATCATGGGATTGAGAGCGATACTTGCGGCGAAGAATTTCGGAGTCAGAAGGCCTGCAACCAACACATGGATGCATTAGACCACTACGCCCCACTGTTTGAATGTGAAACTTGCACCAAGCAATTTCGGAGTCAGAATGCCTGCAACCAACACATGGATGCATTAGACCACTACGCCCCACTGTTTGAATGTGAAACTTGCACCAAGCAATTTCGGAGTCAGAATGCCTGCAACCAACACATGGATGCATTGGACCACTACGCCCTACTGTTTGAATGTGAAACTTGCACCAGCCAATTCCGCAGCGAGAGTGCAGTAAATCAGCATATGTGGGACCTTGACCATTGGTCAACCTATTGTGTTCCCTGCGAACGCAGTTTCAGAAGTGAAAACGGCCTACATATGGTAAGACTTGCCTCCTATACTTTCCCCGAGCACAAAACGCTAATAAAGTAACAAGCACCGAAACTCACGTATTCACCGTGGCACCAACGTCCTTTGCCCCTTCTGCAAGACTGGCTTCGTAACAGCTAGTGGCGCCTCCCACCACGTTGAGACTGGGTCATGCCCCGAAGCCCCCAAGATGAATCGGGAGACTGTCCTCAGAATAATCCAGGCAGCTGACCGCAAAGGCCTGATTGCCAATAAAAAGATTGGATGGTATAAGGAAGAGGACGTCCAGTACATCGTGACAAATCGCGCTTTCAACGGCAATTTCTGGGAGTGCTACATCTGCCACGACGAGTTTAATACATCCGGAGCCTTAACCCAGCATCTCAACTCGCCAGTCCACAAGCAAAAGGTTTACCACTGCCCCGACAGAAACTGTCCCAAGGAGTTCAATACGCTGGCTGGGCTGCTTTCACACCTCGAGAGTGAGTCTTGTGGGTATATGCGGTTCGAGCGTGTACAGCAGGTGCAAAAGTCATTGAATGATGTGATCATGGGCCGCAAGCAGCTTACCAGCTTTTGAGTATTGTATTGTTTTTGATATTAGCAGTTGGGTTTGAAACAGTATGCTGGGATATCTTACCATGTATGCTTCCTCCAACCGACATCTAGCTTTAGAAATATCATTGTGCTCTTAAGACCAAGTTCATGTGACTTAATCCACACTCGGTCTTTGCGGAAGATGTTCCTACATATCGTCAGGCACTATATCCGAGGCATTGAAAATTCTGTATGAAGAGATTGTCGCCATTTTCGGGACCGCTAACTTTGGAATAAATTCCCGTTGAAGTCCCACATTGAAATCCGTACTGGTCCAAGCGTCAAGATCTAGTTCTAGATTGTCACATGACCTAAACCTAAACGGGCAAGCCTAATCACTGATAAGCCCCGATAAGCCCCTCTCCAAATCAACTTCCGTCATCTCATCAACCCGATCCCCTTCCCAAGTCCAGTCAAGTCCATCCAGACAAAATGGCAGACTCACAATCAAGGGAACAACCCAATACACTGGTAGTGGGTATATCCGGCCCCTCCTCCAGCGGGAAAACCACCCTTGCCCGCCTCCTGCAGCGGATCTTCTGCGGGGTGGATCTTATGCAGGAGCCGATCCCAGGAACAGGATCAACAGGTACCAAGAAAGAGAAACTGAATACATTCATCATTCACGAAGACGACTTCTACTACCCCGATGATCAGTACGTGGTTTCCATGTAGCCACTACCAAGCTTCCCAAAGCTAACATTTATCCGCATAGAATCCCCTACACAACCACGAAATCCGGCGGAAGAATCCAAGACTGGGATACAGCCGATGCAATCGATACCACTTTTCTCGCCCAGGCACTCGCCTACGTCCGACAACATGGTAAATTACCACCCAGGCTCCAGAGTAAAGAGGATCAAAACGACAAGACCGATTCCGGTGTTGCGGATGAGTTAGTACAGGAGTTAAGAAGGCTTGTTGGCGAGCGACTTGGATGTGATCCTGGCACCGAAAAGCCAAGAACAATCGCATTCTTGGAAGGATTTCTCCTGTACTCCGCGCCCGCAGAACAAGCTAAAGGCAAACAAAGTCCACTCCGCGCAGTCCAAGACCAGATCCACCTCCCACTTTTCCTACCAGCTTCGTACACGAATGTGAAGACTCGTCGTGAAGCGCGGAGTGGGTATGTTACTATCGGACCTGCACCGGATGAACCAGAGCCGGAATCGAACCCGAACGTAAGATCTAAGGATGCACCGGTAGATCTCGAAGCAGAAGATGATCGTCCGCCTCAGAATTTCTGGGTCGATCCGCCTGGGTACGTGGATGATGTTGTCTGGCCGCGGTATGTAGAGGATCATGCGTGGTTGCTTATTGCTGATGAAGGTGTGGAGGGGGGTTTGGTGGAGAAGGTTGGGGAAGGGGTGGATGTTAGGGTTGATGCTGGTGTGAGGGTTGCGCCGGGGCGGGGAAAGTTAGGGATGGATGTTGTTTTGAAGTGGGCTGTCGAGGAGATTTTGGGATTCTATACTGGGATGTGATTGATCTAGAGGGTGACTCGCTGAAGCATAGATTCGTTCGTTATGAAATAGCATTGTCAATTTTGATAACTTGATCTGTATTAGAATACAACTAAGCGTACACTTTTGTTTTGCCAGGAACACTCAGTAAGGTCCTCGCCAACCGAGGAAATAATCGATCCGATCTCGGAGGGGGGCATTGTGAGGAACAGGAATGGTGGGCACAACAGGACTTGGAACAGGAGCTTCATCAGTCACGGGTATGGTCACCCCAGCTGCCATATCAGGACTGTCCACGACTGAAATTCCCTCAATAGAGTCTGTTGAAAGCATAAAAGACTCACCGGAAAAGCCATCATCGTAGAGACGGTACGTAATTCGACCCACAAGAGACACGATACAAAATACAATAATGAAACGGGCTACACTCCACGACCCTTTGGTGCCTTTGATGCTGTCGGCCTTGGGTTCTGGGTCACGGATTGTGGAGGCGTCAGGCTCGGTAGCGGGCGAGACTTGCACAACTTCATAATTGTTATTTTCCTCTGCCTCCGTGTAACGATCCTCCAGATCCTCAATGATTCCCTCAGTATCCATAGTGCCTCGAATGCGAGGCATCCAGATGGGACTGTTCCGGGGCAGTCGGGCTTTCCAGGTAATGGCAAACATGCTCAGATTGGAAGGAGAGCAGATAATTTGAACTTCTGAGATACCAATGCGAGCGTCAGGCGATGAGTTGAGATTGATTGTCTGGAATTCCTCATGGGGTTCAAGGAGATGAGCAGAGAATTCAGTATCAGGCCCACCATACACATAGAGAGTTAAGCCACACTTCTCGGCCCAAAAGTCACGCTGAATAAGATGGATGGTGCAGACGGCATGGTATTTGACAACCCACGTCTGGGAATCCTCATCCTCCTCGTCGGAAAAGTCAGCACGGATAGTCTGCGTCACTTTGAAGTCCTTGAGGAATCCATAGAATCGTCCATCGCAGGGCCGCACCGGAATAACTAGCTTCTCGAATACCGGAAACTGGCCCATCATACAGCTTTCATTGAGGGTGTGTCGCTTCAAATGGGTGGTACGGAACTCTATTCCTTGACTGGGAGGGGTCCAGAAATAAAGATAGCCAGTGGAGTTATTGCGCAGTCGAGGTAATCCCGGGATAGTAAAGTTGAACCATCCCCGGGGTGTTCCCTTCTCCATGGGCATGATAAATGAGATAGTCGCTTTGTAGACGGCGGGTTGGGTATCCCGAGGACAAAAAATGCGAAATACACCGTTCTCGTGGATGAGTTGGGGGGTGGACAGGTCGAGAAAAGAACTATACGGCGAGAGGGGCGAGCGCGGAGTTCGAATAGAATGCAGTGGCTCAACAGGGCCATTCGGGTAATCGTCAACTGCCCCGTATGAATCTAGAATGTTATGGATGTCGCACGGAGTCCCGCATGATACCACATTGGAAAGTGTCTCCGACTGAGACTTAGTTCCATCCTTGCCTTCGGAGACGTCTGTGGGGCTACCTGCAGCGAGACTCGAGTTGACGATGGCGCTGTTGGCTATGGCCGTCAGAGGACTGGCTAGCATGAACCCATCGTCTCCATAAATCCCCGGTGTACCCATATTCGAGTTCGCATTCGCATCCACATTCACGTTCACATTCTCAGTAGATTTCTTCATGTCCGCAAGTTTCTCTCGCAACAAATACCCAGACCCAGACTCAGATCCAGACCCCGAGCTCAACATTGAATTCCTCCCAGGCGCACTCGCTTGATGGAAGTGGGAAAAAAGACTAACAGGGCGCGGAATAAGACTCCGCCGATTCAGTTTAAGAGACTCATTCGACATGGTGCCAGGTACATGAACAGACAGGCTGCCCTTGTGCTTGATTCCGCCAATCGGCCGCTCAGAATCAGAGATAGAGTCAGGCAGCGACGCAGTCTTGGCACCTCTCTTACGAGAATGACGGATATTTCCGAGAGGGTGGTTTTCCTGAGGATGAGTGTAGACACTCTTCACGATAGAGGCACCTTGGAAGTCATCATTTGGGCTGTCGAGTAGGACGGCATATTGCTCCGACGGCTTTGATTTGCAGTCCGGATGAATTGTGAAGATTCCTGCGTCCGTATTCACGATTTGGCTTTCGGGTGTCAGGGAGTCTCGTTCCACCGATTCGTGGTCATGGAGCTGGGCGAGGGTTTCTTTCGGGGAGGCGAGTTGGAGGGAGGAGTCCACGACGAATTCTTTTGGTAAGCGGGTGTTTAGGACGGGTTTGTCAAGGAAGGGTCTGCAATGGATCTGATGTTGTTATGGTTAGCGATACCATCCATCTAACTTGCCGCAGTAGTTGTTGTTAGGGTTGAGATCTCACCTCCACAACGAACTTGACTTCCACATGATCTACAGGATCACCGGACCAGTCTGCAAACACGTCCAAGTCGCTAAAAGGACTCTCGGAGGGATCCATGGTGGTGAAGTTAGGTGACGTGGAGAGGAAAGCGAAGGAAGTTCAGAAAAAGAGGTAAACAAGACACAAGTGAAGAAGAGGAAAGAGCGAAGTAAAAGTGCGCATAAGCCACGAATTAAAAAGAAACAGTAATGGCCTGCTAACAAGGTCCAATATGTACATGAAGAAATAAGAATGGAACAGACTTTTTCTTTTTCCTTTCGAAAATAAGAAGAAAACGGAGTAGAAGCGTGAACAATTCAAGACAGAAAACCTCCCTCCACCCTTTTCTACCCACCAATTGCGCCGGTAAACTGTAAACAAAAAGACCCAAAGCCACCCAGAGACATAACCATAAACGTGATATCTAACACCCCAAGTCTATCCAGACAGACAGGAAATTTTAATTGAATGCAATAAGAAGAGCCAAGGAGGACCGTCGAGGTCGAAACGACCAGGCTCACAACGTTTATCAAACGAGCGAAGAGAAGGGTAAATCTGGAATCCCAATCACTGAGGAGTTCCATTCGGGGATCCGGGAGGAGGGTCAAAGGCAGTGCCGTATCGGTCGCCCTCAGGAGCCATCTGAGATGGCAAAATCGGGGTAGCCGACGGAGATGGCGGGTCGACGAAGTAGCCTCGAGGGGTGCCAGTCCCATTGGTGCCTGCCGGATAACTGCGATTGCGCTGTAACGGAGGTAGAATAGTAGAACCAGTCGAGTATGTAGCCCGAGGGTATCCCTGGGCCATCATCGCTCCTGTCGAATCCGGGGTCTGTGTCGCGTGCGAAAACAAAAGATAATCCTTAGCAGGGTCCTCCCAAAATCCAAACTCACTGGTTCGCAGAGGGGTGCCGTACAGGAGTACCAGGTTGGTTCATCGCCATCAGCTGTCCCACGGCGGCTTGTTGGCTGGATCGGGCTTGGCCTGATGGGTCTGGCATCTGGGACATGGGACCTGACGGTGGGAGACCGTAAGACATCTGCACAGAACAGAGTGTTAGTTAAAAAAGGTTCTGCTGCCATGTATCAGGCCATCTTTCCTCTGGGGAAGAACGAACCCCGTAATCTGGCACCACCTGGCCGGTTGAATACTGCATTGTAGGAGTCTGGTACGCGTTAGGCTGTCCGTACATGGTGGCCGGTTGAGCGTAAGTCTCCATTGGACGAGCCATGCGAGCATCCGTGTCCGGGTAGAGACTCTGACGACCATAGTCGATGGAAGTCCGCGTGCGCTTGACCGGTGCTCCATAGTAGGCATATTCCCGACTGGTCGCTGGGTAGCCCCCAAAGCCCGCCGCAGGAGGAATTTGGACCGCCTGGCGATCCGGAGACCGAGGAGGAAGTGCTTGCGGAAACTCATCCGGTCGAGGACGTTTCCTTCGCTGGCTGTCAGCAATTTGGATCCTTAAAACTCTTAGAAATCATCACTTACATCATGGTCCGCGGCTCCTTGCGAATACGCAACTTGACTCCTTGATCGGCAAAAGATCGAGAGAGAAAGGTGGACTCCATCATGCCTGGGAAGCTCTTGGGGGGTGAAACTAGCTCACATTAGCACGACCCAAAGCCATTGCTCCTGTTTGCTGACCGAACTTACCTGTGAAACGGTCCGAAATAATGGTCTTGAGGTAGGTGACTTGATCTCTGGATTTCGAGCCTCGTCAGTGCTCCGCCCGACTTCCCGCGATCGCGCACGCGACTCACCTTCGCATCTCAAACAAGGTGAATTTTAATCGGAATTCACCCTCAATCTTCACAGACAAGTCTCCAAAAACGAAGAATCCTCCATCTACAAAGCTGGTCAGCTCCAGGGTCAATGCGTTACCCCAAATCATATGGGCCCTTACCACTGTTGTCAACGTCCTTCAACCGGTGAAGAGACGAGACTAGAGTTCCTGCTAATGCTGTCGACGGAGCGACCGGCACTGGACGATCATCTGAAGCATCGTACAAACTGCAGCACATAAAATAGTAGGGGCTTTGCAGATAATGTCTGGTTGCGGGTGGGGTTAGCAGGCACGCTCTTCTCTCCGCCTCAACCGAGGGGTTTCAAAAAAAAAAAAGAGGATTTTACTCACTGTGCTAGATAAGATCCTTCCTCGCGCACCCGGAGCTGGACAATCGGGGGTGGATCGATAGGTTTGCGCTCCTTCTCCTTGCCCCCAGCCACGCGCGCCCGGTCGGGCTGCTGGCGTATGGTCAGGTCAAAGTCAGAACTGTTGTTGGTCAACATAGTCAGTGGGAAAAGCTTTGGACCCGAGGAAGATAGTAGCAGCGCAGAAACAGAGTCAAAGTGCAATAGAACAATAAAATTGATAAATAGCAAAGAGTCAAAGAAGAGCTTAAAGGTCTACGAACCTCTGGGCTTCGCGCGAAAGAGAGGCGTCGGAGAACGTCGATGCACTCATCAAGACGACGGGTGGAACCAGGACCCGGGTATAGCGCACAGAGGGTCAAGATTTTTGGTAAGTGAACCACGCGCGGGCGGTTTCTGGGTATACACTGCGTTTCCGAGGAACACACACAGTAAAGACAGTAAGGAAGAAGTGGAAGTGGAAAAAAGGAAAGAATGGGTCCTTTAGAAAACCACACTTGAACGAGTCACGATGTCGTTGGAATTTGGGGTGTGGGAGAGAAGAACAAGCTGTAGTGGGGGGGATGAGGACTTGGAACGGCGCGGGATTCACGGTAAGAGCGACGATTTCCCATGGATCGAGTTTAGTACGGGCCTGTCGTGACTGAAAACGGTGGTGATGACGTTTTAGGGTCCGAGATGATTTAGGGTAGTTTTTCTTCTTCTTTTTTGTTCTGCTTTGGATGTCTTTAGAAGTGGTATCTTCTTAAAGTTGCAGTTGCGTCTCTCTGTTCTCTCCGACCGGATTCAGAGGCGAATTTCAATTGGGTATTGAATTGCGTCCCAACAGCCAATCAACTTGTAAACCGTCCACTTTCTGAGGTTCCGCACGGACTGAAAAAAAATTCAGTTGGTATTTGATCCAATCAGATTCATGCAATTTTTCGTAATTTTTTCTTTTTTTTCTCTCTTTTTCGTTTCCTTTTTCAGTTGTTCTTTTTTCGGCCGGTGCTGTATAGCGGCAGTGTGGAGTCAAGGTTTTGATTTTTTTTCTTTTTTTTGTTTGACTGACCGTTACGCCGTAAAAATCAAGTTAAACCCGAGACGGTTAGGAGCAACGGAAAGAATGGAAGAGAATTGGGGTTCAGCTGAAGAGTAACCACGGTTGGGGCCAAATGATGCCTGGTGACGATCACACAGGAACAATGATGCGCACATCCAGTTGCTCGGTAGCTGAGGAAAGAAAGAGAGTAAGAAAAAAAAAAAAGCCCAACTAGAGATATAGTTTTCCTTTTTCTCTTTCGGTGCTGGTGGCGAAGGTTGTAGCCTGATTTGCCCTTTGGAAATCCTTCTTGGTATTCTAAGTGGTTCCTTTTCTCGAGCTAGAATCCACTTGTAAACCGTAACGGCTCGATGGCGCCGGCTATGCAGGTGATCAGGACCGGGCTTGCGTCTTGGACCACCGGAATTCAATCTAAACGCCAAAGTGGACTCGGTCCCTGGTCCGGCGTCTAAGCATTCCAGTCACGGTGGGTTCCCGGATATGCAAGATCCAAGCCCGCATGGCCCTGGTCTGGTCAAAACAGGTATCGTTGATCTCCGGAGCACGCAAAGATCGGGGTTCTCGTCTCCACCCAAGTCTGAACTAATTAACCTTTTGGGGCGTTAGCGAAGGTTTAACAAAAGCAGAGTTTCGATAGCTCAAAGAAAGTAATCGCCCCCCCAAATAGGTAGATAGGTCATGCTTCTGGCCGCCTGACTTCTTATGTCATCCAGACTCCTTCCCGCAGAGCTTCCAGTTCCCAAGGGGCGGTCTAGATCCACAACAGTTCACACTTCACAGCGCACAGTTTTCATACCTATTGTCTGCTAATATTGTGCAGATGGTTGTGAAATTCTCTGCTTCTCTCTGTTTGCCACTGAGATGTTGCACCAAACGTGACACAACCTTGGAAGCTCCCGGCTTCGTCCCTCCCACGTTTCCCCAAGGCGCGCAATTCAACTCGGTATCTTTTTTAGTTCTTCCCGGAAACCATCCGTCATGAATACAGTGATCTGAACGGGGGATATAATGTCGTCAAGCTCGCGCAGAATCAAGCAGTTGCGAATCGCAAGGAACGTGGCAGGCCGAACACGTTAAGTCGACATCAGGCGTCCCCTCACATACCGGTTCATGATGCGATGGGCAGAGAAAACCAAGGAGTGAATTTCTCGAAGGACGCGACCAACAATCCGCGTCGAGAGATTTAAATGAAAATAATAAAAGTGAAGGAAAAAAAGACAAATAGAAAAGAGGGGGAAAAAAGATGAAAGGGCGGGACAGAACTCAGCTTTGGACAATTGGGAAGTCGATGCGTCACATCTGGTCATGCAGGATTCGTTACCTGTACCCTACTATACTCTATGGGGACTTTGTACCAACTAGTGGGGGCGCTGATGCTTCGGTGTTGGGTAGCCGGAGATCCCTTGATCAAGCCAAGAGTCCGACATTGTGCACGAAGAACATTGTCTGAACCGAGGACTGGCGCGATCGGGCATCCTACGGCAGCCTCGAGACGAATCGTCGTCACACACCACGAAGGTGGAGCCCTAATGGTTTGCAGATCAGTGCGTTCTTCAACCCGGCTTTACTCGGACTACAGGATGGTGGCTTTGCGCCACACCTGCCATTGGCTGCGGCTGAGCATGGACAGAGAGAGATTAGGACCTTTTCCATAGGCTTAGCCTGCGTCAATGGTGCATTGATTGCTGCAGCGCGTTGGGGAGATGTGCAGACTTTCATTTTTTTTTCTCTCTCCTTTTTTCGATCAGTGCGCCCGTGAGGGGTGCAGAACATCATCAATCTTTGCCCCGGGTGTGGCTGTTGGGGTTGAGGGGCATGGCCAACGCACAGACTTGGACTGCATGTGCAGATGATATGACAAGCGGGACACTTGTCCTTGAGAATCGAATGCATCCATCTCCGCAGATATGCCGGTGGCACAGCGGCGATCTTATGCAAGGAGGGTCATCAGCTTTGGGGGATAATCGGTTTTAAAAAACCGAGAGCTTTCCCATTCTCCTCAGCTAAGCGGGGCTTAAGGTCCACGGGATGACAAGCAGTGGAGACGGCATCCAGGGAGAGGAGCCACCAAAAAACCTGACCAAAAAAAAAAAAACACACAAAAACTAGATGCACAAAACTAGTTTGGAAAAAGGGGGGGGGGGAAGACGAAAAGAAGACGCAAATAATAGCGCGACATGAGCATGTGCAGGAGGCTGAGGCTAGCCTCAGCTAAGATCGATTCCACATCTGCTCTTATCCGAGTCATGTCCCTGAATATTCGACACATGGCCCTGTTTAGGACGTGACCCGGCTGCATCCCGTGAATGTCATATCCCGATCAAGTGGGGTGAAGAAAAGCAACACAGGAAAACAGCCCGGTGATGTTGGAACTCGGATGGGTGTGGGATAGGTAAAGAGTAAGAAAGAAAGAAATTTTCGCACACGAGAGAAAAAAGCAGATCAATTCCACCAAAACGAGGAAAAGTCAAGTCAACTAAACGGTGACTGGACTACGTGGGGAATAAACAACGCAACCCTGCACGATGAAGTGGCCCGGAAATTTAATGGGGCCGGATTAACTCGACTGATCAATGAGGATCGTTTCATAGGGGATCCTCTTATATTTTTCATTAGATGTTATATATCTCTAGGGTCAAGTATAACCTTGGAATGTAGTAGTAGTATGACAGCGGCACCGACCCAAGATTCACGGCACTCTGGAACGCTACGCGATTATGCTTAAATGCCTTGTTCCGTGGTGTTTGGGTGAGATCCATGGAACACTGCCTAGCACCCGCCCCTGGCTGCCGATCGTGTCGATCCTGCTTCAAATCTTCCCTACAATCCAATTTATTTGATTATCAATCTTCATAAACATCCAGATCTACAACCTTTCTTCATAGATGCAAAGATGATATAATCGATCCGGAAACCCGGGTCCCGCAGACCCCTGGTCCCAACGATACCCCCGTTCAGGCTACGTACTCACCTTTAACTCGCACGTCATATTCTAGTTTCAGCTTTGAGGTTAATTGCCCCCACAGGGACAATTCCCCTTGATAGGACATATCACATTGTATTAGGAACGTAATTTGGGTATCCCTTTCTTGGCCCCGTGCTTGCCCCGCGTTGAGGGTTGGTGCGTTAATTTCCAGGGCTGTGTATGCACCGGGCCCCGTTGGGAATATACTTTGAGGGGTTTAAGCGCGATGAAACCTTTATGGATGAATTGAGTCTACTGGTGGCTTGAGCGATATCATAATTTGATTTCTGCTCTGCTTACCCAGAATTGTGCGGTACATTACTACCTAGCCCAATCTATGGGTGGACGGACTTTGCCCGAAAGTACATGTGAAAGTACACCTAGTTCGAACCTGGATAGGGACAACGATTTGAAATAGAATTGTTGGAAGGATGGAATCGATATCGGTCAGATCAGCTATGATGTGAATTGGTATAACTACACTACAAGCTCCCCGTATGCGCTTAACTACTTGGTGGAATCAAAAGACATCGGGAAGATGAATTAGAAAATGATGATAACCAAATACCCAACTCCTGGCTCCGCAACCCACGCTCCTTGCTGGACAGAAAAAAGTACAAAGTGAGCGAACCCCTATGCTGCGTGATACACCGAGAGCCCCTATATCCCGACAAAAGTCTCTGTTGGGCACATAGAGAAAAAAAAAACAAACGGTCTGGTAGGAGAAAGGGTACTATTAGAAATGAAAAACCAACGAAAAGGGGAGAAGAAGAGAAAAAATAAAAAAGAGAAACGCCTAGTCCTATATGCGTCAATAGCTCTTTGCAACCCAGGTCTCATTGCCTGGCATTGCTCATGTTTCCATTACCATGTCGCCATCCACCTCGTACTCTCCGTCCGCATCAGGGTCATCTTCGCCTTCGGCATCGATGTCAGGGCTCCTACCATTCGTGACGGGAGCAGTTTTCTTGGCACTGCTTCGAACTGAACCAGGCTCGGGAACCACGACTTGGATTTTTTCGACCAAGGCTTTGCGACTGACCGACGTCGGAGTTTTATTAGGAGGAGGGTTGTCGGATTGCTTTCGCCTGGAGCGGTGAGAAGTTGCCGTCTCTGGTGATCGTGACTTGGACTTGAATTTCTTCTCTGGTGTCCTTGGAGCTTCGAGCTCGGGTGCAGGCTCCGACTCGGGCCTAGCCTCAGGAACAAGGTTGGCCTCGGCCTCAGCCCCAGCTGAAGACTCTTCATGATCGACGCCATTGGTTTCGATGACTTCTTCGGGTGATTCGTCACCGTTGACTTGCTCGGTACTTTCATCCACCTCGGGTGATTCGTCGACAAGCTCATCGACAACTGCGTCAACAACCACCTCATCTTCCATGGGCTCTTCAACCGCGTCATCCGGCTCCCCATCAGCATCCACGTCTGCGTCCGCATCGATGCCATTCGGCTGGGAAGGGGAGTCCTCCGCAGCGGGAGAACCAGTCAGCTTACTTCGCCCGCGACGGATGATAGATGGTGTGACTGCCGGGAGCCCAGATGCCCTCCGTGGGGTGTTACGACCACTTGTGCGCACCGTCGTGGGCGTCATTGACGCCCGAGAGTTACCAAGCCTACTGCCCATCGGGCGACCGGGTTTGCGTCGACCCGTGGGAGGAATATGAACTGGGGGCCAAAGCTCGAATCGAGAAGGAGGAATACCGGCGGCAGGTGGTGGACCCGGAGTAGCCGAATCATGGGGACGATGAACACCATTGGGTTGCTGAGCGGTGGATGGTGGGCCAGCCGGTTCCCCAAGACCATCGGCATGACCATTCATGGCTGGTACCTCGTCTCCATCCTCCACATCCTTCATCTCGGCATCTTCATCTTCCTCATCAAGATCCTCCCGAGGCGCAACAGCATGCATAGGGGCCCTATCAAATTGGGACTGATTGTTACGACCCATGATATAGGGAGTCCACAGCAGTGCATCAGGGTTAAGTGTGACGTAGCCCTTACTTTCCCACTTCTGGATGACTTCCTCAAAGTACTTATTATCCAGACGGAAAGCGTAGGTTTTTGTGATTGGGTCCCGAACTAGAGCTCGAAGCCCCTCAAGGGCGGACACAATATCGTCTGCTGTCATTCCTGTCCGGTCGGAAAGATCTGCGATGCTAATGGGTGTCTTCAAGTCACGAAGCTGGTATGATAAGATCAGACGCCAATAATTGCGGTAGGAAACCAGACCCATGTCGGACAAGGGCTTCTCGGGTGACCCATTTTTGCCCTCGATGCGTGTCAAAAGGTATGAAAAATCGATGAGAAGATTGCCGTAGCCTTTGCGTTGGTGAATAGGGAGGGTGAGAATGCATGAAACATTGTTCGCCGAGCTTGGCCTCTTCTCCTTGCTAAAATAGCCCACAAAATGGCATCCAAGATCATCATACTCGCTCATGACATAAAATAAGAATGGCTCAACATCGTAGTAAAGGGTCTTAGATCCGAGGAAAAGCTTGGCAAGAAGACACAGATTCTGGCAGTAGACCGGGTTCTTCCGGCCATCTACCTCGAAGATTGAAATCGAGCCATCACGATAGATTTCGTCACCAGGTGCGTGTTTGGCAGGACATTTGAGCTTGTGCCGCCAAGCCACATAGTCCGAGTTCATGTATTTGAGGCAAAACTCACAAATATAGAGCACACGGTTGCGACTGTACTCTTCTGGGTACGGGGCAGCATACCAGGTTTCAATCTCATAACCACCAAAGTTGATGTACTTGATCTTGGAGGGCGGACCGGACACCTTTTGTGAGGTTGTAGTGACTTCACCATTGAGTTCTGCTTCTCGTACTCTTCGCTGCCATTCATCCTCGGCCCTCTGTCTAGCCGATTCAAATTTGTCGCGGTCAAGCTGTGTGGGGAGCGTCTTCGATGTGTCTGCGTCAACTTCGGATAAGATACCACCATACGGCTTAGACTTGGAGTCATCACTGTCACGGTCGTGGAAAGGTGTGAAATGGTTGTATGGAGCAGGAGGAATAGGGGCGAAATGGGCTTGAGGTTCATGATGTACGGGTGGAGGTTTTGTTGCTTTCTTCTTCTTGCGTTGCGGATGACTTTGGGTGTTTAATATTCGGTTCACCCGCCCTTCGTCCAGTCGGAAGGCCATGATGAGTTTGCCGTATTGTTTGGCCACGATACGTGCGTGTTCCCGTTCAACTCCACGTGTTCGACGCGCCCGCAAAGGACGCGACTGAGCTGAGTCGTCAAGCATCTCTCCTTCCCCGGGAAGATCTTTGGAATCCGAGTGATCTGTCTGACGCCGTCGCTTTCGAAGCACAGGGGTATGTTCCTCGGCTTCTAATGATGATGCTTTTCGTTTTCGTAGTGCGCGGGAACTGTTCAACAGCTCATCGTTGATTGCGGTGTCAAATATTGAATGAAAATCAGATCCTTCCCTCCCCACATGCGCAGGGAGAAGCTCCTTAGGCAGGTGTGACTGCCCGGATTTCACTTGAGAGGGACTTTCAACCGGATCGGGTTCTAGTTTGTTTTGAACACAGGAGGGGCATTTCCAAAGGTCTACGACAAAAGTTAGTCACCTTCACGTCCTTAACAATAATTGCAGCCGCAACTCACCCTCAGTATCACTGAATGCTTCTTGTTCTCGCGCGCATTGTCGATGAGCTGTCCAATCAGCAAGGGTCCAACAAAAGTTCTTATTCCCATGACATAAACCTACAATGATCACCGCAGACAGCACATGTGAGCCATTCTTCAAAATCTTCACCTGGATCATGCTCTTCATCCTGGCCACAGAAACTGATGGAAACTTGAGGTTAGCATGACTGATATCCAGAAGTCCAAGGAGCCATTACTCACATGCAATCCGTGCGGCTACGGATTTCAGCATCTCCATCCTCGTGTCCATTGCTTTCAGCCTCCCAGTCCTCTGCCTCTGATTCAGAGTCGCTAGATTCAGATACCTCTCGGTCATTCTCATCCTCGAATGCAGGATCACCCTCGCCATCGGCAATTTCAGACTCTCCATCGGCATCATCATCATCCCCAGATGATTCATCTTCTGGCAGCTTGACTGCCCCGACGGGTTCTGTCTCATCGTCGCCACCGTTTTGTCGATTCCTTACACGGGCGGCCGCGGCTTCTGCCTCGCTGTCTCCGTTATCTCCCTCCACCTCTCCAGAAAACGCTCTGTGCACGGCCTCTTGAAGCTGTTGGTCCATTCCGTACAGATCGGTCTCCTCTTCCCCCTCTGCATCAAGGTCGCTGTCAACCTGGTCAGCGGGCGGGTCAGGTCGACCGGGATCCTCGTTCACGGGCGGCACCGTCGCCGCCATGGTGAGTGTAGCCGCAGAGGCCAGGTCGAGGGATATGTCACCACAAGTAATGCGCGCCGAAGTGTCACGACTGTCTTTGTTCAAGGGCCAGCCGATTCAAGCTACAGACCCACCCCGCTCAAGTTGGTGGCGAATCGGGGTTGCATCGGGAGCCCAGGCGAGTCCGGTAAAAGCCCAGAGATCGAAACCAGCAGCTGTACTATGAAGTTTGCGCTTTTCCGACGAGGTTGCTTTGTTGGGGGGTCGCAATGTAGCTGTAAGAGGTCAAAGGTGTTAGTAAGGTGCCACTTCCCAAACACGTGTCGCGGGATGGAGGCGACTCACTCCCAGGGCAAATAAAGTTGGTATATTCGTAATAGACGAATCCAAGACGCGTCGATAGGCAATCTAAGCGCTAGGAGACGATCCCTCTTGCAATCAAATGCGATGCGCTGCCCCTTGGCCCTTTGGAGTTGTCGTCGCAGGCGGGCTGAGTCAGGTGGCGCTAAACCATATCGGGCTGCGCAGACCTCCCATTCACGATTCTAAAGTCACACCCTCCACACTCCCCTCGTTCACTCCACCATTACCCTTTGTGGCCCTCGGACAGCCCATCGCCTGCTTATAATACTACTCTTGTCTTCTTGACTTGTCATCCGACCATCATAATCATGGGTGTTCCCTTCGAGGCTTTGCTCCCTTACGGGATTGTCATCACCGTGCGTATCATTCGTCAGTCCTTCCGGAGCTAGAATTGACCACCACCACAGATGTTCGGTGTGACCGGTGCTGGTCTGTACGTTTCTAAGCGCTTCCTGAATGAAGGCAAGAAGCCTCGCTGGAACTCTGACCTCTGGGATCGGGTAAGTCAAGTCCTCAATGCGCGCATCGGCTGCGGTCGGAACTCACAGAATGCGTCGGCTAACTCTCTTACAGCAAAGTAAGTTATATAGCCGATTGAACGGATCGATACAACCAATACCTGGAGAATTGGCCGACGTTAACCAAGTATTTCGAACAGTGATGGAGCGGGACCTCCGCATTACCGGTACATTGAGAGGACAGTCCAGCAATCACATTGCGCCCAAGGGATTCGAGCTCAGCAACCCGTGGAAGGTATGGACAACCGAGTTCTTTTCAAATATTGGCTTCGATCGCATACTGATATATCTCCACAGATCGAGAAGCGGATTTACTAGATTCCCAAAAATTGCAACGTCTTTTCCTTGTTATGCCTCCGCGCTTTTGTTTCTCGATCATACATATCCACCGCAGTTTTTCTAGAAAACGATGCTGTACCATACAATTGAAGCCCATTTCTTTCACCCTTCGATAATATCCGTGGTCTATCTGATCTCCGAAGTCAAGCCCTGGATCCCTTGGATTTCGCTCTGGCGCAGAGACATACCAAAGTACTTGGCAAGCGCTTTGATTCGGTCTTTTTCATTGTGGAGGATCTGCAGGATCTCTGTCTTCCCGTGGACTCGTTTTTTAACTTCCTTACCAGACATGACGTATTGCCCAATAATCTGGTCCTCGTTTTGGTCCATAATCATCCGCATACAAACGAAGACCTGGCCAAACCAGCTAGTTCGATTCTGACTGACGGAGAAATTTATCATCGCGAAATCTTGGGGTAGGAACTCCACGTCTGAAAAGCAGATGTAGGACACCCAAACGCTGGTGGAATTGTATCTTGTCTGGTAGATCCAAACCTTCTGCTCTTTATCAATGAATTCAACAAGGCTGTCTCTGATGAGACGCATTTCTGAAGTCCCGATATGCGTAGCTGTTGCTCCTTCTCGTAGAGGTAGAGGTGCAGTGGCACAGTTGTTCCCGAGTCCAACATCCACCTAGAAAGATCAGCCCTGATGACTCGTGCAAGAAGATGCTACCGAAGCTCCAGGCCTGCTCACCATATATTTCTCTCCGTTGATGACCACAATCAAGATCATATGACCACTGAAGAGTAACGTTAGCGGGGTGATACAGACCCAGAGGCAAGAACTGCATACATTGAGTTAAATCGTCCATCATCCACCCCCGTCGAAGCAGCACAGCTCACTCTTCCCCCAGTAGCGTATACATGGAATCCTAAGGACCGCAAGACAATAAAGAGCACTCCCGTATTCTCCATACAATACCCATCAAGCCTGCGCTCAACGATCTTCTCAAACAGAGTCTCCGGGTGCAAAGAAATGGTACGGGACTGCGAATAGTGCAGTCCAGAATTGCCCCACGGAATGGCACAAAGATGCCGCCTCTGCAGATCAGATAACGTAGCGAGGCCGTCTGTTTTAATCTTCTCGCGCACTTCTTCCAAGACTGCGTTGGGGTAGTCTATACGCTTTAAATATGCTTCGAGTTGGGCGTCGGTATATGTTGGTGGGGATTCCATAGTGGCGGGGTATTTGATCCCCATGGAGGCGGGGTATTTGATCAACTTGGTCGATTGAACTGCTCTAGAGTGGGGTTGAAGGAGGTGGGCTAAATAAGTAAAGATGTAGCAATCCCAAATTTAGGTGTGCCCAGGTGGGATTGAGAGTAAAGAAGGATGTACTAATTGACTAGTTACCGAATAACGTAACGTATTTCACAAGCGAACCGGCCACGCAAGCGACCCAGCCACCATAAAACACATAAGTAAATGCGATGAATCACTATTCTAACAATCATAGCTTCTCCTGGATTCCCCTTGTAGATGGAATTTCTTTCTACTATCCATAGTATATCCCCGGGCTTTAATTAATTTCTACAGGTGGTTGAGTAAAGGACATTAGGTATATTTGGAGCTTGAATGGCTTAATTATAGTGCATCTTATGGTAACCTTATAAATTAAAGTACATGAAACTGCCAATTTAAGGTATGGTATTTCTGAAGGAATAGGATCGAATATTTGATATAGTTATATGGGCTGTTGCTGAGATACAAAATCACATTTTTGGGTGGCTTGTGAATTACACGTTGATGTTGAGGAATTAGTCATGGATGATCAATTGCACGCTAAGGAAACTAACCAATCCGTAGTTACAGTTTATTCCGACTCCATTACATTCACATTTTTTATACGATTTAATTGATACGTATCAAGGTTACATAATAAACGTGAATAATGATCTCAGTCCACAAGGTTCTTTCTCAAGCCGATCATGGAAGCCTCCGAAATCCTTCCCCAGCTTCCCCACACCCGAAATCACATCCCAAACACCATTACCGCGAACTTGACTCCTAGATGAGTGATGAAAATATTTTACCACTTTCAAGCGATTTCATGAGCTAATAAGGATCAACCCTGCAGATGCAATCATACTCCCTAAGCCGGAGGACTGAGCCCGCTGGGGACAGAAGTCTATATGATCTCAGAGTTTCCAAAGTCACAAGTAGCAATATAGGGATGAAACTATACTTCGATCCTGAAAAGCTACGACAAGAGAGAAGACTCATTTTCACAGCAGACACGTGGACTGTCCGCCTTCCTGCAGTTGCAGCTCATGGTCCAGAAGTCTAGATACATGATTGTTGTGATACAGGCTTTTAGTCAACTCTAAAAAGCAATCATAACCCTTGGAAGAGCCATGTTTGGCTTGAGGTTGGCAACAAATGAAACGCGCAGTAGATAGCGAAGTCGATATAAATAGAAACATAGTTTCTGTTCGTTCCACAGAGAGCTTACTTATCCTAGTTGGCACAGCGTTCTGTATCAACGTGACCTACATATGAGTCGCGCAGTCTAATCATATAGTAAGTGTGATGAATTGCAGCTTCTTGTCACAAAAACAGTGGTATGTAGGGACATCTCTTCACAACTTAATGATTTATATATGATGTCTAGCTACTTTAATATCACCGCGATTCAGTGGCGTTAAGGAAGTTTGAAACACTGGATAGACCGTCTTCCCTACCGCTCGCTACCTTTAGCTAGCGGGTCCTACCATAACGAATGTAAGGTCTTTTCCTGGCAGAAAATGTGGCAGAAAAGTATATTAAGAGAATGTTCCAAACTTTCTCAACGCAAGTGTACATGACGATGCTAATAGGTTATAGTAAAACCATGACAATTACTATTCTACCCAAATTACCAGGGTAGATTAGCTAATTTCAGGATTTCTGGGAATCAATTCGGGAGAATTTGAAGCTATAACTGATTTCGAGAACAAGTGTATAAGTCAGCATATGACCGATTCTCCTGATATTGGACAATGGGTTCCAGACCTTCTCAGTCCCACTACCACGTCAATATCCCAAAGATTATTTATTCACTTCGATCTGGAATATAAAATATCATTGGTCTCTACTCACCGTGCCGTCCGAGCCGGTCTGCAGATCCTTTAACCATTTAGGCCACGGTTACGTTTAAAAGCGGGGGATGATTTCTTTATGCAAGGTAACCCACCAAAATGTCGCAAAGCAAAGCCGTGGAACAATAATTACTCAAACTTCATTCGTCCCCTTGGAAGCATGTCATTATACAAGCTGTGCTGAGAAATTGTGCAAGTAGATATGAGCATTACGGAAGTCAAATGAAACCCATGCCGAGCTGCTGTTTATACTTTTTGTCATGTGCGACAAGCGCAGGAATAAATATAAATTGCATGTCCCGTCCTAAATTATTCATTTATTTCCCCTAAGCTATTCATTATGGCATCATCAATGGGTAAAGCTGGAACCATGGAGATGAATCCCGCCATTCTTATCTTTGCTGGTGGTGTAAGTTCAATATCCTTTCCTGCCCATCTGGATACTCTCCAAACAGATTGATTAATATATCCAGATACTGGCCTACGCACTATGGAACATGGTCTACAACCTATTCATCAGCCCCCTTTCAAGATTCCCAGGCCCAAAATTGGCAGCATGCACATACATCCCAACCATCTACTGGACGTCAACAGGGCAAAATCACATGAAGATGAAGGAGCTCCACGATAAATACGGGGATGTGGTGCGAGTCGGACCGAACGCCCTTGTGTACCGCAGCCCACAAGCCTGGAAAGATATTTATGGCCACCGAAAGCCAGGAGCGGGGTCATTCCTTAAGGATCCTAAATTCTACGTGCGGGGTCCGACAGGACCTAACATCCTCAACGCTAACGATGCAGATCACTCGAGAGAAAGAAGACTGCTATCACACGCCTTCTCTGAAAAGGCACTCCGCGAACAAGAGACTCTCATCCAGTCCTATGTTGATCTCTTAGTGGACCGGTTAAATAGAGAAATCGAAGCCGCGCGCGGCGCGATCGATATGTGTCGTTGGTACAACTATACCACGTTCGATATAATCGGAGACCTTGCATTCGGGGAACCGTTTGACTGCCTGCAAGAGAGCAAGTATCACCCGTGGGTGAAAATGGTTTTCTCCAGCGTAAAAGGTGGAGCGTTGCTGCGCCCTCTTCAAATTTATCCGTTCATCGCGCCGATTGTGAAAATGCTGCTTCCCAAGCGGATCATGAAAATGAGAGAGGAACACTTCGCTATGAGTGCGGAAAAGGTTCATCGTCGACTGGAGAGTAAGACCGAGAGACCGGATTTCATGACACATATTCTACGACACACTGATGATCGTGCGATGACTGGAAAGGAGATGGAAGCAAACGCGGCTCTGTTGATTCTTGCTGGAAGTGAGACTACTGCTACCTTGCTCTCGGGATTCAGCTACTACCTTGTCCAGAACCCGGCGACGTATAAAAGACTCGTGGAGGAGATTCGAGGCACCTTCAAATCTTATGATGACATTGATTTCACGAGTGTGAGTCAGTTGACATACATGAATGCTGCTCTTGAGGAGGCTCTGCGGGTCTATCCGCCCGTTCCGGGGGTGGTCCCGCGTGTCGTGCCAAAAGGAGGCTCGATCATTGATGGAGGATTCGTTCCAGAGGGGGTGAGTATCTCAACTATGCGAAGGCTGATATAGACTAATTCGACTAGGTGTCTGTCTCCGGAGCTCACTACTCGACCTACCATGCCGAGTCCAACTTTGCTGAACCAGATTCCTTTATCCCGGAGCGATGGCTGGCGGACCGAGAGAAGCGCTTCGATTCAGATGACAGATCCTCTCTTGCTGCATTCTCGCTTGGACCTCGAAATTGCATTGGAAAAAAGTAAGTGCCAAACATCTCCGATCTATGGCATGTTGCTAATCTATGCTGAACAGTCTCGCCTATGCCGAAATGCGGGTTATTGTGGCCAAGGTTTTCTGGAGCTTTGACATGACACTTGATGAAAGTTCGGAGGGATGGGATATCCAGAAATCGTTCAATATTTGGGAGAAAACGCCACTGATGATGCACTTGACAAAAGTACAGCATTAGCTGTTTCTATGGAGGGAAATTGCACTTCAACGGTTTCTGATTGGCTGAGGGTTCACTATGTAGCTACCCGTGGGTGGCAGAGGGCGGACCTCCTGTGCCACCTGCCGGGATAAGAAGCCAGTTGAGCAGTTGGGCTGGGCTCCAGCGCAGTTGGATTGGCTTTATGTGTAACTGAATCTTGTTTGCTTCATGATTCGATGCTGGAAGTCATTAAGTTGCATTGCTTTCTATTCTTCAATACCCATATCAAAACAGGAATTTTTCTTTAACCTCTTGAAAGCGAGGGAAATGAACGAACAAGCCGAGTGATCGTTGTGCCATCATCCAGTGTCTCCACAGCCTCTTCCAATTTATAACCTCCCCTCCGAGGCAAAATCACCGTCCAGACATACCAATAAAGGATAGCAAAGATGATTCTGCGGATATCAGTATGGTGAGCAGAATATAGGGAGGAATACTAACATGGCAATGCCAACAATAGCGTATGTCGCATAGAAGAAGTGGACATCTCCTTGCCTGCCTGGAGGTGGAATGAAAGGTGCCACTAGTAGTGTGATACAAACCACAACTCGTAGCCAAACAGCTGGAAGCCATGCCTTGAACGGTCGCGGGATATTTGGCTCTTTGTACCGAAGTATCAATAGCCCAGCGGTAACCGCGAGGGCCATAATGTTACCGGGGTATCCTTCCACATCAAGGATAAAGTTGTAGACATCTTGTTGCGGTGGCAGGGCAATAACTAGTAGAGATGGCACATAGTGCACGATAAGGCCACCGAGCGGAGAGCCGAAGGGACGCGAAGACGATAGCAGCCTTTGCCACGGTAAGAAACCTTGCCTGGCAATTTCTTGGTTGACTCGCGCCTGTGTTCCCGTTCAGAGATGTGCGGATCACGGTATGGATATGACTTACCAAAGCAAATGTTACTACCATAACGTTGCCCGCGGCTGAAATGGCGATGGCGAGTGGAAAAAGTGTGCTTCCGATGTTACCAAATAGCCGCTCAAACAATAATGCACCAACCAGCTCTCCACCGTTCTTGATTTCGTCCAATGGAACCACCAGAAGATAAGATAGGTTGGCCAACAAATAGAGACCACCAGCTGTAAGCAAAGCTGAAGGGCACACCGTTTTGAGCGTTTTAACAGGGTCTTGCACCTCATTAAGCACATTATTGATGTTGCTTAGTCCGGAATAAGAGTAAATGACCTTGAAAAGCGCCGTCGACAACAAATTCCAGCTCCAATTAGATCCCTCCCACAATGTATCCCATGAGGCGCCACTGAATCGCCTAGCCCCGGGCGAACTGTTGATATCGCCGCCGAAGAATTGCAGGAGCAGCACCCAAATCCCCGTTAGAGACATGACGCCGATCAAGAAAATCTTAACCCACCCAAGCGCATTCTGGATGATAATACCAGTTCTGAAAAAGAAGCCATGAACTATTGTAATGGCAGTCAAAAGACCAATCGCTAAAGCCTTGTATTGAAGATCGGTCGGCTCGACACTTAACGCAAATAACGTATACTTGGCGAAAATAATGCAGTTACTCGCCGTAAAGCCCAAGACTACTGCATGTACCGCGACCACAGTTGACGCGAGAAATTTCGGTCGGCGATAAGCATACTCCAGGTATACTTTATCCCCTCCTGATCGGGGCAACATACAGCCATATTCCATCGACACTGACAAGCCACATGCTGATAGAATCGTGCCAACGAGCCACACTAGAAGTGTCAAGCCTACACTACCAGCGGATTTCACGATCGATCCAGGAGTGGCGAAGATACCGCTCCCAATCACTCGTGAAACCACTAGGATGTAGGCGCTGGTCCAGCTGATATTCTTCCCATAGGTCGTACCTGGAAGACTGTCTGGGAAAACGGGTATATCCGAGGAGATAAGTAGGCCATTTTGGTCGGGTTCTAGTAATGGTTGCCTTTCACTATTTGACATGATGAAGTCGCGTGTGCGCGTTGCTCGTAGTTTTGGTATGGCATTTGTCTTGAACGCGATTTATCCTCGAGATCTGTAAAGAATGTGGGACTCGGTGGGAAAATGGTAGGTTTTAAAGTCATCGAAGAAGCTATAACGCTGCTTGGAAATCACCGGATCTTTTGTCTGGCACGCCATTCTAAGTGGGTGTTGTGTGTTTGCCCTTGCGTGACGAGCTGACCACATTGGAAATGCCACTGCGCACGACGATAACAAATGACGTGGATCGAGCCAATCATGACGCGTAGATATGTTGCATTTCTAATGCGAGATGTGATATATGTTGGTTGATTGGCGATGTTTATGATGGCCTCAATCAGCAAATCACTTCATTCGATCGCATCAGTGAATTTGAATCCGAGTAGGCCTTGCTCAAAGCTGCAAGCGTAGCGGCAAATACTGTCGTTTGTGTCTTAGCCGGCCAAGAAGAAAAAATGCAGCTGCGTCATATATAGCTGGAAAAAAAGACAAGAATGGAGCGGAGTCTAAGTTTATATGCCGGCAATGAGAAAGAAAAAGTGAGAGAGATTATAATAACATGATAGAAGGAAAGGAGAGAAGAGAAGCGAAGCCTCTCATACAGTGGAAGCCATCAGAGGGTCAGGTGACCTTCAAATCGTTTTCTACAGTACATGAAGGTCATGTGATACAATCATTTTGGGAACATCAATCTTCAGAATTGGGTCATAAATCTCAGAAAATTAAGCAAAAAACAGCCATATAGAAGTGACGTTAGACCACTAGAAGGTCGCGTTCGCTTCTCTGCAGTTGTCCGAGATTCGCTGAGGTCTATAGTGAATCCGTTTTGGGGACCGTGAGACTGTGACTCGCGTGAGGGCGCGTTCGATCCTAGACCCAGCGCAAAACAACCCAATTGGCTTGGGATTCAACTATACAGTACCGACAGTAAATTGATGGTGCCGACAGCCAACGACGCATGCCATCGATTCGGGACCACGCTGCCGGTCGTGTCTTGGTATTTGAAGGACCGGATATTCATTGACCTTGAAGATTGTCAAGGTTGCCACCGAAAATCTTGTCGGGCATATAAGTCTTCATCATTCATCTAGTCACCAAGACGTCCGCCCTATCTTATCTCCCATGTTCCATTCGCAATCGCGTATAAGTCACTGAATTCCATACAGGAAGGAGAAGGGATAAACATGATTACTCTGAATTTCTGTCATGAACAACTCGCAATTACTATTGGCGTTGCGAAGACGGCCAGGATCGCGCTCTCGGTGGCATTTGTCTATGTCCATAAGCGGGAAGCCTTCGAAGTCCTGTGCTTCCATAATCATAAGTCCTCAAACTGATCGTCGTACGCGATAACAATATTCGTGTTATAATATGCTGGCTGTGAGGATATCACCCTCAACGCAGCCTCGCCGCTGAGTAGCAGTCATTTTAATTGCCAACGAGTCTCTAATCAGCTTGGAATTTGCTTCCTCATTCGCACATTTCGTGGCACTGCCTCATCACCTTCCTGGTTTTTTGGGTAAAATCTAAATTAACATCAGAGCTCCATTTTGCGCAATTGAAAATGCCTGCGCAATCTTTGTTCCGTAAGAGGGCTACACGTAGTGTGGGCATTCGGATCACTATTTAAGAGAAGCTCGCCTTTGCCTGTTCACGTGTCCTCTGGCTGAACAGTGCACTTTTGTGGGGGCGAAACAAGCCCCTCACCAGCCCCCGGTTATTTACCACCTACTGGCGCGTGAACAGTCATTGCTTTCCTCTTCTAATATATAGCAAACTCCTACGTACTCCTGCGTGAGCTTGACATCCTTCCACATCATCCCGATAAACGAGCAAAAATGCCTTTTCCATTTGACACTGAGTATACGAAAGTTTTCTAGCAACTTATTCCTGTCCTATCGAAACGAGCAAGCTCGTCTTAGAAGAAATCCCGTCAAGCAGAAATGCACGGGAAAAGGGATTCGCTGGCCTCTATGGAAAGTTGCCAGATTCCCCTGATGTGAAGCAGACAGTATATCATATCCAAGCCAAAAATGGCCACCGAATTCCAATCCGCAAGTTTTGCAAAATTGGCACCCTCTCCCAGCCGGAGCCGGCCATTATGAATTAGCACGGCGGCGGTATGATACTAGGATTAGCCGAGGTACAAGCAAAACCACTGGCGGCGGTGGTGAGCGAAACAGGAATCCTCATCTTCAGCGTCAATTACCGGCTAGCCCCTGAGTATAGTGGAACTACTCCTGTCGAAGACTGTTATTCTGCTCTTGTTTGGTTACATCAGAATGCCAGCGCGCACGAAGTTAACCCGGCAAGAATTGCAGTCTTTGGAGAAAGTGCAGGCGGTGGCCTAGCTGCTGGTGTCACGTTGATGGCTCGAGACAGGAATCTCCAGCCTCCTATTGCGAAGCAAATTCTCATCTATCCTATGCTGGACGATCGGATGGTGACTGCAAACGAGGCTGTGGAGCCATTTGCATTCTGGACAAGAGAGGAAAATGTCATCGCCGGGACTGCACTTCTGGGGAATAACTATATACATCAGTCCATGTTGTTCCCTAACCTAATTTAGTATAGCGTGGAGACGAACCATATCAGATGCTAATGCCTTACCCCTCTTTTGATAGCCACAGCAGGGTTTTACTTCCACTTCCACGCACGGCCTGCATGAAATATAAAAGGGCGGCTTATTGCCAATACTGTCAGAGTCTGCCTACAGTCAGGTGACTAGCGCCTCAGATAGATTAGGGCTTCTCCCTCTTCTTCCTTTCTTCTCTCCTCCATACCATTACACAATACACATATTGTTCTATCTGTTCGTTCTTTCTTATAGCAGCAAGCTATTGCAGCTTGTGCTTCTCCTTCTTTTCTCCTCTGATCCTCGACCAGCGTACGACGCTGACAAATACCTTTTCCTTCCTCATCGCTACACGCCATCACGATGCCATTCCCCATTAACCTATTTATCTGCCAAGGCTGCTTCATCATCATGGGGGACCTTTTCCAGGCGCCCTCGGAGCCGTATCCTGATGCCGACAAAGTCCTCGTGTGCTCGTGCTGCAGGCATCCTGCCCAGAAAGGCAAATTTGTGAGTCGGGCCACAAATAGTCCGCCCTCCATGATTGACGACCCCTAGGTCCATGCCCGTTTTAAGGGTATTCTCGCGCGAGAGTACATCAACACGCGTGCCATATTTTCCAGGTTTTTCAAAGAGTCACCAAGGTGGCGCGGGACGATAGTAGACCAATTCCCGACCATCGAGAAGCAGCTGTTTGAATACTTTAAGCTACATGCCATCAACGAATGGGACACATTAGAGAAGGACACATACGGCACCAACCTTCACGGCTATGGATATCTTTTACGATTAAACCGAGACGTCCGAAATACAGCCCTCGCATACGTAGCGGATCGTTGGCGTGAGACTACACCCGAGTCCAACACCCAGCCGCCAATCCCGGAAAGGTCATCCTCTAGCTAAACCATCTACAAGGCCAAGGCAACCTATTCTCTACGAAAAGCCTCTCTCTCAGCCACACCATATGCATCACACGAACCCTTTCAGTCATGATATCCACATACTGGCTGAATGGTACCTACCAACAGTCAGCACCATGCATTCTATAATAAGAATCTAACAATGCCGGTACATCCGACGCCTGCGTCTCGCCCTATGCAGCCCCCACGCGGGCGAGCAGTTTGGCAGGCTTACCGCCTGCCTACATTGATGTTGGAGAACTAGACATCTTCCGGAATGAAAGCATTACATATGCGACCAGGTTGTTAGGAGAGAATATCTCTACCGAGCTACATGTATATCCCGGTCTGCCACATGGGTTCGACGTGGTCGCACCGTTCATATCCGCAACTGTCAGAGCGCAGGGTAATAGATGCAAAGCGATGCTTGGATTCTGAACAGGAGTGAGCGACTACTTCCAAGGGAACAGGCAGTGCATGAATCCTTGCTGTTGGCACCTTAGACAATGAGATACTTGTAATAATTGGCCTCAGGCCATCCATTCATACATAATCCTTCCTGCTGTAGCTTCGACTTTTCCCCTTCCATGCCTATGTCTCCATGAAATTCTCTGCTTCCATGATCTTAGGTCTTGGCACGATTCAATCAAGTAAATGTACAATTACGAGATCATAGAAATATTAGTGCGGTCTCTGCCCTGACTTTCAAATTACCTTTGTAGATCTATAGATAGCGTACCGTGGCCGAGAACGGCCCAAAGTCTAATTTCGATTTTTTGGTTTCGGTCCGAATTCTTGAGCCGGCAGAAAGGTTAAATTACCGGAATTACCCACAAAGAGAGAGGAATCAAGCAAAATCGACCAGCTCACCTGTTTGCTCATGCGAAATACATTCATGACCCACCTTTGCTTCGGTCAAAGATCGGTCGACAGTCGGTGACTCCACCTGGTTACAATCGCTAACCCGGTCAAAACGGAAAATTTTCATTGTTAATATCAAACTAACGCGCCAGGACGTTGGAACATGCCTAAACATTTTCACTGATTTTAACTACGGATCTTCGAGAAACCTAAACATCCATTGGTGGCACTAGCTGAGAAAATAAGCTCAAACTTTAGGAGAATCTCCTTCAGGGAAATCGGTGTTCATTATCGCCCTTTTCCATCCAAAGCGAACTCGCCTAAGGCATAGATCTAACAGACAATCCTAAGGAGTTCCAGCTATCTAGAGAATTTCTCAATAGTATTCTCTCGTCATTAAAAAGCAGAAAGACAGAATGTGATGCCCAAGTGTGGATTTCCGGCCCTACCGTCGTAATCGGTAGCCTCCGAGCCTCGAACCATGGTAAATAATGGCTTGCCGAGTAAAAGCCTGCTGATTGGCTCCTTTTATACAATTTGGGTCTATATAGAGATCCATTTAAAATTGGGAATACTCCAATTAAGCGAAAATATCCAGATCTAAATATCCACTCCTTATCGGGCCGAAATTCCTGAATCATGGCGAAAAAACGTGTCAGTGGAGTCAGAGATGAAAAATTTAACCTCCGACGTCTATTCGATTGACAACATAGATACAACCTCGGGACAGTCAAATGTCAGAGGTCGACATGGATGTAGAGGAATGCTTTGTCGAACGAACAGTATCGGCGTACGACAACCCCGGAATCCCATATGAGGTGGCATCCACCATCCCTGATAAAAGACGATCAAAATGGAGAGAGATTATCATTGGCTTCAGCCCCTCGTATGTTCAAACACTCCTCTGTAAGCTTCGACAGGTCTTGATCATTCTGACCATTGTACAGGTGGTTTACAGCCTGCATGGGGACAGGAATCGTCTCTGTTCTCTTTTGGTTTATCCCCTTTAAAGCTAGATGGCTCTATTATCTATCTATCATCCTCTTTATCATTGATGCGGTCCTTTTTTGTATCATTTCTTCTATCACTATATTGCGCTATACCCTTGAGCCAACGCTTTGGCGGGCTACCTTGACAGATCCTACGACTGCCCCGTTCCTGGGTACCATCCCTATCGCTTTTGTCATACTCATTGAACTTTGGGTGTTCATATGTGTCCCTCTTTGGGGTGAATGGGCGAGTACTCTTGCTTTGGTGTGCTGGATACTCGATGCCATTGTCGCGGTGATTATAACAACTTCGCTCTCATTTCTGCTGTATGCTGTCCGTCACCTCAATTAAGTGATATTCACTGATCCCCAGATTAGGATGTCAAAGTCCCAGTTGGACTCATTGAAGATGATCACGGCTGTCCAGCTGCTTCCCATAGCATCTACCGTAATCGCTTCTGGCGTTGGAGCCGAAGTCGCAGGGGTACTTCCATCACATGGAAGAGCCCAGGCTACACTGGTAGCAAGCTTTGTACTATGGGGAATGGCAATGCCGCTGTCCGGAATCATTCTCATCATTTATTACCAGAGACTAGCTGTTCATAAACTGCCATCTCGTGAAGTTATTGTCAGCTGTTTTCTACCACTCAGCCCGCTGGGCTTTGGCTCCTACAGGTACGTATAACACTGTCCTGGAGACTAGACCCAGCTCTAACCAAAACATCATAGTATCATGTATCTGGGAACAGTATCGCGGTCTTTACTGGCTGATTCTGAACCAGCCATGGCTATTGCTGGGGAAGGTGCCTACATGTTCTGTATGCTTCTCGGATTGATTATTTGGAGCTTTGGCCTGACGTGGTTTGTTTTCGCACTTGCTTCCATTTACCATAGCTGGCCCTTTCCGTTTAATATGGGGTGGTGGGGATTTACATTTCCGTTGGGAGTTTTTGCTGCAAGCACGATTGAGCTAGGGCTTGGACTGCCTTCATTGTTTTTTCGTGTTTTGGGAACGGTAAGACGAAACATTTCTACCGGAAGCTTGAAAGTTGGCTCATTCATGATTCACTAGGTCTTATCTGTCATCGTCATCGTCCTGTGGATTATTGTTTCGCTGGGGACTTTGAGAGGACTTTGGAAACGATCATTACTTGTAGCTCCTGTTATTCCCGTTATTCCTCTTGAGGAGTCTATTCCGCCAGAGAGATTTTCTTCTGACTGTTGCTGAAAGTATGAACTTTATTTGGCTGGCAATGATAACCTCCGAAGTCCAGATCAAAAGAGCAGAGCCGAGAGAGGTTTTGTCCCTATACCGAGTCAGTGTATCTGGCTAACAATATCTAATTACAATATCAATTAATTAAGACATATCAGATCTACCAAGATATCTCAAAGAAACTCCGCGTGTCACCGTTTTGCGGACCCGGTGGATCCCATCGCATTGACGGGCGCATTCAAATATTAACATGGATCATTTCCAGTCCGTCAGAGATCCCATCATCAATCAAGCCAAGGTTGGTCCAAAGGCTCTTCCATAGATCCGAATGATGATGAGAACATAAGTAAAGTTAGTATTCCTATAAGGCTTCCTATCACTGAGAGAGGGCTGTCGTCACAGGTTGACTTCGAGGCCATGGTAACAGGCTAATAGCTAGTGAGTATTGAGGGACTCAAAGCAGGTATTTTAACGATGACCATAAGAGTGCCAAAGGCTATAAGCGTCTGGTTGGCTTGGGAATGGTGTATGGAAAGGAGCGTTATTTTGATGATCTGGGCAATGAAGATAAAGATCTTCCGGGATGTCTGCCCTATCGAGAAGAAGACGGGAAGAAGGAAGACGAAAAATATTTTGAAAAGAGGAAGGCTCACTTTCTAGCTGCTGGCCGGGGGTTTAGAGTAACCTGCTAGCGAATGCCCAATCATAAAGTTCAGATAAAGCAGTTTGGATGCATCTAATTGTGGTTCTTCCCACGCGGCGCCACACGGATTTCCCCGAACCACGCATCTAGGCCCCACCTAGATTCTTCAGAGTGTTCTATACTCTTTCTACTAAAAGCTCCAGTGATACGGTAAAAGATTTATTCTACTAAGCTTCTAGCTCAGCATTAGTCTCCTATGTTCTCAGCTCAACCGACACCAGAATAAAGGGGAGCGCGCGCGTCTCCAACTCAGTCCATAAAAGTGGCTAAGATTCCCGACGGCCTTGGTGAAGGGAAAATCGTCGATTTCTAGCGACGCGACCAGAACAAATAATGGCAACCATTTGCGATGAAGCTCAGCTGAGCCAGGTCGCGCCGTTGCTAATCTTTGAACATAAATTATTCGCAGTTTCCTCGCAGGAAAAACAGTGTTTTCTTCTCTTCTACCTCCCGAACGTCTAACACTATCCATACACAGTCCCAATACTCCAAAAATAATGGGCGACAGCCTTTTACAAGATGGGAATACTCCCACCCCCAAAATTCCCGGGCTAGCTCGCAAACGCATCATCATCTGCTGCGACGGAAGTGGACAATCAGCCGTCTCAGGCGAAGAAAGCATCCCATCCAACGTGACCCGTCTGTGCCGCGCAATCGACCCTGTCGGCATCGACGAGCACTGGCAACAAGTTGTCTGGTATGACTCCGGTATTGGAACCAACTCAGCCGGCAAAGTCCCAGCGGGAAAAGACCTCGAGGGAAACGTCATCGAAGCCTACAATTTCTGTGTGCTGAACTGGAGCCCCGGTGATCAGATCATGTGTTTCGGCTTTTCACGAGGTGCATACACTGCGCGCGCAATTGCAGGCTTGATCTCTGATCTAGGTATCTGCTCGAGAGCCGATCTGCAAAACTTCCCCGAGGTGTGGAAGCTTTACAAGAAGAGTCATCCGGCTATTACCGGCGATCGGTTTTATGGAAGTGATGCTTATTTCGATTATCATAATGGGAAGCCGGCTAATCCTCAGCCGTTGGAGCGGATGGAAGCTAATGACAGCATTGCTTGGGAATATCCCGGGCGTGGTCGGTGGGCTCCTGATGAGTCGAGACAGGTTGAAGTGGTTGGTGTTTTTGAAACTGTTGGTGCGCTTGGATTCCCCGAGCTGTTTGGGCATGAGGTGCCTCAGTGGCTTAGCCGAACTGACAAGCCGGAGTGGCATAATGTTGGACTTTCTCCAAGTAAGACTCCTGTTCTTGGCTCTGGGGCCATGCACCTAACTGAACCATAGACATCAACAACGCATTTCAAGCACTTGCTCTCGATGAGCACCGTGCCGCGTTTACACCGACTTTATTCTACATTCCGCCCGTCACGAAAGCCACAGATCAGGAGATCAAGGACCAAGAAAAGAAGGTGGATGACGCGAAGACCAAGTGGGGGACCATCCTGACTACTTACCGTCCTCCCCTTAGGGAGATACAGAGCACGATCAAGGAAAAGAATGAAGCCGAACGGGAGTTGCTGAAGCTGAAGGATAGCCTGAAAGAGCGTACCAAGCTGCTACAAGTCTGGTTCCCGGGTGTCCACATCAACGTCGGCGGTGGATCCGACCTGACTCTGAAAAACAAGGGAAACATGGAGGAGATGTCGAATATCGCCTTTTCCTGGATGCTAGACCAGATCAAAGAATTTGTCTCCCTCAACACCCAAACCCTGGAGGAGGATCAGAAGGCTCGCCACAAACGACTCGTTGACATAAATGATGCCCTGGATTGGTACGAGGCAAAAATCGAAAGACAGAAAAGAGAATCGTGGACGCAGTGGATTCTGCGAGGGAGCCAGTCTGTTGCTTCTTCGATCCTTCATCCCTTCTCACCAGGGGACGCGCCAGCCTACCCGTATCACCGCACTTATACCTGGGGTTTGGGTGATCTACCAGACAACTTTGGCCTCATGTACTATATCAATGGATCTCGGCCACGAACACCGGGTCGTTACGCCTTCGATAAGAATGGGACCAAGCTCGGCGAGACATTTGAGGAGATTCATCCTGTCGTCGGCTACCGGGTTCAAAAGACCAAGTATCGTCCCATTCAGTTGGCTGGACTTGACTACCAGCGCCGGGAGAAGAAAGGAGGTGGCTACGAGTACTGGTTCAAGTATCCTGGTTCATCTCAGTATGAGGTTCTCGCTGAGTGGAAGCTGTCGGACGATATCGAGTCATATGAGAGATCAGCGGTTACAGGTGAGGACGCACGTGATTATGTGGCGGCCCTGAGTGTTCAGTGAAGGTCGTGAAATGATCATATGGTCGTTTTGAGGGAGGATTCGAGTCGAAAGGACTTTTCAAGTAACTATGTTTGTACGTGTTAATTATATCGATACTTTCATTATTATCTTCGAGTTTATTGTATAACCAGTATCAGGAATAGGTTTTACTGTATAACATTTCAAGAATCATTCTAATCATTTGTCAGGGTATGCTCTATTGTGCTAGGACCTAGAACTAGAAAAACAGGAATAAATAGCGAGATAGTTGAAATCAAATAATGTTATTGTCCCTGAAGCCTAATGCTGTCAGGGTACATAATAATGTTTGTAGATGTCACCTTGCAGGCAGCGACAAATCCATGTCCGTTCATGTTCGTTATGTACATTCCCATTGTTACCCATATCCATAATCCAACAAATTGTGACGCTCAAATAGATAACCATGTCCATACCGTCGTCGAAATCAGAAATCAAATAACAGCTCATAGTGCGTGCGAAAGAAAAAGAAAAGCATCGATAAATCATGAGTAACGGGTCTCGTCGCCATCACTGTCACTCAAACTATCACGGCGACGGCTTCGTCGGCCATCACAAGGATCATCGCGGCGGTAGCCCTTGCTCAAACCAGCAATCGGGTGGTGATAACTCTTAGTACCCGAGTCCTCAGTATCAACATTGGAATACTGGTACTCAGAGCGCGTGCCAGAAGACGAGAAATCCAGCGGCTCGGTGAAGTGACCAGGCATCTTGCGAGTCTCCTTCTTACGCGGACTGCTAGTTCGAGACGAAGGAGCAGAAGGAACCGAAGAAGCGGCCGCACTACGTCGATCACGACGACGGTTCTCCCGACGAGCCTCGCGCTCGCGGTCCTGGTCCCGGCGGCTGGGGTCACGCAACTGATGTTCCTCAGTGGTTTGGCTAAGCACATCTTCACTGCCAGCAGTGAAGGAGAAACCAGATGCATTGCGCTTCTGTTTCGTCTTAGACCGACGAGGCTTTTCGTAAGCGTAGTCGCGGACTTCGCTCATCTCGCTGCGGTTGTAGTGTGTAGGCGGTGCGGAGGAATCATAATCACTACCGTGGTAGGTGCCGTCTGCCTCGCGGTTCATGCCACCGATCCGCGCAGGCTTCTCCTCACGGTATGCGCGGACATCTGCGTCTCCTTCGCCCTCCCACTGGTCATCGCGGTTACGGCGAAGTATCTTCTCCTTGAAGTTGCGTTTGCGTTTCGGCTTGTCTTCTGTCATGATTGTCGAGGCGGCTTGCGTGTATGTTCCGTCCGTGTAGGTGTAACCGTCGTCGCTGTATCCTTTGCCCACGACGCTGCCACCACCGAGTTTTGTACTCTTCGTTGCGTTACTGAGGGTGCGACCGTCTGGGCCTTTACGGCGCAGTACGGTAGACTTGTAGTCATCCCAGTCACCTTTACGCCAGTGGAAGCCACCGTTCTTGGCCCAGAAGAAGAACCAAATGCTGCCTAGCACAAAGGCTGCGCCGATAAGGGCGAACAGAGCTAGAAGGCCCTGCATTTTGATGCTGTGGGGGTCGATCGTGCCTTGGCCATACTTGACGTTGGAAGTGGCGGTAGAGGTAGAATCGGATCGAGCAACGAGGTTGTTGAGGCTGACGGAGGGTGATCTATCGGCAATGTTGACTTCGTTGAATGTACGAGCCTCCAAGGAGAACTTGGTGTCTTCGTTGTCGCGGGCTTCGAGTGAGACTCCGGGAATGCCTTCGATGTCCCGCAGCTCCATTGACACGCCTGGCATGCCGGGGTCTTCAACTGGAACTGGAGCCATGGCAAAATCGAGTGGTCGAGAGCACTCCGCTCAAGACAAGACTCTATGGAATGTTAGATCTGACACATTGACACATTCTTGGGCGTAAGAGCAGAACGCACCTTAAAGAATTAACCAGGCCAAAACCAGCGGATCGTAGTTGAATGGATGTAGACGAAGAATGCGGAAGTGGAATTCAGTCAACCTAGTAGGTGTCAGTAGGATATGAAAATGACAAAAGGGAAATTGCAAGGCAGAAATATCCAGCTGCGCTCTGGTGGCGAGTCTGGAATTGAGGAGGTTGGAGGAGGCTGGGGTTGTGTTTACTCTCTGGTTGGCCCGACAACGCCCTGACATCACAACTCAGGCAGGACACTGTAACATGTGACCACTTTCTGATGTCTGGAATGTCATCAATATAAGCAGATTAGAGAGGGTAGTATCTTTTGATTCTTTTGAAATTTCGCTGTACTTTATCTCTCTGACCAGCGTCCACGCCGCTGAATTCCAATAAGTGGGGATGGCTTGGGAGCGATGGTGACCCACACGGGCCGTACTAAAAAATGAATACGGAGTTTGGCTTTTAATTCTCACCACGTCAGATGTTTCCTCTATGCATCTTCGACCTTAGTAGATCCAGACAAGTCTCTCAATCATTCAGATCCAGACTTAGATGTGCTTTTTCTATAATTTAAATAAGGAATAATATTTTTCTTACGAGTCTGTACAGCCTCATCTAAACAGAACGCCTCGATCGTCTCCACACCAGCCTGCTGAAGAACGGGGACTCCACCACCGCGTGTTTAGGCTGTATTCCTGTACGCGGATTGGGTCTACGCTTATTGTTGCGCATTTCACTCCGACGGAGTACTTTTTTATTGCTTGGCCTGCATCGAGAACGACTTGGTTTTCTGTTAGATCTCGGTTTGGAAGGCCTAGGTCGTAGTATTTTAGGTCGATGTCGAGGAATGGGGCTATGAAGCGGTCTTTGATGCCTTTCCATATTACGCGGGTCAGTTCATCGCCGTCGAGTTCGACGAGGGGGTTGAGGACTTTGATTTTTGGTAACGACATGCTTGCTTCTATTAGGTGTTAGGGTAAGGTTGGGAACTATTCCCTTTATGTGTTTGAGATTGTGGACTTTACGCAGATCGAAGAGCCGTTAGAGACGGAGCTCTTTCGACCGACGGGAGTTGATACATATGGAGTGTCATCGTCCGTTACCCCGCAGAATTATATTTACGTCCACTTCATTGTGATCGAGTTTGGGATTTTCTATGGCGCGTTTGTGTTGCACCAGCTTCTTTCACTAGAATATGCATTTTTGCTGCATTCTGCAACCTGGATAAATATACACATCAACCGGTCAAAGGTTCCTATATTGCAAACAGCTGCAGTTACCCTTATTATTTAATATAGGTCTCGTGATTCTCTATGGATGTTATTTCTCTAAAAATATGGCGGAAAATACTGAAAGGTCTGAGCGTATGGGCTAAGAGCCCCGATCTGACCGCGACCCCACAACGAATCCTCATCAAACCCTAGGGTATATGTTCTAGACCAGCCCAGCCCGGGGCGCTGCCTTCATCTCTTAAGGCCGCAAGGAATGGGTTTAAATTAGCATACAGATGCAGGCACGGTATGCCGTGGAACATCATGTCCATACCCGCAGCCCAGTCCTAAAGACAGGCCTGCATCCGGCATTCGGTATCATTCAGCATGCCCCACTATAATACGAAGACTACTTGAATCAAAGGTAATAAAACCTAGTATGGCCAAACGAAATAGAAGATGACCTGATGTTGAGACATGACAAGTAAACAAGGTATGGGTATCATATCTCTCCTCCAACACAAGCTCACGCACAAAACCAGCAACCAGGAGAAAGAGACAAGGCCCACAAGGAAAAAAAAAAACTCATAAGACATGACATGATGAGATGTACATAAGACGCTAGCAAGAGAAATAAGGGCTCATCATGACCAAAAACCAAAACCAAAACCAAAACCAGAACCAAGGGCAAAAGACATCGAACTTGTCATCGCAGGTCATCAGAATCGTACAATCATATCACACCGTAACGGGGGAGTTCAGTCAGCAAGAAAAAGAAGAACAACACTTTTCCGTAAGAAAAGAAGAACTTTTTCTTTCTTTCGCCCGACCCACTCTTCCAAAAACGCAAGAGATAGCAATTGCAAACATATTAAAAAACCAGAGAGTCCTCCCAGTCCGAGGCTTGAAGGGCGGTTGTTAAAACCTGAAGCTTGAAAAGAAAAAAAGCCTCCGCCCTGCCAGCCCTGAACACATTGTTTGAACAACATGATTTTTTTGTGAAAATTCCAACAAGATCCACCCAGAAGAAATATAAAGAACCCAATATCCATATCCAAACTTTTGACAGACAGAAGAAGAAGATCCTGTCAGCGATCACTGCAGGCCAACCAAGAAACAAGAAAGAGAAATCAGAACTATCCACCCAACAATGAATAATATGCAAACGGGATTGAGAGCTGTACTAGTGGACAACGTGCTATGCAATGCAAAATCGAGACTTAGATCTGGTATCCGCGAGAGTAGCCAGACCGGCTAGGCCGGTGACCGCTAGACCGGTGAACAGATCTCTCCGATCGTCGATCGTCTCGGTCGCGAGCACGTCGTCCATCTTCCAGAACTCGGCGGCTAGAGCCGCCCGTATGCGTATTATCAGAGTAGGAGGACCCCTGAACGTATGCCTTGGGTCGACGGGTGGTGCCATCAGTAATGTTAAACTGCATAGCTCCTTGATCGCCCGTGCGGATGCTGATGGACTTGCCAGCGAGGCTTTCCTCGGCAAACGCAATGGTCATTCCGTTCATGTTGAGTGTCATATTCTGAGCTTCTTTTTCAGTCTTGGTGGCACTGCCACGACTGCTGTTTGATCGGCTCTTTTGGCTGCCGTTATCACTACCGAGCCCGTTTCCTACCTTGGACATAAGTGTCTCCTGGGACAGGGGCAATTGTGCGGTAGAACGGCCGGCGGTGACAGCCTGGTATCTTTCGGCTTCTCCAACGCGCTCTTCCATGATCGCAGGACTCTCGGGGCGCTCGTCGACGTAGTAGACGGACCCTGGGCGTCGTCGCCCGCTGTTCTCCACTGCTATGCGAGCACCCCGGGAATTCTCATGGTACGAATTGGACCGTCTGCTGCTGCGCAGGCTTTGACTGTGGCTACGTTCTGGCCGAGTGACCTCCCTCGACACACGGCGGGTGGGATAATCGAGTTCGGGCAGAGCCTCTCTCAAGTCACCCATGTCCATGGCTTTGGAGGAGCGGCGTTGGGAGGGAACGGCAGCGGCAGCAGAGTGAACCTTCCGAGCTTCAGGTCGCTTGGCTTGGTGAACCTGGGGCGCGTTTCTGCTTCTTGGGGCAGGTAGAGCTGGCGGTGGCATCTTCGCGGCATCCTCATCAAAATACTCCGAACTGGGTTTGATTGTTCCACAGCCACGGGGTTTATCACGGGGCTGACGAGCGTAGTATTGCTCTACGTCGTCCTCGAAATCCGGAAAGACCTCAGGTTCGGTCGGGGGCGGGGGCGGAATTGCATAAATTGAGTTACGACGCCGGGATGGCTCCCGAGACTCGGATCGCTCACGCGGGTACATGTATTCCTGGGAATAGTATTCCGATTGTGGGAAGTTGTGTTGAGGGCCATAGGGCGATGATGGGTAGGATCCCTGGTGCCAAGCCGACGACACTGGAGGGCCATGCTCATAGTGATGGTATTGTTGCGGCGACTGCGGCGGCGGTCCATATCCTCGAGGCGGTGCTGCTGGCCAGCCCACGGCTCGATCCTGATGATACACTGGACCATAGGCAGAGCGAGGGCGTCCTGGGCGGCTAGCATGGAATTCCTCCATGGGATATCCGACGGGTGAATGTGGGATGTAGTCCGGCATGGGAGGCCTCCCGTAGAAGGGTTGATGGGGTGGGAAGTCCATGGGTCGTGGGTCAACGGGGGTCGACGGATGGTACTGGGTGTGATTTCCTTCGTAGTAGACGTCTGCCTGTCGAAGATAAGAGTCTCGGCGGCGGGGCTTGGACGGCGACCGGGGGTCGCGAGGCTGAATGTAGCCGGGGCCTGGATAGGCACCCATCTGCATCGTCTCGTCCGGCCGGGCAGCACGTTCCTTGTCCTTGCGGTCTCGTCGGGAAGGTTTTCTGGTGAGATCGGTATTTTTGGGCGCGACTTGCTTAAGAACGGTTGGGAGGCTCTTCCCGCCCGACGGCCCAGATTGGGTGCTGTTGACGGTGGCGGCGGTGCGACTAGAATAACCTGAGTCACTCGCGCCGTCGATCAGTGGCTCCGGGAATCTGCGATCCAACCTGGAAGAAACTTTTGCACCAGTATTAGCCACTTGTTGAGAGTCGGGTACGATGTCGTGCGTGCTCTCGTCCCAATCCTCGACAGTGGCTGCTTTAGGATTGCCTGGCATGACTTGCTGCAGACTCGGAAGGCGGAAAGGGACGGTCCCTAGGTAAGAAACAGGTTGGTCCCGTTCTGGACGTGGGTTTGCTACCCACCAGCGCACACAGGCGGGGGGAGGGGGAAGAATGGGGCCGGAAGGGATCTCTTGGGTTGGACTTACAGCAAGCCACCGCTATCACCGGGATGAAAAAAGGACGAGATGACTCAGTCCTACGTGTATACCCAGTCCCTTTTTCGATATTTGTTTGGATGTTTGTGTGCGTGTTTCCTTTTTTTGTGGCTTCTCTCCCCCGCGAGTGACGTCTCAGGTATTTCCACTGTCTCGGTAGGGTACCTTTTTTTCGTAGCAACGTTATTTGCCCAACCCACACAACAAGGCCGTACTTTTTTTGTCACGTCTCTCGAATCAGAAGGCGGACCTGCCGATCGCAAATGGCGATGGCAGGGCTTGACTGGTCGAACGAGTGGTGTCAGCGAGCAGACAAAGCGAAGTGGTACTTTCCAGATCGCAACGTCTCCATCGAAGGGGGAATCGGGTGGTCAGGCGAAAAAGCGTCGTTGGGTGTGTATTATGGGTCTGCCGACAAAGGATCCGTGATGGTTGGACAGAATCTGCAGCTGCAGGCCTTTGGGCTCTTGAAGTAGCCTGCCTGACCAGATGTGGGGGTTAAGATGGTGGAGACCGATGGGCAGCGAGATTTGGGTAAAGGAACGGGTAGATTAAGATAAGAAGTGTCTAACCAAGGAACCACCAAGTCTGGGGGAGGGGAGATGGGAGAGTCAAGTATCAGAGTTAGACAAGAAAGAGAAAGAGAAGAGAGAAAAAGAGAGAAAAACACCAAAATCATAAACCCAAATGTTGCACGAAGAGGCTCTCGGGTACCAACAAAGAAAAGAAAAAAAAAACCAAAGTGGGGGGATGAGAAACAGTCATAATTGTTTACAATCACTTAAGCTCGGGACCCGCTGGAAGGGAATCCCTGGTTCGATTTCTTTTCTATTTACTTAATTACTTAATTACCTCTTCAATACTGTTGACTCATGTTCCGTCGAATTTTTTTCCTTCTCTTTCTTTTTTTTTCTCTTTTCCAGCCTAACGCCCAGTATGTCATTGCGGCCCAATGATCGCCTCCACTTTTTTCTAAAGGGCCCCTCTATATAGAATCGAAATATGAATCATTTCGCACAATCGAATTCCCACGGAAATCGAGTACACAATTCAAACTGAAAAAAAGTGAAACCCCCTCTTTTCTCCCACAATGTCTATGTACCTGGTACACGGGAAAAGTCGGTGGGGGATGACAAGCTGCAGGATAAACATCGTGGGAACCGAGAAATCGCCACTGATGTCTAGTGGATCCTATGGACGGGCACTAACACATAACACAGAACTACTGCATCTCATTCATAAAGTCCGGATCCATGTGGCGGCCCATCTATGGTTCTGATGTGAGTCATTTATAACAAGTACCCTCTACATAGTATCCCTCGGGTCAATGCCAATTCCAAGGTTCTGTTAATGCATTTCCTTAAATCCGAGTCGAGCCCCCTCCCCAGGCTTGTCCAGTTCGCTATGACATGCAGCACGGGGCTTATCATTACCTTTTCTCGTCTTATCCTTGACCCTCCTTGCGTCCTGAAGATCTGGGAACTTGTTCGAATCTTCTAAAAACCCAAACCCCGCACGTGGATATGCCATGATAAGATTGCAATTGGTGATATGAGGAATACATAGAGGTCCATGCATTGGTGATTGTATTGTCATTTGCTTTGGTGTCGAATCGACAGGGGCAGGATTGGAAACAACTCACCCCGAACCAAGGAAGATCCATGCGGCTCGTGCGAAACCCTTTCTATTGGAACCCGCATCTTTTTGCCATTCAATCGCCGTTGGCCACGATCGCATCAAGATCGTAGGGATATGGATCGGGCCCATGATGCGGACAAGGATGGTTCAGATTCCTTTTTTCCCTTATTCTCTATTGTTTTACTCCGTCTCGCTCATGGGGATGGTTGACATCGTAATCATTATAGCCGCATGCACATATGCAATATGTAGCAGGTTAATTAATAAGCTTCATACGCATGTCATTTGATAGGATTATATTTAGGAGTTTAATACAGACACAATATATTTATAATTATACGTGGACTAACATGTCTAGACGTGGCTGTTCCCCTCGGAAGATACTTGGGACGGCACACCCCCTTGCTTCCATCCTTCTGCACGGGGGCATCAAATCATCGGGACACCTTCACCGCTCCTTTGTTTACTGTTTATCTCGGAACGTGAGTGCCGCTGAATAGATTAATCGAGGAGGGGTTTCGCCCTACTGATCTGCATTGACCTTCCCTTGATCGATTGAGTGATGCTGCTCGCGCAATTGGGGATTCGTTGAGGACACGGGTGATCGTGCTTGCAGGTGGTACAGAGATAGTTGTCGTTGGTGGTCTCAGGGGAACGCCGACGATGTCTCGGGTGCTACAGCATATTCGCTTATAGAGATATCTGCTCACGGGTAACTCTGTCCTGCGGACACTGAAGCTGAGCTGTCCTTGACTTCTGAAAGTTGTAGAAATACAAAGGCTTTTCTTACAATCTATTCTATCCTATCAAGAGAAAGTATAGCTACGTACGAATACTCGTCCTCTTCACCCCCGCCACCCATGAGTAGCATCAAGTCCTGCGCAGTTGCAGAGCAATCCAGCCAAGCAGCCTATAGACAGCAATGATCCCAAGAAGAATACCAACCCATTTCCCGGTCCGACCAGTGGCATACCCATAATTCTCCAACACAGCAGTCCCACGAATTTGGCACTGCGACGCTAAGTCCGTGTTATACAGACAATGACATCCATCACCACACGAGTAAGTCCGCTCAGAAAACTCATTCACCATCATCCCTTGGAAGACATAAGCCTGATAGAGTTAGCACCAACGATGCCATCACTCAATAGATCGGTTTCTCACCTGATAGTCGATGTAGTGGAACACATATTTCCAGAAAGGATTCAGGATCGTCGGTGTCACCAAGAACCCGCCCACACTCATCCAGAGTCCGTTTGCGAAGGCAACTAGCGCAAGGGCAATGACAAAGTTTGGGAAGATTGCAGTGACAAATACGACCAGGGACTCGGCGGCGAGAAGATCGAGGAAGATCCACATTACCCAGGTGAAAAAGGCCACGGCTGTGGGTTGGAAGTTTGAGAGCCAGTATGATACGATCGAGAATAGGATTGAGATCAGGACTGCGGCTTGTTAGCTTGACCATGATTCACCGGGCTGGGATACATACACAGGAAGGGTAGCCCGATGAGGAAGTTCGAGATCATGAATGGCGTTGCGCCGTAGAGCCCGTTGGCTCGTTCTTTGGCGAAATTTGCTCGGTCTTCGAGGAAGGCCGGGACATACGCCACAGCCATGAAAGACATGAAGGCCGATCCGAAGAACTAAATGGTCAGCACTGTGTTTGCTTGATTGTTAATCAAGAACCTACAATTGCATTGATGAATGGCTGGATATAATCCTGAGATGGATGTTAGCGTAGCCACACCGTCCCCATCATAATCGCAAGACCTAATCCAGTTAGTTGGAGTCACTCATGAGACAATAGGTATACACACCAAGGTACATAACAATGCGAATCCCATACGCAACCACATCCCGGTAACTCTTAATGAAGGACCGATGAAGCAGAGTCATGATGATCTTGATAGCTCCCGCCCGAGCCAGATCATCCCCGACGACTGCCAGGTCCTTCTCCGCCATATGCAACCTCTCGGATACCTTCTGGGTCATATACTGTACCTCTAGCGACTCCTTCCAAGCAGACTGGATCTTCTGTACTCGAACGTCCGCATCGTCGGTCACGGTGCTGAAATCTGAGCTCACGATGTCGAGAAGAAACTCCGCCGGGTTGGTATTGCCCGGGATAGGATGTCCAATGTCTTGGAAGTACTCCCCGATATTTGAAACGGGCCCGAAGAAACACGTCCGGCCAGCCGAAAGGAGAAGTAGCTTATCGAATAGCTGGAACGTCGTCGCAGAGGGTTGGTGGATGCTAGCGATGATGATGATCTGCATCGTCAGTACTAACTCTCATGTGATGAGACAGTCGACTCACATTGCTTTCCCTCGTCAACTGCTTCACATACGAAATAACCTCGTAACTCGCAGTCGAGTCCAAGCCACTAGTCGGTTCATCCAGAAACAAAATCTTAGGACAGGTAATCAGCTGGCTCGCCACGCTAACACGCCGTTTCTGACCCCCACTGATCCCCTTCCGAATCGGTGTCCCAATGAGCGAGTCTGCCTGCTTCTGAATCCCAAATACATCGAGAAGAGTCTGAACTCGTTCCATCCATTGACGCTTTGACACAGAGCTTCCAATCGTCAGTACAAGCAGCCAACCAAAAACACAAACAACCCAAGCCCCCGGCATACCTAGGCAACGACAAATCGGCCGCAAACTTCAACGTCTCCCGCACAGTCATTGACCCGATCAACGCATCCTCCTGCTCAACGTACGAAGTCATGCGCCCAAGCGCACCCGACTCAACTGGGGCATCATTGACAAAGGTCTCCCCGGTCACTTTCGTACCGGAGGTAGCAGCTCTCCTCGCCAACACATTCAGCAGTGTCGTCTTTCCACACCCCGAAGGACCCATCAAAGCTACCAGCTCCCCTGCGCAAAGCCACAACATGAGCATGACCAATCAAACACAAATCGAATCCGCCAATGCACATACCCTGTCGCACATCACCACTAATATCATGAATCAGATCACGCGGTTCTTTCGTCTGCCGATCCTTGACAGTAACCATAAGTCCACTCCACGAAAATCGCGACACAGACGCATTCATCAAGAAGTGGCGCCCTTCACTGCGCTCCAGGTCCAGGTGCGGGGAGCCCGCATTGGAAGCCGAAGCACCGTTATCCATGTCTGCCCGTGTTATCCTCGTGCAATTGTTTGGTTTCGCCCGCAATCCGGTGGTGATCGATGTCAGCACCGATCTCCAGGGTACCCAGCAGCGTACGGTATCTGATAGGTCTCCGGCTTAACAGTACGTATATAGCAACAGTATATAAGTACCTGACTCCTTGTAGTCCAGTTCATGGCCGGATTTCCGGGTCAGACGGGGTTTATATAGATTTTAATATTGTCTGAACCCTTCCCCGTGGTCTGCGGGGACCAGTTCCTGCCAAGAAGGCCGGCATTATCGTACAGGATCATTGGGGAATGACTTTTGACTTTTTCACATTTTCAGCTGGTCCCCTCATGGTCACCGATCGGGATCGGTTCCAGTGTAGATGGGGCGTGGCGTCTGGGGCCGGCCCGCTTCAACATGAGACTAACTTAGTTATTATGGCTTATTTAAGATAAGTGGAGCCCGTGGTCCCCGTTCAGACGTTGGTTTTTCAAAGGCCGTGCTTATTGATCTTGGGATCTAGATCTTCTCGTATATAGGGGATAATGGACCTCTCATGAAACTGAAGCTGGGCTTATAGGAATGAAATATTCTTGTCGTAGTTAGTGCGATACGCGCTGTGCCTATCAGCTTTGCGCTTGGACCTCGGGGGCGTCAAGAATCAGCTTATTTGCTTTTTGTGACAAGCTGGCACAATCGCTTTGTTTATCCCGTTTTGCCAAGGATAGCCGTTAGTCCCTACAAGGATGACATTTAGAAAAGTTTGGATATGAAAAACAGCCGTGAATTTTATTTTCCAGCTCTGAGCGCCGAATGCATCCGAAAAAAATGAGATATAGAGCTAAGATGATCTTTAAAGTCTGGGAAAGGAAAAGGTACGAATTTACATCCTGCAGACGTTATTAGCATGAAAGGTGAAAGGTTTACAAGGGTGAGGCAAACATACCGTTCAACGGGGTTGAGGCCAAGAACCCGCATACCGTTGTGCAGGACCTGACGAGCGGCGGCATACAGAGCCATGCGGGCCTTCTTAAGCTCGGGCTCACTGCCAATAACCTTGAGAACATCGTAACTGGAGCTCAGCATGTGGGTCATGCGGAAGAGGTAAGCCAGCACAGTGATGGGCTCCAGGGTCTTGGAGGTGTTGATGAGAACATCCGGCCAGGATGCGAGCAGACGGACAAGGTCAATGGCATGTGGCTCAGTGAGAAGATCGAAGTTGGCCGACGGCAAATCATCCACGTTCAACTCGGACTTGCGGGTCATGGAGCAGAGACGGGCGTGAGCGTACTGCAGGTAAGGACCGGTGTCACCCTCGAAGGAGGTCATGGCCTCCAAGTTGAAGGTGTAGCCGTTGATACTAAATATTTGTCAGTAGGGTTAACAATGGAAATGGACGATAGAATCGCTTACCGCTTGCCAGTCATATCCTGGACCATGACGGCGGTAATACCAAGGGTATCGGCGACCTTCTCTGGGTTCTCAACCTGCTGGTACTTGACCTCGTTCTTCTTCATCACCTCGTGCATCTTCTCGCCGACATCCCGCAGGATATCATCCAAGAACTTCACGGTACCCTTGCGAGTACTCATACCTTGCACCATACCGAAGTTGATGTGCTCGCAACGGTCGGAAAGATCCTTACGGCCCATCAGCTCGGTAACCTTGAACAGCTGAGCAAGGTGGAGATCCTGCTGGGCAGCGACAACGTAGATCATCTTATCAAAGTGGTAGGCCTCGTCACGCTCGATAATGGCACCGATGTCACGGGTCAAGTAGAGGGGAGTACCATCCTTACGGACAATGATGGCCTTTCCGAGCTTCTTGGCTCCGTGCTTGGTGAAATCGGCAATGATAGCGCCCTCAGACTCCTCGGCCACACCAGCCTGCTCCATGGCCTTGTAGGCCGAGGTCATGCTCTCGCTCTTAACCTGAGATTCGCCGGAGTAGACATCAAAGTCAATGTTGAGACGGGCATAGGTCTCCTTGTACTTGGCGATACTGAGGTCTCGGAAGCGGCGCCAGAGAGCCAATGCCTCAGGGTCGCCATCCTCCATGCTCTTGAAGTAGCGGCGAGCCTTCTCGTCCTCACTGACCTCAACAAGCTTGGCGAGCTCAGCCTCTTGAGCAGAGACATCCTCGTTCTTCTCCTTCTTCGCCTTGATCTCCTCCTTGAGCTCTTTAATAGGCTTGTCGTGCTCGGCGACAAGGCCGTTCACCTTAACGTAGACGTCGAACAGGTGGTTGATGGGATCCTTCTGCAATGCCTCCTCACTACCGAAGTACTTGAATCCATTGGCCAGCAGACCGTACTGCTTACCCCAGTCACCGAGGTAGTTCATCTTGATCACATCCCATCCCAGGACGGTGTGCAGGTTGGCAAGGAAACCACCGATGATGGTACTGCGCAGGTGACCGGCGTGGAAAGGCTTCGCAATGTTGGGCGAAGAGAACTCAACAATGATCTTCTTCTGACCCTTGGAGGGGTCCTTGGGGTCCTTCAGACCAGCGTTTCCGTTTGTACCATAGGCGGCCTTCTCGGTGAGGACACGGCCAAGAACAGTGTTTACCAAAGGCTGGGGCTTGCAGAAGAACTGCAGGTGAGGACCGCAAGCGGTGGGAGGGTGGACGAGATCGGATGCGGGGAATTTTGAAGCCAGTTCCTCGGCAAGCTCTTGAGGTTTCTTCTTGATACGGAGAGAAGCGACCTGCAGAACGAGAAAGTTTAGCACGGTTCCCAGTAATTATTGTCCCGATATAGATCTTGATTCATATCACGTACCGGCAACGCCAAATCGCCCTTGTCGAGAGTGTTGGTCCACGCAAGACGGGTATAGATCAGCTCGGCATCGATGCCAGTGCCCTTGCTCAGCTCGGTCGCAATGTGCTCACGGTAGATGTCCATAGGGTTCAAAGAGGGAAAGCATCCCGGGTAGTCAGATGTAGTTGTTGTGGATTGGAGAGTAAGAGCCTCAACGGAGGCGGGGAGCTCGGACGCCATTGTTGCGAAAGAGGACGAAAGTCGCGCAGGGAAGTGCAAGGATGCGCGAGCGGAAGGGGATATCAAAGTGAGGGTGGAAGGTAATCGCGATTGGAGGTAGGAACGAGGGAGGGAAAAAAGACCTGAGAGTCGCTGAGCCCCGCTTAACAAACTGCGACCCATAAAGAGGGGGATTTCTCGGAGCGACACAGCAATTCTTTTTTTGCTTAATTTTTTTTTGCTGTGACTCAGTCTCTATGCTAGGGCGGTGAGTCACGTGTGATCTATAGCAGCGCGGGGTACTCGATGCCTGCGGAATTAGGTGTTAGGAGGTATTCATTTACTCCATAGGTCTAATAAGATATTGCATTGGGCATCCTAAGAGTCAGTGCCGCCTGAAACCCTATCTATCTTTGTTCCATATGCTACATCCCATATAGTTACGTTTCCAGTAGATCTCGAAAGTGGGTCTCAGATAAACCTCACAAAGGCCGTAACCCATTTTGAAAGATCTTTTAACCCAGATAGTTGCCTAGTTATCCGGTTATGTATCTATCTAGGGCTCTTTCAAGGCAGTATATGGTATATAGGGAAGTATTAATGATGTTCCCGTGATAAAATCTGTTTACTAAATCTCATATGTATAGTGCTGAATCCGACCAATCACCACGTGATGTGCAAGTATCTGACGTCACTAATCAATTGATCAACTTTGATGTGACCAAAAGCAAGATTAGCAGAAAGATTTCATATTTCCAATCCGTTCTCATATTATCTATCAGGTCCAAATAATCTCATATTCACGAACATGGGATCTAGCCGCCGAGAAAAAGCCTTGACTAAATCCATTCAAAAGGCTTTGCTTCGCGACCCAGATAAATTCAAGAAGACAGCATGGGGTCGATTCATAGCATTCTTTACTGTGCGCCGAATCAAGCTCATTCGATTTGAGAGCGAGCTGTTCTCGAAGCTACGACACGAAGTCTGGTCATATAACGAAGATGACTACCAAGCAAGCTTTCGCACCACCAGCGGCCAGAGCGCTCTCAAAGCCATAGGCGATTTAGGATATTCAGGTTCAGTGCGGAATTATCTGCCCTGTAAATTAAGACACAGGCTAATCTATTCTCAGTCATTTTTCAGTACTCTCGACGGATGCTTCGTCATAAAAAGTATTCCTCGGCGGTTTGAATACTCGTTTTTCGAAGCAGATCTGCTCGAGCCATATTACACATATATGGTGGAAAATCCTGGTTCGACGATTGTATGGATTACAGACTACTTAGTTGCTCCATATAAGACTCTAGGAACTCTTTTCGGCTGCACCCCTGCGCACCATATTGTCATGGAAAACATCCTTTGCGGCCAAGCCGATGACCCCAATAGTCACGATTGGGAGACATACGACCTTAAGCCAATTGACTATTTCTACCCCGAGCGTGATCTACTGCCCGAGTCTTTCGTCAGCGAAGACACTTTGAGCCGGCTTGCAGATACATTCAACGACAAACTACATCTCTGGCGTAAAGACTATGCCACTTTCTCGGAATCAATCAAAGCCGATACCAAATTTTTACAAGACGCCAACGCTGTTGACTACTCCTTGTTTCTTGTGCGGATGCCGGCTTCTTCAAGTCCTGCTGTCCTAGGGCGACAGAGTCCCTGGAGAGTTGGACTACCATCTGCTGATGGCAAATGGAAATATCGTGCCGTACTGTTGGACTTTTTCTGGGCTCGGCACACTCTCCAGGCTCAGGCGCTATCTGGGGTGGTACAGACTTTTAATGTTGTTGGCCGTCAAGGCCCTATGTCTATCACGACCACGGCAAGCGAGTATCGTCAGAATTTCCTTAAGATGGTTGAGGGAATCATTGAAGTGCATTGAGACATACCCCGCAGCACAAAGAGCAATTGGATATTCTAAGGTACCGACCCCCTATTCCAATCAACGAATGGGTGATTCGATATCTAGAGTTGCCTTTAGAAAGACAGAGAATGGTAGATAAGAGAATATGAAGGATATTTCCAAGGTTAATAATGATTGGAACCTCGGATTCGTGGCCACCTTGGCCGGGTAGATGGTGCCACAGGCTTATACTACAATCTCCCCGTAGACTGCTTCTAGACCCTATGCGGAAGTCTAATTATCTTTGGCTTCGTAACCTTACGGTCCGCAGCAGTAGTTGCGTAAATGTTAGCTACCCACAAGATGGAATATTTGGAGTGCAAGTTGCCTCTTGAATTGATTGACCTTGTCTCTCCCGTAACTGAAAAAAGCCTCCGAGGTCCCCGCCGATAATAATAAATGCCCCGGTTTCAATCCCACGTTTTCGCCGATACGCCTTCTCAATCCATCTCAGTCAACATAAGATCGAGTCAACGCAAAGCCTCATATCCCTATTCACAAGAAGAAAAGAAAAAAAAAAGAAGAAGCCAGAACAGACCGAAGCATTGACGCAGAAGATTGTGTCTAGGAAAACTCGTGCCCAACAGGCAAATCCCAGGTAAATGACATGGATGCGTCACATCTACCCAGCTCAAAGGCTTCCTGCTCTGTTTCGTTGTAGCAAAGGACCATGGGGCCTTGCAGATGATGAAAGACAACGAACTTGAACATATCACGCCACCAGCGCTGGGCAGGGCCTACTGGAAGATCGGCAAACCGCTGGCGTGCAAGGAAAACGGGATCATTTGCCAGACGCATGGCATTGAACTCCCAAGCGTTGATGGGGACAGCGATCATGACTGAGTCGCCCGAAATGCTGTCAGGGGACTCCCGGGGGGATTTCATGACAGAGTCCATGATGGACTCAATGGTATCAGGGGTTCTCGGTCTTGGAGGCAGCATCATCCCGACAATGGTGTAGCCGGTTAGGAAGTGAGGTGAGGCTCCAGCTGAGGTGAAGCTGGACATATTTGGGGGTTCCTGTGAGCAGGAGTTTGATGAATGGGAAGCGATTGGAACACGTAGACTAAGCAAGATTAACTTCATCCAGAGGATCTCAGTGAGCAAAGAGGATGCATACCTGGTACGTGTGGAATGAGGCTTCTGTGGGTTCGCGATGAAGGTAAGAGAGGAGCTACTGTGAAGTTCTAAGATATGCGGAGCGGAGCGTAACGCGAGATTAGCTTGCGTTGAGCGAGATGAGCACACCTAAACCGGCATGAAAGAATACCAAACTAGATTCTATTGAGCTCAATGGACTCTTAGATCAAATGCAGCTGTCCGTTGCTATTTAATTATCACTTACTGCGCTTCAATCGTGAGAACATTGGTGCTCATGAGGTTATCAAATTCGGCATGATGCATATAGATCGCAAGCGGAGATCAGTATATGATGATCTTCCACGCCCACTGCATGGTGTTCAAGATTGGGAAATTCAATTCAGAGTATTCCTTAAAGCTACAGATTACTAGTTTAGTCTTATTTAATTCAGATCTTCCGCAAAATTTACGGACGTGCCCCATGACCTCGTTTTCGAGGCGTTTAAATCGAGCACGACTCGACCGGCATTAGGGTGGCATTTGTCACGTGGGGGTGTCTTATTAAGAAGTCAGGGTGTTTTTTGATTAAGCTCCTTAATCATTTTCGTCCAGTTAAATCGTATATCATCGTATGTCGTTCTAAGTAAAAATACGGATGAATCCTATGACCCGCAAGTCGAGGGCATCCTAAACCACGTGATTCTCGTGTTATTTGCTTCCAAGTATTGTTCCGACGTTGTTTTCTTCTCTTACGCCCCCATTGTTGAAGGCATATAAATACATATCTTTTCTCCTTTTTCTTCTGTTTTCTTCCAGAATAAATTCTTTGAGTGTGCACTTCTGAATACACTTCGTGTATTCCTCACTTATACTGTATATAGTGCTTTTGCCTCATCTGTAACTCTCACATGAACTGTGCTTGCTTGCGCCTCATTCCTCTCCGCACTGCTTCTTCGTCGCAGCACACAGAAATATATATATCAGCTGTAGAATGACCCATGATCTGGACTTTCTCCTTCAAATCAGTAATAGAATGCCACAGTCCTTTGTATCATTGAACTTGCGAAGGTACTCGGACACGTACTGTATCCCGACTCAGCTTCCCATTCTGGGGCTGTGCGACTAGTAATCGGGACCGCAAGGCCTTGTGGAAATTCCCCAAATGATCGAGATCGTATCGAATTGTTTAGGTGCACAAAAAACCACATAACCACACTGCCTCTTGTATTTACCGCGAAAACTAAGTCCAAGTGGAAGAAATATCCCGACATCGAGTCCATCAAACATTGTCGCTTGCTGAGTCTCCCGGCGCAACTTCGTCCGCTGGTCTGCGAGCCCAGTGGCCAATATCGCCATCGCCATAACGGAACCGTGGGATATCCGAAATCCACAAGCATCACCACCCAATTTGACCATCCAAGAGTTCGGAACCCTCAGATACAGCCCACATAACCCGCTGAATCACCCCACACACGAGAAACACGGCCCGAATACAATGGGTTGGCTAGGCACCAGTCGTCAAATTTTATGAAGAAGGCAGTCATATTTCTGATAAGCTTTCAAGCGTACGGATTTGCAACACTGTTGAATGAGGGATTTTCTTGTATCCTCACTGGAGCCCATCTTTGAACGGAAATACGGGTATATTACCTTACCTTCTGCTACCGTATTGCAATTCAACAAGGCTCCCATGGTGGACGGCTAGTTACAAATTATTGACGGGCTTATCCACGGTATGCTTCATACCTATATACGTTGCATGCGTAATGGCAATCTATAGATTCCAACTTCGAAAGCTAAAACTTTAGGCTAATCTCTCAGGTCTTGCAAGACTACGGAGTACACACTTAACAAATTGGCCTATTTCTAGACGATTTGATGAGCTCGTGCCTAACTTGTAATCTGAATTGGAGTGGAGTGGATTTTGAGCAGAAAAAGGATCAGGGTGCCTGTGTGGCAGGGATGCATAACTTAGTGGGCGATCCCTGCCGCTAAAAGCCCTGAAAGTGGAGGCAGCCATTTCAGGGTTGTAAAAGCGGCTCGCACTGATTTTGATCTGATCATAGTTTGCTTGGCCCTGGATAGAATTTCAATAGTTGCGCTTTAGTCTTTCCCTTTGAATAATGCGAAATAAAGATGTACTCCAAGGTTAATTGGTATCTCTCGGTGAACTACTGAAGTATTTGATCGAACCCTGAGTATCTATGAGGTTCTGGAAAGCAGACACGTCTTTGTAACCAATCGGTCAATTTCATCACCAAAAAGCAAATAAAGAATCGTCGAGAATGCATAAACAGGAAGGCGAAATAAATGCAAATCTATGAACCCTAGCTATTCTTCCGATGCATGGTTCAGGGGAACGCAAGTTGCCGATGCATTGACCCCACGCGACCATGGGACGAGATGAGGTTGGCCAATCTGTGTCCGCATACGTAATACTGTGCAAAGAGCGACCTACCGGAAGAAGGAGGTGGATTAGATCCCTGTAAACCTTGAAAAGCCTGCATATTTAGTTATACACTCGTGGACCTGTAGGAATTTGGTATGTGATGAATCATGATAGGATCTGGCCTGCAGTTCCGAGTAGTCCTCAACTGGGCGGTTGAAGACACAACGCATTGTCAAAATTGCCGTAAATATATTCGACATCTGTCAATGGCGCTGGATTGTGGCTTGCGAAATTGGTTCGTCTAACTTGGTGGAACCAATCGCGGCAGACAGCGGAGCGAGCTTTCGATAGTTTCCCCACAATATCGGCCGCCGCTCTACCAACCAAGCCTTTTGAATAATGCCCTCACGGCTCCACCCAGGAAGTTATTTGCATTTGCTTGCAATGGGATCGTGCGACTCGAGTCTCCATTCAACCTCGATCTACACGCCACGGTGGGCTTTATAAAGCCGAGTCCGCGCCACCGGATCAAGCTCGAGCCCTCCCCCGGAAAATGGGTGTTGCTTTTTACATGCACTCCTCGTCGCTCTTTACATGCACTCCTTGTCGCTCTTTTTATAATGTCACTCCATGACCGATTCCCAGCCTATGGTGGCCGGGGGCCTAGCGACCTGCGGTTGGGTATTGCTTTGGGTACCATTGCTACTATCTTTATGATTATGCGTCTTTATGTGCGCTTGAGAATCAACAAATTCGGGACAACAGCCTTGTCATTTTCACTCCTTGCTTGGGTATGTCTATCCACGGAGTCCTTCGAAATGCATCTAACATCACCAGTTCTTCACAGCCCTTACCCAGATCTTCGGCATTCTATCAATCTTTCACGGTCTTGGAAACCATATCACAGTCATTACTGAAGTTGGCGAATTGCACAACTTCCTTCTATTCACATGGATCACGGTCTTTTTCTTCAACCTGGCTATCCCCACCGGAAAGGTGGCAGTCTCGGCTTTCTTAATTGAAATGAACGGGCCGAGCAGTAAGTTCTATCCCCGTGCGAGAAGGAAAGTCCTAATTTCATCATCTAGACCCCAAAATCCGTCGCAGCCTCATCGCCGTTGCCGTCCTGAATATCGTCCTCAACATCCCTCAAGTTCTATTGGTCTGGTTCCAATGCAGTCCAGTCGACTCGCTATGGGATCCCCTACGACAGGCCAACTGTGACCACAGAAAAAGTGTATACTACACCTACTTCGTCGGTGCAGTCGCCGCTCTATCCGACTTCTACCTCGCCATCGTTCCCATCCACATGCTCATCCCACTGCGTATCGACCGGAAGCTAAAATGGGGTCTAAGTTTTCTCATGGGATGTGGTGTCTTCGCCGGTGTCGCCGCCATCGTCCGAACATGGGCTGCAAAGTTCATCCTCTCAACCGACTCCTCCTGTAAGCATCCCTCCCATCCTATCCAATCTTTTCTTCAACATAAACTAACAAATCAAAGACGGCGTCGGCATCCTTTTCCGCTGGGGCGAAGTCGAAGAATGGATCGTCCTGATAACAATGTCCATCCCACCCGTCTGGCCCCTCTTCCGGCCCTTCACATCCAGATTCATTAAATCAACCAACTCTCGGAGCGGCCCGCAGTACGCGTATAAAGATAACCAAGCCTACGGCTCTGTCCCACTATACGGCTCAACAGCTGTCGCCAGTCCGCTGTCGCCGAATTTCCCGCCGCCGTTGATTACTACTACTATCTCTGTTTCTTCTATGAAGGAGGCTACGACTGTTGCTAGTTCGAGGAACTCGGATGAGAGGGCTCCGCATAATATTATTTCTGATGGAAAGGGGGAACCTTGCGTTGAGTTAAAGGATGATGATTTGAAGAAACCTTAGGGGTTGATTATACTTTCACTTTCACTTTCACTTGTACTTTTTTCATTTCTTGCGGGGTTTACTTGCCTCGGTTGCCTTGGATTGTCACGACTCATGCTTTATACCATTATCATTCTTTCAATTAATTCAATTTTCTCTGTTATTTTATGCGTTCGTTTTTTGAGTCTCTTTACCACTACGGGGCATACTAGTTAAGTCACTCGATAAGTAAAACACACTATATAACACGCGTTTCTTTCGTTTACAGAATTTTAAACTATTTATGCGAAGTTACTAGTAACGTTACTAGTAACTTTATTGATAATGGGTGGTATACTAGGTACTGAGTGTATTTAGCTATAGAATGTGAGGTTTTGGTTGGCAGAAAATGTGGCAGAAGCCACTGTAATTGCTGGGGCACTGGTTCTCCCCTTACACTTGGCTCAAGTCTATTGGCATTGGATACACTGCTGAGTCTACCAAGGCAGAGAGAGGTCTTTTTATTGCGCTATAATCTTACAATTGCATTCAAGGGTTGGCCTTAACAGTGGATATGCAAAGTTCAAAGAATTAATATTTCAGTAGCAACCGAAACCGAAATAAGACATGTCATAACTAGTCAGTTCATCAGTTACGTCTGTCGACGTCTATATTCAGACCCTTTCACATATACACCAGACCCACTTCTTCTCCACCGAAATTCTAAGGGACATCTAGTGATCCCAGAATCTATCCGAACCCAACCCAACCCCATTAAAATTTGAGTAAAATCTCCAAACGGGTACTTTTGATACATCCTCCGGATGCGAACGCTTAGAAGCAGAAGACCTGGTCCTCGAGCTTGCTGACAGGGCGAGCCTTGGTGAAACCCAGGGACTCGGTAGCCTTCTTCATAGCGCTGACCATGGGGGGAGGACCACAGAGGAGAATCTTGACATCGCTGGCGGGGGCAGGGAGACGCTCCTTGATCATGTCGGCGGTGACGAAACCAACACCACCCATCCAGTTCGCAGGAGGAGTGTTCAGGACGTAGTAGACATTGAAGTCAGGGTCCTCGGCGCTCAGCTTGTCGAGCTTCTCCTTGAGCAGAATGTCCTCAGCGTTGACGTTGGCGAAGATCAGGTCAACCTTGGTACGGTCGTTACCGCCGTTACGGGGACGGTTGCGAATGATAGCCTCAATGACCTGGAGCATGGGAGTGATACCGGTACCACCAGAGATCATACCGATGTGGCGGCACATGTTGGGGGTGTAAACCATGGCGCCCTTGGGACCGCGCACCTTCATGGTCTGGCCGACCTTCAGCTCGGTCAGGTACTTCGAGATGTTACCCTGGGGGTAGGCCTTGACGAGCAAATCGAAGTAACCAGCCTCGTTGTCGGAGGAGATAGGGGTGTAGGAACGGACGACCTCCTTGGGCTGACCGGCAATGGTGGCGGCGAGAGAGATGTGCTGGCCGATCGGGAGACCCAGGATGTCGGTGGGGCGGGGGAGAGCAAAGCGGTAGATGGCGACATTGTGGGAGATGTTGGTGATCTCCTTGAGCTCAAAGTCCTGGAACTCGGTGGGGTTCAGGACCTTGCGCGGCTCTGTTGGAGAAGATGGGTTAGCGATTCGTTTTGGTAGTTGGTCGTGCGATCAGGGGGTTGGGGATCATACTGCTGCTACCACCCAGGAAGAAGGCGGCACTGGACAGAATACCGGCAACAGCGACGGCGTAGGCGACGAACTCCGGCTTGACCGCGTAGACACCTGCGACCAGTAGGGCCGAGGGTAGGAGGACCAGGAAGGCACTGTGTAAAGTCAGGAATTGCGATAATGAAGAGAACAAGGAAGGTTCAGATTTCAATTGAAGTCATCAAACAGAAAGCTCAATCTTTGACATACCTCATCTTGACAATGGAGAGTGAGACAGGTGGAGGGTGAGAAGTCGGTAAAGGAGAGAAAAAGGGTTTATGTTGGTTCCGCCCAACGGAATTTCACTCCCGTTTTGTCAACGGTTTCCCCGCGAATTTACTCTGTTTGGGGAGACATACCGAGAGTAAGGACCTCGGAATTAGCTCTATTTCACTGGAATTCAATCAAAATGCCTGCAGCTGCATTCAATCTCACGCCGCTGGATCACCAGCTTCTGGCCATGTCCGATGAGGAGTTCGTCCCTCACGACTGGAAGGATCTACAAGACATCATCGGTGAGTCCATTCCCTCATTATACAAGGATTCACCCCTCATGGAATATCAGCACGGAATGATCTCGGAGCTCTAAAGCGGAAGCCTTCCGACTTACGCCGGTACCTAGCCTGGAGCGCCGAGACGAAGGCGGAGTATGGCTCGATGATGAACTACATTTGTTTACAGCGATTGAAGTGGCCGCTTCCATCTACCTTATCGGGGACTGTGCCTGCACAAGATACACATGATCCAGCTGCGGTGAATGGCTCGGGCTCTCCGGGTTCTGGTGGGGTTCTTACTTTCAACAACCCGCTGCCATTTGCCGACCCCTCTGATTACCGAATTCTGCGCAATGACTGGCCTTACGGCATGGACGCCGGCATTTCTCATCTGGTTGTGTGGTTGCGCACGCCTATTCCTGTGGAGTCGGATGAAGGGCATTTGACTAGTGAATCTCGGGCGCTGATCAATGATTTTGTGCAGCGTAAGTTTGTTAAGCGCTTGGCCGAGGATAAGGCTGGGCGGTTTAGTAACCCCGAGACGCATGTGTTGTGGTTTAAGAATTGGGTTGGATTGCAGAGTGTACGTGCTTTGGAGCATGTTCATATCCTGGTAAGAGATGTGCCAGAGGAGATTCTAGAGGAATGGTCGGGCGAGTCGAAATAGATCATAGATTATACAAGTGTAGGCATCTGATACAGTACTCATCTCAAGTGGTGACGGCGATTCTATATTCTCATGTGACGCCGGGGTTAAAGTTTGTCAAGTCATGTCAAGATCTGCGCTTAATAGAGCAAAGATAATCATCTCATTCCGGTATCACATACGCCAGCCACAAAAACATAAAATTTACAAGATCTCCCAGGGAATCCCGGCCCTCATCATGACTTCTGCTCCTCTACAAATTTCAAGGCCTCGTCTCGTGACACAACGTCAATGGTACTGGCCTTCTGTCGGAAGCTAACACCATAGCACTTCTCAGCCACGTGGAGCATCTCCGGTCGGAAAGTCGTGCAGATGAACTGTCCATTGGTCGAGTCCGAGATCGACTGCAGCATCTGTGCCACGGCCGTCCGGTATTGCGCGTCCAGGTTGGCGTCGATCTCATCAAATAGGTAGAATGGTGCCGGGTCACAGGCCTGGATGGCAAAGACTAGGGCCAGAGCACACAAACCTAATTGAACCGTTAGTGTAATGCAGATAAAAATGGAAAAAGACAAAACTCACTCTTCTGTCCACCACTCAGTTGCTGAATACGCTGCTGATCATCGTGCTTGCTATTGAAGCTCACACTGATGCCCACACCAACGTAGTTCTCTACGCTCTGCCGGGCGGCCTCATCGTCTGAGTCCACATCCTCCTCGGGTCGCGCGTTGCGGTCGGTCTTGCGCTGGATAATAAGACGGCCACGACCGGCAGGGACTAGCTTCTCAAACACGTTGGCAAACTCGCGGGACACCTGCTTGAAGGTCCGCTCGATCGCTTCGTCCTTGCGCTGATCCAGAACGGAAATCAAATCGTCGATCGACTTCTGCGACGCATCTAGCTCTTCCCGGCGAGTTGTAAGCGTTTCACGCTGCTTGGTGAAGCTGTTGTACTGTTCAAACGCTTTCTTATTGACGTGCGAGTACTTCTTCAAAGCCTCATTCGTCTTGTGCAACTTCTTAACCACGGCATTAGAGTCGGTATTCTTGTACTTGGTGAAAGCTTCGTCAGGGAGGACACCCAAATCACGGATGTTCGCAGCAGATTCAGTAGCTTGCTTAGTGAGAGCCGCCTTCTTTTGCATGCTCTTCTCCATACGACGCTGGTACTTTTCAATAGAGCGGGCCAGCTCTTCCAACTCGCGTCGGGTCTCGACGTTGCGTTGTTCAAGTTCGCCGACTCGAGTATTTGCCTCCTCGATGGAGGTATCGACTTGCTGAAGACGTTCATTCAGTTTCTCGAGTGCTTTATTGAGGCGCTTCTGCTCGCGCTGGGTCTCCTTAAGGTTACCCTGCACCTCGTCATCGGCCATGTCGATATCCCGGTTCACAAGCTGATCAAGACGGGGATTGAGGTTCTCCCGAAGCTCAACTTCCAGGACGGACTTGCGGGCTTCGAGCTCACTGCGCTTGCTGGAGAGCTCTTGGTACTGCCGACGCAGGTCCTGGGCGGTTCCACTCAGGCTCTCCAAGTGGGCTTCCTCCTCGTCGGTAAGGGACTTTTGGAAGGGCGAGGACAGCTCAGCCTGGAAAGCGCTAACTTGATCTTTCAAAGCTGCAAGATTAGCTTCGACATTGCGAAGTGCACGACGCTTAGCATCCAGTGTATCATTCTTGTTTTGTAATAGATCACGTTTGCTGCGAAGCTCTTGCCGCAAGGGACCACTGCTGTTCTGCACCTGGTGTCGCTGCTGCTCAAGCTTTTGTAGTTCACCAACGGCCCTGGTGATCAACTGGTCCAGTTTCTCTAACTCTTTGCGAATCTCTGTCCCACGGCTTCGCTTGGCCTCGTATTCATCGCGCCACTTGCCAACATTCTTCACCGCTTCAAGTCGTGATTGACGGGAGTCATGGAAACCACCAGTCAGGGCACCACGCTTGTCAGATCGGTCACCATCGGGAGTGATGGCATTGACGCCGTGGCTGCGGGCATATTGCGAGGCAACCTGCAGGTTAGGGCAAATAATGGTCTTGCCGAATACATGCTGGAAGGCCCGTTCATATGCGGGGTCGAACTGGATCTTTTCGATCATAGGAATAGTATCGCTAGCACGAGGCAGGTTAATGGGCTTCGAGCGTAGTCGATTCAAGGGCATGAAGGTTACACGACCAGCCTTTTCTTTCTGCAGGGCTTCCAAGACCTTAGTCGCGGTCTCGTCGGTATCAACCACGTAGTGAAACAGACTCTGACCAGCTGTAACTTCCACGGCCGTTCGGTATCGATCGTTCACCTCGAAAAGCTCAGCCAAAGTGCCATACACACCATCAAGGTTTTGCTGGCGCTTGATCCTCCGCACGGCAGCAAGACCACGGCTAGTATTCTGATCCATCATATGAGAAAGACTGCGCTCGGCACGGTCCATTTCTTGGGAGGCACTGGACAAAACGGAATCCAGCTTTGCTTCTTCTCGCCAAAGCTCCTTTCGCTGGTCCATCAGTTTATCCCGCTCATCCTTGGCAGTTTGAACTTGCTCGTCTACAGAGTGCATTGTATCTCCACGTCCGTCAATCTGCTGGCGTAGACGCTCTGTTTCCGGCTCAAGCGAGGCAATCTCTTTCTCTAGGTCGTTGATATCTTCTTTTGTCTGTGCCACAACGCCTTCAACAATAATGACCGACCGGTTGCTCTCCCGGACCTCCATTTGAAGCCACTTGTCTCGCTCTGACTTATTCTTGAATCGCGAATTCCGGCCCTGCTTAGCGTATAAACGTTGACGTGATGTCTCTGCCTCGGTCAGTTGAGCCTTGACAGTATCCTCTTGGTCCTTGGCGGCATTGAAATCGGGTAAAAGTATCTGGAGCTCCGACTCGCGCTCTTGAATGGCCGTTTGAACGGCATTGAGATCATTGTCATGACGTGACTTGAGAGCCTGTGCGGCAGCTTGGTTATCGGCAAGGGACCTGGCCTGCAGTTCAATCTGCGCCAATGCCTTGAAAGCTTGACGGCGTTCATCCTCCAGCTGAGACTTGTCAACTTTCAAGAACTCCATCTGTTGGCGGCACTCGGCGATCTCAGCATCGATCTGCGCCATAGCCTTTTCACCATCAATAAACTGATCACGGTTGTTGTCGGCGTCTTCAACTCCATTCTGTCGCTGTTCCTCCAAGCTTTCGAGCACAGTCGCAATCTCGTGCTGTTCACGAGAATAAATTGTATACTCGAGACAACGGCGTTCTTTGTCTTTGTCTTGATAGTTTCGAAGCTCATCCTTTTCCTCCTCAAGTTCGGCCAGACGCTCATTAATGTAGTCTAAGAGCTCATCGATCTTGGCCCGCTTACTGTTGGTCTCGTGCATGATCTTAAGAGACTCCGCGCGACGGGCTTCGTAGACCTGGGTACCTGCCACTTCTTTGAGTAGCACCAGACGTTCCGAGTCTTTCATGTTTGTCAATGCGGTCACTCGCCCTTGAGGGACGATGTAGTATGGATTAGACCGAGAGAAACCGGCTGATTCGAGGAGGTTCATCACATCGTTCTTGGTAGCGTTCTTCCGATCCAACGTGTATTCGTCCTTCTTGATACCGATCGTACGACGGAGCACGAGCTCTGGCTTGCCGGTAGGGAACCGATCGTCCGAGTTATCGAAAATGATCTCCACGTAGGCTGACATTACGGCTGAGCCAGATCCTTCCTGCATGGTGTCAGCATCTGCAAATGGGATGGTGTTCAAGCGTAACATACATGAAGAAGAGCTTGTCGCTCCTCCCGACCGAGGTGGGTGTAGGCATCGCTGAGGACGAAGCGAATGGCCGCGAAGAAATTACTTTTGCCGGAACCGTTGCGGCCAACGATGACATTGTGCTTGGGAGAAAAAGGTTCAATGACCGTCTGATCCTTGTAGCTGGAATCAAATTGGAAGAATTAGATGGCGCTCCAAGGCATCGAAGTGGATCATTATCGGAGTCATACCTCTTAAAGCCTTGGATGATAATCTGCTTGACATACATCTTGGGACACGCGCGACGCGATGATCACTCGAAACAGCGCATTACGCGACTGGGCGCGAGGTTAAAATGTAAGTAGGTGATTGACTCTGGGTAGAGTAACCGAATGGGTCTCGGAGTCAAAAATCGGCCTTGCGCTTGAGGTTGATAATTCGCGATGGACAAGGAGACTACGCGAGGAACGAATCGCGCGTCTTTGGGCGCGGGGGTTCTGCCGGGCGGTGGGGCGGGCATCCACAGAAAAAAAAGTAGTGGGCTAGCCTTTTTCTTCCAATGTTCTTTTTTTTCGCCCACTGACAATTGCCTTGAGAAAATGAGTTCTGTAGAGAACCCCGACCAGGCATCTGGCCCTGCTGATGGCTTGGCTCCGACTCACACTTATGTGCCTAATCAGGGCTATGTGAACCCCGAGACCAACGACTCCGCTGCGGCGGGGCAAGAGCCCACCGACGAGGAGTACAACGAGGATGACGAAGACTACGACGATATCTTTGATGAAGAAATGGACCAAGGAGACTTCCCCACCTCAAACTCGAATGACTTGACCAAGGCCTACAACCGTCAGCGAAAAATGAACACTCTCGTTGCCGACCCTAACGCTCCGAGATGGACTTACCCGAAGACGAATACCCAGAAACCCACCGTCAACACACACGCATCGATTGATGACCAGGTCAAGTCCCTGACCCGCCATGCTGCCAAGATCAAGCTCGATGAACAACAGTCAGGTCTTTCTGCCAACCGCGAAAAGGGAGGAGACCGGGCAGATCGTGCGACATCAGAGCAAGTCTTGGATCCGCGCACTCGCATGCTTCTGTTGCAGATGATCAACCGTGGATTAGTCTCAGAAATTCACGGTTGTCTGTCTACCGGAAAGGAAGCAAATGTGTACGGTGCTATTTCGCTTTCTGATGATGAAAACGCGCCCCCGCAACACCGGGCTATCAAGGTGTACAAGACCAGTATCCTGGTCTTCAAGGACCGTGACAAGTATGTCACTGGTGAATTCCGTTTCCGTCAAGGATATAGCAAGAGCAACAACCGGGCGATGGTGAAGCTGTGGGCCGAAAAGGAAATGCGAAACCTGCGAAGAATCTATTCTGCGGGCATTCCCTGCCCCGAGCCCATCTACCTCCGTCTGCATGTTCTTGCCATGGGCTTCATTGGTAACTCCAAGGGAGTCGCTGCACCACGACTCAAGGATGTTGAGTTTGATATTCCTGAGCCTGATGTTCGCTGGAGAGTTTTGTACATGGAGTTGCTGGGTTACATGCGGGTGATGTACCAGGTCTGCAGGCTCGTCCACGCTGACCTGAGCGAGTATAATATTCTCTATCACAAGGATCGTCTGTACATCATTGATGTCAGTCAAAGTGTTGAGCATGACCACCCGCGCAGCTTGGAATTCCTTAGAATGGATATTAAGAACGTTAGCGATTTCTTCCGTCGCAAGGGTGTTCACACCTTGTCTGAGCGAACTCTTTTCGAGTTCATCCTGGCTCCTGAGGGCCCTAAGGATCCCACTTATGGCAATGAAGAAATGACCGAGGCCATCGAGAAGCTGTTCACTGCTCGTGATGAGGCCGGCGTCACTGAGGAGTCGGAAGAAGTCGATACCGCAGTGTTCCGTCAACAATATATTCCTCAAACTTTGGAGCAGGTTTACGACGTTGAGCGTGATGCCGAAAAGGTTCATGCCGGTGCTGGTACGGACCTTGTCTACAAAGACCTTTTGGCAACCGGCAAGCCGAAGCCAGCCGATTACGAGGATGAGTCCGAGTCTGAGGCTAGCGGTGGTGTGTCAGTGTCGGGGTCTGAATCTGACGACGAGGAAGAGGAAAAGGATCCCTTCGCTCCGAAACCGCCTCGTGGTAAGCGCTTCGAAGACAAGGATGCCAGGCGTGAGCACAAGGCAAAGGTCAAGGAGGAGAAGCGTGATCAGCGTACCAAGAAGATGCCCAAGCATTTGAAGAAGAAACTTGTCTCTACCTCCGCTCGTAAGAAGAAATGAGCGAGACGTCTGGTTGATGCTTCACGTTTTGTTTGCATGGGTATGGGTTTACGCGGTTTTCTTTGGTCGCTTCTTTGTTGACGAATGTTTGTTTCTTGCTATGATTTGATGATATGAATGCATATAAGGATGGAGCATCTGGACATATGATACCTGTTTATAGACTCGATAGGATACAGGATAAAAAGACTACATCTAAGACGAGAATATGCTTATATTTGTACATGCACCCTATATTGTCGGATAGCGATCACTATAGCGCGTCTAGGACGCTGGTATGTTTAAATATCTCAAGTGCTGCTTCCAACCCCACGTGACAGCACTTGAGAAGAGACACAATGAGATGAAAGAATAGGGCATCGACATATGTCAAATTCCAAGATGATTGATTGTATTAAAGAATATATGGTGGGTTCAAAGTTCCCTCAGGTGCTTGTTCCAGGTTTCTCCCAATGCAAGGTTAACGCCAATCCAAATAAAACCAGAAGTCGAACTCCGTACATAGAAATTCCTGTACTATACAGAATAACCCGACCCCGACGTCCATGCCAATAAATTAGTATCCCATATATGAACCTCCCTATGACAATTGAACATCTGGCCAAACATCCACTCCATCTAGCAATACCATACCCATCCCCGAAGCCAGATGCGTTTCCATATGGCAATGCAGCAAGAAAGCACCTGGATTTTCGACGTGGTAACGGATCGCAATCCAGGCTGCACCAGCTGGTGAAGTGGTGAACGTATCCCTATATACAGGAGTATCGAAGAAGCTTCCTGGTGAATGACGGACAGCATCCTCGATAGAGTTCCAGGTGAAGTTCCCTTGGCTCGATCCAATCAAGAATGCTTTGTTCGAATGCTTATGAATCGGGTGAGGAGGTTGGAGTTGAGTCGGCGGTGTAATCACAAGCTGGAACACGATGTCCACCCATGTATTATTCTTTGTCTCAATCTTCAGTGAGGAATCAAGGCCTGGGGATTTAGGATTGATAAGGGCTGGCTCCATGGAAGCGAGATTCGGGGGAAGGAAAGTAGTTCCATCCAATGTCCATTCCCAAGATGAATTGATTCGTCCAAGGGTCAGAAGATGGAATTCATCGGCATAGGTAGCGGGCTGAATCTCCGGGTATGGAGGAAGATTTGTGTCGTTGAGCACTATAACCGAAGATGTAGTGTTCGTGCCGCCGTAGTCGATGTATGGCACTGATTCGCGCTGGCTGTTCTCGCCCCCTTTGTAGGTGATCGTTCCGTAGCCGGAGATGACCTGGTTTCCGTTGCCTGCTACACGCATTTGGTAGCTTGCGGGATCTTTGTCAAGCTTGACCATGACGGAGTATCGTTGTCCGTTGTATTGTGGCATGCGATGAGCCAGTTGCGGCTCGATATATCGTCCGTCCACTTCGTATACGTACATTGGGTGCTCATCGATCGATACCCAAAAGGCTTTCTCAGCAGCAGCACTTATAAAGTTGAAGCTGGCCCATTGTGCCTCTGAGTCGACTTCAAAAACGGATGTTGAGCCTTTGCTGGGGACACATCCGGAGATGAGAAGGCCGGGCAGTTTTTCGGGGTGGTGCTCCCAATCGCCTTGCAGGACAGGGAGATTTGGATCGCATCTAATATATGTTAGAAGGTCTTTGGTAGATTAAAAATGAGAGCGAGAGAAATTACCCTTTGTCGGTGAGCGGGGCCTTGACCACCGCTCTAATCTGTGGTGGTTGCAAATTGGTCAATTCTTCTGGGTCTTTGCATATAACTGAGCCTTGGCCATTGACCAGAATGCTGTCAGAGCAGCTGATCTGAAGTTAGCACAGTCATGGCGAACCAGGCATTATTCTCAGCTTACAAAATGTCATAGCCAGACTCCCTCTCGGCTTGCATATAGGCATCTGAAGTCAGATGGTCCCAGTCCGAAAGGATCACTAGCTGCGGGTTATCCCTTGCATTTTCCATGGCCTCAATATCCTCTGGGTCGTCTGAAATCATTGAGAATGGCGAATCACGGTCGGGAGACGGCCTACGTGGTTTTAGCAGAGTCCATATATTGTATGAGAATCAAACCTACCGGATATATATCGCGCCATACAAGCCATCCATGATTCTTGACTTATCGTGCGAATGATACCAGTATGTTCCATATTGAGTAGCGTTCCAATTGTATTTATAGCTTGCGCCAGGAAGCACGCCCCATTGTGAGAGACCAGATACTCCATCAGCCCATGGTGTGTTTTTCTGCCTGAAAGACGGAAAGAGAAGGTTAGCCCGGTCACGCGCGCTCGGAGGGAAGTTCACCATACTCAATGCCATGGAAATGAACAGATGTGTTGAACGGTAGATGGTTGTTTATTTCGATCTTCTCACGTTAGCTTTTGAAACATCCAAACGGGGTAGAAAACTGACAGTTACTTCATCTCCCTCATCCATGATCAGTGACGGTCCGGGAAACTGGTCATTGACGAAAATCATTTCCCGCTCAACTCCGTTGGGAGACCCCCTTTTCCAGGTGAGATCTAAAGTGTAATGGACATGAGCGGCTTGAGCAGAGGCGATGAGGTCCATCGCTGCCACGATCGGAACAAGCCATGTTGTGCGCGCCATTGCAGTAGAGCCACAAAAACGACAATATTGACCGTAGCGGAGGATACGATTTCCGTCCAGCGGCGAGCTGTTCTGCGCGTTTTATGATATCAGAAACAAATTGCTGCATCCGTTTCATTCTCGTAGATTTGCCAACCAGCCACCTGCTACTCCTTGTTCACATTCCAGTCGGCCTAACAGGTCCGACTTCGCACATTCCAATGCCAAATGATTGGATGTGGGCGGTTCATCCGCTACAGAAATATAAAATGAACATGCCATGCTCAAACCGAACATTCATGTTCGCCGGATTGGTGTAGTGGCGGATCTGGACTGTTATCGCAGGCCATTGTGACCGAGGCAGCGTCGGGCTGTTGTTTTGTTTATTTGTAGTTAAAGAGCGCGCTAGAGCTTCTTCAGGATCGAGAAGGAAAACATTACTTTAGAAAAATGAGGCATTCATTCAATATGTAACTTCAGTCTCGAATCATTGTTTACGTCGTGTACATATGATCCTTTCCAGCCTCGCCAAAAATCATATAGATTCCAAAATGATTGATCCTTATGTTAGAGTCTTGGAAAAAACGTGAATCGTCCCATGTAGCCATCAGAGCTCTCTTTGGAAATCACATCTGTCCACCTTCTCTCCCCACTGTCCATTTAGACCACCAAGGGTGCTTACATCCCAGGGTTACCTAGGAGTATGCATCACTTGCTAGCCCTGGATGTAAGATGGGGAGGATCCTAACGGAAGATCAGACCAATTGGGCTTTCATCATATAGGCTAATCCAGCAAAGAGGAACGCCAAGGGGTCATATAAAAGCAAGGGGTAGGGGTGAAGCCGCACTCGGACACAAGGCTATCTAGCAAGGGGATGTTCCGATTGACCATGATAATCTTGCTGAGGCATTGGTGCAGTGTAATTGGAGACTTGGTTGAGTGTTCGTCCCCTAGACGAATTCCCTAGTTCGAGCCTTTAAACGCGCATATGCGTGCTCGACCACCTCCTTTGGAAGATCTGGCACAATTTCCCCCTCTTCGCTATCGCCAGGCGCAATTTTGGCCCCTGAGCTAGTTCCAGATTCTGCTGGTACTTCTTCCTGTGTCTCGAGTAGGGCTCCTTCAAGATGACCGCCTGGCAGACGTAAAAACTCAACGTGCATTGGCGCTTGTCCGACCCCAGGCCAAATATCTGACGGTAGAAAATCACCTTGCTCCACGCGAAATATCTCCCGAGCAGCCACATCTTCCTCATACAAATGATTGAGCTTGTTCCTTGTATCACGGAGCACCTTTTCCACGCGGTGACGAACATGATTTCGGCGAGCGACCTCTAGGATCAGGTTGTCGTATGCATTCAGGAACCCATCATACAAGGAGTGCAAATCTGAAAGCTCCGTCAAGCCGGAGTTGAAGCGATCGTTTTCTTCGTTCCAGACATGGATAAAGTTGTGCGCCTGGGAGATGTACTGCGGCAATCGAGTGGAAGCAAGAGTAGAAAGGTGACGATGAACCTGGAGCGTGGCATCTGAGATGCTGTGAAGGGAATCGCGCTGCACGCCCAGTTGTTCGAAGATGGATTCCATTTCGTTGATGCGGTCATGTATTTCTATTACCACGTCTTCTGCTTCGGGCGCATCATTCAACAAGACCTGCACCATTTCTTCGTACTCCTGGTCCGTCATTGGGTCCAATGGGGCGTTCAGATTGGCGTTGATTTCTTCTCCAATGTGTGGTAAACCTTCACCACTGGTTCCTCCAACTTCTGCAGGCATGTCACCAGTGATGGAGTGGGCAGCGGCGCCGCCACCCTCTGTTTGCTTGACTGCAGTGACACAAAGATCAAAGTGGCGTACAAGGGAGGAGAGAAGACCCGCCATTTCTTGCGCCTGCATCTCCAAAGACCGGAGCATGCTGGGCATGGTGGATAGAGCGAGTAGATCCGGCTCAGATGCGGAGGAAGAAGACGATGACGCCGACGCACGCGAAGAGGCCATTTTCGTGGTGGCTCGATAATGACGAAGCGCTTTTCGAATGGCATTAAGCTCATCATCAAACTCACGGTTTGAGGTATCCAAATCAGCCCGCGCGGTATTAGTGCGGTCGATGGAACTCTTGAGGGCAGCATGCAATTCCTCGACACCTCGCTCGTCTACAAAATCATGCAGCGATTTAGTTTGTTCCTCTTTAGGGCGAAACGAGGCATGAACAATAGTTTCCCGGAGGAGGTCCAATGTGCTCCGAAGCCGGGCATCAGCAGCATCCAGGCTTGTCAGAGCCTCTGAGAATTCCTCTCGGCCACGATATGAGATTTCCTCTATCTCCGATCGGACGTTGAAAAGTAACCGTAATTGATTATTGAGGCCCCGCCGAAGGAAGCCTGTCCTGGAAGATACGACCACGCTATCTTCCAAGGCGGACCGAGCCGCAGTGACAATCTCATTGGCACGCCAAACATGGCTGATAGATGAAAGAGACCGTTTAGCCGCTAGAAGGTGAGAGATCAGTGTGTCCAGTTGGGGCATGGCTTTGGGTTCAACGGGTTCTGGTCCCCGAGCCTCGATTGATGCGGAGGATGACTGAGATGATGCCATATTCGTGATTGATGGCTGTGGTTACCGAGATGATTTATATTGTAGATACTTGGATGAGCAGGTTCCGATCGTCCTGCACTACGGTGTAAGTTGAATCAACGGTCTTTAATCATGAAGCTGCGATCCTTGAAAAGTTTAGTGGCCGTCCATCATATGACCATGGAGAACGATGGGAATGACGGAGCAGGGGAGTGAGGAAGGCATTATGTAAAGTAGATCTTCAAAGGATGCGGGGGTGAGGCCGCCCCAACTGGCTGCTGCTCTTCACCTTGGTGGAGCCTGTCAAAATAAAACTGCTTACCTCATGCCATGAGAACTTGGTCCAGACCGGCCGAGGCGGACGATTGTTGGAGGTTGCTTTGTACAATAGTTCAAAGGTCCACGGCGTAGTATTGACTCATGAATCTTGGGTCCACCCGGGAGATGACGCGATCAGGGGCAAATCAAGCTTCCCCGGGGGTTCGGGCGAGAAAAGGGGGAGAATGGCGGTCTGGGGGCGATCACATCAACGCAAGAGTCAAAAAATAACATTTGCGACTGATGTGATCGCGGGCGGAGATCGCGCGATCGCGCCATCACGTGGGGCCGCTACCTACACTATGCTGTGAGCTAACCCAAATAGTACTAGCGTATATTAGATTTCATTATGCAATTTCTCACCGCCCGCGAATGTCGCCTCCCGTTCTTGCTTGCGTGATCGTCGACATTTCTCCCTCATCTGAAGGAATATATACTCACGGCTAGAGCCGAGGATTCTGATTGTGCAGTTTGCTGCAACGGGACTTTGTGCTCATCATATATTTGAGACCTTTCCCCTACTTGAAATTGACGTTACCTTCCACCTGCAGACCTATCCCTCACGGCAGTATCTTCCAGGGTACTCGTCGCCCACCAATCCCCCACAGGCGCTGGACCCCCATTATTGCGGACCTTGAGGGATCTGAACAATTGATTCCCGATCATCCTACTTTCCCACCTCTTGCCTGCAGACATCCGACTTTCCAAACTCCCTGCGAGAAAAGCCGTATGAACCAATCGCCCACGTGAGCTTTATATCTTTTGTAAGAGTTAAGACGGGACCGTCACTCAACGACATCACGCCTTATCTCCGGCCGATCAAGAATTTATCCACCGGGGAACCCTTTCAAGAGGTCAAATACACAAGACTGTGTGGCCTCTGCTTCGAAGGCGGAGGATCTTGCGACTATGGCCGACGCCAACCGCACCCCGCTTCGCGACAACGCGGCATCCGAGTCTTTGGCAGAACTGGCCAAACTGAATGTTGCACCGTTTCTCAACAAACATAATCCTCGCCAGTACGCTTTGCTCCGATCGGAAGATGGCACCCCAGTACCGCCACCAGCCAACGCTGGCTACTGCTATCGTCACCAACCGGATTCCAAATGCAGGCGCCAGGCCGATGAGCACTCGATGCGCCAGCTGCAGCAGGTATGTACCAGCAGCTGCCCTTGGTATGACATTCGTGCTAACCGACTCTCCAGGAACTGAATAGCCTTCCCCAAGATGATCAGCAGGGTATAGCCCATGTCTGGTCTATGTTTTCTGCCGCTCCAGCAAAACAGCGCAAACTTATGTTGCAAGGAATTCTGGCCCAGTGCTGTTTCCCACAACTCTCCTTCATCTCCGCCAGTGTCCGCGAACTTATCCGAATCGATTTTCTCTCCGCCCTTCCTCCCGAGCTTTCTTTCAAAATCCTCCGATACCTCGACACAGCTTCTCTTTGCCGCGCTGCCCAGGTCTCTCACCGCTGGAAAATGTTGGCGGATGATGATGTTGTGTGGCATCGGATGTGTGAGCAGCATATTCGTCGCAAGTGTAACAAGTGTGGATGGGGGCTGCCCCTCTTGGATCGAAAGCGTCTGCGGGAATCGAAACGTGAAATCGAATTGCGAGCATCCAACTGGGGTAACCAGGCGTCCACGGAAGTCGTCCAGGGTGCCCCTAATGGAACGTGCTCTGTGGTCGAACTGCCAACAACTGGCAGCAAACGCAAGATTGATACGGAAGATCATGATAACAGTTGTGCTATGATCAAACGCCACTGTATTTCCCCAGCCTACCGCCCGGAGCCTGACGATGACTATTATAAGACCCGGTATCGTCCCTGGAAGGATGTCTATCGGGATCGATTCGTGGTCGGTGTGAACTGGAAACACCGACGTTGTTCAGTCAAGGTCTTTCGAGGTCACACAGACAGTGTTATGTGTCTTCAATTCGAAGACAACATCTTGATGACTGGGTCTTATGATGCTACCATCAAAATCTGGGATATGGAAACTGGCGAGGAGTTGCGCACTCTGCGCGGTCACAGCGCAGGGATTCGCTGCCTCCAGTTTGACGACACCAAATTGATCACTGGCAGCCTAGACCGCAGTATTAGGGTGTGGAACTGGCGTACTGGAGAGTGCATTTCCAAATACAATGGCCACTCCGGAGCCGTCATCTCCCTCCACTTTGATTCTACTCTTTTGGCCTCCGCTTCGGTGGATCACACCGTGAAGATCTGGAATTTCAAGGATAAATCGACTTTCGTCCTACCCCACCCGGAGGGCGTCAATGGAGTGAAGATCGACACTGCCTCGCGCACCGTCCTGACTGCATGTGACGATGGCGCGGCTCGCCTTTGGGATCTTGACACCAAGACCTGCATTCGCGTCTTCCATAACCACATTGGTGCCGTCCAACAGGCCATCCCCTTGCCACGTGAGATCGAACTCGAAACCCATCTTCCCGACTGCGAGAATGATCATGTCAGCACCTCCTCCCAAAACGGCGATGCGCCCATAAATATTCTTTCCCCGGTCCTGGAGCACAAATCTTTGTCCGCGCAACCTTCCTCATTTGGAGCATCATTCGATGGGGATAAGGATCGCCTTGAACCTCCGCGTTATATCATTTCCAGTGGTGTTGACGCAACTATCCGGTTGTGGGAAACCAATACCGGCAGATGTCTCCGAACATTCTTCGGGCACCTGGAAGGTATTTGGGCGCTTTCTGCGGATACTCTACGCATTGCCTCTGGTGGATTGGACCGCATGGTCAAAATCTGGGACCCTCGAATCCCCACCTGCCAAGACACCTTCGAAGGCCACTCGGCATCAGTCAACTGCATCGGACTCAGTGACAGTCGCTTCATCACAGGTGGCGACGACTACCAAGTACGCATGTACGACTTCCGAGCTTAATTCTTCTTGCCTCATCTGGTTTCACCAGATTCTTCTCTCTCTGCCCTCCGTCATCCAGGCGCAGTCAGTTTCCTTTTCTCTTTCACAATACAGCGCTTTTTATGGATGGATGGATACCCGGGTGCGCATATAACGCGACACCTTCCTTGTACAAAATAGGTATCACGCATCGGTTTCATTTTCGGCTGATAGCATGGATGGTTGCATTGCCGGCGTGCAAAGGATTTGCTTTTTCTTTTCTTTACATATCAACTTGGTCATGATTCATGTCGTCATGATAATTTTCTATTGCACATTCTTATTCCCATTTCTTCGTTCGTAAACACGTAAGCACCGTAAGACACGGGGATTGATAATCGGACACTTCGGATTGATGGTTGGAAATCATATGAGCCTAGCGCAGTAATTTTAATTAGATAAAATGCTGCCTGATTTCTCGGGTACGTATTCAAGAACGTACTGTAGAACATACTGTATAACCTCGCTTAATTAAAGTCAACATATAAGATAACGCTTTGCTTGACCCTGGCATGGTCAATGAGCCTCTAGTTATGACCAAGGAGTGAGACGGAGGTCGCATATGAAGATATTCAGCAAAGTATTACATATACGTGCACGTTCACCTCGCCGGCGAGGTGTAGCAGCGAGTTAGCAATCTAGATAGTACGTAAGTTTTATGGGACTATTGCAGTACGAAACAATTCAATGTAAGGTTGTATAAAATCTAATTAGACCGTCTATATTACCTTTGAAGTTATATTGCTAAGCGAGGTCATGACTAAAATCCCTGTTTTTCGATACTGAGAAATCGGGCAGGATTACAACAACCACGCTACGCTCGACATGGTTAGTGATTTGTCTAACTATCAATCCGTGCTGTCTGAATATCAATCTCGTAAGATAGAGTGCCTCTCAATTTCACTTGGTGGTGTAGTCACACCTCAAGACATAATAAGCAACTGCTAGTCCCATCAGCGCCTGGAAACAGGAAACCTATAGCCTTAGAATCTTTTGAGGGATGCCATTTTGAGTTTAATCCACATCATATCCACAAAAGCGGGTAGTGCATCCGAGACCCCAAATGCCGGGGACCTTACCCCAAGCCTTAATTCAATGTTCGAGTATGACAACCTACGTAGTTTATGACTGTTCAAAGACTTGTGCAACGCATTTCGGGGTTTGAAGCGGATTTGAATATTAAATATCAACCATTCATGTGGGAACATGCGTCAGTGGTAGTGTAACTGTTAACCCACGTATCGACAGCTATCCAGCTTGAAAAAAGATCTTGGTGGTTTGCGAATCCATACATGTTCCACGGCTGCCCAATGGCGCCACCGACTCCCCATGGTTGATCGTAGGACAAACTCCTGGGAAAGCCTGAAACTATCTGATTTAGGATTTTGAAGGTGACTGAAATGCGGGCAAGTCAGTCCCAAGATCCCTGTCCTCGACATGCTACTCTATTTTGAAAATCTATACCACTCCCAACGATAAGTCCCATATGACAGCATTCGTAATTATCATGACTAGCTTGCTATACTAATGGTGAACACCCTATGGTCTCAAACTCGTTGGTTAAGACTCTGCTTCAAAAGGCTAAATATTTTATTCTTCTCGAGATCAAATATTGGAGGCTTAGCAGGCCTTGGAAGACCATTTCGAAGGTTTACAGACTAGTACATTTCCACACGCCAGCGTTTTTCTAAGTTTGATCATGACGTTTTCCGAAATTGTAGTTTCCGGAATTCTGGTACTGCCAGATCTTAACTACTAAAATATCATTAGTCTGATCTATATACTTTCCCTCCGCCCCCTGTCTAGGCAGAAGAGCTAAGCTCAAATTAGCGACCATCTATCCTCCGCAGTATAGTATAGACTAGGCTAGTACTAACAGAGATATCCCGAATACTAACAGAGATATCACTTTTCTAGATTGGAATAGTCGTAAGGCAATAGAGCTTGAGTACATGGACATAAATATCCCCTCTCGCCCGCTGCTTCCTCGCTTCCCTTTATTCCTTCTCTTCCTTCTTATCGTCATCATCTCACTTTCGGCTTTTCAAAATTAACATTAACTCACTACGATCTTACTTTACCTTCACTTGATAGCCAATATGACTATCAAAGAGACTATTTCGTCTCTTAAAACCTCCTTGCCCGAACGGGCGTACTTCATTGGGCGACGACAGCCCAAGGTCACTGAAGACCTGGAGACTGAAGACTTGGAGGTCCAGTCTCCTGGGATCGTCTCCGACGATTGCACAGTGCGCCGATGGCCAGATTGGTGCACGCGCAAGTTCTTTATCTGCCTCGGCCTTGCCTTGGCGGTCATCGCCTTTATGGTGTTGCTCGGGTTGTTGCTGAATGGGAAGATTCCAGATGAGCCAGCCCACAAAGCTCTGACTGAAGCTGCAGCCCAAAAAGCTTTGAATGATTGTGTGGCCCGGGCACATCATCGCGGTTAGGATGAGATTGGGCCTTCGGGTCAGTTACTTGGGTGCATTGGATTCGTTTCACATTGATACCATTTGGTTATTTTCTATTACCATAGTTTGTTCTTGTTGCGGTATTTCCGGTATCTCATGTTGATACTATTTGTTTTCCCATGTTATCTCTGTTACTATACTTTGTTCTTGATGCAGTTTTCTTTTGTTCTTCCTTTTGTACTTTTACTCAAGGCCAAAGTGCCATTAATCAACATCATCATTTAACCCTTCATCCTGCATGTAACTTTCCAACTTGATAATAGTAACCTTCCTCTCTTTATGCTGCGACCACATACCTCTTGCTTCATATGCTTTATGTCATCGCCTCCAGATACCGCCATGGAATACACTAGTGAACGGCTCCAGCAAGCCAAAGAATTGTTTCCTCCCAAGTCCAAGTCTGATGCTCCCTCTGCTGAGCTCATCAGAGAAGCCCAAGGACCACGCTACAACTTACGCCCCCGTGATGCGAACAAAAGCGTGGAGAGACACCCTGCCTGGATTGACAACGACAAATCGGATAAAAACTACACGCCACCAAAGAACTCCCCTAGATTATCGCCCAAGTCCGATCACTAAATGCGATATTCACCCAAAACGGGCGAAGCTCTTGGAATCGGCAAGTGGAGGTTAACACTGGAAGATCTTAATGTTTTGTACTGACATAGTTCAGTCAACCATATTCGTCGCCTGTTTCTGACTGGGAGGGCTTTTGAAGATTCGAGAGCATAGGAAGCTACAATGATGGAAGGCTCAAAATTTTTGCAGGGCAAGGCAGGCATATTCAATGATAGTAACAAGGGCAAGGAAGTCATGGGGTTTTTGTTGGAGGAAGTCAGCGACTTGCATGTGTTGGGACAAGCGTTTTAAGTGAATGCACACATGTGATCAACATTGGACAATTGTGAATTTTGGGATTCGTTGTGACCGTTTACGACATGAAGTGAATTAAGTCAATAACTTCGAGTAAGCCCTAATGGGTGTTGACCATTGTGGTAAGAGTATCATTCACCACGGTTCTCCACGATCACATTCACTGTTCTCTGTAATATAAGAAGACGTCAACTTCCACCCAATTCTTTTTCTTTCTTCAGACCATTCTCCATTTCTGAATCATACTCTGCTACCGGTTTGATCTCAATCTTCAAATTACCTTGTGATGATTGTTGTAAGTACTAAGGTGTCTCGGCCCGGAAAAAAAAACCAACTCGGAGCTAATTTTCTGCCAGTTTATCGCAACCTTCGAATTTTCCAGTACTTCGTTTTTTCGTCCCCACTCTGGTCCGAAAAGAAGAAGGATCTGGGGTTCGAACCCTCGTGTACATCGTTTATCCCTTCCTCCTTTTCCTTTCTTTTTCCTGTCCATTGCCTCGAGCTGCCGCAACCTGCGCAGCTCTTCGCCACGACGTCTTCCACAAAGCGTCGCAAAGTTTCCCCGGAGCCTCTCAGCAGCCCAGGAGAGGCACGACGTCACGACCGATCCCAACCGTCTGCATCTAACTTGCCACGCCAGAGTTCTCGCTCAAGCTCACGGAGCCAAAGCTCATCCTTATCACCTCGTCGCTACGTCCCTGCTCATCTTCAAACACAAACCCGCAGTCCTCGGTCCCAGTCTGGTGGCCGTTCGCCTACCCCCGCGACCGCCACCGCCGACCTTACACTCTCCTCCGACCACTCCGATATGCAATCCGAGCCCCGTGACGCCATCACAAATGGCGATGGCCGCGAGCCCTCTCCTGGCGAGAAGCGCCCTGCCTCTGAGATTGAAGACTCCGACCTCAAAGGCGGCGTGAGCACAGGGGGCAAGGGCGCCTCGAACCCGATCGATGACCAAGTGGCGAAGGTTTCTGAGCTGATCGCGAAGCCGCTGAAAGACGGACAGAAGGGTTTTGTGATCTCCTATTCTTGGTTGCAAAAGGTGTTTGCTCGGAGTTCCACCCATGCCGACAAGGCGAGCAAGGATGCCCTGGACAGCGAGCTGGGCCCGGTCGACAACACCGACATCGTCCTTGATATCGGCCCCAAGGATGACTTGAAGGATGAACAAGGAGATGTTTATGTTCCGATGCGACCGGGTTTACAATTCGGGGAAGATTACGAGATTGCCCCGCAGGAGGCCTGGGATCTCATCATGAAGTGGTACGGAATCGCTGATGGATCGCCTGTCATCACTCGCTATGCTCATGAAACCAATCCCGACGGCCCATCAAACATCATCTATGAACTCAACCCGCCCATCCTCACCGTTTTCAAAGTCTCCAACCCGGCTGCGGGCATGACCCCCCAGGTCTTGAAGGAGAAGAATCTCCCTCCAGTCAAAGTGCTGACAGGCCGCCAGACGAACTTCATGAAGTGGTTGAAGCAGGCGAAGCAGCTGGCCGGCATTGACATGGCGACCAAAGTCCGCGTGTGGAAAATTGCTGGTGGCATCCCCAGCGCCAATGCATCGACTGCCAACACTCCAGCGCCCTCTCGCACTGCGTCGCCCGCACCGCCCGCAGGCCTCATCTCATCCACACACAAGAACCTTGTTGTCGACCTCAACACATTCCTCTCTCTCCCCGACACGAAACGGGAGTTGCTGGAGCTCAAGGACCAAACCAACAATCCCAACTACAACGGCCGCACCATGACAGTAACCGTTGCTGGCCTTGGCACGACTGACACTGTTGTACTTGAGGAGGGGGTTGGTAAGGATGAATGGGTGTCAGAAGTCTCCGCAAAGACTCTGAAGCGCCTCGGAATCCCCACTGAACAGCCGAAGAGAGAACTGGCTTCGTCTGCCGTTTTGTCTATCAAAAGTCCGGCGCCCAGTGGTCGATCGACTCCAGTTCAAGACTTACCTCACGGCAAAAAGCCCAAGGGTCACCAGTTAGGCCGCACTGGTCTCACCAACTTGGGCAACACCTGCTATCTGAATGCTGCCACACAATGTATGCGCGCAGTGGAGGAATTGAGTATCTACTTCCTGAAAAGCGGGCACCTACCTGATCTGAATACCAGCAACCCCCTGGGATACCATGGCGACCTTGCCAGGGCATATGCACACCTGATCACTCAAATGTACCGTGAACCTGCCTCAAGCAATTTTTCCCCAACTCGCTTTCGCAACCAGGTTGGTCGCAATAACCCCATGATGGCTGGATGGGAACAGCATGACAGCCAAGAGTTCCTTATGTTTGCCTTGGATGGGCTTTCTGAGGATCTCAACCGAGTTCTGCAGAAGCCTTACATCGAAAAGCCTGATTCCACGGACGAGATGGTGCACGATCGCAAGGCTTTAGAGAAGTTTGCGAAGGAATCATGGGACATCTACAAGGCTCGGAATGACTCCGTGATCACGGATTTGTTTGCAGGCATGTACAAATCTACTCTGGTTTGCCCCGAATGTGATAAAGTTAGCATCATGTTCGACCCATTCAGCAGTTTCACTCTGCCTATCCCTGACCAGCGCAACATTATTTGCCGCGATGTCATCTTCCTACCTATCAACTCTGCTCCAGTGCGGTTCACTGTTGAAGTCGACAACACTGGCACCGTCAAGAATTTCAATGACACGGTCGCTAAGAGAACAGACATCCCCCCTGAGAGACTCATCGGCGCTGAACTAAACAATGGCGGTTTCTGGCAAGTTTTTAACAAAGAGCTTATGTCTTATCACGAACTTCGTTTGAAGGCCGATGACGCAGTGATTTTCATGGAGTTGGACATTCCTGCTTCGGAGGATCGCATCCTCGTGCCCGTGTTCCACCGCAAGAACCAGCCCATCAAGGGCAACAAGAACCGGCTCCGGCATGAGCAGTTCGCATGCCCTACTATTCTCTCATTCTCCAGAGACGAGGCTCGAGACTTGGCCACAATCTACCGCAAGATCATGCGTCATGTTTCCACCATGACTACTCGCGATATCCTAAATGAGCAGAGCCCGACTCACCAGCAGTCGCAACCCGCTCAAGATGAACAGGGCGCCGAGGATTCGGATACTGTGGTGATGAATGAAGATGATGCCGAGTCTGTGGATTCGAAAATCAAGACATCATCCGTCGAAGGAGAGGACAGTATTGTTGATGTTTCGATGCAGGATGCCTCGCCAGCATCAAGTCCCTCCACCGAGAACACAGAATTCACGGACGACACCCCTGTTCACTCTCTAGCTTCCTCCCTATCGGAGCGTCTTTTGGGTCTATTCGATGTCAAGTACATGACAACTGATGAGCCCATTCCTCGAGGCCGTTCAATGGACTCTTACAAAGACTACCCATTGATCACTTCTCGTGTCACATCTCAATCCTCCGAGGAGAACTCCGAGGACAGCTTTAATGGCTTTGATGACGACAACAGTGACAACCGCAGCGTGTCCGAGAGATCCGAGAAATCCGCCACTGGGCTGCAGGACGAGCCGCTTATTCGTTCTGGTGAAGCTATCATTCTTGACTGGACTAATTCAGCTCGTCACGCTCTGTTTGGCGGTATCAACAACAAGCGGAACTCTAAGCAAGGAAAGCCCACATTCAATGACCCCGAATACATTCACGATCCCCAAATTGCCCAACGCCGTGCAAAGCGTGAGGCCAAGCGCCAGGAGGGAATTCAGCTGGAGGAGTGCCTGAACGAGTTCAGCAAGGATGAGATTCTTTCCCAGAATGATGCCTGGTACTGTCCTCGCTGCAAGGAGCACCGACAAGCCAGCAAGAAGTTTGAGCTGTGGTATGCTCCCGATATTCTTGTCATCCACCTCAAGCGCTTTATGCAGCTCGGCTCTGCCAACCGGACCTCTCGATCGAAGCTCAGCACCTTGGTCCATTTCCCTATTGAGAACTTGGACTTGTCGAAGCATGTGACTGGGCCCACTGATGGAAAGACATTTGAATATGATCTTTTCGGTGTTGACTGCCACTCTGGCACCATGTCTGGTGGGCACTACTTCGCTTATGCCAAGAATTGGGTCACTGGTGACTGGGTTTACTTTAATGGTTTGTTTCATCCCCACCTTTTCATCTCATGTACTAATCAAGGTAATCTAGATTCCTCTGCTACTGTCATTTCCGATCCTGAGGACACTGTTGTCTGCCCTGCAGCTTACCTCTTGTTCTACCGCCGCAAGTCTGCTGGTCCCTTGGGTGGCCCCGAGCTTCAGAAGATCGTGAACGCCTACCGCAATGGCACCGCGAAGCCTGCCGTTGAGGTCGAGATGGAGGAACCACAAGAGCAGGAGTCCGAGCCGGAGTCGGCGGAGGAACCCGAGGCCAATCCGATGAGCAGCATCTTCAGCCAGCCTTCCTGGTCATTTAACCGACCTGACGACTCTGCTGATGTCGACCAAGAAGACCTGTTCGGAGACAATGATAGCAATGTCGCCGTCGAGGATGGCGACTCCGAGCCCGAAGATCGTCTTCAGGAACTTGACAACGAGGGCTCCACCTTTGAGGATGTCCCCACTCTCCTTGACGATGCCTCTGATGACGAGCTCCCTGTCGTTGAGCTCCGTGTTGGCGAGGATGAGAAGTAAAATGTTTCGTTACCCTTATCGAATCTGTGGATTCGTATCTGATATCATGTCCCAATGTTTCAATGTTATCATGTCCCTTATGCACACGTTACAAGTTCCCCGACTCATTCATGTATGTTGTGTCATTTACCAGGTGAATAGGCGTTTATCACGGAAATACAAAAAGGTGGGGTGGATCGCAGCTGCAGAAAAAAGCATTAGCAGCGCAGTGAAGAAGGAAGGAAAGAAGCAGGAAAGAAAGGTGCGCCTGGTTTCTTGGCCGTTACGACTTAGAATCGTGTTCCGTAATACAATTCCTTCACACTGTCCACTCCAAACATCTTAGAAGTATTCCTCTTTCCGTATCTTATTTACTTTGCACCATGTCCTCCCAGGAATCCGGTTCCTCGACCTTACCCCTGCTAAACCGGCACTTCAAACCACCCGATGACGATGCCCACTCGGAGGCCTCAGTCGCCATCACATCAGACGAAATGTCATTCACAAGCGAGAAACTTCTCTCCGCTCGCCTTCGTCGCCAGAACACAGGCATCTGCATCACAGAAGCTGGGTCCGTCTTGCGTCACTCATATACAGAAGATCTCGACTCTGTAGCCATCACCTCCGATGACATGTCCATCGCGAATGAAAATCCACTTACAACCCGCGCTCGTCGACAGAATAAACCCGTCCCTATAGCACAAGCTGCTGCGATCCTACGTCCTTCGAGAGCTGAGGAGCTGGATGAGTCGGTGGCTGTTACGTCTGATGAGGAGATGTCGATGACAGGACATCCGCATTCGCTTTCTCATCGACCCCGGAGACATGATGAGCATCACCCCATTGCTCCGGCTGTGGATCTCTTACCTGATCCACCGAGGGGACGAAGACTGCTACGTGGACGTGCTCCGCGAGTGTCGCCACAAGCTCCAGTCCCTGACCCAGTTCCAGGTCCAGCTTCACGTCCAGGTCTAGCTTCAACCCCAATTACCAGTACGACTGCCATGGAAGTTTCCCCCGTTGACTATGGATATGGATATGGTGGACACCAACCAGGCAACTTCTTCCTGACGGAGGATGTAGATGAATCAGAGCCAGATGCTGATCCATCGCTACCAAAGCGCCAACGCTTCATGTATTTCAATACATTTGCCAGGCAGGGGGATATGGATGTCGTAGCTCGGCAAAATGCGATGTTGGCGGGATTGGAGCAGTCCCTCGAGTTGTTTCCTGGCGTGGAGGGCGATACAGATTCTGGTTTTGAGGAGCATGGTGAAGATCAGTCAAACGAGCCGAAGGATGAGGACGGAAAAGAGGTTTGAGATGAGGTATATGTATAATTTATTTTTATTGGCTTGTGTTGATGAATACCTCTAGCTCTTGCTTTCTTGTTTGTTTGGTGTTTTGGTTTTTTTCTGATGTTTTCGGTATATGGGGTTTAGATTATACATTACCAGGCATTGAACTTGCACCGTCATTATACATGTTTAGCGTTATGATTTCTCCTTGTCTATCTAATACAAAGAATAGTCAAAACCCAGATTTATGAAGCGATTTAGAGGTTTAATTTATATATACTACTTATTTCACTTCAAGCGAGCACATGCCCCATGGAGCTCCTAAATTAAATTATTCAAATACAACATTGACCCTTGATCAAATCAGCTGCCCTCTCTGCAACAGCGTACACAGCCGCCTGAATATTTCCACTTGTCTCAAGAGGAAAGACACTGGCATCCACAACTCTCAAATTCCTTGTGCCGTACACCTTCAAATTGGAATCAACGACACCCCCGATCTCCTTCGGTAACATGGCACAAGAACCCGCGGGGTGGAAACAAGTGAACAAACGCTCCTTAACGACCTCCTTCGCGTGTTCCAGATCGCTCAAATCTCTTGTGTTCTCTGGCATGCGGATACCAGGCTTAAGGAGAGCAGCAAATGGTCCTGTCGTGGAGATTTGTTCCACAAACTGCATCTGCCGAGCCATAATCTCAATATCAAGTGGGTGCGAAAGGAGGTTGGGATCATAGATAGGCTTATCATCACTGCTAGCAGACGAGATATGGACCGATCCACGGGAGAAGGGGTGGTTATGCAGCATCATGACGGACACATAATTTTCAGGCCATTTTTTCTCCAGCACGTCAGAGAGAGTAGTCTTGGCCGGATTCATATGGAGCTGTGCTGGAAGGAATAGGTAATGTGATGATGCATCTTTGGGATCAAGAAGAATATTGCGGAGGTGGGAATACTGCGCGCGCAGGTTGGCAGGGATGTCGTCATTGTCAAGGTACTTCGAGAGGAGTTTCTCAGCTTCTTCTTTAGGGACGACACCCTTGCCATCCACGAAGGGAAGATAAGCCATGCTGATTGGCATACCGGCCAACGGGCCTGCGCGTGTCTGCTCGTAAAGCTTGATCAGTGACTCGACCACGGCAGGGTCACGCATGATGTCTCCCGAGACCTGGCCATCGGCAATCTCGAAGTTAATGCTCGTGATGGCGTGGTCTTGGAGGTTCTCTCCAACGGCAGGGTTATCGATGACGACCGGGATATCGTGCTTACGAAGAAGCTCCGCGTTACCGATACCAGAGAGTTCGAGAACCTGGGGAGAGTTCAGACTGCCTCCGCAGACGATGACTTCTTTCTTTGCCTGGATCTGGAACTTGCCCTTCCAAGTCTCGACCTGCACACCTTTTGCGACTACCTCCCCGTCTTCTTTGGCGAGGATGACTTTCTGCACCATGGTCTCCGCCATGAGACGCAGATTCGGCCGTGCGGCCACTTCAGGAGAATAGTATGCCGCCGCATATCCTCGTTTTCCCTTCTCAGCATCCACTGTCAGAGGGGATGTGAAAGCACCCAGCTTCCGGCCCTCGATGGGATCGGCGTCCGTTTGCCAGCCCAGCTCCGCAAATGTCTCGTCCCACGCTTTGTTGAAAGGGCCAAACACGTCCGGCAGAGAGATAGGGACTGGACCGGTTGATCCTTGCTTCTCTACATCCATATACCGAGCTGTACCGAGCAGCTCTGCCGTTGCCTCGCTCGGTGAGGAGTAGGTGTGGAATTTTCGAAGGTAGGGGGCCATGTCCTCTGCACCCCAGCCGGGATTTCCTAATGCCTCCCAGGCCTGGAAGTTGGATGCGGTGGGGTACATGACCACGGAGAAGTTCAAGGCGGAGGAGCCACCAACGACGCGGCCGCGGGGTTGTCCAATTTGACGGTTGTTTGCATGGACCTTTCATTGTCAGCATTGATACGAGATATGGTGCCCATTGACCATACCTGCGGGACACTCATATAGTCCCAGTCATAATCCGGATTTCCATATAGCGTGGACAAAAGACCAGGTGTGTCAATAAACGGATCCCCGATATGATTGGGGCCGGCCTCAATGAGGAGGACCTTGACATCGGCATCTTCACTCAGCCGATTCGCCAGGACCAGGCCACCGATGCCTGCACCAATAATGATATAGTCGTATTCTTCATCCATTTTGATTTGGGGGCGAAATTCAGGGGGGAGGGAGGGAAAAGAAGACACCGCTAGATTCCTCGGGATGAGGGGCACGGCACGAGGACGAGAAACCGGACGCTCTGTTTCGGGGGTCCAAGCTAAATACATAATAAGGCTAGGGTCACCATTAGTGCTCATTAGCGGTGGTAACTAAGGTGAGCTGGCGGCGCGGTAGAAGTTAGCTTATACTCCGTACCAATAGGAAACACGGAATTCAGCCCCGGATCCACAGAGTGAATCCTTCGGCCCGCACTCTAACGGCCCGCCAACCAACCAAGCCTATTGTCTCCTGCCGATCTCTGCTTGTCACCTGCCAATTGAGGTTACTTGCCTTGTGCCTCTCTTGCCCCTGGCGAATTTTAGCTTCCTTACTGTTAAAGGATTTTCCTCAGCCGATATGACAGCTTAATTTAAGTTATTGCATATCCCCGAGCTTGACGTTTCTCGTCGGTGGGTACCTTTGGAGAATCCCTTTCTACCTACAGGGACACGCACAATGCAATTCTATGATGTATTCACCTACCCCATCGTCCGGGACCAGCTTATCGCCAACACGGGCCTGGTCGCCCTGGCCACCTTACTGGTGGTTTTACGATTTTATTCCCGACGTCTGAGACGCAGTAAGGTGTGGTGGGATGATGTATTCTGTGTTGCGGCTATGCTGCACACATACGGCATGCTTGCAATGCAATATCACTATGCCCGCATAGGAATGCGGCACCATGTCAAAGTTCTTCCAACAGCGAATACAATCTTGATCGCTAAGATGCTGATCATCTATCAACTCGTTTATTACAACGCGATGGTCTTGGCGAAGTTCAGCTACCTGTTCTTCTACCTCCGCATTTTTGTTACCAAGGAGTTTCGAATCCTCACCTGGGTATGTATGGGATGTGCAGGGGCATACTGGATTGGTAGTGTACTCCAGGTCTTTCTGATTTGCACGCCTTTCGAGCGCAATTGGAATCCAACAGTGCCGGGTCACTGTGCCAGTCAAAATGTGGCCTTCTCAACCATTGGCGCGTTCAATCTCATCACAGATGTGATGATTATGGCATTGCCCATCCGATTTATCTGGAAGCTGCAAATGTCCACCGGAACAAAGTTTGCTTTGTATGGAATCTTTGGTTTGGGTGTATTGTGAGTCTCATCTTCCATCCCCCTTTTTTATCTTCTTCTCTAATTTAGTGGGCCACAGTATCTCCTCTATCACCATCATCCGAATTCGTGTCCTCACAACAGTCGACTTCACTGACCTTCCCTACTCTATGATCTGGGCTGCGTTCTGGAGTGTTACCGAGCCGGCTCTCGCCATTGGAAATTCGTGCGCACCTATGCTTCGACCTATTCTCAAGGCTGCTTTGCCGTCTTTGTTTGCCAGTGCCAAAGCTGGATACTCTACCCAGCCAGCATCATCGGGCCCCAAGCCCATCTTGAGCAAGAATAATACGTTCGGTCGGATACACGACGTGGATATTGAGTATCCACTCACACAGATGGATCAAAGGTCAGATGGGGATGAGGGATCTATGAATGACCGTTCACATGATAGTCGCTCACAGGATGGGCCACGCCAGTTCCCAAGGAGTGTGGTTGGGGATCCCAAAGCACACCGATAAACATTTAGATACCCCTGTATATACAAAAGCATATTTACAAAAGCATACGTTATTTCCTTATCTTCCTAGGAATTCTTTTTAATATTCCCTTTGAACCTAATCCTACCAGTAGATCTCCAGTCTCTTTCCCTTCAATGACTTGGGCGCGATTACCCATGAGTTGAGTTCAAAATAAGAGTCAGACTTCATGGCTGGGCTTTGCCGCAGGGATGTTCCTGTTTCCGATGCTCGAGAAGATCCACCCTGCATACATATGCCGGTAGCTATGGACGGGACCAGGATTTGTATATTAATTGCCTGGGGTATGCCATATTGGCTTCCCCACTTGGTTGAGTATACCTGCTGCACAGATCCCTGCATTCTCCATTATTAAGTGCCGTATCTTCCGGTAATTGAAGCTTGTTCTTGGAGACTGCGACTAAAGTTTCTCGTCTTGCAACTGGGATGTTGCCATGTTGGTAATACGTGGCAAGCAAGTCGCTCTGAATTATTATACCGAATTCCTCGTGAAATAGCACCGAGAGTTCTTGCACGTACTACACCCTGGTCGCTATATCAATAAGTTCATCCTTGTCAAGGTTGATGTCAGTCTCACTGAAATAGTGAGGAGATCATCGAAGCATGGGCTCAAGCGGGCTAAAAAGTGGATACCAGAAACTGTCACTTCACCGCCAGTTTTCGATATTACGATCTCGAATTGAGTCGCTTCAGCCTTTGCAATGGTGGAGTCCCATTCCCATACACCAACCTAATCTCTGATGATGATTCACTTTTAATATTATTGCCATATTCGCTCGCCCTGGAGAAGGGTGAATGTGAATTTTCGCTCCATTACGTAACCTTGTCTCAGGTGCTGCAACAGACATTTCTAGGACCACAGTGGGTCGTCTGGGCAGGGCCGAGAACGTGGGAGCCCAGCCCCAGTCGAGAGACTGTCTCCTGAACTTGTCATTTCATTTGCCATGGCAACGTTCACGCCTGCTAGGCTAAAATAGCACCATCAAGCCCCATTCGTGTAAGTGCTTTGTTGATGGATATGGTCCAATGGAGTATTTCAAGGAGTACAATCTTTGCATTGTTGTCGAAAGAGAAGCGCAAAGAGGTGTTAGATTTATCTTGACCCAGGAAATCATATTGAATATTCAGAAAAATGGGCGTCTTGGTGGTATTGATGCCTCAAACTCGATATATTGATACCTGTCGTGCAACGAATGCTACTAAATTCTCACTGATGGCCAGAATTTGTTGCATTTCTCTAAGAGACGCAACAAGGGCCACTAGCTTCGCAATCCGGTACCAGAGAATAGTGTTCTATGACAATATAGTTTATTGAGCAGCTCTACAGAGTTGACATACTTCACGTTACATGGTACGTCCGTTGCGGTATAAGATCGGTGTTCAGTGTCTCAATCTGTGAAGTTATGGAAGGCAACGAGTTGAGAAAAGAAGAAAACGGCCATCTGGGAGAACAAAATCACAACGAGGTCTTATAACATCCTTTGGAAGAATAATTGCAGCACTCCCCTTTGTCTTCCGTACTCTATTCTCTCCCCCGTTGGTATCTGAAACCTTCTAGACTGGCACTACAACTTCCATGAAGGAATAATGGATTCTCATCTCAAACCCCCAAATCCTCTATATACAACAAGTACAATATTTACAACCAAAAAGCAAAACGCCCCAAAGTCTAACAAAAACTGGTAAAAATAATTATATACCCTCAGACAGTATACCAAATATTTTGCTGAGACTGACACAAGTAATCTCCCCAGTATGTTTATCAAGTCGATCTCGGATCGGTCGATCAAGGCGCAAGCGCATGTAAAAGAGGCAAGGCCGAAAGTCTATAGTCGAGATAAAGAGCGGCGGGATTGACATTCCAGATTATTCGATGGCGAAGAAGGAAGGATAGGCGAGATTGATATCATCAGATTTTGCATGGGATTATGTGGCGGGTGGAGTTGGGAGATTTAGATCAGGTAAAATGAGTGACGTTCGTAATTATGGCTGTGCAACGGGCCATCCGTTGACGTATGTTAGTGGGTTGAAGCCAAGGAGAGCATCCTGGAGATTTTGTCAGATTTGTCATACGGTATAATGGATGGGTTGGTTTGGTGCGTGGAAACGGAAGGAAGGAAGGGAATGAAGGAGGATCGACATGGGCGGGTATCGAGATCCACAAGCCTGCCGGGATTACTTACTGCAAATGCCACGCCAATGGTTTTATTTTCTGTCTTGGTATTAGTTTGGTATAGTGCGTGTGGATAAGGATTTTGTACTCACGGTAGTGATAGTAGAGAACGTCGGTATCGCCGTTGCGGAGGACGCCTTGGCCGCCAGGGGCATAGGTTTCGCCGTTTGAGCCGTAGATGACGGTGCCACCACCTTCGACCAGGTCCTTGCCGCTCTTGTCTATGAACGGTCCACGAGGATTCTGGGACCGTCCAACGCGAATGCTATATCTAAGAGAGGATTAGAATAGAATGAACTGGGGTGGTGCGACGAGACATACTCTTTGCCGGCGGCAGGAAGTTTGTTCGCATGCAAGTTGCAGCAGTTTCCATGGCTGAACCAGAGGTAATAATATCCATCGCGGTAGGAAATGAATGCTCCTTCGATAGCGTGGGGTCCAGTTGGGTCACCGCATAGCGAGTTGGCGTTGCGGTTAGGACTGCTCAAGGAGTTGGGCTCGTAGGCAAGGTGACGAGCATCGGGCTCGGTAGTACTCTTAGGTGAAAGCATGTCCTTGCCAAGAGGAACTTGATAGATACCAGTCCAGTAGCTTCCGAACGTAAGGTACGCTTCACCATTGGGCAGGATCAGTGCACTAGGATCAATGGCATTTGAGATAGTATAGGGCGACACATCAGATCCATTGCCTGTTCCTGTCTGGACAACGGCACCATGGTCATGCCATTTACCAGGCCCAGGGGAATTAGATGTCGCCACACCGACAGCACTGTCACGGCAGCCAGCTTTGCTCACGCTGTAATAGCAGTAGTAGACACCTTCGAATTCGATAACCGTCGGTGCCCAGGGGGCAGCACGATCACCCTTAGGGATGACACTGTTGGCATCCAGCACACTGCCAATATGCTTCCATGGACCGGCCATGGAAGGCGCGGTATGAATATAGATATGTTCACCAACATTGTACAGATAAATCTCATCACCAACCTTCAAGATAGTCGGATCATGAGTTTTCTGACCCGTCTGCCTGGGCGGAGGGAAATGGGAGACATCATCCTCAAAGCCACTATCGTGCTCAAGATCGCGAACCTGATTCTGGTTCAAGCCCAGACCAAGCGCCAGCGAGAAGAAACAAACCAAACCTACCAAAAGCAACATCTTGATCCAACGTCGAGGAATCGATAGATGCCAAAGAGACCGCAAAGACCACCCCTGTTGAAAATTCTCGAGCTCTCCAGGCGGCTTCGCCGGCCGTGATAAGTGGCCACTCCTGACGATCATGTTGTCCGCCATTGATCCAGGCCCTCATCGTTTTCATTCGCGACGCACGGCGTGCCACCTCGGTAGGGTGGGTTTCGCGATGCGGGGACCTGTCCGAGGGGCTCGCCGTGAGGGATGCGACCTGGTCCACTCAATATCAGGTTCCACCTGTGGGTATGCGCTGCAAGGCACGGAATGCGGAGAACACTGGAAGCTCTGCAGAAGCTAAAGTTCGTGACGATTTGCTTATTAGGCCGATGAACGCGGAAGGATATGTGGCTCAATTGAATATTTATCGCAGGACAGCGATCGCTAGATTAATTGTGCATGATGTTGACGCCTTTAAGCGGGTTGATTGCGCGGTAGAATTTGAATTCTTCCTGACATTCAGGGCTATCTCTTGGCTCGACATGAACCGGTTGACACGATGCAAGGGAGTGAAAGGCATCAAGTCTTTGTCTGAGGTCTGCGCCGATCGATGCAGTTCCTCTCGATCATCCACTTGAGGAGATAACTGACCAATGGGAGTGGACCTTGGTGGCTCCACTCAGGGAATGTTAGAAAGTGCCCTTGCCCATTCCCGCCTCAAAGATCCATGGTTCTTAGCCAGGGACCCTGCCGTGATAGACGGCGGACTTTGAATCTTGATTTGGAAAAGGGGAACAAGCCCTTAATCGGTCCTAAGACATTTTATTACAATACTCGCTTTCGTGGTTAATATGGGGTTACAGGGTTGCACCACCATATGAACCCAGGTAAGACAAAGGCGTTGTCTTCGTCTACAGTCGCGTTGGGAAACCCCGAGGGCAAGGAGAGCGCCAAGACTACAAGGGAAGGACAAGATAGAGCGCAATATGTAAGCCACGGTTGGTAAACCTTATCAGGTAAGAGCATGATCGCTAGTCAGAAAGGAGGAATATATCAAATGCTTTCCGCCAAACATAATAGAACCGGACACCATCGACGCCGAAAGGATTGGGAGTAGAATTCGGCGTAAATCTAGCGCGCAACAATCTTGTTGACTTCATCGTTGGCTTCTGTCCAGGTCTCGAGGTTCTTACGAGCCCAATCCAAGTGGCAGCGTGCATATGCAACCTAAAAGCAATCCCGGTTAGCTTTCTGCAGGGAGGGGGGAAGAGATCGGTTCTTACCATGTAACGCCGGAGATCGCCTTCCTTGTCCTTCTGGAAGCGTCGCAGATCCTGCATTACACCTGCACTAGCGTCTTTCACATCCTTCTCTGATACCTCCAACGCTTGCTCCAGCTGTGGATATTGTTAGAACCCAATTAAATACAATGACTTTGCCACTCTCGGCCCACATACCTGAATGAGACTCTCCTTGGTCTTTCCGATTTGATCCCGTCGAGTTCGTTCAGGATCTACGTCTGCAAAGCCGTGAATGGCGTGGCTGATGCGACCGAAGATTTTGTTTGTGACAAATGACCCACTGGAGGACTTACGGTGTGCTGGAGGAGAAGCAGGCGATGGCTCGGACTTCCTGCTTCCGGTCTGGGATGCGGAAGGAGATCCAAGCGTTTCTCCGTGAGTAGGGGGAAACTCAGAATCAGTAGATGCAGTTGTGATGTTGTCGCCCTCACTGCTCACAGTAGAGGAAGTGGACAAGGAACGTTGTGATTTGGTGCGGGATTGAGAGTCTGCGCGGTTGAGATACTGCTCAATCCGCTTGGCCTCCAACTCGCTACGCTCAAGGGAATCCAACAAAGTCTTCTTCTTGCCCAGCTCATCGCGAGTCATGTCTTCTTGTACTCTCTTCAAAACCCGGTATCGTAATACACTTCGCACCACGCTGGCGAATTGTGCACTTTCCCGCATGGGTTCAGCGAAGCTTGCACTGAGTGCAGTTGACAGTTCCTCAGTCGCAATGTAGGACGTATCTGCCGCTTGGCCAATGCGTTCAATTGCGGCAGCCACCGTTGGAGACTGCTCAGAAAGAGAAAACCCATTATAACGAGCGCCAAGTTCCATCAGATCGGCAGATAACGTTGATAGGTGGGACAGAGTTCGGCGGTTCACCCTCTCGATGTTTCCTTGCAGGAGTAGCTCCAGTTCGCGGGTAGAAGCTTCAAAGTTCACAAAGTAAGGATCCAACTCCTGTTCACTCAATTTTCGTGACTCTGGTGGGAAGCGTCCAAGCATCTCTGGGCCCGGAATCGGCGGAGGGGGTCCTTCTGTGCTGTCTCTTGGAGATGTAGGGGATCCTGAAGCTCCCGACGTCCCACCGGACTTGAGCTTCGCAGAGGACGACGGGACTGGGAGCCAGCTGTGCGCTTGGCTTGGGTTTGCGGGATCAAGAGGAGGTGCTTTGAGGTTGTTCTTCGGGACAGATGATGCGGGGTGCGAATTTAAGACCTCGCTCTATCTCAAATCAGCACAGGTCGCCCAAATAGATAGTTAAACTTACCCAGCTGACGTTAGGGTCCAAGAAGCGCCACCAGACTCCATCCTCCCGAATCTCCTTCATGCGTCGACATCGATTTAAAAAGACGCCTAGCATCCGTTTCCGCAGCTCAATAATGGCGGTATCTTCTTTCGCTTTGGTAGGCTTGGCCGCATAGTCGGCCATGCTATGCTTCTCGGGTATTGGGGGAACGATAAGAGTGGGATGGAGGTTCACGAGGGTCTGTCGTAGGGACGCGAACTCGGAGTATCGCCGGCGCACTTCCAGGTCCTAATTTAATGGTGTCAGCCTTCAGCCGCAAATCCGTCTACCAGAAGGCCAACTCCTACCGCGGTTCGGATAGTATAAACAATAAAGCTGCCTCCACCTTCGTGATTCTTGCCGGCATCGGTAATTAGGATGGGCATTTCAGGGTTTTCGTAGAGAATCTGCTCAATCCGGCTGTCGTAAACACTCCTCCGTGTGTATTGTTCGCTTGCTGCACCATAGGCGGCTCCCTCGGGATCGCTGAGATCCTCAGGGTGAGAGATATAATCCGGGGGATCCAGGTTAGAATCTCGGCTGGAGGGCGGAGTCGAATCATGCTCGTAAATGGCTACCGAGGGTCAGAGACAAGCAGTGAACAGGAGGAGAGGGACCTTACGGGGCGAAAGTACGGCGGAATGCAACGAGTCCGACAGATTAGCTTCATGCTGGTCGAACGCCCCATAGGGGTTATTGTCCTCGTCGTCCCACATTTTGAACCTGTAGAGATCAAGCCGAACAAGCCTCGGTGGAGTGAGTGGTGGAGGTTGGGAAGCTGTGTGCCTGGGGATCTGCGGGGGGCACAACGTCACCGACTACGGCATGTCATAGCGACCAGAGACGAACAATCATATGTACAGACATATTCATGATGCATGTACCTTTATATATTAGATGGAATGTGAATCTCATCTCGCTTTCAAAGGCTTGATCATAACATGGACATATTCATGAATTTGAACAGCTGTGTTTGACTTAAAATGCGCACTGTTGCTCCGCTAAAATTGATATCAAGTCCAGCGATAAGATATACAACCGCCATCCAAGGGTGCCCTGATACTGTATATCTAATATCTGATGTCTTTAGGTCACAGTTTAGTTTTGAGATACTATTGTCACGGTATTCATCTATAAGTGATGGATAAAACATGAACCTTTCTTTCAATTTAACACAATAAGCAGGCTAAGATAATGTACCGGGGCAATAACAATATCTAGTAAAGATGATAATAATGCTCATGTCAAAAGCATCCCCCCTCCACCACCTCCCCCATTGCAGAAAAGAGCAAATTGTCGCTTAGTGTTAGCTACCGAGGTTTCTTCTCATTAGTGCCTAGGTAGACTGACTTTGGTGCCGCCATGGGTCTTCATACTGAAATTCCTTTCATTTGAGGTCCCCATTTCCCTGGCAAATTGAGCATTCCGCCTCGCACCCACTCTCGTTTCGTGGGCGGTGATCTTTGTTGTCATGTTCCATATTAATCCTGCAGCTGTCAATCTATCTGTCCCTATTTCCAAAATTTGAGTGATATTTGCTCACCCAGGGGTTTGGATCATTTCCCTGCTTTGAGTTTCTGTTGGCATTGTCACTCTTCTTGGAGTTTCTGTCAGCGCCGTTGCCATGCCGGCTTCCGTTATCTTGGGGGCCCCAGTCACTATTCTTGGAGTTTCTGTCACTAATTTTGTTCCCAATTCCACTTTGTTGGCTGCTCACTTTCTTGCTAGCTTGGGGCCAACCCAAGGATGACTTGTTGTCCTTGTTTGACGCGGTTTTCTTCGGGCTGTGCGTTGAGTTCCTGGGCTGATTGTTATTTTGATCACTTTTGTGGCTGCTTGCCCAGGTGGACTCCTTTCTGTGACTTCCTGCTTTATCGTCATGGTGACTGGGAGGATGCTCTCCTTTCTGACCATGGGACTTGGCTTCCCACCCGGATCCATTTGGATGAGTTTTGGCGGCCCATTTATGGATGGCTTCTTGAGTCAAAACACCTTCCGGGGGCCTGAGATTGCCATGTTTGTTCCAGGGGTCGACAGATTCAGTTCGCCAATCTGAGCAGCTCTTGCTTCGATGTGGATTTCTTCGCTCCCCATTATCATGTTGTCTTTGGTAACGGTTGTCGTTGAAGGAGATGGCTACTCGCCCTGGAGAGTAGCGAGTGACTCTCGGGCGTTCGCCTGGCTGTGCCTCCTCGACAATCAAGTAAGCCGGCTTACGGGGTGTCTCCTCGCGAGGTTGACTTCGAGTTCGCGCTCGTGACCAGCCCCTGCTGGTGTATCGAGGAACTTGGAGAGGCGCATGTCTTTCAATATCTAGTTGGCCACGGTCCCCTTGACGTTGGCGTTCTCGACCGACTCTTCTTTGCACTGGTACCATCGCTTTGCTAAGCAGGGCACCGACTCTAACATGACGCGCGTACCAGCAGTAGCTCAGAAACCCAAGGAATACCACGAAGAGGAAAACACAGATCAAAACTGTAACGAGTATGTTTCCCTGCATTGTAGGACAAAGGATTGAAGAACAGTTGTGAGGTTACTATGGAAATCGCGTAAATGGATACAAACCAAGCTGTGGAGTTGTTTGGTCTGCAATGATCAAGACTTGACCTTAAGTTTCTGGAGCGTTCGGAAGGGTTTAGGAGAAAAGAAATGGATATGCGAATCAAGAGGATGAGAAAGTCACAAAGTTTTCAATGAAATGTATGGGAAGGAGTTTGAAACCGTGAGGATATGAACTGATGCAAGAATAAAAAACAAAAGGGCTACAGAGATATTGATTTGTAAATCTGCGCAAAAATGAACTTTCTTTTTGAGAATTATTTCAAATGCTTTTGTTTTGTCTATACAGAATCCGATACTTAGACGCTCAAATTCACCCCAGACAGGATCCTTGACAGCCAGTCATCATGCACCGAGGCACGTCGACCAGCATCGAGTAGCAATTGCAGCTGCTTTTCCAATGTCCCAGGATCGACATCCAGGTACTGTGGAGCTGTAAACTCATCAGATGCAAGTGCAGAGGAAATACTAATTATACGAACTCCCAGAGTATATGACTCGGGCTTCGAAACCCAACCAAGAAGTCCATCCTGGCCAGCTTCCTGAGCGACCCGTTTTGAGAGGTACTCCAACCCTTCAGAGACCCAGTTTGAGAATTGGCGAACTAGAGTCTCGGGGTATGCGCCCTTGTGAAGATGCAGGAGTGCTTTGGACCATACGTCAATCTCCCTCACATCGTCAATGAAGAGATTTTGTTTCTCCTCCACAAACAAAACAGTGCTCTCTTGGCAATACTCAGTAACGAGATCTGCCACGGACACTAGATGAGCTTGCTCATCGGAACCACTGATACGCTGATTTTGACCCGTGAGGTACCGGATGACTCGTCTGGCCAACTGTGGAGAATCGGAGTAGTGATCGGTAATAAAAGTTGCAAGAAGCGAGCTCGCATTCAACGGCCCAAGAGCAACTGCAGTGCGAGGTGAAACAGACGAATAAGACAGTACCCAAGATGCAGTTGATGCGGCGATATCCCGAAGTTCTTCGTCGTCATCGTTCAGCATGTCATACAAAATCAAGTAAATATCCAGCAAAGGACCGTCAGTCCGGGGTGAGCTATCAGTGGGGCGAAGGCCAAGCGAAAAACTTTGGATAGACATCACAGCGGCGTAACGGGTTGTGAATTCCTAGGTTACCATGTTAGTCCATTTTCTCGCCACATAATTGAAAGCGACTTACGGTTTCTTCACTGAGAGCTGACCGCAATTTGATGGCCCAGCTAGGGAGGGTGGACTTGAATGCAGATATGTTTTGATCTCCACTCGAAACAATTTGAACAGCAAGAAGGCAGCCTTGCAAGCGAAGCTCCGCATCGGTAGCCTGTCTGTTCCATTCTTCAATGGCCAGATCAGGTCTGAAGCTTTGCATCAGGTCATCACAAGGGAGCGCCAGCTCTGTGATTGATCTCACTTGAGAGCTCAACAAGTGTTCGAGAATAGAGGCGAGGCTTGAGGCAGCGACTGTTTTCACGTCGGGTGTATAGCCACCAAGAATGACAGACGAATAGAGTTCAACCAAAGGCTTGTGATACATTCCTTTCTCGCCAAGTGTTTCTTGAAGTCGCTCAATGATCCAATTGGCAGCATCGGCATCGAAGGCCGCGATTCCATTGAAGAAAGACGGAATTGAACTCCAATCCCGAGAAGCAAAAGATTTCAACATTGTGCACCAGGTAAGAGCCCTCCTGAAAAGAGAAGAAGCTCGAGTGCCGCTCTGCAGATTCCAACCTGTTTGCGAGGCGTCGAAAACGTAGCTAAGTACTCCATTGAGATCATGTTCTTGGAACATACTTGTGATGAAGGGCACGATGCGCTCTTCAACATCAGTCTTGACACCACGCTCCAATGTGTCATTCATAATCTCGACCAATGCTGTCGCAACGAATGGAGACTTGGCCAATGGGAATACTGCTGCTAAAACATGGCGAATAGTGACTAGGAGCTCATCCAGCTGGGAAGTCCAAAACACATCAGTACTGGCCGCAAAGCGGCGAAGTGAGTACTGGACACAAAGAACTGTTCCATGCAGATAGTTCTCTGTAACCTCGCCCTTCAGAAGGCCAACCAGATCGCACGAACCCTTGAGAATGTTGGTGCGAGTTAGCAATGATGCATAGACACGAGCTGCGTGCTCTCTGATAGCCCAAACGGGACTCTTGAAATGCTCAAGAACTAGCCCTCGTAGCATAATATCGTCATCATCAAATGTTGGAACCTTCTCTCCAATCAATTCGAGGGCAGGGAAAATGCGCTCAGTTACAATGTCGGTTCCCTCGACTATGGTTCCTGCGGTTGGTGCAAGAAGACTGGATAGCAGTTCAAGCAACCCAGGGTACTTGGGGAAAGAGACTTTAGATCCAGGCTCGGAACCGGATATGCCACCAAAACCAGCTGCTGTGCCGAGCACAAAGCGACACATCCGAACCAACAAAGCGCGGAACAGCATCAGTCCGGAGTTGCGAAGATTCCAACTGAAATTTGTTAGCTGACACAGGTAACAGTTGTTGCAAGAAGGGCACTTACATTGGAGAGCCAATTCTCTCAGCAGAAAGAGTAAGTGCTGGCATGATAAACGCCTCAGTATGGGGTCCAAGTTTGTTGTTGACGAAGATATCCTTCAAGCAATTCATCGCGTGAACTTGAGGCAGTTTCAAGTACTGTTGATCCTTATCGTAATCCACAGGAAGGCGCGAGATCTCGTAGAGCTCATTAAATGCCTGCTTGAAGAATGGCGTTCCAGGACTGGAGCAAAGAACGCCAGTTACCAAGGCAGGCAAGCCAGCGGATCTTCGAGTGAGTTTTGCAGCGGACTCGAAAATGGTAGATTTGGCCTCTTGATACCAAAGAACTGGGAGCTCCTGAATGGATGCGTCTTTGGAGTCAGTGCATCGCTGACAGCAAGTGGCAAATGTCGTGGATACGGTAGAGAAAGCACCCCTGTGGCGGAGTTCGGCCAGTTGAGTGAAGCTAACTCGGCCGACATTCTCGAAATCAGCTCGCTGAAGGCCCTGGTCACCTGCCGGTCCATAGGTCAAGTTGGTCATAGTGGCATGTAACAAGAGACTCGATTCTCGTAAGGATCTCCAGGAATAGGAGAGAATGTCCTTTGGTCCGACTTCAAAGTCTTCCAGGGGCTGATCGGAATGGCCTTCTGGGGAGTCAATACATAGTACAGGCTTCACCTCTTGCCAAACACTATCGCAGATCGAGACAATTCTGGCATGAATAGACTTCCAGGTAGAAGGGTTGGATTCCACCGAAATATATGAATAGAAATCAGGAACGAGAATGATGTAACGAAGTCCAGACATGTATCCGTGCAGGGGAGCCTGTTGCATAGCGGAGTTGAACAAACCCTTAGGAGACGAAAGGCGTTCTTCAAGTCGAGTCAGGATTGTGTCAACCACTGAGTATTTGGTTGTCCACCAATCATTGGTATTCTCAGACGCAACCTGCGACGGAGCTGCGGAGAAAAATATATGGTACAGACGAGCAACTGTATCCGCATGGTCTGCGCGGCTTGTTTTGCTTGCAAGAGTTTCCGCTCTAGCAAGAGCGTCTGTCAGGCGCATGCCCACCGGGCCTGCCTCATCCGAAAGACCTCCGATGAGAATATCAGAAGGAAACAGGTTGATAATCAGTAGAGATGTTTGTCGAACTTCTTCAAATGGATCCAAAAGAAGATCTACCAGCAATCTGAGAAGACGAGCGTCAAAGACTTCCAAGTTGACATTCCAGCGGGTTTGGACTTCGGATTTTATAAGGGTGGGAGTTCTTCGTCCGTCAAGACCGGACTCCAGCAATAGCTTTAATGCCTTCAATGCGGTGATGTGGCGAGGGTAGGATGCTGTGACACAAAGATCACTCTGAATAAACTCAACATAGTCACCTAAGAATTTCTTCGTCTCAAAATCACTCTCGAGTGAAGTAGTAGGTCCGTTGCCAATTTTCGTCTTTGGTGTCGCTGAAACTCCCTCTTCCGTCAGGATGCCGCTTTTCAAACGGATAATAAACTTCCGGGTGAGACTCATGATCTCTCCTCGGCTAAAGGCATCAGAGTCCGCATGCATAGACGGCAGTCCTCTTAGAATAGCACTAGTGGCAGCCTTTGTGAATGGCTTCGATGTTGAAAATGCCGTAATGAGTAGGGACAAGTCCGCCACACGGATGGTCGGGTCTCGGTGGAGCAAGAAGTTTCCGATAACCTCACTCTTCAAAACCAGATTGTGGGGGCTGGCCTTTTTAGAGGCGTCATCTAAAAAGGTTAGAATATAGCTTGATATTAAAAAGAGTATGCATAATCAAACTTACAGTCATCATGGACTAAGTTAACTTTCTTTCCCACTTGCAGAGAGACGAAAAGAAGCATATATTCTGACTGTGATCCCTCAGTCATATCACCAGCCATGAGACTACGCAAAGGAAGGGTTTCAACGAAAGGCAGGAAGCCAGCTGGGTCACTGTTAAAGATAGGCTCCATGATCTGGATCGAGAGGACCTCCACGGAGTCTAGATTCTGCAGTAGCATATGTCTCGCGGGGTGAATCCAAATTCCTGACATCTGCTTCTCTGGGCTCTCTGCCCTTAGCTTTTGCAGGAAAGCAGCCAGGATATTACCCGATGTTCCAGCCATGCCACGATTGTTAGTTTGGGTCAAAAGACCAAGCACGAGGATTCTTCCTGCCACTTCCTCCGATGGCTCGCTTGACATGACTGTAGGATCAGACACGCCAGGATAGAGAGCATCCTGGTCCTTCTTGAAGAATGGGACCCATTGGTCTTGAGATTCCAAGAGCCAGCTTTTGACCAGAGGAATCAACTCAGAAGGAGAGATGGCACCCTTTCGGATGAACATCTCCAGGCACACGAGGGAACCCTTTAGTCGAGAGCGTGGTTCACCCAGGATGATGCATGGAAGAATTGACTGCAGGACAGCATTTTGTACCATGATTCTGGTTTCACCCTTGTAGTGCTTGACGAAGATGGTCGTGAGAGAGGCCAATAGCTGCTTCAAAGGTTTGGGCCTAACGTCCTCATATCTAGTCATAAAAACGTTGAAGACAGCTAGCCATACTGCTGGTGACAAAGCAAGGTGCTTGGTCTCTTTAATTGAAGAGTTGGCAGCTGCATCAAGGAAGGCAGATGCCGCATTGCATGCAGCGGTTGTATGCAGGTGATCAAGAGACGGCGATGATAGTGTCTTGCTCAGCGACTGCCATACGCGGTTTACTTGCCTTGTCGAAGTCAATATTCATTGGAAAATACAGCAGACGAAAGGAAATATCAACTTACTGCTGATCATCACAAGTCAGGGTAAACTTGATCAATGGGCCCTTGGCGATATCTCTTAGTGTCTTTTCAGACAAGATTTCTATATTTTGTGCGATGACGTCCATGATTGCAGCGGGAGGGGCTTGCACCCCTCGGGACGAGTCACTGTCCATGGTCAACAAGTTAACCAATTCAGCACGCTATGGACCCGTATGAATCAATTAGAATGGATTGCAAATTCCTAAAAGATCGTGAAGATCCCCGCGGTGGCCTCAGGCACTAATTTTTATCAGTTTTATCGTGTGTTTCCATATTAGGGTTAGTCTCGGCACCACTATATATCCGAGCCCCGAGAGCCGCCGATCACGGGACCGAAGTTTTTGCTGGCGCGAGAACAGTGGAGCTGCGTTATTCAAGATAACGTCGACATCTCTTTCTTCATCTTGTATTTTAGTAATCTTATCGACCTCCCTCCCCCCTTCATCATGGCTATCTGGGACTCCATCAGTGGTCGCAAGCAGGATCAGACTCCCGCTTTCGACCCATCGACTACGCAAGATGCGACTGCCTTCCTTTCCGAGATCGCCATTCCCGATCCCTCAGGACTCCATCCCCTGGCTGGCCTGAACCAGGACACCCTCGATTACCTCTCCCTTGAAGACTCCGCCCTTGATGCGACCCCCGGCTCCCGCTCAGTTTTGCCCTCTCGCGGCTGGTCCGACGACCTCTGCTACGGTGCTGGCACCACATACCTGGCCGCGCTGACCATCGGAGGTGCATGGGGTTTGGTCGAGGGATTGAACAAAACACCAGCGACCGCCCCTCCGAAGATTCGTCTGAACAGTGTCCTTAACTCGGTTACCCGCCGTGGTCCGTTCCTCGGTAACTCCGCCGGTGTTGTCGCGATGGTTTACAACGGTTTCAACTCGGCAATCGGTTACGCGCGTGGCAAGCACGATGCGTCGAACAGTGTCGTCGCAGGTGCATTGAGTGGAATGCTTTTTAAGAGCACTCGCGGCTTAAAGCCCATGATGATTTCTGGCGGTATTGTCGCTTCCATTGCTGGCACTTGGGCCGTACGTTTCCCCCGTTTTCGAATCTCGAGATGAATTCCACTAACTCCCGAGACAGGTGGCACGCAAGGCCTTCTTCTAAATCTAAAATCCCCGGGCAAATTGTCTTTTCCTCCCATGCTCCCCTGGTGAACCGACCTCTCATACCCTTTCCGGTCTCCAGCGACAATGGCGGTGGTTTATAACCCCACACCTCCCGTCTCTCCACCCGCGATGTATTACAACGGCTTCTGTTTCTTTATTCTATTTTTCCATTACGGATCTCTCTTCACTCCGGCGCTCAAAGCATCCATATTTCGCATTTCTGCGTGGGTTGGGAAACGGGGTGTGCAAATGGGTTTGTACTTTTACTGCTTCTGTCCGTGTACATAGACGAGTCTCCTCCATAATTTGGGACTTATTGACTCAGACAATCCCTTGATGTCTTGTCAGGTATCCTTAATACTGCGAGTGACTTTCAATAGAGAAACTATTACGCATCCAGATCGGTCTCCTCAAACGGATAACATTGGTGAATAAATAACGAAGTGTGGGTAAGGAGGTTGCATCCAGTATCGCACCGAGAAGAAAAGAGAAGAATCACTGCGTCCGAACTATCACTCAAAACGAAGCCCCACACAGCAACACTATACGGCTGAGATGCAACATGGCCACTTCCCATACCACTACCATACTCAATTGTCGCTTCAAAGGAGAAAACCCGCAGCAGATCCAACAAGCAAAATACCAACAACGCCAATGGCAGACTTCGAGAGAGGACGACGAGCAACAACTCCAGCAGAGGTCGAAGTCGAAGTCGAAGTAGCACCACTCGAGGTACCAGAGGCTGTCAAGCCTGCACCAGTCGTGGTGGCACCGAGAGTACGATGCCAGTGCCGGTAGCGGTAGCTGTCGCAGTGGCCGTAGCATTGGCATTGGTGTTGCACCAGAAGTCGCCAGCCTCCGAAGCCTTTTCCAGACACTCAGCAAGGGTGCCAACAGTCTGCCCCTGCGCCACGCAATAGTAGTCGCAGTCATCGTACTCGACGACAGATGCCTCGCCAGAGCAGCTGCTCATAATCGAAGCAACTTCATCGGCATTGCACATGCGGCATCGTGCACCGGGATATCGTACAGCTTGGCGGAGCAGCTGGAGGTGGCCGAGGCCGAGGTGGTGGTTGCGGTGGCGGTGGTTGACATGTTCGTTGTTTGGGGGAGTTCGCGGGAGGTATGTTGTCAAGTTGAACGAGTGTAATGAAGTGTACACTTCTTGAATTGATATCAGCTGAACGAGGTTGCTGGCTGCGATACTAAAACCGAGCCAGCATCTTATCTATCATATCGATGGCTTATTTTTGGACAGAAACTCCATTTTTCTTTATTGCTTGGCAGCTTCCGCTTGATCTTCCTCTACTGCCAGCTGTATTGTGGCTGAGGGTCTATGACGGGAGCTGGGTCTTTCATTTGGTCCCTAGCTGCATATAGGCCCACTATCCGCCGACTTCCTGGTCCGTTTTGGAGTTATAAAGTGCCGATGCTGACGACTCTGTCTTAAGCTCAGGGCACTGAAAATGCTAACCGATGTGGATCTTCCTCCTGGCTTGATAAATCATTGTCTCCTGCTTTTTTTCAACATTTCCAAAGTGATATCCAGGGTCTTGGCTTACCCACTTGCTGTGGCTTCATGCAAATCTCATGACGCGTCTTCACCATGTCACATTGACAACCCCTTTACTAAACTAAGATCCTTAAGATACTGTCAACCGGACGATCCGGTTGGCTAACTATTGCCTCACAAGAGAATAGTTCCCTGAATAGTGACGGTGTGGGTAAATCTATTACACTGCCGTGGAGCCATATGAGAGCACAATATGGCTGGGACAGCCTTTGATTCATCAGATGTTATACTGAAATGAGACTGCCATTGGAAAGAAATGCTGGGTTCATACTCTGGTCTTTGGATTAGCTTCCAAGGCGCTGCAGGGCATTGGGATCCTTTCCAGTCTCCAAGCGACCTAGCTAAAGAGCTCTAACTACGAATTCTCGTTCCATTAATAGTGACAGCATTTGATTCTGCACCAAATTCCGTCGGGTCATCCCGACTTATCTTTATCCGTCCCCTAGCAGGGCACAGGGCCAGCAATAAGTATATAAGTGGATCGTGGCTTATGGGTTGGGGCGATCATCCTTCTTATCGGAGTACCTAATTTAAGGACCGGCTTGCCGGCTCCGGCTCTATTGGTTACGACATTGGGGGCATGGTGAAGAACCCCCAGCTCTCTAATTATTTTAGAGTTCAAAGGTTCTATTTGCCATTTAGCGATATACAATGTTTTTACAACGTTTCTAGGGAGGTAAATGGGTTCTATTCTGATGTGGGCGAGCAAAATTTGTTAAGGGCTTGTATGATGTGGACCCTACCGGAGTAATGTATACCAGGTCACAGCCTGGTCTGACATGGATGATAATATAATTAGATACAACCTTGAAATACAGTATGTCATTGATTTGCAAGTTTGGTCATCAATTGTTTACTTTGGTTATCGTAAATTATTTTCTTTCCAGGCCTGAGAGGCATGTAGATAACTTGTCGGACCTGTTCGAGTTAGTTTTGCCTTCTAAGGTTGTTACTGGGTTTAACGCTCCAATAAGCTGCCATGTAACCTCTCTACTGCTGTTAGATAAAAGACCTTATTTTGCCCCCTCGCCCTCTTTTCTACTCATTCCCTTCCTTTTCAAATCTATCTTGCACCCAGATCGCTGCCGATGACGAGGCCGGGCTTCCCCTTATTTATGGAGTAAGGGTGTTTAAGGACCGTCGTATGCACTGAGTAATTCGGATCAAGACTCTCGACTGGACTATGGTGATCATTTGTCCTGTACGGACCTGAATCTGTACAGAAGGAGAGAGCAAAGAAGATATGGCATGCAAGTGATGGTGATATGAAGGAAGGAGAAATAATTAAGTGAAAGAAGCATGCTTTTATGGGTGCTCTGCATTCATGTGACTATAGGTCAAACACGTCCCCTGAGGCCTATAGGCCTGGCCTCTTCCTTGGTTGCTTCTCAGGGCCGATTGGGTATGTTTTTCGTCCTTTACCCAGGTCTGATCATTTTCCAGCTTCGACAGCAAACCCTACAACGACAAGTAGTTGTTGCACTGAACCTACGTAGGATCCTGCTGGAAAGGCGAAGTATATGGCCAGATCAGTCTTTTATTTTTCGAATCAAATACACATTAATTGGCCTGAGTATGCAGGATGATGGTCGCATCGCCAAAAGTGCCGTCAAAAGCGTAAACTTTAACTGTAACTGTGGGAAACCCATATATCAAGGATGAATTTGAAGCCATAAGGAAGAAAATGATTATCATGAAACTAGGAAAAAGGGGGCATTTTGAATTCAGTACAGATAAAACCTTGAAAGTCAATTCCATCAATTGCCGATGCGGGGGGCTAATACGAACAAATTTGATCGTCCCGCTTCCACACCCCGATATTCTCCCTCCATTGGCGAACCTCGTGGGAATGACCGAGAGATCATTGCCAACAGTGAAGACCCCCAAAACCCGCACTAAGGCATTCACAGGATGCTGGACCTGTCGGGCCCGCAAAGTCAAATGCGACGACGAGACGCCACATTGCCGTCGCTGTCGCCATAGCGGCTGGCAGTGTCAGGGATATGGCATGCGTCTAGGATGGTCTGAAACGGGAGGTAGTCCGTCTTATCGTCGTCAATTATGCTCATTGACCGCACAATCCTCGGTGGACTTGTCTTCTGCCGCCGTGACGGCTCTTTTGGCGGAGCTGGATGAATGCTCAGGCGACGGGAGTGCCCAGCAACGGGGGCCTTTCTCGGTGTTCTCCGCCTCCAGCCCTGAACCAGAAGACCCCGAGACCTTGGTTACATTTGATTCAAGAATTTTATCTTTGCCGGCAACGAAGAGCAGCGATGAGCCCGCACCCGAGTACTCTCTTGCAGATTCGCTCCATTCAAACACATCAACGGCGAGCCCCGGGGAAGCGAATCAACCTGTGTCGGTGTCCGGAACCGAGGTCTCGTGCATTACTGTCCAGTCGCCGCAAGCTTCGAGTATTGAAACGCCACCTTTACCAGTGCTGCCCGAGAATGTCGACCGAGCTCATTATGACACAGGTCTTATTCCATTTGGAACCCGACATAATAATATAGATCTTGCCTCTGATACAAGCAGATACAAGGCTCCATCTATGTCATGTACACTTCCTCCTATCTCATCACTTAATTCCTTACAACTTCCAAGACCGGAGACCGAACTGGTCCATCATTGGGTCGTCTTTCTGAGCGGGAGTATGCTTTTGGTTGATACCCCCGATAATCCCTGTCGGACAGTTTTCATGCCATTGGCTTTGAAAGGGCTTGAAAGTTCTCCGACAGAAACTAATATTCATCTTTCTATTTTCCACGCTATTTGTGCATCATCCGCCTTCAGCTTGTTCCATCTTCGGCGCGACTCTCGATATCAGTCCCTCGCAATGCATCATGATCAACATGCGTTGCGGCACCTGAGGGAAAATCTCCAACGAGCAAAACGCCTTGATGAACCGATACTGGCTGCGATTCTCACATGCATAGCCGTCGAAGCAATGGCCGGACGACAGAGTCGATGGAGGGCACATGTTGTTGGTGGACTTGGCCTTTTGGAAAATGAGATACACGACGGCTGGATACGAAGCCCAACAGTATCTCGTTTGCTTCAAAGTTACTTGTCCCTTTCAGTGCTTTGCAGCTTACCTTTGTCCACGCAATTGATATCGCTTCTCGATGGGCCATCCGAGCTACGTCACTATCTCGAGCGGTCGCATGGTGTCACACCACAGTTGGTGCAATTCCTCGCACGGATTACAGTAATCGTCGATTCCAACACCTTAATCTCTACAGAGGAATTGGATCGTTTAGAACTACAGCTATACCTCAACTTCCCTTGTCCCTTGAGGCCGGATGTCCCTGGTTCCATTATTATTCAACATGCCCTGAACTCATTTTATTACGCCAACATCATATTCTTTCGACGAACACTACGACATGCGACTCTGGGTGAAGTCCAGGACATTGTTGAGAAGGCGGTACAAGAGTTGGAAGCAGTCGATACTTTGACATTCGACAGGAAAGGCGGTTGTGCCTACGGTTGGGCCAGTTTTGTTGTGGCAGCGGAATGCCAGAAGCCGGATCTGCAAGCCAGGATGATGGCTTGCTTTGACCGCAAAAGCCGTCATGGAATTCAAAATATCAAAATTCTCAGTGAAGTCGTGAAGACTCTATGGCATCGGCGAGAGCATGCTGGGCCATATAGAGATATTCATTGGCAGGAGATTGTCAAAGAAGCTGACTTCGATATTATGCTTGTATAATAATGACTAGTATATCGATTCAGAAAACCCCGAATATTAAGATAGGCTGTTTCTAAACATGCGTAATGTCTAAACGGTATACCCTCCATCAACCACCATAGCCGCACCGCACATGTAGCTGCTCATTGGAGATGATAGGAAAAGCAGCGCATCAGATATCTCTTCCACATGCGCCGGACGTCCAATAGGTGTAAATTCGAATTGAATGTTCAGTGCACCGGATTCAATCCCCCTCTTGATAATAGGGGTGTCAACGTATCCTGGACAAATGGCATTGATGCGAATCCCTTCTCGGGCATAAGTCTTGGCATCCTACAGAATTATTAGCGAAGTCTATGGCGACAGAGACATGCTTATGTACCATTCTTGTGATACCGACCACCGCTATTCCTGTCAGCATATTTCAAGGTAATTATTGGGTGCATCGAGACGTACCGTGTTTGGCCGCCGTATAGTGCCCGATACTAAAAGGACCTGGAGGACCGCCGACCCCGAACATCGACGAAATGTTGACAATAACTCCACGACCATCACGAACACCACGCGATCTACAAGATTTCAGTCAGTTGTCATTTCCGCCCATGTGATGATAACGTACTCTTGCTTCAACATCTGCTGGATCAGAGCTCTTTGACAAAGCCACACTCCTGTTTGGTTGACGTCAATCACCTTCTGCCACTCTGCCAGGGACATCAGATGAGTTGGAGTCGGTGTGCCACTGATACCAGCACAGTTGATACCGATCTCGATACTACCAAATTGATCCACTACTTTGGTAACAGCTGCCTCGACAGATTCTTCGTCTGCGACGTTGACCTCAAAAATCTCAACCTTGATAAGAGGAAACTGACCCCGAATTTCATCGCGGGTCGCTTCCAGCAATGAGAGATTCAAGTCAAGCAGAGCCAATGCCCTGATGCCATTCTGCGCGAAGGCGATTGCAGTGCTCTTGCCAATACCTATCTTAGATTAACACTCATGATCTCAAATGCGACCGTAGAACGCATACCAGATGCTCCGCCAGTAATGAAAGCCGTTCCTTTGACCATGGGCGCCATTTCTGCGATTCGATACAGTTGATGTTCACTTTACTAATATCACAGCGCAGTGGTTGGTTTTAATGCCAATTCGACGTGAATCATTCCAGCCGTGCTTTGATGAACATCTGATCGATTACTGGCTCTCACCGCCACTTTCGGATACAGAGACAGACCGTTCCGACCCAAATCAGTGACGCCGGCCCATTGGATATATCTCATGCACGAGGTGGTATCTCATGCACTAGGTGTATTTACGGTACTAAACTGCGGGGAAGCCGTGGTGCCGATGTGGGGCGCACCACGAAACCTCGTTGTGGGCTTCCTGATCGGTAGCCAGATCTATATCCATCTGGGCATTAGGATCATCTTGACACTCAACAGGCTCGGATATCAAGAAGCCGGGCCAACTTGAATGTTTGTTCCGACAGCCGAAAATTTGGATTTTCTTCAGGATGTTCCCAATTCCTAGCCTAAGACTGCAACCGAGGCCTCCTATTTAATCTTCAAGACCAGAAATTTGGGTCTTTCGTTGCGATTCCAGTTGCACTGCGATTCAAGAAAATATGACGCGAACAGGCGACCATATCGAAACTGATGCCATCGTTATCGGTGGTGGCTTTGGCGGCTGCAATTCGCTGTACAAGCTTCGCAACCTTGGTCTCTCCGTGAAGTTGATGGAGGCGGGTAGTGCCTTTGGTGGCGTATGGCACTGGAACCGCTAACCCGGTGCCCGTGTCGACACGGAAATGCCATCTTACCAGTTCAATATCCCTGCGGTCTACAAATGTTGGAACTGGTCCGAGCGCTTTCCCGGCGATGATGAACTGCGACGCTATTTCAAACATGTTGACTCTGTCTTGGGTTTAAGTCAAGACACATTCTTCAATACCATTATTACTAGTGTGCAGTATGATGCCACAACTAGTCGCTGGAATGTGTCTACAGTAGCTGGCCTCAAGGCCTCTTGCAAATATCTCATCGCTGCGACCGGGTCTTCTTACAGGAAGCACTTTCCTCAATTCAATGGCTTGGAAAAGTATGGTGGTCAACTGGTGCATGCTGCAGACTACCCCGAGAATCTCAATGTTAAGGGGAAGAGTGTTGGAGTTGTTGGAAACGGTGCTTCTGGTCTCCATATCATCCAGACCCTTGCCAAGGAGGATCGTGAGCTCACAGCTTTCATTCGCACGCCTTGTTTTGCTATTCCCATGAAACAGCGATCCATCTTGCCTGACGAGGCCGAAATGCTCAAAGGTCATTACGACTGTCTCTTCGATCGATGTTACAACTCCCTCTCTGGCTTTCCACACAACACTCGATTCCAGTCTGCACATCAAGCAACACCAGAGGAGAGAAAGGAGCTATTTGACGAGCTTTGGGAACGTGGTGGTTACAATTTCTTAGTATCAAATTACTATGATTTCCTGCTCGACGAGAAGACTAATGCTATTTTCTACGACTACTGGGTGCAAAAGACTCGTGCCCGCATGACGGATCGCGCGAAAATGGACATTGTCGCGCCACTGAAGCAGCATATGCTAGTTGGAACCAAGCGACCAAGTCTGGAGCTAGACTACTATGAGATGATTGACCGGCCCAATGTGACCCTGCACGATTTGAAGCGTTCACCAATCGTCGACTTCGATCACACTGGCATGGGCACAGGCAATAGCGAAGAAACCCAACACCACGATCTCGATGTCTTGATTCTTGCTACCGGCTATGATGCAGTTACGGGTAGCTTGCTGGACCTCGCGATCACGGACAAGAACCAGGTCCCCCTTGCCGAGAAATGGAAGGATGGTGTCTTGACCTATCTGGGGCTGATGATACCCGATGCTCCCAATCTCTTCATGGTATATGGCCCCCAGGCCCCAACGTCCTTGCCCAACGGGCCACCTTTCATCGAGATGGAAGTCGATTGTATTTGCAAAACCATTTCCAAGATGCAGGAGAAAAATCTTGGGTCCATCGAGCCAACTCAAAAGCTGTCGAGGCGTGGCGAGAGCAAGTTGTCGCTGTCAGCAATCATACATTGTATCCCAAGACAGACTCTTGGTACATGGGGGCCAATATCCCAGGGAAGTGACGAGAACCGCTCATCTATCTTGGTGGTATGCAAAGCTGGTGGAAGAGTTGCACAAGTGCTTTGGAGAGTTGGGAAGATTTCGACGCATACGCTTGAAGCGAAGAATCATTTTGTGACGAAAACCTTTAGTCTATTATCTAGAAAGCCACCATTTCGAAACAATAATACACTGAGCAATCAAACCCCGCGAAACTAAACTTAGATCGATCCCCACGTGGGTTCTAGACAATTTGAACCCACATGGTTTTGTGAAGAATAGGCGTTCTTCAGCAGAAAAATTGCCACTTAGGCCCTCCTTTTCGCCCATCGGCATTGTAAGACCCTGATCATCTCCTCAATAGGTATACGCTGTGGCAAGCCTGCGGTACAATGAGAAATTTTGGGGTCCATTCTTACTATCACTTTTCGATCTACCCTTGCAAGACTTCATATGTTATAAATACAGTCCCCAGGCGTGTGACAATATGATCTTATTTCTATTTCATCCTCCCACATTCACTTTGAAGTGAAGTAGATGCTTTCAGCAAATTCCTCCCTTTCTGGGTTACCCTGAAAAACACATCCACCTCATCATGACTGAAGTTCAACTTGGCCCGACGGGCTCTATGTCATTACGAGTATCGGCATCAATGATAGTATTGGTGTTTATTGCTTTATGTCTACGAGGATGGGCTCGGAGCAAGGTCCACAAAGGCATTCTACAAGAGGACATGCTTATTTTACTCGCGGCTGCAATGTTCTACGCTAACCAGGGAACATTCCTTTATGGTACGTATCTAATTGGCCCCAACGTCGATCGATAGCTAAATTACCTATTTCATCTAGCCATACTAGGGAATGGATCCTCTGGTGGGTCTGACTTCAATTTAATGACGAAACACCAAATGAATCGGTTTCTGAAGGTAAATCTGAAACATCGTGTCAACGTCGCGATATTGTCATTAACAGGGAATCACTATAGCATCTTTTTGTTGAAGAAATTCTGTTCCTTCTCGGTATTACAGCGACAAAATTATCGATTCTAACTTTTTATCGCCATATTTTCTCGGTTCCTTCGTTTATACGAATCAACTGGATTCTCATGGGTGTTTGCGCTTGTTGGTGCATTATTGCCTTTTTCGTCATTGTCTTTGAGTGCAATCCTGTTTCCGCGATGTGGAACTACCATACGTTGCGCAACAAGCACATTTGTATTCCGGAGGGCACCATGATCGCTGGATTTGGAATTGCCGAGATACCCATTGACATTATGATCTTGGCGCATCCAGTGGTTATGGTACATAACCTACAAATGCCTGCTTTGAAACGAGCTAGCTTGATGGGTGTATTTCTATTGGGTGGTTTGTGAGTTACCCTGTTGAGGACAGTGATCGATGTAGACTGACTTATAATAGTGTTTGCGTGACCTGCGCCGTGCGGGTCTGGTTCAGTTGGCTTCCATCTACAGGCTATGACCGTGAGTGGCAAGATATGTTGGGGCCGTGAATACGAAAGTACTAACCTCAATTATTTTAGGTGATATCCCAGCATCATTGGATTGGACCACCGTTGAGCTGGCGTGCGCTATTGTTTGTGCATGTCTACCAACCTGTGGGCCTTTATTTCAAATACAAAAGACAATCGCGAATGTGAAGACCTCTTATGGAAAGAGGCGTAACGTGGCAATGAGGCAGTCGCAAACATCGTCGCTCGGGGACCGCGCAAAGCTGTTTCATTTTAGGGAAGAGACCCTTACTGAAATAACGCAACTGGAGGTCTGATACGTCACCTGTCGTTTTTGCCGCAGAATTCCATAGACAGCAATAATGAATTTCTCGATATGCATTGATAGAGCGCTGGAGGTGTCTCACTGGGCAAGGTTGGGGGCGGTACACTCGTTATAGTAGCAAGGATCGACAGGCCGCATTAGCGAACTCGTGGGGGCTAGAATAGACCCACCAGTTTCATCACGGTACGGAGTACGGAGTATTAATTCTTTGTCCCTTTGAGGACTTGACTTGGTATCAAAGAGCATCTAACTTAGCGTGATTCAAGTCAACATGTAAGGTATCATCCACGGACTTCATTCCAAGGTTCGAGCTGGGATATAATATGAAATTATGCCTTGCACTGAAATCAAGGAAGAGAAATAAACATGTTCATAAATCACAGAAGAGCCAAAGCATTGGGTGGACTTCCAACTGCGCCTGGCACATTGAGGGGCGCAGACGTCAGAAGAAATGTGTACTTCCCAAGTTCCTTGCACTGTTCAGCAAGGCGTTTAAGATACCACAGCTCACCAAGCGGAAGTCCAAACAGACTCAGACACCACTGGTGTAGAATGAGGTGTGTCAAGGGCTGTTCGACACCATCAATCATGGGCGGCATTGCCTCGACGGCAATATTATCACTGGCCACCGCTGCAAAATGTTCGTTCCAAAGCCAACGAGCCATCTCTTCGCTTCCATCTAGTCCGCACGCTTGGTAACTAGCCATGGAAGCTGCTTGCTCGTCACCAGTCATGTTTCCTAATGCTTCTGTCACTCCGAAGCGGATGAGAAGGATGTCTCCGGATTTAAATGTGACTCCTTGGTATGATGCGACGGCTTTTATGTCAGAGACTCCAATGCGAAACGAGGAGAATGGACAATATCCAATGCCTTTGGCCTCTGCATATGATTTGAAGTCGATCAAGACGCCGCGTCCGGCAACACAACCACGGTCGTGCCAGTCTGCGATAGTCAGGGATTTGTTAGGATTGAGCGTTAATATCAAGACTTACGATTCAATGTTGGAAGATTATGCTTTGAGGAAGATGGGTTTTGCATCTCTTCGACTATTGGCCTGGCACCATTGTATGCTGTGCCAGTTGGAATGTGCAAGAAGTGGCCTTTAGTAAGTTAGATCTTTTTCTTTTGCGAGGTCGGTCGAACCTACAGAGACTATCCCATTGACTGCTACCCTGAGTGTTAAACTCAACCTGCTGGGCATTAGACAAATGAACACGGTAAAAGAAAGAAATAAGGATACTTACCTCGTCATCAAATCCATAATGTAAGTTAGTCTCCTTATCTTCAAGCTTGAAGACCCTGTGCTCAAGGCTTTTTCGGAAAAAGCCAGGTATTCTGATGCTTCCAATGGGCCAACTAAGAAGGTTAGCAAAGTATCATAACATCGACTCTAGCCAAAAATAACATTACTTTAGTGACACCGAAATCCCGTGGCGCACCTCTGCAGCCGCAGCTTTGACCACATCCAGCGTCAAAAGATTCAGGGTCCCAAAAACATCCTTTTTGCCATCCTTGTCAAATATTCCCCACGCACATCCCTGTGGCATGCCATGAACAGGCGGTAGATCGTTGAAATTGGGCAACTGGAGGGGCATCGTGGATTGTTTTCTTTTCTGGCGCACGAGAGTTGCACGGTAACCAATCGCCTGCGCAACCCTTTGGTTGATAATCACGTTTGTGCTGGTTGTTTCGCGATATGCTGAGGAACACCGCGGATAGTATGTTTCGATCGGCTAATGTAATGCGAGGTTGTTGATATTCTGGACTAGCACGTTTTGAGTATGTGGATCACTGGGGTAATGCTCGCTGTCAGCTTCCTGAAGGAAAATGTCTCCACTTCTATTGTGGAGCCCTGGATCTGCCGAACCTTCGGCTACGGAACACTGCTTGGTCCGTTAGAAAGGGAAGTCAGACAGATGACGGATGAAGCGTTTTAATGGCAGTAATGCACGGGGGGAAAATGCAATGGGGCGGATTGGGAATTCGGAAACCGAAATGGATGTTTAAAATGGGTGTAATGTGGAGGGATAAAATGATGTTGAAGTGAATCTTGTTATGAGAGAGTGTGTGTGTGTGCGTGACTGATACGCCATCGATTCCCCGAATTCGCTCTGGCAGTATGTCTTTACAGTATGACGGAGTTCCTCCAAGAAGTAGGCTCATGCTGCAACAGCTGGCTCAGTTCCAGAAGCCCGCGCTTCATGATGTTACGACCAGACGCGCAATGACCGCATCCATGATCAGCGCTCTACCCCCTATCCCACACGATATGGAGAGAATCATTTATCACATCCCATCAGATGGATATGAAGTGGCTGTCTATCACTTCCGCCAACGACGCCAACCAGAAGCAGGTGCCGACCCCGCTATTCTTCACATCCATGGCGGTGCCTATATTTCGCTGGGTGCAGAGCAGTGCTCCGTGCCACATATCAGGTCGGTGTCAAGTACTGGAGTGCAGGTCCTGACTATCGACTACCGGCTGGCTCCCGAGCACCCCTATCCGAAGCCTCTCGACGATTGCTGGGCAGTGCTCAAATGGCTACATGCGAACGCAAGTCAACTATCAATTGATCCCGCCCGCATCGCCGTCATGGGAGAGAGCGCCGGGGGTGGATTGGCTGCTGCATTGACACTGATGGCCCGAGATCAAGCGTTGTTGCCACCCATTGCAAAGCAAATCGTTATTCATCCCATGATCGACGATCGGACCAACAGCAACCATGCTGATCAGTTGGCATTTTGGGACGAGGTCGACAATCAGACCGGGTGGACTGCATAGCATATGTTGGACCTGATGCAGGAACCGAGAAAATTGGATCTTATGCTGCACCGTCTCGGCTAGAGAGTGTGAAGGTTCTCCCTCCGCTGTATATGGAATGTGGCCAACTAGATATCTTTGTGCATGAAGGGTTGGATTATGTACGGCGATATGTGGCAGCCAGTATTCCCACAGAATACCATTTGTATTCCGGTGTTCCACATGGATTTGAGGCGATGGCTCCATCAATAAGCCTCACGAAGCAGGCCATCGCCAACCGAGAGAGAGCCATGACTACTTTTTCATTGTAGCAGATGTATGTTGGAGGGCGAATTGACATTTAGGTGCTTGTTGTTTTTAGGCTAAGCGTACCATGGCTGCGTAACGTATTGTCCATTTTGAATTAGCCTATAGGAACTGATAGTCATGCGCCTCGGATTCGGCTAGAACAGCACACAAGAAGACACGGGAAAACGAAAATCCCGGGTCCGTGTGGGCCTGCGATGTTTATAAAAGTGGGTATCCCACCCGATATACTTTGGAGTTCAAGTCAAGTTCACCTCCTCCACCTCTCTTTTACTTCTGTTGCCTTCCAATTTTCCAATAATGACATCTGTTCCACGGCCTGATACGAAGACTGTTTAGAAAGTTGTTGACAGTCGCGTTGCCATTGTTACTGGCGCAACAAGAGGCATCGGGCTTGCCACTGCTTCTCTCCTTGCCCAGAATGGGGCACGAGTAGTTCTGGTCGACTTGCGCGAAGACGACCTGAAGGAAGCATGTGCAAAAATTGGTCTCCAATCGACCTACCACGTATGCGACGTGAGTGACTGGGATCAGCAAGTCGCCCTCTTTGATCAAGTCAAATCCACCATCGGGCCTATTGACCTCCTTGTCTGCAATGCCGCCGTCAATCCCGAGATTGCACTCTTGCAAAACTCCGACCCGAGGCAGCATGCGGAAATGAATAGTCAGGTCCGCTACAACTATCTGGCCGACGAACCCAACAAGAATGATGATTCCGCACTCAACGCCCATCGACCCAACTTTTTGATATCAACGTGAATTCCGGGATTTTTGGGCTTAAACTTGGCATCCATCACATGAAGCAAAATGGAGGAGGTCGCATTGTGGTGGTTGGATCAGCCGGCTCGTATGTGCCCATCCCTTCGCAGCCGCTCTACGCGGCTAGTAAGCACGCGGTACTAGGATTGGTCCGCAGCACAGCGCAGATCGAGGAGGTGGTGAAAGCAGGCATCTCGATTTCTTGGATCGCGCCATGGTTGACTTTGACTTCCATGGTAGAGGGTCTCGAGGCAACAAAACAACCTAATACCCTGAAGAGCTCTCCGGACGATGTTGCGTGGGCGATTGTGACAGCGACCGCCGCCGAGAGCCCGAATGGCAAGGGTTATTGGGTGCAAGGAACCACCATTAGTGAGGTGGAGGGGGCATATTGGGAGGTTGCAGGCCGATTGATCATCCCAGAGAATCGGCTCTAGGTCCTAGATTCCCGTGCATGGTGCATGAAAAATGATATCAGAAGGACCTCGTCCGGGTATATACTCCGGACATTCTTGTTTACGATTCTAGGCTTGTTTTGCGCCTCCTATGTATCGATTTCGCGCCACCACGCGGCCACCATAGATCTACTTCTTTCTTCCTCACAACATAGAAGATAAAAATCAACATGGCGATATTTGTCACATTCTAATGAGTTTAAAGCCCACCGTTCCCGCACAGGGCACTTGGCCCCTGCGTCAGTAGTGGAGTCAGTGCGGAAGCCACGATTCCTTGTTTGATGTCTTCCCAACCTCTTCTTTCCAGCAGCGTGCAGAAGGATGACCCTGGCGGTTACTTTATCGGGGATTCCGAAAACTAAGACATGAGGTTGCCAAGGGAATACACTTTATCCCCAGAAATTGACCTTTCGTAGGTATTTGAGGTCACATAGACTACAAAGTGTCTTTGTTTACTTGGGGTACTTGGGGTACTCCTAGGACCTAGGTAGAACCATGGAGATAACACTCTGAATGGATACTTCTACTGGTCAATATTGATATGAATCTTGGCATCCAAGTAAGCCCAACAGTCTCTAGATAGCTAGCACAAAACTTAGGCTAAATATAGGTTGAGGGTTTACTGCACCAATCTAAGGCCTCCGAATGCGGGGGGTCGCACTAATCAATGTCGTCAGCTGACTCGCCCCCCGATTTTTTTCGTGATCGTCATCAATTCATCTCGGCTATAGCTTTTGTTTTCTTTTTCTTTCCCAGTCATCTCTTCAACTCTCGGTCCCAGTGTATGTCGTGTTTCCCTCCACGGGAGAAGACGTTAGACCGTTTACTCGACGGGTCTTCTACCCCCACGCTAAGGCCTCTTGGGGTTTTGAGGCTGAGACACGCGTGCTTGCACGAACTTTTTATCTCGCCGCGATTGGAAATCCCCATTGCGGCCGTTTGCGACTTCACGCTCTGAAGGAATCAATGGTGATCTCCGACTCCGATTCGACCGAGAGGTCTGGCTTGGCTCTGAAATTCCAGGATAGTCATGTTCTTACCGCAATCAACGATGGCGTCGGTCGCCCACAAAGTCAATCAAGTGCGCAGGGCGACCATGATTCCTGGCGAGTAGATTCTGCAGCTTCTGTATTGAAGCCACCGTCACCCCTACCTTCACTGCAGATTCGCACCGATTTACCTAGTTCGCGTCCCATCAGCTCGCATCGTGATTCGGATCCTCTCGCCTCACTTAGCGTCTCGTCCGGCAGCTTCCCGCAGCGTACTCCAAGCTTACGCGCCCTCATAGCCCCGCCCATCTCTAGCGCAGGGTCCTTGTCTCCCGCATCATTCATTTCTTCACCTCTGCTCAACGCGATGGGCGATATTACCCCACTACCTTCTCCCATCGGCGGGGCGTCATCTTGGCGCCGAGGCGAGCCATCGCTGTCGCGCACGTCATCCACGGCGTCGCGAAGTGGATCTAGTCTTCGATTGAGTGAGTCGTCGCAAATGCTGGGCCTTCCGCCCTCACGGTCGCACGGGAAATCATACACTGGACTCAACGACCTGGGCGAAGAGTCCCCAATCGCCAATCGAATCCGTTATGAAACGCCTTCCAAGCATGCTCGCAATCGCAGTCTCAGTGACTATGCGCCTCCCGGCCGCATCTCTCTTCCTCGCCCCATTGCGGTTTCGGGGACCGGTCCCAATATCGCACCATCATCCAGCACCGACTCAAAGTCGACGGGTCTACATCGCGAACAATATTTGGCGGTTCATCGGGGCATCGCATTGCCCTCTGTCCGTCCTCCGAGCCCACCCCGCAGCAGTGGGAGTGGCTATGGGGACAGTGACAATGAGCATGTCATTCCACACCCGCCTCCTCTATCGGCTTCAGATGAAATCTACTCTGTTCGGTCGATTCGTACCCAGCAAGCGCGCATTTACCGGAAATTACGCGTTCTTGGTCAGGGTACATTTAGTCAAGTGAGCCTGGCAGCGCGTGTGGAACAACCAATCCAGACACCCTTATCCCCCTCTGCAGATGGAACAGCCGACATGGGTCCGCCTGTATCTACTCAGAAGTTGGTGGCGGTTAAGGTTATCGAGCAGGGACCCGCTGGAGGAGCAGACCAAGAACGGTTGGAAGTCTCACTCAAGCGAGAGGTGGAGATTTTGAAGTCGGTGAATCATCCATCGTTGGTTCAGCTGAAGGCATTTGGCAGTGACGAGAAACGCGCACTATTGGTTCTTGACTATTGTCCGGGTGGCGACCTCTTCGAATATGCGACCTCGGGGGCTCGATTCTCATCACCCAGCCTCATCCGGCGTATCTTTGCGGAACTAGTCAGCGCGGTTCGCTATTTACATTCCCATTACATTGTGCATCGGGATATTAAATTAGAAAGTATGTGTACTTTGGTGGCCTGTCGTCGATATTCTCTCGCTAACATCACCTGGCAGATGTCCTGTTAACCATGCCAGTTCATGCTATGGAGGACGTCAAAGACTGGCGTACCTACGACCGTGCAGTTGTCACGCTTAGTGACCTGGGACTATCACGACGTATTCCAGAACCCCCCGAGAGCCCACTCCTCCAGACTCGCTGTGGTAGCGAGGACTATGCCGCTCCTGAAATCCTCATGGGTCAGTCTTACGATGGTCGTGCTACTGACGCCTGGGCTCTGGGTGTATTATTGTATGCCATCATGGAAAATCGCCTGCCCTTTGATGTGCTTCCCGGCACTCGTGGCGATCCTGCTAAACTCCGCGCTCGTACACCTCACCGTATCGCTCGCTGTGAGTGGAGTTGGTATCGGTATGCTGATGCGGACGAGGAATGGGACCCCGAAAAGGGTCGTGACCTGGAAGGCGCCCGGGATTGCGTGGAGGGCCTTCTGAAGCGCAACACCCGTCGCAAGACACTTGATGAAATCGCCACCATGCCATGGGTCCTGGATGCCATCGATGTTCCTGACGGATTGAAACGAGGCGACAAAGAAGTGCCGTAGAGCCGGCCTCGCATGCATTCTTTCCGCCTACCTTTTGCTTTCTCATCCTCTTCTTCTGCCTCTTCTTCTTGCCTCTTTTTCTTCTTTGCCTCTTCTTCTTCTTCCACTTCCTCTTCTTTCATCCCATACATACATATTCACCATTATTCATCTACTACTAACTTCTATTCTGTCGTGATACTGATTACCTTCGCTGCTTCTCGGGATTTGGGATTTCTTTTATTTTTGTTTTTATTCTTCACTTCATGGCTAGATAAGCTGTTATACCCATTTATATACTGTCATTGGAAGCAAACTCCAACAGACGCCCTTAACAAGAAACATTTGATACAAGTCGCTTCATTTCAGCTCTGGTAAAATTGGTACCTTATGCGAAGGATGAATCTTGCGAAGTGGCCTTCCAGTCCCCAATTCTACTTCTAGCAAACCATGGCTTCCTCGAGGAACCGTCGCTATGCGGTGATTCAAGGTACTTTTTCTCTCCCTTCCGTGTCTCTTTCTCTGACCAAGGATTATTGTTCGGCCTTGCCACTGGTTCATCATCATGCCACAACAAATTATCAAAAGCTTCTCGAAGTCGATCTGCCTGAAACGCCACAAGCAGAACTGCAGCAATGATGACGACCGTAAATGGAATAGACACCATCCAATACAGCGTCTGGGAACTTTCCATGTTATGAATATCTTTCGTGTTCATACCCAAGTAGCCTGTCACAAAAGACAACGGCATGAACACTACCGTCCTTATGTAAAGATCAGGGTCGCCTTGCCTTGGTCTTCCTGGCGAACCTCTACCCCTTGATTACATCCCGTAGAAAGGATCTTTGGCGCAAAGAGTTGAAGGCCTTGTCAGTCTGCTTATATCTGTCATCCATCACATCTTTATCTATTTCACTTCCTGTGGTAATCTGTTCCATGAAAAAACGCTCGTACCCGCAGCCAGAATCTCTCCTTGGTTGTTGCGCCCGCGAGAGCCCGTTGACAATAAAGGCAGATTTGCAACGACTGTCGAGGGTCGTCTATTTCATTTATGTCGTCCTTATATGAATTTGGTAGTTCTTGGAGGTCTTCGGTGAATTTTCCAGCCGGCTTGGAGGGAATTAGAGGGGCCATTTGAAGAAGTGTGCAAAAATATAGTAATTCTTTGTGAAATCGCAGGCCAAGAATAACATTTTAGAGTCCGTGAACTAAGCCTGATCGGGCATGGATCTGAACTATGTATTTGGCCCGAACACTAGAGAGGACATATAACGTAGAAAGTACGTAAACACCTCCAGTGCTTAGGCATACGTAGTCATGAATGTATAGCTGCATGTATTGATGTTATGCATTACGCATCCGATGTATAACTGGCATTATACCTCAGGCATTAAGGCATGAAGATGTCCCAAATAGGTAACTCGGTCTTTGCGGCGACTTCACTTCGGAGAAAATTGCGATGTGGATAGAGGGAATATTGAGTTATGCATAGAATGATATGCAATTGAGTCACATAATGATAATGTTTCTAACTCGTAGATTTGCGGCGGGTAAACAACGATGACATTTGCGCCTCGCAGATTGGTCAATGCGGAGGTGGAACCGGGGAGCGAAGCGCCAACTCCGACATCCTGAGCTTCCGCCTTTTCTTATTTCTTGCAACCCCGGCCCCCGCCATCATCTTCCCTTTCCTTTTCCAGATTGTCCATTGTGGTTCCTTGGTGCTTTCTGATATCTACATAATGCTGCCTCAACTCAGGGCACGTGTGCCCGCGGCTCTCCGTAGCCTGCGATCGGCTGCCCCAATGTGAGTTCACTACCCCGGATACATTGGTGGTTTAGTTTGCTAAACGTTGGATCCCTGCTTGACAGTCGCGCTCTTTCGACCACTCTCCCCCGCTTCCAGAACGAAGATGTCGGCCTTAACAAGGTGTCCAGCACCATCACGCAGCCCAAGTCTCAGGGAGCTTCCCAGGCCATGCTGTACGCTGTGGGCCTCAAGGAGGAGGACATGAACAAGGCCCAGGTCGGAATCTCGTCGGTCTGGTTCAATGGTAACCCCTGCAACATGCACTTGCTCGACCTCAACAACAAGGTGCGCGAGGGTGTGCAGGACCAGAACTTGATCGGTTTCCAGTTCAACACCGTCGGTGTCAGTGACGGCATCAGTATGGGTACCCCGGGTATGCGCTACTCCCTGCAGAGTCGTGACCTGATCGCCGATTCTATTGAGACCGTTATGGGTGGACAGTGGTATGATGCCAACATCAGTATTCCCGGTTGTGACAAGAACATGCCTGGTGTCATGATGGCTATGGGCCGTATCAACCGCCCCAGTCTGATGGTCTACGGTGGTACCATCAAGCCCGGTTGTGCACAGAGTGGTGAAGACATTGATATCGTCTCTGCCTTCCAGGCTTACGGTCAATTCATTGCCAAGGAGATCACTGAGCCCCAGCGTTTCGACGTCATCCGCCACGCTTGCCCCGGTGAGGGTGCATGCGGTGGTATGTACACCGCCAACACCATGGCTACTGCTATTGAGACCATGGGTATGACCCTGCCCGGTTCTTCATCCAACCCGGCCAACTCCCAGGCCAAGTACCTCGAGTGCCTGGCTGCCGGTGGTGCCATCAAGAGACTGTTGAAGGAGGACATTCGCCCCCGTGATATCATGACCCGTCAGGCTTTCGAGAACGCCATGGTGCTTGTCAACATCACTGGTGGATCCACCAACGCCGTGCTGCACCTGATCGCCATTGCTGACTCCGTCGGCGTCAAGCTGACCATCGACGATTTCCAGGCTGTCTCTGACCGCATTCCCTTCTTGGCTGACCTGAAGCCCTCTGGCAAGTACGTGATGGCTGATATCCACGAGATCGGTGGTACCCCTGCTCTGCTTAAGATGCTGCTCAAGGAGGGTCTTATTGACGGCTCTGGAATGACCGTCACCGGTGAGACTCTTGCCAAGAACTTGGAGAAGGTCCCCGACTTTGACGCCGACCAGAAGATCATCCGTCCCGTGTCCAACCCTATCAAGCCTACCGGTCACATTCAGATCCTGCGTGGCTCTTTGGCTCCCGAGGGCAGTGTTGGTAAGATTACTGGTAAGGAAGGTACTTGCTTCACTGGTAAGGCTCGCGTTTTCGACAGCGAGGACGACTTCATTGCTGCGCTGGAACGCAGTGAGATCAAGAAGGACGAGAAGACCGTTGTTGTCATCCGCTACTGCGGCCCCAAGGGTGGCCCTGGAATGCCTGGTATGTGACAAATTCCTACTCACGGTTGATTTTTGACTAACAAATCCTTTCAGAAATGCTCAAGCCCTCGTCTGCTCTGATGGGTTACGGTCTTGGCAACTCATGTGCCCTAATCACCGACGGCCGCTTCTCCGGTGGTTCTCACGGTTTCCTGATCGGCCACATCGTTCCTGAGGCTGCTGTGGGTGGCCCCATTGGTCTCGTTGAGGATGGTGATGTAATCACTATTGATGCCGATGACCTCCGCCTCGACCTCGATGTGTCTGACGAGGTTCTCGTTGACCGCCGCAAGGACTGGGAGGCCCGCAAGGCCGCTGGCAAGCTGCCTGAGACCGGTCTGACCATGCGCGGTACCCTGGGCAAGTACGCCCGAACTGTTAAGGATGCCAGCCACGGCTGCATCACTGACGCTGTAGAGTAAATGATTTCTTTCGGGTGTTACCTCGAATATAAAAATGCGACGTATTTGTTTGGGCGTCTGTGCTATATAATATTATTTCAATACGACATGTTCCATTTACTTCAATATTCTTATCATTCTTGATCTTCCAGTTTGATTTGCTGCTTTTCACTGCTCAGATTCGGGGTTTGCAGATCGTGCTGCAGGGCCCGGTTCCCATCGATTTGATTTGCTGTGCTGCAGGGCCAACACCGGGGCTGTGCGCCCGATGCTTTGACCCACTATCACCAATCGCTTGCACTTCCTTACCTGGTTGTGGCGCAGACTTTCATATGAGACCGATCATAGCGGGGACCTGCATCGCCCTGCGCGCTGTGAGTTCTTCTTGAAATCCTGCAGGTGGGTCTCTTTCCCTTTCTTCAGCTCCGATGATAACATCGCATTTGAGGTTCTTATATTCATTTACCCTTCAGGCTTCATGGTGCTTCGACCATCTTAATCCTTCCCCGCAATGGACTTGGTGGCTGCTAAGCCCTCGAAGCACCGTCGCTTCCACCAGTGGACGGGACAACATCTTAGCGGGGCGGCGGATGATAATAACCCGGTGTATAAATCACCAGCGAATGCATACTCTGTCCAGGGTATCCAAGCTGCGCATCCCGGACCTCCTGGTCCATACCGCAATGGATATGGCGTGGCTTCCATGGCCCATCTTCCCGCACGGGTCCCAGCTCCTCCACAAACAGATTGTGCGAAATGGACCTCATATTCAAAGATGAATCAGTCAGTTTCGAATATCATGTCACAGGCAACAGAAAAAGCTCATGCTACGATTGTGGACCTTGAAAGACTAGTTCTACAATGTGTGGGCGGGGCGCCAAATCCGCAGGAACCTGCTTCACGGCTTTTGGACCAGGTGCTTACTTCGATCGATGCTGGCATTTTTTGTGGAAGAGAAAATGACCTTCGTACGTCCTGGCCATGGAGCTACGGTATCATTTCATCACTAATTTGAATGTTGGCAGTTGCTGCTTGTTCCCTCCCATTTCGATCAGATCCGAAAAAGAAGAATCGTCGCGAGACTCGAACTGCAAAGGAGAAGCCATCAGGTTCTGTCGACTATTTCTCGAAGGTTTATCTATATGCAAACTCTCGGATGCCTCCAGACTTGCCCGTTCTGAGATTGTACGTTTACGTCGGTCTCTCCGCCAATTTGACACTGTTCTGATACATAGCTAGCTACCCTGCAACATATCCACTTCTTCAACTTGCAGCCCAGTATTCACGCCGAGTTTATGAAAAGCCCCGTGGGAGGGAGCGACATTCATATGTGAGTTCCGATTGGCGTCATGGTACCAAAGCAATGGTGATAAAGTCACTGCCGGTGGACAACATGAACACAATCGTTTTCTCAATCCGTGGCACTCAGAGCTTCATGGACTGGGCTGTCAACATGCAGATGGAACCCGTATCCCCTAAGGGCTTTCTGGACGATCCTACCAACTGCTGCCATGCCGGGTTTCTATCTGTGGCTCGGAAGATGGTTGCACCTGTTGCTGCACGATTACGCACACTAATCGAAGAAGACCCTGGCCGCATGTCATACTCGCTCCTAATAACCGGTCATTCCGCGGGTGGTGCAGTCGCTAGTCTGCTATACCTGCACATACTATCTAGTTCTCCCGAAGTGGCCTCTGAGCTTACTCATCTACGGGGCTGCTTTAAGCATATTCATTGTGTTACCTTTGGTGCACCTCCAATATCATTTAGGCCGCTCCTTCTACCCAAGAATCCAGAATATTCCAGGTTCATTTTCTTCTCGTTCGTCAACGAGGGTGACCCGGTTTGTCGTGCCGAGAAAGGTTACTTTCTCTCATTACTGGATCTCTTTGCCAAACCACCGCCAGGATCATGTCTTAGCTCTCTGAACTTGAAGCCACCTCTCGGATCCACTGTTTACTGGCACGTTCCTCCGTCTACTCTTTCTACGGCAGGCAGGCTGGTTCTGCTTCGTGATAAGACGCAACCGAGCAATCGGCCACAGGCACATCGTTCACGGAATGACGGTGCTCCTCCCCTTCCACCTCGGGAAGATGTCGAAGCCTGCGGGATTACTGATGCGGGACTTCGTGGTGTGGTCTTCGGTGACCCACTAACGCATTTTATGGATTTATATGCTCGACGTATTGACATATTAGCCAGAGATTCTGCAAGAATCAACCCGAAAACCAAATTTCTTCATTTCTGAAGCTCATATTGAGATCAATAACTATTAGCTGGGGTAAAGGCTAGGGTCGCTGGAATGAAAGTTGGCTTCCTAAATCATGGTTTTCCGGCCCTAGCTGTCAGTGTCCCGTCGTTGGATATACTCTATGGAACTGGGTTGCCCACTCTATTCACCGGAGCCGGCCAAGCGATGAGATGGCCAGGAGATCTCACCTGGTATTCCACGAAAAGGTTCGAAGTGCTAAACAATAGCAGGGCTTGGAACTTTAAAGCAGATCGTGAGGTCGCCTTAAATTTCCAATATCTACATGTTTACATAAGTCAAAAATGACATAGTCAATATATCTCATAGAATTTTCATCGATCTAACATTCTAAATCAAACACATGGGCAGAAAACCAATCACCAAGTCCTCCGAATCTTACTCCACTTCTTCATAAACTGCTGCTTCTCCTTAACCCCCAATCCAACCCTCTTAACACGTCCCAATCTAGCCAGCGACTCGCCAACAAGATCAAGGAACGCCCTCTCACCAGCCGTAATTCCACCCTCAACCTCATCCTCCAGCGTATCTAAATAGTTCGAGTTATAATTCGACTGCCGCGTCGACTGCACATTACGCGAGTTCGTGACATACTCCGCGATCCGGACACGGATGCAATGCGTCGGCTTGCTAAGCAGCGTCCACAGGAAACTGATATAGCTACCCGGGAGCGGGGTTACCACGTCCACGGGTGTGTAGCGCAGACTGACAGGGAAGACTTTGGTCTTCGGGGGTACACCGAGGAGAGCATGGCTTAGCGGAAGAATACCGCGGCCGTTGGTTGTAGTGCACTCCGGGAAGATGACGATGGGTCTGTTGGGGTATTTCGCGACGAGAGTGGCTACGTCCACGAGTTTTGTACCTGGTTCCGGCTGCGTTGTGGGTTGTGCGAAGGCGCGCAGAACGGCTTGCAGGAGAGAAATACGTTCGACTTTCCGTGAATTTGGGTACGCGGCCGTGAAGACTGGGTCGAAGATTGCGGCCAGGTAAATGGCGTCGATGGGGGAGGTAAATGATGAGGCGATGACGGAGCCTGGTTGTGGGAGGCGAGCTTGTTGATGCTTTGAGAGGGAGCTGGAGATGAAATGGTCAGTGTTTGTTTTGTGTTCGCTGTGTTCTCAGCTGACACATACCCTTTCTTAACTCCGTCTACCTGGAGGTCAATCCACCAGATGCTGGGGACACCTAAGATGCACCATAGGGCAGCCTTCTTGCCCAGGGACCCAATGGGAAGCCATTGGAGGATCGCAAAGTATGCGAATGTCACGAAAATGAACAAAGGCAGACGGACGCAGAAGAGGAAGACTCGGAGAGGGGCCTGTAAGCCTAATGGCTCGGATGGAATGGGGAGGAAGGGCGCAATGCCCGAGCCTGGGGGCGATCATAGGTCAGTATGATCGTGATCGGCACACCACAAGATAGAAAGGGACTTACCTCGATCTCGGAACTGGGAGAATTTCTCCATTGCGCCTGCGTGGAAGAGGAGATGCACCTGCCAAATTGGACAAGATTGGGGGAAGCTTTACATGTGAAAGACCACGTGACATGCCGCGGTTTTAGAGTTTGTTGATCAGATCTACAGATTCCAGTAATTGATAAGCCCGAGAAATGGAAACAGATTCGATAAAAGTGCGTATATATACATATTGAGAAGAATTGAAAAAGAAAGCAAAAGATAGCTACAAGACGGGCCGAAATTATCCAAATAAAATCCCAGGCCGAAACACCAGGCAAAGTTTATCCGAGATCTATATGCAGTATGATCATCAACGATCGGCATCTTCAAATTCTCCAATCACGAATTCCGGGTCGCTTGGGGTCTGTGGCAGCCGGAAAGCCCATATCGCGGCAGCGACCATGCAAAACAATGTACTAGTCATCATCCAAGCCAATCCCACCCAGAATCCTCCTAGACGAAGACCGAGCTGGAAAACTGTTGTGATTGACACACTGGCCACAACGTTACCCATGGATTGCAAGACCTCAATCACTGTATACAAACGGGCAGTCTCATCCCGCTCGACCAGGGTAGTAATGATCGAACGTGTGAGGAAGACAAAACCGGACCCAGATGTTTGGACGATCATACTGGGGATCAGGGTCCCGATAGTGGGCGAAAGACCGATCCCCAGGGTTCCAAGGGTAAGAAAGACGATGCTCGCGCGAGCAAGGTAAAGGTCCCTCTCTGTGGACGAGCGCTTCGGGCTGAGGTAGTATTTCTTGAGCCATGGCAGGACAAATAGGAAAACTGGAATGGACACTGTGGGCCGGAAGGAGACGAGCAAATTGGCTTGTGCCAGGGTCCATTCATATCGTGTCGAGATATACTGTGTGAGGAACCATGAAGAACCGCGACTGAGGCGGTAGACCAGGAAAGCGGTCAAAAGAAGCAGCACGGGCTTGCGTTTTAGGATAAATAGGTATGGTTTCACGTAGAACCGGTAATTTGAGCGAATCCTGGTCCAAACAGAGGGGTTTGGTTGAGAGGGATAACTCCAAGACATGTGTGCCTCGTTATTTGAGCCAACTCCCCCGTCTTCATCGCTGGGAGAGGGATTCTTGGGCTCATCTTCGGTCAAGTCAGAAAGCTCAACATGGGATGGCTCGGGTCTGCTTGATGGCCGGACATGCATGGTCTCGGGGAGACCAAACATCAATAATAGCCCAAGGAAAATAATGGCATATCCGATGAACAGCGGAACCCACGGATTCATGGCCATTAGGTAAGATGTGAAAGCACTCGAAACGAAATCGGCCCCCATAGAGACGATACCAAATTGGAAGAATAGCGTTGCTCTGCACGAGGTATGATTAGTTCTGATATCCATATATCCAACCAGCAGAAGTAACTACCTTTCTTCTTCCGTTGTCACGTCAGCCATCATAGTCCAGATAATCGCAAACGCAACAACCGGTCCTCCGCCAAGCAACCATGCCAGCGAAGAAAACCAGACTGCCCGCAATGGAAATATATCGGAAAACCACATGACCGCAAGGACGATGACGGAGTTGAGGGCAAACCCAGGCAAACCCAGGAGGAGAGTAGACTTGCGACCTTTCCGGTCTGCCAGCAGACCATATGGGATGGCCAAGAGCGCGCCTGTAATATGGTCAGAACACGCCACAACACTTGATCTCACGCAACATACATAGCAACCCATCAAAAAACATATTATATCCCTTCACCGCAGCCAACTCTGCTTGTACCTCCGCTCCCTTGCACATTGCTTCGGGCACCTGGCCATTGGCCCCAATCTGAGACGGGTCGGCAATGGAGAAGAACTGACGGCACGTTATCGCCTCGAAGATCCGGACCTGGGGCCCCTCAATGAACGAGAAGCCGATATCCACCGCCAAGATCATGGCGAACAAAGTCACCTTCAGCCGGAAGCCGATGTTCTGAGCCGACGCATCGTTTCCGAGCGGGATAGCGGGCTTCGCTTCGTGCTGAGGGCCAGGGGTCCGGGATTGCGCGGGTTCGGGTGCGAGGAACGGAGCATCTTCACGATCCTCGCGCTCTAAATCATGCGAGACCATGGTGGCCGGTCATGCCGAGAAATATATACGGAGATTTAAAAAGAAGGAAAGAAGCACATGGTGTCAAGATTACTTTTTAGTTACGCGGGCCAAAAGTGCAAGTTGGCCGAAAGTCGTCCAATCGTCGCAAGCGGCTCCGTCACGCTCTCTCCTTGGCGGGCCTGCGTGGGGTTCGCCCCACTTTGGAATTCCTAACGCGGACATTAGTTCAAATATAAATTATGGATCAATAGGTGTACTGTTCAATTGGAACTAATTATAGCTCTAGGGATATCCTGCTTCTTCAAAAAGACTTCCTCGTGCCTGCACCACTGCCGACAATTCTAGCAAAAACTCGTAGAGAATCACAATATTAGTAAGAACATGGCCCAGTGTAACCGAAGATTGCGTTTCATGATCTGCATCTGGCGTGGGGTCCACTTCCGATTCGGGTTGTACAGGAACCGGGGGGAATGGCATGGCCAACCGCTGGCGGAGAGCCTCGGCCGTGGAGTCCGACCCGCGAGAGTCAATTGGGCGCACGGACGACTCATCCCGCATTCCGTTAGACATTCCCGGTGATCGACCCCGCGAATTCTGCGAGGGTTCGGGTGATCCGGGGTACGAGAGGCGCGAGCGATCTGTAGATGCTGGGCCCGTCTCAGCTGGCTCCGAGGAATCCGGCATCTGAGGGTCCTGCTCTTTGTGGAGTAGCTCACGACGAGCAGCGATCAGGACATCAAAGTCAGGCAGATCTTGCTGCCACTGGCGAACTTGGTCGATCAGCCGCCGAAGCGCCGAAGTCAGAGTTGGGGCAGCATTTGCAGGCCAGGTCGGTGCTCGGTAAGCCTGGCGAACGTGGTCAAGGCTATCTGAAGCGGTCTCAGTAGGTGGGTCATATTGGGCTGGGTCGACTAGCACCCAGCCATCTAGGGAAAACAGATGGGACGATGCCAGGCTCATAAGCACCCCGGTGAGCGCCAGGTTGACGATGACACAATTGGTGAAAAACGAATCAACACAGCTTAGAAGACCCTGTACAATGGGATCATCCTGTTGAAGCTGTTGGGGCAACGGAATATCATCCTCGGCCTCCTCAACTGACATAGGAAGGCAAAGACGTGACTCTAGTACCCATGTCGCATCCGAGACGTAGTTGTCGTAGGATTCATTCAATGTTAGTTCGTCAATAAGGGATGTCCCAAGACCAAGGAGCTGTTCAAGCTCCGCATTGAACGCACCGACAGACCGCTGTTGGGATGGTTGACTGGGTACCGTGTGAATAAGGGCTCGGGCAAACGGATGATGCCGCTGGAGAACAACATTTAATAGACGTAATGTTGCCAGGACAGTCTGTCGGTTTGTGGATTGAAGCCCCATGAGTGCGAGGTCACGTAGGTTGAATAGAGAAGGTGAGGGCTGGGCTGCCTCTGAAGCCAAGGCGGCCAGCACATTGAGCGACTTGCGTCGGCTTGCCGACATGTCCATTTGCTCCTCAGGTGGAGGCGATGAGGCCAATAAGAAATGCAAGATGCGGTGAACCAATTCACCTTGGTCGATTGAGTCCAAGATACGGCACATGTAGGTCAACACAGCTGCTGTTGAGCCGCCAGCCACGTCGGATGATTCTAGTAGAGAAGGGTATCTTTGGAGGTTAGTATCAAGACAGGTCTGATGAACAAGGCATTCTTACAAGAGTTGCTCGAGAAAAAGGACCTGGAAATGATCCAGGAGGGTGTCATTAACTTCTGCAGACTTGCAGTGGTCAATTGTGTCCTGCCAAAAAAGAAGGTATGACATGAACGCGTCCATAGCTTCACCCAGAGCGGGCTGAAGAGCTGTAACTTCATTCGCATGGTCGGAAAGCGCAATTATACGGGGAGCCTCCTCATCAGGTGATGGAAAGCATAAGCTGTGTTCCGTCAGTCTCTTATTTCGTATGACATGGCGGTTAACAACACTCACCTGCCCAATTGGCTGTATAATGCACCTAATCCAGTTGCCATCAGCGTTGCCAGGTCGCTTTCAATTAACCATTTCTCTAGATTTTTCGAGCGCGATGCCGTCTCAATCAAGTATAAGAGCCCAGTACGCGCGAAATCACCCGCTCGACCCTCATTGTGGACGTAGTCGACAAGTAAATAGAACAATGGGAATTCATCCTTGCGCGTGGCGCCTGCAAACTCCGTCCCACTCGGGCCTGATGACTCGCCATCCTGGCCGATGGGGGTCGCGCGGGGGACAAACCAAGCAGGAAGGATCGCGGGTTGTAAACGAATGTTGTTGGAGATGCCAAATAGCAGTTCCACCAATCTCCCTTCGGTCTCAGCTGAAGATTTGTCCGCTCGCCGAACCAAATCCACCATTGCGCGAGCAAAGAGCCTGTTGTCCACCACGCCATCCACCTCCGCATCGATAAGGGTGTTGAAGAATGTCGCCGCCGAGCGCAGCAATTGGTTATCGTAGTACGATAGGGCCAGCTTTGTGACTGTCACAAATATCTGGGAAGAGGCGGCATAGGCCACACATGGGTGGGGAGCCGGTCCTCGGGATTCATCGCTCAAGATGGAGTTGAGTCGTTCGATGTAGGTACGCGCGTGTGAGATTGGCTGTTCGCCGGAAGGGGTGTTGTTTGAGCGCCATATTTGCTTATTGTATCAATTGTCAGTTCCGTGAGGATCCTTTTGTGGCGATGAGAAGTACCTGGAGAGCATTGCAGGCGCGTTTGAATGCCGTTAGACGTTCAGTTGGGGAGGTCGCCCGGGAGGTCTTGGATAGCGCGCGTGAGCCGCCGATGAGACGAGACCACTGAGAGAAATTAGCGACAAGAACACTGGACAGTATGCTTCAATACCACCTACAAAGTCCATTCTGTGGCAGCATCATTCCACGTAGTGGAGGGGAAGAGTGAGGTTTACGGGGTTGAAGGTCAGAGTGGAGCCGCGGGAACTCGTGAATCACGACGATCACCTCCGTGCTTTTGCCAGTCCTTTTGCCAGTCCCCATGTACAGCGTATAGATTCATACTCGCCTTGATTGTGTACTTTTTGCGTTGTCTGATCATCATTCATCAGGGGCTCAAGTGCGTCTATGCAATTTGAAGAAAGAGCAATTGAGAGCCAGAAGCATCTGGTGTTTTGTTTTGATCACGATATGTTGCCGCAACAGATTCCAAGGTTACTATAGTGGTTAGGGGAGCGCCTACAAACCCCACGGTTTATGTCTGGATGATGTTCATAGCCCCGGATCTGAAAGGTGATGTTGGCTAAGAGCTTCAATACATTTTTATCGGTCCATATGTAGTTCTAGCAACTAATATTCATTTCATTTGCCCCTAGAGTACCTGTATATATGTACTTAGTATTTATAGGTCGGGGATGCCCAGGCTTGGGGCTTAGAAGATGTCAAGGAGCTATTTAAGGATAATACAGTGGTCCCTGGGACCAGGCAAGCACTTGAAACAAATATGGTGTGATATACAACCTTAAAACTTCAAAACTTGAAACCTTATTATGTCTCTACTTCAAGGTTATCATCCTCTACGCGCACTTGGTTTCCAGAGCATGAACCACCTACATTAGATAAGATATTGGACGAAACAACATACGACTACTAGCGCTGCTCAAAAATAGATTAAAAATTGGTCAGGTCAGTATAGTTTAAGACCGTTGACCACACAGGTCTGTGCCCGCACGAAATTGAACTATTCACAAATAATGCGCTACTAATCAACCCTACACCACCCAACGCCCCAGAAATCAGTTCAGTTCCCGGTGGTTAAACCGTCACAAAAGAAACAAAGACAAAAATCAAACCGATCATCAAAATGCGCCAGTTGCCCTATCCCATTCTAGGATATCATGAGTCGTTTTCTTTTCTGCAGCGGTACTTTACTCACTCTCCTCCTTCGGTTTACGACCGCCGCGCTTCCGACGGCCATCGTTCTGATCACTTCCATCGTCCTCGTGTTTCCGGCCGGCCGGTTGGTCGGGCACCTTGGCAATGATATCGGCCAGGAAATCTAGCACCTCATCTTTGGCGACGGCGTGCTTGAGGTGGCTAGCGGTGACACGTTTCGAGTTGCGATCCTTGGCTTCCTGGGCGGCCTTGGTGACAAGGGAGATCATGAAGAGTTCCAATGCCTTGGCTGCATCAAAGGATTAGGTTTTCATCTAAACAAAGATCTATATAGGAAGAAAACTACAATACTTACAAACTGCGATCGGAGTCACCTGGGCAACCTTTCCAACGTCTTCATCTGCCTGCATAATGCGCTTGATCCGCGCGACAGGAAATTTGGTCTTAACTTCAATGCCCGCACCGGGGCGCGTTTGTGGGGTCTCATCTAGAATCGGCGCGGAAGGCATTGTTGCGGTCATTGCGGGCTCGGGGACGGGCGCGTCCTCGGGCTGTAGGCGTGATGAGCGACGGGCCATTTCGTCTGCGAAGCTGAAGCCGGGTTGGACAGGTGGAACGTACTGCTGGGGGATGCGACTTGAGCTGGGGCGCTGGTTGAAGTTAAAGAACGGGGATGCGTCGTAAGAGGCGCGGTAAGCTAGCGGGCTCACTGGCGCGTGAGGTGGGGGGATTTCGGGGGGAGAAGAAAAGTCGGGAGATCTTGGTCGATAGTTGTCCTCTGTCATGCTGCAGCTGTATATAGCTTGGAAAGTGAATTAAGTCATTTCATCCGGCCTAAGCTCTGTTAGGTAAAAAAGAAAAAATGTTCGGGACAAACGGGACTCGAGGGCGGTCGCGCCCTTTTTAAATTCGCAAGTGGATCTCACATACATTAGCTATGTGCTTTATTAGCCTTTTTTCTTTTTCTTCTCCTTCTTTTCCTCTTGCATTAACTCTCTTTGTTGTCACTAGAATGTATAACACCGTTTATTATATCTATATCTATGTTTCTTCTACTTGAATTTCCTAGTCTATCACATTCCCCTGTCTATGATGATATTTGAGTCCGGAGGGAGACCCTGATGACACCATATGGTATCGCAGGCACTGATGATGGACCTAAAATTACTTGATCTAATCTGAGACATAGTTATGAGGATTGATATCATATTAAAATAGTTAGAAATCGATAGGTCACTGGTCAAATGTGCATTATGTGGTCTTAGTAGAATCTCTGACATCCCTTAATCCCGCGTAAATCCATGTCAATCAATCTACATCGGCAGACGGTTTATCCGACTCCGACCAAATTCCATGCGCGCTTCTGAGGCCAACTTCTTTCCTTCTGCTGACCTTTCTCTCTGCCACAATCCAGACCGTCTCATCGTGGTGACGTCTTTAATTGTGCGCTCCTTCTCTTCCAGCCATGGCTGCGGTGGACCCGCCAGCTGGTCTGATGGACATCGCCAGGTATGCTTCCACCGATTTGCCAACTCTCGAATTGAGACTTACCGAATTCAGCACTCTGTCCCAGGATGATATCCCCATGAAGCTGCGATGCGCTATTTGCAACATGCTGGCGGTAAACGCCTTCCGCCTGCCTTGTTGCGACCAGTCAATTTGCGAGTCCTGTGAGTGTCATTTCACCAGCACCCCTCGGCAAAATAAAAATTTAGACAGTTGCTGAACGAAGACCTTCTACTAGGCCAGTCATCTCTTGTCCATACCTGCCCGGTCTGCGCACATTCTCCCGTCTCTCCGGATCTCTGCAAGCCAAATAAAGCTCTGCGCACAACTTTGAAGGCCTATCTGCGGACCGAGGAGAAGAAACGGGAAAAGGACCGCCAGGCCGCAGCCGCTTCGACCCCTACAATTCCCACCCCTGTGGAAAGTGAAAACCCTTCCATGGACACTCCGGTCGATCAGATCGCCACCGGGCCAACGCCCGCAGAGACATCTGAGGTGCCCGCGGCGCAGGGACCCGCGTTTGACGAACCTACGCGAGGGGCCGAGGCTGCGGAGACAATGGAGAGTGCAGTGGAATACACTACTCTTGAACTACAAAAGTCGACAGATGAGGTATGGTTGTATGGTCATGATTGTGTTCACGGTGAACTAATTCCTTGAGCAGCCTGACGAAGCGACTGGCAAGCAGGTCACAGACCCGTCAAACCCCATGGATGCCAACGCTCCCCCAACTGATGGCGATGTATCCATCGCCGACGAGTTGACACAGGAGACGTCTCAAGCCGAACTTACCGCGATGAACATGAACGGGGGATTCTCTGGGATGGGCTGGAATGGCAACGGCAACTTTAACGGCATGAACCCATTCATGGCCAATCCTATGTTCAATTTCCCGAATCCGATGGGTAGGTCATCCACCCGCAGATGTTTTTACCACCTTTACTGACCATTTTACAGGTATGACCATGGGAATGGACCCGATGGCAAATCAGGGGATGTTCGGAGATTATGGGATGAACGTGACTGGTATGGGCATGAACAACGGAATGAATTTCGAAGGGCAGGGCATGTATGGATCCTTAGGTTGGGACTCTCAGCAAAACATGTGGCAAGGCGGCCAAGATAAATTCAATCCAAATGCTTTTGCGAATGGCTCTGGCCCTCCGTATGGAGGAGCATTTGGCGGGTCTAATATGTCTTACCCTAACGACTTCCAGTCTGCTTACAACGGGCAAGGATATGGTCGCGGTGGGTTCCGGGGTCGGGGTCGAGGCAATTTCTACGGCCCCGGTCGAGGTGGATATGGTGGTCACGGACAAGGGCACTACGGTCATGCTAACCACGGACTACCTAATCGCCCAATATCCAGTGCTTCAGCGGGCCCCAATATGGTCATGGATCCTGAGGCCCTCCAAGGCATTGAGAATAATAATGCTACAGATGCCATCGCAGCAGATGGCAATGATGCCGTGTCTGCAGACCCAGCGTCGGCAGATGACCAACAACCACAGGGCATTCCTACTATTGATAGTTTAGACCAGGCCCTACCAACTGGGCCGGGTGGCTATCAGGGTCCCATGGGCCCTGGATACGGACGAGGTGGCTACATGCGAGGTTCCATGGCCAATGGCCGTGGAGGTTATTGGGGTGGACATGTGTCTCAATCTCATATAGAACCAAGAAACCCCGGAGTGGAGGGAGCTCCAGCAGCCCCGCGGGCAATGCGACAGGGGCTGCCCAATACTAGCGTCCTGCGACAGCGGGGTTTCCACCAAGCGCGGCCCTCGATAGGCAATAGTGTGGGAGGGCCAACGAAGAGGTAAGCCCTTTGCAAGACATTTGTAGAGATTGCGTTCTGATGTTTTTCCATAGCAATCCCGACACCCCTACTCGCACTCGCGGGTCGTCTCGCGGCCCCTCTCAACCCCCGCATGCTGCGTCCCGCTCTCGTTCTCCTTCCCAACACCAAGCTTCTCGAGCTCAGTCGCCCTCAGCACCTGCAGCTGACGATGACCGAGAGAGTCGTCGCGACCGCGATGTGAGGCGCCTTACTGAGCGACAAACTCACTCACCATCTGGGACATCGTCAAGACGCTCTTCACGCCCCCGTCATCAAGATAGTGGCCGAGAACGACTCAGTGGCCATCGATCGCACCGATCGCGTCGCCACCACAGTCGGAGTCGTAGTCGCAGCCGCAGTCGAAGTACCAACAGAAACGGCGATAGCCGCCAACCTGACCGTCTTACAGCGATTGCACAGGATGAGCCAAATGGCCATTCCAGATCATCCTCTGGAAAGATCAACCCCCGTGACCTCGCAAGCCGAATCGGGAACTCTCATCGAACCAGCAGGGATCGGCCCAGCCGTCGTGAACAGGACAGAGAACGAGATCGCCCTCGAGACAGCCGCCGTGGCGAGCATGATAAAGGTCGAGCACGCGACCGTCGTGATCGGGACCGGGGAGAACGAGCAGACCGGGACTCAGAACGAGAACGTGACCGTGACCGTGACCGTCGTCGTGACCGTGACCGCGATAGAGAACGTGACCGAGACCACGGTGGCAGAGACCGCGAAAGGGACCGTAAACGTTCCCGCCGCGATCGATCAGAGTCCGCAAATGCCAGCGATCACTTTTCCTCCCCCCGAGCCCGGCGTGTCAAACGTGAGACGGACGATCGCAACGACCGCGATGCACCGTCCACTGCACCGGAGCCGGAGAAGGATCCTCACACCCTGGAGCGCGAAGCGCGAAATCGCGAACGCCTCCAACGCGAGCAACAACGCCGCGAACAGGCAAAATCTGGCAACCGCCGCGACAGTCGGCAAGAACGTGCGGGGGCCGGCCGCCGCACCAATTACAAATACGAAGATGAGCTTTAGAGTTGTGGGAAATGGCATGTCACATCTATTGCACGTCAAAGTTTCATGGCTTGGGAATGGCATCCACCATTGCTTCTTTGCTGGTTTCCTTCCCCACTTTTTGCATCGCATTTAACCCTCAAGTGGTGGGGTTTAGTTTCCTGTCAGTCGACACGAACTGGCTGAGGTGTGTTGCCTCAGGTAAATACACCTAAACCATATTCAAATCAAAATGCATGGATTATTCCAAGAATTCCAAGTACTTCAAGTAGGCTTCCTATCTTGGAAGGTTATTGTCCCAAGGTTCTTTGAGCCCCCTGTATGTAGATCCCATAGAAGTCAGCCTCCAAGGGATGTATGTCCACGGACCATTCCAAGAATTATCTACGTTAACCTGCAATGTTTCTAAGTTGCTGGCCTGCACCCTGGACATCCATTGACCCAACTCGTCATGTAGGTACGTGGACACCAATGATTAGCCGCCAGGTTACCGCATGACAAGTTTCCAAGATCCTAACATTTTAAGGTCAGCACTGCGTCCACGGGTAGGTATAGTTTTCAGCAAAGACAGAACGATCCATATAGAACAAAATAACTCATATGCGTGTGGCTTGCTTGAAATTTGAAGGTCCTGAGCCCGGTTTATTTATTTTTCTTGGGTTGAACTTTAGGGTTTCGGGACACAACCGTAGGAAATATAGATTTCAAAACCTTGGAACCAACATACCTAATCAACCATCTGATTTTACCTACCTCGTTTGACATTTCCACCTATGTACATACTCAAAAAGCATCGAGTGAGTATATAATCCACATATTCTAGTGTGACGAGTCAGGCCCCATAAAATCCTTCGCCCGAGCCCGATATATCTAAGATCTGGTGGCCATTGACGTCATCCGATGTGTAGTTAATCTATACAAAGTTAAAAGTGACAACAACACGATTTCCGGTTTCGAGATATAAATACTGCGCAAAGATCGCGTATCATCTCCCCACAAATCCTCCTCTATACAAAGTTCAAGTTTGATCGAGTTTAGCAACAATGAGTATCCCGAACATGACGAAACAGCCGCCTTCCGGCGAGAACAGAACACCCCAAGAAAAGCAGACCTATGGTGAATGGCTCAAGGAGGCATACAACAATGAATACGAGAGATGGATGCCCTGGATCGAGGATCAGTATCTGAAATGGTTTGGAAAGGGTGATAATAAAGCGTCCTACGCCACTAAGGGTACGTTTCTCGAATCGAAGAAGGGCGAAGAGCTCAAAGATGAATGAGATCAGACTAATATGGAATTTGGATATCTATAGACTCGCTCTCCAAAACGAAGGTCACTGGCGTGGATCAAGTGGACCAACTCCAAGACGATGTGCATAATCTTATTGGTAACCAAGTTGGCGACAAGGGATTATTGAAGCCTGTGGGGCAATTCGCGTCGAAAGAGGGAATAAACCGTGCTGAGAGGAATGGCAAGGAGGAAGATGGGTCATATGCAGCTTCTTCGGCTACGAAGACTTTTACGGATGCCGGAGCGAAGGGTGTGGATAGTATTGGATCTGGAGTAACCTATGGTGCGCAGTCGGCTAAAGACCTCACTACGGGGGGTTTGGCGAGTATGAAGGGTCTTGTGTCTGGGCAAAGTGAGAAATGAGTGTGGTTTTATGAGACTATGTTCAATGGGAGGAAATATGGGTAGTTTTTGGACTTGATATCGTGATCGTTTAGAGTAGCGAGATTTTATTAATAGAATTTTGCTTATACAACCATCACTTACTGCTAGAAATATGTCTATGCCGAAAATAACCAGGGGTTAATTCAGATGCCAGAATAAAGTGTTCTAGATACCAGTAGAATATCTAGATGGAGCCTTCCTGTTTTGGAAATAATGATGCCTATGACTAGTTTCGATGGGCGCTGGTCGTTTTACCGTGGGCTCTATAACGTATGAGCGGCTTAAAGCATGAAGAAAGACCACGATGAACAGTGTATTGTTAGTGCATGTGGATAGACAAGTATGACGGAAAGAAACCTTCATATAATTCATGAGAAAGTTTCTTCAATATTTCCACGTGGTAAAACCCGCAAAGTAAAATATAGCGGAATGATATCATAGCGATTTGTACCTAGATCCGCAAGCTCGATTGAGAGGTCGTGTCACCTGGACATTTGACTATACCTGATTAGGAAGGATATGCCGCCCAAATGTCCAGGTCAGGTCCAAAAAGTAGGCGAGATTACCATACCAATACTTAATTCTATACCTATAATACCCACACATAGCTGATTCTGCCGGGCATAATAACTGCAACGCGTTTTGTACATACGCGTTGCTGCTACATTTCTCACACGCATATTCAACCTGCGACATGGACGATGTAAAATCAATCACCTGGAGCACGTATAAGGAGCTTACAAGCCACCTAGGGACCGGTTGTATCAGCGCTTTTCAAGGCCTTTTCCACTCAAAAGTAGCAATTCAAAATCAATTCTTCACTATTAAACAAGCACCACTTGAATCAACGTCCAAGCTGTACTTGCTGCTCTGCGAGCTTTTCTAATGCCTCATTATGCTCCTTACACGCAGAAAGGTCGAAAAGATCGAGGAAATCACATATTCCGTAGTTCTTTCCACAGGCTAAACCCTTGATTAGCATATAATAATCGTTTCCACATACAGCATACTTACTAGAACTCTTCCCAGCAGTATCACACCTTATACATGGAAAGGTTACGTCGGAATCATTATCCTTTACTGCTCTACGAACACCAGTTTGCGAGATCTATGGAAAGTTAGTGATACTTAAACTTATTACTTGCAAGCGCTTGTCAATTGCTTATCAAGCGCACCGACCGCTTACCTTTCCAGACTTTCCCTTAAGCGGTACCGGTACCTTTGGTAGAGGTTCTGGTGAAGGGGATATAGTACTTGGCTTTTCAATACCTCCATTTCTGAGTGTAGATAGGCCTTGCATAGGTGCGTTTCTTTCGTTCTTTAGAATACCAGTATACCAATCCACTGCCTGACACTGGACTTCAATAGGTTGCCGTCCACTCAGACCAGGTGCAACCTCTAATTCATGCAGTTGCATATGCAGACGGAGGTTCCTCGTCATCCTTGGCTTCTATAAAAGCGCTTAGTAAGGGTAGAATAAGCGTTGAAGTACATATTATTTAGCATACCATACGGCTGGGGCAATTACGGATACGGCAAAAGGCCTCCCCAGGGTTGATAATAATCCGCCCTTCGTCATCCTATTATGAATTAGTATATATGCAGAAAGAATATATAAGTCATCCAAGGTTCAGAAACGTTGAGAAAGGGCTTTCCCTACCTTCTCGTATGCTGGTAAATGTAGCCGGTCAAGCTCACCCAGACGCAGATATTCCCGGTAACCGACCTCGCTCTGTAGAAAGGTGGGGCCTGCGGAGAACCGGGACATGGTAAATACTAGCCAACCAGGTGTGTTTTAACTGCTTATGACCCGCTGTGGTGTAGGGAGCAGGAGCAGTAACGAAGATGTCACGGACGAAAGGGATAATAGGAGGCGGTGTAGATGGCACGCAACTTGAATACAAACACAGTTTTCATGTAAGGGGCATACTAGGCCTAGATAGGAAATGGAACCGCCTAAAGTCTAGGTGACCCACCGCCAACTGACGAGCCGACCTGTAGACCTGGTTTCTGAGCTCGATTCGAGTTGAGGCTGGATAAGCTATCTCCCCTCTAAAATGCGACGGTTTGAAGAAGTTTTCTTGGCTTTCAGCTGTCTGATTTAACGATCATCTTTTCTTTTTCTGGCTCACCTGCCTTTTCTTTACATTCCTTTACTATGTTTTCTTGAGTTACTAATATTTATCCGACCTTTTGCCGATCGCTCTCTCTCTTTTATGTCTGTAGAAGACCACGAGATCGCTGCCAGCCAGCTTACTGGTCGGTATAAACGCGATACGCAGGATGAAAATATTGAGTCCATGTCTAGGTTTGATCCAAACACTTCCCAGGGACGCAAATACCGGCGACGCTTCTGGAATGAGACTATTTTCGATGCCCTTAACATCATTCGAGAAGCAACGGAGAAACATCAATTGACTGAGATGGAATGTGCATTCAGGTGGATCATGCATCATTCTCAATTGGATCCCGAGCGAGGGGACTCTGTCATTATTGGTGCAAGCAGCTTGCAGCAACTGGAGCAGAATCTTACTCTCCTGGAGAAGGACCCTCTTCCTCAGGATATCGTCGAGGCTCTCGATTCAGCATGGGCGGTGACGAAGGGTGTTGTGAAAAAATATTGGCATTGATCTCAGAATATACCTAAATGCGCTTAGAGACCAAGAACTTAGAGCAGAAGCAATTTTTTCGTTTTTCTTCACACTTAGCAGTGCGGCGAAGTGTTCGTACATTGAGTCTGAAAACTTCATATCTTGTAGTGCAACAGTTGCTTCGCAGGTCTCCGTCAGAAATTCTATTTGATATTGCACGCAGTCAGTCATAGATGAATACCACGGGTGGTGATGCAGTACCAACAACCAGCGACAAGGTTATCGCAGGGGTTTAGGGGAGATACGGGACGAACGAAGAGCATTTTCGAAGATTTAAGGTAAAGAGTCAAGCTCGGCGCGGCATCGACTTGTGGAAGAAGCGAGTAGGTTTGCCGAACGGTGACTGTGGGAGATGCCCCTGCGAATTTGAACGTTAATCAGTTGACTATGGATCGATCTTCGCATGAATTGATCCACCGTACCTTGAGCAGAACTACCTGAAGCCAATACTGCAGATACACAACCGAGAGCTAACATTTTGTTATTTACTCGGGGACAAAGGAAATCTGAGTGATTATACTGTGACTTCCTCAACAGGTATCCGGGTACTATCTCAGTTGACTTTCGCTTTGACCATCGAAGTAACGCAACCCAGATCAGGCATTGGTCTGCTGCGAAGGGAAGGGCTAACAGGGGCCGGGCCGTAAGCCAAAATCTGATGAGCAACCACTACGCCTTCAACACCGTTGTTAGGTCTTGGCCTTCCAAGGTTTATCCGTATCTTCATGAATTAGATCATTCTATTACGAATGACGACATGATTAGGAGTTCCAACCTTTGCAGGCCTCACTGGAATCAAACTCGGTCTACACGAGTCCTGTCAGAAGTACCCAAAACTTGTGAAAGAGGTTCGGCTTGCCATTTACAGTACGCCCTTCTACAGTAAGCAATGCGACGCACGTGAAGAAATCTGCAGCTGCGACATAGTTCCGTAAGGAAACTCCAATGTGTACTATGCAAAGCGGGAGTGAATATGTCCTATGTTGGAAAATGATCGTGTGACGTGCTACAGGATCTGCTCGTGTGATGGAATTGTCTGCTTAGCTGCCGTGAAACCGAGGCGTTCACGCAGTGCGCTCTCTGCGTTGGACACGGACCGAGCCGTTATGCAGTGGCCAACCAATCAGGGCATTGCACATGTATTCAGGGCCCAAAAGGTGTCCAGATCTGTTTGTGCAACTATGAGTTCCTGCGCGTACTTTCGTAATTAGAGATCAGCAGTCTGTGTGAGGTGTTGACAAGACACTAGTCACGTAATATTTTTCCTATGAATTCTCGGCGAATAAGAGCTACGCCACCATCAGCATGATGATGGGCGCAACGACCAGCCTGGGGAATATGACCATCAGTTCGGCGAGCAACTTAGACGCACCTATTATCAATCCGAATTGGCTGCGGACTACTACGGATCAGGAGCTCGCTGTGTTAGCAATCCGTCGGGCTCGTGAAGCCTGGAAAGCTATCGCCATCCGTGTTGGCGAGGAAGTCTTTCCCGGCGCCAACGTCACCAGTGATGCTGATTTGTTGAAAGTAATTGAGGAGAATCTAGTCCCAACTCATCATGGGACCGCGTCTTGTGAGTGATGCTCTTACTTTTTGTTTGAAAGGTTAGTGGTATCATATTTAGGTGCAATGGGAAAGAAGGGCGATCCAGCGGCGGTGGTTGACTCGAGGGCTCGTGTCTTCGGCGTCAAGAACCTACGCGTGATCGACTCGTCCAGCATGCCATTCATGCCCCAAGACATACAATGGGTCCTACTTGCGCCCACGCCAAGAAGTTGACTCAGGAACTTTTGGATGCATACCTGGCTTGTGTAGAGATATACCGCACCGAGGTTTTGTGACCAGAATTGTTTATCCAAAGTTGGTGCCAAGGCGTCACGGGTGGACACGAGTTCGAGAGGCCATAGTGTAAGGAGGATGTACTGTACGTACATATAGCCAAATAATTTACGCATGGCGGGTAAACTCACCCTTATACCCTAAGAATAACACCCATCTACACAGCTCTAAAGGGCCAATGTATTGACAGATCCGCTAGTAAGAAAACAAAAGACAAGAGCACGTATCCACATACAGCAGTGCATCTTAATGTACGTCGATATACCGAACATCATTTCCAGGTTATAGCTCAAGCAGGGGCGCCCGCAAAAATACTCACTACAGGAGTAGCTGCAACAATTCCAGAACAATGAAAATTAATAACTTAGTTCAGTTTCGTCTTGAGCGCCTCAATTTCAGCCGTCAAAGTCTGCATCTGCTCCGCCTGTGTGGCAATGATCTTGGTCTGCTCAGCAATCAGGTTCTTAATCTCCTCGATTTCCTTGGAGACAGTGGCGGTGGGCATGCTTGTCTCGCTAGCAGGAGATGCGGCAACTGGGGTCTGAATCTACATAAATTAGTATCGAGAAAGGGCTTAGAATTTGGATGGGATCAACATACAGGAGCGGGGGCAGCAGCAGGCTGCGGCTTGGTCTCCACCTCCTTGGGACGCAAGGGGCTGCTAACCCTTGGGGAAGACGGCTCGACAATAACGGGAGAGCGTGTGGCACGCTCGACAGGCTTGGGAACCTCGTCAAAGCTGGAGTCATCATCATCGGCGGGAGTGGCCTCCTCATCATCGGCAAACTTGTTCACCATTGCCGACATGGCTCCACCTTGCTCCTTCATGGACGGGGCGGGCCGGGACACACGTGTGGGTTCCGGGGTGGGCTCAGGAGCAGTAGCAGCCTTCGGGGCGACAGGCTCAGGCTTCTTGACCTCTGGCTCAGCGGGTTTGGGAGCCGGGGCGTCCATAGATCCAGTCGGCTTTTCCTGCACACCCTCGATTTCCTCGAGACCGTTTCCGTCAAACAGGCTTTCCATGGAGATCTTGGGAGGAATCGCCTCCTTTCCATCGAACCATTCAGACGGTCCCATTGCAGGGGTCAAGCCAATTGTGGGTGGATAGATATCCTCCTGGAAAGTCTCGGATCGGCGGGGAACGATGAAGGAGACGGGCTCGATGTAGCCGTCGTTGACCGTCTTGAAGGCACGCGCGATTTCATTATCGTGCATATTAATACCACGCTTGGGCATGAATGCAACACCACGCTGAGGATCAGCGGACTTGTACTCCGAGAGAAACTCGAACTTATCGTTTTCGATTTCGAAGTAGCGGATGTTTCCATCACTGCGGAGACGTTAGACACAGAGATATATGACGGGATCAAAGGCGTGACTTACCCCCGTCCAGCCAGATACAGCATGCTGTTGCTATCATCCCAGAATGGCATGCAGACACCGGAGATGGAGTCCAGAGTCTTGAAGCCGTTGATGGGCTCCCGGACCGCACGAATATCCCAGAGAGCAAGCTGACGATCACTCATCTTAGAGAAACCAGTGGTCGCGATCCGGTCGCGCTCACCAAGCCAGACAGAACGGCTGTTCTTGGCACCGGAGTGTCCGGCAGTTTCATGCGCTGGGCGCTCCTGGCGGACATCCCAAATACGGAGCTTCTTGTCGCGCGAAGTGGTAACCAGCAGGGAACCGTTGGCGCTCCACGACTGTGACTGCACAATGTCGCCAACATTCAGGGTCAGCTTTGGTGCACCCGCCTCAATATCCCAAATCTTCACAGTATAATCGCCCGAGGCCGTTGCCAGCACGTTTTCCGCCGCGGGGTTGAAGAGCACGTGGCCGACCTTCCTGCAAGGGAATTAGTATTCCGCCCTAGCTTATGATACTCGATCTATCGTACTTGGAGTGACCGCTTAGCTTCCCAACAGGCGCAATATCCTGGATGTCATCCGCATCGAGGTCGGGGCGAACGGTGAAGTTATCTGGAACCCGCCAGAGGAAGACCTGAAGCGCAATTAGCCAAGTACGATATACCCCCCTGTAGCTTGAAATTTACCTTTCCGTCGTCGGAACCCGAAGCAATAAGATCGTCATTGAAGGGATTCCTACAGCATGTCAGCCATGGAATGCGATTGGTAGCTTGGTCGATTCAGGCTTACCAGTCGGTGTCAAGAACGACAGCGGTGTGTCCCCGGAATAGAGGAATGCGCTCCGGTAGCTTGCCCCGTTCCTCGAGGGGAATGACAGCAAAAGCTCCACCACCACCAGCTTCCCAATTGACTGCCAAGTGCTTGGGGTTGACCTATTTGGCGCGTTAGACCGAGAGCTGCGGCGAAGGTCAGGGGCGGTGGCGCAAAGGACGGTTCGTACCTTGACTAGATTGGTATCCCAGGCATTTCGTGAGATTCGAAGATTATCGTAGCATTGTTCCTATTACTACAGTCAGAAAGTAGTCAGAGTCAAACAGCTCGGGAGTGCAGGCATCCATTACCTTTCGTGTCGAACGCCCGAAGACGTGGCCTTCCCAACGGTCAGCGGCAGCTTATCAGAGGCGATCACAAAGACTTACGATACTTGGATGAACGCACAAACCGCCCGGACATGGTCGGTACCGAGCCGTAAAGAAATTGAGGGGATAAGAGTTGAGTACAAGCTTGCAGGAGCAGATCGAAGGAGAAGAACCCAGCAGCTGCCCTCGAGCAACCAGGGAATGCGGCAACTGGGGCCTTTTGGGGTGTTTCAGCGGGCCGAGTGGAGTCCGCGCTGGCTTTTTTTGGATTGTCAACGGCTTCAATTGATGACACACGCAATTGAACTACAATTTCTGGGAGATTGATGCATTTAATAGGAAAAGGAAATCGTATAACAGATGGACTTCCAAATTGAACCAATTCCCCTCTTCATACTCCTAATCTTCAGTGATTTGTTTTCATCCCACCAGGCTCACGTGCCGTATTATAGTAATATAAGGCATGGTAATACGTGAACAAGCGCACTGTGAGATTTTGTATGTGTGTTACAATAAACGTGATTTTGATTATTACCACTAACCCTAATCTGGGGGAGGATGGCTTTGCTGAGTCACCTTTTGTTTACCCGCTCCATCCCTCCAGAAACCAAACAAGCTTCCATACACTCCGAATCGCATCGCACCTTCCCCTCTTTGCATCTTTCCATAGTCGCCCACTCGGCCATTGAGACTGTGGCTGGACGAGAGTTTCTTCTACTTGCGCGGATTATCTACTCCCCGGTGACCTGGCGTACCAATCCCACCATGGATGGAGAGAACATTGTAAACAGAACACCCGCATTCCGTCCCGATTGCGCAAAACTAACATGAACTACGGCAGACTCAACCGCGAGCGTCGACTCGGTCGCGCATTCCACAAGCCGGTGGTTTGCGCGAGATGAATCCCGCGACAGCCAACTCTCGTTCGGGAATCATGCCACCTGGAACATTCGTTAATAAGGCCCTTTCACGTATGGAGGACTACGAACAGACGAACGATTAGATATGCTGACAGGCTGCTCATAGCCACTCGATCTAGGACCATCACCTCCCCCTCCCCAGAACCTAAGAAACAGCCTTCAGTTGTCCGCCCACCTACTACCACGTCCAAGGCGCATGCGCGGGGAAACTCGTTCGCATCGTCCACCACGTCTCGATCGGGCTCCACGACCATTCGCGGAACGACCCCCAACTTCTCAGCTACAGTTGGCTACGGTGCGCGCGGCGCATCTGCCATGCCTCGCCCCGCGACCTCCTTCGGCGGCCGAAGGCTTAACAACTCCATCCAGCGCCCGGCGACCTCCCTCGATACCCATGTCGATGATAATGCCGGAAGTATTCTTGGAAAACGAAAGGGTATGCCATCTATTTCTTCTTCTTCTTCTATTTTGCGTTCCTTTTCTGGCCCCCATGGATCTCCCGGCGAACTTGATGGACGTCATTCATCCCGCCCTATCCCTGCACCTGGTTTTACATCTATTTTCGCGGGCCCTCTCGCGCAACGCCATTCTCGTTCAATTGCCACTGCTGCCCATGGCACATATCCCAGCAATTTCCCAGCACCCAGCCCGGCAAAAGAGTCTCAACCATCCAGGGTTCCCATTCTTACCCCGACCAAGCCCTGCGAAACACCACCTATTAGCCCTGGGAGATCACCGAAAAAGCCTCGGCCACCTTTGTTTCTTAATAAAAATTCTTTTTTGACAAATTTTGACCATCTTTCAGATACCGATTGGGACCAAGATTCCCGCGAGAAGAACATGAACGATATGGTGGCGCAGGTCATGTCGCGTCTAAATCAACAGGGCCATGAAGCTTCTGGTCTGAAAGATACTGTGGAACTTTACAAGTCCCGAAGTAAGTGAATTGATCGAATCTAACGGGACCATGATCCTGACCTTCGAATCTAGTTGGCGAGCTCGAACGTTCTCGCGATGGACTAACAGATGTTAACGTCAACCTGCGGGTTGAGATGGAATCACTAAAAGCCCAGCTAGCGCTCGCCGAGAAGGCCCTGAACGATGCGCGTCGGTATCAAGATATTGCGATGGATGACCTGGAAGGACGGCACCGTATCGAAATTGAATCGCTGAGCCAAGAAAATAAGAAGCAGCAAGATACTTTGGTAGCCCGTCATCAGGAGGAGATCCGAGTCTTGAAGCGCAAATTCGAGGGCGAGATTGAGGACGAGAAAGCCAAGCGCGTCCGAGACCTCGGCAACCTAACAACCCAATCGGCGATGGACGTCCAAAGGTCTCAGATTGAACTCAATAATAAGGAGCGTGAAATTGCCACTCTGCGAAGCGAGCTCAATGCTATGAAGGCCGATATCGATCGTGAACGAAAAACAGTCTACGACCTTCGACAGAACCTTGACACAGCGAGCAGCAATGGTGTCACGTTGGAATCTACAATTAGAGCCCTTAAGGCCCGCATTGAGTTTCTTGAAGGGGGACGCGAAGAGCAGTCTCAAGCATTTGAGCGCTGCAACCAGGATATGATGGATGCGCTCGCCGAAACTGACGCGATCAAAGAAAAGCTGCGTAGGGAAGAGACACTTCGTCGTAAGCTTCATAACCAGGTGCAGGAACTCAAGGGCAATATTCGTGTTTTCTGTCGTGTTCGCCCTCCGCTCAACAGCGAACCTGACACCATGATTGCGCCAATGGAGTACCCTGATGAATTTGAGGATGCAAAGGAGATCAATGTCATGGGACCCGAGGAGAAGAGCAGCCTTGGTACCATCTCACGCAAGAATAATACATTCTCCTTCGATCGCGTGTTCGGCCCCTCTACCCAAAACGCCGAAGTATTCGATGAGATCAGCCAGCTGGTGCAGAGTGCCCTGGATGGTTACAATGTTTGCATCTTCTGTTACGGGCAGACCGGCAGTGGTAAAACTCACACCATGTCTTCCCAGGACGGCATGATTCCTCGCGCAGTCCATCAGATCTATGAAACTGCGCAGGGGCTGGAGGAGAAGGGCTGGCGGTACAAAATGGAAGGCAACTTCGTCGAGGTTTACAACGAGAATCTCAACGATCTACTCGGACATCCGGATGAGTTGGATAAGAAGAAGCATGATATCCGCCACGATATGCAGCGCGGCAAGACCATCATCACTGATATCACTACCGTTCAGCTGAACTCGCCTGAGATGGTCGAATCTATCCTCCGGAGTGCAGATGCTAACCGCTCAGTGGCTGCCACCAAAGCCAACGAGCGGTCATCTCGATCCCATTCAGTCTTCATTCTCAAGCTGACTGGCGAGAACCATATTACTGGAGAGCGGAGTGAAGGCACTCTCAACCTAGTCGATCTGGCTGGAAGTGAACGCTTGAGCCATAGTGGGGCCACCGGTGAACGCCTGAAGGAGACTCAAAACATCAACCGCAGTCTCAGCTCCCTTGGTGATGTGATCTCTGCTCTTGGCCAAGGCAAGGACGGTGGTCACATCCCCTACCGTAACAGCAAGGTTCGTCTTCCCAAACTACTCAAGTTTCGTCCCAAGTACTAACACTGGTTCCAGCTTACTTATCTCCTTCAATTCTCATTGGGTGGGAACTCCAAGACACTCATGTTTGTCATGGCTAGCCCCTTGAAGGCGCATTTGTCAGAGACCTTGACCAGCTTGAAGTTTGCCACCAAAGTGCACAACACTCACATCGGCACCGCGAAGCGCCAAGCGCGTGTCCGCGACTCTTGAACATGATGATACCTCTCCCGTTTAGCATATAGTTCGGCTTTCTTTTGTTGGGAGGTCAGAGGTCTTTTACGATCCTGTCCTCTACCTCCGGTGTTCGGGATGGATTAATGATTTACTTTTAGCTTAGCAACCGAGTCTTTGAACATACTGGTCTTACCATGGCGCTTGATTTATTGTATGGACTTTATGCAGCTGGTTTGATCAATGGACAGTCATAGGCTTTTTACTATCCTTATTGCTTCTTTGCTCCATCATATACCATTGCACCGCCAATTTTCTCACTAATCCCCCCATAATCTTCCTTCACGAAACATATCACCCTAAATCATAATATTATTACAAATATTCGAAGTATTTGTCTGCCCTCTGTTTCACATCGTGTGCCTTATGCTGAATTGTCGCGACATCGACAGTCCCGTCTTCACAGACATACCCATCGATGAGATTTGCCGGGATCCACTCAAAATAAACATTCTCCACGTGGGTTGTGCATTTTGAAATTCCAGGATGAAAGTCCTGCAACCCTTGAAGAATATTGACCCCTTTGATACCGCTATAGACCCAGCCACTCATAACTTCAGCAGGATCGCTTTCCTGCACCTCGTGGCAGTCTTCCCTGTCCGAATGCGAAACTTTTCCCAGTTCACTAAGGATCAAAACCTTAGCGTTTGGACTTATATGCTTCGCACTGAGCACCGCTGGCAGGATCCTGTCTTGCCGCTCACGCACCCCGAGCTGGAAATCAGGTTCGCTCCTAGAAGAACCAAGTCCACATTACTGGAAGCGAGAGCTGCGGAGGCGTCTGTGTGCACAGTCACTTTCATAACTCGCTCTGGTGATGATATGAACTTTGCCTGGGACTCGGCGACTAGAGACGATGCCATGCTGGCTCCTTCAAAAAGTGGGCGAGACTCGAGAATATGGATATCCAGATTGGAGATTGGTGTCGACGCAATGGCATCCAGCAAACTGTCCCGAATGGTTGCATTAGCTGACAGAGTGAGTATCGTGAGTTTCTGACGTGATTGCGCATCTTCAGTTGAGATCAAATGCGTCTGGAGATATGCGACAAAGGAGTCTTGAATACGCGATGGCATCCTTCGGTGCGCCTCCAGGTTGTGGTCCAGCACCGCAAGTATACGATCCCATCTGGTCTTGTCGTCGAGATTGCGGTCGATTATATATTCTATATCATCCAGAGTACCTAGTAACGCGTTCAAGAGACCGGCACTCATGCTCTCTGGACCGTTCTTCCAGATGTGCCATGCTGCCATTCGGGTAGTTTCCCACCACCTCGGATCGCCCTGTGGATGCACCAGCACATCGCGAAATCCTTTCAGTGCGATAGATGTCAACTCGTGGCATCCACTTCGATGATTCACCTGCAATTCTTCTAGACAGGATTGTAATGCCTGGCTTGCCCCTTGATTCATGTCCCTCTCGAACCAGACTCGTCCAAGGCTTTCTGTTAGGTAAGGAACACCACCGCCATCGTCCGCTACTTTTCCTGGATCGTGCCATTCCCAAGAGTCATGCTCCCAGTTGATCTTGATCAATTTGTCCTGCAAGCCATCTTCCTCGGTGTTTCTTAGTCGGAATGCGAAGTGATGAATCGTCCATTCTCGCCCCACACTAGCATCGCCCACACTAGCATCGCCCACACTAGCATCGCTGAAAGAATATGGCTTCCCATATCGCCAAAATTCGAGTTGGTACGGAGTCAATGTAGTTTCTTCCTCTATTTCTCGCCATGCAGCTGCCAGTGGCGATTCATGAGCCTCTATACTTCCCGAGATGGGTGCTAGATGGTGTCTTTGTCAAGTCAGCTTTTCTGACGCGGAGAATTTTTATGTATAGTAGATTGGCGAAGTGAATTGGCCATAACACCCACTGGTATGTTCTAGCTTTCGCACTGCGTCGAAACAAGGCGACTTGTGGGTTGGCCTTTTCAACTGAGAAAATGAAGCATGAAATCACGGATCTCGAATTGAAGTTCGGTTGACTCTGCTGATTTGACATTTTGCAACAATCTTATGAGAGGATTCATGTCAGCCAGATGATTGCGATATTATCTCGGGGTGATAGTGATTACCTAAATTTTGCGGGGATTCTGAGAGGCGTGTCATAATAACATCAGCGCGGGGAGCCTGCATGAATGTACTGCATGCATGAAGGACAAGAAACCTGAGAATTGATTAAGCTTATGTTGATTACTGTATAGAGAAGTATTTTCAAGTTACTACTAGCTCGTAATCATTGACACAGATGTAAAAATCTCATTAAAATCTTGAAATTCTGGAGATTGTCCGTCGTTTATGATTCACCGAGATCATGATTTCCATGACTATGTATATATATTTCATGCCCAGATGGTGACCGCCAGCATGACACAACCTTGGAAGCCGTCATACCACGCATATCCATCTGACCACCAGCATACCAGTTTATTTGTTCGAGGTACACATACCTACACATATGAACTAAATATGCTTAAAGTATCTTCTTATCCCGGGAAGGTAGATATAGTTCGATACTGCTTCCAAGGATGGTCTCAGGCACTACCCGCAGATCAATGACGTCATTATTAAGTAACTTTTCATTTGCATTGAAAAGAGAAGTATAGGCCATTTTCCATTGGAGTTGGCACCATCAACCTCTGAAGACATAATCAATAGCAATCTAAAAATGCCTGTATATAACGGGTCATGCTACTGTCGAAAGATCCAGTACGAGCTACGACTGGCTTCTCCCGACGATGCGCGCACGTCGCTTTGCCACTGTCGAAATTGCAAAGTACGTACACATTCTCTGCAATCCATGCAAATTGGCCAAAGTACTGAGCATCTTCTTAGAAAGCATTTGGGACAAACTATGGCCTCACGGCAAAAGTGCCCAAGGATACATTCCATCTCATAGCCGGGAAGCCCAAAGAGCATGCCGCGGACAATGGATCTGGGGTGGTGATCCATCGCGAGTTCTGTGATAACTGTGGGAGTTTCATTCTGGAATATGGGGTAAGTAAACCGTGGAGATGATATTTCAGGTGCATGTTTTCAAAATGGGATTGGGATATTTGCTGATATGTCGATAGGAGGCTGCTAAGGACAGTTTTCGCTATATATGTGTAGGAACCCTGGATGATCCAGAGGTACTACCGCCCAAAGCTGAGTTTTTCTGTAAGGCCAGAGCAAGCTGGATGCCGGAGGTACCAAGTAAGTCACGGTAATCTCTGCAAAATCCCAGGTCATGTTCTAACACGAGCAGATGTTGTGCACAAACAAGAAGTCAAGGAATAATAACCAAATAACATTCAGTGGCAAACCCACAAGGAAATATTAAATTGGCACTCGACGGATCTTTTGCATTAGGTATCTGTACGTTAAATAAAATATCATCATTCATGTCGCTCTACCTAGACACTTGGCTAGGGAGTATGCACCGTCACACTTTTCACCACAAGATCCGGCGCCAAAAGCTTCTCACGAATCGAAACCCCATTCAAGTAATCATTACTATCAACCCTTCGATACCCATCCGCCAGAGTCTTTTCAATACCAGACTGCACATGTCGCCTGGCAGTCCTCTCACGTGCCTCTTGTAGATCCGTATCGACGAAAATTCGATAATCGACCAATGCCGCCAAATCTCGCCACCCAGGCTCGTCAAGTAGAAGGTAGTTCCCCTCAACGATAATAATAGAGGTATCCGGGGTAATAGCCAACCCATCTTCTACAGGATCCTTGGCTTCATGGTCGAATGTCGGCGCATGAATGACATCATAGTCAGGCCATGACCCCGACACCTGTGCTAGCGGTGTTTTCTCGGCCCAGGTACGCAGGCAACTGATGAATTTGATAAATCGGTCCACGTCGAATGTCCATGGCGCACCGCGGCGGATATGCGCTTCTGTGGCGTTTGGCATTTGGTCGAGTGCGGCGCGTGATAGGTGGAACCCGTCCATTGAGAGAAGAGCTGCGCGACATGATGGGTCTGTGTTTAGTTGTTTCACGATTGCTTGGGTGGTGGTCGTCTTTCCTGAACCGGGAACCCCTGCGATGCCGACGAGGAAGCGTGGTGCTGGGTGGTTCTTGGCTTCTTGGCGGATGAGGTCCGCCAGTCGGCGGTACTCGCATTCCATCTACATTATTGTCAGATCAAATTGGAGTATGACTTCCGGAAAGAGAGAGGGTGGAACTTACATTCAAAGTTGGTAAAGTATTATAGATCCGTGGTGTATATTATTCACAGGATATAGTAAGTAGCCCCCACAAACGGTCCCGATCAATGTTTCACGAAGACAGAACCACTGCGATGAGTCTGAGGAAGATATGATGCCCTCGATATGTATGCGGAGGCGCGGGTCACAGTGCTCCGATTCAAGGTCAAGTCCGGTCGACATTGATCCGACTGCTGAATCAGAATTATGCACGAAATACCCAGTGTCCGCTGTGCAGTGAGCTAGGTCCCAAGCGGTGTGGAGATAGAGCTCCTTTGCCGTTGTTGGTCCATTTCGTACACCGAATAGTGGATGTCATACATTCCCCCCACATCCCACAATCCCCATCCTTCAACTTCCCCCCTTTTTTCTGTTTAAAGGGGTCTCGCTCAGGACCTGCACAAAGCAACACGATAAGAAAAGATCGCATCAATTAATGACTAGACAACAATAAGACATCAACGCCATGACCATGATCTGTCTCATTGCGCTGCACTGGCAGCAGGTCGACTGCATTTTTGTTGGGGGAAAAAAAATTCGCCATGCCATGCTATGATATAACAAAAAGGACTCATATCAAAGTCAACATCAACGCTGAAGAATATAATGCAAGGTTCATGTCTGATTTCATGGTCGTCGTCGTGGGGTAGGTACGCGAATCCGGGGTACATCCGTTAGAGGGGGACGATAAGTCTTGTGTTTCACTGGGTTGGGATTGACGTAGAAACACAGGATTTGTTGGTCATAGCAATGTTGACACTGTGGTTTGGTATGATCGCAAGGGACCCGCCACTCACGACAACCTTTGCAGGCAGTTGGGTCGCTCTGGTATGGTTGGCGGGAAAAAGAGCCGGGCTGCTCATACGGACCCCACCAACCAGACAATATCCATTTGGAAATTCGATTGTAGGATTTTAGAATGGCCGGAGGAAGTGTTGGGTTGGACTTGGAGTGGGAGTGTCTGGGAGTATCTGAAAGACCTGAATGTTTTCTAAAAGATGTCTAGTGTTAATACTTGCGCGGGGTTGAATCCCGGGGTTGGTGTTCACGAACCTTGAAACCGCAGCCATGATGATCTCAACACGATCTTCCTTTTTTTCATGGGAGATGTGAAAGAGAAAGAAAGGAGATCAAGGCATTAATTCCCTCGGGGTTCTCAGACCTCCTGAATCCCATTACAAAAGTCGGAAATTAGGCACCAAAAAATGAAGTGTTCATGCTTCGTGACTCCAATTGTCTCGATCAGCTGGCCCCCCCAAAACTTAGAACGCCACAGCATATTTTGTGTTCACGGGGCTGAATCCCGGAGATTATGGGCAGTGGAGCACGTCACGCACAGAATTTTGATCAATGAAATAGAAATAATTACATTCGCACAGATCATATCACGAATCCTGGGCTTTTCCTCCCTTCTACCCAGTCTCACAATGGACCGCATCTCCGACATGATCTGCGCCGATCACCGAGATCTCAAATCATACTATGATCGCATTATCCACACGGAAGATGCAGATGAACAAACTCGCTGGCAAAACATGTTCACCTGGGCACTAGCCCGTCATGTGGTAGGCGAGGAGCTAGTGCTCTACCCGGCGCTAAACAAGCACTTGCACCAAGATGGAGCCAAGGACGGGCAACAACATCTAATAGGAGGGATACGGGAATACGGAAATGAGAAAACGTGAACCAAGGGGCAGAAGAATGGTTAAAAATTTGCATAGATCAAAGAAGAATTAGCCGTGTTTCAGAACCTCAAATCCACCAATCCCCGTTTTATCCCCACCATGACAGTTCTCATGGGGAATCTAAGCACACGAGAATCCCGAAGGAGTGGATCTCAGCAATCGGGAACCCTGCATTACCGCCGAAGAAAGTAAGCGTATAGCGGCGTCTCTTGACCGTACAAAACACTTTATTCCAACACGTGCGCATCCTAGCGCGCCCGATCGACCTCCTTATTGGTTGGTTGGTTGGTTGGTATTATTCAACGGCCGGTAAAGGAAGGCGTAAAGGAAGGCGTAGCCTTCCTTTAATGACCTCCCTTGGGGTATAGGGGCGTGCTAAGCTAAGTGTCTATGTACATGTGTGATCCTTAGAAAGCAATTCAAACGAAAGTTTGGCGGATTCGCCAGTCGACCAAGTCGCGTCCGACGTATGATCGACCTCCTTATCAGGCTGCCGTCGGACTTATAATGGCGCCACTCGATTTGCAGAATTTGTTCCGGAAATGGGCGGATGAAATCCCTGCTAATAGTCCCATGGATTAGGATTAAATAGTGATATCTAGATAACCCCAATTTTTCACTTTACAGTCATATCCTATCGGTGGGCCTCCTTAGCCTCACCTGCACGCGGTACTACGCCAAATCGAGCCATTTTTTTCACTTGATCTGACTATATGTCATATATAATCTCAAATTAAGCAGTATATGGATTTGTGTATATATTAGAAACACCCAGGCAATAATCACAGTATTGTTTGAGGTCAACTCCATGTTCTTGGCTATGAAGCTCCCTGTCAGGTGTGGAGTAGCCCCATCTCCATGTGGAGTTCAGCATGTTTGACCCCAAAAGGAAACCAAAAAATCCAAAAAAAACTAGCCCATCGGAGAGTAAAGTCCTAAAATTGCTTGATTGAAAGAAGCACCTGCAATCGGGGTCTCGGATCCACGGGGTCAATTGCCGAGAGATGTCAGATTTACGTTTGGCAGCTCGACAGGAAAGTAGGAAAATTCTTTGAAGAAGTGGCATGATGACCGGCGTGAGATTCCGGTCCTTCATTTTGGCATCATGATTAGAAATCTCGATCATAGTTAATCTTAGAATCCTGCTTTTTTCATATCATAGAAGACAGTCACGATCATGTCTAAAACACTTCCCGAAGAACATTTCCTCCCACTGACTGATGAACATGCCTTGGAGAAGAATAAATCAGACGAGGCTAGCAAATCTGACAATATTCCTATTACGTTGGATGAAGCAGACTGGGAGGATTCAATGATCCCATTTTGTGCGGAAAGATACCAGAAACTCGGTAATCATTCCATTCTCCACAATGAACTTGATACTGACAGCATTCTAGCGGAGGACGAAATCGAGGCGCTTGCGGAGTCTCAGATTCTTGATGGTCTTATGTGAATCCAAGGCTGTAAAGCGTACTGATTAGTCAATTAATCAAGATGTTCGTGGCTGATGAAGAGAAATAATGTGCAACAAAAATTGATTATTTACAAGATTCACGATGCAGTCAGTAATGAAATCAACATTGCAATACTTGACATGACGCCTCGCCAGCTTTGACTAAAACTTTTAAAAAAATACTAGCAGTCCCTTGTCACGACCTCATCCATCGTGAAATCCAATCACGAATATAACAATCCAAAATCCCATCCTCAATAATCCTCAGCCGACCATTCTGCAAAGTACCACTATCCCGCTCCGCCTTATCTGTTACGAAAGTCTTCGGACCAAGAGTGCATCCAGAGGAGTCCGGACCATACATAGCCTCATAATGATCAATAAGCTTCACAGCCGGATTAACATGCTCCTCACCTCTCGCCTCACTCTCCCTCAGCAACTGCAACCAGCTCTCAAACGGCACGACATTAAACTGGAAACTGCGAGCCAAAGACCCCAGCAGTGCATCCCAGGAAAATTCCCGAGAGTTGCATATATTGTAGATCGAGTCATCGCCAGTCTGCTCTGCAGACACGCAATTTTTCTCGGACTCGGCACTCGAAGCCGAACGCGATCGAGTCAGCTCAAGTATAGTAGCTGCGAGATTGTCAACCGGCAGCCAAGAACAGCTTTCGTTCAGGCTGGGTAGGGCTTTTAGGATTAAGGCGGATCGAATCATGAGCGGGAGTGCCTCGGTGTCGTTCCATAGGCCTTTCTTGGAATGGCCTGAAACCTGCCCGATTCGGAGTGAGTAAGCTCTTGCGCCTGATTTGTGTGCTACGCTGACGATGTGCTCTCCCGTCAGCTTTGATTGGCCGTAGCCCATATAAGCTGTACCCAGGTCGATTGGGGCTTCTGGAATCTCGGTAGATGTTGAGGCGAGTGCGGTGGAGATTGAGGAGCAGAACATGACTACTGCAGGCTGCGGCTGTTCAACAGAGAGCGAGAACTGGAGGAGATTGTATAGTCCGCGAATGTGTGGCTCAAATTGGGTCAGGGGGATGTTGAAATTCACGGGCCACGCTACGTGCAGAACTTGTGTGACGGATCTGCGCATGCGAGTCATGAGTTCTTCGTCCAGGCCGAAATCTGGCTGATTGAGTGAGCTGGTCAGGGCGATAATTCTGGATGCCTGTTCTGATGTGATATATAGCTCCTTCTCAACCAGGCTGTTGAGTACCGCGTGCAATGGGGATTTCCGTCGTGTCAGACAGAAGACGGTGGAGACAGAGTCGTCATTTAGAAGCTCGTACAGTGTGTGAGCACCGATTGATCCGGTAGCTCCGGTGAGGATCTTCATTTAGTTAGCATGCGATCTTCACTCTTAAGTGAAATGAGACTTACAACACTGTTAGTGGTTGATGGAGAGTCGCTGGGTATGTGTTGTTGAAATGAGGAATATTTCTGAACCAACTTGGACATGACCTCGGTATCATCATCTGCCATGCGAAGGTCCTCGCCGCTCTGCACGGCACAGATATACTCTGACAGAAGTGCAATACTCCCCGTCTCATACACGACATGCTGGGGAAGACTCTCTTTGGGCATATCGAATTTCTGAAGAATAAGGCGACGCAGGTGAATCGCCTTGAGACTATCCACTCCTTCCGAGAAGAAGTTAGCCTCTGCACCAGAGAGACTGATACCCAGCTCGTTCTGACACAATTCAGTCAAGAACGATATGGTTCCGTCGAAGTCCAGCTGCATTCCTCCTTCTTGATCCTCTGCGCTCGCGTATATACTCTCTATTAGCTCAGCGTAATGCAGATAAACTTGGGCTCGGATCATAGACCCTTTGTCTGTCCTCGGAAAGGTCGAAGCAAAGGGCAAGACGGCGACCATGTCTTTAGCGATATGGGAGAATCTCTCGGCGCGAGAATTGGCCAATTCAATGCTGGGCCAAATATTATTAAAGTATTCTTTGTCCGAGAGGCCTGCTTCATCTGCTTCCTGTGAGCGGAAAATCAACAGACCCGGAGCTGTCTTGCCCACGCCGAACACGACTGCTTCATGGATCAGAGGGTGCTGTTTGATACATCCTTCAATCGGGAGTGGTAACACCTTCTCCCCGTTGATTAGAGTTAGACGATCGTCGATTCGAGAGGCGTACTTCCATCTATTGGGAAGCGTGGGGTGAGGGGTAAACACGTCCTTGGAATGAAATGAACCGGGCGGCTCATTGGAGTTTGACGTTGTCAATGCGGCATGTCCAGCCAAATACACGCATTCGTAAAGTGAATCTCCCAAGGGTTTCATCCAAATATAGGGAAGAATATTTTCAAAGAACTTCAAATAATTCCAGTAGGGGTCGTATATCGGTCGCGACATAGACTCAGCAACGAGACCCGCTTCGGTGCTGCCGACATAAGTAAGATTCGGATTCACGATTAAGTTTGAAAATGACCTACAGTCCAAATGATCCTCCGAAGGCGACTCCCTCTCGCACGAGACGGTCGCCAAGCTCATCGGGACATGGTGCTCCTCCATAGCCAACCACTTTGCATTTCCGGAGTGCCTCGATTCCATGGGGGTGGTCAATTAATATCTGCAGCATATACGGCACTGCAGCGACATATTCAGGTTTCGCCTCCTGGAGAGCGGAAACAACCGCGTCTGCCGTCAGTGGCAGGGCTGCGTTCCACATGAATGCTGTTTTTCTCATCCACATTGCTTGCAACGCGGTTGAGATTCCATGGAGATGATACCAAGGAAGCGAGTTGAATGATGTAAACCCCGGCCCTCGCAACGGATGGGTCATTAATGCTCGGTGAGTGAGAAACAGCGGCTTCGGGTCCCCAGTGGACCCGGAAGAGTGAAGGATCAAGGCAATCTTGTTCCTTTGGGCCTCAGAATTCCGCTTTCTGTGCAGAACCAACAACGAGGTTTCGGTGCTGGAATCAGAAAGTGCAGGCATTGGGCGACAGGTGATGAGTTTTCGTTGTAAAATCTCACCCATTGTTGTGCGGATGGTGCCAGTTTTGCCATATATGATGTTTTCGCAACCGACGGTGTTGAGTAACGATACACATGCATCGCCCGACAAACGTGGTGATAAGATCATCACCGTGTATCCCAACCGACTAAGTGCGAATAGAGTGATCACCATACTCAGGTCCGATAAGGTGAGCAATGCTACTACGCATCCGTCTTTCTTCGGCTAGTGCATAACAATCAACGTTGGCAGGGTCCTGGACATAGTATTAAGCGATCACAGAGCACGAACCGGTCTAAAACCATTTTCCATCAGTGTTGAGACAGCTTGATCTATCATCTCATCCAGCTGTTCACCGGTATAATAATTGTACAATGCGGCATCGTTGTCGGAGCTCGGGTATGCGAGTATTGGGTATTGAATGTTATCTGCAGCACGAAGACGGATCAAGTCATCCAATACATGAAGCTGGCCAAACTTTTCTGTCAAAGGATCGGAAGTATGCGAAGAGCCCGCTGGCTCAGCCGATATTCCACGTTGAATACCCATTTCGATGATGCGTGTCAGGAACAAACCTCAGAGTGGTAGTGGGAGGGGATTGGCAGAAGACTTATTGTGCGTATTTATCATACAAAGGGTGCATCGCCTTGCAAACGCAAACCTTAGCTCATGTACGTGATTTGAACGTCTACGCTGACCGCATTCGGGATGACCGGGGGAAGGATGAGCTGAGTGGGCCTATGGGCCAGCTATGGCCATCGTGCCCACTACTACGCAATCTCATTGATCGATTCTACAGCAGGTAGGACCAAACGCATGCTGAAAATTATGTCAAACGAGACCATTAGTGGAACCTATACGTGAACTTGTGACCGAGTGCTTGACGTTGAATACTGCACCTACAAACAACCTGGGGAACAAGAAAGAGATGCTGTCCATCCCAATGCAAGTATCAAAACGCCTCCCCCAAAGTGCATGAATCGGCAGAATTGGTTGATTCTAGACGAGTAAAAATCGGATGTAGGAAAATTGGCGGCCGTCCGGGCAATCCTACTGGCTGAATATTTCCAAATGATGTGGCTTGGTGACAAACGCCTCGCCCTCGACAGGAGTCATCTTCCAGTACTGGATTATCATCGCAACCAGCGGCAAAGTTACACTGCAGAGGTGCCCAAATTATTGAGTTGCAATTAGAACCCCGGTTTGTCCAGCCGGGGCATATTCAATCTTCTTAATCGCCGATCGCTTGTGGATATCTTCATCCTTAAGGATGATCGACTTAGGGACAGATTAGCGGATTTGCATCCAAAACGAGAGATATTCCCGAGTCCCATTGGGCTGACGGGAATGCAGTCAAAAATTGGAGGCGAGGAAGGATATGGGATTGGTTGCTCACACCCCACCGATATCCGGTGTATACCTACTCTGTACTGAGTAAACAGGGCCGAATTGATTTCCACATGGAAACGAACGTCAAATTTTTAACATAGTACCTCGTATGACCGAGGTCGGTTTGGCCTTTATGCAGACCTCGGATAGCCACCTGTGCAGCTGATGAAGATAGACTTCAGATAACGATCTGACAGATCCATCTCACTTTCCTCCACCAACCCAGAGCTGATCTAAGTTAGAACAATGTATTATTTAATCTGACAATGACGCCCTCGTAAGCGCTAGTTTTCAATCTTCCGAATCACGGTTTCCTCTCCGCAAAATATACTGAAAACGCTCATTTCGAGATTAACAGCCATGCAAAGCTGAACAATCGCAGACGATCAATGCTCAACCTTGGACTCCGAGACAAAAGCCAATAACGGACAAGATCTGCGGAAGCATCGTCCCGATTCCTGGAATACAACCCTAGGTAGAGAAGGCCCAAAACGAACGAGTCCAAGGATCCGGCATTCGACCTGGAGCACAGCACCCACCGGTATGGAACCTCCTGCATCTTCCCGTATCCCAATGTCCACAGCAGTTCCTCGAATGGAACGAGGAGAGCGGACCGTGGACCCGGACCTACAAAGACCACCCGTCGAACAGATCTTAGATTTGAGATGAGCCCAACGGTGCTGGAAACGGGTACTGGGTAGGTCGTTGGCGGATATTGGATAAATTGCCCCATTCGTGCCCCGCTGTTTGCCGGTAAGAATGCAAACCGTCCGATCGGATCCTGGCATGCGGGCAAGTTCAACTTTAATTTGTGACTCGGAAGGTGAGATCGACATTCTTTGATGTGCGGAACGCCACAGGGTCGTCTCAGTGCCCGGTGATATAGTTCCGTTGGTCTGGGGCTCGGAATATCACTGTTAATCTGACACGTCATTTTTCCAAAAACATCCATCGGCCACATCCTGGAATTCCTCCAACACTCCAAGATTGGAAAGCAGGATTGGGGAATTTCCTGGGGTTGTTTTTGGTAGATCCTTTCGATAGCAAACTGCCCCTGAAGGCTTTGTTTAAGGGGAACTTGCCATCATGGACATACGCATGAATCCATCAAGTCTTTGAAACTAGGAATACGGGGCATTTCTGGACCTTTACTGGTAAAAGCTGGATGTTTTTACGTGTCTGTCACCAACACCACGTACCGTATATGGATGTAGGATAATAACCTTGGAAGACAACCTTTCAGGTTGATATCAAGCGATGCACGATGTACCCAGCCGCTGGGAACGGAAGAGAGAGAGAGAGACTCGTATCGTAGACAGGTATCCACGTTAAAAACTGGTACTAACAGAACAGCCAGTTGTCCATCCTCAAATCTGACGTATGATTTAGATCAGCATAATCAGCTGATTTCGAGTTAAGCTCGTGCAACTTGATTATTCTCCGAATTGACTATCCCATTACAAAGTCCCCGAGATTCCATTGCCCCATCGAATATAAGTTGCACAATTAAGTTCGTATTACATGCTTCGCATTCAAACACTCAAATTTTCTCTTTCTCCACCCTCTTCATTCGTATTACTCATAGTTCAAAGACCACCCCTGAAGCAAACCAAGTTAAAGGAATCAGATCATTTGGAATTCACAGACCTGACTAGCCCCATTAGTTCCTTGAGCCCGCATTTACAAAAGCAAACATACATATATGGGGCGTATTATTCCTCCGGTACTTTCTGCTGATCAGGACGAGCTGATGTGGGAAGTGGGCCAAGCTAACACAGACTAAAATTGGAATGCGGCCCAATGGGACAACCCGCTTTAGCCGGACCATTCTCTTTCAATTGCGTATCGGTACATCATCCTGGCTTTAAAAGTTGCGCTGTTTTCGGGCAGCCGAGTCTCAGGGTGGCGGTTTGGTGGGGATGAAGCTGGGGCTGGGACAGTTACGGTTTGGCCAAATCGAAACCCTCCGAAGTCACCGTATCTGACGATCGAACGACAATGTCCACATGTCATAAATGTATAAATGATCTTAGGAGCCAGTTGTTGAAACTAAACACCCAGTTTCGTACTATATGTAGCCACAGACCGTGACGCTTCTTTGGTTTTTTTCTTCTAACGCCAAAATGAAGGTCACCACACCCCTTTACTCCATGGTAAATCGCCTGGGCCAGTTGGTCCAGCAAGATACTGCCAATCCTTCAGCACAAACCCATTTCGAGCTGCTACGAATGATTGACCAATTCAAGCTGGCGGTAGAGAGTCCACCTGAGACTGTTCAGCGTTTGATTTATCAGGTATGGGTGTCCACATGTACGTAATGATTTCGAGTGCTCCATCTGACCCACCATAGCCCCCACAGAATGCCGCACTCCGAACAGTGGTTGATCTGGGGATCTTCCCTCTGCTCATGCAGAAGCAATACCAGGGTACAGGGATCTCGGCCGCACAGTTATCGGAATATACTGGTGCGGAGCAGGAATTGATTGGTATCGCCTCTTATTTTATTTTGCCACTCTGTGCGCGACTGACAGTCACACATAGTCCGGTTAATGCGGGTCATAGCATCGCTGGGTCTTTGCACAACCCCAGAATACCAGGTATATAAAGCAAACGAGAAGACGGCGGCTCTGACCCAGCCTGTCGGTCGTGATGGAATTCCTTGCATGTGAGACGATGGATTTCGGCCATGGCTTTTTGATTGCGCTTGCACTAACCGACTATTTCCCTGTCAGATATGACCTTACGGTCCCAACCCTCGGCAAACTGCCGGAATATCTACGGGTGCATGATTATGCCAATCCCCAGCACTATGAAAATTCACCTATGCAGTGGGCCGTTGGTCAAAGTCAATTCGAGTGGTTAGCCAGTCACAAAGATCAACAGACGCTGTTTAACTCGTATATGGCGAGTCGTAGACAAGGACGACCAATGTGGTTCGATGTTTACCCTGTGGAGAGATTGATGGGCCACTCCATTCCATGCATTGACACAGTATTCCTTGTCGACGTCGGGGGTAACCAAGGCCATGATCTAAGTCAATTTCGCCAGAAGTACAAACACCTCCCAGGCAGAGTTATCTTGCAAGATCTTCCACAGGTTGTGAACGGTGTTTCCGGTCGTGAATCCGGTATCGAGGTCATGCCATACAGCTTCATGCATCCCCAACCTGTTAAGGGAGCGGCGGTGTATTACTTCCGCTCTATATTCCATGACTGGTCTGATCAAATCTGTCTTCAGATCTTGCGCAACACTATACCTGCCATGGCGCCTGAATATTCTCGAATTTTGATCGTGGACTTTGTTTTGCCGGACACTGATACGCCCCTCATGCAGGCGTCACTCGATATTCAGATGATGAGTATTGGTGCCGGTGTTGAACGATCGGAGACCCAGTGGAGGGACTTGCTTCAGAAGGCTGGCTTGAAGATCACGGGCATTTGGAGCCAAAGTCCAGGCATGGAGTCGGTAATTGAGGCTGTTCCGATCATTCCGGAGACAGAAAGCGGACCAGTCTAGGAAGGTAGTTCTTTGTCCAAGGAAAGGGTATAGAAAAATAAACTGCGCGGTAATTATGATGGGCAATTCAAGGCATTCCAGCTAATTGATGGCTCTATACCCTCTTTTAATAGATATTGTGAGATAGTATGGCAATGATACTAGTGAAAGATCGATATGTTGTTGATTCTGCATTTGCATGTATGCCCATACAGCATCAAGCCACGAAGTATGCATATATCACAAATCCGCAGTAGGAGGTTGTAAAACTTCTTACTAGCTGAGGGGTGCTAACTAACATTCCCAGTGCTGTGATAGATGAATTAAAACCTGAGTTTTCCTATTCCACCCGCTCCCAGATGACCAGGTTAGGAATGAAAAAACGAACATGCACAACGCAGCTCATCAAGACATCAAACATCTGGCCGCCATCACGGCAACATCATCAACCACGCGTATCCCCCGGAAATGGAGTCCCATTTGAGCAATCTGCTGTCTCATAGAATATTGGTATCCCTCGTCCTTCATCAATCCACCAGCCAATACTAACTCCGTCTCCTCAGGTGCGACATACCCGTTGGACCTGGGATTAATGAGACGACGGAGGGGCTTTCGAACAATGCAAGACACCTTCTCATCCATAATGCCCTTTGCCGTACTATTGCCTGCTAGCTTTAGCACTGTTTCCGCGACGCCAGCAATGCGAGACTTGACACTCTGTGCCCGAGGTTGCGAGAGGATCTCGCTCAGAAGGTCAATATTATCATTTCCCTCGATCCAGCCGCCCAGTCTTTCAATCACCGCGTGTTCGAATTCGCCTGCCTCTTTTGGCCCAAGACCCAGACTCCTCTCCTCCAATACTTCCAGTGTGTGTTTGATAGCTTCGAGGCCAATGGAATAGCCTCCACCCTCGTCTCCCAACAGGTGACCCCATCCGCCAGCTCAAGCAACGCAAGTATAGCCCTGGTCCTCGGTCCAGTTGTACCGCCGCTTCCGGTGCCTGCGATCACGGCAATGACGGAAGGGCGTTGGTTCGATGCGACTGCTGCAGTCAACAAAGATACATCATTGGTTAACTTGAGGTCGGGTGTGGTGTGATCAAGCCCGAATGATTCGCCAAGCTTTGGGGCCAGTACGCTTTGCAGGCCGCTCCTATCCATGCCCGCTAGACCGATCCAGACTGATCGGAAGGAATAATTCAATTCCGTTGGCTCGGTTCCAGAGGGCATATGCTCTTTCAGCACAGCTTTGGTTGTTGTATTCCACTTGTTCCTGCTCCAACATAAACCATCCTGCGCCTTTACGAACACGCAAAGCCAGGGCATCGATCGCGTCAGCGATTACTGGTAGACATGGGACAACGCTCTCTGCCATCAGCTGATCATCGTTGTTTATCACTGTACACATTTCAATGTCGATATTTACGATCGATATTGGTCGTCCGGAGATTGACCCCTTCAGTCTGCAGCTTGGCCAACCCATCAGATCCATTATCGCCGACAGTATCCGTCCGCTACCTAATCAGTGGTGCAGCGATTCCCAGAGCGATATGCAAGAAAACCGATGTTTCGCGCGCCAACGAGACGAATAATTTTTTTCTTGATTGACGCCATCCTCCCCTAGAAAACGCCAGTCGAAAGCGACCGACAGGAACCCGCTAACCAAGCATGCAGCCCGAGTGACATTCGTTATCGCGGGGCATTGCCGGTGAAGAAGCATCCCACGTTACGAGCCAGAGTCTGTGCCCCAGTGTGGTACTCGGCTCCAACAAACCACGGTTGATCCAACATGCGACAACTGGGGTTGTTTATCTTCCCCAGAAACTACCAAATGTGGAGTATGAAAAGCGCTTTATCCATTTATCTTTGCCTATTCGATCAATGTTCTCGTAGATTAGCGCCTGGGCCTGTCATCGGGTAATTTAATTTATCTTGAGGCCTTTCTCCACACCAGATACCGCTGCTCGTGTTTGGAATCCAGGGATAGAACCCCATATTTCACGCCAGATCTCGCGATTGGTGCTTGGATGGTATCCCTTAAATATTTTGGTTCGGGTTGTTTTGATGTTTGTTGATCGCATCTGCAATACATCACAATATGGAGGACGGAACAAGAATCGGACCCAACATGATTGATCAGGGGCGAAAGGATTCGGTTTGGTATCGAGTCTATACACACAGTTGGGTCCAGATTCTGCTGATCAGTTTTATCTGCTTCTGTTGCCCTGGTGTACGTGTCGCGTTTCCACGACCACAACATGGATACTAATGCGGGGATATAGATGTACAATGCGCTCACTGGACTGGGAGGATCTGGACAAGTGAACCAGACAGTCGCTGCGAATGCAACTGTAGCTTTACTTGCAGCAACAGCGGCAACAGCGCTGTTTGTTGTTGGTCCGATTTTCAATCGCGTCGGTCCCCGTGTTTGCCTTCTTCTTGGCGGATGGGCATATCCCTTATACTCGGGGAGTCTTCTATGCTTCAACTGTAAGTATTCCAGAAACTATTTGTCTATCCAATTGCTAATTTCACATTTTTGGATCGCAATAGCGACCAATAATGGTGCTTTCGTTATTGCCGCCGGTGCACTTCTCGGTGTGGGCGCATCATTTTTGTGGGTCGCGCAAGGAGCTATCATGACAACGTATGTGCCCGAGTCACAAAAGGGACGTGCAATCGCTGCATTCTGGATCATCTTCAACCTTGGTGGTGGAGTGGGATCTCTAGCCAGCTTCGGGCTGAACTACAATTCCACCAGCGGCACGGTCTCAGATGGGACATACATTGCTCTCCTAATTCTCATGGGAATTGGATGGTTGATGGGTGTTTTCATCTGTCCTCCTACATCAGTTCGAGTAGCACAACTGAAAGCAATCCCGGAGGATCAAAAGAACTGGAAACAGACGGCGCGATTATCGATCCGTACGATCGCTGATTGGCGTGTATTGTGCTTGCTGCCACTTTTCTTCTCGGCGAATGTCTTTTACTCTTACCAGCAGAACGTGGTCAATGGCATGACCTTCGATATCCGCACGCGCTCGCTTAATGGTGCATTTTACTGGATCGCGCAGATGCTGGGCGGTCTCATCATTGGTCTTATACTCGACTTTCCTGGTCTCGACCGACAAATCCGCGCTCGCGTCGCTTGGGTGTTCCTTTTCGTGACTGGCATGGCTATTTGGGGCGGTGGTTATGCGTTCCAGAAATGGTCTTCGCGCCGCTTGGACCTGGGCATCAAGCAAGATATCGACTACAAGGATGGTCCTAACTCTGTGGGTCCGATGTTGCTCTATATCTTCTATGGTGCATATGACGCATTCTGGCAGTCTTTCTGCTACTGGCTCGTGGGTGCTCGGTCCAATTCGCCAGCTGTTACCGCGATCTTGGTCGGCGCGTATAAAACCTTCCAAAGTGCGGGCGGGGCTATGGCATGGCGGATCAATGCATTGGGAAAGCCTGCTATGACCCAGTTTGCCATGGATTGGGGTCTGTGTATGGGCTCACTCGTCGTTGCCATTCCCTCCGTTCTGGCGGTTACTCTGACCAGCGATCCCGAGTCAGAAAAGATTAAGGCTGCGGAAGGCTCGTTTTCGCCGAATTCGCCAGATTTCGAGAAGCCCAAGACTGTGCTGAGGGAGTAATAGATACACGCAAAGCGATGTTGTGACTAACCGTGATCACACACGTCTACACTATGATTCGTGGCAAACGTCAGGCATATTAGCCTAAATTAATATTCATTGCGACACTGTCCCCGGTTCGTAAACCATTAAAGTATTTACATGGATTGTCGCACATGCACACTCCCTTTACCGAACGCAGTTCTTCAGGATCCCAGTCTCCATCCATAGCTTGGTGTATTGTTGATGCAACCAGGTCATAACCGGGGCCCTGGGATCACCCTCGGCCTTACCCAGACCCTGATAGAAGCAGCTCTTCAAGGTAAACTCGGCCACACCCTCCTCTTGCTTGATCACAGCGCCCATCTCAAAGAGACCATCGGAGGGGCGAACATCTCGGTGGCGGGGGCTATCACCACAGCGGACGAGAATGCGTTCCTCGGTCTTCTCCAAAACCTCGAAGTGGTCGGTGATGAGGGTGCCGACCTCGTAATTGTTTGCGAGGAGCTCCTTGCGGCTCCACAAGTGGTTGGCGGTTTCGGGACCCTGGTATTTGTTGGCGAGGTAGGCGCGTTGAACGATGTAGCCTGTCGTAGGAAGAGGGGAAAGTTAGAAATCGGAGTTACGCCGATCGCGGTTGATTGAGCTTACCCATGCCACCCCAGACACCAGCACAGAAAGCCTCAGTCAGCTTGCCCTTGTTTTCCAATAGCTCGGGCTTGATCTTGTCGAGCGGTACGCGACGGACACATAGGTCATGCAGGGTTGGGTTCTGTTCAGGGTTGAACTTTTTGAAGAAGGGTGATTGGAAGATCGGATCGGAGGGTTGCATGGGCCCGAAGACGGAATTGCGCGTAGCTCCCCAGAAGACACCAATGGAGGCGACGGTGCCTGCGGCGGTGATCTTCAAAGCGCGTTTGATCAAACCCATTGTGGCTGGATGGGAGGTGGAGGCTTGGGGAAAAAAAAGGGGGTTGAGAGATGAGAGTAAGAGCCGGGGAAACAGGACAAAAACCCCAAAAAACGAAAATAGACTTTTGGCCGCGTGTCGGCCACGGTACTCCGGGTTCGGTGAATGCGGAGAACATTAAAAGCGGCACTACGGCAACTGACATTTCCCCGTCACGAGGACTTGGCCCAAGCGCATTTGCTATATATAGATCCTTAATATAACTAACTATAGCTGATTAATAATGCTAGGTTATGATGTTAAAATTTCCATCCCACACATATATACGTTCAGATCAATAAAGCACTTGGTGATCAACTTGTGATTACGAGAAGTATGTTGTGGCAGCGGAAATATGTATCCTTCTAAAGCTTCACCCTACCATATCAACTGGTACATGTACCATCTCACGAGGTTGATTCAAGAATCAATGACAGAACAATGCTTAAATACTCGTGGAGCTCCGGGGCCGTGAACCTACACATGGAAGTCAAAGCACTTGTGGATTCCAAGCCAGTACGGAAAATCCCCCATGGGCCTCTAAATGACGCCAGAGCTGGGAATCCCGAATGATGAATGTATCTTGGCACAACACTGTCTCACCTTAGCAATCATATCATAAAAAGGGATCTCCGAGCCGGATACAAATACACAATCATCCAAAAATTGAAAGGGTCTAGACATGGATGACTTCTACGCTTCCATCGCGAGGCTTATCCCATGCGGCGTCAGCATCATCTTTGGTTCTGGCCGGGACGCCGTCTCCACCTTGAAGTCGGAATTGCCGAATGACTACCTCTCCACCTGGCGCATCACTCTATCATTCCTGCCCCTGTGTCCAATAGGACCAATCCTGTTGCGTTGGTGCAAAATTCTCCCATTTTCGATTGTGGGGAAGCCATTGCTGGGGTAAATGGGCGGGGGACCATTCGAATAAATCCCAGCCGCGCCTCTCCTGGATGATCGACCTTTCTTTCTTTTCCCCAGGAGACCGAACACACCAAAGTATCATACGTCATGACAGACACAAAGGACGACTCTGAGCGATTCACTGCTTCCAGCCATCTGGAGAATATGCCCGCCGATGAGCGCGGGCTCTCTGCGGGCGATTTGAAACCGGTCATCGACGATGAAGACATGAATAATCCGCAGGTGAGAGCATGTCTAGGATTATTCAACGAAAGAAACATGAGATGCTCATTAATGCTCACAGAACTGGCCCCTATCAGCTAAACTCTCCACCTACTTAACAATCTGCTCGTTCACCTTCTTGGCCAATGTCAACTCCAGTAATTGTACGGTCGCCACCTCAGCAATAATCAAGGAGTTCCATATCAACCAGACCCAGGCGGGGCAGCTGGTTTGTTTTAATGTCTTTCTTTTCGGTGTGGGCAACACCTTTTGGGTCCCGCTCATGCGGGTCATTGGAAAACGCCCCGTCCTTAGTAGCGATGCTGCTGCTCTGCATGATGAATGTATGGTCTAGCCAGTGCACCAGCTACAATGAGCACTGGCGTCGCGCATTCTCTCAGGGTTCGCCGCGGCGGCTGCCGATGCCACGGTGCCCGCTGTCGTGGCCGACATGGTTGCCGTCCAGGATCGGGGTCACTACATGATGATTTTCCATCTTGCGATGACGGCCGGACTCTTCGTCGGCCCCTTAACCAATGCGTACCTGGTACAGCAGCAAAATTGGCGCTGGATGTATTATTTCCTAGCGATCGCGGTCGGTGTGGTCCTGGTGATCGCTACCTTCACCATCCGGGAGACGACGTACCTGAAGAAGCGCTCGGAAAGCCGAGAAAAGCGATCACAGTTGCAGTGGATGTCCTTAACGCTCGGCTCCAACCGGGAAGCTTCATTCCTGCAAGCGCTCTTGGATATTCTTGCTAATGCTGCCTACCCGCCCCTGATCTGGTGCTCGTTGACGATTGGAATTTCGGTCGGATGGTTCGTAACCCTCACCATCTGTAAGAAAATATCGCTAACTTTTAACAAGGAACGTCGTGGTCCAACTGACATCCTCCCGTACATTCCTTAAGCCGCCTTACAACTGGGAGCTTGGTGATCTGGGCCTCCTATCCCTAGCCGGATTTATTGGTTGTGTACTCGCATTTTATGCAGGTGGCCGACTGATCGATATCATCTCCAACCGAAGCACCAAGAAACACGGCGGAGTTCGCATGCCAGAGTATCGACTACCGGCGATCGTGATCCCCGGAACCATTGGACCAGCTGGAATCTTAATTTTTGGACTCTGTGTCGCACAAAAAACGCACTGGATTGGACCAGCTGTTGGGTATGCCATGCAGGCATTTGGTGTGGCTGCTATTTCGAACGTGGCTGTGACCTACTCACTGGATTCATACAAGCCGGTATGAAACAATTCCATCAATTCCTGCTGATCAAACAGCTGACCCAAATTCTTATTTAGGTAACCGGTGAGGCTTTGGTGATCATTTTTGTCATACGTAACACTATTGGGATGCTGCTGTCCCTATATGCGGCTGATTGGATTGAGAAACAAGGTACGGCAGCTGTATTTGGGGAAATGACTGCCATACAAGTAGTGAGCGTTCTTTTTGCTATTCCGCTATACTTCTGGGGTCGATCTCTGCGGGCTTTCACGTCCAGCTATGGCCCGATGAAGAGATTCCGGGACTCATGAATTCCGTGTATTCAATGAAACGAATTGCTTAATGTACACCCCAACCCCCATACCGATACCGATATGTTATCCTTATACGATACTCTTTACTCAATAACCCTTATCTTCTTACTCATTTGACGATATCCAACTCAAATTCCCCTTTTTCCGAAGTGAGAACAACTTCAGACGTTTCTTCAGATTCCATCACTTCCTTGTCACTTCACTTCCAACTTGGGAAGCACTTCTTCTTGTCTCTCGAGACTTCAGCGCAAAGGATGCGTATCGCGTTACCTTACAATGTCTTTAGCAAGCTCAACCTCACGAGCACGAGCGTCCTCCGCTCAACCGGCGCCACAATCTACGGCTCCACAGGCAGTTACCTCACATCTAGCCAGCATGCTGGGAAAATGTCGAGAATACGTGGCCATGGAATAGCATAATATCGCCGTGACGTTGAGCAAATCCTCGACAAAAGGGTCGAGTTGCGAGGTCGGTACCGCACGCCTGTTACACTATACCTCATCAAATGGGAGGGCCTCGGCCACGAACATGATGAGTGGGTACGAGAGCGAGACGCAGTCGGTGCCGAAGAGCTCATTCAGGAATTTGAGAATGATCGTCTGGCGCAGTTCCAGGCCGTCGGAGACCAGGACAGGTAACCGCAACTATAAATTGCTTCATTCTTCCATTTTATTTCTTCCTTCCTTCTTACCCCAACCCCATCTTTTACATCTTTCTGGTCGCACAGACACACACCATTACTGCCTACCTGCTACCCACCTGCTTAGTACGGATCTACTCCGCGCGTGCAGGCCTACACTGCTATTCACAATCTGAAAAGGTTACACTCACCTAACTTTCTGAAAGCGCCTGCTTTTGATTTCCACTTGCTCTGACCTCACCCCATCCTCGATTATTGTCACCGCATTCTCAATTCTCATACCGACTACGCGTCGTAAATACGAACCTCGTCAGCGGTAAGTGAGAGCACCGTGAAGCAGAACTTAGAGGAAACCAATCCATACATCTCTTCCGGTCACGCGCCCAGTAACTTATACGAGGTAACTCTTATCTTGACTTGACATTTAACAAACTAATATTTTTTACCATTGACTAGTACTTCTCAAACGAAGAGTTGCACCTCAGATGGAGAATGCCATCTACTATTTATGGCCCTCCAATAGGTGGGACGAGGAGTCTATAATTTCTGACTGCCTCTCCAGCTCTAAAGAATGTATTGATCCAAATGGAAGCGGGAAAGTCATTCTTTGTACTAGGGAAAAAGAATAAAAATAAGCTATACAAATAGCTCTGGAGACCTTAAATAAAATTAGGAAGATCGTGTGTAAAATTTCAGAAAAACAGATAAATTTCTAGCGCCGATCATATTGTAGAGGTAGATTGTAATCCGAAGAAACGAGTGTGTGAACAAACATTAAAGAGAGACATGTAGATCAACCAGTGATCTAATCAAATAGCAGTGAAAATAGTATCCTTCATGAGGAACTCTCCAAAACGGTCGATGACAGACCGGAATTCACAGTAGCCGGGTGAATTCAGGCCAGAGGGAAACCAAGGAAGGAGCTACCAGTGGGAGTAGCCGAACCAGCCGGGGGAGCGCCATTGGGAGTGCCAGAAGGAGTGGGAATAGCCTTGAAGGTAAAGCCACGCTTCATAGCACCAGCGGAAGCAATAGCACCAAGAGCAGACTCTGCATCAGACACCAGAGAAGGCAGATCGGTGGGGATAGAGAGAGAATCTCCACGCTTCTTCACGCCGCCAGAAGCAATAGCACTAAGAGCAGACTCTGCATCAGAGACCAGAGAAGGCAGATCGGTGGGGATGGAAAGAGAATCTCCACGCTTCTTCACGCCGCCAGAAGCAATGGCAGCAAGAGCAGACTCGGCATCAGAGACCAGAGAAGGCAGATCGCTGGGGATGGAAAGAGAATCTCCGCGCTTGCGGGCTCCAGCGGAAGCCAGGGAACCGAGGGCCGACTTGATGTCGTCACCAAGAGAAGCCAGGTCGGTTGGGATAGTCAGAGATCCGCCCCGTTTCACGTTGGAGGCTGAAGCCGAGCCGGATGAGGGAGCCGGGATACTGCTAGGAGTACGGCTGGGAGTGCGAGAAGGGGCAATAATGCCAGAAGATGTAGGGAAGGCATAAGTGCCATTCGAGGTGCCATTCGAGCTGAAGGGAGCAGCCATGGCTGAGCCCGAGAGGGCCAAAGCGAGAGTAGCAAAGGAGGTCTTCATGTTGGATAGTGAAAGGAAGAGAAGGAAGGACAAGTCTTGTCAAAGAGTGGGATCTTGATCTGAAGAGAGTGATTGATTCTGTTTGATGATGGAGAAAAGAGGACGGACTGGAGGGGGTTTATATACCTTCTCTGGGGAAGGCTGTCGTCAGAGAAGATGAAATGCCTCTTCGTCGATCCATACGGTCGTCTTCGCCGTTCTGTAGTAGAGCCGATAGTGTCCCCACATGGTTGCTGCTTATCTTAGTGGCAGTGGAGATCAATTCTCCAAGGTCCTGACCAGAGCCTGGAAAGGCCAATTTTGAGGCCATTTTTGAGGTGATCCCAAAGTCTCGACGGCGAACTCCTATGTTCCTGGGTTGTGATATCAAAGAATTGCCATCCGATTGACGGGTCGCATGTAGATCCGTTTCCTAGCTAAGAATTGTTCCTTGAGCTAAATAATGAGAAACATGCACGTTGTCGACTGCCGGTCTCCACATAGAACAACTAAAGTTCGTCGCCTAAACGAATCCCCACGGTCGCAGATAACAAAGGTACTAGATTCAGGGACTTGGGGACTTGAAGAACTGGTGCCGATCGACGATCCCTTGCAGATCCCCGTTGGGGTCGCCGGAGTTGGCGATAGAGCCGAGTTCCAACGTCTTGGTTGACCCCATCAGCGATACGCATCACCAACATTCTCCACTACCGAACCGTGGTCGGACTCGGCCATCTCCACCTGAAACCCATGATTGGAAGGCTTGGTTCGCACGTTATCGACATCGGCATTTTGAAACACAAGATGATGCCGAGTTGGGACTTTTATACATATGGTAGACATCATCTGGGACGTCATGGTAAGCACGTTATGCAAGGCACGTTTCAGTCAATCCACGGAACATGGACAAATAACGGTGGCGGCATCGCCCCAAATCCAGGAAAAATCGGTTGCTCCACTATTCGTGGAGTTCCATGCACACATTAGAGGGGGTGGAATAGCAAGAAGGTCTTCCATGAAATTCTGGTGTAGAGACAGTTTCTGGGGACGTTATTTCGCGTCGTACTAACGGGCTGCCGATATCTTTCATACGAGCCGTCGAATGCATGTTCTTCCAAAATCTCCATCCGACGGGAATAACGTCCAATCACTGTATAGAACATTTCTAGGGCTGGGTGCTGGAAATCTTGTTACAGAGTCCAGCTGCATAGGCTCCAGAAGCTGATCTACCTCGCTTCCCGGATAGTCACCACCATTGGGCATGCTGCTCGAACCTACTTCGAGCTGGGAGTCTGGTGAGCTAGTCAAAAGGTTTAGGCTGACCAGATCGCTCTCGCTACGGCATCAGATTTCTCCGCTCGGCCAAAGGGTCTGCAGAGCCCTCGCTGATACTGGAAACCTCTCGCTAATCATTTATTGGATGCTGACCATTATATATGCCTTTCCTGTATCTGTGTTTCGTGGATGACTATTGCGGACGAGCTAATCTCTCAATTCTTTCTTTTACTCTTCCTAATGGCTCTATGACTTGCTTATATGAACGCAATAGTTATGCATGTTTATTGAGTGCTGCGCAGGCTCACTCTCCAGTAAGCATGCACCTGTAGAAAGTCCGGCTGTTAAGCTTCGAACATTCATGGTTCCCTTGGCAATTGACCCACTGACATTGATTGGTCATAATCGTGGGGCCCAAGCGTCAATACCTCACCTCCTCATTTCTCTGTTGGTGCATATCTTGTTACGCCTCAGTTCAAAGATAATACTACGTTTAGTCCGTCAGTTTACGCAATGTGTATTTCGGCGACAGCTGTCCCCAGCTCGACCACCTCCTCCATTTGGTGCTCTGCTCAACTCAGGCGATAAGTTAGAAGAGGAAACCTTGAGGTGGTACTCGCCAGATCTCTTTTACCCAGTGAAAATCGGGGACGTCTTTCGTTCACGATACCAGGTGATCGGGAAGTTGGGCTACGGGGGGTACTCGTCTGTATGGCTGTGTAGGGATTTACAGTGAGGCTCTTCAGCAGAGGATCTTAAGTAAACCAACTGAACGGCTATAGGCAGCATGTTTACGTCGCCTTGAAAATATTTGAGCGTGATTCCGGTCATGGCAAAAGAGAGAAAGAGATATACAACCATCTTTCAACGCTCAATTCAACCCACACAGGATCATTTCTCGTCCGGAACGCGCTAGATGACTTTGAACTCAAATCTACTAATAACTCTTCTTCTTATCAGTGTCTTGTACATGCACCTTTAGCCATGAGTGTATTCGAACTGCGCAATCGAGCGGTAGCGAAAGTGCTACCGGAGAACCTACTGAAACCAACGTTGATTCATATTCTTCTTGCTCTCGACTTCCTCCATACAGAAGCTGGAATCATTCATACCGGTAAATCAATCTCGGTCTCCTTTATCCCATACTATTTGGTGTTGACTATGGGTAGATATACAGGAAAAAAACATCATGCTTGGTGTAGAAGACCAGTCAATTCTACTCGATTTCGAGGAGGCCGAGAATTGCAATCCCAGCCCCTACAAATCAGTTGGGAACCATATGATCTATTCTTCGCGAAAACTCGGAATTCCCAAGGTACATGGTCGTCCCATATTATCGGATTTTGGGGAGGCACGATTTAGTTCGCGAATTGGTACTCAGTGGGAGGATGTACAACCACTGATTTACCGAGCCCCGGAAGTTTTATTGCGGATTCCATGGAATGAGAAGATTGATATATGGAATCTCGGAGTTCTCGTCAGCAGACCAGAAATCCCGGATTGACTCTCTTGATACTGATGTCTTCTATAGGCATGGGATCTTTTCGAGCAGGGACATCTTTTCTATGCCCGCGATCCTGAAAAGAAAAGCTCTGACGCCCATCACCTTGCAGAGATGATTGCAATTCTTGGGCCGCCGCCCAAAGACGTGCTTCACAAAAGCCAGTATGGGGATGGGTTCTTCTTCTTCGACATTCACGGTATATCTCCTATATATTCGTTTTCGATATATGGGGCTATTACAGCTAACAATAAAGGTACAGGTAATTGGAAGGGTGCCGTTGAAACCCCCCCCATATCCCTAGAAAAACTAGAGAATCATCTACAAGGTCCACAACAAGGCCTTTTTCTCTGTTTTATTCGCAAAATGCTCCAATGGCGACCTGAGGATCGCGCCTCCGCAAAGGAGTTACTATCAGATCCGTGGTTGAAGTCACCATAGTATGCAGTCGTGTCGCACACAGGCAAAGACCAGAGGTCCAGTTCTCTTACAGCGAGAATAATCAACCTATCTAAGTGATGATCTGAGGACAACACATCCCCAACATGCGAATGCCGGTGTACGATATAATATGGTTCTCAACTTAGTTCGGGTGCGCGGAAGCGTCGGAAAGCATCAAGATGTATCATCGTCTTTCAGATATCTATTATTCATACCAGTTGTAAAATTAATAACTTTCATCCACTGTACGTTCAGCCGATTTATTACATCGTATGTCGACGGTATTGGGCCCAACCCCAGAAAATGAGAGATCCTGGCATAGCAATCATAACTCATCGTTCAAACCACCTCACGCTTCTGAACCTGCTCCCACTGGGGCTCAAGGTTGCTTCCAATAGCGCGAACAGCCTCCTTCATCAGCTCACGCTGAGACAATCCACTACGCTTAGACACCTTAGACTGAGAGTCCTCCTTGGACAGCTCGACGTGTAGGTAGACAGCAGCCTTCTTTCCGCTGAACATCGCATGGGGGACATTGGTCGAGGCATCGCTGTTGGCATCACCAACACCCCAGACACCGGTCATGCTAGTGCGCATGCTGCTTGTGACAACATCGATTTTCTCGTTGGTGCTGTTCAAGCCCATCTGGGCAGGCAGGGTGGAGTGCTGAACGGTAGGCGCATTGATGATCAAAGCACCACGCTCAACAGGCTCACCCTCAGTGAAGTGAATGAGGAACTTATCGAACTGCTGGTCGGTGGTTGTGTTTTGGTGGGTCTCGCCATCCTGGGTGCGCTCAATGCGGGTGATAGTGCGGTTGTCGATTTTGACGTTCCACGCATCCAATTGCTCTTTCCAGCCGTCGTGTTGGCCGGTAGCAGCGACCTCACCTGCTGGTGTGTCGGTTCCGTTGACAAAAGCGATGATATCGGAGTACAAAGTGTTGGTCTCTAGAACGCTGCCAAGAACGTCGGCAATACTTCCAAGAATGCCGAAAGGCTGGTCACGGTGTTCTAAGTGTTATTAGTCATGATTCTTTAAGTAATATTGAGGGAATCGCACCATAACCGTCACACCATGGACACCAAAAAAGTCCCTTGCCCCAGGCTTCGTGCACACCGGGAGTATCGGGGAGGACGTCGCTGACACCAGTGCCAAGAACAAGCTTGCGCGAAGTGTACGATTTGCCCGTGTCGTCGGTCACATTAAAGGCGGACACACTGCCATCTCCATAGGGCACGATCGACAGCACAGTGGAATTCTTGAAATGGGCTGTGCGGTAGCGAGAAATCTGCTCGCGAGCCAAGCCAAGGAAGACAGCAGGTGGCGTGCCTAAGGCCCTGATATCAGTAGAGGACGTATTTGAAGCCATCGATCAATCTCACCATCGTTGCCAATCACATCGTGCATAGCCCGGGTAGGAGCATTACGGTACTCCTGGCTATCAAACAGCAAGGCAGTTCTCCGCACGCGAGAGACACCACTCAGGGCGCTGAGACCCGAGGGTCCACCACCAACGACAATGACATCATAGTCAGTTTTGGGAATGGCTGCCGCAGCGAAAGAGCCCAGTGACAAGACGGTGAACAGGAGAGTGGCAATTTTCCAAGCCATGGTGACTGTTATGACTGTCCGATACAGGTGTGGAAGAGACACCCTTGGGAAAACCTTCTACGGAGTGCCTTTTATAGGCAGCCAGGCCGCTGTTGATCGGTGATTATTAGTTTGTCAGAAAATCCACCGGGACCGCAGATCAATATTTCGACTGGGTGACAACAGGCATGCTCTGAGGGAAATCGGAATACATTAGCTCCGAACTGAATATGTTAAGAGATCTTCGAGATCGACATCCCTTGCAGTCACTCAAAGATGGGTCGAGCCTTGAGCTGGAGCTCTCGGGCATGGTAGCGTTGTTCGGAAGCTTGGCAAGTGTGGGACATGGGCGATCTCTGGCGAGATACACACCGCGGTATGTGCTTACTGTCGACACCTCTAAAAAAGACAATACCACAGCATTTGAAAAGACTTGCCGTGGAAAGTTACAACGTGGACATATGTTTATGGTTGGTCGCTAGACAGGAATCAGTTGTTCAATTTGATTTGTTTCTGCACCAGCCACGGGACGGCGGGAAGATTCAGATCAGCCGTGAAAAAAACTGGGGATCTGGTTCTCATGCAGCTTTTCGCATGATTGGCTTTGGTGGTCTTGGCGCATCGCGATCGATCGTCGCCTGCTCTAGAGCAAAGTTCCGATACCAGTCCTGCAAGATGAAGTGTCGCGCATTAACAAACAAAAAGTTACGACATACAAGCTCCAAGGCTATGATGCGACATCATGGGAGCTTTAGAAGACCATCACCATACAGTTCCAATGTCCTCCGTCCCGCGTGGTTCTTTTCAGCTCGCGTCAATAGTTTGGTGGAGCTTTCAAGCCGTAGTGGGTCCCGACCCAGCCATTTCCGAATTGACCAATCACTGCCGAGTATGTAAACAGCCCTGCAGAATGAGATCAGCTCGAGATCAAAATCAGGGTTTTCAGGGTCAAAGACTCGTGTTTGCTTGCACTCTGTACTTTTTACCCTGTAGCTGCGATGTCGCAGTGGCGAATATTTTATCTAAATGTTGTTATGTGACAGGGATGGAGCACATTGTAGGATGTGGCCGGAATGTGCTACAGGAACCTAAGATATCCCCACTCGAGTCACGCCTAGGCAGGTCCAAAGGACCATCCTTCCAATGACATTGAAAAACTCATTCTCAAGTGCAATGCATAACGTTCCGCCTGGCTCTTAACAACTTAAAAATACGATATAAGTAGGAGAAAATTATGGGGAATACAAGTGATCTATCTATCGACCCATCCAGCCTCCATCAACTGTCAACACTTCCCCAGTCACGTATGCGCTCGCCCGACTAGCCAGGTAAACAACAGACCCCTTAAAATCGTCTGGATCTCCCCACCGACCAGCAGGAATACGTGCCAAGATACTCGCAGCACGTTCTTTGTCCTGAATAAGTGCAGTATTCATATCTGTCGCGACATATCCCGGGGCGATAGCGTTGACATTAATCCCCTTCGAGGACCACTCGTTCGACAATGCCTTGGTGAGCTGCGCCACGCCACCCTTAGCAGCTGCATAGGCAGGCACCGTAAGACCACCCTGGAAAGATACAAGAGAGGCGACGTTAATAATGCTCCCACGTTGGCCAGAGCGGTTAGGGGTGCGACCGAGCATGTAAGCGCCGATGTCTCGACAGAGAGTGAATACCGTCGTTAAGTTGACTTGGAGAACCTATGACCATTTGGTGAGTCAATGATGATAATCAGTTCTCTTGGAATCAAGATGTGTACCTCATCCCAGTCTTCCTGGGGGAAGAGATGACTGGGGTGTCGTCGTTGAATACCGGCGCAGTTAAGTAAGATGTCGATATCATGGCCGTCTTGGACTACAGTGGCGACTATAGTTGAAACGGAAGCTTGGGATGCGAGATCTGCGGTGTAGATTGTTGCCTTTCGGCCCATTTTCTCGATTTGTTCCTTCGTGGCGCGGTTACTGGTGTCTCTCTGTAAAATGTCAGTTGCCTGATGTTGCTTTATTCCATCGCCAATTTGACTGGACCTGAATCAAGACAATGTCGGCACCAGCCTCAGCTAGCGCAATGGCCATCGCCTGGCCAATTCCACGAGTACCCCCGGTCACAAGGGCCGTTCGGCCTGCAAGTGAAAAAAGATCCATGGTGTACATGTGAGTGTGACATGCGAGGAGAAAGCCGAACTATATACTGCCGAAACCTCTTGTACCCCCACGTTCCCCGCACTCAGGTGGAAGGGGTCAGGCTGTATCCTGAATGTCACTCGGGGCATCTTTACATCGAGAGGGGATTTAATGGCGAATTAAAAGATGGCACTTTATCTAAGTTATTACTACTAACTAGAAATATACCTCGGCAAACTTTCAATGCAAATGGAGTAGTTGTGAAGAACCGCGTCGTGACGCGTCATGAATTTAAATTTACTAGTCTAAACGACTACCATTCGCGGATCGATCCATCAGGTCCGTGGAATTCCATAGGTTGCCAGGGCTCAGTCTCTTTACTGATCCGCCGGACCATCTCCTCGTCAATGTCAATTCCGATACCCGGCTTCGACGGCGCCGCTACGTATCCCTCTTTGATATCAAAAACGGCCTTGTCAACCACATAGCTATTCAAGTCAATATCACCAGCCTCCGTGTTGTAGTGCATACCCAACGACATCTCCTGAATGACGAAATTGGGTGTGGAAACGGCAAGCTGCAAACATGCAGCAAAGGCGATAGGACCCAGAGGGCAGTGAGGAGCAATAGCCACGTCGTAGGCTTCGGCCAAGCTCGCAATACGCCTTGTCTCCGAGATGCCACCAGCATGAGCAATGTCCGGCTGCAATATATCGACGGAGGAGTCCTCGAGGAACCTCTTCACATCCCACCTGGTGTATAGACGCTCTCCAAACGCAATAGGAATTGTGGTGGAGTTGGATAGCTGCTTGAGTGCCTCGGGGTGCTCACACAGGAGGGGTTCCTCGATGAAAAGGGGCTGGTACGGCTCTAGCGCCTTTGCCAGTTGCTTTGCCATTGGCTTATGGAGACGACCGTGGAAATCCAAACCAGCATCAAGGCCGAGGGCCTTGACCTGCTTAAGACGCTCGATGCAGGAGTTTAGGACAGCAGGTGAGTCGAGCCAGTTGACGTCTTCGGTGGCGTTCATCTTGACACATTTGAGACCCTGAGCAATCCGTTCCTTACTGGATCCCCGTTAGAGTCATCTTGAGGGTGAACATCATTTGGACTTACGCTGCAGCTTCTACGTCACACGGTCGGTCTCCTCCGATCCAAGCGTACACCTGCACCTTGTTGCGCACCTTTCCGCCCAGGAGTTGGTAGACAGGGACACCTAATCGTCGACCTTTAAGATCCCACAGTGCAATGTCAATCCCGGAGATGGCGGACATGAAAACTGGTCCTCCACGGTAGAATCCTAGTCGCCATATTGTTTGCCAGATGTGCTCGATGTCACTAGAGGGAGGTTAGCGAAGAAAAGAACTAACTTGACCAGTTCCACATACTCTGCCTCATAACCGACAATGCGAGTAATGATCTCCTCCAAAGCGCCCTCAACGGCTAGGGAGTGACCCTCAAGGGTTCCCTCACCCCAACCAATCTGTCCCTCGTCATCGGTAATCTTGACGAACAACCAACGGGGCTTCACCCGGAAATACTCAATCGACTTGATCTTGGCCATGATTGTAGAAAGCTAATCGAAAACTTGAAATTTGTAGATCGTGAACACGACCGTAGGGAAGCGGGGTATCATTTATTCGGTCGCGATGCGCGTCAAACTCCCCCACTTGTATCCCACGCCCCCCACGCGGGAAACAGAGTCGGAGAAAGTCCGGGGTGAGAGCAGATTGAGTGATCAACGCATCCCCCACGCCAATCTCCCAACATTGATGATTGGTGGAGTTACTCCAGTCTACTGGTGGGAAAGTAGAGTGCCCGAGGAGCAAGAAGAGCTCGTGAGCTCTCCTAATTTGAGCGGAGAGGTTGATGATCTAACACAGTGCCGACCTGTCGTCATTACAGTAGCATTTGCAAAATATGACATTATGACGATACAGGAAGGGGGAACTTCTCATTATGACCTGGGGCGCCGACCTTCTCCTAAGTGGTCTAGACAAGAAGTTCCGCATACTTAGAAGATCTTAGTCCTGTAACTACCACCTGGGCCTTCAAATGAACTGAAATCGTCCGCAAGATTATTAAACCTTAGCCAACATACATATGTCAATAGACTCCTATCAGATTTCACTATGACGAAATTAAAGCCTGCATATACCGGTATGGACAGCAAACCCCATTTGATCGAAATGTCTGGGGGTCACCAGTGCAGCTGAACGGATCTCGCCTAGTATCAGTCATTGATTAGTAGGCTCTTTAAAATACCTCGTGATAGGTTCACACCCAGCTATAGCCTTTGTTATATCAGCCCCTCTCTAGATTCTTACCAAATCCCGGCTTACTTTGGTTCTCCACGTCTCAGGCACGAGGCGAGGACTGCGCTATATCTGTGGATACAAAGTTCTCTTCCGTACCTCAACAGGTCCACTCCGAGGCCTCACAGGTTACACGGACGCTAACTATAGAGGAGACCATTATACTCGCCGCTCTACGTCTGGCTACCTCTTCAATTTTAGGAGTGTATATTTTTACTTTATCAAAGGCTTCGGCACTCGTACCGAGCACACCCATCCAGCATACCTAACCAGCTAGATAGAGCCCCCGAGCAAGCCCAAGCATACCCGAACACCCCCAACAACCCCCATAAGACTCCTCCCACAATATCAACTCCACTTGGGCGCCAATCCTGGACCGATTTGACCCACCTTTTCAGATCGTATACAGAAGAGCATCCCTCATAATTAGCCAAAATTACAGGTCGATGCGACCGCTCGAAAGAGCAGTAGGCGTGAAGACGTGGCCCGAGGACTGGGATGCCGAATTCTAATGGGGTACGAGTGTTCCTGCGGAGCGCTTCCGCTTTAGCGTTTGGTTCTCCTCGCTTCGGGCCGAGGATCTCATGGCTTACGTTCATCTCTGTTCGAACAGACTAACACCCACAACGCAGAATAGCCACAAACCTGGTCTCTACTGCTTGAGAGCTGATTGGCGATATAATCCCGAGTAATTTTAGCTATGCGTATAACTGCGTACAATCTTAACAGTTGATGCCTTAGTATAGATATCGGAAGTTAATGTTCTCCTTGTCTGTTAGATCACTGAAGTGTAGATCGATCTAGCTCAGGCTGTCGTATGTGGTCTGCATCGTCACCTGGAGAAATACCCTGCGTTCTATCCCGGCGTCGATTCTCCCAAGCGAGCGAAAGGCCAAGCACGACGATTTAAAGCAATCTCGACGAAGTTGGCCACAATCATGGACCAGATCCCGAGCGAATACACGGGGGCTTGATCCGACTTGTAGAAGAAAGGACCGGCAATGTTGCCCGCCCAGACTCCCAGGAAAATCATCGCATTGGAAATTACCTTCTTGGTATGACCGGCGATATTACCTGTCAGAATAGACTGAATGATCACAAAGGAGGCGTTGTAGAGCCCGTCAAGTAGTAGCAGATCAAGCGTCCAACTTGGTTTGATTCTGGCACGTAGTGCAACCCAAATGAGCCAACCAATTGTCGTTTTGCCAATCTGTCTGATCAGCCCACGATCGCCAGGATTAACTGTACATAATAGAATGCATAGCAAACAGCTAGAAATGGTAGGATCATTAGGTCAATCTTGCGAACCAGTTTCTTCTCCTCTCCTGGCTCGAAGGTTTCGTGCATGTCCTCCAGATTGTCGAACAAGGCCAACGCTGCATCGCCATTGTGAATTTTCCCAGTGTCGGTGGGAATGCCCGACCCCTTGAGGTGCATGGCTGCGGGCTTGACAGGGACATCCGGCTCAGGAGGAGATTTGGCCATGATGGTTTGTATGTGTTCAATCCAAGTTCACTACCGTTGCACAGAAGACCAGCGCCACGGAAGATGTGTTATACCTTCTATTTGGGAGGTATCCGAAGCACGGGGGGAGACCCATCTTACCCCGGATTCTCTGGTATTGTTGTTGTTAAGAAAGTGGGCCCATGATGCCGATCATGTCTTCCAAAAACTTTACAGGACGGAGAAATTGTGACCCCCACGCTTTCTCGGTTTAACCGTTTAACCCTGCGGGCGGGGATCTAGTGATATAGCAAACCATTTTCCTTTTTCAAATTGGTATTTCATTGAGATGCAACGATCATATTGCTTCGAGTGAATTTAACAACATGACACTCTCACGAGCAGATATTGAACTGCACAACAGCCGGAAGTCATGCTGGGTCGCCATCCATGGTGCCGTCTATGATGTGACTGGTGAGTAACTCCTCCACTAAAATCATACACTCTCGGTAGAAGTCTTCTAAGCATGTACCTAGATTGGTAGCTGACAACTCCCAGATTTCTTAGAATCCCACCCGGGCGGGGCAAATGTCATTTTACGTTGTGCCGGCAAAGATGCCACTGATGACTTCGACTCAGTCCATTCACCAGAGATCCTTGCCGAGGCTCTACCGAGTAGTGCCTTGATAGGTCAGATTGACCCGACCGAGTTAAAGACCTCGAATGGTGCTAGAAGTTCCTCCAACGAGGCAAAAGCAAAACCAGAGGATAGGGGGCCTCCATCATTAGGCACCCTCATCAACCTGCACGACTTTGAACAAGTCGCCCAAAAATATCTGCCAGCAAATGCCTGGGCCTATTATTCATCTGGAGCCGATGATGAGATCAGCAAGCGAAACAATGCCAAATCATACCAAAAAGTCTCTCTGCGACCTCGAATTTTACGCAAAATCCTCAGCGTGGACACCACAACACGCATCCTGGGCCACTCTGTATCCCTTCCGGTGTACATATCACCTGTTGGAATTGCTAAGTTTGCGCATCCCGATGGTGAATGCGCCTTAGCTGCAGCGGCCGGGAAAGAGGGAATAGCTCAGGTCCTTGCTAATGGCGCCAGCATGCCCATTGAGCGCGTGATGGAAGCCCGTACTTCACCAGACCAGCCCTTGTTTGCCCAATTGTATGTCAATCGCGATATCAGCAAGTCGGTGGACACTGTTCGACGAGCAGTGAAGGCGGGGGCTCAGGCAATTTGGATAACCGTTGACTCTCCGGTTGTTGGGAAGCGAGAGATGGATGAGAGATTGAATTTAAGCGTTACGGTAAGCCAGAAGATCTCTTCTGCCAACAGCTCTAACCATCTCATGTAGGCACAAGATAGCGATGCTCAGGGGCAAGGTGTTGCCAAGATAATGGCGGGCTCGACATCTCCTTTTATTGACTGGAGCATCCTCTCTTGGTTGCGCGAACTGACGGACCTCCCGGTGGTGATCAAGGGCATTCAATGCGTTGAGGACGCTGTGCTCGCTTATGAGTATGGAGTGCAGGGGATCGTCCTGTCGAATCATGGTGGTCGCTCTCAAGATACGTGAGTCTTAGTTAAATGAGCCTCGTCATTAATCTTCCCATGCTTACTTCTTCTTAGCGCTCAAGCACCACTACTGACCCTCTTGGAGATTCGAAAATTTGCACCGTACCTGATAAAGAGCAAAATGCAGATTTTTATCGATGGTGGCATTCGTCGAGGAACCGATGTCCTCAAAGCCATTGCCCTTGGAGCTACTGCGGTTGGATTGGGTCGGCCTTTTTTGTTTAGTCTATCAGCGGGCTATGGGGAGAAGGGAGTGCGGCGGATGGTGGAGATCTTGCGGCAAGAGATTGAGTCTAATATGGTATTTCTTGGCGCGACCAGTCTTGATGAGCTGTGCCCAGAGTTGGTGAATGCTGGTCGGTTGGAACGGGACTTGGTTGGTAGCGTTAAATTGTAAATTGTAGGGAATCAGACCATGTCAATCTTCTCACCAATACTCTCGACCAAAGAACAACCCACGAATATGAAGGTTATTCTAGCGGAAGCATTTAGCACTCGCCCAGACTAGTAGTGATCTGACAGGCGTTGCATGTGACGCTGGCCACCCCCACGTTCACAGACAATGCTCGACCCCCACCGACCCCACTAACCCCACTCTGCGGGAAGAACTTCAGGTTCCCGGACGTACCTCATAAACTTGCTTTTTACAATTGCTCAGTTGCATCAAGCACCATGTCTAGTCAAATTGATGTTCTTATATATGGCCTAGGGGCGTAGGTACTCGCAGCCCAATGCAGCGTCAGTCGCTAACAGTTTCAAGCATCGGCTCCTTCTACGCATTCATCCTGAGTCGTTCCAACAATGTGCGATTGACTGTGGTCGCACGATCCAACTACGATGCCGTTTCCACCAAAGTACGCACAATTCTCAAAACAATTAGGCTAGTTATTGACTTTCATTAGGGAATCACGATCAACAGCGAGAACCACGGCCAGCATACCTTCCACCCCGAGCGAGGTAAGTGCACACCCCCAATACGTTCGAAACACAAATTTCCTCATGCACGTAGTCGTGAGATCGCCCGCCGAGGCATCGCCAGTAGACTATATAGTATGCGCCCATAAGGCCATCGACCAAGAGGATGTGGCAGCGCAATTGAACCCGCTCGTCGAAGACGGTCGCACCACGTTCGTCATCATTCAGAATGGCGTTGGAAATGAAGTCGCGTTTAGAAATCAATTCCCCGGATGCTCAATTCTGACCTGTGTCGTACGTGTGATTCTGATATTTTCTCATCATCCAGCTAACCATCACAGACTTGGGTCGGTGCCATCCAGATTAGTCCCGGGATTGTCAATCACACCAAGTCCGAGGATATGCAGATTGGCCTATATCCCAATAACGAGATTGACGGCGCGACCGAGAAACAGCGCCTCGAGACCTTCGCCGATTTGCTTAAACACGGCAAGACTCGATTCAAGGTCCTTGACGACATGCAGGCAATTCGATGGGAAAAGACGGTATGGAATGTCGCCTGGAACTCGATCACTGCCTTGACAATGGTAGATACTCAGACCTGGCTTCATTCTTCCGAGGATGCGGAGCCATTTACCCGGCGGTTGATGCAGGAAGTGATCAATATCGCTCGTGGGTGTGGTGTGAATCTTGCCGATGACCTGATTCAAAAACTTATGAACAAGATCCACGCTATGCCTGGGATTGTCACTAGTATGCAAACTGACTGCAAGAATGGGCGGCCGATGGAAATTGATGTGATTCTCGGCTTTCCCGTCCGCAAGTCTAAGGAACTGGAGATCCCAGCTCCCTACCTCGAGTCTCTTTATTTGCTCTTGTGCGCGGTTGATGGTCGAATCCGAGCGGCACTGTGAATTGGATCGTCGTTATAGTGTTAAACTGAAAAAAGCAATGTCCGAATCCGAGTAGCCCTACGATTGTGGATCAGAAATCAATTTAGATCTAGCAAATTAGCCAGAAAGAAGCAAATAAAACTACATTCCCACGAGTTATGTGCTGCAGACCAATAATTAGTTCACCAATGATACAGTCAACCTTTGCTGATCGACGAGAGTCGGACTGCATGGAGTGATAAGCCCGAGTAACCCCACGCACCATGTACAGCACCCCACAGGTACCTGGCTGAGCCACTCAGCAGCAATGACGCATAAGATTCTTTTCGGAATGCGTGTTTATTAAGGGACCCAATGACGCCTACAGAGTCTCCTAGTTCGGGAGGATCTCGAAATCAGCGATAGATCATCGGGCATCTCCAGCAACTTGTTGGTCACTTTGTCGACCATCTGGCGAGGAATCTTTCCTCTTTATACAAGGTCGTAAGAATCCAAAAGCGCCCAGCGGCATGCGGAATCACTCAAATCTCGTCCGTGAGCGTGTATGCAGGGTCATCAATTAGTTCGCATAACAGCCATGCTCCGGCAAGAAAGAAAAGACTCGAAACCGGCCCAATGCGAGCAATGCATTTCTCAATGCAAAGAGCGGTACCATTGTCAGCTGTCAAAGAGCGTGCCGCCCAGAACTGGTCTTGGAACATACAGAAAGTACTTGAATCAAGAGACTTTCAATGTTCCCGAGGTCAATTTGTCCAAAAATTTCGATATGTTGCAAGTCAAATGTAGATTAATCTTCTTATGTCCAAAAATGCAAATAATTCTAAGGTAAGTCACAAATTCCACACCAGTCCCTCCCAAAATCTTTCATTGTACACCCCGTGGCGATACCTGTTCGCCATCCGGCCTAGCGCCGAAACACAAGACAAACCCAGATCCAGCCTGCTGTGTCCGTGAATATTTACTCTAAAAACGCCCAGATCCCTCAAATATATACAGTGAGTCATGAAAAGTCATCAGTTGCGTAGCAGAAGAATGTTAAGATGGCGGTTCTCGGGCCCGTGGTTCCTGATCAGAGAGCTCTTGCAACTGGATAGAGGTGGTCTTGTTCGCACCATTGACATCGACATCGAGGTCAGGATTCTGGGCATCTTGGGGATCATCGGGAAGTTTTTCGGGCGGTTCTACGTCCACGGCAAATCGCCAGCGACCGTCCGGGCTCAAGAACATGCGAAACCCATAACGCCTATCCAATGCGGCAAGGTGTTCCCGTCGTTTGGAGTTAGTCCAGGTATGAGTGGTCTTGAAGTCACTCAGCATTCGACTGTGCGCAAGCCAAGGGACGACGGCACCGATCGAGCGTGGCATTCGTGGACCACGGAATCGACCGCGCCGGGTTCCAAATACCAGGAGCACCACTAACGTATCGAAGACAATTATCATCAGGGCAATTAACAGCGACGGGATTGACAGAACCATAGCCCAGGTGCTTCGAATGACGATGGGGTTGGTGGCGGCGACTGGGTGCTGTAGTGGTTCCAAATATTTGTCACGCCAAATAGAGAAATATGTGCTGTAAACCCATTGGTAGACATGTCGAGTCAAGTCTATGAGACGACCAGGTTCCAGGGAGTCAAAATCGGGGTCTTCACGTTGGTAAAGACGCGCAACTAGAAAGCCGGCCCAGTCGTAGGAAGATATGTTGTACGTCCCATTGATGGCCGTGGTATTGCCAACGTAACTGTCAGGAATGGCGGCGAAGACCTTGTTGAATTGCCCGAGGCTCACAGTAGCGTTGTCATACATGGTACCTTCTGTTTTGGAGGTATTTGCAACGGGTATCTGACTCGTGATCTGACCATGTTTATCAAATTTGATGGAATAGTCTTGCATCCACACTTGAGGCTCGCAGTGCAAAGCGATGGTATTATCATCGGTGATTGCGCTATCGGCTAAATAGTCCCAACGCCCCACAACTAGGACAGTGGATGTCTGGCAGATAGTCGTGCCATTCGCATCATTCGGTGATAGAAAATGGATGGAGAGGGCGATACCTTCGTCCTTATTCTGGGATGGCATGGGCGCTGTGCATTCAACAGAGGAGTTGTCGAACATCGAGTACCGCCAATAATTGTGGCCAGTGATTTCGTTGTGAAATAGGCCTTCCTCTGGGGAAAGAGGTTTGCATTCCATTGCTGCCCCAATGCCAAGGGTCTCCGCACCGTACATTACTTCAGAGTCACGATTGTTAATGTGAACGGGGATGAAAGACTCATTAGAGCTAGTCCAGGATAGCATAGGGACACCACTCATAATGCTGGTCTGAATCAGGTCATATTCCGTAAACTCAGCCGAGAAGTCGCTTGTCCAAAACATTGACTGGCTATAGTTCATAGTCAAGTCAGTTGCTGGGAGGTTGGAAATCCTCAAGTCTTGGGTGAACAGACCGCCCGCGACGACAGTTAACATCATATTCAAGACACATGCTAGGGATACCAAGCTCAGCAAAACATGCTTGTCGCGGACGCATTTGAAGAAGATAGCGAGGGGACTCTGGGACGCATAATTGGTAGCTAGCGAAGCCCGGGCGGTGGCCATTCCCCGCTGAAGGTGGACCCACGGCTCCAAGACGCTTAGATTGCGTTGAATTGATGTGCACAAGGAGCCCACGGAGGAAGCCACAACGGTGGGGAGAATAGACAGAACAACTTGGAAAGAGCTAGAATTGGACTGTGTCAAATGACGAAATTTGCCGTCTCGATCCAAATAACCGATCACAAGACCCATCAATATGATGACAGCGGCCAAGAGGCCGAATTCAATAATGAAAAACGGGACCACAAGGAAGTGAGGCGACGGATCGACACGGACTCGTGTATCGTCCCCGAGCTGCACAGGTGACCCATCTTCGGCGACAATCTCGAGTCGGGCTCCAGATGGAGTAGGTCGCCAATAGCAACGGGCTCTTCGAAAGATGATATTCAGCTGACGAGTAGAAAACTGGTGAAAGTCGGTGTTGGGGTCGGCCAGGATGTTGGAAGGGTGGAGAACGTCGGCAGCGATGCTGCACATGGCGGCAATTGAGCCGGGATCACTCTGAAGGAACGTCTGACGGGACCGATATAAGAATAAAAGATATATCGAGGTCAGAGCCGCCAATGCGAGGATGAGTTCAGACCACAGGGCGGCAAAATTCACAATCGCGATGGCCACTTGATTTGTCGAGCTGGTTGCCAAGACGGTGGTTGGACTGCGATCCGGGTCGAAGAGACGGCCAAGGGTTAGGACGAACGTTTGCTTGATGTCACGCTGAATCCGAGCCTTGAACTCTGCTTGGGTCATGACGGCGGCAGCATCCAACATAAGGAGTGGCTCAAGATCGCCCAGTTCCTCACTGATGACAGGCAGCTCCGTCACCGTCTGAGCCCGAGTAGTTTTATTTTCACGGATAAACAACATATCACTGGTGTACGGAGCGTGTTCAGAAAGCAAGGCCTGGAACTGAGCGATATTGATCTCTGCTGCAGTAACCGTACGAGTTGTGGCTGGGTTAATATCAATGGACGAGATTGAACTGTTCGAATGCATCGAAACGTTCGCTTGGGCTTTGTAGTAGTTAATATCGCAGGCGAACGCAACACCGGACGCAGCGTAATCGGGATCAGATGAGGTTTTGCCAGTGGCATTCACAGAGATCAGCATGCCATAGAGATCGTGTGGGTCGCAGCCAGTGGTGGTGAAGGCGTGCGTGCGATTGGGAAACTCCGCCGCCGCCGATGGATTGATGACGGGTTCCCAATAACGAACCTGGAGATAATCCGTTCCTGAGAAGAAAATACTGGAGTAGTGAAAATCCAACGTGCACGTAGATGAGCTGTTGTAGTCATCCTGCGCGTCGGTACCTGTGGCGTTCCACGAGATCGTGGGAAAGCCGGAGCTAGAAACGGTTTCGTTGATGGTGACTGACGAAAGTGATTCATCCACGGGCACATCAATACAGGACAAGTCAGACCAGAACAGCGTTTGATCCATGGTCCATATTGTGTTTCCCTCGCTGTCGACGGCAGGAATCTCCACCGGCGCAATCGCATAATTCGCTGATCCTTTCTCATCGGATGAGAGTACCGCTTCCACCGACTGATTCGCCTGAGTCGACATCCAACTCGCCTGGCTCTCCAGATCGACCAGATGGGGCCAACTTTTCATATTTGCATGCTGAATCACATCCACACCACGAAGCTCGAACAATGTACTTGTCATGGCTGGGAGAACCATTCGGATCGAAAGTGTGATTAAAGAAACCCATAAAACAACCCAATGGTGGCGGCGGGCGGCGTTGATCGGGGTAAGGATTGTCTGACCGAAGTTGTAATTGATGAACAGGACGGACGCCGGGGCGCCTTCGGGACGCGATAATTGGAAATACGGTTCCAGTCGAAGCACATCGTAATCGGTTGGGGTCCACGCCATGAGTAGCAGAACGGATATGATAATGGGTAAATAGTTATACATTAAGGACTGAAGGGAAGAGACATCGTCGGTGTCGGAGAAGAACACGAGGCCACCCTGCCGATTGCTATACTGTCGGATGCCTTCAAGGGCCATAAACATGCTCAGTATACAGCATGCAAGACCAGCGAGGAATGGCGGACGTAAGGCAATGGGGCGCCAGCCTCGATCGGAGGGACCGGCGGCGGGAGTTCGAAATGGTGCGATGAACGCTGGAGAGACGTGGATGTCAGCATGCCGCGAATGTGTTGCCTACGGCTGAATGACACGAGGGGGAAGGTATCATCAAGAGGAAGTTCACTTACCAGCCAACTGTGCCCAGAACCCCCGAGGCGCCTTGTCTCCATCAACATACATGCTGGACTGGGGCCCGCGGAATGGTGCGGGGAATCGGAGAGCATTGCCAAACAACAATCTCGATTATGCGCAAGCCATGGTAGGAATAGGGATTGACAGAAGCGGGATGGAAGTTCGCTACAGTCGACAAAATCACAGTTTTTTTGGATATCCGGAGGTGGTTGGGCACATGACGTACAGTGTAGAGGATAGGAACGTCGGAGAGATCTAAAGGGGAGAATTTGCTGGACGCGCGGTCTCGGCTGGGGCTTGATTCGCCACTCGTAACGGGTTCCGATGTCTTGGCTGAGCAACTTACTGTAGACCTTTGATGAACTTGGCGTAAAACAACTTGTTCATTCACCATAGATATCGAGTCCTGTTATCAAGCAATTCATAGAATGGAATTTGTTGGGAATTGATGGAAAGTCCCACGGTCGCTGATCCCCAGCCATGGATCGTCGCTCCAAATCACTGCAGTTCCTGAATTGAAAACGGCTTTTCTTCCCGGCGGGAAGGTCTTGGCATTGAGGACATGTCTACCGTGGCCGACAGCGGCCAAAAGGCTCAATTCGTTTTTTTTTGCGTTTTTGTCCTGTATCTGCCCCACTTTTATATGTAATTCCGACCGCCTTTTCTCACCGCCTTTTCGGAAATTTTACCACGGAACACTGGCCTGAATTATAAGGCTAACAACAACAACAAAAAGCTTCAGGAAGACCACCTCCCCCCACCACTTCACCTTGCTATATCTCCACCACCATGCACGCTATTCCAAATCCGAGCGATTTTTCTGAATCCTCAGGTCCTCCTCATCATTTTGGTACTAGTCTGGGGATAGTCCGACCCGGTTCCGAATTGTTCCGAATTAATCAAAATTCTCCTTGATCCCTATAGGTTTGACCATTTTTTCTATGCCAAAATGCCCCGTGCGAGAGTTGACCTTAACGACCATCGGCGGGGTACGGCAATAGGGAGGGGCCAGGGGGCAGCGACAACGAGGGGCTAGGGAGCAGCGACAACGAGGGGCCAGGGGGCAGCGACAGCGACAGCGAGGTCTCGGGTGCAAAGCGAGCACGTGCTTCCTCGTCAGCACCAGCTCGTCGCAGTCAACGTAGGCGGGTTATAGACAACCTAACCTCCTAGTTTGATATAAATATGAAGTTTTGTATGGTGTGAATAGCTTCATTTTGTGTATTATATGGGTTAATATGGACAAAACAGGGGGTTGCTGCTTATGTAAGCGTTGGACGGTGATTTCGACTGATTTCTCTCTGTGTTGGTAATACTAGTATTCTGACCTTTCTGCCGGCTCAAAAATTCGGACTAATACGAAAAAAAAAAAAAAAAAAAATTGAGCCTTTTGGCCGCTGTCGGCCACGGTACATGTCTACTCCTTGCATCAGAAATCACATAAATGCCAGAATTCTCATACCAAAGTGTCCACAGCTAAAAGCACCATATTCGTAAGACATACTCGGTCACCTAGATACATTGATAGGTCCACGGGCTTCAAAGATCCTAAATCTATTCAATGTTGGCCAAAACGCCACCAAATTAAATGTCTCGCCTGCACCGCCTCATCTACACCAGGGCTACTCTTTACGTGAGACTGTGGCTTGTTTCCCGCTAACCGCTTCTGAGTGAGCCTCATGTGCTTTAGCAGCCTCCAAGTCACCGTGTTCAAGAGCCACAGTGGTGCGAGTTTTCATGCGGGTCTTCCACGCTGGGGTGCCCATGGATTTGATACAATTGGGGTCCTCAAACATGGCTTCAGTCTCTTCCAGTGTCTTACCGGCCGTCTTAGGGAAGGCAAAGAAGACATGGATGAACATAACCGCATTGAACACCCCGAACTGGATATAAGTCTTCCAAGCGATGTTCGTGAAGGCTGATGGGGTGAAAAGGCCAAGCGCCATGTTGAAGGCCCAGTTGCCCGAAGTGGCTAGTGCGACACCCTTGCCGCGCAGGGGCAAGGGGAACAGCTCGGGCGGGTATGTCCACGAGGCCGGACCCAAGGTAGGTGCATATGAAGCAACGAACAAGTAGGTGCACGCGACCAGTCCCTTTGAGGCCGCACCACTTACACTCATTGACACCTCTGGACTGCTCCGCTCAGCCATGGGGATAATGGTACCCTGTCCGGCCAAAATTCCTGCGTTCGCGAACATGAAAACCGCCATCAAGAATGCACCCATTCCCCATGATTGTTCGAGACTTCCAAGGGGTTATTGGTCAAGAGGCTCGCGAGCAGTTCCTTTGATGGAACGGATGGCAGCCTGCCTGAGCATATTGTTGCCTGCGTCGCGGGCGGCTCGAATGCGATGGGTATGTATACGGGTTTCCTTGATGATCCCGGGGTTGTTCTGCACGCGGTAGAACCGCTGGGCAAATCCAGTGGGCTAGGCCAGCACGCCGCGACGTTATCCTATGGCAGACCAGGAACGCTGCATGGTGCCCGGTCGATTGTACTGCAGCAAGATGATGGTACGCCGGCGAGTGTCTCATCCGTGGCATCTGGGCTTGTCTACCCCGGCATCGGCCCGGAGATTGCGATGCTGCATGAGACCGGTCGGCTTTCTGTCGCAACAATCTCCGATGAGGAAGTCATCAGTACTTTCTTCCGCATGGCGAAATCTGAGGGAATCATTCCTGCGTTGGAAAGTGCACATGCAGTAGCGTTTGCGATCCGATTGGCGTCCCAGCGCCCTTCGTCCGAACGAATACTCGTCAATCTTTCTGGGCGCGGAGACAAAGACGTTGACTATGTCCTTGAGAATTATGGGACAGGTGAATAACAGCCCTGGTGTTAATAGGCTGGAACATTTGTCGGTCGCTTGGGGTTTGCCGTTAGCTATATTGGTTACACGGATTTCGAGAATGACTGTATCAGCCATTGCTATAGGTGTTAGAAGGTTTGAATATCAGTTGGCTTATTTACTTGGGATTAAAAAGCCCTGAAGTTGGATAATACCACCTAGACGCAAATTTAGGTGCGCGAGTGTTGATATGAAGTTGTAAAACGCTCTCGGGAAGTGCTCACACGGTACTCACATATTTACCCACGTGAGGAATTAGTGACACTGCAATCCTTTAACCTCAAGTCAGTCTCTCTAATAAAAAGTACTGGAACACTGGAACTTACATAGGGAGGTATGATGGTATACAAACAACCCCAAAACTTTCAATCTTTGGTGGAAATTTGAATTCCCGGCACTGGAGCCACTTTTACCAGGTCAGCCGCTGACTCTTCCAACCAGCAGGCCATTTTTAATTATACCGACCGAGTCATTCCTATTGTGATGTGATTCCCAGATACCTCAGATCTTCAATATGCCACAATGGCTAGTTTGCGGAACAACCAACCTGTGGTCTTATTGCCATTCGACACATGACTTGATGCTAAAACAGCTCCGTTGGGCCAGCTGGATTTTACATCAATGACAAAATAGCCTCACGAATTGTATTTTGCGCGTTCCAAATTGCAGAAATGTTCATGGCACAGCTGGGTCTTTGCCATGCTAAAAGATTGCGCCTGAATGCAGATCGTCCCCAGACGCGTGAAAAGACCCGAGGTCAACCGAGGCAAAAGCGAGCCCCTCAAGGTGGACATCCACCCCGCACCATTTGCTGTCAACACGCAACCAATATTATCTCGAATTGAAGCATTCCACCCTTGAAGCCAGTCAGTATGCAATCGGTGGTTTTCAAAGGTCCTTTGCAGGTCGCTCTGGAGGAGCGTCCACAGCCCCAAATCAAAGATTCTACAGACGTGATCGTGAAAGTACGATACACGGCACTATGTGGCAGGCAAGCTGAGAAACACCCAGACCTTTAAAGCAAAAGAACAGCCTGGGTCTGACTGACATGATTGCAGTGAATTACATGTCTTCCGTGGACACCAACCCTCGGGGACGGGATTCATCATGGGCCACGAGTTCACAGGCGAGGTTTTTGAAATCGGAGATGAAGTCAAGACCTTCAAGAAGGGGGACCGGGTTGTATCGCCTTTCACAGTCAGTTGCGGGGACTGTTTCTACTGCGATGGCGGGTTTTCATCACGCTGCGCTCGGAGCCAACTTTATGGATCCGCAGTGTTGGATGGCGGACAGGCGGAGTACGTCCGTGTACCCCTAGCAGACGCTACCTTAGTCCATGCGCCCCCGACGATCGACGAAAAAAAGCTAGTCCTGATGGCGGACATTTTCCCCACGGGGTATTTTGCGGCTTCAAACGCCTTCCGCTCGCTAGACACGGCAACGATCGAAAAGAGCACCGTTCTCCTCTTTGGATGTGGACCAGTGGGCATTTGTGCTCTGGTCAGCGCCCTGGAACATCGCCCTAAGCACCTGATTGCGATCGACAGTGTACCATCTCGTCTTAAGCTCGCTGAAAGCCTAGGCGCAGAGCCCTGGAATTACCAGCAAGATGAACAGGGTTTACGGGAGAGAGTTAAGTCTTTGACTGATGGCCGAGGAGCAGATGTTGTCATTGAGGTTGTGGGGCATAGCAGCGCATTGCGGATGGGATTCGAGATGTTGCGCCCGTGGGGAATCCTGTCCAGTGTGGGCGTGCACAATGGCGAGATTCCCTGGACTGGCAATGAAGCGTACGGGAAGAACCTGCGTATCCAGATGGGGCGGTGCCCAGTGCGGAGTATGTTGAAATCCCGAATTTATGACTATTGTGGTGACTGATCTTGGTAGGTATCTTTGATGAGGCCATGGAGCTCTTGGCGAAGAAGCAGGATGTGCTCAAGTAAGTCGTCAATTACCCGGGATTCTCAACTCCACTAACAAAGCACAGTTTCATGTCGGATGATATCCGACCTCTTTCTCAGGCCGTGCAGGCGTAAGTACTCCCTCCCAAGATAATGAAGAAAAATAAAAGGCTGATAATTTCGCAGTTTCGATGATTTCAACAATATGCGATGCCAGAAGGTCATCTTCGAGGCCGATCAGTAGTGCCAGTCAGGTCAAATTAGCAATTATTTGTAGATTGTCAACAGACTAAGTCCATTAAGCACAATGGTTCAACTAATGAATTTGGGGGTGTGCGCGCTAGTCCAATTTAGGGGTTGTCTCCACTTCGTACATCGTAAATAGACCAAATAGACCTGCACTAGACCCTGAATGGACACTGGACCCTGAATCGCCGGCTTTCCGATTTTTCAAGAGAAAAAACAAAAAGCCGCGGGAACCCATTTCTTTACCTCACATCTGTATTTTTTCTTTAACTACCATACCACCACCGATACCATGTCATTGAAAATTTGCAGTCTCATCCTGGCGACCGTGGGCCTTGTCGCCGCACAGACCAGCGTCGTTTCTCTGTTTATTCCCTTTGCCGACCCGCAACCACTGGCAGCCTCAATCGTGGGAGAGGTCCGTATTGATCGGCAATGATCGGCAAACCGCAAACCCCAGCTGACGAATCTACCACACATAGAGCGCCGGTACCACAACGTATAGCATCAATTGCCCTCCCGGCACAGATGGCTCGGACTGCGGCATGGGCCCAGGTCTATGGATGACAGCCGGTCCAACGACAATGCGATACAGCATGAGTGAGCCGGATGCGGATTTGTACGAAACTGCCCCGGATAGAATGGGAAAGCTTGAAAAGTCTCTAACTTCATGAATAGCTACGATAGCGTCCTTTGCTCCCTCGGCGGCACTACCACTGCTGTTTGCACAGAAGTGGCCAGCGGCACTGGAGCCAACTTCCCTGGAACCGGAACAGACACCTACGCCCAAAGCGAAATTACCATGCTGGCTGTGACTATCACCGCTGGCCCGGCGACTGTGACTTCTGCGACTACTACGACCAACTCGGCACACACCTCCAGCGCTGATAAGACTGGAAGCTCCGGCACTACTGGATCCGCTTCTAGTACCTCGGGAGCTGCATCTACAAGTCAGGCCTCTGCTACTAGTCAGGCCTCTGCTACTAGCACTGGAGGTCTTTCTCGGGTAACTGGCAACCCCGCTGTTGCTTTGGGAGGCGCCGCGATTGCATTGGTTGCGGCTGCGTGGTAAGAATTGTCAATTTGACATGTCAGGATATGTACATATCGTGGAGTCTTGGACGTCACATAATATCTGTATTTTTTTGGATCTTTTCCATTGGCAAGAAGATAAAGCATCATATCGGCATTCATTTGCACACCAGTCTTCAGTACATTTACTTTCACAAACAGTCGGAAACACAAGAAAGCCAGTTTGATAAGGCCCTACTAAGGCAAAGACAGAATATGTTCATAAAATCAGCACTGATCTCAAATCAAACAAACCCCCCCTCCCCATACCTCAATGAGTCGTACAGGCAGTGGGTGGACAGTATCCACGATCACAGGCGAAGTTACAAAGACCAATGTAAGAGTCATCTTCACCGGGCAAGGGGATGCCGTTTGCCCCCGTTGAGGGGGGTGCCGGGACAGGTGCTCCATATTGAGTACAGGTGCAAGGCCCGGGTGGGCAGTACCCATACCCACAAGAGAAGTTGCAGAGCCCAATATAGTTTCCAAGTCCTGTGCCTCCTGTGCAGACTTGTCCTCCGCCTCCACCACCACCTGGTCCACCACCTCCCTCTCCACCACCACCACCGCCGCCTCCACTACCTCCTGGACAGTAAGTGCTCGTCACAGTTTGCGTAACAGTCTGAGTAAGAGTATTGGTCACGTTCAGTGTTATAGTCGACAACCCAGTTGGGCAAGGTGGGGTCGAGCATGTTGTGGACGGTGTGGTAGTCGGTGGGCCTGTTGTTGGTAATGACGTCGAGGAAGTGGTGGATGCGACTGGGGGAGCAGTCCCTAAAGAAGGGGTTGGGCGACACGTCGTGACATGCAACCCCTGAAGGAAAGCTGCCAGGCCATCTGGTTGGAGAGGATCGTCAAAGCCGGGTGGAAGACTCCCAACTATTGAATAGTCCAAGTAGTCAGCTTACGATATCTTGCTTTCCAGGGTGAAGAAAAATATTATGAGAGGCCCTTACCGTAAGCGTTGAAATTATAGAGGCCACAAACACATCCGTTGATAATGGGCTTAAGGCTGACCCCAGAGAGAACTGTTTGCCCGTTCCGACTGACTGAAAAGGCCTGTACACCAACGTTCATGGGAACTGCTTGTGCATATGCCCCAGCCGGTGCGTTAAATTGATAAACGCTGCCCCCAGAGTTCACCTGGACAGATGCTGGTGACTTAAGCAAGGTCACCACGAAAACAGAATCCTGCATAGATTGCCAACCATTTGGCCGCCCCAAGAAATAGTTTCCGCTACCATTATTCGCAGGGACCATACAGGTGTCTGTGGCATCACAGTTAACGTCTCGTGGCGCTGGTCGGTACCAGTAAACCAGTTTCTCATCAGTAATGTACTTGTTTGGTGATGATGCACCATCTTTGAAGGCTGCAATGAACGGCTTGGAGATTTCTAACCACCCATCATGGGGCCTAGAAAAACATTAATTCATCGTTAATATGGTTATCTTCATATGGAAGGAGGATTTCACTCACATATCATTGACCCATCTGGAAGCACCGTCATCAGTATGAGGTGACTTTAATGGTCCAATGTAATGGGATTCGCCATAATCATTCCATGTGACAATCTCGATGAATCGAGGACCGAGGGCAAGTACTTCATTCCACCGATTATACCAAAGCAGATCTGAGGGAAATACCCAATTCTTGCTGTAGGACACCTCTGGTCCAAAATGAGTAGAGAACCAAGGCGAAACGGCTGTATCGGCCAGATATTAGATAAAATATGTTGATAGGATGTGGGGTGGAAACTTACGTGCAATGTAGGCCTTCCCTGCTAGAGCATTGACATACACTTTATCTCCATCCGCAACGGATACATTAGCCCCAGCGGTGGGTGCTTTATTGTTCCCGTTGTTTGGCCAAGCCATCCAATTGAGTAGCCCATCAACAGGAGATATATCAGTCCCGTAAGACGGGTGGAAGTTGGGCGCAAAGAAAATTGGTCGTCCGGCGGCTGCTCGCAAAGCTCCTACATCTAACTGGTCTCCAGCGAATGAGGATACGAATACCTTGTTGTCGACCATCAACTGGGCTGGTTTGTCCGCATACTGGGCAATCTTCTGGCCGATCGCAGACGCTTGTCCGGTATTCCACCAGTTGAAATCAAATGAGATGAACACTTTCATTCCATTGTTTGCTGCTGAATCATAGGCAAGTTCCAACTGCTGGTCGGTGTATGAGTCAACGCCGATGTTCAACGCGAATGCGTCGATTCCAAGTGATTTTGCTCGTTGCATATCGTCATCATAGGCAGATGCACTACTTCTGTCGCTGGTGATTCCAATCTGATGTGATAGTCCAAATTAGCATGTGGGATGATCAGTTTATCCAGACTGAATGGTTTACCATGAAATGTGCAAAGACCAGACGATTGCCAGTCTGTTCAAAGTCTTTGGAGTCATCAATGTTACTTGATAGAAGGACTGATCTCCCCCATATTCCTATGACTGATATAAGAATGACAAGGATGGTTCGTAGAGCCATGTTTATTTGCAGCCCTGAGTGAAAGGTTCTTGAGACAAGCACATAGTTTCACTGTGAGCCCAGGTATAATATTTATATTCATGATATCCACAGATCAGTCGGCCCATCGGGGCTGACACTAATGCTGCAACTGCCTCGGGGGATGATTTTCGCATATGGCAGCTGATGAGAAAAGTGTAACTCTATGCTCCATTTTTTTGGCTTCATAGAGCGTTCGCATATGCAAATTGCGTTATATGAAAATGAAATGACATCCACGAATATTCAACCATAGGAGTCATTCCGAACAGAAGCCTATATAAGTTCTGGCCTAGAGAGAACTACTGAACACTCATAAATTTGACTTGAATTTGAGACATATATCCCCACGGTAACCATGCCCCTGATATTCTCCAGGGTGCGCAAAGTACAAGATACCCTCTACTGGAAGGTATTTGTCTGGAGAGGAAACTCTATGTACCGACGGATAACCAAAATGGTTAAAGTTGTGGCGCGTCACACACATCGTTGAATTTTTACGAAGCCGAGGATGTCATTACTCGCCAGATTTTGCCATTGCCTTTGATTCTCGGAGTAAAAGAGATGTGAACATACTGGTGTTGTTCAAACCACAAACCACAAGGAGTCAGCATACATTTAGGGAAAATGGAGGGTTTACACGTGCTGTCGGATGTTAGTAACGAGTAATATACAATGGCTGGAAATTTCATCTTGTCAGCCGGTGATGGAGTAACATCCCGAATGTAACCCAATCATGCATGTACATATCTAGAAGGTGATCAAAAACATGATATTTAACGAAAATTTCAACATTGCTCGGGATTTTCTACTACGGAGTAACTGCTTCAAGGATCTTCGTGTATTGTGACCGATGAGAAAGTTCAATGTGTAACATGAAAGAAGCAAGAAAACAAGAAACATAAAGATTGGCTGATTGTACATGAAGATCGTGGCGCATAATGGTACATAGAAAGGGAGACTAGAATGATCAGAGAGGGATTTGTCCCGATTCAAGGAGTGTCTTCCCTGAGAGTTGTAGCTCTACAAATGGCCTTTGGTCTGTCTTAGCTTTTTGTCATCGCGTGTAGGAATAGAAAAGACTTACGGCCCAAAGGCTTTGCTCGCTTGGAAATAGACTTGGCTTGATCGTGCTTAATTTTCGCAAGTCGAGCACTATTCAGGACCTCGATGTCAGTGAAAGTTATATTCCAGTATGCCCGTTTCACTTACTCTTCAGCAGCTTCACGCTCAAGGTGTTTAACATGATCCCGAGCCTCTTTAACCGCACGTCGGGACGCGATCAGCGCCCTGTCCGCCTCTTGCTCTGCAGTCTCCGCACGAGCGACTTGCTCTCGGGCCGCTTGGATCGAAGGATCTTCAGGTGTACGGTGCAGAAGGCTGCGTCGGTGGGTACTGCCTGTTGAAGATCTAGAGGAAAAGGACGTGCGAGAAGAATCGTCTCCATATTTCCTATGCCCGGTAGAGGACGAAGAAGATGCGCTAGCGGAGGAATCGCGACTGAATATAGCCATGGCGGATAGATGTTGTGTATGCTATGCAGGCTTGGTCAACGTTATTGAAGAAAGAGTAGGGAGATAGAATGTATATATTGGCGACTTTGTGGGTCGGGATGTGGAGAATTCGGGATGAACTTATAATGCTTAGAAGTATCTTTCAAGGACAACATCGACTCTATTTTAAATAACCCATACAGTTCCTCACTCATCGAGGGGTAATCTGACGTCAAGGCGTGTTGTCAAAAAAAGAAAGATCAACATAGCCCTTGCCTTTCGTCGTCAGGCTGTGACGTCAGGCTAAAGTATAAACAAATTAAGCCTGTCAGCGGAAGACTAGCGCGCGTACATGAGTCCCGGTAATTCACCACACGCATCCCCATTGCCAACGTTGCAGTGTGGAGATATATCCAAATGTCCATCTCCAGGAATGTCGGACAAGAAGATTAGAGTGATGTTTGTTTCTGCACGTCCACGGGAATCGACGAATTCCCTATGGCGGGATGTGTGTCATTGCGTCACACCGGATAACCCGTGTACGTCTGAGCATTTCACGGCAAACTAAGCTTTCACTGAATCAGCTGCCCAGGATCAAAATCTGCCCAATCGGTGAAGACTCCCATGTAGGTGGTAATGGGATGTTATCGGTCCATGACTAGTGGTTTCTGGGGGCGAATCACTGTCATGCCAGATGCGTCATTTCGACGGTCGGCTAGAAGCAATACGTGATTTGACCACGTCTAACGCCACTGTTCCTCTGGCGTTGATCGTCTTATCGGCAATGTGATTGGGCATTGGTCAAATTATGCGGATGGGGCGAGATGGGCGAGATAAATGAGAGGCCCGAGCTTTTGGCTTTTGACTGTCATCGCAAGGCGGTATGACGGCCGATAGACGCCACAAAAAAAAAGCCCCCGTTATGCCAATACCCCTGGACTTAGACGATTATAGATTCAATACACACATGAAATCCATGTTTGCATTTTATATGTAATGCTCGACCCACCTGATACCGCATGGATGGATATCGTTAGGCAACTTCACGATATGTTTCTGGTGTTGCAAGATTTGGATGCCAGATACAGTATGGCTCAGCGCAGTCAGATGCAGGTAGACTTGACGATGATCACGTTTGCAATATTCAAAAATGCCGGAATTGCAGTTTACATTCCTCCAGAAATCGGAGAGAGTAGCATATATACCTCGGTAGTACAAAAACACCCGAGAGAACACCAACCAAAAAGCTCTGACAGCCATCAAGATAAACAGACTCATGTTCTTCTCCCGCTGTATTTCCACTCTGCTTTTCGGTCGCTGCCAATATCGTGCTGTCGTCTTTCTTGCGATTAACTTCGGCCATATGGCTTGCTTCCGGTGTGATATTCGACATTGATACCTGCAAAAGACTTGCAATTCAGGGACCCAGATTTATGGAGCAAATAAATCAAATGGCATGACGATTCACTTGGTTGGCTTTAAGGTGAAGCGTCCCAATCATTTCAAAATGTGAAATCCTTTCATGAGGAAAATGCTAGGAACTCAAGCCACATTACTTTCGCTTGGCATCCTTCAAGGCAGTTATAGACCCCAGTACTACAGGGAGCAGATAAGGCAATATCCGTGTTGGATACGGAATGTCGGGAATCATTTCCGGTGAGATTTAGGAACTCATGCATTTACCCGGCAAGGATCCGTTTAGCCGGATACTGAATTGCTGGAATTGTGCACATGCATCCCTGACTCACGAGAGGCCATCGCTGGCCAGCATCTGCGATGCATCATATGGCGACATTGGCTTGGCTAATTTCTGCAAGGTCGGAGTGCGCCAGAGGAAGGCACTGGACCCAAAAGTACCCGAAGAAAATAGGCGATGCATCGTTTCCTGTGCCAGCACAACATTCGAAAACAGTAAGCAAGGCTTTTTTTCGGTTCTGGAGCATAAATAGCTCCTTCGGTGTTTTGATATTGGGATCAATGTTCGTGAGACCGATCAATGGCGCGAGCTCGTCGTCGATAATAATAGCATTGTCTTGATTGGAGGTCATACAGAGCTGCAAAAATGACGGTTCAGACCAGTCGTCCCTCCTTAATCTCAAATCAGACGTGCCCAAATCCTTCGTGGGTATTGAAGTCAGCCTTGGTATCAGATCGAGGCTTGTAGCATGCCGAGAGAGGAATTCGAGGTCGTAGGTAGGTGTGATAAGGGAGGACATAAGGATTACCCAGAGAAAACTCTGTAGAATGGCCTATACGGGTCAAAGATCGGTGTGATGGAGAAAGAATTGCTAGCGAAGGATAACTCGCGAAATTAGCGATATTGAAAGTAAACAACAAAATCCCGAATGGTGGAATGCAGATATATCAGAAGCAGCTGCTCAGCAACAGAGCGAGAAGCGCTCTTCAGGCAAAGCTGGCTGGAGCATAAGTAAGTGAGGTGAGCTGGAAGGCTACATTATGCTGAAAGAGTGACGCTGAAATTTGTCAAATTGAAAGATTTGAGATCTCAAAACCCACGGAATAAGAGCAAAATGTGCTGAGAAAAATGAGTGGGTGGTAGGATTGTAGCCCTGATGGGGTTCAAAATGAAGCTATTCAGTCCCAGAAAAAAAGCAAAAATACCACCTGCCTAGACCTCGGCAGAGTCCGTCCATGGACACCCCTAAGGTGTCCATGACCCGTCCATGGACCGCCCCCTAATGTCCAAAGTCCAACTGCGCTAAGTCCAGTCCAGCCCGCACACGCTAAGTCCCAAACCTGTCCAAACCTGCCCATTCGTGCATAAAATCCTCCATAAATCTGATCTCTTAGCAAAATAAAAGACTGTTATTTACTATCGTTCTCGTTCGTCACATAACCAGATCCTGATATTATTATTATCCTTAAGGAAATTTTATAGAATATCTATATATCTTTAATTGCTAACACCGTTACCTTCTAATTGATCAATAGAATTAATATTATTATTATAGGCTAATGTTTTCTAAAACGTAATGTTAGTTAAGCAATATTGGACTTAAAAACATATATTTTACCTCAAGGACTACACCAGGATTTCTCTAAGTAAGCACTTCTGATATAAATCTAGAAATATAGCTAACTAATTACCCCTTAAGCTTTATATAGATTCATAGGTTATATCCTTATTTTAACTACAAAATTATTAAAAATATATTATCTTATAATAAAATTAGGACAAATCCTGTTCACCTTAAATCAATATGTTTTGATGGCTATTAAGGTTAGTGTGACGCGGCAAGTCTGTAATGGAAAATCATTCAGGATCCTATCAACAAGAGAAAACTAGACGAGGGGGAAAAGAAGGAAAGAGAAAGAGAAACCACCGCAATCCTCCAAATACTCCCCAGAGAGATCACATGACCTTTCTATCAGGGGATCTCCGGCAAACGAGCGACAGCAGCAAACGAGCAACACAAACCACATAACGTTTCCTCTAAGCTAACTGGTAACTAGGTAAATCTCATCACAGTTAGTGCCTTAGGCTTAAATAAGGGGATCCGAGGGGTGAAATTTTTTTAATAAGGAACTTACTAAAGTCCTGGGGCATTAGCCTTAAGTAAATTTCAAGGATTAATGGGCGGCTTTAGACTATCTAAAGCCGCCTATCTAGAAGTATGCATAGTGTAGCCAATCGGATCTTAGAGTTTTTAAGCCGACATCGTCTATTTATGATATATCACCTAAAATCTATACTTATCTATATCGCTATCCTACGCGTAAATAGATCCCCGGTCGCGATTTCCTAGTCCCTGTGATGAGATTGACCTGGTTACCAGTTAGCTTAGAGGAAACATGTGGTTTGTGTTGCTCGTTTGCTGCTGTTGCTCGTTTGCCGGGAATTCCCTTATGGAAACGTCATGTGATCTCTGGGGACTATTTGAAGGAGGATTGTGGTGGTTTCTCTTGTTCTTTCCTTCTTTTCCCCCTTGTCTAGTTTTCTCTTGTAAATAGGATCCTGAATGATTTTCATTACAGACTTGCCGCGTCACAGTCCCTATTTATCTACTGACTTATAACTTATAAGTTGTTTCTATCCTCTTGATTCTACTTTATGAACCTTAGCTCTTCGCTTCTCCAGCGATCTTAAGCATCACCAAGGCCTCTTTAATTCCCATCCGCCAGAACAGTTCATCGATAAATACACCAGACCGGGTAAGAGAAACAACAATTAATCCTAAAATCACTACCAGAGAGAGCTAAGCTTTTAATCGCGCTTGATTGCTGGACGTCACCATTCTCTCAGGCCTTTATGGCAATCACTGGTTATTTTATCGATATCAATTAGAATTACAGAGAGTTTTTACTTGGATTCGAGCCCCTAGAAGGCACTCATTCTGGTGAGAATCTCAGCTCAGTTCTTCTTACCCGTCTTAAAGACTACGATATCACTCATCGGATTTTGGCAATTATAACCGATAATGCCTCGAATAACCAAACCTTGATGGATAGTCTAAATGATGAGATCGAAACTCTGGCCGAGGCTACTGGTGCACCAATAGTCAGAGTTCCATATATTACATATGTTATTCAACTAAGCCTCAGACATCTTCTGATTCATATGAAGCTTAAGCCAAGGAATAAGTATATAGAGAGAGAATTCCAACTCTGTCTAACTAATGGGAAGAAAGATATTCTCTCAACACTTAATAAGGTACGTTGATTTAGTCTGACAATACTTATGTTACTAATATATCTATAAGGTTCGGGCATTTGCAGTCTTCGTTAACGCCAGCCCCCAGCGCCGTGAATCGTTTTTGAAGCTTTAATCAGGGGATAGAACCTTAGTTCTGATCCAAGATGTAAAGACTCGCTGGAACTCAACATTCCTAATGCTTCGCCGCGTAAAGCGTATCCGGTCTACTTATCATACCTTCTGCACTAAGAGTGGATACAATCAGTTTCTCTTAGATCGAGAGGAGTGGCGTCAGATCGATTACCTTCTTTGCATTACCCGACCCTTCTATAACTTTACCACAGTTCTTTGCCAAACTAAAGACGTCACTATCCACAATGTCTTCCAGATCTATAATGCACTATTTGAACACCTTAAGAAATCACTAAACCAGCTCCGACGGAAAAAGGTGAGCTAGAAGCAAGCGATGCGACAAACCCTAGAAGCAGGAAAGCGGAACCTAGCAGCCTACTATAGAAAGACGACAAATGCCTACGGTCATCTCTATGTAATTGGCACAATCCTTGCCCCATCGCATAAGCTTAACTACTTCTCTGGTGATGAATGGTCTGAGAATAAGTATGAATGGCGTGCGATATACCGCGATAGTTTTCATAACTATATCCGGCCCTACCAAGTTCGATTATCGAAGCGTCCTGGTTCACCAACTCACTCTATAATGCCTATAATAGGCTCAAGGCTTTCAGCAATGCTAGACCGGGAGAGCAAGGAGAGCCAGGGAGACGAGATTCAAAGATATCTTGATAGTGGTGAGTTAATCCTACTCTAATAAGTAGAAGTAGGCTAATTCTAGAACACCTTAGGTATAGTCAAAGAAGACCCGCTCGAGTTCTGGAGAAAGCAAGAGTCGTCGCTACCAGCCCTCGTAAGCGCAGCACGCGATGTTCTCTCTATCCCAGCGACAGGTGCAGGTATAGAGCGTCTCTTTAACTCTGTACGGGATATCTATTACTATCGTCGAGGATCACTGAAGCCAACCAGTATTCAGGATCTAATGATGTATATATGCTCGGTTAAGTTTGAACTTACTGGTCGTTATTTAGAGACTGTGAAGCAGGATAGATCCAGAAATGAGAAGGAGGCCGAGGATGAAGAGGTAGACGCTGATGGTGGAGATGATTATGTAGATGGGATTAGTGACACCGAGGAAGATCCTATGTCTAATCCGAGTTTAGGTTAGTTAACTGTCGGGGTTTATAGCCAGCAAGCACCCTCACTAGGTAATCAGGCTGGTGATGGCGATGAAGCTAGCGTAGCTAGCAAGGAAGGCGATGCTAATAAGGAAAGTGATAATAGTCTAGTTCTTCCATTACCAGAAGGAATTGGCCGAAAGCGCTCATTAGGGAGGATATATAAACCGTCTAAGCGGCTTAAGGATTATGAAACCTACTAAAAATGAATTGATGCTATTTCCACTCGATGCAATTAAGTTTCTCTGTATCCCTAATACTTTAGGATACTTTAAATTACTGTATAATAATATGCATATTACGAATACCCCGCGTGGGCGGGTTTGGGCGGGCAGGTTTGGACAGTGGGCGGACACCCCCCTATCCTGTCCGCCCATGGATATTAGTGGACTGTCCAAACCCGCCCAGTGGGCAGGTTTGGGCAGCTTTGGACAGTCCATGTGCGGACTCTGCCGAGGCCTACACCTGCCAGAAAGGGGAGATGGCTAGCAGGTACAGCGATTAAGTTTCGGACAATAACTTACGCGTGCTACACGTATGAAAATACGAAGAGCCAAAGCTAAAAATGCAAATGGTGGCGATGGCGAGAGTGGAGAAAAAGTAGCTACAGTACGCAGTAAAAGGAAAGCCTACCACGGACGGAAGGTTAGACCAACGATCCTAACAGATTTTAATGATTGCGGATTAGAGTGTGTGCCTGGGGAATGGGGGTTTCCACACAGCTGCAACAGTGCCTAGCACCTGTCTCTTGGTCCTTCTCTCGCTTCTTTTCGCCCCCCTACTAAATTGCCAGACAGAACTACACAATTAGCTTGAATGAAAAGCCATTCAACCCCTTTTTTCTTTGCCATGATGGACCCCTATGTCAAAGATTCACTCTAATATTTTAGATCAGTCTCAATAATGATTTCACGTTCCTGAAGCTCAGTACGGTTAAGGTAACCCCCACTCTCCCCACTGTCCCCTGGGGTCTTGGCTCACTTTAGCCCCCGAAGGATTAGGAAAACTCTGATTGTAATGTGGAGCCGCGTGGACTCTCTGTTCGGGGAGCGCCCTCTATTGAAACTACGTAAACGAAAACGCGGTGGTAAGGGGCATGGATAGTGGGGTTTGACCCCTTATTCCTATTGCGCTCATAATAGATAAACTTAGAGTGAGACACGCACTAAAATGGGAGTCCGTCGAAGATGCGACTAACTTGCCGAAGTCTAACCCCCTCTAAGACTAGTTTGGGAAGTAGCGTGCAGCAGGTCAACTAATACACCGTCGGCCGGACAAGGGAGACAACTATAGGCGAGTATGGGGCAAGTGGGCTGGAACCCTAAACATAGACAGGAATGGCACGTCAAAAGGCCCTGAGCAAATATTGTACAGGAGGTACGTACCAAGAGAAGAAAAGAGAGACCAGGTAGTCGCACGCTCCATGAGCCACAGTAGAGCCGAACTCTAAACTTAGCCTTTTCTGCGGAGTCATTTACTTTAACCGCGGATTGGCCCCTAAATAAACTTTAAAATAGCGTGGCCGATGGACTCGGCCACGGTTACAGAACGCAGGTCCGGTTGCAGTAATAGATGTCCTCTGGAGCCACAGATAACGTGGTCAAAGTCACGTGGTATCAACAATCGGCCGCGCGTTGCAAAGAGCGCCACCGGTATTGTTGCCGAGGATGCAGGATCACAAGTTGTGTAGTCGCTAAATTCATCCTCGCTGCCTGTGACTCGTCCTCGTCCCCGTATTCGCACCACCTTTGCCAATTTCCACAACGGGTATCTCCCACGTTTATCTATTTGAGCCACTCATTTACACAGCCCTCCTTTTGTCCCACAGATCCAAATGAAGGGGGTATCGCGGTATCGTGCGCCTTGGCGCTAATTCTAGGTAGCAGAATAGATATACAATTGCGATGTGTCTCAGTCACTTCCTCCTAATGACTTAAAAGGGAAAGAGAAAGCACCTTGACCATGTTCAAAATTCCAATCATTTGAATTAATCTCGATATCATACCTTCCAACGTTCTTTGGGCTTATTTGAAGTTTCAGTCCCTGTTAGATATCTGGCTAGAGGACCACATAGAATCCTAAGAGTCTCTCTCTTCCTTATTTCCTACTTACCTTATCATTACTTTTCCCTCGCTATCCTCGTTCTTTTTCTTCACTGAACAACCTTGCAAATGAGCAAGATGTCCACCCTCGCGAGGGCGAAGGACAAGGTCTTGTCCAGGCGCCAGATCGAAGGCATGATCGCAGAGAACCATCTCATTGTTATCGTGGACGATAAAGTACTAAAGCTCGATTCCTGGGTTAAATTCCACCCGGGAGGCGACCTCGCCATCCAGCACATGGTAGGCAAAGATGCCACAGATGAAGTGAACGCGTGAGGACCAGTCCCCCTTTTCTACTTGAGCATATGCTGATAATCCAAAGGCTACATTCACCAGAGGCACGCCAACGTATGAACAAATTCCAGATCGGTCGCATTGAGGGACGATGGAAGAACTTCCTGCCTCCTGTCCAACATGGGGAATTCCGTCCATACAGCGAAAATGAAGATGAGCGTCCCTCCACTCCCGAATCCAGCTCAGAATCATCAGCTCCACCTTCTCCCATTTTCGATACCAAACTAGAAACATTCGGCTTGAAGCGCAGACTATCGACATCAACTATTTCATCTGCTGTCAGCTCTATTCCTCCGGTGGACACAAAAGGACGAACATTTGTGATAGACGCTCGAACTCAGGAGGAGATCGAGTTGGACGAATCTAAATACCCTTCACTCGATATGGAAGCTCAGGCAAATATTGTTCAAAAATATCGTGAACTCAACGAGCGCATTCGTGCTGCTGGGCTTTACAATTGCAACTACACCGCATACGCCATTGAAATTTGTCGATACTCTCTCTTCTTTGGTCTCTTCGTTTTCTTCTTGAAGAAATCTTGGTTTTGCTTGTCTGGCTTCTTCCTGGGCTGCTTTTGGCATCAACTCGTCTTCTCTGCCCATGATGCTGGTCATATGGGTATCACTCACGATTTCCAGACTGATACTGTGATTGGAATGATCATTGCCGATTACCTCGGTGGACTGAGTCTTGGATGGTGGAAGCGAAGCCACAATGTTCACCACATTGTCACCAATGCTCCAGAGCACGACCCCGATATCGAACTTATGCCTTTCTTCGCCCTTTCGCACCGCTTCTTCACCAGCCTGCGTAGCACATACCACAATCGCGTCATGGAGTACGATGCCGTGGCGAAATTCACAGTGAGATACCAGCACTACATGTATTACCCGATTCTCCTCTTCGGTCGCTTCAACCTCTACTTCTTGAGCTGGGAGCACATCTACCTTGGACTTGGTCCGCGACACGGCGCTGGTTGGTGGCACCGGTGGTTTGAACTAGCCGGCCAAATCTTCTTCTGGATCTGGTTCGGCTACGGCGTTGTCTGGCTCAATATTCCGTCATGGTGGAGTCGTGTCGCCTTCGTCCTGATTTCCCATATGGTTACTGCACCACTCCATGTACAAATCACTCTTTCACACTACGCTATGTCCACAGCCGATCTTGGCCCTCAGGAATCCTTCCCTCAGCGGATGCTGCGCACAACAATGGACGTGGATTGCCCAGCTTGGTTGGACTTTTTTCACGGCGGACTTCAATTCCAGGCCATTCACCACTTGTACCCTCGCATTCCTCGCCACAACCTGCGCAAAACGCAGCAGTTTGTTAAAGAGTTCTGTGAGGACGTCAAGATTCCGTATGCTGTTTTTACTTTCTACGACGGTAACAAGGAAGTTATTAGTCGATTGGGTGATATCGCTAAGCAGGCGAGAATCTTGCAGGAATGTCAGAAGGCGTGCGCGGAACACGGCGTTTTCGCTGATCACCACCATTCGCACTGATACATACTGCTGTTAGATAGTTTTGAAGATACCCTTTGCAGAAAGACTTTTTGACCCGTGAATTTACACATTTGATATTAAGAAAATCCCATTAATAACCACCACTGGTGTCTGTGGTGCCATCTGAGGGAGATAAATCTGTCCAGGGAAGCATTACAAAACTCCATAGAGGCCCCAGTGGTAAAGTTTTGGAAGGGAGACATTGCCCACGCCCGAACCAAATATACAAACTATATTCACTGGGGATTCCTACCTACGGCAGGTCCACGGACCCAAATATATAATCGGTTCTCAACAAAGTCCGTATAAGCATGGCTTATTTGACTGAGGTTTTTGATGTCATGAGTTAAAATGTCGCTCGGTGGCGACAAACCTTGGAAGACATTAAAATGATTAATGGTGGGGGACATCGCAGGACCCACCGTCCAACACCCCTTTCTGTTGACTTAAGCTATGGTCATACAGGGACTTGATTTATTATCCAATTCCATCATCCATGACTCAGCATCATTGGTCTAGTGGTAGAATTCGTCGTTGCCATCGACGAGGCCCGTGTTCGATTCACGGATGATGCATTTCTTTTTGTTCATGAATGATTCATTCATTCACGCTGGTCCGGCAAATACGCCCCCACTTTAGCTTTTTTTACAGTCGGAAAATTATATAACATCACAAAAAGTAAGAACGCTCGCATATCCGCCGGGTGACAACACCGCAAGTGACAGGGCCTATGCGAGGCTAGAGCTTCACTATTGGGAAAGCTCGGTTCGACCGCTGCATGAACTACGAGTACCCACCGTTCGTGAACACGACATAGATGTACCGTGGTAAAGGCATGGTTCTGTTTAGAATACGAGATTGATTACGGGTCTACTTCGTATGTTGGGCGCACTTACTCAATATACGGGTACACACGTCAGGCATAGACAGTGACATCATGAGTTCAAAAAGCGAGTATTTAGCACAACTTCAGCACTTAATCTTAAGAGTGTCTTCTAAATTTTGATTAAGTGTGTAAGTCAGGAATTAACATCCAACAACTTCATCAAATCAGTATGCATGACTATTAAGCAGACAGCTACACCAGAACTAACCAATGATAGAAACAGCCATGAAGTTTCCTTATCTCTCAACTTACCTCGTAGCTCTGCTATTGAGCACGTCGTCGGCTTGGGACCTTTGGACAAACAATTTACACATTCATGGAACCCAGCCTCAGTCTTGTAAACCCATTTCCATCCCTCGGGGTGCCAGTATCAGCTGGACTGGATCTAATGGGGCCCGAACCCTCCAGCTATTCAACATGCCAGGAGGGAAGTGCTCCCAAGTTTACCGAACTGTCATGGGTGTTGGAGAGATCAACGCTTCGAATAACATCTACGCATATGTTGTAAAGCCTTGAGGGTGCATTTTACGCGTTGCTAAGCAATCCGTCGTTAGGTACCTAGCGGCTATCATTGAATTTGTCCGAGGCTCACAAAATTTGGCTTTGTGTCTTTGCTCAGTTAGGAGTTTGGCGAGAATGAGAGTGCGCTATAGTGAACCGTTTCGATTATTCCGTTAATCTGTTTTCTGCTGAATAAATATACAAACTTTCAACAGTACTCTCGATTCAATTGCGGTGTTTGGACTTCTTTCGAAGTCAGCGAGCAATATGCATAGCGAGCTTGCGTAGGTGCCAGCCCTGATACATCTCTCATTTGCAGTCCTTGCTGCTCCTCATATAAATTACATTTTGTCATGAGATGGTAAAGGGTGACGTGACTGGTCGCCTGAACAGTACATGAGTATCCTGTATCACAAGAAGGTTTTGTGACAGGGACAGAATCATCTGCAGATCAAAGCTTCCGAAGACGGAAAACAGATGTCAAAGTTCCAGACTGGCCATAGACATTTAGCCTTCAGTATGTAATATCAAGCAGCATCGGAGTATATAGTATCATTCCAGACATGGACGTATCATTCCACATATGGAGTGGGGCTCAACGGGGAGGAGTGTCAGTCGCTTGGCGGGGTGGGGCGGTCGGGACTCGCGGTCAAAGGTCAGTGAGCTCGAAGATGAGCATTACCCGGATCTTTGATTGGCCTGATAGCCGGTCACTGTTTTAAGTGCTGAGAGCCAATAAAAGCTCAGCTTGTACAAGCCATGACTTTAGAGATTACGCTGCACACCAATGCTATGGTTGTAAAAAAGTTGCAGGAAATCTGACCTAGTAAAGATAAAAAACTGTCCTTGCTAACCACCAAGTACTGAGCTTTTAACACTCATGTCTGAGTCATTAGGACAGTCTTGTAACACGCTCTCAACAATATTATATCGCTTGATGTAGTGCATAAACCACTCATCTAGAACGGTTTTCTCCGAAGACCAGGCTAACGGCGATATGATATTCACCTGTGCGTATCATGCGATCTTCTATTTTCATCCTCTAAATCAGAAGTGCAAATAGTGTCGTCTCTGGCCTCCCTAAGCTGACGGCGTGCCTCTTCAACACGGTTGGTATAAACAATCTGCTTTAAGCGCTCCTTTGTACGATACAACTCCTCCACCGCAGCTTCCTCCGCCTCCGGTCTTCGCCATCGGATTCAGGGTTAATATCAGAGGAAGGCGCCGGAAGATCGCTGGGAGGAGGCTCTGAGCTTCTATCCTGAGCATGAAGATCTGCAGGATTCCGCTCAAAATGCACGCGTTTTGGAGATGCTCGAGGCACGGAAGCAGACTGGGAATCGGCCTCGAGAGGGTCTATTCTGACTTGCTTTCTGCTTCATCTGCTGGATCTTATTGGCCGCAGCACGTGGAATATAAGTGCCTGCTGGCCTTTTAGGCCGCTCTGCAAGACTTCCAGGTGTTGGTGAAGGAACGCGTGGTATATGGGTTCGGCGCAGGTCGTATGGAATCACGCGCTGCGCAGCCGTAGGCGGTTGCTTCGGAGGAATCTGTGGATGATTAACAAAAGACGAGTCTGCAGCTTCAAATTAATGTAATTATCGCTCGAAATAGTTAGAATTTGGGTGAGAAATTGATGAAAGTATAGGAAAAATGGGTGGTTGGACTATTTTGCCATTTTTCGCGCGTTCGGCATGCCAAGAACTGCCGATAATTATGAATACGCTAAATCGAGCGAGATATAATACTTCCCCCAAGTTACCGCGCTCCTGTTCACGATTACGCTTCCGAAGTCCGTTTCCACAAGCCCCTCTATCAAAGCCGTTGGAATAAAGTGTACCTTTAACTAATAGGCTCTGCCATGAGAACCCTCCAATAAACGTCCCACTCAGAGTTACCATCATCCAACTATGTAATGCTACCTTCTTTCTCAATACACGTACACAAAATTCGGGTTCTGCCCATCCGTCATATCATTAAACGCTGTCGAATTGAGCGCAAGCGTATCCCCGCTCCCACTCAGCCCCAAGGCCGCGCGTGCACGCTCCTTGCGCCGGTTCTCCCAGATGTAAGCGTAGCGAAACACAAAGAAGAGCGCCAACTCAATGCAGTTTGCAACCAGAAGAGAGCCGATACCCAAGTGGTACGACGGCGCCTGGTCACTTTTGTAAAAGAATGGGCTGGCGATGTTGCCGATGCACGCACCGAACCAAATCATACCGGATACGATCATCTTCTTAGACTGCCCACCCGTGTTGGATGTGATGAGGGAGAGACATATAACGAATGAAGCCTGATACGAGCCGGTGAGGTAACTGCGCGATGAGCGAGTCAATTAGCTGCGGACACCGAGGACAAGGCCCGGCTCTGGAGACTTACAAGCAGATTAGCCGGCCGACATAAGCGTCAGCCGGTGCGAGGAGGAAGCCGAGGGCGCCACCAATAGTGGGCAGCATGAACAAGGCGCAGACCAGGGTGCGGCTATTGTTCGGCATATACTTGTTCGCCACTGCTCCAAGCACGATCCAAATAACCACGATCACGCCTTGGGGGATGCCCAGAAGAGCCGTGTCGAGTGTATCAAATCCGAGGCCTTCGATGACCAGAGTCGAGAAGTTGGATATTCCGCCGTTGGGAATATTGGCCACGAAGCCAAGCACGGTGAACAGCCACGTCTTGTAGTCGCAGTACGCCTCTTTAATCTGGTCCCAGCGTATATGCCTCTGCTCGACGCCGGTCTGATTCCGCCGCATTCGCGCAAGCATCACGAGCTTCTCCTCGTGTGTGAAGCCCCAGAAGGTGGTAGGTGAGTTGGGAAGCAGCAGGCACAGAATGATCGCCCAGGCGGAGCAGGCGGCACCGACTATGAGGAACTCGTAGCGCCAGGACTCCAGGGCACCTTTGATGTGTCCGATTCCGTAGCCTGGACAGAAGGTCAGCATCTAATTCGTGATTCAGGATCGCGGATGAGTTGAATGTACCAATGAGACCGCCGCCGGCCACGCCGATCCCATTCCATAAGTAGTATGCCGAGATGCGGGATGGCTGCTCAGCACGCGTGTAGTACGTGGAGACAATCAGCATGAACGCGGGGTCAGCAATGGCCTCGAACGCGCCAGACAGGATTCTCAGTGCCGTGAGTGTGGCAAAGTTCTGCGATGCCGCCTGGCACATGAGGAGCACACCCCACATTAAGATGTTGAAGGCGAGGTACCAGGCCGGAGGGCAACGCTGCATGATGAGATTCGATGGGATTGCCCAAACCAGCCATCCGAAATAAAAGATACTCGACAGCCAAGAGTATTCAGTGCCGTGCAGGTGCAGGCTGTCCTTGATACCGAAGATGGCCGCGTAGGAAAGTGTGGTCTTGTCAACATACTACTCGGCAGATTGTGGTGTCAGCTGTAACCGAGCTAGTCACCGGAGTCAAAGGGAACAGGCACACGTACATAGAAGAAATAGCAGATACCCAGAAGTGGAATGATGCGTATGTCAAGCTTGCGCTTTAGCCTCTTCTCCACGGACTCGTCGATCGCCTCGTCGACAGGATACCTCTCAATGGCTTCCAGGTAGATTGCACTATGTTCCTGGTGGATCTCTGCTGCCACTGAGGCCTTCAGATCGCCGCCCTCCATGTGCTGAACATCGTAATCACGGCTTTTACCTGGCACTACCGTCAGGTTTTCCTTGTTGTCCGCCATGACACACGGTGCAAATGGTATGCACTAGAGATGTAAAAGGAATGTCTTTCAAATAATAGATATCCGACGGCGGAACAGCTTTATAAGGTTTGTCTCCGCATATGCATGGGGTTCTCCATATTTACGTTAGAAAACCTGGAGCTTTGGGTCTAATATGAGCATAGATTGCCTGCAGTCTGGACCCAATTCAAGAGGAGCACATACCACGCCTCAATAGAAAGGTTTATTGGTGGGAAAATTTGACCCATATAGTTAAGGCTGGAAAGACTAAGTCAGGAAAGCGTGGGGGTTCAGACGCCACGATAACGACTGGCGTTACTTCCTACTAGGATTCGTATGTACATTAGCTAGGAATGGCTGGCGGGTTGGCTACATTCTAAGGTTGCGGAGAGAGTCCGACGGATTTTGTCCGAGGATAGGTATGGGACTCCCATAACCTAACCCCTCTCGGACAATCTCTCCGCTCCCGCGACGAAGGAAGCAAGGAATCGCGTTGATCACTTCTAGATATGGAACCGTGGGGTCCGACTATATCCCAATAATCATCTACCAGTTGAAAGGCCTCCATAACACCCGTTCATTCATCTAAGGGGAGCTCCCTTCGGGACACAACAACACTCAATCAAAGAAAGCTCCTTCATATCCAGTATCTACACAGCTATCTTGCTAATGAATTCTTGAAATACAGGAATGTTCTGAACATGAGGCACACTAGTGAGGTTTATTCAAATGATATTTGAAGAATGCTGTTTGCGGGGTAAAACCCTAGTTGTCAATCAAAATTAACTTAGTTACAAATATTTCCCCGCTTGGTCAGCCTTCATACCGCTTAACGTAATTCCCGCATGACCGGGCCACCCGGTTGACCGGGCCACCCCATCCAAAATCGCGTCTTCCTACCTATATATCAATTTCAACCATCTACCATGCCACCAATTCGTACTGAATCTTCGCAGAATTCAGCCAATCAAGAGGGCAAGATCTTATTAGCCCTTAATGATCTTCAAAATGGCCGCATCAAATCTATCCGCGCAGCGGCTAGTCTATACGCAGTACCACGTTCAACACTACAAGCGCGCGCCGACGGCCGAATCGCTCGCGTTGATATGCGCCCAAATCGCTATAAATTAACTGAATTAGAAGAGAATTCGCTTATTGAATGGATTCTCTCTATAGATTCGCGTGGAGCAGCGCCTAGGCCGGCTACTGTGCGAGAAATGGCTAATATCCTACTAGCTACGCGCGGTGATAACCCCCCTACTACTATAGGCAAGAATTGGTCATCAACCTTTATTCAACGGCGTGATCAACTTCGTACACGCTTCTCGAGACGTTACGACTACCAGCGCGCACTAAACGAAGACCCAAAATCGCTACGAGAGTGGTTTACGACCGTACAACGCGTTATCGACGAGAACGGTATACAGACGGAGGATATATATAACTTTGATAAGACTGGCTTCGCAATGGGCCTTAGTTCGGCGCAGAAGGTAGTTACACGGGCTAAATACTACGGTCGGAGATCTATCTTACAGCCAGGAAATCGCGAATGGGTTACTGCTATTAAAACTATCTACGCAGATGGCTATTCGCTACCACCATACGTGATTTTCAAAGGCAAAGTTACTATCGCGGGTTGGTTTGATAACCTACCAAAAGACTGGCGATGTAAGGTCTCGAATAACGGCTAGATAACTGATAAGATTGGCCTACGTTGGCTACAAAAGCTATTTATCCCATCAACGAATTCGCGTGTGCGCGGTCGATTTCGGCTACTAGTTCTTAATGGCCATGGTAGCCATCTTACGCCCTAATTCGACCGAATTTGCGCAGAAAACGATATTATACCTCTTTGTATGCCTGCGTATTCTTCGCATCTACTACAACCACTAGATATTAGGTGCTTTGTAGTGCTTAAGCGCGCGTACGGTCGCTTTATAAGCGATCTTACGCGTAGAGGATATAACCATATCGACAAGTTCGATTTCTTGGATGACTACCAACGCGCCCGGCTAGAGGCCTTTCAACCAAACACTATCCAAAATAGCTTCGTAGCTAGTGGCCTAGTGCCAGTTAATGCAGAAAGAGTGCTTAATAAGCTTAATCTCTCTCTACGAACACCGTCACCACCAAGCAGCCGCCCAAGCAGCAGATCTAGCCAGTTCACGCCAAAAACACCCAGAACCGTCGCTCAGCTCCTAAAACAAGCTTCAATGCTTAGGGACCTACTAAAGCAACGGTCAAATAGCCCTCCGAGCCCATCAAAAACTATACTAGATCAGATTATCAAGGGCCACTGCATATCGCTATACAACACCGCCCTACTCGCGTAAGAAAACTCGAATCTACGCATGGCGAATGAGAAGGTAGTCAAGAAGCGCAATCGGTCAACTAGGCAGATACCCTACGAAGAGGGTTTGACCGTCGAAGAGGGCCTACAGCTAATTCAGCAGCTGAATTCGCCGGTTGAAGCTACTACGGTAGAATCGCATGCGCAGGGCGAATTGCCTATTCAGGCAGATCAGCCGGCTACTAGGGCTCCGCCTAGGTGTAGTGGGTGTAGGGAGATTGGCCACAGGATCAATATATGTAAAAATCGCTATATTTAGTTGAATGAATGGGTATTGGTCGAGATAATCGATCTTGAAATTTTCTAATGGTAGTAGGTGTCCCGGTCAACCGGGTGGCCCGGTCATGCGGGAATTACGTTAACCATTCAGCCGGAGTCATTTCATCCGCTGCTTCTTATGACTTCGTATACATACGCCATTAGGTCATGTATCTGACCGATTTTGAGGTCCTTTTGGCCTCCAGAATGTTGCCAGTTTTCGGTACATTTCATACATTCAGACCTCCCGAGTCCCAATCGATCTTAGATTGGATATAAATTTACATACGAATACGAATCCCCACATGTTCCACTCAGGTGGTTTGAACCACGGGTTCAGATCACCTGGGTCAAGTCCGAGTGCAACTGCCAGAAAGAGCTTATGCAAACAATGCAATTCATTCACCGCTCCTGCATTCAGCCAATGATGACATCTTTCCTTTATAGAAATTACGGGTGAGAAAGGAGGAAGTCGGAACTACTACACGTGGGCGACCCCTTTCACCCCCAAAAGTAAACCACGGCGATCAGACCCCTCGTGGTTCGCTTTTGGCCTCGTGCGTTTCGATGCCAAGAACTTGCCAATTCTAATGCAAACAGTACAAATGAACCACGGGTGGCGTTTAAGATATATCTATGCCTTTCTGCCTACCCACCCCGTCCTAGTGTAGGTGCGCCATAACGGAACCACTAACCACACCATAACCACTAATTTAACTAAAATACCCATTACTATATAATAAGCTTTATATAGCATTAATAAAGTATAACGTTAGTTATTAGAATAGCTCTTTACTTTACTAGGCTTCTAAGACTAATAACTATAAGCTCGCGAAAGCTGTACTCTCCTACTAACTTTGAGACTCCGTAAATACAAGTACCGACCGGCTTTCGGTAAAGAATGTTCAATCCATAGTGACTTTATCTCTGATTCTTGCGTTGAAAAAAGACAGTACACTACTCTCAAACACGTGGTTAGGTTCCCTGGGCCTACGATAAGAGTACGACAGACCCCGGGTCCATCGAATTTGCCATGGAAATTATCGACCACACCTCGGCAAATGGCATAAAACAGTTTACCATCAACTCAACACGCCCAGTCCAACGCTCTCTTAACCACTTTAGCCACAACATCTGGCTGGCTCAGCATAGGCAAATGACCCGCGCTGCACCGCTCAATCTCGCTGCCCGCCAAAGCAGCCAGCTGCTCCTGAAGCGAAACCGGCAGTGCATTGTCCCCCTCACAGATAAGATATACACTGGGCACGTCCTTCCACCCCGTATAGCTAACCGTATCGTCCCATCCCTCCGCAGGCTGCGGTTCAAAGGCGGCAAGCCATCCGGCCTGTTCATTCACGGGCACATCGCCAAGTAGGAGGATTTCCGGTTGCGCACAATGAGATGATCCGCCCTATATTTACCACGCTCGCATTAGCATTACTCAAGAACTGGTCTTCCTCAATGTTTGGATGTAGGATATACGAACCTCCACCACCGCGAAAGGTAATGGTTGGTGCTGATATCCTTCAGGGAAGACAGCTCCTGCTAAGAATACGATGCCCACTACACCGGGTTGCTCTCTGCGTGTGCTCTTGTCGAGTCCTTTCATCGCTTCGCTGCCGAGAAACCCGCCTGCTGAGTGTAGGGCTAGGAGCACATCCTCTCCTCGAGCGAGAATTGTCTCGATGTGGGCGCGAATTGCTGCCACGTCTTCTTTCATCCCTGGGTTCCCGGGTGAGGTGGTGCCAGTGCTCTTTAGCGTGGCCACTTCGGCTGACACATTGCTCGTTTTTAGGAGAGAGATTACCTCCTTGAAAACTGTTGGTCCTTCCCAGAAACCTGGGACGAAGAGGACGGTCGCGGTCATGGTGAAGATTGTTGAGGTCTCAGGATATGAAGAGAATGAAGAAATACGGCGATGTAGGTACTGGTCTGGATATCGGGTGGATGGTAAGATGCTATGTAGTTATAGATATGCACTGTAGGGGCGGGGTTAGGAGGCTAGATCCGGTGGTGCAAGGGTAAACGACTCTCTTTTACCCCCTTAGAAACAACGGTCCGGATGAGGGAGAAGAATTTGTGTCAGACGGGCCTCCTTGTAAGTTTTCAGTAGGTCAGTGCTCTTATTAGTTGATATAAGATGGCCCAGTCGCACGATGATCATGTCTCGTTCCTGGTGCGGCTGAGGGGATCCGAGGGGTGGGGGCCGTGGGGCAACCTCCTTAAGGGGATCCCAACGGGAAGACCGTACGATGCTTGTATTCTGGTAAATCGTGGGATGTTTAGAGCGTTGTATTTAGCAGTTTGCTCATTGATCCAGTGACAGACAGTCCAGCGCGTGATGAAACAAACCGGATCTCATGTATACAGTCCCTCCTGGCTATCATGGCTTTCCAGCGAGGATTTCCGAGACAGTGCAAATATAGGCGAAAAAATCAGGGGAGAAACTGTACTGGAAAGTGAGTGTATTTCCTATCGGAAAAGTAGTACCTACGTAACTATTTGCCTAGAAAGTATATGCGACCAGGCGAATCTTTGAGACATAATTTGAGAAGGATTAACTGAACTTGAGCACGCATTCTCGCATAATATAACCAAAAGAGATCATTGATACCTTCTAGACGACCAACTGAAAGTAGTGTCATACTCCCAGCCGAATCAGCCTCCCAACTTGGAACCGATGGCGGTTTCCAACGTCGAGTCTAGTAGGTGTCATTGGAGGTATAGTCCACGTGAGGGGCAAACTTCAACTCAGCGGCACCGACATCGAACACAGAAACCACATTTTTCTGGAAAGTATCACCAAGGATATAAAGGTCCTCAGACGAATCATCACCACCGTCGTCAATACCGGAAATACAGACATCATTTCCGTCAGCGTCAGTGCCAGCATACAGGATCATATCAAGCGGGTTGATGGTGAAGGTGGTACCGCCAATAGTAATTGCATGGGTTGGGGGTGTGGCATCGCAATCAACGACGTAAGCACCCTGGTCGTCGCTGTAGGTAGCAGCGGGGACAAAGGCAGCATTCACAGCATCGGCAACAGAGGTGGGGTAGTAGTTGAGAGTTGTGCCAGAGTCGACCTAGCGCATGTTGTTAGTATATCCGTTCATCTAGAATTTGAAAAGTGCGGATAACCAGAGGTGCCTTACAATATACTGGATAGCAGAGCCTCCTGAGCCAGACACCGTTTCGCGGTTGATTGACACGGAGTCAATGTTGATGGTGTAGAAATCGTAGGCCTTTGGGTATCCCTCAATCGAAGTAATCAGGATGTCGGTGGTCGTGAAGGTCTCATCGAAGTCACTTGGAGGCAGACCACCAAGAGTCAGGTAACCCGCGTCACCGGATACATCACGCAGGATAGCGAGGCTGAAATAGGAATCAATCAAGCCATCTTTATACATGGTCGTGAAAATTCCGTTGTATTCTTCCTGCTCATCCGTACTCTCGGAATAAGCACTCGTACTATCACGTATTTTTATTAGCACGCGATTAGAAAAATAGCGACGAGATGTACCTTACAGTGCAGGATAGGCCAAGCCAGTCAGGCCAGAGGTAGTGCCGTCTCCTTCCCAGGCAGCCTGCGTGACAACGGCAACCTCCTGTTCAACAGTAATGTCGGCCAGCGTGACCGTCTCGGTGCCCATGTAGCCATACAGGTATTCACCATCACCATACTCAATGTCGAACTCTTCGTTGGAGATCTTTGAGAAGGTTCTGTCAACAGTGTATGTGGAGCCAAAATAGCAGCTGGACTCCGTAGTCTTATTGCCAGTAGCAAGGTCAATACACTCAAAACCCTTCTTGACGACCCAAGTATCACTAGATCCAGTATCAACAATCATATCGAAACTCTGGGTACCAAAGGTGACGGAGGTCGCAAATTCCTCTCCCTCAAATAGAGAAATCAGCTCGCCATTTCCAGAGGTAGTGGAGCTAGCCCCTCGACCAGTCAAGCCCTTCAGGTACGCTGCACTCCGGGAATTGGCGCGTGTTGTCTTAAGCCTCTTCAAGCTCATGGTGTGCGAGGACTTTGCTGGAGTGCGAGAGGCAACTTGAGCAGTCGGCTTCCAGGTCGTAACGTTGAGATCAACATTGCGGCTTTGCAGCGTGCGTTTAGCCATATGGTTGACGGTGGCGCGCTCGAGGGGAGCTGCGTCCACCGGGGCCGTCAAGACCGCAAGAGATAGGGCCGCCAAGCCAGCAACGCGAAACATTCTGACAATGAGAGGGAAGGCAATCTGGGTGTATTGATGCGATTGAAGAAAAGAGGGCCCTAGACAGGGTACTGGGGACCCTTAAATACTCAATTTCCCCATATGAGCGGGGTTCATGTTTAGAGGTAATTTTGCTTCGTCAGGACCTCCACGTCGGTGCCGTAGGATTCTCTTCAGGAACGTTGTTTCAATTTGGCTTAGTGCCTTTGTTCTTGTGGATGTTATTGGTAGCATTTGAGATGAGCTCTTGCGGTGGTGAGTATGATGCCCAGCATCCGCACCTGTAATATTGTCGCGATTGCGAAAGCAAATTGAACAACATGGTTTAGCGCAATGTTGACTATTCCCTTCTCCATTATTTCCGACGGAAGCCCGCCATAGTCTCTCGCTCGCCTATTCGTAGGATAAGGCTAAGCCTCATCCGATTAGATGCGGGGGTGCTTATCTTGTATCTCTAGGACTTGTGCCATGTAACTAGAAACATTTCGACCGCCAAATGGACATTCCAAAATACAACAATAGGTATAAAATGACAAGTTTAGAAAATGCGGGGTGTGTCCTTTAATCCGACTTTGAACGCGCGTCGGTGTTTTAAACTGGAAGTTTGACACAGTTTGATTTAGGTATCTAAGTATTGGCCTAGGTGGAGACGGAGTGCGGACTTAACCCCCGGATGTGGCACTTCTTCACGAGTAGTAATTTTGTATTTAGCGCGAACACCAGAAAGCTTGATACTGCTATGACCTAGAGTTGCATATTTCGCAATTTCCCTCCAATCACGTCGATCAAAGGAACGACCCCTTCGTATACCGCGTACCTAGCAGACCTTCCAATGTTCCATCGGGGATCCATCACGGTCTTATCGAAGCACCTAATACCTTCAGTATAAAATAAATGCCTATCCCGCCTCCGGAACTAGGATATATTCGGTCTCCGGGCCGAACCGAGATTATTACGCTTCGACGGCAGACCTTGGCACTAGACGTCAGTCCCATGGGAATTCCCGTATGGGACCGTCCCGTCCCGTCCCATGGGACCCGCGGGACGGGACATGGGACTGACCTTGGTCCCATGGGAGGGACCAGTAAAAGTGGTCCCGTCCCATGGGACGCCAAGAGTCCCATGATACAGACAACCTGGGTCCCGCAAAATTAGTGCATTTTATGTAGTATTTTAGGTATTTATATGGTAATATTTCAGAGAACTGTTTTGGTCCCAACACTTATAGTTATCGCACTTCCACCCTTCCATAATGTAAATATAAGAAATATTATTGTTTTTAGGCCTTTTACTACCTGTTTCATCGGTCGCATAAGTGAATTAGATAATTTAAGCGAAGATAGAAGGGGGTGGTTAAAATAAGAGTGGTGGAAGTTGAAAATATATATTTATGTATGTGTCTACCACCACTTTCTCCTGCAGATTCTTCTTTTATTTTTTATTCATCCAAATTAGGGTATTAAGCTATTATTTTTTGTATATATATTCTTTATACCCTTCTCTACTTATATTCCTCTTTTAAACCCCTATACTTTATAATTAAGCGCGTAGTTAAGGTAAAAGTATTGAACTGAAGACGGACTTAGAGAAAATTGATCCTACGGAATAGGGGATGTGTAGATTTAGACCAATAGGAGAGGGCTGATAGACCCACATTATGCCTTGCCTTAGGCAGAAGCTACGTTGATTTCTGACGGCCGTCAGAAATTTTAAATAAGGGTTAGGGACTGAGAGCTATCACACTGGTTTTTTTAGACGGCTGTCAGAATTTCTGTAGAAAAGGGCGGTAGGGATAGATAAAAGTATTAAACTGAAGACGGACTTAGAGAAAATCGATCCTACAGAATAGGGGGTGTGTGGATTTAGACTAATAGGAGAGGGCTGATAGACCTATATTATACCTTAGGCAGAACGCCTTTCCCTTCTTCTATTTTTTTTTCCTCTAATCCTCACTTTTCCCTTACTTTCGCGTCTCTATCGCGTGTCTTTTACGTGTCCCTCACGTTACTATGGCATTCCCCTCTGAGTCTTTCACCCCATCTATCTATAGTGATAGTATCGACCCTCTTCTGTCTGATTTCACCTAGACCTGGCACTTACCCGCGGGTGAACCTGAAGAACCTAACCTGAACCTCCATTTGGGCGGGTCAGGTTCTGGGATTTAGAACCTGAGGGCGGTTCCATCCGAGGACCGAACCTCATGAGGTTCACCCGCGGGGGAACCTCAGGTTAAACAAACATGACAAACAAGTAAAAAACGTGACTCGGGGTCAATTGCATAAATTATGTAGAAACAGGCTGTATTCCATTGTAATTATAAACTAAAATCTCATTACTGTATGGCCTTATAGAAGGATACTATATGTCCACTTAGTGCATGTTATAGGTTCATCTTCGAATAGGGATTTCAATTATCAGTTGTTTACATTATATCTAGAATACAGGGTTCTTAAGACTCAAACGGTTAAACTATGTACCCATCCAGTAGTCTCGACCTCTTCCGCATCCTGCCTGATACACGATGCTGCGTATCAGGTAAGGGTGATGCCGAGTTCTCTTCTAGGTCCGCAAATTCATCGGCATTGGAGTCTTCCTCATCCTCAAAAGTGACCGCCGGCCGCTTTCCAGCGGCGACCTCCGAGAGTGGTGGTACGGCCGGTGTGTCAAGGCGTATCTCGATGTCTTCCTCAGTATCACTGATAGCTTCGGCGCAATGTGTCTCAATATCAAGCTCTTCGGACGAAGCTGCGATCTCTTCATCTGAAAGATACTCTTGGAGAATTAGCCGCTGCTCCTCGTTGGTATCAAATCTTATTGTACACATATATAACATAATATCGCGGACAGTCTCTGGGCTCAACGATCCCCGGCGGTAGTGGCAAACGTCCCGGGCAGAGTTGAAAAGACGCTTAACTCCGGCACCAGTCGCTGGAATAGATATCACATCACGGGTAATGCTTGTAAGAATAGGGAACTCCTTCTCATGGTTTCTCCAGAAGATCCGAGCGGATTCATCGATGGTGGCTAAGAAGATTAGTATTATGATTTATGTAGGAGGCTTACTCGCTCACCACTCTGGAGGTACTTTATAAGCTCGTCGTACTGCGGACTGGTTGATCGCTGTAAGAAATCGCCCTTGATAGCCCTCTTAAGCGCTGATTTGGCTGGGAATAACCTACTATCAGACTGTGATATATCTGATGGTGCACGTAGGCGGTATTTCTCGAAAAGAGACTGAAGACTCTGACGGTATTCCTTTTTATAGTCCTTTCCTGTGTTATCTAGGGCCCAATCACTTGTTGAAAAGAACTCCATCTTATTCGACGGATCCAAGATCGTTCCAATTACATAGAGATCACCTTCAACAAGGTCTGTCATACCGTAGTATTTTGATAGTTTATCTTTCGCAGCCTCAAGGGAGAAAAGCATTAGCTGTTTCCAGGCAACCTTCTTCCGACGTAGTTGACGTATCGATCTTTCAAGATGCTCAAAAAGCCTATTATAGATACCAAAGACAAGGTGAATACTCGAGTCTTTAGTCTGGCAAACCAGTGTGGTAAATGTGAAAAAGGGCTGGAGAACGTGAAGCAGATAGTCAATCTGCCGCCACCCCTCCGCACTTAATGCAAAATGGGGTTGATCATGAAGCGAACAGTACTCGTCGAATGTGATATGAAGCCTTTTCGCCCGTCGGAGCATAAGAAATGTTGAATTCCATCGCGTACGAACGTCCTGGATCGGGACAAGCTTTTGCCCGTTGGACTTGAGATTCAGGAATGCTTCTTTGCGTTGAGGACTTCCATTAATAAAAACTGCAAGACCTCGAACCTATAAGAATAGTTAGTGTATCAAATATATAAAAGGTCATCAAATGGAAGCCTACCTTATTCAGGGTATCGGCGATATCTCGCTTCTGCTGGCGCGCACGAAGTAATCGTACACGATCATCAGACCATTCCGATTCGGCGTTATCATTCTTTGGTGAAGCCTTGATTTTACCAAGTAATTCAACCAGACTCAATTGGATGACATGCGCAAGGCAGGGCACTTGGATAATCGTTGAATCTGTCTTCAGCTGTAGTTCCCGGATTGAATCATTCACCGCTGTGATAAGTGTCTTATTATTAGACGCATTATCAGTTGTCACCGCCAGTACACGGTCAGTGATTTGGTGCTTCTGTAGAATCTGGAGAATAACTTCACCGAGGTTCACGCCAGAATGAGTTCCAGAAAGTGGTTCAAACCCAAGGAGGACTTCGCGATACTCCCATTCCTTATCTAGGAAGTATCCTGTGATAGCCATAAATGCGTCTTGGAATGGTGAAGTCCAACAGTCAAGTGCAAGTGATAGCTTTGCACTAGATGGGAGCCGTTGTAGTGTCTCCTGTTGATACTCTAGCACGAAACCCCGGAGGCGCTCGCGAATCACTTTTCTTGATGGAAAGCTTGGTGGTGTGGGTGCTAGCCGTGCGTAGGAAAAGAGGTTACGGAATTTTTGATGCTCGACGAATAGAAAGGGTAAATGCGATGTAGTGAGTAGATCAAGAAGCATCTGCTCCTATGTTTGTTGGGTAAAGGTGGGCACTGGTCTTCTCTCGGCCTAAAGGATAGTGAATGTATTATTAGTATTAACGTTGAATTTAGGCCATTTCGAACATACCGCGTCACTAAGTAGTTGTTGGATACTACTAGTACCCTTCTTCGGTAGTTGCTTTCGGCACCTTGGCCCATCGAGATGTTTCTGCATCGATGACGTTCCAGTATGGTTTGTAGCTGGATGCGTAAGGACTGTGCGGCACTTATTACACATAACGCCTGGCTTTCTATCTTTAGCATTTGCAACTTGTTGAAACCCTTTCCAGCACTCTGCACGACGGTTTGTAGGGCTCACGTCCCAGTTGATCCGCTTTGACTTGCCATAGCCAGTATTAAGCCACCACTTAACGAATTCCGCTGTCATTTCTTGTGTGCAGACGATGAATTCGTTGATACGGTTGGGTTTGATTCGCGGAAGGGTGCTTGGGGCCTGAGGTGCCGCGCGAGATCGATAGTCTGGAAGGTCTAGAAGGTCTGGAACTGATTCAAGCTGGCTTTCGGATAGTAGTTGACTCTGGCTTTCGCGTTGGGATAGGGAATCGTCAGGGATATCTAATGGTAACCCGTCTGTGGTGTCAAAGCTAGACGACGCGTAGAGGCCGGAGGGCTGAGACATAATAGATTTAGTAAACCAGTAGAGGGTATAATGACTGAGGAGGGAGAAAATGAGGAACTTACTGATTAGTTCTTTCGAAAAGATGCGCGATATTCTTGGGGTATCTGTTTGACCCTGTTCTACTTACTGAAATTGATCTATCGTCTTTTATATCCGCCTATCTATATCTGATTGGCCATTATAGTGGATCACCTTGTAAGAGAACCTTATTTACCCGCATAGAACCTGGAAGTTAACCTCATTTACCCGCATGGAACCTGAAAGTTAACCTCATTTACCCGCATAGAACCTAGAAGTCAACCTCATTTACCCGCATGCAACCTGGAAGTTAACCTCGAGTTAAGGAAATCGTCTTGATCAGAATGGCTAAGTCCAATAATTGGAACTTTTGAACTGGATTTACGACATACCTATATTATTTGACCTCAATTCTTGAAGACAAAGTGGTAGAAGAAGATATGACAATTCAAATGATATAAAAATGAGGGGATTTGAACTACGTCTTTATAGTTTTCTTGAAAAACAGTAGTTCTACAGGTGAAGATACACATGGTTTACAGTGTCTGCAATATATATATTAACAACTTTACATGCTGTTTTGTCAATAACCCCTATTAACCACCCACCACGTCGATATAATCGAATATTACTTGTAATTTGTAGGTGACCATGCCTACGGTTTTACTTTTACATAAATATTTCCTCATAATTCATCATGTTGATACAGTATTCAGTGAAATGTCTACAGGTTGACGGAACAGCTGCAAAAAAACAGAGATGAATCATCAATTTTATCCAGCCAAAAGAGGAAAGACATCAAGAAATTATGCACATGCAGGTTCATGCGGGTCGATGAGGTTGAACCTCAACGAACCTCCTTGAGGTTCAGGTTAGATTCAGGTTAGAAAGTTTGGAACCTAACCTCTTGAGGTTAGGTTCAGGTTCTGAGATTTGGAACCTATGGGCGGTTCAAAGCCAGGTCTAATTTCACCCCCTCCGAGGCCCCCGAAAGCCAGTCTGCTGAGCTAATTACCCCTCTAATACTACCATCTTCTCTACAACGCGTTGGTGGAAGGAAAGAGTACGCACTTTGGACTGATATGAATAAGACTGAATTCATCGAATGGTGGCTTACAACCCAATACGCGACCACTAGCCCTTATACAAAGAGGGTCTGATGGGATAGAAAGGGCCAATCTTCTAAGGTTTGGTCCTATTTCAACCAGATTGCGAATATCCAGAATGGAACTCCTATGGTCATGTGCAAGAGATGCGATATGATACTTACCCATCCAGTCCAAAATGGGACAACAGGGATGGGAAAGCATTATAATAGCTCTACTTGCAAGACAAAAAGTAAGCAAGCAACTATTGATCAGCTTATCAAGCGTGTGGTAAGTTAAGACAGAGTGAGAGAAAAGTAAGAGAAAAGTGAGGACTTATATCTAATAATTCTTATCTCTACCCTAGGCTACTGATTCATCTCTACGACGCCCTGAATGGTCTGAAGATCGATGGAAGCAGCAGCTTTTAACCACTATCACAAGCCTACGGCTACCATTTCGGATCATTGAAAGCTCTCACTTCCAAGACCTTCTACACCTTGCCCAACAGGCCCCCTCTATCCTAACCTTCCCCTCTGCGAATACGATACAGCGTTACCTACAATCAATCGTCCAAGATCGGCAGAAAGGCATACTTACGATGCTTCCCCTACACACAAAGCTCTCACTTGCCCTAGATTGCTGGACATCACCCTTTCAGCAAGCCTTTATGGCAATTACTGGCTATTTCCTTGATCAAAATTGGGAGTATAGGCAGGTCCTACTTAGGTTTGAACCACTTGAGGGCGCACACACGGAGAAAACCTTGGTTCTGTCCTATGCTAAGCCCTTGAAAGACATCAGATATCAGACAGAATTATGGCTATCATAACAGATAATGCGTCTAATAATAAGACGATGTTTGACAAGATACAGAGAGAATACCCAGGCCTTCCTCTCGTCCATATTCCTTGTATGGCGCATGTGATTCAGCTTAGTCTGAATGAGCTCTTACATCAGATTAAGGCAAAGCCTAGGAATGATACTGTGGAGATGGTTTGGACTGATGAGATGATGAAGAATGTGTCCATGCAGCGATCTAGAAAGGGAGATATTGCAAATACCTTAAATAAGGTCCGCAATCTCACTATCTATATTAATGCAAGCCCACAGAGAAGACAAGATTTTCTTAATCTTCAGACTTATCAGTCTAGCCCTCGGTTAGTCCCAATTCAGGATGTGCGGACGCGGTGGAATTCTACCTATCTAATGCTACAGAGGGCAAAAAGGCTTCAGTCCCATCTTGATTCATTCTGTTTAATCAAGCGTTTACCTGATCTTAAGCTTAATGTGGATGAATGGCGACAGATCGACTACCTTCTTTGTCTTACAAAGCCTTTCTTTATATACACCACTATATTTTCAAAGACAAAGGATGTGACGATCCACCAAGTGTTTACGCTCTATAACGAGCTATTTAAACATCTTGAAGCTTCAGTCCGACAGCTTAGACAAAAGAAGGTAAGCTTTACTTATCTCTTACTTTACACTCACCTTACTCTTATATCCTAACCTTACTCTTAGATTAGATGGAAACAGCAGATGCGAGTGGCTCTTGAAGCTGGCCTAGATAAGCTTCGCGAGTACTATCGCAAGACTGATTCACCTGAAACTGGTGATATCTATGCACATGGGACTATCCTCGCACCTCGGTATAAATTGCAGTACTTCCAACGCCCTGAATGGGACGGAGGGCCAGAAGGATCTGATAAATCATGGGATGTTTACTACTATGATACACTTCAAGATCGGATTAGATCCTACCAATCCGAGGATGATTCAATCCTGAGGCCTCGAACGTTTCCACATATATCTGAGATTGATCAGATGTTTGATAAGGAGGCTGAATATGACTAAGACCAGGATGAACTAACGAGATATCTCCAAGCTGGTAAGCTATTACTTTTATCTCATTATCTATTCACTTTTACCCCTTTCTCTAATCTTTTTTCTATCTAGGCACTCTTCGGACGACCCCTCAGGTGTTCTGGAAGGACCACCAACATGAATTCCCTATCTTAGCACAGGTAGCCCGTGACGTCTTCTCTATCCCTGCGACTGGCGCAGGTGTTGAAAGGCTATTTAATTCGGCCCGTGACGTCTGCCATTACCGCAGAGGTCGTCTGAATTCAACTACTATCCAGGACCTTATGATGTTTACCTGTCTTACCCAGTTTGAGATGGAAGAGCAGCAGCTTGAATTAGCCCGATCTTTAGAGGTCCCTGAGGAAGGGGAAAATGAGCAACAATCAGATGGAAATGAGGTCATTACTTCTATTAGTGATGATGAGGAAGATGAGCAAGAATTAAGACAGTCTATAAGGGATGGGAAGAAACAAGATGAAGAAGATGAGCAGGAATTAAGACAGTCTGTAAGAGATAGGAAGCGGCGAAAGAGTGTTACATCTGAAGATAAGGGTGATTTAAGCGATGATGATGGTTATTTACCTCATTTAAGCCAAATACGTCACTCTGGAAGGGTTAGGAAGGCTCCAAAGACGCATGAGGGATTTGAAATTAGGATGGTCTAATTAAGGTAGTTTTTTCTGAATTTATCTTCACTTTTTGTTCACTTTTCTCTGAAATATTACCATATGAATACCTAAAATACTACATAAAATGCACTAATTTTGCGGGACCCAGGTTGTCTGTATCATGGGACTCTTGGCGTCCCATGGGACGGGACCACTTTTACTGGTCCCTCCCATGGGACCAAGGTCGGTCCCATACGGGAATTCCCATGGGACTGACGATGTCTAGTAGTATTAATTTAAAAGAATTACTCTCTACGAAAAGTTTTTCTATGCCAGCAGTAGTCATAGTAAACGACGTACCTTTCCAGATTAATGCGCTCGTGGATTACGGAGCGAATATGTCCATCCTGATATATACGGATGTTGTTTTGAAGCTGATTCCACTTAGGTTAAAGACCCGAAGATTAAAGACATTAGTGACCTTATCTACGTTTGATAACCGACCGTCGGAAGTGGTTACCTATACGGTCTAGATACCGCTAACCGTTATAGGAAAGAAACAGAAACGAGTTACCGCGTTGATTACCAATATTGGCCGACATAATATGATACTTAGTCGACTTTGGTGCGCTAAAAGAGATGCTCTGATCGATTGTAAACGACTGCGGCTTATTTAGCCAGAACCAAAGATAGAGAAAGAAGAAGTCGAGATCATAAAAGAAGAAGTGGCTTATACTATCTAGCGGCCATATCTATTAAAGATTTTGAAGAGACCTACGGGTTAGAAGGATCAGGAACACTAGAGGGATGCGGACAGAAGAGACCGCGCCTTTGAATTAAACGCGATTAAGGATCTAGTAGTGAAGAAGTCTTATAACCATAGTCACCGGGAAGATACCGTAAAGAAAATGGAACGAACCCTTATAGGGAAAGAGATCGCTCACGAGATTCAAGCCCCTCGTGTGAAGAACGTACTAGTCAGCAACATCGTGGTTATAGCTATTGGCCGAGTAGGATTTAAAAGGATCTCCCGGGTGCCGGAATCAGAGATCTTCGTCACCAGCATTAGCGAGATTAAGTATATGATCTCGGAACTCTCTGAACCCACGGAATAAGGTAAAGAAAGGGAACTTAAAGGAATTCGACGAGTTATTCCACGGAAGTACCATAGGTACGCGGATGTGTTCTCGAAGATTAGATCTGACACCCTCCTGCCGCATAGAAGGGGCGTGGATCATAAGATTGAACTAGAAGAGAAAGCAACGCTAGGATATTACCCGCTGTATAAGATATCCATAGAGTAACTTAAAGCGGCGAAGACGTACATCTACGAGAACTTATATAAGGGCTTTATCGTGCCGAGCAATGCCCCCTTTGCTTCGCCTATTTTAATGGCGAAGAAGGCCGACGGAGGACTCCGATTCTATATGGACTTCCGGAAGTTGAATTTAGTTACGAAGAAGGATCTATACCCGTTACCACTGATTAATGAGATGATGTAGCGGGTGCGTGGTGCTAAGTACTTTACTAAGCTAGATATACGATAAGGGTTCTATATAGGCCTCGAGATGGGGCGGGGCGGTTCTAATTTTTTGAACCACGAACCGCCCCTCGTAGACCCGCAACCATCCTATCTCAGAACCGCACCGCCCCGCGGGTCTATGCGGTTCGGAAGCGGGTCGACCCTCATAGACCCGCGAATGCATAATTCTGCTGATAGTTTCCTCTTTTGGACGTATAATTTGATGAATCATCTTTATTATTTACGGTTATTAAACACTGTTTTGGTCTCAACCCTTCCATCTATCCTAAATAACCACCCACCGTTTTGAAATTAGATGAAACGTAATTATATATGGATTACTTAGCGTTGAAATTACCTACTTGCCCTTTTAATGGGGTATATTAGCGACATTGTTGCGAGTTCTAGTAGAAGGTGTAGTTTGTTCGGTGTATGTAGTTGGGAATATATATTGTAACCTGAGTACCCTTCCATCATCTTCAGCAAGATTCATTCGTTCCATTTCCATAACCCTTTTAGGGACTAAACTGACCGAATTATATATTATTGAAACGCTTGTATTCTCTACTAATAGGTTTTCCTAAAAATATTATCTCTTGTAACTAATATGAGCTAGCTATCCACATCGAAAGATTGTACCCTTCTCTCTGGGGAACGGACTTAGCAAAAGTTAAGGGTCTTTAGCAATGTGGGCTATATGGAGGGTCATTCTACAGTACTCGCAGTTCTTCCTATGGGCTATGCGGTTCTTCTTGCGGGCTATGCGGTTCTTCTTGTGGGCCGTGCGGTTCTTCTTGCGGGAATATGAGGTTCTTCGCAGTTCTTTGCGGTTCGAACCGCAAGGAACCTCCATATAGTGGGCCTTTCTACCCAATCACTAGAAAGAATTAGAGTTGATCTCTCTATATCTCCTGTTGTCCCTGCTAGTAGCTAATTCCCTTAAATTTCTAGTATGTCTCCCTTCTCTACCTTGCCCCTTTTCATTTGATACTCAATTCGTCGAAATGTCACAGAGCCAGACCTCTTAGTTCTCGGATCACTATCCCTCATCGATTTTCGGCGATAATCCAGTAGATACCCTCTCCTTCCTTCCTTCTGATGGGCCACTTAACGTCGACGGGCACGACACGCGAAATTCAACCACCGACGTGAACTTTACCCGACCGGCAGTTCCGCCTCCGATTCCCGAAACACTCTAACGCGTTGGCCCTCCAAGAAAGAAGATCTATATCCTCTGGACAGAGATGACGAATGATGATTTCGTTGCATGGTGGCTACAGACTGAGTTTGGAAGTCAGGTGAAACGGAATATCTTTGACGTTCAGCACCAGTCAGAGTGCTGGGATCACTTTGAACAGGTTGCAGCTCCCTAAGATGGAACTCCTAAGGTTATGTGTAAGACTTACAACCATATACTGGCTCATCCTGCCGATCGCCACCGGGGAACAACCCATATGAATAAGCACTACACATAAGGGGTCAATTGTCGGAAGCTAGCGCCTCGGTCGCAAGATATTAGACGGATGATATCAAACGGGGTATTGAGAACTCTTGCCTTTCACTTTTTTTTTCTTTACTAATATTATAAAAATCTCTTACTAGGCACACCATACACCCCAGAGACTCCATTTTACCCAGCAAGCCTGGATGGAGAGGCTAGTTACCTTTATTACTGCCTCGCGGTTACCATTCCTCCTTGTTGAGCATCCTGAATTCCGCGCCCTGATCGAAATGGCCCGACTTGCTCCCTCTATGCCCGAAATCCCTTCCGCATTCACCGTCCGCCGGCATCTTAGGGAGATAGTGGAACAACACCAGTGTACTCTTCTTCGCAAGCTTCCTCAGGGTGCAAAGCTCTCTATTGCATTAGATTGCTGGAGCTCACCCTTTCGCCAGTCTTTTATGGCTGTAACGGGCTACTTTCTTGACCAAGAGTGGAACTACCGTGAGATCTTACTTGGCTTTGAGCCACTGCACGGCTCGCATACGGGGGCCTATCTTAGCACCATTCTCCTAAACCTTCTTGAGAAACATGAGGTTACTAACCGGGTGTTAACGATTACAACTGATAACGCGTCTAATAACGGTACGTTGCTAGGTAGTCTTCAAGAGGCTGTCGAGTCTCTCGAGCTACCGAGTCATATTCCGGTTATTCGGCTACCCTGTATCGCGCATGTGATACAGCTAAGTCTGAAAGAGCTTCTTGGTCAGATGGATGCGAACCCGCGGAACGATCGGGAAGAGATAGAATGGGTAGAGGGAGCGACTCAGGCCCGGCAAGAGAACAGGAAGATCGTGGTTACTCTTAACAAGGTCTAGTCTTCTCTTGCTTCTCTCACATTTCATATACTAACTGTTCTATTATCTTCTAGGTCCGCAAGCTTGCAGTTTATATCAACAAAAGTCCCCAACGCCGCGAGAGTTTTATGAAACTTCAGACGAAAGACCCGAAGCTGATGCCGATCCAAGATGTTCGGACCCGCTGGAATTCAACGTTCCTGATGCTCCGGCGTGCCCGGCGGCTGCAGTCTGCCTTTGACAGCTTCTGTGCTGAATTCAACCTAGCTGATATGAAGATGGATAAAGATGAATGGCGACAGGTTGATTATCTTCTCTCAATTACCTATCCCTTCTTTAAATTCACCTCATCTCTCTCAGCAACCACAGATGTTACCGTTCACAACGTCTTCGGCATTTACAATACCTTGTTCACTCATATTGATAAGGCAAAAGCCCAGCTGGCGCGGAAGAGGGTTGGTTGGAAAAAGGTGATGAAGTCCGCGCTAGATCATGCACGGGATAAGCTTGCTGAGTATTATGGGAAAACTGATGAGGTTCCTGGCGATCTCTATGCAATTGCGACTATCTTAGGGCCGCGGAACAAGCTGGCATTCTTTTCAGGCAAGGAATGGGAGCCTCACTGGGCGCCACGCTATAGGAAGTCCCTAGAGACTTACATGCAACCTTATCAGGAGCGCTACAAACAGTCTCCGTCAACCATCCAGTCCGCGAGAAACGATGTATCGGATATTGATCTGCTTGTGACCCCTGCCGAATCCCTCCAGTCCGGAACGACTGCCATAGATGAGCTCACGCGGTATCTTGGAAGCAGTAAGCCAATCCCGTTATATCTGACTTCTTCTATGCTCTTTCGGTTTCCCTTATACTAACTGTACTAGGTACTGTACAGGCAACCCCTCGGGTGTACTGGAAGGAACACGAAAAGGAATATCCTATTCTGGCAAGCCTTGCCCGAGACGTCCTCACTACCCCAGCTAGTGGCTCCGGTGTTGAGCGGTTGTTCAACTCCGCTCGCGACATCTGTCACTACCGACGAGGCTCGCTGAAACCACAGACTATCCAGGATTTGATGATGTTTATGTGTACAACAAAATTTGATGTGGAGTCGGAACAGCTTGCATTGATCGATGAGTACCTTTCTACCCAAGAGAAGCAAGCAGAGAGTGAGCGAAAGGATGCAAAGGAAAAGGAAGAGGAGGGATTTGTTTCAATCAGTGATGATGAGGAAGATCTATCTGCTACTGAATCTACCCAACCTTCTAGTGAGCATACACTTGGGAAGAGAAGAGCTGAGGCTACGTCAGATAATCTTATCCGACTAGATGATGCTGATGAGGTTCCTCTACCTGATAATAGCCACTTACAGGAGGAAAGTAGCAATCAGCGGCGTTCATCTGGGCGCGTCCAAAAGCGCTTAAGACAAGATGATGATTTTGTATATAATTAGCAGAACCAAAGAATCAGATTAGCCATTTCGGCAGAAATTCGTCAACGCTCAACAAAGATATAGTCATACTGAACCTTCCGTAATATATACATAAATGTGACTAGGCTGAAAGCAAAATACTCAAAAATACAGGCTGATTCTGCATATTTATGCATGTCACAGGGTTTTAGATGTTTGTTGTGTTTGTAGACCCGCCGGGTCGAACCGCAACTTTGAGGGTCGGTTCTACTCATCCTAAAACCGCCCCGCGGGTCTAAACTTTGTAACCAAGAACCGCACCGCGGAGGGGCGGGGCGGGGTGGTACGCGGGTCTTGCGGTTCCATCTCGAGGCCTAGTTCTATAGGATACGTATAGACCTAGACTTAGAAGACCTAACGACGTTCCGATCGAGGTATAGATCGTATAAGTATAAAGTGATGCCCTTTAGAGTCACGAATAGACCGGCATCCTTCTAGAGGTTCATAAACTCAGTCCTGACCGGAATATTAGATATATTCGTAACCGCCTTCGTTAATGACATTTTGATCTATAGCGAGACGCTAGAAGAATATAAGAAGCATATAAAAGAAGTCTTAAAGCGGCTACGCGAAGCCGGTTTATAAGTAAGCTTATCGAAGTGTGAGTTCTATAAGAAGGAAACGAAGTTCCTCGGTTTCATTATCGGGGTAGACGGGATCCGCGTAGATCCTAGAAAGATTCGAGTGATTTAGGAATAGGAACCCCCGGATATAGTAAGGGGTATATAGTCATTCCTCGGCTTTTGTAATTTCTATAGAAGATTCATCGAAGAGTATAGTAAGATTGCTAAACCATTATTCGTATTTATAAAGAAGGGAGTGCCGTGGTCTTAGACAGAAAGGTATTAAGGAGCTTTTAAAGAACTGAAGAAGAAACTGACTAAGGCGCCTATGTTAGCTCACTACGATCCCTACGCTTAGACTCGTGTTGAAACGGATGCGTTAGACGAAGCACTAGGAGGCGTGCTCTCTTAACGAATGAATGAAGATGAACCTTAGTATCTAGTCGCGTACTTCTCGAAGACTATAGATAAGGCGGAAAAGGCTTATGAGATCTATAATAAAGAACTTCTAGCGATAATTCGTGCTTTTTAGGAATAGGAAGCAGAACTCATCGGACTAAGGCGAACTAAAGCTATTAAGGTGCTTACCGATCATGAAGCTCTTTAGTGGTTCTAAGAGAAGAGGAGGTTAAACTCCCGATAGATCTAATAGAGTCTAATACTATAGGATTACCGGTTTAAGATCTAGTACCGATTAGGTAAGAAGAATGTGTTAGCGGATATGCTTTCCTATAAGGATATCTTATAGAAAGGATAACGAGAGGAATTCATATTATTACCAAAGCAATACTAGGAACCGAAGTGCCTAATCGCACTAGTCACCGTGAATGAAGAACTAAACCTGATTAACCGAATCAAATAAGCGAATCGTACACACGAGAGCCTGGAGGAATTCCGATAAGAGGCTCTAGAAGAACAGGATAGTGAGTAGACACTTAAAGAGGGTCTGCTACTTTATAAAGGAAAAATGATGGTGCCGGAGGACGGAGATCTCTAAGCGAGACTTCTTGATAAGATTCACCGGCAACCCTCTATAGCTTACCGAGGGATGGATAAGACTAGCCGCCTACTCTCGGTAAGATACTATTAGCCAGGATGGATGGCAGACGTACGAAGATATGTCGATCACTATTTAGTCTATAAGCGAACCAAAGTATGGAGGGACCGACCACCTAGACTATTATAGTCGTTACCTACGCTAGACAAACCTTAGCAACATTTAACGATGGATTTCTGCTCGTTTCCGAAGGACAGAAAAGGATTTGATAACGTGATGGTCGTTATAGACCGATTAACGAAACAATAGGTCTTAATTCCTTATTATAAAGACGTGGATACGGCGGAAATAGCCAGATTACTCGTATAGTATGTGCTCTGATGGACCGGAATTCCGAATTCGATTATATCAGATCGAGGACCGCAGTTCGATTCCTCGTACTAGAAAGAATTATATAAGATCCTAAGAATCACGAGAAAGATATCGATAGCTCGACACCCGTAGATAGACGGATAGACTAAAGTGGCAAATCAGTATATTACATAAAGATTAAGACCATACGTAAATTATCACCAAGACGACTAGTCAGATTAGTTACCTATGATTAACTTAGCAGTAGCGTCGGTACCTTCGGCCTTAACGGGATTCTCACCATTCTACGTTAAGAGAGGATACGAACCCAACATGTCCTTCGATTAGGCAGACGAGACTCTTTTCGAACTAGGCGAATTAAATAAAGACAGGGCTCGAGTTTACACCTAAGGATTATAGGCGATTTAGAAGCAAGCCAGAGCACAACTTTTAGTGGCTTAAGAAAGACAGAAGATATAAGCTAATAAACACCAACGAGAAGTCAATTTCGATATAGGAGACGAAGTCTTTCTAACGCTAAAGGGTCTAAAGTAAGAACGGCCTAGTTTGAAGCTATCGAATAAGTCCGTAGGACTATATCGGATAGTATAGAAAGTCGGACACTCTTTTAAGTTATAGCTCCCTAACGATATGATAATTCACCCAGTTTTCGCACCAGAGAAGCTACGTTTAGCTTATAAGAAAGGCTCAGAACCGCTCTAAGGACAAATATAAGATAAGGAGCCTCTAGTAAAGATTAATAACCGTGAGGAATGGACCGTGAAAGACATCTTAGACTCTTAAGTCAGATACCGAAAGCTATAGTATAAGGTTGATTGGCAGGGTCATGACGAAGATAAGACTTGGTATCCTGCGACTAATTTCAAGAATGCTGCGCACAAAATCCAGGAATATCACGATCGTTACCCGAATAAGCCAGGCCCACCACTACGACTACGAGAATGGATCCATACAATGCTTTATGACGAGAATCTGGATGATCATGCCGATGATAACTTACCATACACTTAAAGGGACTAAGCGTATCTTGGAGGGGGGTAATGTGATGAGATTGACCTGGTTACTAGTTAGCTTAGAGGAAACGTCATGTGGTTTATGTTGCTCGTTGGCTGCTGTCGCTCGTTTGCCGGAGATCCCCTTATGGAAAGGTCATGTGATCTCTCTGAGGACTATTTGAAGGAGGATTGCGGTGGTTTCTCTTGTTCTTTCCTTCTTTTCCCCCTTGTCTAGTTTTCTCTTGTGAATAGGATCCTGAATGATTTCCATTACAGACTTGCCGTGTCACATTAGTTACCTCTTTATAAGAAAGTCTCTATCTACTAAAATAAGTTTCACTACGTAAAGCTATTAATTGTCACGGGGTAGACCCCGTAACCACGCTATACGTGGTATAGCTCTGCTTACTCAGCCTATATCCCTCCTATAGCTAGCCAGACCTGATCTCCTGTCCTCCTGTTCCTTAGTCTGTCCTCCTGTTTCGTATCGCTATATAGCAATACCATCGTCGTACGCGACACCTTGACACTAGGACAGACTAACCCCGCCCGACGAGCTTTCATTACCGTTAGCAGGCAATACCAGCCTATCCGTACGACCAGCATGTCCGAACCCCTTATTTTGCTTATACAGCAACTCCAGCAAGAACTCCAGAACCAGCGTGTTGAAATTCAACAATTACGATCCGATATTACTAGCCTCCGTGCCCAGACCCAGAACCAGCAACCCTCGACCCCTCGCCTGCCAGACCCCCCTCGTTTTAATGGGAAGCCCTATACGCTTCGTACGTGGCTCCCATCAGTTAGGGCAAAACTCCGATCAGACGGCCTATCCGGAGCCGACGCATTTGACTATACGTGGGACCGATTAGAACAAGCGCAGCAGGCTTCCGTTCTACACCTCCGACAGCTCGCCGAAGACACCCAGGAATGGGACCCTGAAGAGATTTTTTCCTTTTTTCAGCGCCTCTGCCATAACCCCCGTGAGCAGCAAGAAGCAACACAGCGCTTTATCGCTATATCCCAGAGAGATGAGGAATCCCTCGTCGCCTATCTCGCCCGTTTTGAACGCCTCTCGTACGAGGCTAAGACACTCTCCTGGCCCGATACCTCACGTATTACCACGCTTCACCGTGGACTCCGCCCAGCCCTCCGTCTCGCCTTAGAGAATAAGAACGACTCACTATTCACGCTCCCGTACGATGACTATATCGCCCTAGTCCAAGGCGCCGATCGCCATACCCAGTCTCGACAATCTCAGAATAGCCACCAGAAGCTACCACTAGCCAAGAACTCCGACCAGATGGACCTATCCACCCTCCGTATGAATACCACGCGCTTCCGCCATAGGAGCCCTCCGCCTCGCCCGTACTCGCCTACTTCGCCCGCTTCGCCTACTCCGTCCGCTTCGTCCGCTTCATCCAGTCACTCCCGATACTCAGTTCGATTAGATAAGAGTCTTTGCTTCTACTGCGGTTCAAACGAACATTGGATCAAAGGCTGCCCTCGCATAATACCATCTACTAAACAGACCGCGTATAGCCCTACAATGAGTAGGCTGTACGGTAAACCTCCAGCCTGATTAAGGGGGGAGTACTGTCACGGGGTAGACCCCGTAACCACGCTATACGTGGTATAGCTCTGCTTACTCAGCCTATATCCCTCCTATAGCTAGCCAGACCTGATCTCCTGTCCTCCTGTTCCTTAGTCTGTCCTCCTGTTTCGTATCGCTATATAGCAATACCATCGTCGTACGCGACACCTTGACATTAATAGTATAACTTATAATGCCTAATTTATTACTATATCCTTATACTTCTCTAGAGTAGCTAGAGCGAGCTATTTAAGGTATATAGAGTTATCCTTAGACTTCCGCAGAGCCCATAAAGCCCACGGCCCAGCCCAGCCCAACCCACGAGTGGGCTGGGCTTTGGGCCTAGTTCTCCGGCCCATAATGGGCTTTGGGCTTTCTACCTGGGCCCATAGCCCATTATGGGGGCCCAATGGGGGCCCATTTTCTGCCAAACAGTGCAAACATACTAGTTTCTCGTGATTGCATAATTAATGCGCATTTGAGTAGTAATTTTCAGTAATTCTCTTACAGTCCTAATCCTTCTTTAATGGAATTAAGTAATGATCATAGGATATATCATTTTCTGAATTATCTATCCACTAGTAACGCTCATATAAATCATCTTCAATGGTCTTTCTCTTCCTCCCTGATGTACGTAGCTGGGTACTACTCTCTGGTAGTTGCGGCTCAGTCTCATGATTCTTATCCCCAGTATCATCATCCACATTATCAACCTCACTTAGATTATCAGAAACATAAGCCTGCTCTTCAGTATCACTAATCATATCTATCTCAATATCATCAGGCTTCTCATTCTTCTCTTCTCTTAAAGCTTCAATCTCTTCGAAAGAGAAGAACCGTTCAAGCTCTTTCGCCTCCTGTACTTCGAGGTCGAATCTTGATGTACAAAGAAACATCATAAGCTCTTGAATGGTTTCAGACTTCATACGACCACGGCGATAATGGCAGATATCGCGTGCAGTATTGAATAGTCGTTCTACACCAGCACCTATTGCTGGGATAGAGAGAATATCCCGTATAAGGAGAGAGATTGCTGGAAAGCGGCTTTGGTTCTCTTTCCAGAAAATAAGCGGCTCGGAATCAGTGATATCTAGTATAGAATTAGTACTGCGTAAAGAGAATAATGCTTAAATATACCACTATTAAGATACTGAGTCATTTCATCTCCTGCTGGCTTTGCTTTAGGCTTATGGCTGTGAAGTAGGTTATGAAGTACTGAGCTTGGTCGTGCTCTGGAGGAGGAGCTTTGGGGGCCTTGAGAGATAGCGAGACGTTCTTGGTAAGGAGCGAGCGTCGTTTGGAATGAGGTTCGATATTGATCTCGCCATTCTTTATCCTAGTCATCGGAAAGAAAGAATTGGAATCTGCTATCCGGTGCTAGCATAGTACCAATTACATAGATATATCCGTGAATATTATCTATCTGCGAATAGTACTCATTAAGCTTTAATCGGCCAGCTTCTAGAGATATAAGCATCTGCTGCTTCTATACCACACGCTTCCGTCGAAGCTGGCTAATGGAATTCTCTAGATGCTCAAAAAGTACATTGTAAATCCGTAACATAAGATGGGCCGTTACATCTCGAGTCTTTGAAAGCGCGAGTATGTAATCAAAGAATGGCTTAGTGATGCAAAGAAGGTAGTCAATCTGTCGCCATTCATCATCATCAAGGGCCATCTTAGGGCAGTTGTAATCGGCACAGAAGGGCCCAAAGAAATCACGGAGTCTTTTTGCCCGGCGAAGCATAAGGAATGTTGAATTCCATCGTGTTCGTACGTCTTGGAGTGGCATAAGCGCTTGTTCTTGAGGTTGTAGGCTAGTGAATGCCTCCCGTCGCTGAGGACTCGCGCGGATGTAAATTGCGAGATATCGGACCTTATTTAAGGTATGGGCGATCTCTCGGTCCTAAGATTGTGTATTTGCTTTAGCTAATGCTGATTAGCGGTCGGTCCATTTCGTCTCAGCGGTGTCATTAAGCGGGACTGCTTTTAACCGATCAAGAAGCTGATTTAAGCTAAGCTGAATAACATATGCAAGACAGGGAGTTCGAATAATATTAATATCACTAGGCAGAGCCTGCTGTAGAGAGTTAATAAGGGTCTTATTATTTAACGCGTTATCAGTAGTTAACCCAAATACTTGGTCTTGAATCCCATGATCAATCAGTGTCTCTAAGAGGACTGTACTTATATTGGCTCCTGTATGAGCTCCATAAAGAGGTTTGAACCCAAGAAGAACCTCACGGTATACCCAATCAAGGTCGATAAAATAGCCAGTGATAGCCATAAACGCCTGTCCGAATGGAGAGGTCCAGCAATCTAATGTAATTAATATCTTTGATTCTGCTGGAAGCATTTTCAGAGTCGATTGTTGTCTTTCCCGTACTCGAATAGATAGTCGACGGCGAATTATATTAGTAGAGGGGATTATTGGAGGGTTTGGGGCGGATTGGGCTTGTGATATTAAGCGTTGAAATGTTGGATGCTCAACAAGATGGAATGGAAGCCGATTAATCGTGATGAATTGTAATAAATTATCTTCCCATTTCTCTTGCGAGAACGCTATATCAGCCGGAGTATGATACTAGGGAAATTAAAGTTAGTAATCGAAATTAAAGGATAATAATGGGCTTAATATACCGTTGTTTAAAGGAATTTTGTTATTTCCCCCTTTTGCTGGCGTGCGCCCGTGGCTTTTTGATAAGAAGTGGTTTTGATATGCCTTACCATAGTTATAGTCCCATGGCGTCTATCCTTTCTATTGGCATCCTTTCTAATAGTATAAGGGTGTTTAAGGATCGCGGAGCAACGCTTACACATTACCTTTGCAGCGCCATCGACACTATGGGCGACCTGAACGTAGTGTTTCTAAATATCCGAAAGATGGTTTGAGTCCTAACTGATTTTACTCTTAGATCCATAGTCAGTTTGTAACCACCATTCTACCTAGTCGCTATGAGCCATTCCGTCATAGAGGAAGTATAGCTTTCTTCGATTAGGTCCGATTCGTTTAAACGTAGGTAGGGTTAAAGAAGGAATTACCGGTCGGAGGAAGGAATCTTCAAGGGCATTAATGATCTATTGGCTCTCTATTAGAGTAGCTGGGAAGTTTGAAGGGGTGAGATATGCTGAATTATCGAACTCAACATCATATAAAGACGATGCGAAGTCGGAGTGCTGGCTTTGTGACATTATAAGGTTAGCAAAGATTATGAAAGTAAGTAGTAGGAGTATTAGAAGAAAGGGGAGATAGAGAGTACATTATAGAAGGCTGCCTTCGTAGTGACAGTAGAGTAGATCAATGACAAATCTACATGTCAAACGAAAAATAGTCGTAGCTAGCTTATTAGATAGGAATTATAGTTTAAGTGGAGCCAGCCCATCAAAAGCCCACAAAGCCCATCGAAAGCCCATCGAAAGCCCAAAAGTATCCACAAAACCCACAAAAAGCCCATAAAGCCCACGAATAGCCCATTAAAAGCCCATCGAAAGCCCATTCCCAGCCCATTTAACCAATTTTCTCCTTAAAATATTTCACCTGGATAGATGAAAAATATTTAGAAACTTACCTGGTCCATATATTAGCTTATTTAGTAACTATTTAAATTAGCCAGACTAGAGAAGAAGGAATTAGCTTTCTTCTGGAATTAAAAACTAAATCAAATAAAGTAAGGTTAGGAAAATTGTATAATCAAGTATTCTCCCAGAGGGTATATATACTCCCGTCTATGATAAATATATATTTCTCAAAACTCATGTTAAATATCAGTTAAATCAACCAACAGATCTCTAAGTTCGATCTTCACTGGTAATTAATAGAATAAAAGGTACAATAAGTCTAAAGTTAAAGAGTTATTTAGAAATACCCACTTAATAAAGCGATAAAATGGTAGAATTAAGTGAATAGACCAGAACAGGCGTAAAAAACGGTCATTTATTTTGATGATTCAGCTACTTTATGAGCGCCAAGACCAAGAAGTTATGCAAAAATGGGCTTTCGTGGGGGCCCCAGTGGGGGCCCATGATGGGCCGGGGGTTGGGCTTTGGGCCCAGAGGTTCGACCCCCGGCCCACGGTGGGTTGGGCTTTGGGCCCGATACCTGGGCCCAAAGTTGGGCTTTGCGGAAGTCTAGTTATCCTCCTTTTCCCGTCTATTCTAATACTCACGGGTAAAGCTATATAATATAGTACGTATAACTCTTTTATTAAGTTTCTTTTAGAGGACTTTCGGCGGCATTTTCTTTAAAGGGTAGAGTATTAGAAAGGGTAGAATAATAGAGGGAAAAAAAATAGGAGATCGTCTATACGCCCTAGGCTTATATTTATAGTATAGAGTTAGACGAAATAGGGAAAGTAGGAAAGTAGGTAAGAATAGGGTGATCTAGGTGAGAATCCTTACTCCGTTCTCACCCACTCTTACCCCGTTCTTACCTCTATTACCCTAGTCTCTAAAATTCTCACCTATATCACCCACACTCACCCTAAGACTAAATCCGACGCTATTTTAGAGCTAAGGGCGCATTAAGAATTAACTACGTACTATATATGGCTTAAGTACGGCTAAGCGGACGGGAAGCCCTGTTCTCCACACCCTATGGTCGTATGTGCTAGTTATACCACGTAAGAGAAAGTTATAGTAAAATTAGAGGGCCAAAGGGAACGGAAGATCATTCCTACATAGCGTAAAGAGCGAGTGGCGATGCAGTTTTCGGAGTTCGGTATATTAATATTATCGAGTACATTCCTAAGTACCTACTTGCTCACATTAAGATATACTCGCAGGTCATGACTAGAGGCTGATTCACTTAGAGCGGAGGGTCGGTTGACTGGAACCGGAAATTACTTATGCCAAAGTGTTGTTTTAGCAGTGTTGTGATACTTTTTGACTTTGTCTCCAATCAAGTAGTGTGAGATGCTATTCAATACCCGAGAAACCTGATATAATTATTTTCAAATTATAATCACTGCTTAACATCATCACATGTGGGTAGGGAGGTGTCCAGGTAATACCTTCCGAATTTCTAGGGACACAGTTTTATCAGTATGGGAAACTTAGATATTGGAGATAAAACTGTACTTTAACACGATGAAGTATATTTGAAATAGGTAGGTATGGCTCCGTGGCTGTGTAGGAGTTAACAAGGGCCTTTTTTACAATTAAACTTTCCTCGTCTCCGAGGTTGACTCCTTGACTACCTTGACTACACCAGTCAAATTTGTACCAAAGAAAACATAATCCGAGTACCACTTCAAGCGTATCTGGAACTTATGACGGTGCGCGCCAGTTTTTTTCAAAGGACAATAGATAGAAGAGAGAACCAAGTGAAAACCCTCACTTCGACCACGTTTCTTTCGCACACTTCTCAATCACCCTGAACCCTGGACAAAGATTATCAAGCTTACCCGTGACATTTCCGGTGTCCTTGTTTAGTTGATATATCCCCTTCCCCTGTTCTATATGTCATTTGAATTTACTTCCAGCCGTGGAGGATGATCTCCGGGCAGACAATTTGATCCAACGATCATCTCACGGGCAGTGGCGCCTTCCTTTTGGCTTTGGCGTGAAAGAGTCCTCCTAACGGTGTTTGGGAAACCAAAAGACAATGATATCTGTAAAGTTTTCATGTTTAATAGTAGGCAAGATGAATTCGTTCATTCTAGCTATATCTACCTAATTTTCCAGTTCACCCGCAACGCCCGCGGGGCTTCCAACTATTCTAGCCCGAAGTTCACCTGCGCCGCTTATCAGCACCAAAATTAGGCAAGGATTATACTTACAGAAGGTCAGTTACCTTGAGCAAGTATTGGAATCACCGAGCGGGATATTGACCTGTCCTTGACGTTCAGATGACTAAGGTTTGTGCTTGGTAGGTAAGCTGCCGATAGAGTACCTGATCTACTAGGGCAGACTCTACCGGGGTAGAGCGACTGATCTGTTGGGGCAAACCAACAGTACAAGCTGAGCCAATGTATCCTTGAAGATTTCGAGGCTTTGTTTCCGGGCATTGTGCCCATCTCAAGCAGTCATATTCATAACCCGGCCTTGACTGATCTTGGTCATTGCAATGTACGGTTATCTAATTCCCGGCTCGAATTATTCTGACCGAGAGTGAAATCGTCCAGTGAGGTCGAAAAACAAGTTTTCCGAAGAGCATCATGGGGCGCTTGCCAAAATCCAGGAACTCTTTGCAAAGGTCTTTCGTGTTGATAGTCAAGAAACACTGATTCCGTGTCGTAGTGTCAAGATGTGATGTGATGATGTTACATCCCACGCTGCCTTCCATAAGGGATTTTTGCTGTTGCAAAGCTGCGACCAAGAGCAACGTCCTTTTCATAGGTCAGACTTACGGTAACCTCGATGATTATGTTTTTCCCGCTGCTTCATGTCTTCCAAGCTCACTGCTTGGAGGTTTATTTTTCCTAACCAATTTTCTCGCTTACGAATTCATGATGCCTGTGTAGCTCTGAGTTATTCAACATATGACAAAGTCCAGAGTTCAGTTGATATCAGAAGTCGACAAGATAAACACTTCCCCATTCTATCTTTATTTGTATTATACCTTGTCTCATTATTATGAATGTCAAGTTTAATTCTATCGGCCGACAAATTATCACCCTTGCTTTAATTCGTGGTGCGGGGGAATTTCGTGGCATTTTTGTCGGTTTCGTGATAGCGAGCGATTTCTTCGTCATCGAATGATTATTGCACGCAATCCGAGGGGTAATCAACAAATCTCTCTCATTGGCAGTAAGCCCAAATGTCATCATTTATCTTTTCCAAGGTCTCTGTTGTTCCAAGACTTTAATCTTAAAGAATTGAATTCCATTGGTCGACTTTGAGATGCTAACTGCACACATCTCCAGCTGCGGTATCCCTTGCTGAAGCTACTTGATATAGTTATACCTTCCAGGGTTGAAATATGAATAATATTTCGTATTTGCTTAGAGCCAAATCGATATGCGATCAATAGCTACGCATCTATCTATTGTATTCGACGAGTCGATCGCAGATCTAGCCAAGGGATGTTAAACCTTTTCTTCCTGCATAACGCAATAGCGGACACGAACTACGCAAGAGCCTACAACACCACGGACCTTTTTTTTGGAAATATTGCGCGTTTTTCGAAGATCTTAATTGGACGCGTATTTTAGAACAGACTAAGCACGAAAGCCAGCTGGATTCTGGAGCAAATAAGTATATAAAAGTATCCAGATATCTGGATTAGTTTTGGTCAAATCTCTCATTTCTTTGGTACAGTGATTATGGCTAATACAATAGATACGGCTAATTTGGCCTTGATCCCTCAAGGTGCAGCCTATGGTCTGCTTATTGGCCTTGGCGTGCTCTTCTGCGGTGTCATCTTGGTAGCCCTCAAGGTTCAAAGGGCCTATCTCTCGGAGGATTCAGGAAAATCCGAAATGTTCATGGTTGCCAATCGATCCGTTGGTACGGGTCTCACAGCTGCGGCAGTATTTTCATCATGGATGTGGATCAACGAGACAGTCCTAGCAGCGGCGATGTGCTATCGTTATGGATTGGCACTTCCATTGGTATGTACATGAACTTTAAGTTGGACTCTGGTTACAAGCTGACAAGAACGTAGTGGTGGGGTTCTGGTCTTTGCTTTCAGATTGCATTGATGGCAGCACTCGGTGTCATGGCAAAGATTCGGGTTCCATATGCACACACTTCCTTGGAGATTGTGCGCATGCGATATGGGAAAATTGGACATCTTGTCTTCATTGTCCTCAATTTGGTAAACAATGTGTTTGGTTGCGCTTCCATGATCATGACCGGGTCTCAACTTATCTACGGAGTCTCTGGCATGAATTTTGTGGCAGCAACTATTTTGATTCCCCTTGGAGGTATGCTATTCTCAATCCAATCCAAGTTGTCATCCGCTGAGTATTGGAAAGTGGTTCTCTATACAGCTGTTGGTGGCCTCAAAGCCACGTTCCTCACCGATTATCTTCACACTACCATCGCCTTGATTCTTATCATTTACTTCACTCTGGCTGTACTGACCAATTCTGCTGTGGGTGGATTGAGTGGGCTCTACGATAAGGTGGTTGCTACTGCGGAAGAAAACTACATCGCCGGTAACTACGAGGGCTCGTTGCTTACCTTCAAGTCCAAGGGAGCCATCATTTGGGGCTTGATCTTGAAATTTGGAAATTTGGCTTTGGTCGTCATGGTGAGGCGCGACCCCCAGTATGAAAGATCAGGACAAGTTCATTACGCTAATGTTGGGCTAAACAGGACACCGCATTCTGGCAAAAGTCCTTTGCGACGGAGGTCCGGGCCACAGTTCCTGGATATAGCATTGCTGCAATTGCTGTCTTTGGTATTCCATGGGGTCTAGGAACGGTGATCGGGCTGACAGCCCGCGCAATCCACAATACGCCCATTTTTCCAACTTACCCTGGCGAACTTTCTTCGACTGAGGTCAACATGGGCATGGTTATGCCTTATACACTGAAGGCTCTGCTTGGTGACAAGGGGATTATCGGCTTCTTTTTCCTTCTATTTATGGCTCTCACCAGCACCGTTTCGTCGTCTATGATTGCCGTGAGCAGCATCCTCTCTTACGACATCTACAAGACCTACCTGAATCCCCAAGTAACCGACAAGAAACTTGTCCGTGTCAGTCATCTGACAGTGGTCATTCACGGTATCTTCATAACGGGAATCTCTATCGCGATGAACTACGGCGGGGCAAACATGACCTGGATTAACTACTTGCGACCGGTCATATCATGCCCTGGTATCATCCCGCTCATTCTGACGCTCTTCTGGTCTCGTCAAACTCGTCTCGCTGCCATTGTGGCTCCCATCTTGGGATTCTTTACAGGTCTTGCCGTTTGGTTGGCAACAGCAAATTCAATGTACGGGGCTGTTGACATCGAGACAACGTCCAATGAGTATCCTGCTCTCTATGCAGCCATTGCATCCTTCTTCTCGCCGGCACTTTATTCAGTTTTACTATCTCTCTACAAGCCCTACCAGTTTGATTGGCGTGAATTCCTCCGGATCGAACTGACCGATGAAGCACAGCTTCATGCTGCATCAGATACCAGCACAATCAACGAGGTTGTTGAATCCAACGAATATCCATCGGGTGTTCTGAAAGATCCCAAATGCTCAGTTCATTCACTGCCTGCTACTACACAGTCAGAACGCAAACGTGACCTTGACCAAGAGCGTATTGATGCCGTTGGAGAAAAAGCAGCCCCTACGACATCGCTGTCGATATCTACGGTCCAACCCAATCTAGATGATATTCAGCATCCTTTTGATGATGGAACACTAAAAGAGCTCTATAAATGGCTCAAAATTGCGTCCATTTCGTTCATGGTGCTCTTCCTGGTTACCGTCATCGTATGGCCACTTCCACTGTACCGGGACTACATTTTCACCAAGTCATTCTTCTCTGGCTGGACAACAGTCGCTATAATCTGGCAGTTTGGCGCATTTGGCGCGGTTGTCATCTTCCCACTTTACGATGGCAGGGACGCAATTGCGACGGGAGCTCGGGGCATTTGGAACGCTTCTAGAAAGTACTTCAATCGGACTCCACAGTCTGATTCTAGATATTAAATTTCACCACTCAAATACATCGTCGCGCTTCTTGTCGCATTCCACAGCTCCTCCTTGGAATGACATGCAGCGAAAATGAACCTATCAGGACGCACAATCACAAACTTCCTCCCCATGAGCTCTTTTGCAAGACATAATGGATCGTAAAATTGCGGAGTAGGTCTTCCTTCACATAATGGAGATTCTTTGAATTCATCTCCGGTGGCTAATCGAAAGACGTTGTGGGCAGCATCGCTCAATTGGCTTGAAGAATCCTCAATGAGGAATGTCGCTTCTATGGCCTGTATTTCACCATTTGAATGGTCATCAATGTCCATAACCTCTTTCTGTGCTATGGGAAGCTCATTCACGTCCTTCAAATAAACCACAAGTTGCAATAGCCCCTGCTTCTGTGAGCCGAATATAACATCATCTGTGAACAAAACATCCCCGTTTGGATTCCCAGCAGCCTTGCAGTATACCTGAGGAAGGCAGACACCCCCATTGTACTCCGATAGGAATGGAAGCTTACCCGAAGAGTTCTCGTATCGAACCATGCCATCCTTGCGTTGGCCACGTCGGACGTCATCACGCCATGATGGAACCATATGCATGAACCAGAAATACACAGTACGCCACAATACTTTCAAAGGGTTGCTCTCTGATACAAACTTTCCATTTGCAATTGTGGCGGCGAGCGATCTCTCCAGCTGCTGCTTGCGCTCCTCGTACCACGCTGACAAAACATCTTCATGCCACCGAGACTTCTGGGGCTGGACTCGACAGAGAAGTGCTAGACGCCAGGCCAGGGCGATAGCATCACGAAAACCGGATGCTATTCCTTGTCCTCCGACTGCAGTCCGGCTCAGTCAATTTCGAAAGATTCAGTATAACAGGGCTCAAGGTATACATACAAGGGGGGAAGACGTGAGCTGCATCGCCACATAGAATTACCCGTCCATCAGACCATCTATTACAACTTCGCGCAGAAAAGTTGAATGGACGACACCGAAGAACCTGCATGCAATCCTCTGGGAAAGCGACGTCCTTTGATAATCTAAGATCTTTCAGTAAGGCAGTCGTGTCAATTATTTTGGCTAAACATGGTAACTTACCCATATCGTGTCCCCGGGTGTGTGATATACGGAAAAACGACCTTCTTGATTATTTCAGGCGTTGACATTTCATCGCCATCCTCGTCTTTGAGCACCACAAACTCAAATCTCCACAGTCTATCCGATGGAATACCAAATCTTCCGCATACAGACGGTCTATTCGGATTACATAGAAAGCGGAAATTGCTAGGGAAGAACAAATCATAAACCTGCTCCGGTGTATAGCCTAAGCTCCACAGTGGAAACTCTGGATGTGTCGTCTCGGTCGGAAGACTGATTTTCCAATTCAAGGCGACCCATACCTCTTCATAGAAAGCCCTGTCGCACCGTTAGTTTATGGTATAACTTATGAAATAGGAAACACTTCGTACTGGTGGCTTGCTCCATAACTATACCTCGAGGCTCCAGATCCCGTTTCCTCGTGAAGCCTGTCTTTCCATCGGCCCCAACCAAAAAGCGAGCTTTGATTTGACGTTCTTCTCCATTGGGATCTCGGTATCTGCATGATACGCCTTCATGCTCTTCGGCGATCTCAATCACTTCACATCCTGAGCGAAGATCACAGAAGCTCGAACCTGCCATAACATCGCGCAGGCATTGCTCTAATGCCGGCTGCTTGTGGCAGATAAACCCTACATGTCCTGTTCCACCTTCTGTCTATATAAGAATCGCCCTGTAGTAAGCTTCTGGTCATCGAGAAGGAGAAGAGGAACCCTACTGTTCCGTAGTCCATCTCAACAAATCCTTTCTTATCCAAGACTGGGTCTGTACCTCCAATGAACTTGAAAATTTTCATACCTTTAATTCAATCGTTAGCCATCTATACCACTCTTGATCCGAACGGTACAGTATTCGGACTGTAATTTTACTTACATGTACCAATCTTCGTGTAGATGGATGAATACAATCCTAGTCCTTGAAGCAATCTATTTCCGTCTTCATCTAAAGCAATTCCACGGGGATCTGTCGTGATTTCCATTTCCCTCTCGAGAACGATATTGGGAATTTTCATTCGGCCCAGGTACGCAGAAAGCATGGCCCCTAAATGTGGGCCATGAGCTGGACGATCGTTGATAGCCTTGACATCCTCGTACTCACCGGTAGGGCCGCAACCACATATCACCACGTCTGTGGTGTCATGGTTGGACGCAGACATGATAGCACACGACTTGTGAGGTGTCAATGAGTTCTCAAAGGATAGACTGTGTCTCAAATAGTTATCTTCAGTTGATTCAATGTTGTTCATCTCTTTTGCAAAGGTCCCACATTCTCACGAATATGATGCCCCGCTTCAAATGCAAGGAAAGGAGGGGGTGGGACACTAGTTTAGTGTATGCAAATCGTAATCTGAAATTCAACAAAATTTCTTCCTGAAGAACACTCTTTGATGTTTGTTAGAGCAACTCATACTTCTACTTTATGATATATTTTGGTTGAAAATCCTTATACACATGTCAGATGCCTCGGGTGTCTTCCCGTCTCGACAGGCATGTAGATAGAGATCTTTCCCCTTCCTTCCTTTTCCATTCTTCTACAGTAAATGAATCGATATAGATTGACCTCCCCTTTCATAGTTGCTATGTAATCCATAGCATTGCCTCATGCTGACAGCTGTAACTCAGCTGACAACAACGCAGTGATGATGAAGCGGGATAAGTGGGGTGGCGGGACTAGCGGGAATGAGAAATCACGACTCCGTTCCGCTTCCGCTTCTTGCCCTTGGTCACCCACCATTTGATCGTCAACACAGGGTAGGCCCGATAATCCTATTTCCCCGCATTGCAGTGGGACCTGCCCCGACAGCCTGCTCCGACATGGATGACATTCCCGGGTCTCGTATGCCGAAAGCTTGCAAGACCTGTGCCAAGGCCAAAGTACGATGTGAACCAGCGCCAAATGGGGCCTGTAAGCGGTAAGTGACCAGTTGTAACGCAAGCGCGATATTTACTAAAAGTTTGCAGATGTCAGCGTCTGAAAAAAGAGTGTAGTGGCCAGACTCCTGGATCACATCGTCGCGCAAGACCGGCTAGGGGAAACCTGTATGTATTTGGAGTCTCGGTGTGACAGCTCACTAACTGGCGTGAACAGCGAGGTTTCGGCACTAGAGGCAAAACTTGACCGAATGGTCGAGTTACTTGCCGCGTCAGAAAGATCCAGGGATGCTCAATCTAATACCAGTCATTCGCCAGAGCAATCTTCAACTCAGCCAGATGAGGATAGTGCGGCGCCAGACGGGCAAGATGATGATGCTCTCATGGATATATTCTGAGAAAATCAATCATTCCTTTGTTTCCATTCATTGCCATCCCCTTCCATCTTACTGCAGAACAGCTACGTCAAGAACGGCCATTTCTTTATCTGAATATCACCATGGTCGCTTGCCAATATCCACCACGTCAGCGAGAAATTGTGGAAACAGTCAAGAAGTATGCTGCGGAACACATCGTCCTGGCGGGCGAACACAGCCTGGATCTGCTGCAGGGACTTCTCGTTTTTTTGGCTTGGTTTATAACTCTTTCTCGTATCCCACGCTGGCAGGAAGTCGAACAATCTGCCAATCTGGAAAATGACCCTGCTGGTAACCACATTCAACCTCAGATCAGCGCACAACTCGACGTGTTCATGCAGTTGGCCTTGGCACAAGTTATCAGTCTAAATTTGAACCAAGGGATAACGTCTTTAAGGAGCCTTGATCGGCCTCTTTCCTACCTCAGAGCTGCCGATTTCCACCCTCATCTGATTCCCGCGCGAACTTTGGAGGAGCGTCGAGTCTATCTTGGATGTTACTATATCAGTGCGATGTACGTACATCCACACCATGTAAATTAATCAGGATTATATGATGTACTAACCGGTTCCTTAGGTTTTCCATATGTGTGAGAGACATGGAGCCTGTTCGTTTCACGAAATACACCAATGAATGCTGTGAAGAACTCAAGAAGGTGTCGGAGTTTCCTGCCGATCCATTTCTTGTCCAACTGATACGAGTCGTGCATCTGGGAGACAAAGTTCGTCAAACAATGTCCATCAACGAGCTAGGCTCTTCTGCGGTGCTCTCCGCTCCACTCGGTCTGATAGTTCGAGGTCATCAGGCAGAGCTTCAGGAACTCAAAACATCTTTCTGCTGTGAATTTCCCGGATCAGGTCAGTGCACGAATCTCGCCCCAATCCATTTTCTTTATATGCTGATTTCCTATGATCACCGATCGAAAAGCCATTTTATCATTTCATTATGAGACTGTAGAAATCATCATATATCGAGTCTGCCTGAGTGAGGATTTCTCCGATACCCAGTACGGAGACTACTCGACAACGCGGTTGGATCTTCTCTTCCGCTGCTTAGAGGCTGTGAAGTCATTTGTCTATGACATCCACTCCCTCCCAGTTGACTTGTACCCCTTCTTTCCTTTCACTTTTTGGTCTCAGTTTGGCCTCGCCATGGTCACACTATCCCGGCTGATTCTTTTTCAGGGTGAAAAGATCGGCTGGGATCGAACTTATGTTCGAAGCACAATAGATGTTGACCAAACAGCTGACATGCTGACCAAGAAGATGAAAGACGCCCAGACTTTAATATTGCAGAGAAATCAGAAAAATGGTTCTTCAGGGTCACCTGAAGTTTTTGAGAGACTGAGCTCAAGATTGCGGATATTTAAAACGGTGCACCGAATGAGACTGGAGGCTCAGGAGAAAGCCAATCCCCAAGCACCTCTGGAACCACCAGACTTTAGCTTTTTGCTCAACATGCCAGTGGATGCGTTGTTCCCATATGGTCATTATGGCGAAATTCCGGGCGCTTTTGAATCTCCGAATTTTGCTCCGGATCTTGCTCCGGGGTATTTCTGACAGCCTCAAGGTGAATCTTGTCCCCCATCGGACCGGGACTCCGTTCCTCCGAATCAACTCTCTATATGTAAAACAATGGTAGGTGCCACCTGGTACTGCTTGCACTATATGAAGCTGTTGGGATCTATTTAAAGAGAAGGATTTCCACCACCTGAGTCTCACTACATCCTTCGCTTTCTTACAATCTATCATTTGATCTACTTCCGCCTTGGAGTTATGTGCGCCAAGCCGCGTCCCGAGTCTACCACGTATCTGCCGCACGCAAATGGCACTTCCGGCAGATTACCTGCGAGGTCGCCATTGTCGGGCATCTCTGTTCTCATTGCGGGTGGGGTGTCGCTGGCTTGCTGGCTGGCCTCGAGTGCTGGCGCAAGGGGCATGACGTGCGAATTCTCGAAAGAAGTCCCTCGCGACTATTGTCAGGTACATAAAATCCATAACGTTCTACACTTCGAATCATCATCTCGTCTAATGCAGAAACTCTTAGGTGATGGCTTTACAATAGGCACCAGCGCGATCCGCACTCTGCAAAAATGGCCAGAGATGGCCGAGGAAAATGAGCGTATCTCATATGAACCATGGATTTCATGGCATAAGATTACTGGGGAGATGATCTCAAGCCCAAAACCGTTCGAATTGAATCCCTCGGGGGTCACCGCTGGAGACCAGAACAGCCAGCCTCCCAGAATATACAGGCACAGTCGCCCGAAAATGCACAAAATGCTGTCGGCTCAGATCGAGCGGACCGGAATCACGGTGGAATATGGCAAGCAAAGTTGTTGAATACTACGAGAACATAGGTGCCTCCACAGCCGGCATTATTCTCCAAAGTGGCGAGCGGCTTGAAGCCGACGTGGTAATCGCTGCTGATGGGATCGGAAGCACGTCTTCACGTATCATGCTGGGCCATGAGGTTCGCGCCCGTCTGACAGGCTTTTCAATCTACCGAGCCTCCTGTCCCATTGATCTGGCTCTCGCGGATCCTATCTTCGAGGAGAAATTTCCCGTCTTAGAAAACGACATACCCTCCGCTCAACTATAGATGGGGTTCGTTTTGATCTCCGACTCACCTTTCTCAAAAACAAAGCTGATGAAATTCCAGTGACAAGGTGCATGCGCTTTTCGGAAGAACCCATGGTGAGATGACATGGTATCTCACATATTCGGTACAGCTCAACGGGGCACCTTGCAACTTCTTGACGTAAATCCACTAATATAGAATTCTAGAATCGGGAAGATAGCATGGAGTCATGGTCAAATCTGGTAGATCCAGAAACCGTCCTCCAAACCACAGCCGCAATCGAAGGATGGCCCGAATACGCAAACCGATTGATCCAGGCAACGCCCAAGGACCAAATCCACGACTTCAAGCTCATGTGGCGTGAGCCTCAGCCATGCTGGGCTTCATCCACCGGACGAGTCATTCAGATCGGCGATGCGGCCCACACTTTTCTTCCGTCCTCTGGAAATGGTGCTACACAGGGAATGGAAGATGCCATCTCGCTGGCAACGTGCTTGCAGATTGCAGGAAAAGATAATGTACCCTGGGCCGCCCGCGTTCATAACAAGCTTAGGTTCGTCCACGACTCTTCACGACGATACAGAACAGGACTCCTAACATAAAGTCCCATCCAGGTTTGAACGCGTCGCCTGTCTGCAGATGTTGGTGTGCTCAATCATGAAGTACGCCAACGCTCTTCCAACGCCAACGCGTCGCAGGCAAAGCCGGTTGGATTACTTGGCTCTTGGATCTGGCAGCATGATCCGGAGCAATATGCGATCGAAAACTATAGCAAGGCACTCGCTAATCTTGCCAGAGGGAGCCCATTTCATAATACCAATATCCCCGCCGGCTATGTATATCAACCCTGGACTATTGATGAACTACTGAAGGCCATGGAGATGGGTGAGGAGATTGTACTCGATGGGAAACGGGAATGAGAATTGGTGCGTTAAGTACCCAGTTCCGGTCTCTTCTGATACATAGGTCTCATAGATATGAAAATGAAAATATCTCTTTTCAGCTTATAATCATTAGGTTGCATAGCTAGTAAATGGTCTAGATGCTCTCTGGACTTCCATAGTGCCGTACTACTAACAAGCTCGCACCAGTTGACATCAGAATCATACCCGCTGGGCACGAGCCATGAACGCCGTCTTAGAGAAAGTCTTCCCATTCTTGACGAATACCAACGGCTGATTAAGGATCTTGTACTTGATATCACCGAATCCAGCTCCCTGAAATAGCTCCCGCATGCTCTGCTGAGAAAACCCGTGGGACTTGACCGTGTGAGCCGCATCACCGAACTCATGCTCATGCTCGCCATGGCCATGATTATGGTTATGGCTATGATCATGACCATGACCAGAATCTGCAACCAGGTCGATAATAAAGCACACACCACCCTTCTTCAGCCGCGCACCCAATTGCTGCAAAGCACGGTCCGGGTGCTCAAAGTGGTGCAGCGCCATGCTGACCGCCAACACATCCAAGTCCATGTACGGCGGTACAGCAAATTTGGCTGGGACTTGGTCAGCAAGAAGGTCAGCTTTATGGCCGACTGCTTTGTTTTGAAGCCCAAGGAGACCGGCATTGCGATTGAACTCTCCCACCATGTTATCGGAGACATCGATGCCGATAATCTGGGTTAAGAAAGGAGCCAAGGTCTGTAGGTATTTGAGAGTCAGTTCTCTATATCAGTGTTTATACCTAGCATCAGCCAACATACCATTGAAATATGCCCAGGGCCACAAGCGTATTCGAGCATTCTGATCTCTTGGCCTTGAGCAACGGTATCGGTCCATTGATCGCTGATCCAAAGCCTATTCGCTAAAGTCTGTTCGGAAAGCATTCGCATCGATTCTCCAAATTTTTCTTTGTAGGTGGTTGCCATCTGGCTGTGATGACTGTCAGTGTTTCATCAGCTTTTGGTTCAATTTTGGATGCCTTACTCGAAGTATTTCCGATTTGCCTCTGTGAATTCGGTCATGGTGGAGATAGTGGTCTTGCTCCAATGATAAGTGTAAGATAATAAATAGTTATGAATATTTGTCGTGCAAGAATAGAAAGAATCGTGGAAACTTTGGAGTCTGAGGTTGAGATGAAATTGATTAAAGTCCCTGGTTTTAAGTTGCACTATATATATGCGTCGGTTTGGAGCCTCGGAGACATTTCGGACACTTCTGGCGCCAGAGACTCATACGCTAACACTCGTTCACCTATGCAAACTCGGAGATATATTGGGTTAAACTTTCATAGAATGTTTCCGAGATTTTCATATGAAATTTTCTATTATTCAGACCAGTGCATGTACCAGTGAGCTTCCAAGGTTCTTGCAAGGTTCCCGAAGCTTTGCAACGGAGATCACGAGACAGGTCAACATTGAATCTTTGAAGCTTGGAAATGATTCTAAGAAAGCTATAACGTCTGGGTACTCATTGTATATCTGATCTTAATATGAAAAGAGGTTCATCCACCTGTATCGAGACAGCTCTACACAACGTAGTAGTAAAGCTCCTTCACCGCCCGAAGCTGCGGCCAAAAAGACATCATCAACAGCTTCCGCTGTCCGCCCCATCCATCTAACATCGCCCATCTCCAACTTAACGACCCCCTCTTATCCTACTGTGGTGTTATCCTCTCATCACAGTCTACGAATCTACTCCATCGAACTCCCCCACATCTCCCCGCCATGGAGTCCAAGATCCCCGACTTCCTTGCCGAACAGCAAGCAAATGGCTCCCCCGAGACGCAATCCTACTTCCTGACCTTTGAAGAGTTCTGGGAGCGAAAGCTATGGCATCAACTCACAGATTCTCTGGTGGAGTTCTTCCGCCTCCCAGAGAGCGCGCCCCAGCGCTTAGCGATCTTCAAGACCTTCGTGCTCAGCTTCGCCGACCGCATCAACCAACTCAAGTTCGTCGCGCTGGGCTTGATGGCATCGACAGAATGTGCTGGTAAGTGTTCCCGAAAAGCGAGCTAACTTATGTCTGGCTCCTTCTGGTTGCTGTTGGACGAATTGCTTACTCCTGCGTGGACGACAGATGACAAGGAACGACTGTCTTTCCTCACATCCCTCGCGGACAAGGTCGACAAGCCCGAATCACAAGACGCTTATGTCTATGCGCTCGCCGATGTCGCCAATGCCAAGCTACGACTACCAGATCTCGATGGGGCCCAGAAGGATTTGACAACTTGCCAAAAGGCGCTGGATTCGTTCGATTCAGTCGAGACTGTTGTGCATGCGTCATTCTACAAAGTTAACGCCGACTATTATCACGTACGTCTGTTTGGTTTCAAAAATTTAAAATGAGAGGAAGAAGAAAGTAGCAAACTATTATACTGACATTGTTCCGTTCTACAGCACAAGGAAGAATTCGCATCCTTCTACAAGAACGCCCTCCTCTACCTTGCCTGCATTGATTTGGAGGAATTACCCGAAACTGAGCGTGTCTCCCGCGCCTACAACCTCAGCGTCGCAGCTCTCGTCTCCGACTCGATTTACAACTTCGGCGAGCTCCTCTTGCACCCCATCCTGGACTCCCTGACCAAGACACCGCACAACTGGCTGCGCGATCTTCTCTTCGCTTTCAACCGCGGAGACTTGACTGCCTACGACGTGCTGGCGGGTAACATTAGCAAGAACAAGCTGCTCGAGTCACACCGTGTGTTCCTGTACCAGAAGATTTCTCTCGCTGCACTCACCGAGATGGTGTTCCGACGTCCTCCGCACGACCGCTCTCTTGCCTTCTCGGCTATTGCTTCTGAGACCAAGGTACAACCTGATGAGATTGAGCATCTGGTCATGAAGGCTTTGTCGCTGGGTTTGCTCAAGGGATCAATCGATCAGGTGGCACAGGTTGCAAACATCCATTGGGTGCAACCTAAGGTCCTGGATATGAAGCAGATCGATGGCATGCGAAATCGGTTGAAGGACTGGGATGCCGGTGTTAATCAACTGGGGCACTGGATTGAGGGAGTGGGCAAGGATGTCTGGGCTGCATAGACAATTTACTGCTTGAACCGCTTTTATCTATAATAAATGAATAGGCTTGATTGTACTCCCAGTGATGAATACGTCCTTGATATGGTTTTTATCTCATTTTGTATTACCACCAGATGGTGTGGTAGACCCCACAATCAGGTGCATTGCTTATTTGTGGCTAAGATTATATAGCGGTATAGAAGAAATAAACCGACATTAGAACATAGATGATCCCAACAAGACACAGCCAATCAACCACGCTGGCCACCAGACACACCACACCACGACTTGGGTCCACATACCCCAGACATCCCAGCCGAACGCAGCCTGTGTCAAGACCGTCTCGACAGATACACCGGTGTACCAACAAACGCCGATGAGAACGATTGGTGGGGAGAGGAGGTTAAGCAACACTAATCCGAAGCCTGAAAGGGCGTACCGTTTGACCCCCGTGCATTCCAGGCGGTTGATGAAGCTGAGTGGTGCACATAGAAGACCGATCATGAAAGAAAGGGAGAAGTTGAGGGTTGCCAGGGTAGAAAGGGACAATCCCAAGAGTAACAGGGCAAAGGACTTGATCAAAAGATACTGCTGTGGAACGAGGGGCGTGAATAGACCCAACCCGTTACGGAGGAGGGCGGCCAGGAGTAGAGGGAACACAATGTCCACGGCGACGACGACGTAAGTGACCGTTGTGAAAAGCTGGAAGCAGATATCAGTAAGGAATTTCTCATCGGAGAATCTTTCAAGGGGTTATTCATATATATATAACTGACCTGATGGGGAAGAGTGTTGAACATCCAGAGCGGGACAAGGCCGAGCAAGTGTAGACCAGTAACCAGGGTGAGCGGCAGTGCTAGCAGACGTTCCACAATCGTGTGCTCATTGATCTCCGGTGCTGACGCATCCTTGGAGATCGGGGTATCGGGGATCTTCTCTGTAGGCTTGAGGTTGATGGACTTGTCTGTTTTACTGCCCGGGTGATAGCCTGTTCGCATCCAAAGGGCAATCGCCATGATGGTAAAGTTTCCAGCGATAAGCATAGCACTAGGGAGATAAGTTCCAATGCTGACAAAACGATTGGATTGCATCAACAGGTAGAAGAAAAAGCTCTGGTGCAGATGCTCCAGGAGATTGTTCAAGCTACGGCAGAGACTCTCGATGGTCCGTCCCAATGCCATTTCGTCTTCCCAGCCTTCGCCCTTGGGCTGCAAAGTGATGGCATCAATGTGGTATGGCATGAAGCTGCTGTGAGCTCCAGTGGCATACCCAAGACCCTGTTTGGTCATGCCGCGCAACATAGTCTGCAGACGCGCCTCGTAGCTGTCATCATGCTCCCACATCTCTTGCAGATTGGCGCCCATTCCCATTTGGCCTCCGGCGATGGCCACGGCCGTGTTGAATAGATCCAGATTTGGCAACTGGCCATTGACACCATCATAAACAATATGTAGGTTCCTGAAACGGTGCTCGAAGGGATACTCAATGACAAGCGCTCCCTGTAAGGCGCCACTCTTCAACGGAAGCGGGTGAACCGATGCCGGGTGGAGATCATGGTAGGCGTCAATCCATGCCTGGGTTCCAGATTTGCTGTCGGGGGGAAAGAGGAAGATGATATCTTTGGACCATAGTGACCACCCTACCAACCAAACGAACTCGATGTCAATAGATTGTAAGGTGTGTAGAGTGTTGAATACCCCGCAGGACGACTCACGTTTAAAATATCTAGCCAAGGTCAAAGCCAAAGTAACACCATTCAGGTTCAACTCATCATCAGCTGTTTTCCATGCAGCAACTAATACGATCGCCTCTGTCGCATCGCCCCGGGGCGCATGGATAATGCCGTAGGTGTTCTCGCCCTGGTGGGTAATACCCGCGGAGGTGTACTCGTACTTCTGTGTCGCAACTTTCAAACCTGCCACCAGAAGAATCGACTGGATTTTGGCAGATATTCTTTCCTAGATATCAGTTTCATGTTCATATCCCAATGCGCTCGGATTCATTCGACATACGCTGGAGTGAACTCCGGCTCATCTTGCCCGTTCTCACTCTGTCCGCCCTCATTCAGTAATACTTTCAGCTCTTGCTTATACCCCCGGAAGATATTTTGTTCGCTTCCGGTGAAGTATGCATGGACTTGACCGGGCAAGAGCGCATTCTCGGAGATGTAGGTATGGCGGGAGTATTCATTCAAAGGAAGGAGAAGGAGCCAGGCCACGCCGACGAGGATGCAAATGAGTGACAACAGGGGAGGCAGGCGGACGAAGAGTAGTTGAGGGTTGTTCCGCAAATTGCGGATCGCAGCTGGCATGGAGTATTAGTTTCATGATCGGTCTCCGGTATAAGCTGGGGGGTTCTGATGTCGGAAAAGGGACAAGAGCAATTAGGATTGGATTTAGATTTTGTCCACTCACATTTCAGCGCCATTGAATCCAGATCATTGAGGAAATCCCAATATCCTTCCCATTCCGTAAGAAAGCTGATTCGGGTCTGGGAGAGAAGGTTGAGTCTATCATGGTTGAAGCTCCAGCTGTTGTTTACGGGGAATTTACGCCCGGAGATAGTGACCAACCATGCAATAACCAACCACGCAATAATCAATCATAATCAATCCATCTCATTATGTACAAAATACTGCTCTACGTACATAAGTCTTCTATTGCAAATAATCGAACATGAACTTCGCTATGCTTTATTGGCGATGCTGAGATGATCGACAGATGCGTTTCCCTTCCTCATGAATGCCCATCCAGTTGCACCCCCAGAATTAAAGTAAAAGAGAACGTAAAGAGCCATGGCAAAAAAAAAAATGTACACAGAGGGAGAAGTTACAATAGCCCCAGAGCTGTCCTATGAGCCCAGGCGCTGCGTGCCTCCCAGGTAGCTCATGGGGGTTGCGTTTCCATTGCCAGCGGTGTTGGCAGTTGGCAGAACCCCATATCGGCCATATGTCTTCTGGTCCACCGATACATAGTGAGGCAGGCGACCCAGGAGGTTAAGCTTGCCCTCGATCCATCGCAGGACCTTCTCTGGGGGTACAAAGACCTTGAGGTATCCAAGGCCGACTATTTGGGTTAGCAGAAGTTTTGAAGGAATCAATTGAACAAAACTTACAGAGATAGCCCACGAGAATTGCACAAAGATGTCCCAAAAAGCTCACATTGGATACGAGGATGGACAGCACAATGCAGGCAAAGAGAGGCGATGTCCAGGTAGGAATCTTGTAAGGACCGAGGCTACCAAATGAGAATCTGTCAGTGACGACCGTTGATGGGTTTGAGAAGGGTTCCACCAACCTGAAGTACGGGTGGGACTTGAATGTCCGAATGGCTTCGGAGCCCAAAAGCAAAAAGACCCAGACACTACAGTATGCGGTTAGATCTGTAATATAACAGAGTCCATTTTTGAGGTGCCATTCTCACCTTGAGCCCACAACCGGGGTATTCCAATGCAAAATCGCCTTCTCAACCAAAAGGTAAAGGCCCGCGGGGAGAGTGGACAACGCTATCAAAATCCAAAAGTCGTCAGTTAAGGTGCATATCATCTCGGAGTATTTCTTAGGGTTACCCACGTCCAAGGAACAGGGCGACCGCCGTAAGGGTGCCATGTTCCGCTTCAAATCGCTCCAAGAGCGGTGTAAGAGCCAAGGTATTCAATGCTGCGTGGAAGAATCCGGTGTGAATCAGAGGATAGGTATTCAATCGGTACACTAGATTTGAATAAAATTAGCTGAATGCCCTGGATGGCCGCGTTCGAACCATGTCCACATGGATCAGGCGAGGACCTACTTGTGCCCAAATTAACCTCGTCGGGAATCAGTGATCCCCATTGCACCACACTCCAAACCGTTTGGAACTCCAACAGCCAGAAGACAAGAATCACCAGCAGCACCACTCGCGTGAATAGCGGCAGCCGCATTAGGTATGATCGGACGCGCGACGGGTTGAAGGGGAGCGGCGGTAAAGCGGTTGGGGTCGCCATGATTCAATCAATTTCCTCTGCAGGATTGCAGAGAATGCAGTTGGACTGGTTTGTTTTTGATCGCGAGGGATCTTATTAGTCGGCCAGTCGGATCCAAATGGCGTTAGGTTCGTGCACTTGGGGCGGAGCCGAGGATCGAGGGGGCAGAACAAGTTGACTTTTGGCGCGGAATTTGCGACCACGTTTCAACAGGAATGTATAGTTTGAAAAGTTAAGGCCACGATACAACAACACGGCTCGTCAACTAGGAAAAATTGAGGATGATGGTTAATTTGACCCTTTTCGGGAAGCATTGGGCCATAGCCAGGGATAAACTCACGAGGCGCACGCGATCCCGGCTATGCACAAGAACGCGACTTTCCGGAGGATAAGGGCCTGATACCACGCAGACCACAAACAGCGGTTCAACGTAATCGACTGCAAGCTGAGAAAACCTACCGAATATGGAGGTTATAACAGCGAGCAAGTTGGGGATAAGGATACGAAAGACTTTCGAACGTAAAGAAAATCGGGAAAAGCGTAAGCCGATCCCCGCTAATCCCCGTTGGGAAGGAATTCACCTGGTTAGTCACGGCATTGAACTATAACTAACTAGAGAACTATATTTTTTCCAGAGTTTAGTGCCATGTGTACGTAGGAATGAAGGTTATCACTTCCAATCTTATCCTCAGATAACGATATACTCTAAAGTCCCCGTGGTCCACTAGGTGTTCCCCACCTGCGGGTCTACGTTTTAACAGCAAATGAAGCACAAAGTGGAGCTAATATTGATCTTGGTGTATCGTTTGTATATCTATTTCAAATAGCTTCCCATGGTCTAATGTGCGTACGTAGATATTGGGCTACTTCCAAGGTTAGCACCAGAATATATGAACAGATGTGACTACTTCAACCATACTGGAGCTTCCATGTAACCACTATGCAGGTTCCTACCTGTCAAATTTACAGATGACGGTCGAACCACTGCACAGCCTGGCAGAAAGCCTGCTCCTTAGCCCACTTCTGCTGGGAGACGCTCAGATCAGCGCGGACAGCGAAGCCATGGGTGACACCACTGAACAAGTTGATCTGCCACTCCTGACCAGTCTTGATCAGGGTCTCCTCGGACTCGTGACGGAGCTGGGTAGTGAAGGCCGAATCGATCTCTAATAGGTGGATTGGGGTTAGCTTGGGTGCCAGTCTTTCTCCCCTCGATCTCAGGGTTGGTCAAACATACCAGCAGCAGCGATGGAAAGAGGTCCCTCAATACCGGCAAGCTCCTCGTGAGTGGTACCGGTGGGGTGGGCGTGGTAGCCAACGTCGATCTTACCAGCCTTCAAGAAGCGAGTGACGTACTAAAGCAAAAGCACGAGATTGTTAGCATTGGTAAATCGCATGTTATACCGATACACCCTGGATAAAAGATGAGAGAAGGTTGAAACATACACGGGCACCGAAGCAGTAGCCAACAGCGGCGATTCTCTTCACGCCGAGGGTCTCGCGCATGTACTTAATGGTCTTGGCCACAACGGGGTCGATGACGTCGGGCTGGTGTTCCCCAAGCCACGCCATAATGTCGACCTTGCCGTTATTCATGTCATCGGGGCCGATCTGACCACCGTTGAACAGGTCAGGGAAGATGGTCAGGTAGCCATTGTTGGCAAACTCATCGACGAGAAGCTGGTTGTTGGGGAAGAAGCCGAAGACGTCGGACAGGTAGAGAATTGCTGTCTCAGGCTTCTTGTTGTTCTTGGGGGTACCAATGTAGGTCTTGACTGGAGAATTCGGGATTGCTGTTAGCTGTTTGACCCCATATAGCATGCATTGGGTAGCCCAGCTCAAACCTACCACCGTCAAAGTCCTTGAACTCGCCGACGGGGGTGCCTTCGTGCTTGAAGCCGTTGACGCAGCAGGTGGAGGGAGGGTTGGAGGCCATGATGTTGGTATTGGGATTATGAAGCGAGTATGTAGTTGGAGGTATCTTAGAGTAAGAAGGAAAAATCAAGTTAAAATACCACAAGTCCTTTCCAACTCATTCTACCCCTCTGTCATGGAGCCCCACCACTCGACCCGTTTTGCCCCTCCATGACATTATTAGCTTGCATCGAGCATGTGGTGGCAAACCAATGCTTGTACATATAGGGTTGTCGTTTAATTATGCTTATAATAAGTGTATAGATATGATCTAATCCCTGCTGACAAGCCTTCGATAATAAGCAGCGTATAAGTTTGCCCTTTTCTGTCCCTTCATCGTGCATGTCAGACAACTGCCGTTCGGTACTCGGCACGGCGTCGGCGTTAAAGCTTAGCTATCTCCGTGTCGGCTAAATGCTAAAAGAAAAAGAAAATCGAGACAAAATTATCGGTAATCAATTCATTTCAACTTCAATAAGATCTGAAATAAGATCTGAAATTCATTATTTATTATGAGATATTGTCATTCATCCGAAAGTACCTAGGTAGGTCAATCGTCATTCACCGTAATTACCACATTAATCCATGATTCATCATCCCGGCAAACAAGCAACGTAAAACAAGCATCAGGGGTCAGAAGTTTTCACACCCAGATGCATCTCCACAAGGAGTGGATCATGTTCAGAGAACCCTTTATAACATGGGATGAAACACAACCGCAGAAATGTGACAGGGTATCAAGAACAGGAAAGCAAAAAGTGTAGGAGATTCGGGTCTTCATGGGAACTGATAGGTGAGCTGCGAGGGTTGCTCCCGCTTAATGGCCCATGCCTTAAGCGTAATGAACAAAACCTCGAGAGCCATGATAAAGGCCGTAAATCCCATGCCCACTGTGAAGGTGAACATGGCATCTATCTTATAGAATTCCATGGCTTCGATCACGTTCCGAGTCTATGCAATTGATTAGTGACTTAGTACTGGAAGAGTGCGGATATTGTCTTGGACGTACACTAAGCATGAAAATAAGACCTCCCGCCATCAAGCAGAATGAGGCAATGATCTCCGTCGGTGGACGAGCGGGGAGATAGGAAGTGGGCGGACGCAGGAACAGCAGCACATAGGTCATGCCGCGGGCCAAGGCGAAACCAACAAGCATGTTGCCCCACTGCGCATGCACCATAGTTGAGGTCATGCTAGTCTGGTGGTGCGATCCCATCATCATGCCTAGCAGCAGAATGATAAGTGCAGGCATCGGGTTAAGAGACACGCCCTGAGATTTAGGAAGCTGCCATCCCTCGTCACGAGTACCGTGAGCGGGGGACCGAAGGATGGTCATGTTGAGCGCTTCGCGAACGCGCTTGGATTCGAAAAGCATACCCGCCTATAGAAACCGATTATCGTTAGTCAATGGAATAACCCAACAGCTATAAGGTAGGAGTCAAGTCTTACCAGGCCACCTCCAAAGAACATGATCGCGATCGAGACATGCTCCAGATCCGTCGCGCTCCAGGCCATACCCCAGCTGGCGAGATGCTCCAGGAAAACATTTGACACGCCATAGACGAAGATAACAAGAGACTCAACAAATTCTCCCGATGGAACTTTGGCCTTCCATCTGCTAACAATGGGCATCATGGGTTTCTTATTCCACGCCCAGCCCAGGTCGGCCCAGCAACCCACAAAGCGTCCCAGGGTGAGAACTCCATACCAGAAGAAGATTCCCCCCTTAATGAAATGGGCCAGGCCACCGAAGATTTCCCTCTTTCTCATGATGCCACCGTATGTCACGGCACCTGTCGCGATCGCAATAAATCCAAATGGGAGAATGATCCGGTCAACCACGTTGTATACAGTGTTGCAGATCCGGAGCACTCGGTTGGAAACCATCCCCGGCAGGCGACTTGATAAGAACCGACCCACGATGCTGCGGTGAAACCAGCCCCGTGCGGGGAGTTCCGCAGGCAAGAGCTCCTCGGGTTTCTCGAATTCACCATAATCTGCAGGCGAGTCGCATGGAGATCCCGGGCTGTTCATGGACGAGCCAGGCTCCGTCCCCTGACCACTATCTCCAGACCAGCGGTATTCATGTAGCGGGCCAGACGGGAATGAGCGCTCCTGGTCCGTCGGGATAGGCAGGAAAGTCGCACGCTCGTATGAAGCCGAGGACGACTTGGATTCACCGCGTCCGGCGTAGGCAAAGATGAGGGCTAGGACAACCTGGGCACTGAACACCCAAGTGCCAATCCAGCCAATCTTGTGGTGGGCATTATTCTCATAAAGATCGGGGGTCTGGTTATTGTAGACGACGCCGAGAAGGACTCCGAGAGCATTGAAAACCAAGAACAAGAATTGCGACGGAAGGGCATATCGTGAGCGTGCAATACTAAGCATGACAGCTGTTGTGAAAGAATCATTGTGAGTAAGCTCTTCATTTGTAGTTCCTTGGAATGCTGCGCTTACCTGCAGGAAGGACGAAGCACCAACCCAGAACCATCAGAGCAACATGCGCTATGATGGAGCTAGAGTGTTTCCCATAGGCAAAGTAGCTCATCGGATCATTCGCATGTCCTGATGCTGATGGAGTCGCAGTAGCCGTCGGTGTAGGGGCACTCGAGTGCATACCCATTTCCATGCCCATGTTCATATCCATCGACTCATCGTCACCATGCGCAAGCGCACTCGCAAGCGACGCGAGAAACACCGCCGCGAAGGCGACTCGAGTAGTAGCGTTCCGCATTCGGGTGAAATGTAGGTGCACAGCTCGTTTTAACTACCGTGAGGGTGCGCTAGAAGTACAAGTGGGAAATTATGCTAGAGCTTCAACTGGCGCAAAGTAGTGAAGCTCTTGCAAATCGTGACGTAACGATACGGCCAACCCAGAGAACGCACGCTTCCGGCTGAGATTTGGTGGATCTTTTTCTTTTTTCCTTCTCAAGTGTAGTAGCTTGAGAAAACCAACAGATAAGTGCTATCTGTGCAACAGGTTAAGCTTAATTGTGGGATAGGGGGTGGTGGTTTAAAAGCTGCGGAAGGGCTGAAAGCGAAGTATACCGAATAGCGTGGGTGAGTTGGCCATATATAAAAGAGAGCTCTCTCTTTGAGCGGGGCAGGATGCAAGGAATTAATAGGATCATAAGAGCGAATCTGCCGGAACCTGCACAGACTATGACTACAGAGTTGCCCAGATGGGAATTTCTTTTTTTTTTTCCTAGAGTCGCCGGCGCTGATTTCCAACGCTTGTCGGGGTTAAAGAACCGGCGCCGAGAGGTGCGTGGCAACAAGATACTGCAAACTTCCTAATTCCGGCCGACCCTTCCTATGATTCACTACCCGAGTTGCCGCCCCTAGCTTCAGTATGGGTCATGGCTCATTTCCTTCTCTACATAAGAAAATCAATGAAATGGAGCTGATCATGAAGTCTTCATGTCCTATCTTTGGCCTCACACGATTCCTTGTGCCAAGTTGCCCCTCATTGTGAGCTTAATGCAGCTTCACTTGACCAGCAAGGATCTGCACATGCGTTGCATATATGGCCTTGTGTACGAAGGGGCGGATTTAAGCGGGAGGGAAAAAATGGCTTGGCATTCTCGAACTATACAATAATTACCAATCAGAAAAAATAGTTATCCATTCGGATGACTCGGATAGCTCCAGGGTCCCAATAGACCGTGACCTCATTTCCCATACATCAAAAGGAATCTAGAGCGAGAAAAAAACATAAAAAAGTGGAGCTATATTTTGTTCGATCTAAATTTTTTTCTCTCATTCAGTTAGGCAGAGAGCACATACTGTATGCACGACAAGCGCCCCAATGACGTAGTCGATCGCTACCCAGTTAGGACTCTTCATCTCTTCATCCCGCCTTACACCGCTAGGACCATTGAGACACGAATGTCCAAAGTTCATGACAAAGCTGCCTTGCAGGATAACTATGACATTCTCCTAAAAATTGAGCTCTTCCAAGATCTACAGTAGGACTACTGTATCCTGTTCGAAAATTTTTAGACTTCTATGACGCGATAGGTCAGACTAGTGTCCATAGACCCTAATGTTCCCACTGAATACATATTTCCGGTCCCATCGGCGATCCCCTGAAAATGTCTCCACCCAATCAGCGTCCACAAACCACGCATAGACCGCTGTATAGAGTAGATCCTGGTCAACGGACCCCGGCTTTGCCAGCTTCCTTCTACATCCCTGTCTCGGCCTTTCGCTTACCTAGCTTTCCGAGCCGCAGGTGGGGGGTTGGGCCTTTTACGCCCCGAATCACTCCGAATTGAATGGCATGACCATGCATATCGTAGACTTTCTCAAGGTCAAAAGAATGTGAGGAATCTAATACGGACGTGATGGTCCTAGTCACCGCTCTTCAGTCATACCCACCTGCATCGTACCATGTGAAGTACCCCCAGGATCACATGCGTCAAATGTAGGTGATGCTATCCCTAGGGAGTTTATATAAAAGAGACAATAAAGTTTTGATTGGCACGGTGCTGACCAACAAGATGCCCCGCAGTCATGGTAAGCCTGTATATTAATTACCTACTACGCGATGTAAACCTTGGAATACTTACTGCTTTGTCGCTGCGATAACATCAAGGAAGGGGATAGGGGAGCATTATGATGAACATCACATGCGATGACTTTTGAAGCAGTGTTTCTCGTCAGACTGACAACCATAACATTAGCCACGGACCTCTGTGACTCAGAGCCTCAAAGCCTCGTTCCACATTTGAGATCAGTGTTGCTGAAGTCAGCCGTTCCAAGGTGTCGGGTTGCCCAGAAGGTTGTTACATAGCGATTCTCTAGAACTATACCCGCTTTCCAGCCACCTGAGCAGATTATTCTGAGGCCCACTCTCATCTCTATTGAATTTGATTCCAATAGACCGGGATTCTGTTCCAAGGATCGGGAAAAACGGAAAAACGGTCATCGGATGACTGGATATCACGGAGCTCAGCTCTCAGCATTAGCAAACTATAACACGTAAATCTGTGGATCCAGGACAGCAGTTGGAACCATATGATGGTTTGATTTTTTCTTGTTATACGCTGATAAAGCAGGAACAAAAGAACGCCAAGAAATAATCCGCTCTCATCTGACAACCTGGTGATCATCACTTGGCAATCATTGGCTATAATCGTAATCGTACATCCGCCGCTTTCCGGCTGCTCCTGGTGGGATCCGCAACGCACACGCACTTTGACGACACGCACCGACAAATCGGCGCTGAGTAACGATTTTTCTTTCTCGTTTTTGCTCACGGAATACAATATCCGGAGCCTTGTTCCCTCTTCAATAGCAACTATCAGATGACAACCTTGATTGGTTTGGCTGAAGAACCCCTCTCAGTCTTCCTGCAGGAAGCTAGACTGGTCTGACGAGCTTTCCGGGGTCTCTCGATCATGCGGTGACCCATCGGTCATTAAGCAACTTACTGGGCAAAGTGGAATATTACTACCTTACCTTACATTAAAGAATAAGTTGTTGAAACTATAAAGATCGCTCATTCAGCTTCATCACGTACTACTCCGTAGACCTTGTCCAACAAAGGTCATCTGTGCTCCACCAAAGCACAGACAGCCACGACGATCAATAGATCGGCATTGTATTCCGTACTGTATACAACTTGACATGTGGACTCCAGCGGATATTACTCTGCTAAGCAATATAGTCCTTTAAAGGATCGGATGTACGGCACCAGGCGTTCCGCAAGCCGTCTTGGCTCTGGCGTTCCCTCAGGTACCGCTAGCGCCCAATGAGCATCATAAGTTGGCTTCGTGCGATCAGCACGAGTACCAGACTTGGGCACGGACTCAATCCATATAATAATGTGCATAAATTGTTCATTGGACTTTAGTTAAGTGACCAGCTGATCCTCCAAAGCTGTCTACCCCAGCCACGGTAATTTGCTGATTTCCGTCTTTCATAGGAATAAATGACCTACTTTACAGCCATGAACGGGTGTCCTTCAAATGCACATTTGTCAGCGCTCACGCTGGTTGGGGTCAGCCGCACTGAGCGCCACATGAGATAACTTCCTATTTAAGTAACAATGGAAAGCTAAATGAACCGCCGAATGGAATGAAGAAATTGCAACATTCTCTAATTATCAAAATTATTCACGGGAGACAATGATTCGAAAAAAAAACCAACGAAACCCTGAGTCACTATAGATACATCCCTTTTAAACCCAAGAATGTACTGTTTAATATATGTTTGCGTAAATCGAATCATCATCTATTTCAAGCTGCAACAAACATTGACTGAGTAACTCATGGTCGCATGATTTTTCAAGGTCGTCACAAACCCCGTTTTCCAATATACTGATTGATAGGAGTTATCATACTAAGAAACTTCGATAATCCTAGGTCCGTACAAAGTTGCAGCAGCAACGTTAGTAGTATTTGAAAATGGTCCAACACTATTGGTGAGAGCGGCAATTGTCAATCCATCTATCTGATATTGCTGGTAGGGGAACAATGCAGTGAAGTGAACATAATTATTGTCAATCCTGTTGTTCTCATCATTAGTCGAAAATCCTTATAGATAGCACTTTAGTGCTATATAGGCCAACAAACTTACTACACATTGGAAAGCTTTTCCACCACTGATGAATTCTGCCCGTTGATGTATACTAGGCTCAGGTCCTCGGTGTTGTAATTTGTCTCATTTATATAGAAACTGAAACGTAACTCCTGTGTTTATGCCTTAGGATTGGTTATGTTAACATTCAACGCGCCAAAGACGGGAACGGGTAGACTATCAGGGTAAGAGCCGGGTACGATAACTATTTAATATAGCGTAGATAGCAAGAAAGGGCCCGATGACGTGGTGAGAAATGGCTAGGTGGACGGTGGTATAGCGGACTTATCGATGGTTCGATAAAAGCCATTTTATTCACCTTCTTAACCAATGATAGAGCCAACTAACTAAAGGAAGTCTGCCCCATCACCATCAGATCTAAATATTTTCAAAGCCTCTTATAGAGTTCTAAGAATAATGTCGGTAAAGTATGATACGAAATTGATGGCATAATCGAGATTGTCCACGGGGAATTTATATTCATATGGCTGGATTTGATCACGCCCCGCCGCTTGGAGGATACCGTTTGCTCCGAGCGTATATAGCTCTTCCTATACTCTAACTGCTTCTAATGCAGTAGAGATGACATTCCGTGCAGCAGGACTAGTAATTTCATATCTAGAAACGTTATTCGTCATGTTTTTAATGAGTTTACTAAAGTATGCCCCTTCGAAAAGCTCATTAAAGGTAATTAGCTACCATACGGTAGCGGAGTTGTCTAAGATTTCGGTAGGAAGAGGTCCATTAGGCAATGTGCCATGTGCTTATTTTTCGATTTTTTTTAGAGCATCTGAGCCTGAAGTAATGCTGGGAAAGCCGTTTACGAGTGGAAATAAGAATGGCTTTTGACCTTCCACCGAAGTGGGATTTTTCAAGCCCGGCGGCGCATAAGGAATTACATTCACTCCCAGGGAGAGGAAAACAACAGTAAACAGATTACAACGCATTCTTCGTGTCTTAATTATAAATTCTAAAAGGATGGAGTAACCTGAAAGAAAAAGGAAAACGCGAAGCTCTATAGAAGACCAAATTCCGATGAAACTAATGTCTCTTTGGCTGATGTAGTAGTTTGGAATGGAATGATAGTTCTGTCTTGCTTGGGAGAGAGGACTTTACTACATTAAATATGATATTGGACTCACATAAATGACCCCTTATACTGTAATCAAATCAGGCTAATCCATTCGAACTTAAATTTTAAAATATTCTCGGGCAGTGCTAAGAGACTTGAAATGCTTATGTAAGAGCCGGACGTTCATTTGCCTAAATTGGATGCAACCTTGGGCAGAGCAATTTGACTGGGCCAAATAAAATGACGACGGTGAATAATTCATAATGGAAAGCCCATATGGGCCGGAAATAGTATATGTGGTGATAAATTTGGAGATTGATAGTTCGGGGGTGGCTGGGGCTGACGTGAAGATCGGCAGGCAACACGAGGTCATCTAACCGCTTGGGCACTCGTAGGCTCCAAGAATATAGGCCGCTTCTAGCGAAGAGCTCGAGAGAATCGGCTAAGCTAGTGTGTTATTATCCCATCTACAGTACCTAGGGGGCCTTCCCTAAAAAAAAGTCCCCCACAGTATTAAAGTTTTATCTGTACCGCGATATCTCATTCCCCCACAGTATTAAAGTTTTATCTGTACCGCGATATCTCATTTACGTAGGCTCTTAAAATTTACGATATGCCAAGCAGAATATTTCAGTCAAGATTAGATTCCTCCTTCTAGTGGGGTCTATAGAAGTTCTGAGACTTTCCTATAACGTGTAGAAATATGGTGGATTCAAAGCTAATGGGATTAGTCCAGGATTGGACGTGATCGTCTTACTAATTAACTATTTTGAAATAGGAATATGGAGTGAATTTGAGAGAGTTAATGTGCCGCTCTACCGGTCTCGTCCCTGGCCAGATCGATGAACGACGCCCAGGCAACAAAGTTTCCTTGTATACGAAGTATGGGTTAGCGGGAATTGATTTGAGACAATAACGGCTAGTTAGTTAGGACCTGCTCGAACTTATATAAATGATCTAAGAGCACGCTCGTTCCCCCTCTAATAGTTGTAATCTGTCAGTCACCTGTTTTCCTTCCGTTGAAACAATCTTTATTTCTATCCACTCCCTTACTCAATTTTCAAATTTCCTACATTCGCTTCAAAATGCTTGTGTCTAAATCCCGTGTGTTGGCATTAACTGCTTTTGCCACTCAATCTTTGGCTAGTGCCTATACTTTTACCCTTCCATTACAATCCGGTATATGATATTCCTCTTAACTTCCGATCGAAGAAGCTTATAATGTGTTAACAATTTATTCTGTATTTATAGGTACCGCTACTCTTCCGCAACCTGTTTCAACTGAAGCTCTTAAGTTTCTCGCCTTAGGTAGAGGCACCCAGAACTACACATGTGCCTCTTCAGAGAGCACACCTGTTGCTGGGGGCGCCCTTGCGATTCTTTTTGATGCCAGCCCTCTTTTGGCTACCACTCCTGGTGATCTTCTCTACACTCTTCCAGATTACGCTCTGGAATGGGCAGCTCCTCTTGTGCCCTTGGTCGCGAAAGGTCACCATTTTTTTGATTCTACTGCCACTCCTAACTTCGACCTCTCCTCTATGGGACTCTACTTGAAGGGCATGACCAATACTGCGATCAATGGTACTCAGGCTCAGATGATCTTTGGACTGCCTATACCTGAGACCGAGCCTGTTCCATGGTTGTATCTCACTGCTAAGGATGGTGGAATTGGAAGCAAGGGCTTGAACAGTGTTTACCGTGTTGAAACTGCTGGTGGAGAGCCACCTGCCACCTGTGCCGACATCACTGGATCCACCTTCGAGGTCCAGTACGCTGCTCTGTATGCCTTCTACGGTCCCTCAAGCACCGCTTCAACCTCGACAATGACCTCCATGAGCACTCCAGTGTTTTCATCAGGTGCTTCACGACTTGCTCGGCCTTTCATTTAAGTTCTGCCGCATCCTGATCACCTGATCTCCCATTATGGAAAAGTGGCAACGAGGTGCAATTTCCATATTCCTGCAGTTTTTCCCGCTTTCTGCCCCTATAAATACAGACATGATAGATAGCCTGAATACCATCGTTTTCATCATTGTCACATCTGACTACATGGTAGATTTACTAGTGAATACGCCTATCATTGACTTCAACAGTTAATGTTACGACCTTAGTCTACTCATTACACGTGATATATCACGTGCCGGTCATGTCATATCGGAACACGTAATCAGGGCGGTGGATCAACAACCAATGGGTCCGATCGTGTATATGCATCTGTCTGATTATTCTTCTATCTCTGGGCACACGCTTTTATCTGTGTGCTTACTAAGATCATGTGATCTATCTAGCTTACATCATCTAATATAGTTAGTTAGTTAGTTAACTAAGTTAGTTAACTTAGTTAGTTAGTTAACTAACTAGTTAACTTAGTTAACTAAGTTAGTTAACTAGATCGGATGACATAAGCAGAAAGTGCCAGGTGGGTCACCTGATCTAGCCCCTGAAACAGGCTAGCGTGCGAATCAAGCGAGCTGGCCCGTGCACTTCTCCATCGGGGCGGCACACAACGATTTTCTACCCCAAACCTTCGACTTTCCTTCAACAGCGCCAACGACCCTCGTCAACAACCCCCCCGTCAACTCTCCCCCAACGACAACTCAAGATGACTCACGAGTCCGTTTGGTTCAGCCGCCCCCGCAAGTAAGTCGACTAGAACGAACCTCTCGTCTTTGATACGACAGCAACTAATTGACCTTCTAGGTACGGCAAGGGCTCCCGCGAGTGGTGCGTGCTCCCTTCAGACTCCTCCCACCGATAAGGATCGACGGCACAAAGAAAAGAGCGAAAAAACACGCTAGAAAGAGCCACGAAACCACGAATAACGACGAAATTTGGAGGAACAACTTGGCTAATTTATGTTCGATCGATACAGCCGCGTCTGCGCCCACCGCGCTGGTCTGATCCGCAAGTACGGCGTATGTGGAAACCCTTCTGATGCATGGCGCACATGAAATGCTGCTCCTAGTATATGAATTGGAGCCAATTGAGACTAATACTGGTTTTTTTAGATGGACATCTGCCGTCAGTGCTTCCGTGAGAAGTCCACCGACATCGGTTTCGTCAAGGTTCGTTAAATCTCGCTCTAATCACATCGAAAAAGAATGGGCATTCACGGCCCACCGCCGGACCTATTATTACATTTTTTTCAAGTCATCGATACTGACTTGGGCTTTTTTTCGTTACACAGTACCGCTAAACAACCAAACCATGTCCGCCTTTAACCACCTTTCTCGATTCCATTCGCGTCCATGATCCGTTTACGTGCCCTGGCGCTCGGTCACCATAGTGGCCCGGGAAGGGGAATGTTTCGAAGCGTCGGGAAATGTTAATGCGCCCACGTTCCGTTCTTTCGCATGACGGCTCCCAAAAAAAAAGTGGTTGTTGATTCGTTATGGAGGAGGCATTATTCGTGTCTTGCTTATGGCACGGATGGACGATTTAGGGGCTGGGGTTGTTGTGTGAAGGAGTTTTTGAAAACGAGGATGTCATGTTATCCCTCATCCTTTTTCTTTATCCAATATTAAAGACGGGTTTTCTTCAATGAGTTCTCTGGACTGCATTTGGAATCTTGTGTACTTGGTTCGGCCAAGGACGAACGACGATGTTTGTCTGGGTAGGCATTTTCGTATCTGATGCTATTTCCTACTCGGGGCTCTCTTTGTTCGTTCTCAGCGAGTGAGACATGATTCCAACGTAGACTTGACTACGTAGACCGCAGTCCTTCGTCACGAAATTTTTCCCTGTTCACTCAGGTGAGGTGTGGCTAACAGAGCAACACGGTCTTGATATTTCTACAGGGATGACAGTATGAAGAACGCTTGTTCTTATTGTTCAAGGCCATGTCCGCTATGTAATTATTATTCAAATCCACCCCGCAGGGTTCCCATCCAGAGCGCCGGGTTCACATCACATCTGCCTTTGATAGGCTAGGTCTTCTCAGATCCGATTGACCGGATCCCGTAGAACAGGAGATAAGCATCCTGTTTCAAGACCTCCGCTACACTAGCGACGGTCACTTTGTTATCGTCCATCAGCACCCACTAGAGCAAAATGATTAGTGATAATGCTTTTTTGTCCAGTTGTCAAATCATGCATGTGACATACCTTGTCGCCAGCTATGCGGGTGTACGCATAGTAGTGGCCTGAATCCATGCTGCCCTTGTGAACGACAACCGTCGACAAGTCATAGATATACTTTGAGGTGTCGACGCGCTCCTTGTCCTTCTTGACAGTATAGGGCAGCATGTTGAGTGTGATGGGGAAGTCGATGTGACCGTGCATCTTCTCCGAAGAAGACGAGTTGTGCTCATATCGCTAGGAAAATCGATGTTAGAAATAAAACGTCGTGAAAAGATATCAAGAGACATACCTTCAGATGCATACAAAGTATGGAAGGCAGCTTGCGGATCTGCAGCCGCTTGGATGCTCGCTGAGGGGTATTGCCGCACTTCTCACAGTGATAAGAGGCATCGGGGGATAGGTCCTCGATCGCTGTGAAGTTGTCCAGGCAGCCAGTCAAAGTGGCAGGGATGGAGCTAGATCGGGGCGCCAGCTTGCGCTTCTTGTTCTGAAGCTGTACATCGAGACTCAAGTCGGCCATGGGGTCAAAGGTGTGAGTAGTTTTGCCGCATTTGTGGCACATGACGCTGCTTTGAAGCTCGCCATAGAAGGTGCGGTGGAAAAAGCACTCGCATTTGGTACCGTAGCTCTCCGAGTGCCCGGGTGTGGCTGCATGGAGTGCATTCACCAGAAACTGAAAGTACTCATGTGCATCCTGTTGGCGGTATCCAGCCATGTCCTACGAGGAAAGTATTAGCAAGGCTGTCTCGGATTCTCGTTGGAAGGGACCTTTTCATTCTACATACCCGGGACGCATCCCAACCGTGATAGAGCAGGGTGGCTGCGGATACAGCTTCGGTCTTTTCGCCGCTGTTGAACTCCATGAACACTTCAGTTGCAGCGCAGGCCATGCAGAAGCTCCGTTCGCATGTGTGGATGTCATGTCCCCCCGCGAGGAAGTAGGCATTAAGGGTCGGGTCATGCAGCAAAGCCTGGAGAATTACTGATTGGTAGCATGTTTGTCCCATATTCCAAACCCCGCGGGCACCACGACGGGAGCAAGGGTTCTTGTAAGCGTTGTTTTTGACGTAAGCCTCGGAGGCTGCGTCGGTGACCCATGCACCTTTAGCGTCTATGTGAAGGTCAGTGGGCCCAACTCTTTCCATGGATAAAAGCAATTAGTGGGATCCATGCTGACTGACATTCAAACTTAGCCTGAGGCCCGCAGAGTCTTTCCAGACCATGATCATACACAAGGTCCGCACAACTCTCACAAAAGAGGAAACGATTCCGAGATTCCATGTCTGGAGGAGTATTAGTGGCCGAATTTGGATCGGATTTCCCAAAAGTCTACTTACAGAAACAATGCCCGGTCTTCTTGGTGTGAGCTTTTCTTTCTGTGTTCAGACAGACCTCGGGACAGGAGACACAGTGATACTTGGGTTTCAGCGATGATACAGTGCGCAGGCCGGTGGTCTGAATCGCCACAGGCTCTGGTTTGGTGTACGGAGCCAGCGTATCATATAGCTTGCGAAAGCTAACTTTGAAATGCCCTGCAGTCTGACCATTCTTTAAGACGGTGGCCAGATGCTCTGATAATGGGGGTCAGTCCGGCGATCTAGGTCCTGCAGCCACCAGGAATGCCAATACATACCACAGCCAAATGCTGCCTCGGAGAGGAGGTGGATCGAGTCAAGGTTTGCCATTTTAGGACCGTGAGCTCGAAACAGAGAGACTAAAAGGGAGAATGACAACGGTCGGGGGAACCTTGGAAGGTAAGATGCAGAGATAAAACAAGTGGAAGGTGCCGGCCTTCTATGAAACAGAAGAGGAAAAAATAGCACAGAAGTAGGAATAAAAAAGAGCAGGGCAATGAAGATTGTCAATCAGACCAATTATCACCAGGTGGTGGATGGTGGGATGGCAAGGGATCTAATTCAGTCTCAAGGACTTCTCCTGAATAAGGCCAGCATTTCACTATGGCAGGGGTCAGCTTGTTTGTATTGAATGCAGACAGTGAATGAGAACCATCCGACTCACAAAAAAGAGTGGAGTTGTGGTGAATGGGTATAGCAATAGCGGCTCCGTTGCGCGTGCATTCAAGGGTTGCCGTGCCAGCTCGCTTCACTGGAAGTCCGCAATCATGCCCCGCAATTTAAAGATAAGACCAATCAGCCCAAGTGGCACAGCTATAGTTGTAGTTCTTTGGATTGAAACCAGATCAACCCTATACACAATGCAATGATGGGAGGCAAGATAGAAAGGGAAGAGTGTTCATTTGTCATCGGAAACGGACTTATTTTTTTCGGCGCCTTAAAGCCTGAAAACCCAATCGGAGCAAACACCCGCATCTCCACATCTTCATTTTATATACTCGAAGTGACTGTTCATGATTCGATTTCATTGCTCATAATAATTACAGGGATATCATAGGGGACGTCCAAGCATATGCAGATACTGTCTCACTTTCTATCTCTCGAGTTCAGTCCCCGCCAGCCCACTCCACAGAGGCGTCCAAAGACGTCATTGGAGTGTATTATAGCAGAGATCATTGCTTGAGGTCCATGTCCAAATTCTGGCAGCTGTGTTCATTGTGCCTGCATAAGGCAAGAGACAACAGGTCGCATGTCAAAGCTGTTTACCGCATTCCACGGCCTCGGGGAAGAGCGCTCGGTCGCGCACTGCTGGAACCTCGTGTTGTATATCGGCTGGTTGCCGCGCCACGCGTGGTACCTCGAGTGATACCTCGAGTGATACCGCGTGTTGTGCCGCGTGGGGTACCTCGTGTTGAATATTTGGATGTTGGTTTGGAGGAGATCGTGCTAGGTGGGTGCTCGACAAAGGATGTGTCCGTCGTCCTAGGATATGATTAATGGGTGTCCTCGCATGGCAGGGACGCAGTCACTTTGTCGATACTTACAAGAAAGTCATTTCACCATCATCCGCCGGTCGGGTAGGTTCATTATCAGCCTCTATTTTATTGTTAGGGTAAGCCTTATAGAGTAATTGGGACTCGACCTCGTACCTTTCTGTGTCTCGGCCTGCTTCGCTCTCCGGAACGAATCCGCAATCGGGGCCTGTTTACACAATTAATGGACCTGGAACACATCGACCAAACTACTATCGTTGGTTCATACCTCGGGGAAATCCACGCAGAATGCATTCATGTTCAGTCCGTACAGAAAACTGGCGAAGCTATCACTGAAGCGCGTCAAGCTCTCGTGCATCAGCTGAAGGTGCATGAAGTTGGCCTCTAGGTCTGCCATGGAGTCTGCAAGCTCCGCAAACTGCGGCTCTAGGGCATTGATGGCGGGCTGAGTATATCCGGCATTGCTGATGCTATTCCCGTAACCGTGGGCTTCTCGGAGGGACGAGCGGGAGCTCGGTCGTAGAGGAGTGGTCGGTCGGGAAGAGGGCCGTGGCCGTGAGGATGATCGAGGGGCGAAACCGTCCATGATGTTTTGAATCGGAAATGGAGGGGAACTGAAGTTATTTTGTTTTGATTTCCGATTGCGAAGGCGGTGGGCACGATAACAAGGTCAACAGATGCATAGAATCACAGGAAGAGAAATAATTCAATGAATTTGAGCAATTGAGTGGATTCAGCTATGGATAGGCATTGCGGGTTTTAAAAGCGATCGTTAAGTAAAGGAACTAGTTCAGGGGCGTACAGCGCGAAGCGGTACATAGTACATCGAGTCAACTAAGTGGGATGGGATGACTTCATCGACGAATATCATAGAGATCGAAGAACATGACAACGTGGGAAGATTTCCATCATCGCTTAGAGAGGTGATTATAATCTTTTTATCAATCAATTAAGAACTGAGCCTCGGGGTTTTCTTATAGATTCTTTCGCTGTCATCATTCCCCGCATGCGATCGAGATTCCTGATTTTCTCGAAATCCGCTTGCACTCCGCCCCAATTGGTCTCGTGTCTCACCAGGGTCTTATCTGCTTCCTTATACTTCCCCAATTGCGCACTATTTAATTTCTTTCCTTCCGCCACATGCGGGCCTGTTCAATCCTACGCCGTCGCATCCATTCCTCGGCCAATCTCATTCCCCGCGCACAGATCGTCTCCGGATCGCGATTCCAGTCCCATCCACTCGCGAGACCCTACTCCACATATCGACCACAGCAACCAAGGGAGAACTCATCCTTCTGGATCGCATCCGCTCTTCTTACCATCGGAGGAGGCGCCTGGATCTATCAATACTTCTATACCTCCAGTCTCCTGCACCAGCCGCAACCCCGGCTGCCTCCGAACGGTCAAGACCCTTTCCTCAGCGTCATTGATACCCTCCAAGCCATGCCTATCGAACCAGCCCCGGGCACCGTCGGGACTCTTACCCCGGAACAGGAAGCCAAGCTACGAGAATTCTGGGTTCTGACCCTCAAGGTCTTTGGCGTCCCGATCGACGGCTTGGAAGCGGATCTCAATGCCTCCAGTGAAGCCGCTCCGTCTAGCTCAGACAAGAAGTCCAAGCGTCGCGGGTGGGGATTGTTCAGCCGGAGTAGTGAAGACGATGGCGACGACTCCAAGAGCGTGTCATCGGCCAGTGGCGTCAACTCGAGCATAGCGGCCATCAACATCGCAGACGGCGATGACAAGTACGGCCAGTCCAAGGAATTTCAGCAGGCGCTGAAGGATATGAAGCCTGAGGAGATCCGCACAGCTTTCTGGAACATGGTTAAGCAGGATCATCCGGATGCGCTGCTTCTGCGGTTCCTGCGCGCTCGCAAGTGGGATGTTAAAAAGGCTTTGGTTATGATGATCTCCACTATGCGCTGGCGCTTGCAGGATGTGCATGTGGACGACGACATCATGGCCAATGGCGAGGCACTGGCCTTGAAGCAGTCGCAAAGTTCTGACCCTGCAGAGAAGAAAAAGGGCGAGGATATCCTGTACCAGTTGCGTAAGGGTAAGAGCTTCCTCCACGGCGTAGACAAATTTGGTCGTCCCATTTGCGTTGTCCGTGTACGGTTGCATAAAGCAAACGACCAGGATGTTGAAAATTTGGAGCGGTTCACTGTCTACACTATTGAGACAGCCCGATTGCTCTTGGCTCCTCCGGTTGAGACTGCGGTAAGTGCCTGCTGTGATCTTATAATCTTCTGCATCTGACAAAGAGTAGACTATCATTTTCGATATGACCGATTTCTCTATGGCCAACATGGTGAGTTTGATATACCGACTGACCCAACGATGATATACTAACCTCATCTCCCATCAGGACTATGCACCCGTGAAGTTCATGATCAAGTGCTTTGAAGCCAACTATCCCGAGTCCCTTGGAGCCGTCCTCATCCACAAGGCCCCGTGGCTTTTCTCCAGTTTGTGCTCCGAGTTCATGTCGAGTCTCTTCCCTGCTGACAAGGTTCATAGGTATCTGGAGCATTATCAAGGGCTGGTTGGATCCCGTTGTTGCCGCCAAAATTCACTTCACCAAGAACCGCCACGACTTGGAGGCCATTATTCCCCCTGGTCAAATCATGAAAGAGCTGGAAGGTGATGAGAACTGGGAGTATAAGTATCCCGAAGTAGAGGAGGGAGAGAACAGTCTCATGGAGGATACTGAAACTCGCGACAAGTTACTCGCCGAGCGTCACGAACTCGCCAAGGAGATCCAGAGCATTACGATTAAATGGATCCAAGCCGCCGCCAAGAAGGAGACCGGAGCTCTATCTGCCGCCGAGGAGAAGCGCGCGAGTCTGATCGAGAAATTGCGGAAGCAGTACTGGGAACTTGATCCGTATATCCGGAGTCGCTCCCTTTATGATCGCCTCAACATTGTCCAGGGCCATGGAAAGATTGAGTTCTACCCGACTGCTGTGAAGGCGGACATGGAGAAAGTTCGCACTGGCACGGCCGAATGAATCAGAGCAGAGGCTATATACACTGCATGATTCGACCCGCATTTGTGTAGCATACTGTGATTGACATTCCAAGCTAGACTGTTGATTTTATTAGAAATTGGGTGGGTTGTGCATGGATCTGCATACAAACTTGGACTCGATTTGACCTATCGCCTTGAGGTTACACGAAGCCAATAATTCCATAGGGAAAGTCAATACAATGATCATCCCAGTAATATCCCATTTCAATATCTACTACCTGGGAGCACTAGAACCGATAAAGAATGCAAAGACCAGTATTTACATCTTCGCCTTGATCTCCTCGTGCAACGCCTTCAACTTGTCCATGTTGGTCTCCTGAGTAGGCCAGCCAATGCTCATACCTTCCTCCTCGTTGGGCTTGGGGATCTGTGCAATTATGTTAGTAAATGGAACAAATCATGGAATCAAGAGCTACTTTGGAAGAATCCTACCATGTGGAAGTGAACCTATTTCGTAATAATGATTAGTTACTACCATTTTATAGCAAGGGCCTGATATCAACTTACGTGGTCGACGACCTGGTGTGCAATACGACCGTTGTTCTGCAGGACATTGTAGTCCGTTGCACCACTGGCCTTGGCAATCTTCTTTGCCACGGGCTATGTAAACAAGGCAACTAGGTCAGCCAGGTCATTCAAGGACCTTGGGGGTTGGACCCGAGAAAGACCCCGTGAACGTCTGATCCTGCAGCTTAAACTTCCTCTCTCCACGGGCTCACATTCTCAATGTCTTCCCTCCTCGGCAAATGAATCTTTTTGAAGGTGGTTTGCTTACCAGAATCTCCAGCAGGTCCTCGTCAGGGATATCAGTCAGCTTCGCGCCGTGGAACTTGGGGATCACAAGCTGTTGTCATTGTACGTCAGTCAAGTTTTCCATACAGTTAAAGTGTGAATTTAAGATATTTGAGCATCATTGGCCGAGTCAACGCATATTACGACAGCTGGCTGTATAGGTCGAGATAATGGCCGCGGTCGCGTCTGGTGCGGGGGTACACAAATATGCAAAGCGGCACTTACCGCATGGCCACGACTCAGCGGCTGGATGTCCAAGAAGGCAAAGACCTTGTCACTCTCAAAGAGCTTGAAGGAAGGGATATCACCTGTGAAATACGCGTTAAGAGTGCTGTGGACGCGGAGCCGGTCGGAGAGGGAAGAATTGTCGCGCTATAGCCTCATAGATAGGATGGACTGACCCTTGATAATCTTGCAGAAGATGCAGGCGGCGGAGGATGACATGTTGATTGGTCTGTGATTAGACTGGTTTTTGTTTCTAAAATTGCGAGTACAATGGAAGGTGAACTCCAATTTTGATGTTCTGATGATCAAGCTGAAGTCATCGAATGCGGGGTGGATCTTGGACGAAAATAAATAAACGAGGTTGTTGGCGGATTCGAACGTGGGATCTTTCGGTATTTAGCTCCTTTATATTTTATAATTAGGGGGAAAATTCGAGGAGTGGGACAGACTAGTGCAGAACCCATTTCTTGCCTTTTACCAGAGATGGCCGTGGCCTGCCCACAAAACTCCTCTATACAATCTTTGGATCTACACCGCGACACAGCTGTCGTTTTATGGTTTTACTTTTTGCTAGCTTCATTACCAGTTAACTCTCCTGATTGTATTCCTGTTTTTTAAATTATTTTTACCCTCGAATTGAGGGTTTTGGAAATTCCGACGCTGTGTCTTTACATTTGGTGGGCCGTGTACTTACCACGTCTTATTGCAGGCCTAACTACTTCCTGCTTACATACACCCACTGCCCATAACTAACTAACCGTAATTCACGGGCGGCCCGATCACACGGGCGGTCCGATCACCCCATCAAAAAACGCGTCTCCTACGCGACCATATCTTCTTTAACTACCCACTATGCCACCCAAACGCCCCCGATCCTCTCAAAAATCTGTCGAACAAGAGGGTAGGATCTTACTAGCTATCCAAGCTATCAAAAATGACGAAATAACCTCTATTCGCGAAGCTGCGCGCCGATTTGACGTTCCATATTCTACCCTCCGCGATCGACGACATGGGCATATATTTCACGTGGATATACGCGCAAATGGTCATAAATTGACCCAAAACGAAGAAGAATCGCTAGAAAAATGGATATTATCTATGGATGATCGTGGATCAGCCCCACGGCCTAGTATGGTAGCTGATATGGCTAATCTTTTACTATCAAGGCGTGGGGAGACCCCTATACAAACAGTTGGGGTTAATTGGACCACAACCTTCGTTAAACGACACCCAAATCTATCATCTCGGTATTCGAAGCGCTATAATTACGAACGTGCGAAAAACGAAGATCCAAAGGTCATCCAAGCGTGGTTTGACCTAGTTCAAAAAACCATACTCCAATATGGTATCACCTCGGCAGATATATATAATTTCGATGAGACAGGCTTCGCGATGGGCCTTACTGCAACTGCGAAAGTGATTACACGTGCGGAATATTATGGAAAACGTGCACTTTTACAGCCTGGAAATCGCGAATGGGTGACTGTGATTGAATGTATTAGTGCTGCTGGATATGCACTTCCGCCTTATATTATCTTCAAGCATAAATCCTTGAATTTAGCATGGGCAGAAGGCCTTCCACAAGATTGGATATTGGATAATAGTCCAAATGGATGGACTTCCGACGAGATTAGCCTACGCTGGCTTCAAAAAGTGCTGATTCCGGATATATCGCGCTCACAAGGTGGATATCGGCTTCTTGTCCTTGATGGACATGGTAGCCATTTGACACCCCAATTCGACGAAATTTGCGCTGCAAATAATATTATACCAATCTGCATGCCTCCACACTCATCACATCTTTTACAGCCTCTTGATGTGGGTTGTTTTGCGGTGCTAAAGCGAGCATATGGACGGTTAGTGGAATCGAGGACCCGCCTTGGATTTAACCATATTGATAAATTCGACTTTCTTATGGCCTATCCAAGTGCGCGCGTGGACACATTTAAGCCGAATACTATCCAAAATAGCTTCCGAGCAACTGGGCTATCTCCATATAGCCCTACTGAAGTACTTTCGAAGCTTAATATCCACCTAAAGACCCCTACCCCCCCAGGTAGCGCAGGGAGCATTTTTTCACCCAAAACGCCTCAGAATCTCTTACAACTACAAAAACAAGCTTCATCGATCAAAGCGCTTATTAAAAAGCGCTCACAGAGCCCTCCTACGCCTACAGATCGTGCACTAAACCAGCTTATTAAGGGCTGTGAATTAGCTATGAACTCAGCTATATTTCTAGCGCATGAAAACAGTGCTCTACGGGCAGAGAATGAGAAAAAGAGACAAAAACGGGCTCGAACAAATAGATGGGTATCTAACCAAGGCGGAATAAGCGTCGAAGAAGCCTTGCAGGCCTCACAGGCCTCCCCAGAGGTGGTTGAGCCAGCTATACCACCCCCGGTGGAAGTGCCCGCAGCACCTTTACAACCGCGAAGGCGGGCCCCGCCAACATGTTCAGATTGCAGGAATATAGGGCATACAAGATCTAATTGTCTAAATAGAGCTAGATAGTTTTTTTGGTTAATAAATTGGCGTTTTGGTGGTTTAATTGAGATTTGAAAATAATAATATTGATAGGGTGATCGGACCGCCCGTGTGATCGGGCCGCCCGTGAATTACGTTAGTTAACAACCTTGATTTTTACATAGGCAGGCACATATACTCCTAAGCAAATTCATGGACCTTATACTCTGATCTTGTATAACGCATATCGTGCTTCACGGCTTACCATGCTCTATCACCATCATACTATTTCCGGTAGAGAACCCAAAGAAGATCATCAGCATATTTACTCCGATATACCGGGTCCGCAGATACATTAGCTATTCTGATTTTTCTTTCGAGAAGTTGTCCCAGATTGCGTGCACTCAACGATGTATCAAAATGAATTATACCAATAAATTGAGTAGCGTAACTGGCTATCAATTGGTGATGGAGGCTCTGCGAGCGACGGAGTGCGGGTGCATGACCAATCACAGCAAGCGAATTGTCAGACCCGTTGGAGGGGAGACAGGTGTAAGGTGCAAAAGAAGACATTCAACCCTGTAAAAATATAAGAATGATAAATTAAATTAAAGATTCCGAAGTATCTAAATCAATATAGTACTCTCAAATAGAAAAACCCCCGAGAACCAGTAGATTCTTGGAGAAATGATGCTCGACTCTTCCAGATCTGGACTAGCGTCCTAGTCCCGTGCCGAACCTGCGAAATGCATCCATCAACTCCAAGGACCTCCAATCCCTCCCATCCCCCACTCCACTCCATTCTCCTCCCCGCTGGTCTCCTCTGATCTGCTCTATCAGAGACCATGCAGAAATCCCGGGCATTCAACTCTACCCTAGGTTCCCGGGCCTTTGCCCCGGCCCCGCGGGTCTCCGTTCACTTCCAGCGCCGCAACCTCCAGGATGTCGCTATCACCCGCACTGGAAAGCCTATTTTGAAGGTCCAAGGTGGCCGGTAAGGACTCAATTGCACCCTATATGGTGGATTATTGCTAAGTTCGGTTGCTTGCAGGTCGTCCCTCGGAGGTATCTTACTCGCGCTTCAATCCCGGTCTCCATTGAATATACTCACCTCCCCTCGATAGGTTACACTGCGACCGTCTTTGGCGCCACTGGTTTCTTGGGTCGCTACATTGTCAATCGTCTCGGTAGGTTCTGAGGATTGGTTCCCTGTACAAAGGAGTAATTGGCAACTAACATGCTGTAGCCAACAAGGGATGCACCGTCGTGATCCCCTACCGTGAGGAGATGACCAAGCGCCACTTGAAGGTCACTGGTGATCTGGGCCGTGTCAACTTCATTGTATGGCGCTCTTTCTATAACTGAAAGTCAGTGAGTTGGAGCTAATCATTTCCAGGAATACGACCTGCGCAACACCCAGTCCATCGAAGAGGCCGTCCGTCACTCTGATGTCGTTTATAACCTTGTTGGTCGCCAATATCCCACCAAGTGAGTGCAAAAAGGGTGTTCCAGTTGAGAAACGGTCAATTGACCTCATTCCAGGAACTTCTCCTACACTGATGTCCATGTCGACGGTACCGAGCGCATTGTCGAGGCCGCCGCCAAGTACGATGTCGACCGCTTCATCCACGTTTCCTCATACAACGCCAATCGGGCCTCTGAGTCTGAGTACTTCTCTTCCAAGGTGGGTATCTTTCTGTGGTAGACGGGTCAAATTGCAGAGATACTAAGGCATTACTAGGGTTGGGGTGAGGAAGTCGCTCGTTCCATTTACCCCGAGACCACCATCGTCCGACCTGCCCCGATGTTCGGTTTCGAGGACAACCTTCTTCACAAGCTTGCCGGTGTCACCAACCTGTTCACTGCCAACCACATGCAGGAGCGCTACTGGCCTGTTCACGTATGTCGCGTGGTCCCCTCCACCCAGGACTAATTTAACTAACCTATGCTGCAGGCCATCGATGTTGGCAAGGCCCTCGAGCTTATGCTGCATGACGACAGCTCCGTCGGACAGACTTACGAGCTTTATGGCCCCAAGAACTACTCCACCGCCGAGATTGCCGAGCTGGTCGACCGCGAAATCGTCAAGAAGCGCCGCCACGTGAACATTCCCAAGGCCCTGCTCAAGCCCTTGGCCTACAACCTCAACAAATTCATTTGGTGGCACACCATGTCCGCCGATGAGGTGGAGCGTGAGTTCCACGACCAGGTGATCGACCCGACAGCCAAGACCTTCAAGGATCTTGGTATTCCCCAGACTGAGTTGGCTGATCTGGCCGATCTGACCTTCCACTACTTGGTATGTCTTATTCCCATGAATTTCCTATACCATTACTAACATATTATAGCAAATGTACCGTAGCGCCTCCTACTACGATCTTCCCCCAGCCACCGAGCGTGAGAAGCGTGAGGAGAAGAAGTACGTGCACGTGCTGGATGACCAGTAGTTTTTGTTTTTAATGTGTATATAAGCCCTTCCTAGACCCAAATATCAATTTCCTTGTGTTGTCTGGAATCTATAGAATCTACTCGTAGTGCGTAGTAGCTGTGTGTAATAACCAGTGAATAACTGGTCTACCCCAACTCTACTCCGTAGTGCGCCCCGCAATCGCGATAACATAGAAAACCAACTTCCGACATTCGAACTTCCCCCCAACCCACAATGCCTTCACAAACCCCCATACTCCTCCTAAAGACAAGATCATCTCCGCACGATGGCTATGACGATCTCCTCTCCGCACAGGGCTACAATCCCTCCTTTATCCCAGTCCTAGAACACCGCTTCAACACCAAGAACCTGGCTCAAGTGCGGGACCTATTCGCATCCGGCGCATTCGAGTTGAATGAAGCCAATGCCAACGCAAATACTCAAGATGTTTCCGCCCTCGAGACTCAATCTAAAAAATATGGCGGCATGATCTTCACCAGCCAGCGCGCAGTAGAGGGCTTCGCAAAGATGATCGAGCAAGATGGCCGTGCGTCCCGTCCTCATACAACCATAAGAAGATACTAAGCTGCATTATGCATACAGTCCCCCTCACTCCTCAATCCAAGCCCTTAATCCTCTACACCGTCGGCCCAGCCACAGCCCGCACCCTAACAACCCTCCGAGACAAGCACATCCCATCCGCAACGATCTACGGCGCAGACGCAGGAACAGGCGAGAATCTCGCCCACATGATGCTGGAGCACTATAACGCGCTTCACGGATCCACAAACCAAAACGAAAGCAAACCAGGCCTTCTATTCCTAGTCGGCGAACAACGCCGCGATATCATCCCCAAAACACTAATGTCGACCTCATTACCAGCTCAAGACCGCATTCCCGTGCACGAGATAGTGGTATATGAGACTGGGGAGATGGAGTCGTTTGAGAAGGATTTCGAGGCTGCTGTGGGGCATGCGCAGCAGACGGATTGTTCTTGGGTTGTGGTTTTTTCGCCGTCGGGGTGTGAGGCTATGTTGAGGGTTTTGAAGCTGGGTCCGTTTAGCACCGGTAACAAAGGGGATGGGAATAGAGGTGTTTTCGTGGCTACTATTGGGCCTACGACGAGGGATCATTTGCGTAATAGGTTCGGGTTTGAGGCGGATGTTTGTGCTGAGAAACCTAGTCCGGAGGGGGTTATTGAGGGGATCAGGAGGTTTATGGATTTGTGTGAAAGTGCATAGATCTTGCGTCTACGGTGATCCCGGTCTCGAATATTCGGTGTATAGTATATATAGGTGGGCACGGAACCTAGAAAGATTTGGATGCAATTGGACAATCACATAGATTTTTGCGTATTTTCAAGTGCTGTGCTTCTAATCACAAGAATTCCCACGATTCCACGCGGGTTGGAATGACCTTGCATGCTCGATAAAAAATGTATTTGACGTGATCTTTCTCAATTTACCGCATAATCTCCTCGTAGATCAGAACTAGCAAAAGTTAGTCAATATGCCAAAGGGGACGGGTGGGGATGGGAATACGAACTCTTCAGCTGTTCTTTGCTAAGTGTATCCTTGTTCTTGTCGAAATCAAAGAATCCTTCGGGAATTGGAGGTGCGGTCGGCTCATCATCAGGGTCGTGGTACGGCTCGAGGTATGGGTGGCGTAGGGCGTCCTCGACCGAGATACGCTTAGCCGGATTAAAGGCCAATAGTTTCTCGAGCAGATCCAGGGCCAGGTCGTTGCTCTTGGGGAAGAGAGCGCGGAAGGGGATCTTCTTCTTAAATGGGAGGGAGCGGATGTACTCGCGGGCTCGTCGTGACTTAATGCCGTAGTAGTCTTCCATGGTGGGCGTACCAAGAACATCCAAGATAAGGGTCAACTGGTGGTGATCTGGGACACAATTATTAGTGTGACCGAAAGAACAACAGGCCGTTGAACGTACAATCTTTTCCGGGGAAGAGAGGCTTCCCACTCAGCATCTCCGCCAAGATGCAGCCCACACTCCAGACGTCAATGGCCTTCGTATATTCCTTGAATGTCAACATGATCTCCGGTGCACGATACCAACGAGTGGCAACATATTCCGTCATGAAACCTGAGTTGTCGTCGGTGGATGCGGCCGATCGCGCAAGACCAAAGTCGCACACTTTCAGATCGCAATTGGCATTCAACAGAAGGTTAGAGGGCTTCAAGTCACGGTGGAGAACGTTGGCGGAGTGCATGGCCTTGAGCGCACGCAGGGTCTGGTAGATGAAGTATTGGCAATGATCGTCCGATAGCTCTTGTGTGCGAATGACTCGGTGCATGTCGGTTTCCATCAGCTCCTGTGGATGGGGGTTAGTTGGTCAGGTACTGAATTCTCATTATCCTGAATCCATTGTCTCGCTGCGTACCTGAATCAAGTACACTTCGCTAAAGGCCTCATAGTTACGAGGTCTTTGGATATCCAAGATGGAGATAATATTCTCGTGGTTAAAGTACCGCAGCAGCTTCATCTCACGCAATGTGCGCAGACAGAACATGGAGTGGTCGAACGGAGTAATCTTTTTGATGGCAACCTTCTGGCTGGACGGTTTGTGGATGGCGGAGCTACATATTATAAGCTTTAATTGGCCTCAACCGGACCCGGCACCACTCACCAGACCACACCGTAAGCACCTTCTCCGATGACATCCTGGATTTCATATTGATCGGACACATTGAAAGAAATCTTCCGCGACCCGCCCGATGGGGGGTTCTGCTGACCCATGTTGTCGCTGTTCCTCGTTAGCTCGGAATGCAGATGCGGGGAAGCCAAAATAAAACGCGGAGCTGCTGATCCATGCGTGAAGAGGCCACGCTCGGAGAGGCGACGTCTGCCCAAGCGCCAATTCACAAGATCGGAGGACTGGTCCAGACCCGAGTATTGGGGTGAACCACTCGGGAACAGCTAGCCCCGGTTTGTTGACAAAAAACCACCATGAGGTGATAAACGCCACATCACATAGGTCACCGACAAAACGAAATCGGGAAACAAGCTTACTCTTTCTGTTTGTGCTGGGGGTGTCACTGCGATTCCTAGCCTGTCGAGCTGTCGGGTGTTTGAACTGGAGTTTCGCACAATCTCTCCTGGACACTGGTTGAGATGAATCCGTACGTAGCTAACAACTTCGGCGAGAGTTATTCAGGTGGATAGATCGACAGTAGATAAATGCGAATAAGGGGTCAAAGGTATCGGGAGCTGGTGAATCACCAAATGAATGTTTCGGGGGGTTTCTGAGAAGGTGTTAGTTACGCTTGCGACATTGCAGTCGTGCAGCCGTGCAGCCGTGCCGCCGTGCCGAGGCGGGGTTCTTGGAGTTTCCCGATCGCGACACCCGACTCAAGGGAGATTCAGAGTCACTTACAGAGCTGCCAGAAATGATGAAGGAAGGGAGAAGGGAGTTTCATGGAAGGTGGGGAGAAGAGGAACAGAGGAATCAGCGGGACTCACGGGCCGTCAGTTATGGTGGGGCAAGAAGCTCAATAGGAGGAGGAATAGGACACACTATTTATATATGGGTTTTAAGGGGCCGAATTATGAACTATAAATCTGGTTCCAATAGATCATCTTCTAGGATTTGATCTATCATAGTAAAAAAGGTTGAAGGTCGAATGTTATAAGAACTAGAACCGTTTGGAACCTTGGCTCCGTTTCCCCTTCAACTCCTCTTTCCTCTCCACTATTAAAACCTCAAACCTCAAAACCCTCACCACTTACGACACAGCTTGGATGAAAACTCCCCAGAACTTGAGACTAAACAACATGTGCCGCCACCAGCGCCAAATCCTCCTCCATCACTTGCACATACGCTACTGTCGGAACCTGATCACAATCACAACTCCACTCGACCTTTCTGATTGGGGCGCCGCGTATTCAGCCCAGGTTTCACCCCCAAACACGCTCTCCAATTGGCTTGTAGATCAGGAGGGCGACTAAATCTCATGGTGAACACGAAACAAGGAATACAGGAAATAAAACCTTAGCATTTTCTGAAACGACAACTGGGTCTTTCTCGGAAGATGTCACAAAAAGAAAAGAAAATTTCGGCTTCAAAAGGACACCAGTTGTCCTATACGCACTCTCCCGTAGTCTACTGGGATTCCAAAAATGTGCCCGCCATTGAACAGAGATTCCGAGCCCCTAATGGTACAGGCGAAAAGACCGAGCATCACAGATCGTAGTGTAAAAAAAAAAGAAAAAGTGGGAACGGGGGGTAGGAAACGTGGGATTCATGAGAAACAAGAAGGTGGAACTCTACATGGGACTGGCATTTACTGCACAACCTATACGAGACATATAGAATCAGTATATGAAGGTCAAGGAGAATCGCAAAAGAATGATCAACTCAGAGAACCTCATACCTTCTCCCGGAGAGTGGTCATCCACTGATCCAAGCTCACGCTCTGGTCAGCCCGATCCTCCACCAACATCGTCTGGGCCCAGAGACGGAGACCGGGCTCTCCATCCTCGCGCACCACGTACAGGTGAGGCACAATAATGCTGCCAGCTCCCTTGGACCGGTGGTCCCGACTCTTCTCCACTACAGCGCGCAGCCGCTGGCTGAACTCATTTTCTATCTCAGGCAGGATCTGCTTGCCCACCCGCAACTGGGTGCGGTCGGCCACGCCGAACACATCCTCGATGAGTTGGGGCACCGCATCGCGGCCGACCCACAGGAACTGTGTCTGTCCGTCGTCAATCAGGTACAGACCGTACGAGGCGAGACGCTGGGAGGACAGGTTGACCGCAGGAGGAAGAATGATCTCCCCGGACTGAGGGTCCGGCAGACCCGCAGCGTCGGGCATGTCATGGAGCGAGTACATCTTAGGGTAGATGTATTGGATGAGAAGGGGTAGGGGCAGGGTCGACAAGAGACACAATGCGGCAGACCGCATATCTGTCGGGATCTGGGCAGACTTGCGAAGACCAAGCTACATACGGGGTTCAATTAGTATTCGAGACAAAGAGAGGGAAAAGGTATCAATACTCACATTCTTGATCATGGCGAGGAACAAGACGGGCAGACCGCGTAGATTGGCAGGGAACTGGAGACCACCGCCGCTCACGCTACCACCAGCAAGCTCTTTGCGGTAGGTGGTCAAAAGCTCAATAACCTTGGCCTGCAGAGCCTCGCGAGCCGGCTCGAGGCCACTGCTCAAAGTACGCTCCACAGCCTTGTGGCTGAAGAAGGTTGCCACAGCTTGCTGATCAGCGGAAGCGTAAATGTCGGCTAGGTTCTGAGTGGTCGGGAGTGCCAGCGTGAGGACGCGAATCCGACGTTCGCCATTGCAGGTGGTGTGGAGAACAGCGGCTTGCAGGCAAACCACCGGCTTGGTGACCGTCTCGTCAATAGCCACCTCAACAACGTAGGCCTGATCACGGGGGAAGGCCGGGAAAGCACAGAGATCGGAACTGCGGTTGAAGAAGTTTCCGTAGAAGGTGCTCATGCGTAGGCCAGTAGTGGCACGAACACGGAGAACGGCCTCTAATCCGATCTCGGAGGACAAGTGGTCAGAAAACTCGCGCGCGAACTTGATGGCATCCTCTTTGCGTGCAGCATTCCACCCGGGGTAGAAGTAGGTCTGACCACCAGTGTAACGAGGCAAGTTGCTCAAAGAGGCCACATCCTGGTACTGGGAGGAGAAGAGGAACATGTCCACCGACACTTGAGCCTTGGAGCATTCGACAGCGAAACTCTTGTAGAAAGAGTTGCCCGTCTGGAGAAGACTCGATTCCTTGCTGGTACCGAGCACCTTCTTGTCCTCACGCATGGTGAGAGCACCGTGACCGATATTGGGCAGCGATGCGCTCAGAACGGTGACCTTACCACCCACGGGAGAGATCAGCTGGTAACCAGCCCGCAAAGCTGATCCCATAGCACAGCTGTTGTTCTGGGTGTTCTGGAACATTTCCTGCAGCTTGTCGAGGAAAGACTCCACATTCTCCCGACATTCGCTCAGCGTCACCAGGAGGTCAGTAGGGATGGGCAGGAAGGGCTCATCGAGGTCGCTGACAACCAGCATACGGGCTTCAGAGCTCTCGGTGCCATCTCGGGGGATACTGAAGTAGTGCAGGCTTGAGTCAACGGCGATGAAACCAAGGCGGGTTCTTCGGTCTGCGTTGGGAATGCGATCAAGACTCTCCTTAATGCAGCGTGCACTAGTGGCCAACAGACCACTGGCCACGGAAGAATAGCTGACATCGAGCAAGAACAGGTAAACGAGCGGCTGAGGGGGGCGGACCATGTATTCTTGGGGAGCAACAAACTCGACCATGCTGTGGTTCAGGTCGGCACGCAATGAACGATCCGCGGGCTTCTGCAGGGTCGAGTCCCAATCAAATGCCTGTGGTACATCGTTGGTCAGGTTGCACATATTACAGCGCCAGCGGTGGCCATTGTCGAGGAAAGTGACGAAGGGGTTAATATAAGAGCGGCAGCGTCTGCATCGTGAGATGACCTGGTCGGGGATCACAGGAATGGGGTCCTCTGCGTCGTGAAGTGCGCCATAGGGCTGAATCACCAAAGCGAAAGGTAGCTTGGACTTCTTAAGGAGGGAGTTATTTGTCGGGACTGCATTCAAGGTCGACCGCATATATTTTGTGGGGCAGTTCGCCGTGGGGGATGGGTAAACACTGGTCTGTGGGTTATTAGTTTCTCCGGTCGTAGTCAAGTAGAAAGGGGTTTAAGGCATACACCAGGAGGCAGAATAATAGGAGGCGGGGGGTAGTCCAATTCTGCGACATTGAAAGGTTGCGAGATGAGGTCCGTGGGGTAGAGCTGGTTCAGTTGAACGTTGCGCTGGGGCTGGACCGCCGGCTGCTGGGGCGGGGGCATGTGGTGCGGCTCAGCCATGCCCATTCCACCGAATTGGTTGGTCATTTGCGCAACATCTGGGGCAGGTGCTACAGGCTGTTGCATCTGGGTAGGGTCGGCGCCGTATGTCGGTTGCTGGTATCCCATGGGTTGGGGTTGCTGGGGATAGGCATCGTAGGCGCCTCCAGCGACGGGCTGTCCTCCAAGTGCAGCATTGGCACCTGCGCCAAACTCAAATGCCTGGCCAGCATATGCTCGCTTCTTCTTTCCGCCAGCGACTGGTGGTGCTTGCTGGGGGACTGGCGGCTCCTGCTGCTGCGAAGGATCCGGGGAGCCATAGCCCGGCTGGGCGTACCCTTCCTGGGGAGGGTAACCCCCTTGTGGAGCTGCCATTAAGGTCGGCGGAGGTCGTTTGTATCGGAATTAAATTCCTCAATATGAATGGAGAGCAGGAAAGAGAAAGTAGGGATTGAGGTCTGGGGCGTGGTTCAGTTGATACGGGGGAGGGGATGCGGGTGACAGCTTCGCTACCTAGAACCCCACAATTAGATTTTGAGCATGGATCGCCTGGCAGGGCAGGAGGAATATCCGCAAACCAACACAGCTGCAGCGATTCAACAGAGGGAGAGACGTACCGAAACGAAGACACGAGGAGAATCGAACACAGAGAAGCGGTGATGGAGTTGGTGGTGTACGGTGGCCTTTAGGTTAGGTTGCGGCTGTTCAGCCAATCACGAGACGGGGAGCTTAGAGTAGCAAACCTCATACTTAAGATTTCAAGGTTCTACGCCTAGCTAGGCGCGTTTGGGACTAATTTAATGTTTTAGGTAGCAGATGCTTGGTTATATGAAGCCTTTTATATTCGAGTACAAGCTGTATGTCTTGCTCTTTCGATGTAGTATGGTATACACTTGGAATGATCTTCCAAGGTTCAGGTTATGTATATTCCCGTAGTGACGGGAGCCGACACCGTGCGTGACAACCCAGCGGCCTGTGCACTTTCGTGATCCTCGGTATAAGAAAGACTTTTCCAAAAGTCATCGTCATTCAATAATAAATTTCAAGTTAGACCAGTATCTTTTCTCTCAAACTGTGGTTAATTTCCTTGGAAGACAAGAATGTGTGCGATCAAATGATAGTGTTAGGCGCGTTGCCCGGCCAACACTAAACAAACGCGATGTCTTTTCATCCCGACTCACGAACTCCACACTTTTCTATCTTCTCAATCTTTGCGTCCCCTCACGGTAGGTAGGTATTTAGATAGTTTTTTTTTTTTTTTTTCTTTTCTTTTCTTTTCTCTTTTTGTTTTCGGCGGAGGATTGAATCATATATTTCTGTTGCATTTTCTTTCGGTCCACGCGTCGGAAGCCAGCCTGCAGCATTTCGTCCCGATACCCGCAACTTCGAGCAACGTGCATGCATTGAGCCAGCAAGATGAGCGTTCGAGTCGTCGCCCGAGTCCGACCCCTTCTGAAGGCCGAACGGGAATTGGATATTATTCTTCGCACAGGAGCATCATCCGCCTATGTGGATCTCAAGCAATCAGCCAACGGCGACCGCAAATTGGCGGCATTGAGGGACCGGGATAACGTGGTACGGATCCCGAATCCCAAGAATGAGGGTGAAGAATATACCTTTCAATTCAATGCGGTGTATGATGCCGATGTGGCACAGCAGGAACTATTCGATGCCGAGGGTGAGTGGTTTAAGTGGGGATTCGAGGTCACCGCCATTTGGAAGAATGGTCCATACTGATGGAAGAATAATAGTTGCGCCTACCATCAAGCACCTTTTCAATGGGTTCGATGTGACGCTCTTTGCATATGGTGTGACTGGGACCGGAAAGACGCACACGATGCGTGGCGGTAAAAGCCTCGCAGACCGAGGTGTCATCCCCCGTCTCCTGAGCGGCATCTACCGCCGAAGCCGGAAAACCGAGAAGGATAGCAATGGCGAGACGACAGTTCAGGTGGCGCTAAGCTACTATGAAATTTACAATGACAAGGTCTACGATTTGTTCGAGCCACCTGAGAAGCGTACCCTGGCAGGCCTTCCTCTCCGCGACAACGGGGGCAAGACCGTGGTTTGTGGTCTTACCGAGAAGGCGTGCACTAGTTTGAAGGAGTTTGAAGGGTTATATGATCAGGCGAACAACAACCGCTCCACTTCGGCGACCAAGGTATGCATAATATTGTCGGCGAACAGGCGTTTTTAGACTGATAAAGGATCCAGTTGAACGCGCATTCGTCTCGTTCCCATGCAATCCTCGGAGTGAAGGTGGCAATCTGCTCCGCCGACCAGACTCGAGTCAGCACGGTATCTGCGATCGACCTTGCAGGCTCTGAAGACAACCGACGGACGGAAAATGACAAGGAACGTATGGTCGAGTCGGCTAGCATCAATAAGAGCCTGTTCGTTCTTGCGCAGTGTGTCGAGGCCATTACCAAGAAGCAGCATCGCATTCCATACCGCGAATCCAAAATGACGCGAATCCTGTCCCTGGGCCAGAACAACGGGCTAACCGTGATGATTCTCAATTTGGCACCAGTCAGGTCGTATCACTTGGACACCATTAGCTCCTTGAACGTAGCCAACCGCACAAGGAAGATCGAGGTACGAGAAATTGAGAATGACCCGATATTCAAGGGGCCTGCCAGGCCGGCTCCACGACCATCAATGGCGAGCTCCCGGCAGCCATTGCGGCCGCTCGCTGCTTCTGTCAACGTGAATATGCCGGCCCCTGTCGCAAAGGACCCGGCTGCGAAGGACGAGGGCAAGCCTATAAAGGCTTTTAGTGTCTTTTCTGATCGGCCTAAGCCTGTAAGCAAGATTCGGAAATCAGAAATACCCAGAAGACCTTCTCTGGCCTCTGAGGCACCCGCCACGCGCTCTCTGAAACCGCCTCGCCAGCCCCTTACGGCGAATAACCCTCAATTGAGCTACGCAGACCTTTCTGCTGCTAAAATCGAGGAAATGGTTGAAAAGAAGGTCGAGGAGCTTCTTGCTGTTCGGGCCGAGAGCGAACTGTCAAGGCAGACTCAAGTCCGTGAACTGAATGACCAGCTCCAACGTCGTCTGGAGCTTCTTGAGCAGCGGATTGAAGGTACTGAGGATGATCGAGCAGAGGGCCTGTCTTACTTGCTTATGGCCAAGCAGCACCAGGCGCGTGGGGAAAACAGCTCTGCATTGAGGATGTACCAGCTAGCACTCCCACACTTCCCACATAACAATAAACTGGTCGCCAAGATTGCTGCTTTGAAGAAGCGCATGCAAGATAAGCCTTCAAGACAGTCTTCCATCCTGGCTTCTCCCAAGGAAAAGCTTGGAAGCATGCTTTCTCTCAAGGGAGAGTCCACCCTTACTATTCTCGGAAAGCGTCAGACTGAGGCAGTTGATAACGACTATGTGAATGAGGTGGACAATGATGGTTTCTCAAGTGACGAAGAAAATATTCCTCGGCAGCACAAGAAGCGCGCTACATCTAAGAGCATTCGCCAAAGTGGAGACGAACTTGATGACCTTGACGAATACGAGAACGGCTCTTTGTCCCCTCGCACTATGCACCTTTTGTCGATTATCAATTCGCGGGATGTGAGCCAGATCAAGCTTCTGAGGGGTGTTGGTGCGAAAAAGGCAGAGGCTCTTGTCGACTGCCTTTGTGAGATGGATCAGTCCTCAAATGATGACATGGTATCGGAGCAACCTCTGTTCCAGGTGGAGAGCTTGGCCCAGCTGAGTACTCTGAGAGGTGTTGGCGTTCGAACCGTTGAGAACATGCGAAACGGAGTTTTGGTCTAATGATTGCATTTTGGGCATATACCCGGAGCTTTCTACTATTTTTCTTCTTCTTTATATGCATCTTCCTTCAGCGACGGTGCTGGGGCGTTTTGGTCGCTAGCTTCCAAGGTTACGGCAGCTTTGCAGTTGTGTTCACTTTTTGGCTCAGTTGAGCTTGTTTCAATACATTTTGTTTCGAGACGTTATGATAAGCCAATGTAGTTTTCATTTGATATCTATATGCATAATCCTTTATTAAATATTGTGTGTAGTTCGGGTCCTTTTGCTTCTATTATGTCCGCTATTATTGCGGTATTTTAGTATGCCAATCACAGCTCTCATCACACCACCTTGTTCAGCTTGGTCCCACCAACGATGACCCTTGCAGCCACAAACAATGTTGCGCCAGCTAACATGACCACGCCAGCGAAGACTTGCAGCTTCGTGTAGGAACCCGTCAGCACATCTGGAACCAACGCACCGCCGATAGGGGTACCGGTGAGAGCCGCGAAGGAAATGATCGAGAAGCAAGTACCATTGCGTACTCCGACCTCTCGCAAATCCGAGATTTGGGCAATTAGTGCCGGGGCGAGTGACACAAAGGCACCGGAGCTGAAGCCATACAGGGCACTGAACACAATTGCAGTCGCATTCCCCCGAGACGGAAGCCACATGGCCAAGACTAGAATACCAGAGAGGTAACTGAAGACGATCATCACGTTGTATCGCCCTAGGCGATCTGCCAAGTAGCCTGGAAGGGTACGACCGAAGATACTATCCAGACTTGTTAGCTAATGAAATCCCCAACAGATAGTCGGATCCTTACCTAAACGCATTCAAGATTGGAACGAGGTACCCCGACATATTGGGCGACATGCCATACCGTTCAGCTTGCGTGATAACAAAAGAAAACGGTATAAACATTCCCCAGAAGAAGCAGAAGCTACCAGCAACAGTCATGACAAACTTGATATCCTTCAGCGGGTGCACAAAGACCATAAGATTAACCGGTTTTCTGTGGTGCTGCAATCTTGATTTCAACGTCAAGTTGGAAAGGCACATCATGAACAGAATAAGGAATGCACATATTCTCATGGCCCATCCGAAACCGACCTCGGGAATCAGATGCGTCACCATAATGGGGAAGATCACTCCGCCCAGACTCGAGCCAGACGCCATGACTCCCAAGGCGAAGGCGCGGCGTTTTCCGAACCACGTGCTGACGGAGTTCACGCAGGCGTTGAAAATGGCACTCGCGCCGATTGAGCTGCAGATACCCTGCGCGAGGATAAATTGGTAGTATTCGGTTGAAAGCGAGGTCATCATGAGACCAAAGACATGGAGGATGGTGCCACCGAGCATGATCCACCGTGGGCCAAAGTTATCGAAGAGTAGGCCGAAGACCGGGCCCTGGATTTAGGGTTAGTTCAAGTAGTCCATTGGTTTGGACCTTGTGGGGATTACAAACAGCAAAGTACAGTACAAAGGTCTCCAAGGAGGTGATCCAGGCCACTGTACTGGGGGACATGCCGCTAAGCTGGTTGCTCTCATAGTATGTCTGGAAAACACCGATACCTATCAAGTTGTCAATGGATGAACAATCCGAATCCACAGCAAAACTCACAGTTGATCCATCCAAAACTAACAAAAAGGCCGCAGAATCCTCCAAACACTGTCATCCAAGCTTGCAGTCCTCCATCTGGCGGTGGACCAGGACCAGGAGGTCCTGCAGGAGGCGCATCTAATTTCTGTGACTCATTCAAACCTTCATTTGCAGCCGCTTTGCCCTTTTCAATATCGTGGTGAATCTGATCGCTTATTGCCGGGCTGGAGACATTGGACGGCGGAGTAATTGTTACGGTGCTGTGAATAGAAGGGACATCGTGCTCTTGATCTACCGCCATATTCGTTTCCTGTCGCAAACAGGCGGCTCTCAATTCTCAGGGTCTGGAAGTCTATACGATTTAACATATTAGCGGGAATGCTCGATGTACGATATACCCCCAAGGAGTATGGAAAGGCCCGCTTAGCGCCTAACAACTATTGCATTCACCAGGGGAAGGATCACGACATCGACTTGCCTTTTTAATTCCAACAGCGCAAACCAGAGATTAAACTTGAAGAGCTAGAGCAAAGCAGCACCTCGTGGCCAATCCCTTACATGTGTGAATAAAACCACTTTTGAAAAGAGAAAAAAACTTGTCTCATCCTACAAGAAAGCCCCAAAGGAAACAGTGGAAGATTTAAAGGAAAAAAATAGGAATGTGGGTAAATGCACGCTCGGCCATCGCGTCCAGCGAAAGCCCGAGATCGAGGGATAAGCACCACTAGACCGCGAATAGAGCCTTGGCATTGGTGCATCCATGTATGGATGTCCATCCATTAGAAACTCCAGGTAGGACAGATCATAGGCACAAATCCGGGACGGACCCACCTGGCTTCCCAAAAACAACGCCACCGGACATGTCGGCACAGAAAACCTCAACTATTGCTTAGCACAACCAACCAAGAACGGAACGCCACCACCCACCGGCCGCCAACGAGCGGGCAAAACAAAGGCAAGGCGCAGAAAAAGCCCCAGCACCACGAGACACCCCACGAAGAGCATGTGCAAGGGCAATCACGAGACGTGAACAAACATGAACCGGGACTGTGGAGGGGCGAGCAGAAGAGACGAAAGACAACCAGGGAAAAATATCGGACACAGACTGACCGAATGGGAGGAAACACAGGACGGACCTCAGACAAAGACAGACAGGTTATAGATTAGGTTTAGTGAAGACTAGCGGCACACTTCATCAGGCACAGAAATTCTGGTGCACGGAGCTGGCCGAACGGGCCTAGGGCTTGGGTCTCAGCCGACCAATTTCGGCTCCACCGGCCGCTTCCCTTTCCCCTTATGGGTCCGCGGATTTCTTTAGATTCTTTATGGGCCGTAAAACCCTAAATGCTCCGCGTTTTTATGCAGATACCGGGATGAGCCGAAATGCACTGTTACTGATCATCTGATCACGGGGATAAGGAATTAAGACCGCGTGTTTTCCTTGTGGAGTTCTAGGTGTTGGCTCGGCTGTTCCATGTGTTGCGTGGCTGATGCTTGACCACCGATTACCCACCACAGACGCGTGTTTGTGTGGAAGTTGTGGTCTTTCCAAGGATCAAACCAAGTCTTATGTATAATGACCCACTGCTTCCAAGGTTGTTCATGAAACAATGGGGTTAAAGAGTAACATGCAGAATACAGTAGTACCTTGCAGGGTACCTACATTAGCACAGTTGGTACTAGGTAGCTCACCTGGATAGTTGAGGGGTAATCTTTGACATGAAACTTTTGTCAAACTACGGGTCTAAAAGCCCTGAAAATATTGGAGGCAAATAGCCATGATTTGAGATTCCTGCGATACTGTACAAGATGCCATTGCAAAACCACTCTAAAGCCCATAAAACAAATGCGAGACCAACCGATTTCATAGCCATTTACACGTTCTTCGTGCGACCGACTTCCTGCACTTCAACCTTGCCATCAGAGCGAATCTGTGCGATGCTTTGGCCGATTCCCTTGATCTCCTGGTTCACGGTCTCAACGGACCGCGTAAGGTGAGGCACACCGACTGTCTCGGCCTTCTTCTCAGTCTCCAATTGCTGAGGAGAAGATGTGAGACCTCGAGGAGTGCCTGCAATCTCGTTTACTTCCTGGCTGGACAGGACATCGTTCAGACGGGGGCCGCGCGATTGCACGAGAACAGTCGCAGGACCGTCAAACTGCAAAAAGAGCTGGATGAAGATTTGACATTAGCGAGGACTTAAGATACAGGGGATAATGATCTCACCCTATCTCCCCAGATGGTCATGCGAGACCAGGTTCTTAGCTTATGGAGGAAGCGCATAGTGGCCTTCCAGGCATTGGCATTGGTCACGTTTTTGATGAATTCGTTGTTTTGCAATAGCCTGGGCAATATCTTCAAGCCAGGGACCTGGAAGCTGAGTGTGGTAGATTTGAAGCGATATGGCCGAGGAGGGTTCGAGGACATGGTGTAAGCCACAACGTTACTGTGAAGAACAAATGAGCAATCACATTGAAAGCGAGCAAGCATAGAAAACATACCTAGGGTGAGCGATATACTGCTCGCCGTCCTTCAATTCGACGGAGTATACCTGGCCATTGCCAACCAAGGCAATCAAACCTCTTCCAGTCACCTCGGAGCTACCCCAGTGAGACAAGCCCTATGCATGTTAGCTCTAGCTCGACTCGGTTTCCGTAATAGGCCTGGGCCACCACAAACCAGGTTAGTATTGATAGTCGGCTTGATGGACAGAGACCGGCCCGTCCATGCCAGCAGAGCATTCCGCTGAGCCACCATCCAATCCACGGAGCCGTTAAGATTCACAACGGTGAAGGAAGTCGTCGGAGAGCGGGTGGAAATGAGCGCAGTAACCGGACTCGCCGAAGAAACCTGCAAACAGGTCAGTTAACCGCTTTGCAGGGATTATTTCCGATCACAAGGTATGCGCTGCACCTTTTGATAGAGGAAGGGCACTCCGACAGCCGCCCTGCGGAAGGGTTCCAGAACGCTCAAAGTTGAGACCACCTGCGATTGAAAGAACTAAGGTCAACAATCCGATCTCACACCATTTCTTCCGAAGATCCACTCCATACGTTGTCTGCCTTGCCGCTTAATCCCACCAAAGTTCCTCGACGCGTGTATAGGTTCTGCGAGGCCGAGAGCGACACTGAAAGGAGCGAGTATGGAGCGCCAACGACATCGAAGCGCGCATCTGTGGAAGCATTCATCAGTGTATGTTCTCGCGCCCATTACCGAGGCCACATACCGCGTGATTCCGCTGAATTGGGAGTGCTGGCGAGGGGTAGGTGATCCCCGTTCACCGTGGGCTCCGCCGAGGGCGTCGCACGAATTTGGACATATCTTGTCTGTCGGTGGACTCGAGGAACAACTCGAGTCCAGGACAGAGTCCGGACACCTCGTGGGAGGGCACGACTCATTGTACCAAAGGAGTGGACTGGAGGTTGGCACTGAGACAGAGAACTCTACGTCAGTTTTCGGAGCTTCAAGATGGGCGAAACACGGGAAATCATGGTCCCGAGGGAACGAACACAAGTTGGCTAACGGTGAACTACATACTACGTTAACTCTTTTACTATTTTTCATCCGATTATTTCATTTTATTCTACTTAAATCACCGATCTTTTTTTTCCAGCTGTGTTTGTTATACCAATACTATACACTCCAGAGTTCCTTATTCCTAATTCCGACGCTTTTATCCGAAGCCGGCGATTCCCAAGGTTTCCGACGAGCTGTCGCAAGCGCGGAGTTGCTTGTTGCGCACGCCATTCTTCCACTCCTGAGCTTCATTATGCTCCCCTGAGCACCTCCAAACTGGTGAAACATACCACCTTTTCTGGCTAGGTCTTTGTAGCAGCCATGCTGCCTAGAGCAGTCCGATCGAAGTGCTGGCGCCCAGCGCTGTACGCACATCCGTGCACCGCCGGTCGTTTTCCAAGCACGAGACCAATTCTCTCACACCTACGCACATTTAGCTCAAATGCTACATTCCGAAATCAATCTACAAACAATAAAGACCCCTTATCCAAAAACGATGCCGCCGCCACTACCCCGCCTTCGCAACCGGAAATCGCAAATGCCTCTGTGGTCCCGCAGCTGGAGGCAGAGGCTAAGGTCGAGGCCCCCAAGAAGGAACTGCTTAGTGAAGGAGCGATTGCGAACAAGGAGCAGCGTAAGGCCGACTGGGCTATTATGCGGGAAATGGCCAAATACCTCTGGCCTAAGGTAATGCTTTCGAGAGCTGTATATCTAAGAAGTACTGACCATACTGGTAGGATGATTGGGGGACAAAGCTTCGTGTTGGAACAGCTTTATCATTGTTGGTGGGAGCAAAGGTGAGGATAGCTGAGAAGAAGGTGTATCATTAACATGCTGGATCAGCAATACTGACGGAACTATAGATCCTTAATGTCGAGGTCCCTTTCTACTTCAAGAGTATTGTTGACTCCATGAACGTGGACTTTGCTTCTCTTGGAGGAACCGCATATACTGTCGCAGGGTCGATGATTATAGCATGTAAGGCAATTCGGCTTGTTCCGGGTGAAAGCTTGTCTAATCTCTTAATCGCTCAGACGGAGTAACTAGAATCGGAGCAACGCTATTCCAAGAACTTCGAAACGCAGTGTTTGCGAGTGTCGCGCAGAAAGCTATTCGAAAAGTGGCAAGCAATGTATTCGATCATCTTCTGCGGCTCGATCTCAACTTCCACCTCTCGCGCCAGACGGGTGGACTGACTCGGGCTATTGATCGTGGTACGAAGGGTATCAGCTTCCTGTTGACTTCTATGGTCTTCCACGTGGTGCCCACTGCGCTAGAGATCTCTTTGGTGTGCGGAATTCTGGTAAGGGACTTTGATACCTGGATTAGAGATACAGTGCTGATCTTCTTTTAGACTTACCAATATGGCTGGAAATTCGCGGCGATCACCAGCACCACTATGGTCGCTTACACGGCATTCACCATCGCCACTACCGCATGGCGAACCAAATTCCGTCGTCAGGCTAATGCGGCTGACAACCGCGGGGCTACGGTGGCAGTCGACTCACTTATCAACTATGAGGCCGTGAAGTACTTCAACAATGAGAAGTTCGAGGTGGCCCGTTACGACAAGGCCCTGAAGCACTACGAGGATGCGTCCATCAAGGTGACCACCTCCCTGGCCCTCTTGAATTCTGGCCAGAACATGATCTTCTCAACAGCGCTGGCAGCGATGATGTACCTGGCCGCCGATGGGGTTGCCACAGGGGCCTTGTCGGTCGGTGATCTCGTCATGGTGAACCAATTGGTCTTCCAGCTCTCTGTACCTCTTAACTTCCTCGGATCCGTTTACCGTGAACTGCGCCAGTCTCTGCTGGATATGGAGACGCTGTTCAACCTGCAAAAGGTCAACGTGACGATCCAGGAGCGACCTGACGCCAAACCGCTAGAGCTGAAGCGCGGCGGAGAGATCCGCTTCGAGAACGTCACGTTTGGCTACCACCCCGATCGGCCGATCCTGAAGAATGCCACCTTTACCATCCCAGCCGGATCGAAGTTTGCTATTGTGGGCCCCAGTGGCTGCGGCAAGTCGACAATCCTCCGCCTCCTGTTCCGCTTCTACGACACACAGTCGGGCCGAATCCTGATCGACGGGCAGGATGTGCGGGATGTGACGCTCGAGAGCCTCCGGAAGGCGATCGGCGTGGTGCCGCAGGATACGCCGCTCTTTAACGATACGATCGCGCACAACATTCGATACGGCCGGATTGATGCCACGGATGAAGAGGTGAAGCAGGCCGCTGAGCGTGCCCGTATTGACCAGCTGATCGAGGGATTGCCTGAGGGCTACCAGACTGCGGTCGGAGAGCGTGGAATGATGATCTCGGGTGGCGAGAAGCAGCGCCTGGCGATTTCTCGACTGATCCTGAAGGACCCGCAACTTTTATTCTTTGATGAGGCTGTAAGTGGATCAATTGTTTTCTTGTTTTTGCTTTGGTTTCACCCCTTCTTTCCCCACAGACGGATGTTTAGGGTTGCGTCATTTCGCAGCGGGTCGGGTCTGGACTAATCTTTTTGTAGACTTCTGCCCTTGACACCTACACGGAACAGGCCCTGCTCCAGAACATCAACAGTATTCTGAAGGAGAAGCGTCGCACGAGTGTTTTTGTAGCGCACCGTCTGCGTACCATCTATGATAGCGATCAGATTTTGGTGCTGAAGAATGGCGAGGTCGTGGAGACTGGATCACACCGGGAGCTCCTCGACCTGGACGGAGTTTATGCTGAATTGTGGAATGGTCAGTATTACAATCGCGCCAGTGGATTAATGCATGCTAACGCCTCTATGTGTAGTGCAAGAAAGCACACTGCAGGATGACCCGGAGGAACCAATCACGCCTCAACAACCATAGACACGTGACAATAAATATAGAGGAATCCAAGTACAAAGTACATCACTGTAGTTACTATCTATGGATCGGATATTTTTGCTCCAGAGTAATCAATTCAGATGAAACGCAAGGACCATAATCTCGGGAAATTAGCGCAAAATTGACAATCCAATTAATAACTGGTTTCAAAACCCACTAAACCCACGTTGTCGTTCCCCACTATAGACTACGTTCTAGTCCCAAGCTAGTGCATCTTAGTGCATCTTAGTGCGCCTCCCTCTCCTTCTCCTGTTCCTCTTTCTTTCCTCTGTTTATCCACTCATTTTCAATTTGCTTAGCCATTCACTCATTTACCCGGGTTATCTTTGAATTCCCAATCCAGTCTTTTCCGTGCTCGGACAAATCGAAATCCGGTGTCATTCTTAACGCCCTCCAGCCCCTCAAGCATTTTGTGGCACCCACTAGTTCCTGGCGCTTGTATTCCTCGTGCCGCCCCCCTCTGCGTTTTCCCCCCTCCCCTGATACTGCACACCCCCAGGTATGTAGAGAAATTCCTTGTTCAAGAACCAGAGGGGAAAAAAACAATACATCCACGGATGCGATCTGGACCCTGAGACTGACCCGTGGATCCAATCACCAGTGACGTTTCATTTAAGCATCGCATCCTGTCTCTGCCGCCTCGTGCTCCTGATACGCTTCTCGAAGAACAACTCGGAGGTTCCAAGAGACTCATCAATCACAACACTTCCCCTCTCGCATTTCCAAACATATCTACCAAAATGGGTCTCATCGATAAGCTACAAGCCAGTACGTGGAATTCCAGCGGCAATTCATTTGCATACATGCATTTCCACCCCGGAGAGACAGTGAACTAATGGATGTATTTAATCACAGAACTTGAGCTCTACCGTCTAGAGCAGCGTTATGCCCGCCGCAAGCACCGCAGTACCTTTTCCACAGGCGCACAATACGTCGATGGAGAATACGTGTACAACAACGGAGCCAACTCACCAACCAGCACAATCTCCAAACAATCAACCGGCAGCTGGCGTCCATCTGGGAGAAACGCGTCTTCAGAATCGCGCTGGCGGTCCTGATGTGATGATTGATTTGATCTGATCTGATCCGATCTGATCTGATCCGTTACGGCCTTCGCATTTCTCACTCGCTCTTGTCTTCCATTTCTCCTGGGTGTATATCGGCGCTTTCTTCCTTTTCCTGCTGGTTGTTCTCTAGCATTACATTGTGCTTAGCTTTTGCTTTGCTCTGCTCTTCGCGTCATGTCCCTGCGAAGATCTTGACGACCTTGTGTGCACAGTCGCCATGTCTGTTCCGTTGGAATGTTTTGCATTTTTGTCTTGTTGTATTTTGGGTCTTTTGGACTTTTATTCATGAATCAGCGATCAAAACCAAAAGCTGGGATTTAGCGTCCGTTTTTTGGGATGTCTGAGATGCTTACTTCATGCCTGTGAACCACACTTTTCTTTTTCTTTTTTTCTTTTGGTTCATATGGTCTTCTGGTGTCCATATTAGGCTTTGCATGTCATTTAGCCTCCATAGCATTGAACTGCGGTTTGAATTGGCTTGAGGAGCTTGACCATTCAGAATTGGCCTTGTAGTATCTGGTAGATCTGATATGTAACCTATACACTGATTACAAGGAAAGAGTATTGAGATAGTGGGAATGATGTGAACAATGGTTCAAATTCCTAAGACTGCCTAGGTAAAGCCAAGCTACTAAGGTTTCTTGGATTTGCGCGATCCAATGCCTAACCGACTTCCCAGGTTAGGAAGACTCGATCTGTGTTTGTGCGCAGCCCCCAGGATAGATGAGGACGAACCGGCCTTGGGCGTGGGTTCTGGCGTGCCCCGATTAGTCCCTCCCATTCCACTAGATCCTACGCCGAGTCCAAGACCACCAGTCCCGGGGCTCATCATTCCAGGGCCACCCCGCGGGGTATCAGGGAGACCAGACCGATCGCGGCCACCGGTTGCAGCTGAGAAGGCAGCAGAGAGGGATGGGTGGAGAGAGTCAGTAGGATCAAGTGAGTGACGTTGTCGGGCCTGTGAGCGCCGAGCGCGTTCCTGGACAGCCTTGAATTTATCCAGCAGTTCGACCCAGCGGATGGTGTTTTCCTCGCGGCCTTTGAGACGGGTTCCAGTGGGACGTTCGTATGAAGAGGCGGTTTGAGCGGTACTGAAAGGAGCGTTTAGCATCGACTTTCCCTGGTGGGGTTTCTGTCCATGTCCATACCTGCGGGGCGCACTGTGAAGGAATCCAATGTTGCTGACGCTATTCAAGCGGTTCTTGAGGGCAGCGAAGGCGGAGCTCTGGGGGAGGAGCATGAGGACACCGTAGAGGCATTTGTACAAGTATGGGTATTTTTCGGGCTCGAGAAGTTGGAGGCGGAGATCTAGATGTGTTAAGGTTGACCGATTTCGGATATGAGGACATGAACCCACAGGTGAATACGGGGGATTCGAGAAGCTGTACAAGCTTGTCGATCTGGATGAGCATGTTGACTGTCATCTCGAGTTCGGCGCTTTGCTAAGGTCAGTATATGGGCCAAGTAGACAAACATCAGTGTCATACAAGATTTGGAGGAGATTGTACGCTTGCTCGTAGGCTTGAGCAAGCAGGCACAAAGAGAAGGTGGAGACGGCATTATGGCACCAGGACCGGAAAAGGGCAACAAAAAACATTTGGCCCTCCTACGTAAACTGTTAGTGGCCTCCACCAAAGAGAATTGGCATTGAAACAAACTCGAGAGTCCTGGTTCCTCAATCGCTTCCTCATATCTGACAATTCGGGTGCGGTGATAAGGTTATTGTTTAGGTTCTGCACCATAATGCTGGCGAATTCAATGTCCTTCGAGATGTAAGCTGTCAAACTCGCGACCTAGAGATGGGCACCCATACCTCTTCCTTCTCCAGACAGTCCGCCAGCGTCCGATAGATGCGCTCTGGGCTCAAGTTCAGACACAACTGTCGGATAATGAGGTTTCCGCGCACCTCAAGCAGGTGTCTATCAGTGGAGAAGAGCTGCAACAGGTTCACCATGAAAGAAGCGAAGTAACTATCCTCGCTGTTTCTGGAGATCTGTGATAGTAGTTGCAGATCCTTTGTCACAACTGCTTCTGCCGGGTCGGACAGAGTTTTCAATAGAGCTGGGAAGGTACCGTCGTTGAACGCAACCACTTTGCGGGGTGTCTTGCGGTGTAACATGATTAGCCAAGAGAGTGCAGCTACCCGAGTGGCTTCGTTCTCGTTGAGGAACTGAAGAGTGAGAGAATTGACCGCCGCGGCATAATCCAGGTCGGCTGGTTGGAATGGGGTTGAAACGAGACTGCTTCGCGGTGTTGCTCCAGAAGACTCTTGAACTGACTTTCTGGCCTCATTGTTCGTCTCCAAAGATTTTCTTTCCGTGCCCTCCTTGCCGGGCGCGACGGAAGGAGTCTTCGATTGAGCCTGTGTTGCTTCATCGGTATCATCCGAAAGAGTGTAAATGTATTCAAGAAGAGACTTGTTGACTCGGTTGGCTTCTTGTCGGACCGAATCCACGTCACTGGACATGGCCGGGAGCACCTGTGTGAGAAGCCGGGGAACAAACGGAAGAATGTCTTCCGGGTTGAATTCGAAGAAGGAATCGATCCAACGCAATGCTTCGACCTCCATTGCTTCCTCTGTAGACATGTTGTTAGTCTTGGACATGGAGCAGCGGAAGAGAGAAGGTTACCATAAGAGGGGTCAATAAAGCTGACAAGAATTTCCAAGATTTTGGGGAAATCAATTTGCACGTCCTGCCCCGGAATCCAGTCTCCCTCAATTTGAGTGAGATCATCGTCGGGAAGTGATTCTGAAACCGAGTCATCCACGGCACTGTCGTCTTGATTTTCTTCTCCCGCACCGGTGTCCACCGTTTGCTCAGTTTTGGCGCTCATACTGACAGAGTCGCTTACGACAGAACGCCTGCGACTTTGGCTCTTGCGGCTTTCTTCAATTCCCTTTTTCAGCCGGGTGATCCTCTTGATCTCTTGAAGGAATCGCTCTAACAGGCCCTGGGTTGCGACGTTGACATCTTGATCGGGTCCACCCAGGAACTTGATCAGGCCCTCTAAGAACTCGGGTAAATAACTAATCAGCTCTAGATCAGGGATAGTATCCAACAGAGTCAACCAAGAAACTAGGAAGTTGCGAGTAAACGGAACAATCACATGGATCCGTTCTTTCAGCAAGGGAAGAAACCTTTCGAGTGAAAAGGCCGTGGGCAGCTCGACTTCCTCAAAAGGGTCAACGTCTGCTGATTTTTTCTCTGCCAACTGCAGCACGGAGACATATGAAGCAGCAGACTCGGCAACAATATCTTTCACCAACCGATCAAGAAGCTCGGCACCATTTTTCACTGAAAGTTCGATGTCTGAGGCAAGCTATGATACAAAGGAACGTTAGTTGTAGTAAGTAGGCATGTATATCATCTTCTCACCTTGGCTAACGCGTCGAAGATATCATTGAAGAAAAGTAGTATTTCCCCCTTGGCTACTTTGGCGATATTGTACATACTCTCGCAGGCATAGTATCGGACCCTCGCATCTGGATCAGTAAAGCATGCCAGGACGGGCGGCACGATCTCTTTCAGGTAAGGCGCTACTCCTTCCTAGAGCCTGGCATCAGTACCATATCTTGATATTCCACTGTATTGGATGACTCACGTATCCTAGGGCAATCGAAGCGGCCGCCAGGCCAATTAAACCACCATTTCGGGCGTGAGGTTGGTGTACTGCGTATGCATAGTCGTGGCAAAGCTGCTCGACAATCTTCGCTACTTTTTCATGATCGGATTTGAAAACGGCCTCGCGAACGATTAGTTCGAGTCTGCGGGGATGTCGCGTGTTAGCTCCACCGCATATAGCCACAATTTCTGTGTGACGTACTCCAAGGCTCCTTGCTTTCTTTTATCATATAGTTTGTCGTGGAGCAACCTCTGGATGGAGTAGTCCATTGCTCAAACGAAGAGTGCTGTCACGAGCTCCGATTAAGCAAGGTTCATGGTGGAGGGGGGTGTCAAGGTTCACGGTCGGGCCGCGGTCGGGTCGCGGCCGGTTTGAAGGAGCTAAAGCGAAGGGTGGAGGGGGTTACCAGATTTAGGTCGAGCTCAGTGGGTCACTTAGCCTCTGGAATGAGAGAGGTGGTGAATGTCGTGAAAGGATGCGTTGTCAACGCGGAGACGGAAGTCCAAGCGTGGTGTGACGTATGTCAGCAGCTCGGGCTTGGACTCGGGCCGAAGCTATAGATCAACAACTGACACAAATTACATTGGGAGATCAAGATTGTGAAGCTGAAGCATCAGGAGACGATCGAGAGAATGACAAGCCTATGTTTTATTATGAGTGGTGCTGAAAAGTAAATTTCCTTGACCGATTACTTTCGGTTTTCAAGACATTTGAGATCAAAGACCGAGGAATTGGATAAAGAATACTTGAAAAATATAACATTTACAGGTCCATCATGATTCTAATGGTATGCGTATTCAATAAAACGATTCAATTACAGGGCCATCTTATAAGTAAACAGGATGAATCTGATCAGGTGGCCCCGATAGTTATAGCACAGCTCCCTACAGTCTCTAGCCGCGAAATATGCCCAGGTGTACAAAGGTGGATCCGTGCATAGCCTGTAGTCCAGCTAGGTTCCAGAATATGCCACTGGAACTGCACAGATTGACCCTTGATTCGACGTTTTATAAGATGAATCTGATTTATTAGCATATGCCATGGCTGTATCTTATAACACGCCTTAGAACCGCTACACTAGCTTTCAATCCTAGGTAAGAAAAGGTGCACACTTCATGATTATCACGCCTCAATCGCCTTCACACAGGACTAGGTACATCCAAGTGTGAGTAAGTGTTAACTGGGTGTGTGCTCGATAAAATTACTCGTGGTTTTCAAGCAACAATTACCGATGCCTTAAAAAAATAAAAATAAATCGGTTGAAAGTTCTCCTAATGTAACCTGTGTCATTCCAATTTATCAGTTCAAGCAATTAAATTTTATTTTTGAATTGGAGGGTTTCGTTCATGCGATAGACCCAAATCAATACCAGAGGAGGCTCTGCTTGCGCCAAATCCTTTCCGCAAATTGAGTGAATGGAGCCCGTGGGTCGATCTTATCGAACAGGTTCATGGCAGTCAATTGTTGATTGATGTGGAACATGAATAATCCCACGGAGAGGTCGTGCTCAAAGTTCCCTACTCTTACCTGTAAAACGCCAGTTTCAAAGTTGTAAATAAGGACGGTTTGAGTGGGAACCGCGCATCTTCATCTTCTTGAAAAATGCTTTCGTAGAAACAGCCGCAACAGAGACGTATTGGTTGTCGGATCTATTCTCCAGCAAGGCTTTCTGGCGCTGCTCCAAAATATCCGCAACTCCCGACTGCTTGTAAAGATATGGCATTGGGACTCCCCAACAACGTGGTTTATGGTTGGCATGGCATGGATAGATGGACAAGCACGACCGATAAAAAGAGCTGTTATATGTCCTTGATCATGTGACTGGTTGTGTCAACCTGACAACCGCTGACACAACTCACGTTGGATCAAAATTGAGTATTGTAAGGAGACTAAACCAAGAGAAATAAGAAACATATGGCGCGTTATTCATACCAAGATACCTATATGTACACGCTCAGCTCTCACCCAGCGTCTCCGGGATGTATGTATACTGTTGCTGTACCTAATGTGAAAGTGATTAAGGATAACGTACCCTTAACTCCCAAAAAAAAAAGACACTAGCTTCCAGGCTTTTTGGAGATAATTGTCATTAGCCCAGAAAGTGGGACTTAAACTCCTGTTGATTGGTTCCAGTCTGGGGAATCTGGGGTTAGACGCGGAACGAAACCCCGCTCACATGAGCGGCGAACAAATACGAGCCAACTCAGATATAGTTCACTGGCAAGTAGGTTTCTCCTGACAGCTGAGATTGTCCATTGAGCCTGAATACGTTCTCCACAGGAACTTTCGTCTGATTCGTGCCCGCATACTTGATTTCTCCTCACTTAGGATCGGTCTTAGATAGCATAGCTAACTAGCCAATTGTAGTTGATGTGTGGGGGGATTGCTCGGTATCTTGCCTCTCCTGTGGACATTGGAGAGGAGATAGCCATTGCAAAAGAGACACAATATGCGACCCGCTATTCCAAGTTGGGGGTGTGATCGGGTGTCATAGCCCAAACAGAAGGTATAAAAGCCTGCCTTTGCCAGTTCTATACTGACCTCAGGGCTGGACATTGATAATCCTTCACTTTCTCTGCACCAAACAGAAAAATTGCCATATCTGAACCTCAGTTGAAGCAATATGACGAAAAAGTCCGATGAGATTGTTGGAGACCCACAACAAAATGACGAAGAGCATAGTAAATCGATCATGGACTCGGGGTCTACCCCAATTGGCCTCGGAGATCTCATGGCACTCGATGGGGTGGACCAAGCCTTGACCGCAAAGATGAATCTTGTGAATGATGTAGGTTTCTCGCATTGACCCGTAAGCGATTGATGCTTACCAGCGCAGGCAATTGATACAATTGGATTCACCCCATATCACACCAAATTGTTTTTCCTCAATGGATTCGGGTATGTAACATCGACCAAAAACACTCATTCTCATAACTAATCACTCAATGCCGATAGCTATGCAGTTGACTCCCTATTACTCTTCCTCATGAGCATATCCGCCGACCAAGTCGTGGCACAGTACCCTCCGAGTTTTAAAAGGGGAGCACAAGTGGGCTTCTATTTGGCCTTACTAGCCGGGGCTTTATTCTGGGGTAGTACCGCAGATATCATCGGTCGAAAGTGGGCATTCAATTTCTCCCTGCTATTCAGTGCTGTCTTCGCTATCACCGCCGGTGCTGCTCCCAACTACTCAGCATGGGCAATCATGGTCGCGTTATCGGCCTTTGGCTCAGGTGGAAATCTAGTGCTCGACACAACTGTCTTCTTGGAATATCTCCCATCGAACAAGCAATGGCTTCTCACTCTGCTGGCTGGGTGGTGGGGAGTTGGACAGACGGTGGCTGGTCTCATTGGTTGGGGCTATTTGCGTATTTACTCTCACCCTTCCTGATGCCTTGCCTTGCTAACACAAAATAGCGAACTATAGCTGTCCTACGGATGGATCTGTCCCGTGTACGAACGCGAATAACATGGGCTGGAGATACCTTTTTTACACCAGTGGAGCTCTTGTTTTCATCATGAGTATCGCCCGAGTACTGGTCATTCGTTTCCACGAGACACCGAAGTTCCTCCTGTGCCAGGGCCGAGACGAAGATGTTGTGAAGACACTTCAGAATCTTGCTCACAAACACAATCGGGTCTGCCACCTTACATTAGAGCAGCTACAGGCGCACGGCCAAATCCACAGCTCACACGCCCAAAATAAGGCATCGATTTCTGAGCTTGTCATTCATGTGCGAGGTTTATTTGTCACGAAGACTCTCGCTCTCTCGACGTGTTTAGTGTGGATCTCCTGGGCTCTAATTGGACTGGGTTATGCATTGTATTATGTCTACCTACCGGAATATCTCGCATCTCGAGGCGCATCCGCTGGATCCAGCTCGACTTACCTTACGTGGCGAAATTATGCAATCACCAATCTGTGCGCGATACCAGGTCCTATCATTGCGGGTTTTATGTGTGAAATGCCTATATTTGGGCGAAAGAGAACTATGGTTATTGGAGCCTTTCTCACTTGTAAGTGAGGCCATAGCTGTCTTCGGAATATTCTGGCTTACAAGTTCTAGTGATCTTCTTCTTTGGATACACTGCGGTTAAAACGGAGGCACAGAATTTGGGCTTTTCTTGTGCCATCTCTGTTGCGATTAATATCTATTACGCGACTCTGTACGCCTATACTGTAGAGGTCCTACCCTCCGCTCATCGTGGTACTGGAAATGGTATTGCGGTTTCTATGAACCGTTTGATGGGTACGGTCTCTGCACTGATTGGTGCCTTCACTTCAACAGCCTCCTCAATCCCGATCTACGTATGTGCTGCTATGTTGGGAATGGGTGGTATTCTTGCCATGCTATTTCCCTTTGAAACACGTGGAAAGAAGGGTATCTAAAGGTTCACGGCTGATAGTAAAGATAAATTTATCTTATTATATCATAAGGGGCTAGCTATCAATTACATCGGTGTCGGACCGTCCCGATAATCACGGGCGGAACCCTCCGTGTCCGGATGCAAGAGGGGAGATAGCTCGCGTGATAGATCCCGATAACAACCTCATGTAGATCTCAAACTTGCATGTGTATTCCCAAAGAGCCAATCAAATAATCTAGCAATATCAATGCGGTAGCACTACAGATTTCCCACCTCCCAAACACCCTGATACGGATTCTCGCTATCTTGAAATTGAAAGAATGGATCATGTGTGATATCCATAAAAGACATATCGCCCGGAATTCCAGGCCCAGACCATCCCAGTGGCTCTCGTGGAAGTGGATGATTTGTGCCGTTATCAACAGAAATCAGGTTACTTCGGGTCCAAGCTTCATCATCAGACTTCTCAGAAGCGGCCCGATCTCGTAATGCGCTTGAGTATGGTGGCAACGCTTGACCTCCATCCGATGTATCCACTGCCCTGGCAGAGTGGTGGAAGATTTCAGTTTCGACGGTGACCTTGTCTGTATTCTTGGATATGGGTGGTGTAAATGAGGCATCGAAGAGACCATCCCCTGAAGGACCAAATGATGCCTTGCTGGAGCTATGACAGAGAATGTCCCACATTAAGGCTGTATCGATAGATAGTGTCCGTCGGGCCTGGCGATGGTGACTTGAACGAGGACTGGTTGCAAATGCTGATTGAATGAGACCTTGGACTTTTTGATGCTTGGTTCAAGTTAGTATATGGTAAACATTCATATTTGATAGACTTACTAATGCCTGGCATCTTGGCCATTTCGAAGCCAGATCCCTTAGAAACTGTGTGCAAGTCTCTAGCTTTCGCTGGGCGGAATCTCTCATGCCTTGATCTGCGGCACAGCAATAATAAAGATGGATTGTTGCTGCAATAGCCACTGCATGGCAAAGAAAGGGATCGGAAACTTCATAGTCCTTTTCAGTAATCAGGCCAATTAGTCGAACGATCCATGTCGTGTGGATCAAGGCCAGCTCAGAGGATGTCTTCCAAAATGTGTTTGGCACGGCGAGTTGAGAGGACTGCTGCGGACGCCATGAGTAAAGGAAAGGGTGATTAAGCACGCTGTGCACGGCATGGTAGGTGAACTGGAGATACAGCCAGGGACTCCAGAACCCTCGGTCACGATGTAATTCTTCTCGCGATTTATCTTGAAATCTCACGGAATCATATCGATGGCAAGTAGGTAATTCTGTCTCCATATCCATGAGGTGGGCCCCAATGATGGCGTAGCCAGACTCCACCGACCAAGGAGGTGTGGAGTATCCACTAGCACAATGCGAAACGTATTGTTGAACTTCACTCCAAAGTGTAGCCAGTTGCACCATGTACATCCAGATATCTCCTCGAGATGTGAAGGCGCCGTTTTCCTGGGGTGTCTGTGGTGGCTTCATACCCATTTCCCGTGGTGAGTCGATGTTGACAGCCATGTATTTTGGGCTATGAATGTCCCGCAGCATGTTCAATTGCATACTGTGTGGAGCGTAATGCTGCTTGAGAAGATGGATACTCCAGAACACCCTCCTTTGCGCTTCTAGTATAGGGTCTAGCTCACCCTCGTGGGTTTCAATGTCGATGCCCGCGCACTGAGCGAGGTTTGCAGCAAGACCGATATGAAGCCAAACGAGATGGGTATCATTTGCTAGAAAAGGTTAGATATGACATCAAGTACCTGGAAGAAGAGGTTCTTACCAATATATTCAGCCAGTGTGATAAGGCACAGACTCTTAATAGTTGATAGGTCCACAGTGCCCTGGGCAATTCGAAACATGACATAGCTGCGTGCAGCTTCAGCATAATGTCGACACAGTTGGTCAGTTCGCCCTTCCAGAAAAGGATTATTTGAGTATCGCAGAGCGAGACTGAGGATGCCGAATATCACCTCACTGCGGCAGGTTTCCGGAATCGAAAGTTCATCAGGATCAAAAAGCCATAGAGGTTGTTTGTGGCAGTAGTTGAAGTAAAGAGAAATACCCTCCGCAACAATGCTCTTGGGGGGCATCGCAAAGGGCAACGGTTTCGCAACCTGAGGAGCTATATCATCCCTAGAGATACGTCGCTGTGTAACGGTCTCTTGTACTTCATTTGAGTCAGAAGTATTTTCCCGACTAAGGAGTTCGTCTGGGCTCGAGCGAGGAATTCCAACTTGGCGGGTTGAGCTATCGTAATCAGCACTCCTGCTCGGCGTTTTGAAAATATCCAGAGATCGCACATTGGCCGTTCCAGCATCATTTCCATTTTCTCTTCAAGCTGTAACAGTCTCTCTTCCTGCTTTAAGATTAGCCAGTATAGGCATCATGTCGGTAGGCAAGTCTCACCAAAACCCGATCGCCGGATCTCTCCAACACGTCATAATGTCTGCTATATTGACAGGTCTGCTGTAAACGTGTACAGGTGGAGCAAGCGGGCCGCTCCCCAGGACATCGCGTCTTTTTCCGCCTTACGATAGTTCGTAAGAAATTCTTCAATGAGCGGCGTGGAACAAACTCACCTACAGTTTTCACAGGCCTGATGTGATCGTTTGTGAACTCGATTCATTGGGTATGAAAACAAACGAATAAATAGAGGAAGAAGTATGTCTCAGGTGTTCTTTAAGAGCAGCGGGGTTATCGGGTCATGACCCGTGGACCGCGATAGCACGGGACCCACAGGGAAACACTGCCCAGAAAGGGGAAGTGACATAGGGGTTATAGCCTTAAACTATGAAACCGTATTTACTGTAACATATAATTCATGCATTCAAGATTCAACGAATTTCTAAAGGCCACGACCGCTAATAACTTTAAAGCCATAAGTTATAACCATTTCAGCCTACCATTCCAATTCTCCATTCCCTTCACCGGAACATGACAACCCTGCACAAAAAGCAATGTCCTCTAAGGTAGCCTGTCCCGCCGAATGCTGTCGTGCTGGCCAGATCTCTCGCTTTTCACTCCTCTCCTCATCCCTGTGAGAAACAAGAAGAGCTCTGACCGTGTTTTGGAAATAAATTGGTGCACTCTCAAGACGAGGATGCAGTTGACCATTGACAAACACTCCAGCATTTAAGTTCTTCTGCGCCGCATTACAAAGATGCTTATCCTCGTCCAAAACTCGCTTAAAGAATGAATCAATATGCTCAAAGTCCTCATCCGAGGCGTCCTTGTGTCGATAAACTTCATATTCCATAGAGCAGGTTCCGGCAGATGTCGGGACGCATCGCATCATGTAGAAAAAGTGCGGCCTGCATGGCTGTGAGTGAATGGGTATCATCGAATCTTGGGATTAGAAATACTCACGAGACAGTCATGCACGCATTGGGAAAATAGTAAGTACTGGCATTCTGGATATCTTCTGTCACTTTATTCTCCTGCGGTCGGGAGAAATGCTGAATGTGTCCCGGTGTCGAGATGGTATAATAGTATGATAGATCGGCCAGATTGGCCACGTCAGGATGGGCAACAGTACAATGATAGCATTCATTGTAATTATCAGCCAAAGTTTTCCAGTTATAGTTTCCAGTCATCTGCCAAGTATGGTCGAACTTGTATTGACTGAAGTCGAATTTCTGGAATCGTTCCTGCTCATCCACGCCATTGAAGTCTTCTTCCCAAGGGATTGGATTTGGAGATGCGTCAAGATTGACCCAGATAAAGCCCAATTTATCGACATGCACATGAATCGGGAATAGACTCTGGCTCTTCTTATCGAAGTCTGGCACTTCATCGAATTTGGGTGCTTTGGCCAGTTTCCCGTTGAGACCGTAGGACCAGCCGTGATATTTGCAGGAGAGGATTCTTGCGTTGCCCTCATTTTCTGATATGAGAGGGAATGCTCGGTGACGGCAGATGTTGTGGAAGCCGTTCAAGATGCCTTCTCGGTCAAGACATAATACGAAGGAGAATCCTGCTTCCTCGATCTTCAGGAAGTCACCGGCTTTGGTGAAGCGTAACTTGTGGGTGATCAAGATCCATTTCTTGGAAAATATCGCTCTGCGTTCCAGCTCGTACAGCTCGGGTGAGCTGTACCAAGAGGCTGGAAGTGCTTTGAGTGTTTCTTCAGGAATATTTTGAGGTTTCTTAATTCCCGTGGAGGGTTTGTATCCAAATAGTGAAGCAACTGCAGCAGCCATGATGAAGTATGGAGTCAATTCAATGCTGGGTAATCGGGATGCTTTCGGTTATGTCAATTATATGTTTACAACAGCTTGACCCCTCGATTTAATGTACATTATCATGATTGCTTCATCATGCGATTATTTACTAGAAAGGCTGAACCAGATACAGTTCACGGCGTCGGGCCGGCGGAACCACCGTACTGTATTGTTGCAACCACGGAGCTGATTGTGGCATCCGGGGTTGAAAGCCGGTCACGTGTAAGACCAGAATGTATGGAGCACGGGATTCCCCGCTCACGTGTGCTTCATCGGATTTTGTTTTGATATACTTGTACCTTGTCTCTTTCACTAAATCACTTGGGTCCACTAACACGCCGGCTATCTATATGAGAACTGGCGTGGATTTGAATCAAATTGATTAGAATAAAGAACAAAGAGAGGAGAGAAGCTAGTACCACCGCTTAACGCCCCTTTCATCTAATGTCACCCAATTCAATCAGATGATCACCAATCGATCATTAACATTACCGTTCTTATCTACTAGATCATTAAGCTACCGGATTATGACTTAGTATGGTGTGACACGACAATGTCAGCCACTACACCAACCCTGATGGCTGTTGAAAGAATCTGGATCTTTGACATCATCTACCAGGCCTTTGAACCTGGAGGGTCCAGGCGATTTTTTGAGGTTCAAGTGTTTCTGTCATCTGACGCAGGATGTTATCACGGCAATCGGGTTTGGGAAACCAGCGGGCTACTTGGAGGCGAATAGCGATATGTATGGAATCCTAGAAACGTCCGAGGCTCTCCATCAACCCGTCCATATGGTCACTCTGCTCCCGACTCTCAAAAAATTTGTAAAAAGCCGTCTGTTGAAACCGTTCCATCCCAAAGTCCCGAACCCCATGACGGACGGGGGGTTGGCCGGTTTCTCGGTTACATCAAGGACCTTGTCGATGAAAGATACGCCGACCTGAAAAGTGCCCATACCGATATTCTTCAGTCCTTCATCAACTCCGGTTTGAGCAGACCCCAAGTCGGGTCGGAAGCACTTGTGACCTTGTTCGGCGGGACAGACACCACGTCCACTGCTCTTGGAAATATTATCTTTCATTTGTCGACCACCCCACAAGCATACAGTACTGTAGGGTCGGTAGCGTCTAACCGTATATTCTCATTGGTGGCTGCGTACAAGAAGTGGAGCCACCTGTGTATATAGCGAAAGCCCAGAAGTCGGTGTGTTGAAATGTTCGGTGTTCACCCCCTTTAAAGAGCGCCGCGTTGTCCTCTCCACTCAACGATCATCTGACTTATTCGCGATCTTGTCTATTCGATCCACAGTTTCAGAGATGCGGACTCGCATGTGCTTCGACGATGTCGCGTGGGAGCAGAGTGAGGCCATCCAAGACGCTTGGGTACACGAATTGTTCAAGGAAGAGACTTTGATGGCTATAGGTGAATTTATCCTGAAACATCGAGGAGGAGTGCCCGTTGAGCTGTGTGATCCAAAAGCTGGGGCGTTCAACGTCTCCTTCAGAATGAAGTTTGAAGACGGCGGTTCTGCAATCATTCGATTTCCTAAACCTGGTGCTACGATGTTTCCCGAGGAGAAGGTGCGCAATGAAGTCGATATAATCAGGTATATTCGCCAGCATACGACGATCCCCGTGCCATTTGTCTTGCACTAGGGCACCAAAGAGGAGAATCCTCTCGGCCTTGGTCCATTTATCATCATGGAATACATTGACCATGTAATGGACTTGAGCGACGTCCTTAACACCCCTGGATTTGCAATTAAAGATCGTCCGATTCTCGACCCAAATGTTGATGACGCCAAGCTTGAACCGCTATACGGACAGTTTGCGGATATTTTGCTTCAGCTGTCCACGCTACAGCTGCCTCGGATAGGATCATTGGTCCAGATTGACGATTTCACCTGGGAAGTGGCTCAAAGGCCACTATCCTATAACGCAAATGAACTCGTCCGTCTAGGGACTCTGCCGCGGTCGAAGTTGCCAAGGGCGAACGAAACTTTTCAATCAGCGTCATCCTATTTCAATACACTGGCAGATCTCCATCTCCAGCATCTCACACACCAACAGAACGATGCCGTCGATTCCGCGGATGACTGTCGACGAAGGTATATTGCAAGACTGTTGTTCCGTAAACTCGCTAGGGAGGGCCGTTTCACGACTTCTTCCACGAATCTCGGACCATTTAATATCTGGTGTGACGATCTTCGGCCCTCCAACGTCTTGATCAACGAACATCTTCAAATCGTAGGGGTTGTGGACTGGGAATTCACTTATGCTGCACCAGTGGAGTTCTCTCACTCCCCCCCATGGTGGCTGCTTCTTGAGCAACCCGAGTATTGGCCGGATGGGATAGAAGCGTGGTCGAAAGTGTATGAGTCACGCCTTCAGACGTTCTTGAAGGTGCTACGCGAACAGGAGGACATGGCCATAGACCGCGGCAGACTGAAAGACGAACAAAGGCTTTCCACACCAATGCAACAAAGCTGGGAGAGCGGTGATTTTTGGTCACCTATGCGGCAAGGAAAAACTTCGCGTTCGATGCTGTGTTCTGGAAAAAGCTTGATGGCCGATTCTTTGGACCTGGAACGAGCACCGAAGACGACCGTTGGAAAGAACGGATAGATCTTCTTACCGAAGACGAAAGAGCAAACATGGAACAGCTAGTCGAGAAGAAACTGGAAGAGACGAGAACGAGGGTTTTAGCCTGGGAGCCTGACGAGGTGGACCTGAAGATCTTGAGCTAGTACTTGAGCACCTCTCGCATTATATCTAAGGTTCATTTATATAGAATTTGGATATCGGAATATAGCACTCGAGTATCAATATATCCCTAAGATTCTGACCAATTTCTAACAAGGGAAATCGCCAAGCAGCGACTCCAGTCCCTGCAGAATATCGGCCTTCAAATCTTCCAACTCTTCAATACCGCAGCTCACCCGCAGCAGTCGCTTATCACATGCTGCATCACTCATGGTCCGCCACTCCATCAGACTTTCCACACCTCCCAGACTTGTTGCATGCTGGAACACAAACATCCGGGTCGGCAGACGACGCGCATGCTCTGGATTATGGGTCCAAATTGAGAACACCGGTCCAAAGCCACCCGGCATTTGCTTTCGAAGCCAACCATTTTCCAAGTCCTCCTTCTGGAGCGAAGCATGCTGAACATGACTCACGACTTTCGAGACCGGAGACTTTGTATCTTTCACCTGGTCCTGCAACCACGCAACAAGCTTCGTGGCTGTCTCCGCTTGTCTCATTACCCGAAGCTGCATGGTGCGCGCAGATCGAATACCTAACCAGCCTTCAAAGCTCCCCATGACACTACCGATGTACTGGCGGTCTTTATGTAACCTTTTCAACCATCCCTCTTTCACTCGCTCAGGAGCCAGAACCAGTATTCCGCACAGCATATCTGAGTGACCACCAACATACTTTGTTCCACTATGCATCACTATATCGGCTCCAAGATCCAAGGGATTCTGAAGCGGAGGAGGAGCAAACGTCGCATCAACTGTCAAGTAAGCCCCTTTTGCAGTCGCTTTCTCCCGATAATAAGCCAGGTTCCGGGCCTCGCCAGTCGGATTCAGTGGTGTTTCAACGTGGATAATATCGCCCGGACCGGCTTGGTCAATATCCTTCAACTCCAGTTTTTGAATCCCCGATAATCTCTGGATAATATCCAGGACACCATGGCAACCATGATACCCGCCTTCGATAAATATTTTCTTGGGATTCAGGAGAATCACCATCGCATGGAAAGCTGAAAGTCCGGTCGAGTAAGTGACCACTTCGCCGCCCATGAGGCTACGCAGCACGACTTCTAGTCGCTTGGAGTTGGGTGCGGTGTAGCGGGAGTATACGTGAGAATCATCTGGATTATTTGGCTGTGATAGCACTTATCAGTACTGGAGGAAATGGCAAGATTTGGAGGCGATGTCGTGGCTTACATCGTTGTTTTCCTCCGGGACTAGGTCCTCTGCGTCTCGCGCATAACGGAAGTTCACCGCTGTATGCATAGCAGGAGCGATGGCTCGGTGAGGCGTGAAGAAGTCATCGGCATGAACACCTCTCGTTGAAGGGTGCATGTCGGGCAGGGCCTTGTTGAGAGCCTCTGCCGTCAAAACAAAGTTGCTATCGATTGAGCCCATTGTGTATAGATCCTGGTGGTAGAAAAAAACCAACTGTGGTACGAGCAAAAGGTTGCAAGTTGAATGCGTATGAAATTTTATAACCAAAGCTAATGCTATTACGTTATTGATAGAGCCCAAATGGCATCAGCTCCTGTCTTTCACCAAATACAGAGGCCGGACGGTCCCGTATCGTGGGCGGCCCGATGGCCGATCAAGTGACCGGGAATTCCCCGATCTAGGCGTATCTATGACATGTCAATGCAAACCCCTCATTTTCAGCTCAGACTGCAACGCCAGATTTCGGAAACTGAGTCATGAGACCCATGCGGAGTATTGAAACGGGCATATACTTCCGCGCGATACCCATCACGTGAACGGTTTGTTATCATGAGCACCGTGCTCATGAGGCCAGGATAAAGCATAAAGTCGAAGTCAATCCATGCTATACCTATAGATATCTCTCTAAAACATCACAGACAATGAATCAAGATATGGAGCAATACGACGTCGCCGTTGTTGGACTTGGCGTTCTCGGAAGCGGCGCAGCCTACTACGCAGCCCAGAAGGGCGCAAAGGTGATCGGATTTGAGCAATTCGAGCTTGGTCACGTCCGCGGAGCTTCCCACGACACGTCACGTATTGTCCGGACTTCAAACTTTGCACCTGAATACGTGGCCCTCGCTAAATCAGCCTACAAGGATTGGGCCGAACTAGAGAATGTGACCGGCTACAAGATGTTAACGACGACCGGCGGCGTGGTTTTCTTTGCACCAGAATCATCTGTCCCAGCGAGCGACTTCACGAAAAGTCTCGAAGCTCTAAATGTGCCTTATGAAGCACTTGATGCGCAAGAGGTGAAGAAGCGCTGGCCTCAGTTCGATATTGCCGATAATGTCATTACTGTGTATACTCCCGACTCGGGGATCGCTCATGCCAACAAGACCGTTAGCACTTTGCAATCGCTGGCCCGATCGCACGGTGCCGTTCTGAAAGATAATACTCCGGTCCACCGTGTCACGCCTCAAGCATCTGGTGGTGTTTTGATTGAGACACCCAAAGGACGATTCCACGCCAAGAAGGTGATCCTCACTACAGATGCGTGGATCAACAAGCTTCTTGCGCCTCTCTCGGTGCATATTCCCGTCTCTGTTATGCAAGAGCAAGTCACATATTACAAGCCTTCCGATCCATCTGCTTTCGAAACAGATAAGCTTCCCGTGTGGATCTGGCAGGGCACTCATTGTTTCTATGGATTCCCCAGCTATGGAGAGCCAACCATCAAAGCCGGTCGCGATTATTCCAACAACTTTATGAGTCCCGAGGAGCGGACGTTCGTTCACTCGCCACAGCTGCTTGAGCAGCTCACATCTTTTATGGATGGTTTCATGCCAGATAAGGAGCGCACTCCTCTTCGCACGGTGACTTGCCAGTATACAATCACCCCCGACCGGCAGTTTATTATCAGTCCACTCGAAAGTGATCCTGATATCATTGTTGGTCTTGGTGCGGCACATGCTTTCAAGTTCGCGCCTGCCTTTGGTCGTGTTTTGGCAGAGTTGGCGGTCGATGGCCGGACCAATGAGGATATCTCGAAATGGGGGATTCCCAAGGCTGCAACACTGAACAGCAAGCTTTGATGATGATGTGTAGATAATACTTGAAGTGTGGTTACGCCTGTCCATAGAGAACCATTGTAGGCTGCAACTTGATTATCTTTTTACATGATGATCCACGTCTGATCAACTCGTAGGCTAGTAGTCCCCCAAAGACCCTGACTGCATCAGATATGACCAATTTGGCTCTTCGTAAGCGATCATCCCTAACCCATACATTTGACTCCCGCTATCCAAACTGGGAAACATCATGCTGGTGTCGAAATCTGTCCCAGATTGTTGAAACTCCATTCCAGGCTCAGTATTAATATTCCCAGAGGACGACATTTCTGTCGTAGAACCGACATGATCAGCCCGAGGTGCAGGAGCGGCGTTTGAATCCCGAGCCGAACCATGTTTCCCTTCTGAATACTTCATTTTCGACACATAGACTCGACGCAATACAGTGATCAGCTCTGGCGATTCAATGTCCCGTCCCTGTTGGATTTCAGCCTGCTCATGGGCATCCCAGGCTTTGAGTATAGCCTGCCCAAAGGCAGTATGCATGGGACTTTTCAGGTTGCGGACCAGGCCTCGATGCCCGTGGTTATTGAAGATAGCCTTCCATGCGCGCTCACAAAGAGGCCCAGTTGTACGGTGCCGCAGTTCGCTCATACCTGGCATGGGGGCTTGGAATTGAGTGTACCAGAGAAAACCACGAAGTTCTTCAGTGGTGTAGATTTCATCGTCGCACTCTATCATTTGCACAGAAGTCATGAAGAGATCATTGCGCTCTTCGTCAGAGAGTTTTGTTGTCGGGATACCCCGGCACATAAACTCGACAACTCGAAGTTTGTAGAGCGATTCTCGTGCCGTAAGTAGCGTGAAATTTTGTATAGGGATCTCAGGGTCACAATATCTGAGGTATGTCGATTCGATATAGGCAGAGTATTCATTCAGGTCGCTAAATGGTGATTCGTTCACTTCGAGAGGGCTGAAATTAGACGGTGGCACAAGGGGTTCGTTATTTTGTCGATTCCTCACTATAGATGGATCGGGTCGAAGGCCACTCGGGGTAGCTGAGACCAAAAGTTCCACACGAGGAAGACAGAAGAGCATCTCGGTTGAACCCGCGAACGGTACCGGAGGCGCTTTGGTGTGCTTGTGTAGATCCGAATCGTTGATATTGAGAGGAAGTCGACAATCGGTCCGAGATGATGATAGAGCCGTGATAGCAGATCCTGTCAGCTCAGCTATGCGCTTGTCAACATAGCCAGTTGCCACCAAAGTCGTCGGCGTTGGTCTGCCTCAAATGGCGGAAGTCCTAACTGATCGCCATCTCGATGTATACCAAGACGAGTAGCGACACGCACTGCGATACCGATCAAGCAGAAAAGAGATATTGGATTAACAGACTGGCATACACTGAGCTACAGCCCATCATTAATTAGAAGTGAAGCTAATTTCAGTCCAGACAGGAATCATATGCGAACAATGAAAGGTAGGGACCTAGAGATCAGGCGCAGATTGAGACTTACAAGGTATAAAAGGAAAGCCTGCAATGTCGCCAACTCGGTTGTGCTCATAAATTTAGCATTGATAAGAGCCTATTGTGAGGCTGCATGGTACCGAGCCAACAACGCATTCTTTGAATCTCCAAGAGTTGCCTCAACTTCGTCATTCGGCATGGACGTCACCGATATGAAATATATGGCAAACATCAAAGCCTCCAGAGGTTCAGCAACGTTGGCAAGGTCGACGCTAGCGTTGACAATCTTGTTCTGTAGGGTGGGGACATGGCTGATCTTCAAAAGAGATTGACATTGTTGAGATAGATCTGCCACAGTTGGAATATTTGGATTGCTGATGGATGAAGATGAGTGATTCCACTTTTTGAGCCCCCCACCCTGAATGGAAATCCATCATTGCCATTTTCGAACATCTTGTCAAAAGCGTGGTGAATTGTGGGCTGATCTTGCTCATCATCATCGGAGCCATGTAGCAGGTCATTGTGAGTTTGATACTAGATACGGTATGAGCAATTTGGTATAGTTCTAATAAGGTGTCAAGATCGCATGAAAGAGCGGGACAAAGCCTGAGCGAATGAGCTAACCTCGTCATAGTATGCAGCCCATTTAGAACTTCTGCAACAAATTAGCGCTCTGAACCTTTAAAGGCCGAAAGAGTGCAGACTTTTTACGATTTACTCCTCGGGCATCCGCAGCCATCGGCGGAACAGATCCCGGAGAGGGATTTTGTACATGACTAGCAATCTCTGACGCGTTTCTTTCATGATTGTTAACCAGAATCGAATTAAAGTCGATGCCATTTCGAGTCATAAGCGCCTCATATTTCTTGAGCCGATCGATTAAATCATCGTCCTGGATCTTTCGCTTCTTTCTTCGTGCGGGTTGTATAGGCGCAACCTTGCACTCAACTTGTGCTCGAACACAACCTGTGCAGGGTTTTTTGTTGATCACATCGGACCTTGCGCTGCTGACACAGGATGCAAGAATGACCTCGTGGCAAGCTCATGGTTTGGACTCGGGCCCGAAATTTTGTGGAAAGTGGAACCGCTCATTAAATTATTCACTTAGATTGAATTGATAAGAGCCACAGTATTGAGCCCATGATGGATATAAGATTCTGGGATCATCTTCCCCGTGACCACTAAACCAAAAGGGGTAGTATGAGTCTCAACATCAAACACCAAGATCTGGGTTTGTCCAGCTTCTTAATTACCGTCAAAACTTGTTCTGAGAGATCGGAATGTTGTGTCTCTTCCAGGAACGGGCCAATGCCATGGAATAGACCGAAATCCCCTTGATTGAAGCCCAGCGACAAAGGAATGCTAGCATGAAAAATCCCAAGACCAACTATATTTTTCTATTTTTCCTCCCACTCTCTCCACTTCTATGCATCTAACAACCGGGTGCAATGACTTCACCTCCACATTATGAAGATGGGATAGATTCCGAGATTGAAAAACAAGATGATTCTGAACAAACAAATACAACACGGCCACAACAATTGTCGTCGCCACCAGGACCACCAGGTGGTCCTGCGGGCAGCCAATACCAGCCAGAAACACTTCAGTTCTGGCTTATAATGCTATGCAACTTCCTATCGCTGTTGCTAGTCGCACTCGATCGAACCATCATCGCAACAGCCATCCCTCGCATCACCGACGAATTCCACAGCCTGGGCGATATTGGCTGGTATGGATCTGCCTATATGCTAGCCAGTGCATCAGCACAGCTGCTTTTTGGACGAATTTACAAATTCTACGATATGAAATGGGTATTCTTGTCTTCGGTGGTTGTCTTTGAAATTGGATCAGGGGTCTGTGGTGCTGCTCCTACTTCCAACGCTTTTATTGCAGGACGTGCCATTGCGGGATTTGCTTCTGCGGGAATTTTCTCTGGGTGCATGCTGATCATCATCCCATTGGTACCTCTGCATAAGCGACCGATGTACCAAGGCTTGTTTGGGGCTGTGTTTGGGATTGCTTCAGTCATGGGTCCGCTGGTTGGCGGGGGCTTCACCAGCAGTATCACTTGGAGGTGGGTTGTCCTAGAAACGAGGAACTTGGAAGTTGATAACTAATGAAGGACGGTCACAGATGGTGTTTCTATATCAATTTGCCCATTGGGGCGGTTAGTCTACTGGCCTTGACCTGCATCTGGCATCCACAGAAAGTTCAGCATGAATCCGTTCCATTCCTAGTTCATCTCAAACGGCTGGACCCACTAGGAATGCTCTTCTTCATACCTTCAATGGTCTGTCTTCTTCTAGCTTTCCAATGGGGTGGGTCGAAATATGCGTGGAATAGCGGTCGCATTATTGCGTTATTCGTCATGTTTGGAGTCTTGATCCTCATCTTCGCCGCAATCCAGGTCTGGAAGCCCGAGACGGCCACAATCCCCGCAAGAGTTATTACTCGCCGTAGTATTCTCAGTGCATCAGTGTCTGTATTCTTCACATCTAGCGCGATGATGATGATGATATACTACGTCCCAATATGGTGTAAGTGAAGACCCCAAATGTATCTGGAGCATCGCATATTAATTTTGACCAGTCCAAACCGTCAAACTGGTCAATCCTGTCAAGTCTGGAATCTATACCCTGCCGCTAGTCCTCAGTCTCGTCGTCGCAAGCTTTGTCGGCGGCCTAGCCACGCAGAAAATTGGATACTACGTGCCAGTCATGTACCTCAGCCCAAGCATCATGTCGATAGGTCTAGGCCTAATGACCACCTTTGACCTCAATACCGGCTCATCGCACTGGATTGGGTATCAATTCCTATCGGGCTTTGGCCTCGGTCTCGGAATGCAACTTACTGGACTGGTTGTGCAAAGAATCCTTCCGCCACCAGATATCCCAATAGGCATTGCACTGATGTTCTTTCTCCAGCAACTTGGCGGGAGTATTTTCGCTACGGTGGGACAAACAATTCTGAGTAATATACTCGTCTCGCATCTGAGTGGGGTTCCGGGCTTGGACACGAGCTTGGTTGTGAACGAAGGTGCGACGAATTTGGTTTCTGTTGTGCCGTCAAAAGACATTGTGATGGTTCAACAGGCATATAACGATGCCTGTAGAAGAATATTCTTTACTGCTCTGGGGCTGACGTTAGTTGCTCTGATCAGCTCTCTTGGTATGGAGTGGAAGAGTATTAAGAAAGGCAAAAATGGTCAAGACGGTCCGCAGCACGGAGGAACCAGCAATGATGTTGGTAAGCCCGATGAAACTGCGCCTAGGAAATGTAGCTGGCCGCTCACTGGAAAAAGCTGAGAGCAGGTGTGATTGAAAGGTGTGATAGATAGGTCGCCTGCATCCATGGACGCAAATGCAAATTGTTTATAAAGCTACCCCCCTAAGTAGATTCCATGGCCCGTGGGAAAGTCTGCGCCCGGGTCTTCAAACTATACTCATATAACCAGTGAGTTTACAGAACCTGCAAAGAAGGGTCTTTCCTACGTAGGGTGGTTCAAATTTGGAATCTCAAGGCATATTTTCCAAAACGAGCGGTGCTATATACCACCGTAACACATAATTCATCAAAGGGTTAATCGATTGTCTTTGGCCTAGTAACGAAACCATAGAAACGCCGGCTAGAGACTGTCAAATATGCCGCTAGGAATCCCGCTGCGTGTGCTGTGATAATGTCCAGGCCAAGTTATGCCTATCAATGACTGATATACTGGAATATAGCGGAGACATCCCGTTCACGAGCTTCCTGCCGCATGAGTAAGTCTTGAATTTGGCCCAATGGTCCCTGCTCTCCAGTGTTGACCAAATGGTTCCACGAGCTTGTATCGCCATATAGCATAGCTGGAGCCTTGACAAATTGCGTCCCATCCGGTCGGCATCGCTTGCACTTGAACGTGTCGTGTGTATCACTACGAGTCTCGGGTTTGAACTGGAAAAGTTCTCGCAGCGACTCCAAGGAGAAATGGCGCTCGACGTCCTCCGCCGAGTCCACGACGCAAGACGAAAGAGATTGCTTGTGTGACTGACGCTGGAAGATCTTCTCCTCGATAGATCCAGTTGCAATAAAGCGATAGACAAAGCAGTCCTTCTTTTGCCCGTCACGCCACACACGAGCCAAGGCCTGCTGGTCAGCAGCAGGATTCCAGTCAGGATCGAACAAAACGAGGCGGTTTGCACCAATCAAATTCAGACCGCACCCACCAGCCTTACTACTGAGGAGGAACACAAATTCAGAGCCATCGGGATCGTTGAATTTGTCGACCAGCTTTTGGCGCTTCTTGATGTTCATTGTACCATCCAGCCGCAAATTCCCATAATTGCGCGACCGGCAAAGTCGCTCAAACAAATCCAGAGTCTGGGTGTAGTTGCTGATAAGAACAATCTTGTCGTTGGTATCTTGACGGATCCGAGCAAGCATGCGATCAAGTACCATCATCTTTCCAGAGTACCAGCTCCTCACCTCTCTGTCGCGTCCTCGATACTCTGGTGCCGTGAAATCCTCGGGGTATGTGTGCTCACACCCTGGAAGGTCCTTTGCAAGGTCCAAAAGATCCGGATGGTTACAAAGCTTCTTCAAGATACCAATAGCTTTTAATGGCTGACTGCCTTTGCCTCGAAGCAGACTTCGAATCTCCGGACTCTGAATGAAGTGATTGTACAGGTCCAACTGGAATGGAGCCATATTGCAGAACACAACGTGCTCATATTTGAGAGGCAAGTACTTTGATAGTAGTTCGTTGCTTCGGCGAATAATGAACTTGTTCACAATACCGGATAGTTCTGTGAGACGTTCATCGCCTAGTTTTCGAGCCTCTTCGGTACCTGCAGCATCTCGGCCGCGCAGAATTGGCAATTCAAATCTCTTGCGGAATTCAGCTTGAGATCCCAATAGGTTGGGGTTAGCAAAGTGAAGCAGAGCAAAATACTCCGATAGGTCGTTCTGAATGGGTGTGCCGGAAAGGATAACTCGACGGCTAACGTTAAGGCTGTTCAGGGCTGTCCATGTCAAGCTTTCCTTATTCTTGAGTCGATGACCCTCGTCACATAGTAGAAGCCCAATCGGTGTGTCTTTCAATGAGTCCACATACATGCGGAGAGTTTCATAAGATACAATGAGGATAGGTCGAACGATTCCGCGACCTGACGCGATTGCCCACTGCTTGATCTGAAGGGTGAGCTCGGCCTTGGAGGCTTTCCCATCGATTGCAAAGGGAGTCGTCGCATCCTTTCCAAGCCATTTTCCTGCCGATAATGTCAGCTGAGAGACCAGTAGCCAGATATTATTATCACCTACCTAGTTCATTTGCCCAGTTGCCGACTAAACTGGACGGACAGGCGATCACGCACTTTTGAATAGTCGTTTTGCCGGCTTCCGGGGCTTGCTTGATCAATGTCCACATCAAGGCGATACATTGGAGCTACAATTGTCAGCTGGAGAACAAGTATCTGAAACCCCATCTCTGTCATACCGTTTTACCCAATCCCATACCATCTGCCATAATACAACCATTGGCATTCTTATCAACCATTCCGGTTGTACATCGGTACATGAACTAAACAGACCCACCGGTATCAGCATGCAACTCACTGTGCAGGAGTAATGGGGCAGAGGATAGTACCTTCACACCTTCCACTTGATGTGGTCGGAGAACCTTCGCCAGTCTGGGGTCTATCACCACTGGCACCTTCGGCCGCTCTTCCACTTTTTTCTTCAGACCAAGAATATCTGCCAAGCTCTTATGTACCAGCGGTTCCTCTATTTTCGGGCCGTCGTCTTCCTTTGGGGCTTCCGGATCCTTGGGCGTAGGCTCTTCCATATCGTCGACGGTCGGGTCATAGAGAACAATCGCAAGCTCTCCGCTGGGGTCATGGAGTGGTTTAACAACGAATGTCGCGCCCTGCCGCATGCCCAAGGTCGGCGCTGCGCGACCGGGGTTGTATTGATCGGTGTTTTTGTTAATCAAAGGAATGGAGAACCTTTGTCGGAAGGTTGTATCCTTGTCCTTGGGCTTAAACACGGGAAACCTGTTTACCTCGCGTGTTGCCAACGCCAATCGATCGTCGTTTGTGTATGGCTTCTCCGCTCCATCCTCCGCACTGCCGTCGGCATCTGCGTAGTTAACCTTTTGTCGCTTCCTTGACGGCTTCTCTGATACTCGTGTGTAAGTCGCCGATCCTGGGCACTTGAATGGTTTCGAGAGTCGGTCCAATGAGTTTATTGACTTGGGCTGCAGCGGTGTTTTGACACCATCGGTCCCGGGCGCGGCTGGCTTAGCACGATACCTTCAATTTGTTAGCAGGGGTCAAGAAAGTTGGTGGTAGAGACATACATGATTACAGCCTGTGAATATCGAACAATGTACACAGAGTCAATGTACAAAACACTCTTAGGCGTTCCTGGTAAATGGAAGGTGGTCGACGCGTTGACCCAGCCAAGACTCGCGCCTGCCTACAACACCAAAGTGCCACGCCCTCACGTGATCCATGAATCACCCCGCTGAGATACAACCTTAAACTGGAATTGGGGAACTGGGAGAGTGGGGAAATAGGACTCTTATACATCACCACGAATGCTGGATGGATTCGGGTTTCTGGGCGGGCTACCTTAGTGGTGCCCTTGGGATTATCATTGGAAACCCGTTAGATGTGATCAAGGTTCGGCTTCAGGCGGGCAATGCAGCTCATGTCCCGCCATCCCACCTATCTGGAATAGAGAAGGCGGGCTCGCTCGTTCGAGGTTTGTTTCCACTACGCCATCGGCAGCTTTACAAAACGTATTACTTCACCTGCTAACATTCATTCAGGCGCGGCTGCACCAATTTTGGGATATGGAGCCCTCAATGCAGTTCTCTTTTTAGCATACAATCGGTTGCTGATGACTATGGATCGCTCCGTTTTGGACCCTACCAATCCCTCGGGGGTGTCTTTGTATAAAATTTGGGTTGCTGGTGCCGCTGGCGGACTAGCTAGCTGGACTATTTCTGCTCCAACCGAATTCATAAAATGCCGGGCACAGATGGATTCTCGTCCGGAGGTTTCCTCATGGTCGGTTGCCAAGGATATATATCGCACTCGGGGCTGGCGAGGACTCTACTATGGAGGAGGCATCACAAGTGCTAGAGATGCAATTGGCTATGGATTCTAGTAAGAAAGCACTCCTTTCCCCAGAAGTCTCTCGTATTGGATTTGTTTTGACTTTGCATTCCATATCTACGGGTAACTAACGGGTTATAGTTTCTGGTCCTATGAGCTCGGTAAGCGCCTCATGACAACCGGAAATGAAACTTCCAACCAAGCAGCTATGAAGGTCCTTCTGTGTGGTGGGATTGCCGGCATTGTGACCTGGGGATCAGTCTTCCCCCTGGACATGATCAAGACTCGACTCCAAGCGCAGACGATGCATGATGTGCATGACGTGCATACTCTCCCGGGCTCTGCAGAACGTCAACCTCTTGTACGCCCGCACCAGACACTGACCACATTTCAAATTGCCAAAGAGGCGTACCGAGCTGAGGGCTTGAGGCCTTTTTACCGAGGACTGGGCGTCTGCAGCATACGAGCCTTCATTGTGAATGCTGTTCAGGTGAGTTGTTTTTCAAACACTTCTTCTGATTGGCTGAATCTAACCTGCAATTAGTGGGCGGCATATGAGTGGTTGATGAAGAGCTTTACTCAGCCATTGAGCCTCGAGCCGATGATCCAACGTGCCTAGATGTCTACAACTAAAGCGCATGGATAGTGTGGGGGTCCCAAACAATGAAAATGTATACCGAAACCCGATTCAGGTTAGATTCTTTTATTTGGCATTGAGGGATTTCTATTGGAATTATTACTCCGGGCTATTTGCCAGGAAAGGGGATAAATTTCATGGACGCCGTTGTTTCATCCGAGAACCGGCGGTTTCGCGGTCCCGTAAACCGGCAGAACACAGACCCGGCGGTGTTCGGCATATAAAAAAAAAAAAAATTCACCTCCACCTTTGAAAGGTGCAGTAGTCAAGTGGCATGGGAATCATGCTTGGACGTTCGTATTTTGACCATGTCGACCAGACGGAGCTGAGTGACGACGAGAGACTTTCTGCCTCTTTGGGTGGCTTTCCCCTTTTTATGTGGCGATTCGAGGCCGCGTTCAGATCTCCATCCCGGTGTCTTTTTCAGGGCGCTTGCCGTTGTCGACGCCCAGGCCGATAACAGCCTCAGCGATCTTTTGGGAATGAGGCTCTTCTTTCAAAATCTTGAGTCTATCAAATGCGACCGTTAGCAATTGAATGCACAGAGATAAAGAGCCCGCAACTCACCTCCGCTTGTGGTTCTTGCCCTTGGTGTGCGCCTTCAAGTTGTAGTCACTTTCAAACCACTTGGAACATTCCGTGCAGAAATGCTGTCCAAGACCTGGTAGATCCTCTACATCCTTAGACTCCTTGTAAAGCTCCAGGTGACGGGGTGATTGGATATCGGCGACGACCTGGTCGTAGTCTCTGTAACAGATCGTCGTATATTAGCGTCCGCACACATGGACAGGCCCAAAAAATCCAGTCATTATGGAACGTACCTTGTGCGACGCTTATTCTTGACTCTGCGCAAAGCACCCATTTTTGCTAGGCTTCGGCTTGCTTGCCGACACAGAAAATTGAAGATCGAGAGTTTCGAGACAAAAAGATTATCACCGATTTCCGGAGTGATAATGGGGTGGAGTGGGGAACGGGACAAGCGCCAGGTAGAACAAAGGGCGAAGTCATGTCCCTCCGGGATTTTTCCGCTGACCGAGTGGGGCAAGCGAGGGATTGAAACGCATCGGACTTGATTGGCGTTTTCACTGCTTGGCCATGAAAGCGGGAGTCCCGTCGGCTCGCCTCGGCTCAGAGGTGTAACCGGTTTTCAGTGTAATTTATCTTGCTACTGTACAGTAGCGTATCGTATGAAATGTATTGTGAATATGCTTTATCCCTATGACGTTTGCATTCGCGGCATGTTGCTCCGGCCCTGTCGGACTCGGATGTACCTGTTCTGTGACAACACAAAGGAGGCCAGATATGAATGTTAAGAATATATTAAAACGAACTACATTAGCTATTATATCTATAAATGGAATGACCTTGGCAGTATGGCTCATCTATATGGACCTGGTATTTAGATCCAAGCCACTCCCCTTGATTCGGACGGGATGATCTCCAGCCCACATGTAATGGGGAACTTGATACCTTGCCGGTAAATGGGGAACATACCGAGCTCTGGAGTGTTTAATCATACCCGAGTAAAGTCCCTTGGCCCGAGTCCCAGGATTAATGTTTGACCTGCGTTGATTATTATGAACGTTGTAATTGCGAGTTCCGTGATTGGTGACCCGCTTTGGGCCCCGTCACATGCCGTGTATTGCCATTACACCAGCATCGGCATGATTTGATGAGCATCACCATGCATTCAGAGAGTCAATGAATGTGATATTGTATATTAAAAGATAACTGGAAGATTCGGAAACTCATGAATTGTAGATCCCGGTTTTTCCCATCATTCCACCTGCAGGGACAGGTGTAACTCCTTCGCGGACCGGAATCCCCAGTCTGAGTGGACGAGCGCATACGGGAACCCTCAAACCACAATACGCGTATCGTATCACTGGGGTAACAGCGAGTTACGGCTGTTCGGCTGAGCACAATTCTCTCTTCCCACTCAAAACCTCCAAGCTTCCCTTCTTCTCTTCTCTTTCTCTTCTTTCCTTTCCACACTCCACTCTGCTTTGAGCTTACCACAGGTGAAGGTGGTAATTAGCTTTTTGGACATCATGATCTCCACCCGCCTTGCGCGCGCCGGTGCGCTGGTACGTTTATATACCCGACCTCATCGGAAGAGCTGGGTGATGCGCTCATTGCATCCTCCCAGATCCTCCAATGTGGATCTTGATCCCAGACAAAGTACAATGATGCTAACATAGCTATTCTCCGACAGGCCCCCAAGTCCCGTCTTGTAAGCAACACGCCCGATGCAGGTGCCACACCAATATGTGGTCTTGCGTCACTTCGGATATGGGTATATGGGATTGGCAGCAAACTAACCAATGATTCTTTCAGCTTTTCGGGACCCGGGCCTACGCTACCGCTAACCCCCTTGACAAGAAGGTCGAGATGACCATTCACGAGAAGGTGAGTGGCTAAACGCTTTTTCCCACTGTAGCCGGTTACGATTCCAGAATCGACCGGTCCAAAAACAGCGAACAGCGGCTAATCAAGATGAAATGCAATAGGGCAACTACATCAACTACAAGTACGATCTCACCCGTCTGAAAACACGGACAAATGAAACCGCGAATTGCATAGTTGAGTGATGTTCACTAACATGGTTTTGCTTACAGGAAGATGAACGAGAACCTCAACATCGTCCGTGGTCGCTTGCAGCGCCCTCTTACTTACGCCGAGAAGGTCCTCTACTCTCACCTTGACGACCCCCACGGCCAGGAGATCGAGCGTGGTACCTCTTACCTGAAGCTCCGCCCCGACCGTGTTGCTTGCCAGGACGCCACTGCCCAGATGGCTATTCTGCAGTTCATGTCCGCTGGCATGCCTTCCGTCCAGACCCCCACCACTGTCCACTGTGACCACTTGATTGAGGCCCAGGTTGGTGGTGAGAAGGATTTGGCTCGTGCCAACGACATCAACAAGGAGGTCTACGACTTCCTTGCCTCCTCCACCGCCAAGTACAACATCGGTTTCTGGAAGCCCGGTTCCGGTATCATTCACCAGATCGTCCTTGAGAACTACGCTTTCCCCGGTGGTCTGATGATCGGTACTGACTCCCACACCCCCAACGCTGGTGGTCTTGCTATGGCCGCCATCGGTGTCGGTGGTGCTGACGCTGTGGACGTTATGGCTGGTCTCCCCTGGGAGCTGAAGGCCCCTAAGGTCATTGGTGTCCGTCTCACTGGTAAGATGTCTGGCTGGACCACCCCCAAGGATATTATCCTGAAGGTCGCTGGTCTCCTGACCGTCAAGGGTGGTACTGGTGCCATCATTGAGTACCACGGTCCTGGTGTTGAGTCCCTGTCCTGCACTGGTATGGGTACCATCTGTAACATGGGTGCCGAGATTGGTGCCACCACCTCCATCTTCCCCTTCAACGACCGCATGTACGACTACCTGAAGGCCACCAAGCGTCAGAGCATTGGTGACTTCTCCCGTGAGTACGCTGCTGAGCTCCGTGAGGACGAGGGTGCCGAGTACGACCAGCTTATCGAGATCAACCTCGATGAGCTCGAGCCTCACATCAACGGTCCCTTCACCCCCGATCTTGCCACCCCTATCTCCCAGTTCAAGGAGGCTGTCAAGACCAACAAGTGGCCCGAGGAGCTCAAGGTCGGTCTGATCGGTTCTTGCACCAACTCCTCCTACGAGGATATGTCCCGTGCCGCTTCGATTGCCCGTGATGCTCTCAACCACGGTCTCAAGTCCAAGTCTCTGTTCACCGTCACCCCCGGTTCCGAGCAGATTCGCGCTACTATCGCGCGTGACGGTCAGCTCGCCACCCTCGAGGAGTACGGTGGTGTCATCCTGGCCAACGCTTGCGGTCCTTGCATTGGTCAGTGGGACCGCAAGGATGTGAAGAAGGGCGAAGCCAACTCCATCATCTCGTCCTACAACCGTAACTTCACTGGCCGTAACGACGCTAACCCCGCCACTCACGCCTTCGTTGCCTCTCCCGACCTGGTCGTTGCCATGACCGTTGCCGGTAGCCTCAACTTCAACCCCCTCACTGACTCCCTGAAGGACAGTGAAGGCAACGACTTCATGCTCAAGCCTCCCACTGGTGAGGGTCTCCCCGAGCGTGGTTACGACCCCGGTATGGACACCTACCAGGCTCCCCCTGCCGACCGTGCCTCCATCAACGTCGCTGTCTCCCCTACCAGTGACCGTCTGCAGCTCCTCGGTGGCTTCCCCGCCTGGGACAAGAAGGATGCCACTAACATCCCCATCCTGATCAAGTGCCAGGGCAAGACCACCACTGACCACATCTCCATGGCTGGTCCCTGGTTGAAGTACCGTGGCCACTTGGACAACATCTCCAACAACATGCTGATCGGTGCCATCAACGAGGAGAACGGTGAGGCCAACAAGGTCAAGAACGCCTTCACTGGGAAGTACGACGCCGTCCCCGCCACTGCCCGTGACTACAAGGCCCGCGGTGTTAAGTGGGTTGTCATTGGTGACTGGAACTACGGTGAGGGTTCTTCCCGTGAGCACGCTGCTCTTGAGCCCCGTCACCTCGGTGGTCTTGCCATCATCACCCGCTCCTTCGCTCGTATCCACGAGACCAACCTGAAGAAGCAGGGTATGCTGCCCCTGACCTTCTCTGACCCCGCCGATTACGACAAGATCAAGCCCGAGGACAAGGTCGACCTCCTGTGCACTCAGATCCAGGTTGGCAAGCCCATGACCCTTCGTGTCCACCCCGCCGCTGGTGGCGATGCCTTCGATGTTCAGCTTAGCCACACCTTCAACGAGTCCCAGATTGAGTGGTTCGTTGACGGTTCCGCCCTGAACACCATGGCTCGCAAGGCTGCCAAAAACTAAATGGTGTTGAATTTTTGATCTCCAACATTTAGTTTCCTTTTGTACTAGGGATCTCCCAGTCAATTGGCTGGCCTGAGTTGCCCGTGTAAACTACGTTCTCTCGTGTGTTTCAGCGGCCCAGACAGAGAACGGAGTGACATCTACAGACCTCCTGGGGGAAGCATGGGGGGGGGTCGTCACTCCTGTTTGCGTATGTGTCCCTTTTTTGAGCTGGATATGAGGAGTTACGCTCTGGGAAAAATTTCATGATCTTTTGTTTTAGGCCTATTGGTCTCGCGTTGGATTCCCGATAGTTTGGGTGGGTTCAATGGATATAGTTGTTTGATTTCCCTATATCAGTACGTGCCAGGATAGCATGCATACACTGTTTCCTTTATGTTCAAATCTGTTCCGTAAAATATCCGTACTTCCAACCTTCTACCATCTACTCTTGTACATGAATTCCATCACCCCGGCGACAAGTAAAGACCTCAAAATAAAGCTGAGATAAGCTGCCGAGGCCCGTTGCATCTGCCCCGCAAACGAAACCCTTTCCCACCATGCGTCATCGGCTTTGGGAATTCTGCAATCAAAGAACATAAACGGAGAGGGGCAGTGGATCCTTAGGACTATATCTACTCCGGAGATCCTATACCAACAGATCTTCCACACTCCCGGTCTTCGGCGATTAATAATAAGACATCAACGCTTGGTTCAATACCAACTCACGCATTCACTACCACACATACAACATGGCACAGCTTGTTCCTCTCCCAGAGGTGGAACGCCTCAGTGCATCCGTGATCAGGATTCTAGGCGGGAACCCAGGAAAGGTAGGTGGCAAAAAGAAAGAAAACAAGACAGAATTAGAAATCCGGTTGGGCAACGACGGTGGCTGACATCCTCTAGTTTACACTGCAAGGTAAGTGTCCGGACAGGGTAACTCGGCGCCCCCTTCCTCCCCTCCCCCAGTCTGGACTGGGCTCGAGCGACCCCTCACTCACCGGTACCAGGAACCAACACATACCTAATCGGTCGTGGACATCAGCGAATTCTCATTGACACGGGCGAGGGCAAGCCCACGTGGGCTGCACGTCTTGAATCCGTACTGTCCGAAGAGAAAGCCACGGTGCAGCAGGCTCTTCTCACGCATTGGCACCACGACCATGTGAATGGCTTACCGGATCTACTGAGGATTTGCCCCCAAGTTCAGGTTTTTAAGCATCAACCGGACAAGGGACAGACTGATATCCAAGATGGACAGGTATTTAGCGTGGAAGGGGCGACGCTGACGGCCGCTCATACACCCGGCCATACGGTGGACCACATGGCATTTGTATTGGAGGAAGAGGATGCGATGTTTACAGGGGATAGTAAGTTGCAGTTACTTCTATTATTCGCATTCCACATCCAAAGACCCATGTTAATTATGAAACAGATATCTTGGGACACGGTACAGCTGTATTCGAAGACTTGAAAGTCTACCTTGACAGTCTTCACCGGATGCGAGATCGGGTTACAGGCCGCGGATACCCGGGCCACGGGGCTATGCTCGACAAAGTCAGTGCCCGCATCAGCGAGTATATTCAGCACCGCCAGCAACGGGAAGACGAGGTGCTTCGGGTACTACGGTATGGGCAGCTAGAGGCCTCGGCGGAGGATCCGTCGCCCGAGCGCAAGGCGTGGACGCCGTTAGAGCTGGTGAAAAAGATTTACCGGGATGTACCCGAAAGCCTCCATTTGCCCGCGTCGCATGGGGTGCTGCAAGTCTTGTTGAAATTGGAGGATGAGGGGCAGACGGTACATGATCCGGAGTCAGGGAAGTGGAAGTTTAGCGGGGAGAAGTCGGCATTGTAGGGCGGGAGGGGTCTGGGGGGCTCCAACGTTGTACAACAAGGTTCCTGGATAACTTATACGGGAGAAACCAGTTATATATAACTCTTTATGATATTGGATTCCCAGGTTGTATTTTAGGCGTATTCGGCGGGGCAGAGCGGGTTATATAATCCGGAATAGTTAAGCATCTTGCATCTACTAGGCATTCGGAATCCTCTCTGGATCGGGATTATAGCCCATGCTGAAATGCTGGGATTTCGGGTAAATTCTAGTTCACAAATGTTCCAGGGTCTGAGGTATAAATGACTAGCCCTGGAGGTAACTAGCTACGAGGTATAGGTAAGTGGATATAGGAATCATATGGATCTTGGTCGGCAGAATGATCTACCAGATTCCAGAGCTACGTATGTTATGGGTATGATCGACGTCAGCGCGTTGTCATGGATGTCGGGCAGCTATCCAAGACTTTATGCACATGTCCTCCCAACTGTAGGCATTCCCTGTGATTATATCCTCAGTGGCTGGTACTAAGGGATTAATGAGTCCAATCACGGAGCGTTAATCGGGCCAGAACGCGGGCGAAATCTTGTATTTTGTCCAACTTGATTGAACGGATCATCATAAAGTCAATACAATAATAGCGTAAATTATTATAAAGGCCAAATCTCCTCATAGTCCCCCTTCCGACCTTTCTAGTCCTTTGCTTTTATATCATGATCTCATGTGAGTGTTATTGAAGAGCAGAGCTCCACCGTAGCTAAAGTTCCAAGTTTCGGAGCGCTGACCTCACCTCTCTCTCTTCCCCCCCACCTGCCACTTGCCTCTTTCCCTTATTTTTTTTTTCTTCAGACACCCCCACCATATTGGATTTGCATACTCAGGGGAGGCGCTCCTGAAAGAAGAGAAGTTGAGAATTGTGGAGACCCTCACGTCTTTTTTATTGCTTCTTCGTATCTTGATCGGTTTATCATCGGTTGGTTCCCTCTTCCCCCGCGCTACAGAATTGCAAGCATGGGTCTGACCACATTGTTCCTGTAAATGCAGTTGTTGCCCCTCTCGTCCCCTTCGCCAACCAACAGCAAATATCAGGCTATTTGAACCATCAACCACAGCCCAAGGCGCACACCACTAAGCCACCGAGCCTCCCGCCACAATGCCGTCCCTTGAAGAGCCCAAGAACGAAGCCCGACTGCTGCTAGTCTCGAACCGCTTGCCGATCACCATCAAACGATCGGAAGATGGAAAGTATGATTTCTCCATGTCGTCGGGTGGTCTGGTTAGCGGGTTAAGCGGTCTGTCCAAATCTACAACCTTTCAGTGGTATGGATGGCCTGGGCTAGAGGTGCCCGAGGCCGAGATTCCGGAGGTCAAGGAGCGCTTGAAGGCAGAGTATGGCGCGGTGCCTGTGTTTATTGCCGATGAACTCGCCGACCGACATTACAATGGTTTTTCCAGTCAGTTTCAACCCGGTCGGATATTGTGGAGCAAACACTGACATCATGGACTTTCCCCAATAGACTCCATCCTCTGGCCGCTGTTCCACTACCACCCTGGTGAGATCACCTTCGACGAGTCCGCCTGGGAGGCCTACAAGGAAGCGAATCGCCTGTTCGCCAAAGCAATCTGCAAGGAAGTCCAGGATGGCGACTTGATTTGGGTGCATGACTACCATCTCATGCTGCTACCAGAGATGCTGCGCGAGGAGATCGGCGATAGCAAGAAGAACGTGAAGATCGGCTTCTTCTTACACACCCCGTTCCCAAGTAGCGAGATCTACCGAATTTTGCCCGTCCGAAACGAGCTGCTTTTGGGTGTTTTGCATTGCGATCTGATTGGTTTCCATACGTATGACTACACTCGGCATTTCCTGAGCAGTTGCTCGCGCTTGCTGTATGTACCATCGTTTCTCTTTGGGAGGAAAGACCTCAACTGACGAACAATGAATACAGGGGTCTTGCGACGACACCGAATGGTATCGAGTTCCAGGGCAAGATTATCACCTGCGGAGCCTTCCCTATTGGAATCGACCCTGAAAAGTTCAAGGAGGGACTGAAAAAAGAGAAGGTCCAAAAGCGTATTGCCATGCTGGAGCAGAAGTTCCAGGGCGTCAAGCTGATGGTCGGTGTCGATCGCCTGGACTACATCAAGGGTGTACCGCAAAAGCTGCATGCGCTGGAGGTCTTTCTCAGTGACCACCCGGAGTGGGTTGGAAAGGTAGTCCTGGTACAGGTCGCTGTCCCCAGTCGTCAGGATGTCGAGGAATACCAAAACCTGCGGGCCGTGGTGAACGAATTGGTGGGCCGAATCAACGGCAAATTTGGTACGTAAATGTTCTGCGATTGTATCACAATTGCTAACCAGTCTATCTTCCAGGCACGGTTGAGTTCCAGCCGATTCATTTCCTGCACAAATCCGTCAACTTTGATGAGCTCATCGCCCTCTATGCCGTTTCGGATGCTTGTATTGTGTCTTCTACTCGTGATGGCATGAACCTGGTCGCCTACGAGTATATTGCCACTCAACAGAAGCGCCACGGTGTCTTGGTGCTCTCCGAGTTTGCTGGCGCTGCCCAGAGTCTGAACGGCAGTATCATTGTTAATCCATGGAATACGGAGGAGTTGGCTGGTGCCTACCAAGAAGCTGTTACTATGAGTGATGAACAGCGTGCTCTCAACTTCACCAAACTGGACAAATATGTGTCCAAGTACACCAGGTACATCGACCCGCTTCTAACATTCGACCAGAACTAACAATATCTTCTAGTGCATTTTGGGGCCAGTCTTTCGTCACCGAGCTCAATCGGATATCAGCCCACTCTGCTGATAAGTTTCAAGCGAAGAAACTCGCCGTTGCTGACAATAAACCCAGTGATAGCGATGTCCCCGAGCCCACAAAAGTTGAATAGTTCCCAAGCTGTAAAAACTTCGAGTGCTCTGGTATAAACACATTGATTGAAACTTGGATGCTCTCACGACATGGATGTGGCGAAATAGTCTTGTGATTTTGTGCTTTTTGGGCTGCATGGGTTTCGTCTTTTTCTCTTTTCATACGTTTCGTTTCGAAGAATAATTCCCTACTCATCTAGATACAAGAATGAGATATCCTCTCGATTGTTCTCGATCGTGTCTATAATCTATTTGTAAAGAATTGAGTTGTATATGTGTTTGAGGCTCAACCATCACGGATCTTTCTTTACCCGTCATTTGGTTGCGCAGCTATTGACAGCAATCCACTACAGACCATACTTTCCACCTTCAGTATATTACCACATGACTGAATGGTATACCAAATTCGGCGCAAAGACCGTCAAAACTCTAGCCCGAATGGGTGCCCTAAATCCCGAGCATAATAGCGGAACCTTAGAAATACCATCTCCTAAATCTGCTACGACCAATGGCATGAATGTCCTAGCGTGGATACGTCAACGCCAGGGAAAATTCCACGAAGCCGACAAACTCGAAAAAATGGCATTGAGCCCGCAGACAAGTACTTGGCCCAGAAAGCCTACCATCATTGATCAGCATGAGCCTTTTGGCAATGACCTACAAGGACCTGGGAAAGATGCGAAGTGCTGCAGCTCTACAAGATGTGTTTCACATTAATCAGAAGATCTGTGGCCGAGGACATCCTCGAACCCTGGCCGCTATGAATGACTTAGTGTCAACATATTGGGAACAAGGCCAGTGGCAAGAGGTTGAGACACTAGGTGTCGAAGTTTGGGCAGGGTTTAACAGGATACTTGCCTCTGAAGATTCTGATGATCGTGGAGTCACGCCCTCCGTCGCTAGAGCTCTTGCTGTCTCTCGAGAATCTTCACAATCTTGCAGATCGGGAAATCGTACCCGGTATCGCTAGACTGGCTCTTAGCAACAACTTCGCAAATCAGCAAGCGGATACAAATGCTCTTTTGATGGACTGCTTGGATCTTAGGACACGGAGTGAGATCTTTTATGTTCCTGATTTTCAATTATTTTGTCTGTCACACCTTCCAGAGAATGCAAGTTGAACAGATAAGTAGCCAAGCAATTCATATAGTACCATCATATTATCAATAACACGGAAAGCTATTGGGAAGCTTCAGGTTTCCATGCCTAGATCAATTATTATTCCGATACGGAAGGGTTTTATAGGTCAAATTGAACAATTCCCCCCCTCGAATATAAGTTCTATATCAAGGGTTGGTTTGATCACCTCCTGGGGGATCGGCGCTTCAAAGTGTTACGAATAATCCTCTTTGGTATGTCAGAATTCACCTTGTTTGACATGTTTGCCCTCCGGGCTCCATGCTTAAATACGTATATCTACAGTGACTAAGAGTCCAAGGTTGAAAGGGGTTTGAAAACTAGTCGCAAGGACCGTTAACAACTTTTTATTACTTTGGCAACAGCTAGTGGGACCATCGAAAACCATTGAAATAGTGATAAGGCTGATACAAAAGGAGTGTAACTGTTGGTCGGTTGAGCCCTCCCCTGGCACGCCATGTCATTTGATCACCAACTCAACAGACTCCAAGGCTGTCTAGTCGCAAAAGCCTCTATTGGCGCCAGCAGCTAGCCACGAGGTGCTCGAAGTCGCAGACGCTAGTCTGAGCCTGCCAGGCGGTTCCAGGGCCACAGGTCTTCAGGACGGGCTTTTCGCCGGCAGGGCACTCGTAGAATCGGTGGCAGTCTGTAGGGTCGGCCCAGGCGACCATGCCGGCGGCAGCATCGGTTCCATCGTCAACGGGGGCGGCATTGACCGAGTTGAAGAGCACGAAGGCCATGAAGCTCGTAATCATTTGGTAGGAGAACTGCATTGTGGCGGCTATTGATTGATTAGCCTGAGTCAGACAAGTTTCGAAAAAGAGCGGACGTACTTGACTTGTTTTGGAATAATTAAGAATTATTGTATAGAGTGTAGCTGGAGGATTGTCAAGCCGATGGTGGTGAAAAAATCATAGATGGCGAGCTACTTCAGGATTTATACAAAAGAAAAAAGGTAGCATTCCTGCCTTCGGTTGAGGCTGCCCTGGATCAATCGTGTGGAGCTGTAACGGATTCCCCAGCATACCTTAATCCTGTTTACCGGGAGAATTCGATGCCGAAGTAGCCTCCACCCCTTGTGGCCGGACAATTTCTGCATTGTTTTGTTTGACTGATATTTAGTGGCTTTGAGACAATTCACCAATTGGCGGATGCCATCTCCGACTCATATTTCATCGGCACCTCGTGCCACATATTCTAATGGTACCTCGTGTCTCAAATACTTTACTTCCACCAACCTAATCTCTCCTGCGAACCTTGTGGTAACACTGAGAATGAAGTCTAAGGACAGTCGAAACTTGTATTTCTTAGATGAGACATATTTGCAAACCGTTACGGTTACAACAAGAAGAACTGGCAGCTTACCAAGTACACATAGGACATACTGTGTGAGGTTTTTCCTCTGGTGCTGCATGGAGGTTTTCTGGAAGGGGCACCCATGCAACTCCTTGCATATCACAAAGCTGAGCGCACTTTGACGAACCAAGTTCCTGGAGATTAAAATTACATGGAGTCAGGTGCTATGACTCGAAAGGACAGGATACAACCTTGGAATAACCGTTTAGCCAGAAAATACACATTGAGCAGGTGACGCCTACTGCGGCTCAGACGTTCCATTGTATGATAATCATATTCAAACCCCTTTAATTATTGAAAGTCGAACCTGAAGCAGGGTGTTCTATGTTAGTTACTGCAAACTATCAACTCATTAATCACTAATTCTAAACCGAATAAGCACTTGAGGTCAAGGTCTAATGTCACCCATTGACCAATACGGGCGCTCGCCCTCCATTAGTCAGCTAGAAGGCAGGGTTAACTATGCACATGGATCCCGGAAAGTGGCGCTATTTGCGGAGACTAAACCATGTTGGGCAAGAGATGAACCGCCCTTGGATCATTGAAACTATCCATCTAGATCCACTTACTTGGCATTTGGCGGTCCGTGAGGTTGATATAAATATTCGAGCCTTGTAGTTCGACGTCATGATTCTCTGGGGCTCTAGGCAAAATATATATATAAGAGAAAATTGGACCGGATATGATCTGCCTTCTGAAACGCCACGAAGACAATATACAGCTAACAGAGTACCTACTGTAGTTAAACGTTTGATTCTCATTTTCCAGTGGACAGTGACTAATTGATCCAATGGTTGGACCAAGGAAGCAGAAGCTTTGCTAGTCTCTTAATGGGTCCGCTTCCACTGCACGACGAGCGTCCTTAAACGATCATCGTCGTCATAGGCTTCTTTAGTAGTCTGGTCCGACGAATATATAAAACCGGGGATAGGCATATTCGGCAGATTGTTCCTGAAAAGTGGCATTGGTTGCAGAATCGCGGCTCACGTGTTCCCCTGGCCGTCCACTATGTATGGGAATGAGTCTTTCGCGGAGGGCACCAGTAGCATCAATGACTAGTACCGTCTATTCTGAGTCCCCGGTGCTTCTCACTGTAACACCAACTCCCTGCAGCTTAATGCCCCCTTCCCGCAGACTAGTCTTGGTTCACTGATTAACTGGGCTGAGAAGATTGAGATGCCTAGCACTCTCAACTCTACTATCATGTCTGGTGCGTACAAGGGTGAGCAGCAGCAACTGTGTGCTTGGCCTCTGCGCCCTCTCTGGAAGAACAACGGCACTACCATGCACTGTATCTTTGACAAGGTCTCGTATGATACTTGGATCTACGACCCTGATGCTTTCCCCTTGCCGGTTTACTAAATGTTATACTTAAGGAACGATGCTTAGCATATTATGGGTTTGACAACCTAAGAGTTCTCCATGGACATGTTCGATTATGGTAGTCCAGAATACCCTCCTATCCCATTTTATTATACTTTTTACTCCATTTATAACTCGCTATGGCATCAATTGAAGTCTAGATCCATAATTAAAAATAAGACTGCACGTAGTTTCTAAGTCATTCGACTTAGGAAGACGAAAGCCAGATAGCAAGTGTGTATACTCGAAAGCAAATAATAAAGAATGTTCTAGCCAACCCTCAAGTATCCTTCTGCAGCGCATTCTTGAAAATCGAAAAGTTTCCGTCCGCCTTCGAGTCAAGGACAGCAAAAACTAGTTCTTCAAAGACACCGTTCCACTCTGCCTCATTCACTACCTCATTGTAGATTCGAGCGACTTCTCGTGGAGGATTACGATATGCGCCGCAGCCCATGGCACCGAGAACACCATGAGTAATATTGTTCTTTGCCAAAACACGGAGTGCCTGTCGCATTTTGTCCTTGACTACCCGGATATCTCCCGGGTGCTCTATTCGGTGTCAGTATTTCATCTCATCACATCGTATCATCTTGCCGAGAGATACATACTAAACTGTTCGTTGTCTTCCGCCAGTGGAGGACATCGCAAACCTGCCACACTGACTACGCCCACGAGGAAAATTTTGCTGGGCTCGTAGACTCGGCACCACTGTTTCACTTCATCTCTGAAGACTGCCACTTTCGACGACCAAATCGCTGCCAAGCCTGTGAGGGGGTAGAATTTGTCCTGGAGGGTTACGGCCAGAGTGCTGCGAAGACATAAAGCCTCCTCTTGAGCTAGAGACCCCTTCAACCATCCACCTCCAGGATCTGTGTTGCTGGCCATGTTGAGAACACCGACCTTGGCTAACGGGTTTTTGTCAAGGATTTCCTTCGCGGCTGTGAAGCTGTCTTGGTTGCGAACTGTGACTTTTGGTTTTGGCGCGCTGGGGTTTGAAGGACTTCGAGGGAGAAGTTCAGGGTAGATAATCGATCCTGTGGAAGCTTCGGTGCTTATCAGAATACTTGGGGTGAGAATCTGGGTCTCTGCGGCTAGGGCCTGGCGTTGCGCTCTCTTTGGAGGCTCTGAGACGGGCGACATCATCATATTGATGGCTTGGGAAGTATTGAAAGAAAGGATATTTGCGTGAAATGGGGGCTGGTTTCGATTGCAGAGTGAGTAAAAAAAAAGGTAGATGAATGCAGAGTATAGGAGATAGATCTGAGAAAACCGAAATGTAAAGCTTCATGTAGTGTATGGAATCTTTGGATGAGGCTCATCTCTTAGATCAGTGTTGAGGATTGCTGCCTGATTGATTGATCTTGGGTGGAGCTCGATCACAATTCTCCGTAAATTATTTTGATACTTTAGTTTGCTAATATATACTATTTTCAAGGTTCAAATAATCAATTTCAAGCTTACAATCGTCGAATGTTCTAAGAAGCTCAGAGTGATGCCGAAGCGCATCCAGGTGTGCAAACAATGCAAACACGACTCCGAGAATTTCTCAACTTCAACTCCGCAAACCCGCAACATCGACCTCATCAGCACTTTCTTCATTGTCTTCTCAACCCGGTCTTCTACCCGGATCTCTGTATCTGATCCCACTTTACCTCTAAAAGGGATCACAGAGAAACCTCAGCCATAATGGCCCCCAACCACATCCTCCGGGCCACAATGCCCATCCGGTCAATCGCATCCCCGATGGCCATGACCCGATCAACAATCCTCCCCTCCGCCCTCTCAATCTCCCAGAGCCTCCGATCAGCCTCTACAATCTCCAATCCTGCACAAAAACACGCCAACCCCTCACCAGCCACCCCCTCCGCACAGAATCTCCAGCGACCCGCCCTGCTCCGCAACTACGCCTACACCCTGAAGACCGGCACCGTCGAGTCAGTCGGCCGCATGGAGCGCACCGTCCGCGTATCCCACCGCCACAACATTTGGGACAAGCACATTGGAAAATTCTACCCCAAGGAAACGCGGTACCTGGTCTCTGACCCGCTCAACTCGCTGCGCGAGGGCGACGTGATCGAGTTCTCGTCCGGTGCACCTAAGAGCCGCCACGTTCACCATGTTGTTGAGCGTATCATTACCCCATTTGCTGTGCCTATTGAGGATCGACCGGCTGTTATGTCGCGTGAGCAGCGGGAGCAGGAGCGGGAGCGCCGCTGGGCGGAGAAGTACGTGCGTCGGGAGTCGCGTCGGCAGGGAGAGGAGGTCGATTTGGTTGCTCGGGCAGCGGCTATTGTTGGCGAGGAGAAGGCAAAGACTCTTTCGACGGCGCAGTTGATTCACCGGATTCATGCTGGTCAGGAGCGTGTGGGCAAGTTGAAGCAATTGGTTCTTGAGCGGACGGCTAAACGTCCGGTCAAGTCTCTGAAGGAGGAGTAATTGGAGAGCTTATGTGATTATTCTCTTTGGCCTTGTGGACTCTTTTGATATCCATGGTGGTGTTGCATGTTGGATCATATGTACTATATTATACAGCCTCGTTTCATTGATACACATTTAACTTTGCATCTGAGATATGATCTCGTATTCTCTAGAAGATTGAAGCTCAATTTCTCATGTAGGCTTGCTGTTTACAGTGTTCATATAAACAGATTGTCCAGAGAGTCAATGATAAACGTAGCGGCATTAAAGAAGTATGTGCGAGAAAGAGCCCCATCCAACCCTGATACAAAGTCAAAACTGTATACACGGAAAAAGCACGACCATCTCCCTCCTGTGGATGTGGTCCACCCATTCCTAAATCACTTGTAAATGGAAAAAGTGACTGGTATCACAGAAGAGAAACCAACTCCTTTGCCCTGAAACGACAAACAGTCCTTCTAACACTGAAACTCTGCAGTGCCGTTGTACGGCTATTTCGTAAAAGACTTGATCTGGCAAGGGCTCTCCGGTGGCCAAATCGGCGCAGTCTGGGGTCCAGATTTGATGAGAAGATTTGCTTCGGTAGACTGTAGCAGCATTCATGATGCATAGACCTTGACCTTGAGATCCACACTGGCAGTGGCAACCACACATCTGATCGACATCTTATTTGCAGCTTCCTTCGCACCATTCGCGCCAGATTCTGCAGTGCTACTGGCCTCACCATTCGCACCAGTATCCTTGATCAAAGGAGGTGCCCATCGAATGGAGCTGACAAAGTGATCATGGTCATCAATTTTTCGCACACATTTGCATTCCTGGGTAAGATCCCAGCATCGTAGTGTCTTGTCGTCTGCTACTGAAAGCAGATATTTCCCACCAGGGTGGAAGACCAGCCCACGCACCCAGTTGTCATGGCCTATCAGGGTCTTAATCAAGTTACCCCGTGCATCCCAGAGACGAATGGTCTTATCACGACCTGCGGACGCAACAAACTCTGCAGATGAAGAGGCTGGCGGTGGCTTCTTCAGGCCAGCCAGAGGTGCAAGATGCGGATAGCTGGTAGCTGGAGCGAAAGCAACGCACTCAATGTAATGTTCGTGCCCCAAGAAGGTGGCCTTTGTTTCTCCCGAAGAGATATCCCAGAGCCGAGGAACTTGGTCGTCACCCGCAGAAAAGAGGAACCGGCCGTCTGGGGAGGGAACAACATCACGCACCCAGGCAGCATGTCCTTGAAGTGTCTTGACGCAATATCCTGTCGTTACATCCCATATCCGCAAGGTCATATCCCGAGATGCAGACACCAAAAGGTTTCCTGACATTGGGGATCCCGCCGCCCCTGACGGGATAAAGCGAACCGCAGATACGCTGTGATCGTGACCTGGTAGGGTCCTGATATTTTTATATTCATCGGCGGGGTCCCACAGCTTGATGGTGAGGTCAGAGGAGCAGGATGCAAGGAGGGTCCCCCCTCGCGGGCCTCCATAATCCACATCCAAGACAGCCCTCGTGTGACCCTTGATCGTGCGTTCGAGCTCGCCCAGCTCCCAGTCCCAGACCTTAATTGTCGTATCTTCTGAGCCGGACGCGAGAGATGAGAAAATCGGGTGAAAGGCCAAACAGGTAATCGGTTGCCGGTGCGACTCGAGGTCGTGACGAGCCGGTGCTCGGGGCAGCCAGGAGGCGGGGTCCTGATTTCTTCGCGACAGCGATGTGGGAGTTGCGGTGTCCAGCTCAGCCTGGAGCGAGGCACATCGCGATTCCAAATCCATAATCTATCACACACAATGGATCAGTCTCCCAGGTTCTATGTCTCTCCTCACCGACATGTGAATGATGCTCTCACCTTTTTCTGTAATCGGACTACACTAGTCCACTTCTTCTCTAAAAGGCCCTCATATTTCTTGAGTGTAGAATCATCGACCGTGATCGAGTCACCGAGTTCTTCTCGAAGCGCTGCGGAGCTTTGGGGTAGGTTCGCCGAAGCCAGGTAGGCAATGATTGACTTGTGTCTGGAGTAAGAAATGTTCGTATTAGTACATAGTCACTATCGCGATCGACTTCACATCAGGGCACATACAGCTCCTCCGCCTGTCGCGCCGTGAGTAGCTGGCTCATGGTGCCGGCGGCTTTGTGTGTTTCCCAGGCACTCCTCAAATCACCTCCGCATACACCGGAGGCCGTCGCTTGCGCAGAACCAAGGAGGGAGTGGTTCAAACAAATGGCAGAAGACCTCAAAAACAAATTGAGACCAGCAAGGAATAATTGAAGTCTGTTTTCTCTACCGAGGGTAGTTTTTTTCTCGCAGGATGTTCAAGATGTTAAAGGCGAAGATCCACCGCGGGGTTTGAAGCAACAAAACAACGACACCGCCAAGCCCACTTGTTTACTTCCCGATCTGTGTTTATTTCCTTTTCCCCTCCGGATCTTGTAATCAACTTCCCCCAGATCACTCGACAAACTTTGTGGGGTTTTTTATGATTTGACGAGAATTATCTTTCTCTTTACATGCTCGTTGTTCTTCGATTCCATCCTTACTACCCCTGTTAAGTGATCGGTTTCCCTGATCGCGCGGACTGAGGCCCATCCCGAATTTCGTCCCGTCCATATCTTTGGGCACCAAAACCTCCAAAACCTCTCGGTAAGGAGATCGCAGCCCAGCCTTGGGGGGCGGAATCATTTGATTCCACTTCTTTATTTCTGCTGCGCATTAGCGGTCTATCCGTGTAACCACTTGCAAACGACGCTGACCACACTGCGTTGCTAGGTGCCGACCCAATTACACCATCCTTTAACATCATCTAGCCCGTCACCATGGCGGATGCTGAACCAGATTTCTCCTCCTTGCCGTTGCCCGAACGGTTCACCCACAAAGTGTGTCCTCCCTTTGCAGCGTTTCGAGGCAGCCTGTCAGACGAACGAACCGAACTGACCATGACACCATTCGATAGAACTGGAAAGTCCGCAAGGAAGGTTATGAAGATGCCAAGGCACAATTCGAGAAGACACCCGATGAATCAGCCCCCGTATTTACACCATTCTTAAATGACCCCAATCTGTGGAAAGGGGCCGTCGCAGACTCCAACGTAGCCGCGCAGGTAGAGGGCCTGGGCGCATACTGTTCATTTTTGAAATTCGGAGGCCAACAAGCATGCGCAAGGTATGTTTGCTACTTTCAACGGTTCTAGCCTATGTTTTGTGGACCTAATGGTTGAATATCCCAGGACTCGGAATCTCACGATCGGCCCGATCTCGGAAAAGGGTCTCCCGTGTGCTAGACCAGCCGGTAAAGCCAGCGCACAAGAAGCTCTGCTGTTATGCGTCGAATTAGATAAAGCCGATCCCGTCCTTGAAAACCTCTTGCCTACACTATCACACAAAGTACCCAAGGTGGTTGCTGGTGCCTTAGCTGCTTTAACGCTTATTTACCATAACTTCGGATGCAAGATTGTGGACCCGAAGCCGACACTAAAGGCTTTGACCAAGGTATTTGGCCATGCGGACAAGAATGTGCGTGCCGAAGCGCAAGGTCTCACTGTGGAGATGTATCGATGGCTTCGCGAGGCCATGAAACCACTCTTCTGGGCCGACTTGAAGCCGGTCCAGCAACAAGATCTCGAGAAGCTGTTTGAGGGTGTGAAGCAGGAGGCAGCACCGAAGCAAGAACGATTCACTCGAGCTCAGCAAGATGCGATGGCTGTGGCTAGTGAAGCTCCGTCGGGCGGTGGTGCTGAAGAGGAGGGAGAAGAAGACGCCGAAGATGAAGAAGATGTCGAGACTCTCGACCTTGCAGAGCCTGTTGATATTATGCCGAAGGTGCCTAAGGACCTACATGACCAACTAGCCTCATCAAAGTGGAAAGATCGCAAGGAAGCATTGGATGCATTATACAATGTGATCAATGTTCCTCGAATCAAGGACGGCCCTTATGATGAAATCGTGAGAGGGTTGGCCAAATGTATGAAAGACGCGAACGTCGCAGTGGTGACGGTGGCTGCCAACTGCGTCGATTTGCTAGCTAGAGGCTTGCGCAACTCTTTCATGAAGTATCGATCTATCATTTTGGTGCCGATATTGGAGCGTTTGAAAGAGAAAAAGCAGTCTGTGGCTGATGCTTTGGGCGGAGCACTCGATGCCGTATTCTTATCAACAGATCTTTCAGACTGTCTGGAGGATATCCTGGAATATCTCAAGCATAAGAACCCGCAAGTGAAGCAGGAGACAGTCAAGTTTTTGATCCGCTGTCTTCGTACCACTCGAATTGTTCCAACCAAACCCGAGATCAAATCCATCGCCGATGCAGCCACAAAACTCCTGACTGAGTCAACGGAAGGCATTCGGGCCGGTGGTGCAGAGACCCTGGGTACTCTCATGAAGATTTTGGGCGAACGAGCCATGAACCCTTACCTCGATGGACTGGATGACATTCGGAAAACCAAAGTCAAGGAATTTTTCGAGACTGCGGAAGTTAAGGCCAAGGATCGACCCAAGGCAATCGTCGCACCTCCTAAGCCGGCTGCTCCAGCAGGCAGAAAGACCATGCCCCCCGGGAAAAAGCCAGCGTTGGGCTTGAAGAAGCCCGCTCCTGCTGCTGCTGCCGCACCTCCGCCAGAAGATCCCGCAGCTAGAGCTGCCCCTAAGGGTATTCCCTCCAAACTCGGTGGTATTCCAAAGGCTGGCGGTCTCCCTCCTCCCGGTTCGAAGCTACGAAGCAAACTTGGTGGCCCAGGGGGTATAGCCTCGCCAGTAAGACGAGCTGCTCCTCCCCCAGCGGAGGAAGAGGCCCCTCCTCCAGCTGCACCGAAATTCGGCCTTGGTCGTGGTCTGGCTGGTCGCCCGATTGCAAAGCCCTCGGCAGCTGCTGAGTCCGCTCCTGCTCCCGCTCCTGTCATGAGTGGTATCTCAGCGGCGGAACGCGCTGAGCTCGAACAACTTCGCGATGAAAAGGAGAGGTTTGCTCGGGCCATTGAGGACATGAAGTCTGAGCGTTCCAAATTCAACAATCAGCTTACCGAGCTTCAGAATCAAAATGCTCAGCTAATTGAAGATCACACCAGGGATGTCTTGAGCATCAAGGCAAAGGAGACTCAACTGGTTCGTGCACGAAGCGACGCCGAGGCTGCTGAGGCCAATGTTCAAAAACAGCAACGGGAGATTGAACGCTTGAAGCGTGAGTTGGCCCGGGCCCTTCGAGCAACAGCAATGAGCCCGCCCCATGCGTCATTGGAAAGTGGCAGCATGGGCTTTTCAGAACCCGCATCCATCTACCATGAAGCCTCCAGTGGAACCCCCTCGACAGCGCGATCCGGCCTCCATATGGGATCCCGGTTCGAGAGCTCCCGACCTCGAAGCTACGCCTCTGCCAGTCCGAGTGAAGAGAAAGAAAACAATGGCCACGAATCCCCGGGTCTCGGTAGCCGAGATGGTGGCCTTGGCCGACGCAAGCTCAGTCCGACCTACGGCTACTCCAACGTTGGAAGCCCAACGCGCTCATCGACTCGCAACTCCATCGCCCACGCGGATGAAGACCAGCAGCCCCGATCATTGGAGCCTGCAGAGAACTGGAAGCGAGCTGCTGAAGTGACCAGCCAGCTTAAGGCACGAATCGAACAAATGAAGGTAAGACATTTTGGTACCTCTTGCCCGTGGATAGACTGCTGACACAACAATAGGCCCGACAAGGACTCTCACGACCTCCCACTCAACGTTAATGACACAATGACCGCCCTCATGCTTATATCCCTCTTTCCCTTTCGATGTTTGTAAACTCGATTTCCTTTATTCTGTCACGGCCTGATCTCGTGATGAGCATCTTCATTCTTCTGGGTGCGTTGGATTGGGATTTGTGGCTTTTGTACTTTATCCCCTTGGGTGTTTCTTATGCTTGGTCTTCTATTCACTGTAATATCTCCATACCACCGTTTTGTCTCTGTTTTCAAGGTTTCACCCTTATTCCATTCTACGGGATTTTTTGGTTTTCTTTGGAGGTCTTGTCTGATTAATAAACCTTCTATCAACCTGGATGTTTCTGCTTTTTATCTTCCTTCTATTGTTTCGAGGCAGGTTGTATAGTCTAACTCCTGTATATTTAGTTCCATATCCATCTCTTGTACCCTTTTTCAAAGGATGCAGATAGGGGATATACGAGTATCCAGACTCATGATGTATTTCCCGCGACATCGTCGTTGGCCCAACTGCACAGCATGAATTTTGGTATCAGGAGAAGGCCTATTTGGAGATTTACAGTGGCCTATGCAAGACTTTATGTAGGAGTACCTGTCTTCTCTGTTATAGCTAGAAGCTCGTGGAGAAGATCGCCTATTCAATCATATGGTTGCGAACTTGTGAGCAATACTTCTATTTTCCTAAAGGGTGCCGCTATCCGTCATTATATTGCCCGTTGGTCAGCATTTGAATTTCAGTCAAGCTTCTAATATCCCAGAAGCTCTAAATGAAATACTATCTATTCAAAGTTCTAACCTCTGAGCTCCTTCGAACTAGCCCCGTAATCCAGGTTTTTGCTAACTCTAGTTTTTGGCGCATATCTGTGCCGATAGGATTGTGCTCAAATCGCATCATGTGATAGATAATCCAGTTTCTAATAAGTTTCCCCATCGGTAGTCGTTGGTGAACTATTCCCCATTGTGGCTGTGAATTGGTGGAGTGATGGAGTTGGTGGAGGGGCGGGGGTGGAGCTCCTATTTTCCTTCTTGGTTCCCCAGAATTGTCCACCGGAATCATCCTCATAAAGGTCTTGACTATACGTGACTTAAGACAACGGCTTAGGCATCGTTGGGAGAATGGGACCATCAAATGAGTTCGTGGGCCAGGCCACATCATGACCTCACCATCGACCGTACCCTGCTTGAACCACAAACGACATGGTGATGTCCAAGCTATGCGTGGCATGAATCTTTTATGGTGTTTGAAGAAATCGGCAACCGCGTCTGGCTTTGGGTCGAAAGATGTAACACCCTCTGATGAAAGGAGGATCAATAAAGTAAAAGTTGATTGAGATGGGGATCAAATCACGAGCAAATGGAAGATAGGTGGAGTCCATGCATTTATGATTTTAGTTCTCAAGTTCTAAGCCCCACAAATACCAATGTTAATGTGCTTATCACACTGAGTGGATGGTGAAAGACATGGATGGTTGCTCAAGAGGTATCTGGAGAAAGTTAAATGGAGGTGGAGCTCCACCAACTTCATACCTCCGATTCGTCCACTATCTCCCCCACGTCCAGAAAGGGGAAGTGGGGCGACTTTATTTGATTATCTTGGCATTATATGCATGATGAAGATATGCCGTGCTTTTATAACCCAGAAAAGGGTTACGCTTTCGACCTCTTGAATCCAAAGAATAAAAAAAGATACCAAGGCCGGGATTCGAACCCGGATCGACATGGCGGCCCTGAAGGGCCCGATCAAGATCGGCTCTCAACACCATGTCGTGCTACCATTGCACCACCCTGGGTTTTGTTGCATTGGAACTCCAGTTTGGACCTATAAGGGGTCAGAAAAGTTGAGTCTCCACTCCCCCACAATTAAAGAAGATTAGTAATAGATTAGATATTGATATACGATGTGAGAAGCGAAAAGATAGTAAAGAAAATGCTGGGGGCGAGTGATGATGAGAATGGGATGGAAGGAGATGAGAAACAATAGATGGTAGGGAGGGATTGTGAAGAAGGAAAAAATTGGATAAAGAGAGAGAGAGAGAGAGAGAGAAGGGAAATTAGCGAGCAAAAGTGCCCGATGTCAAATCGCTTTACAGCTAAGCGGGGGTTCGGCCCCCTTTATATATTCTCGGCCATCAAGGGCTACCAGCTACTCCCATTCGCTTCCTGCAGATCTGACCCACCCACTGCCACAATTTCCATTTCCACCACTTCTACTAATTATTTACATTCTGGTATTAGTAGGTAGATTCCATAGGGTAGTGGTTACGCCCCAGCTCTTTCATATTACGTGACAGGACTGGCTTGTGGTTTTAAATTGTGTTGGTTGGTTTATCGTTTTGTTTTGCTGAATCGATCCGCACATCTTCGAGTATGCTGCCAACCAGCGTTCCCCTCTTCAATAGAGTATACATTGTACTGATCCATGACAGACATCGTAATGTAGCTTATGTATGTCTGAACCCACCTAGAAAGCATTGGGTTACATCGGAATACTCGATTTAGATAATTTATCCTCCCTGGATTTGAATTTCGTGAGTAGAAGTTTTGTGATCACTCTATGCTAATCTCAGATAGCCGAGTAACATCTTAGCCTACGAGAGTTGCCTATTAGTGGACTTATTAATCCGAACAAGATGACAGCATAGCAACCAAGAGGGATCCAGTATCGTTACAATTGGAATCAAATAAATAAAGTGGAATATCGCTCTATCCAACTCTACATAATCTATACGCGCAAAACTAGTTTCCCTGTCGGCTGTTCTTACTCCAAAAGGACGGGTCTGCTTCCATTCGCCCAATTTTATATCAAGTGGTCGTTGTTGATATATAAGTTTATAATTTATCGCATTTAATATGGTGTTTTCGGGTGGCCAGCTTACCGGATGCTGTATACTGAGGCAGAGGGCGCGGTACGTGACGGCGTAAAGGGGTGCTGAACCCAAAGAGGCAAACCCAACCGCAAAAGGAAGTCCCACAAAGCCCTCAACTTACAGTCTTAAAAAATTACGAGTCTACAGAGTGCATGAATGCTGATCTCCAGATTAAAGCCATTGGCATATTGAACAGGTAGAGAAATGCATTCATGGGTATCTGCAGAAATGGTACATAAGAGCCGTTGAGAAATTCGTGAAGAAGAAATATTGTCTTTTTGGTTAGAACGGGCAAAGGGCCAAAAGCTCTTTCACACCCATCTAAAGCTAAAAGAATTGGCCGTTAACAAGTTATCCAGAGCCTCGAACACCTTTCATTTTCCCATTAAACCCTTTTTAGCGCTTTTGTGGAGGCGATCCCGTCAAAGTCCAAGTCACGGAAAGTAAACTTAGACCTTGATGGCGGTCTCAGCAGCCTTGCGCTTCTTCTCAGTGCGGGCGTTGGCCTTGGCGCCCATGATACCACCACCCCAGTGGCGGCGGGACTCCTCGTACTTGTCGGTGTAACCCTCCTTGATGGTGGAGAGGAGCTTGGAGAACTCAGCCTTGTCCTCGGAGCGGACCTCAGTGAGGGCCAGGACGGCGGAGGTCTTCTTGTGGACGACCGTACCGAGACGGGCCTTGCCCTTCACAATGGCGTAGGGGACACCCATCTTGCGGCAGAGAGCGGGGAGGAAGACAACCAGCTCAATTGGGTCAACGTCGTGAGCGATCAGGACGAGGGAAGCCTTCTTGTTCTCAACAAGGCCAACGACGTGGTTGAGACCGTACTTGACGTTGTAGGGCTTCTTGGAGACATCCTCCTTCTTCTTGCCCTCGGCGACAGCGGTAGCCTCCTGGACGAGACGCTCCTTCTTCTCGGCCTTGGTCTCAGGGCGGTACTTAGCGAGGAGCTTGAAGGTCTGGGCAGCGGTGTTGCGGTCCAGGGTGCTCTGGAACTGAGCAATGGAAGGAGGAACCTTCAGGCGCATGTTCAGAATCTTCTTCTGGCGCTGGAGGCGGACATACTCGGGCCACTTGACGAAGCGGGCGAGGTTGCGCTTGGGCTGGACGTCCTGGCCGATACCGAAGTTGCGGGAACGCTTCTCAATGAGAGGGTTCTGTGAAAAATTTTCAATGATTAGTATCTCGACTTCATTTTCTCAGACTCCCGGTGGAAAGAAGAAACTAACCTTGGCCTGCTTCTTGGAGGTACCAGCCTTGCCCTGGGGGTAGGGCAGGGCGGCGGTCTTCTTTCCGGACTTGGGAGGCTATCATTGAGAAAAGAAGATCAGCGATCTAGTCCATCATGGGCTGCATCTTCTTTAAACTCTAGAGAGAACACGAGGCCAGTACCGTTTTACGGGCGCTGGACTCATGCCTCAAGCCAGTTCATCGCCAATGCCCCAACATCTCTTTCGAGGCTGTTGGAGCAATTGACGGAATTGCTTTGATCACGAGGATCGAAAGCGAGACAGAATAGTCTTCACGACATCGCTGCAGCAAGCGAAACGTGAGCAAGATACAATCAAATGCTTACCACCATGTTGTCGACTTGGGATCGTTGCGCTAAGTTGGCGATTGTCGAAGTGAGAAAGGAGAAAGTTTGAGCCCGCGGGATCTTATTCCAGTCTTCGTGGGCCGAATCGCGCTAGTGGAATCATGTGACAGGGTTAGGGCTGCGCTACCAGATTAGGGTATCCATCCCACGTGACATTTCTGTCCCCTTTGTCTGACTAATCATACCAAAGGTCCAGATCTAGGAATTCAAGGAACATTGCTTTCCATGGGTACTTACTTTGAAGGCAATAGTGGTATGTATAATACTGCTTAGATATCATGGTATATTTCGAGCAACTGGAACTTTCGAGATCAAGCAGCTAACAAATGCCATGCGATGTCTCGCAAGATATATACATCAACACTCATAACGCCAGTCAATTGAAATCAGATCATGCAGAAACAATGCCGCTAAATAATTGAAAGAAAATAAACCGAGCCAAAGGACTGCATCACCGCCAAGCTCCTAGACTCGGAAGCGCGCCTCGTCCCAGACTAGTACTGGCCGCTTGGACAGCCTTCCTCTTTCCTGAGGAGCCCTCTTGATTGCGAACACCTGCGACAATCCTCTCGGTGTTCGTTTCAACCACCACACCTCCAACAATCATCTCGCTCAGGACAGCGTGCATCGTCTCATAGCCGAAGATGAGGTCGAGTTCGCAGACATTCTCAAACATGCGGTCCAATGACTCCACGAAGACCTGGATCAAGTCGATAAGGGCAAGCGGTGATTCCATGGATGTAGAGATCATAATGAATGATAAGGTAGCGTAGGTGCGGTAGGTGATCTGTGTAGGCGCATCGGAGGGTCCGGAGGCCGCAGAGCTGGCGCCCTGTGAGAGGAGAGGAGGCAGGGGAAGGAAGTTGCATGCGCTTGCCGGTCTCTGAGCAACAAGCTGGTAGATTTGCGCGATGAGAGACTGCTGTGTTTGAGTATCCTGGAGAGTCTTAGTTCTATGCTTGGTTGAATGACCATCCTAGAGACTCACCAGTTGTGTGTAGAACTTGGTCAGCCGTGGCTGGCCATTATTGTTGAAGACAAGCACTGCATTAATCATAATGCCTTCACGTCACGGCACGATAGTAGAACTTAGAGCTCAACCTTGAATGTGGAGGAGACTGACGTCGAGTCGTGAGTCGTCCTCCAGATCCCGCGGTGTTCTTATCGATAAGGATGGTCCGTGCGCTCTGATTTTCTAGAGAACTTGGCGCGCTTCTTTTTCCTGGATTCGAGTTGAACCAAACTTTTTTTGAACATGAAGAGGTGTATAGGCAGGGTCTCTGCGCCTTCAGGGCGCTTATATTCGACACTTAAACCTCCAATACCCCCCACGGCTCCGATCCATCCACCGAATCCAAACAAGCGCGGCCTACAAGACCTGACGATTTCAGACCTCTGTTATTACTGGGACACTAAACCACCGACTTCTGAGCAGCTTGCTTTCGCAGACAACCTATTTGTACCTTCGCGTCACTCCCCCTTGAAACTATGGTCTGCGAGCAAGTTTCGCACAACTCCGATATCTTCAATCGAGCCCGAAGTCGCATTTCTCGGCCGTTCCAATGTCGGCAAGAGCTCGTTGCTGAACGCTATTATGGGTCAGGAGATTTGTTGGACCTCCTCAAAACCTGGCCGGACAAGAGAAATGAATGCATTTGGCATTGGAGGCACAAAAGGTGGCGAACACAAGGTGGTACTTTTGGATATGCCGGGATATGGAAAGGCTAGTCGAGCAGAATGGGGCATGGAGATTATGAAATATCTCCAAGGACGCAAGCAGTGAGTAAATGCTCTCTTTGTCGAAGTGTTTAGGGAACTGTCACTAACAATATATCCCAGACTCCGCCGCGCTTTTATCCTAATCGACAGCGAACACGGAATCAAAAAGAACGACGCCGAGATCCTCCAGCTCTTCCGGCACTACGCTATCCCACACCAAATAATCCTTTCTAAAGTCGATAAAGTCCTCGCCAAAACGAAGAAGCAGGTCAAGTCTGGCGCCTCGGCTGTGAGCGTACAGCGGCTTCAGAAAATGCTGGAAGATCTGCGGCCACAGGTTCAACCTGACGTACGCATCTCAGAAGGACCGGGTGCTTTAGGCGAGCTCGTCACCTGCAGTGCGGACATTTCTATTGGTGGCGGCCAGTTCCTGGGTGTTAATGCTGTGCGCTGGGCTATTTTGTCCGCAGCAGGTATTGATGGGAGCTTACAAGGCGGGCAGCCGGTTCCCAAATCCCCTGTGACAACATCTGAAACGCCTTAATATCCAATACCCCCTGGATACAGGACAAATTTTTCATTCCATCGCAAGCGGCCAATCTCCCTGTGAGTGACACGCATGAGAAATATAGCTATGGCACCGCAGTTCGTCGGCTCTGGCACCCGAATAATATAAAAACTGGCACTACAACGCCCCATTTCCTTCTCGAAGGGACGATTATGGGGTCATTTCATCCTCCAGAATCCCAATTCTGAGATCCTTGATCCTTGATCCTTGATCCTTGACCCTGGCACATGCATGTTACTCTATTTCACCATACCATATCTCACTCTGCTGGGCCGCCGTACCAGGCGCGGGATCCCACAGGCCGAGTTTCATCCATGCTAGCTAGGTCCACACTTCACTACTGGTGAGGAAGGATTTGGCTCAAAACACCTTGTACATAGAAACCCACTTCATATACTAATTACTCAAACGAAGCATCGGCGTTAGAGTGCTTTTCCATTCATTTAACCCCATTTGAAAACAAGTGAACCACGGCCAATAATTCCCAGCTTCTGGAGTCAAGGGCCCTAACTTTGAAAATCTGTCATGATCATCAGTAAATAATTCCACCTTTGAAATTATACACGCAATAAACCAGTATACCTTCACCCAATTCCAATGACCTTGAACCCCATCAATGCGAACACCTCAGATAGCTAGGAGAGTTCGGGTCCGTGTTGCAAACCCATCCAAGTGGACATTGTTCACCATGAGCGCAGGTTTGGGATAAAGCGGGTGTAGCAAGCATAGCGCAACAGAAAAGCGCAACATTGACAAGAACTTTAAAGGCGTGCATGATGAAGATGCATATGAAGATTTGGGATCCAGGTAAGATAAGTAGCTCCTGATCTTCTGGGGACAGACAGTCTTATAGGTAAGCTTAATTTCCAGGGCCCTTCGCACTCTCGAAACCAGCCCTAGATTGATTTGAAGCAAGTTTAGAATCTGACTCGATGTTCGTGTTCGGGGTGACATTGTGACACGGTGTGTGATAGGTGAGCCTCTTTATCGGGTTTCGGGTTGACTGCAGTACGACGCTGGAGATATGAGCTGACTGCTAGAGCTTGCAATTTGCATCGATATCCTGGATGTGCCCCGGGACTACATACGTACCGCAGTGCATATCAAGTTAGGTATGCTACAGGTGAAGATGTATGCCGAGATCTGACTAATTGGCCTTACTGTTACAATAAGTACGAATATGCCCAGTTCTAATGATCAAGCATGTACTCGAAATGAGCCTAAGAAGACTGGATCAGGACAAACCATAGGGAATAAGTTATCGGAGAGACTTGACACCAGCCTTAAACACCGAATCCAGCATCACCGACTAATCAAATACAAGGGAATGTTAAAAGGCCATACATAGACGGCAGTACAGTAACAAAGAAGAAAGGGGAAGAGGTGAAATTGACATGACAGGATGAAGGAGGAATATCCCCAGATCGAGGGAGATGAAGGAGTAAAGTATAGTCCTCCTGTAAGAATCAGGAAACGTCACACAACGCCTGTCCCCATCGTAATGCTGGATGATCAAAGAATGCCGACCACGCTATGCAAAGGGTTTTTCAAGTGAAGATGAGAGATGAGTGCCATAAAGATGGGGTATCGTGAATGGAGTAAAGGGGCTGGAAAGATGGAAACAAGAAATAAAGGGATGGGTTTAAATGTGATGAGAAAGGAAATGAGGAACCTGGTCGAAGGTTGGTTCTTCGAACTTCTTGAAAGACCTGAACCCGTGGATTCTAGTCAGAGTCGGAGTCGGAATCAGAGCCTGCCGTGATCTCGTGGCCACGACGATTCACTACGACACGCTGCCCAAGTTTACTCTCGGGAATACCGTCTCGTGCGGCACCGAAATCAAGGACCTATAGTGATAAAGTTAATTTTGGTCCACATTCATTCATTCAAGAGGAAGATTAAAAGAACACTCACCTCGATATAAGTCAGACTATCCCGTTGCACTGCAGCAACACATCGGCGATCATTGAATTTGACCTGCCACACACCGCTGAGATCGGTCAGGAGGTCTCGAATGCAGTTGCCGTTGCTAACGTCCCACATCTTCAAAGTCCGGTCTGACCCAGAAATGACCTTTTGGACATCATGCTGGAAGCAAGTGATGGCACCAGTATGCGCGCTGAGTGTGTTTCTACAGTGACCACGCTGTGGGTCCCAAATTCGCAGCGTGGAGTCCGCAGCAGCTGAGACAAGGTGATCCCCCTGCAGAGCCAGGAGACCAACAAGAGAAGAGTGGCCGTCGAGATTATAAAGCAGAGCTCCATCTTCGAGTGACCAAATCTTTACCATGTGGTCCATAGCACCACTGATGCAGCGATTGCGCTTGTGGTCCATTACGACACTATACACCTTCAGAGTGTGGCCTGTCAAGGTAAACTGGACGTGTCCGGTGGAAATCTTCCACACACGCACGGTGCAATCATAGCTACCGCTGACCAAGGTGTCACCATGGGCCGCAATCGCACGAACCGAATGAGTGTGACCAGTCAGGACACGAACAAAGTACGGACAGTCATAATCGTCCGCAGCGGGACCATGAGGAAGGTATACTGGGTCACCGGGCTTTGGAAGTTTCCACACCCGCAAGTTTGAATCACGAGATCCGGTGATGATCAAGGGCACTTTCGGCATCATCACGGCACGTCCGCTGGCGTCACGGCTGACCTCGGTCGGCAGGACGATCTGCAGGCAACGGACAGTAGACGTGTGGCCATGGAACACTTGGGTGCACCGGGCTCGCTCAATATCCCAGACGCGAACGGAGCGATCAGTGGACCCCGACACTAGGGTATTGCCATGGTACTCAAGAGCCCAGACACCACCATCGTGGCCCTCCAAGGTAGCCTTGAGGGCACCAGTCTTCGTGTCGTATACGTTAATATTGGTGTCATCACTGCCAGTCAAGATCTTATCCGAATCAAACTGCAAACAAGTTACGACGTGACGGTCGTGAGCCCGGAAAGCGATATGGTGCGGCTTGACCTCTGGCTTCATCCACCCTTGTCGAATGGCATGAAGCCTGCGATAAAGAGCCTTATAGAGGTAAAGACCACGCAGGGAGGGAAGACCGACTTCTGGATAGGGCACAGCAGCAGCGGCAGTGTTGGCCGCAGCGTACGGGGCCTCTGACGCCGCGATGTCTTTCTTCCAGTCTGGCTCGAAGTAATCTGTTCCACTGGATGAAATCTTACGTTTCGCAAGCTTCCGACTTGAAGCACGTGTGTTTGCCTTCCGCTTGGGACGTCTATTGAGTGGCAGAGCGGAAAGTGGGGCCCTGTCAGAGGTGGCAGAGGATGAGGGGACAGGAGAGAGTTCGTGTTCCTTTCTGGCCACTGTGGTGCTCAGATCTCTCTCCCAATCATCAGGGCTACTGCACTGCCAGCCCCAGCCCTCTCTGATGGCTCGCTCTAGCTCTCCCTCGGAGAGAACATACCCATCCTGGTCAAGAAGCTCTTTCCAGGTCTTCTCATCTGAATTGACGATGTGACGCCACTTTTTCGAGACTTGTGCGGCGCGACACATGGTCTGAACATCAAAATACTTCACAATATTTAGGCTGAGCTCCAAGGGAAGCAATGTCAAGAAGTCACACTTCAAGGTTGGGTTGACCACATCAGCCACGAAATGCAACGTTGGTTTCGGGCAACGTCGCAAAAACTGATACATGAGGTAGGACTTTAGTTCTTCAGGAACAGAATCGAAAAAATCCAGGACCTTGGGCATATCCATCAAAGATGGCTGAGATCGTGATGCTGGTCCCATAGACAGGTTCATTCCTCTCGAATCTGAATCATGAAGACGCATTGCCTTGGAGTGCCGTGGAACATTATGGTCTAAACTTGAATCCGTATCGACGTCAGGTCCTTCTGATTCAAAAGAGGACTCGGCGTGCAGTGCATTCATGGCGGTAACTGGTGACAGGCTGGGGCTTGGCAAACACATATCTTGGGCCATTGCATTGTCGATGGCTGAGAGCTGAGCTGACAAGTCCGGGCGTGGCTGCGAAGTGGATTCTGCAGCAAACGACACATTCTGGCTGATGGGTGCCGTTTCGATTCCAGGTGCGTGATTCTCGTCGGCCAAAGGACCTTGCAATTCCCGGTTTTCAGTTGAACTTGAGGTTTGCAAGGTACTCAACGCTCCAGTCTCTGTCGACAGAGGCGAGCGCAACAGAGTTTCTCGACGCGGAAAATTTGCACTGTGTATCCTCTGTCTCGAAGCTATTGCCGCATCGCCAAGGCTGCCAACATTCAGTTCCATCTCTGGAGTGGCCAAATCAGCGGGAGAAAGGTGGATATTTGAGCCATGGCGAGTACGCCGTGCGACAGGTTCGGAAGGGACTCGGCTAGCACGCGTTCGTGGAAGGACAAATGGGCGAGGGTCAGAGCTGGATACGGGGGAGACGGGGCGATTCTGAGAGTGAGGGCGATTTATCCGCGTCATGGACCGCGGCGGACCTAGTCGGCGAGAAGCGGTATCATGCTCGGACGTAAAGGAGTTTACCGAACGGATCGACCCGTTGGACGCTTTCAAGGCCTCGTTCTTTTCCTTCAGCTAAACGGAGTTAGTATTTAAACAGCGCCACAGCAGTTATGTAGACACTAACCTCAGTGGCTACCGATGCAGAATCGTCTGGTTCATTGAAAATAATCGACTTGTCACCAATCTTGAATTTGAGGTTCTTTAAGGCCGCTGGGGTCGGCGTCGCGGCCAACGGATACTGTCGGGCATCCAAATCCCTCACTGCTCGTGGAGGCTTGATCGTTAGGGGTGGAAAGGAAGTCGTTGTAGTAGTCGTCGTTGTCACGACAGTTGTGCGAGTTGTTGGTGCGAAAGAGAACTGCCCAAGGGCGTTGGAGGGCCCTTGCCCAAAATCGTCAACTTCGTGATCGTCCATATCGCGTCGTCGAGAGGAGACTAGTCGAGACTCGGATTTACGTGCGACATAAGATTGTGGCACAAGTGAGGACTCGTTTGGGTTCGACGTGTTATGGTTGTGGGGATTAGGAAAGTCGGAAGACATCACAGGTGAAGGTGGGGAAGCGTATGAAGGCGAGCAACTCGAGGTCAGAGTTGCTAGCAAAGTGCCCCAACACAATAAGCCAGCAAGACCATCTACACAAAGAGAAGGGTCTCACGGGTGGTCATGTTTATGCCTGAAAGTTGGATGAAAGGGGACGCAAGGAAGATCAAAGGAAGGGGAGAAGAGAAACAGTGGCGGCTGACAAGGGAGTTTGGGGCGGAGAACAACAATTAATCCGAGTGCCGGATTGGACGATGTCATGGACCACAACGTGCTATTTGCTGTGCTTGATTCAACCTTTTTCTTAACAGAGGAAAATACATAAAATTATGTTAAAATAGATCGATCACGATGGGAATTTATCCTGTTCATATATATATTTTTCCTTTGCGTTCTGTGATATACCGAGTCCTCATGGTTGCCCCCGGTTTTTCTCATGCAGCGGGAAAACCTTGAAACCTACCACTTCCCACTTTCTTGTGTGGCTCGGGATATCTACGTGGCGCCGGTCGGCTTCCAAGCTCTTAAACGGATTTCTGATCTCCCAACTATAACACTGGATTCAGATATTGTCTTTTGTGGAACATTACTAGCATTTTATCTCATATCAAACCATATGCCCCTACAGATCCATAGACGGATCTATGATCATAAACCTGTTTAGGGATGTGGAGAGGCCCGGGGACTTCAAGATTACCTAAGTGCATATCTTTGTTATCAAGATTTTCAGTGTTCCAGCCAAACTTATCGCCACAGGTCACGTGGGCTTTGTTCCTGCCATGAACACACTGTTCGATCATCGTCACTGGCCGGTGGACCTCGCATTTACCAGGTTATCATCCTTCAAATAGACCTTACTGCTATGCAAGTATAAGGCCATCCCTGGACCCCTGGGTGGGGCCCCGGAATCTGGTATCGAGATCTTTCCCATAGTTGTTCACTGAGTATCCACCCAGAAAACAGAGATGGCCTCATCAATGTACTAGGTACAGTACACATGCACGGTAGAATAACAAAACAAACATGGAGGTCGAAGGGGTACCCACTGCATCCCTTCCTAGCATCGTGCAGCACTGGAGTACATCCTATGTCCGCATCCAGTGCATCACCTGCAGGTACTGTACCCTTGGGCCCCAGCCCCCACGACACCTAGGAAATATATACCTCGGAGGGTTGGATCTGAGCAAGCTTCCACCACCAACACTCTGCTTTACAGCTTCATTTTCTATAACCTTGGAACTCTAAAGCCGTATCGGACATGAGGTTTACTATTCTTGAAAACAAGTTTGGACGTTAAGATCTCCGAAACGGATCCCATGTAAGTGGTCCACCCATAGCCGGCAAAAAGATGACGCGGGACACGCGTATGCCCAGCATAATCAAATGGCCCTAGCCAAGTAGTGGCCGGTTTGTCATATTCCAATTCCATTTCATTCAAGTTCCAAGTTTTGTCATCTCCAAACATAATTCATGGATGTAGCATTGTGGCCTCGATAATCCTCCAGGTTTTCAGGTGGTAGAGTAGGTTCTTATGCTTCAATCTTGGAAGTTCAAGTCCATGTTTGGGCATGCTAACATGCTAACATTAGAACACTGCACATTGGAAATACCAACAACAGCCTTGCACATTCCAAAGTTCAAACACATAAGCACTTAACAATTTATGCATCTTCAGAGCAAGAAAATATAGAGCAAAATTCTACGAAAGCAACAACAGTACCTGGGGATAAGAATCCCTACCGATTTGAAACTATTTTCAACTTTCAAGTACTTTTGTGAGCCGCCATTTTAAACTCACAATCTATGGATGAGGTAGTAAACAGTATTCCCATAGGCTGGAGATACATGCCCCACCCCAGCTCTCTCATAGGTAGACCGGCCACACGCATATATGTACTCGCACGCATCCGGAACTCGCTGCAGTGTAAGGGTTCACTCCACATTTTGAGGTCCTCGGAACCAAGACTCCACATCAGCCTGGAAAGCCTTGCACATGTCCACACCTCGATCGGATCTTCCAGGCTGAATTCCAAATCATTGGTATCAAGTTATTGTCTACTGAAAAACTTCTTGAAACATTGGACGTCTCAGAAACACCAACACCACCGACGTGGTAGATCAGATGAATGTTTCTTTTCTCCATTTTGATATTTATGGTTGCCGCTCACCTATGGCTTGCACCGAATTTTGAAGTACGAGGAGTCCAATTGGCCCGTGCTGTCTTGCATGATCGTATGCAGACGCGTGTTACCCTTGCAATGCGTATTCTAAGACTGATGGCAAACCTCCGCACTGGCAACGATGCTGACATCGGGGGTTAGTATAAAATTGATGAGCCCGCCCTGCGTGGCTATGTATGTATCAGAAATTTGCTAGCTTCGCGGACCCTTGTTCTTTGTGTCTTCTCCCGCATACTCTTGACCCAGGGTGGTCAAGCTCGGAATCCTTCGAGATGCCTCATTTTTGAGCTCGTATGAACGCGGATGATCTACAACTGTGGATGCAAATCCACACTTCAGATGTTTCTATGGCATTTTGAAACACATCGTTTTTTCATTATTGAGCATAAACCGTTGGATTTCTCGTTTCAGGATTCACTCTGAATTTTTTTTTTACCGAACCTTTCCAGGCGACATCGGGTATCGCCAACGGCGGAAATCAATGGCGTCGGAAACGCGCGTTCCATCCGAACAGACAACCTTGGAACGAATGCAATAATATTGGCAGAAATTTCACAAGAATGCTAACATCCCTCAATCAACGGATGATTTGCGCATGATCTACGAAATCCACAAGAAATCGTTAGCGGACTGGGGAATCAAGTCAGAACCATGGAACGTGGAACAGACTATTACGTGCATTGTTCACAAACTGATGGATTCACTATTGAGAGACCATTGGCGCTAGTTCGATCATTGAAACATGGTGGGCAAAGGAAGCGCTGCCACACCTGTCAAACTATTCATTTGGGTTCAATAGTGCTCAGCGGTCGGCAAAAAATGGCTACAACCTTGGAACGACAAGGTACACATTACCGTGAGGTAAATCAGAAACCATCTGAACTTTTAATCACGTTAGGTCATAGTCTTGGAAAGATTGGTCGATTCCTACTCAACTTTACCCCTATTATTCAAATTGTAACCGATCAGAATCCGACGCGATAAATTTGGAATGGCTGCTATTGCGCATATGCAATTAGCTAGATGCGTATGATGGGCCAATGACAACACGAGCGACTAGGATGGATGTACTAAAATAACAAAGAAGAAAATAAACAAAAACGACTCATTCCGGTCTGTCACTGGAGCTCTGGGTCGGTGGGTCTTTCAGACACGGCACGCGCTCTTGGAGCGCAAACGGAGCTGTCCGGACAATATTGATGATCTTAATCACGATCGGGAAGTGTGATTTGCCTAGATCGAACCGGAGTGGCACGAGCTAGATCACGAAGGATGAAGGGTCTCTGTCGACTCGATCACAGGCGGTTTGTGCCTGAAACCTCATTCCCAGCACACAAGCACGGTTCAGGGTCTTCGGACTTTGCAATTATTCAAGGTCAAAAATGAAACCAAACTTGGAGACTTAGGGGTATGACAACCTGTCAATCTAGGTAGCCTCGTTGGCAAAACATGGGTCATCCCGCATGAAGCGGTTCAAACCTCGTGCGAGTGGGCTCTGTGCGCTGGATTTGAGTTCTATTGACGGCATCCATGGAAACGCCGCGTGATAGTGAAAAAGGGGTCGATCATTGCCAGTTCCTACGTTACCAGGACACGACGATTATTTGTCACGGCACCACTTAGCCTCGGGCGGCTACGATGCCTTACTGTACGCGATCGAAGCTCGGCCCACTGGACCCATCAACGATCGAGGTGTGACGCGAAACGAATGTCGCTCAAGGCCATAGCGGCCGATGTTCTCCATCGATCCCAGAGTTGAGGGAATCCACCCTGGGAAGACAAGACCGGTTCCTAAATAGCACACTATTCAACTGCAGGGCACGGGGCGCCCAAGTGGAGTATTAAGAACCCGTCAAAGACAGAGTGGATCGTAGGAGGCGCTGCATAGTTTATGGAACCTCTGCCACAGCCTTCTGCCACGGGGGATTACCACTAATAGTGTGGATACTCTCATTGTACAAAGTAGACGTGTAGAATGCAGGTAATTAGTCTATCTATACAACACGTGTCTAGCATTTTAAGGTTGTTCCAGGCGCTTCAGCCCACGTAACGGGCCGGACACGAGGTTTTTGGGTGCATATATAGATCGTGAGGCTGTTTAATTAGACTTGTTTTTTGAGTCAATCAAAATTCATCACAGGAAATTGACAAGAAATGACTATGGGCAAGATGCATGACGCAGGATCCAACACTGTAATTTCCGGAGGACGATGTAATGGACTAACCTACCTGGGCACTCCTAGGCACATCGTACTCCGTACTTCCACGGGATTGAGGAATGGCAGATGTGGCGTGAATGGAACCGAGGATGAAAGAATGGCTCGCTAGTGCCTGTCGATACTTACTACTTCGGGCTGAGTTGAGCCATCGATCCCAAGTCTTTTCTATCTGTAATCCCCCCCTAATTCGAAACGAAATTACAAGCATCTTCCTAGACAGAAATAACAATGAAATAAATATCAATGATCATAAATTCCCAGAAATTGTTCTGTTAGGGTTCCAATTGGCACTGCCTCGATTGCCCGCGCTCCACTTACTGTGAACCAGGAGTGACGCCAGTGGATGAGGAGGAGACTATTTCCACCAATTCCGCCACCCCTTTATTTAGAGCCTTAGAACTTGGGTCGATGCGGGCCACCAAAAAGGCCCCAGAAAAAAAAAAAGATTAAGGTGGATCCGCCCCCTTTAGGTCTGCCGATAGTCGAGCCAATCGATCTGGAGAGTAACCAATTTGTACTCCATTCTCCGTACAATAATACAATTTCTAGGTTTACTACCTTTATTCCCTCCTTTCTTAAACTAAACCACTCCCCCCCCCCCCACACTCTTTCGTTTCTTTTTTCTTATCTGAATATTCTTATCCCCTCCAGTCACTCCTTTGAACTATACTTAGCTACTGAGCAACATTGTTTGATTGTCTATACGGTACGTGGTGGAGTCCCGTGAGACACTGGTTTCAACTGGAGCTGGTACTGGTACCTGGTCAATACCCGAACATTTGCTGACCCAAAGGTGGAGTAGCTGCAATTCAAGAGAAAAAGTAGTTCAACTCTACAACCCCTGTAGACTCTACGATCTCAACTTCCAATCGATTGTCTTATTGGCCCACTACACCACTTTCATGCAGAGGAATTGAATTCCTACCGACACCTACAATGGCCCCTCGAGAACAATCCCCGGTACATGTGCCGCTTCGGACCTCTAGCCGGAATAACCTCTTACGATCCGAAGCGATGGCGAGCCAGGAAAACGTCGGCTATTCGGACCGCAGAATCTCCAAAGCTCAACGGATCCTGGGAACCGATCTGCCCATCCACAACAATCAGAGCCAGTGGGACAAACCACAGAAACAACAGAAGTCCCGCCGGTCAAGTCTCCGAACGCCCGACAGCTCTTCAAGACAACAACAACAGAACCCCGGATTTGTTCCGTTCCCGACATCTAAAGCAGGTGACAGGATGGTTCCGCCCCAGAATCTCCGAGTGCGAGCTTCATCCCCTCTGCTCGGCCATGAATATCTTTCTCAGGACCCGGTCCCGCCCGTCCCTAAGCCGTCAAAGAGAGTTCACCAATCGGGCTCTTCGTCTACCTTGTTCTCCTACTTCAGATCCCAAGAGCCGAAATCGAGACCAGAGAGCCCCCAGAGCTTGCAGCCCCGAATCCAAAATGAACTGGGCTTGGATCCCCATGTGACCTATAAGCAAACCCGGAATTCTCCAAAGGAATCCAAGCGAAAGCTACGTCCACCTCGCATTGATTTGTCCATCCTATTTCCGAAACCAAGGAATCCAGCCCCGCCCCTTCTGTCTCCTCAACGTATGACCGACTCCCCATCTCCGGTCTCGACCGTGGTCTCCGATTATCCCTCCAACCGACTTGATCGAGAGACCAGCAAGAGCAGCAACTCCGCCTCTCGACGATTTGGAGATCCGCTGCCCCCTCGTGGTTCTGTAGCTCACCACGAGGTACCCAAGCAGCACGTGGACCGCTCGGATTTGCTGTCAATCCCGGAATCATCGAAAAGCGAGTGGTTCGATCAGCCGTTGGAGCGCACCGTGGGGACGAGTGAGATTGATCTGGCTTTGGACCGATACGCAGGCAAGCGATCACTGTTTAGTCGCTCTAGTGTGTATACTGCAAGCCGTGAGCGGTTGCAGACGGATCAGCGCCGGCCATCGGAAACCAGTACCAGCACACGCCGCGCTCAGAGCCCGTATAGGAACCAGCAAAGGGACAGGGCAGAGTATCTGTCTCCTAAACCCAAGCCGGCTCATTCTCAGATTATCAGTCCTCCAGCTCAGACTTGGCATCGAAAGGAGCGGAGTAATTCGCAGGGCGCGAAGAGCGCTGTGACAAAGAAGAGCAGCAAGAGTACTTTGAAGGATAAAGACCTGCAGAATACCAGCGTTCTTTGCCTCTCTTCATCCGAAGACGAGACCGAGGAGGAACTTGAGACTCCGACGGGAGGTCGGACCAATAAACCATTACGTGATAGTGTGGGCACTTATGGGGAGTATGAGCCAGAAATCTACACAGCCAAGGCTGCCCAAGCGGCCACCGGTCAGATGCTGAGGAAGGTTGATCGCGCGCCATCAACCAGCAGCCATGGCTCTCATCAAAACCAACGGAGCCAGTCAACCCGCAAGCACGCCCACCAACCTTCCATGTCCTCCACTGGTAAGGCATCTACTGGCAAGTCATCCACCAATACCCGACGAACCACCCAGTCCCGGCGGTCGAGTGGTATCCCCGTCATCACCGAACCGGATATCCTGGAGCAGCTGCCGCAACCACCAATGCGTACCCCCCGGGAATTGAAAGAGATGAACCGCCGCAGCCGAGTGATTGCCGTGACTCGACAAGAGCAGGACTTGCTGGAGGCGATGCGCCTGCGCAAGGGCAAGGTCACGCCCAGCATCTTCAACTATGGTTCTACCGAACCCGATCGTAATTCTGTGCTATCGGTCCCTTCACGGGATTCTTTCTGTGGATCCGACACCTCTTTCCTGCGCCTCAGCGCTGCCTTCCCGCCGTTTCCCACACGGTCAGATAAAGGTGCCTCTCATATGGACAAAGGCGGTTCTCCCTCGCAGAGTTCGGGTTCTGATAATGAACAGAGGACTGGTAATTCGATCGCCAGCACGGGCTACTCGGAGTCTCTACCCTCGCCCTCCACCGCTGGTGCTTCACCGCTCACACCGACACTCCCTATTCACCGCTTCTCGCCACTTCCATCTCCCAAGCCTCACCCCCGCGGGCCCCCACCGGCCATTCCCGAGGATCAGAAGCAGCATACCCGACGTCGTACCGATAGCAGCGAGGCTATCATGCTAAACGGCGGCGAACCGCAGCCGAAACACGATCTCCCGCTTTGGTCCTTCGATTTTGATTGGAATCACGACCGTAATAGCGTCGCTGCGGTGCATTGATGAGTTGGGTGGCCTTCACTTCCGACTCGATCCATCATTTCTTCTATACCCTCCCTTCCGTGTACCACCAACGTTGATTATTTCATTGGTCCGACTTGGATCATTGCACCACTCTTTTACCCAACATCTTTTGCATTTTGGAGTTGATTTTGCTTTGGCCTCCTGTGAGGAATTTTGTGTTACGAAACCTTCATTTGATCCATCTCTTTGACTATTGACCCCCCTTTCGTGGGCCCCATATACCCCTTCCTATGTTTACATATGTTAATTTGCATTCTGGAGACTATTATGTCTTTTACCAATCAAAAGAGATTTCATATTTCTCTCCGCTAATTGATCTCCATACTTAACCAAGTTATTTCAATTTATACCAACATTTTGCATATTGCAGATCGGTTCCCACTATTTACGTAGCTTAATCGGCGTGGCTGACGTGCGTCAAGAGCCAAGCCCAAATCGGCCGTGGCTGGGTGGGCTGGAGCCAACTGGATCGGACACGTAATCGATAGATGATCAACCCAGTGTGGAAATGATATTGCCTCATCTTACAGCATTTCCGTGGAGAATTTGGAGATGGGGCGAATGACATAGCCGAATGGGGGGCTGTGTGTTTGGAAGGTAGAGCTTGACGTCAGGCGATAGATTAAACCTCATAGTTATAATTCCTGAGCCTAATGGCTTTCTACCAAGGATCGAATCCCTGCGGATATCTGATTCGCTGGAAATAGAAGAAAAGCTTTATAACCTTGGAACTGGGGGTTCTCTCGATGCCCAATGAGTCTGGGCCCATGACTTTTTGTCCCTCGTGATCCACCTGACACCGCCGATTTACCGGTTCACTTTAAACACACAACTTCCCCAGATTCTCTTTGTCACGGACCACAAGTTTAAGCACCCTTTCTCATCCGTGTATTCTTGTACTCCTGTAATTTTGGGTCTCATAGTACGGAGTACGGAGTACAGAGTATCAAGTACAATCTCCTTAGCCCCAGCCACCTCGCACGGAGCTCCGCCGTGATCGTCAGCCGAAGCCCTACCGCTCCCCAGTGACGAAGATCGCCGGGCCTCCCCTGCCTTAGCCCCCAGAGCGAGTCTGGGAAATTTCGATACTCTGAACTTCGAACTTTTTGTCACTCCCTTTATCACCTACCTACCATTGTCGTCTCGCTCTCTCTCGCTCCAGACACGGTTGTTTTGCTTCCGTGTTTACTTGCGGAGAATTTATTCTTAGGGGCGAGCGATTCCCATCCCACACCTTCACAATGAGTGGCCGCACACAACGCCGGCCGTCATGGCTGCAGCAAACCTCGCAAAATGTGCCGTGGCTTTTGGTATGAATACTCACGCCGTGGATACTATGGACTTGACTGTCGAAGATAGATTGCTGACCTGCTCTTTGTTTGTTTTTATTAGTTAGCGGCACAATCCACTGCATTCGTGTTGGTGAGTCTCGACGCGCTCATAATCCATCCATACAAATGTACACGAACTAACACATAGCCATTTCCCACCAATAGCTATCCCATTATTCTCGAGTCATGACCCCGGCCGGTGGGAAGCGTTACCTCACCTCCACTGCCGTCTTCTTGAATGAAGTGGTCAAACTGGCGATTTCCCTCACAATGGCCCTCTATGACGTTTCCAAGACCGCACCGCCCTCTATGCCTGCCACCTCCCTCTTCTTCTCCCTTACCAGCGCCGTTTTCTCCGGCGACAGCTGGAAACTGGCTATCCCCGCCGCTCTCGGTGTTCTCTCCAACACCCTCCAATACATTGCGCTTTCCAACATGCGGGCAGCGACGTTCCAGGTCACACTTCAGCTGCAGTTCCTGACGACTGCGATCTTTGGGCTAGTCGTTCTTCGACGGAGCATTCCAGCTCGCAAGCTGGCTCTGCTACTTTTGTTGATGGTGGGCGTGGCTTTGGTTCAAATGCCTGATGCCAATTCACAGCAGCTGTCCATCCACGACGAGACTGCGTCGCTTCATTTTCCCCGGTCCCTACAGGAGTGGAAGTCCGTGAAAGGCGGCGCAGGAAAGCTGCACAAGCGCTCCGCGACCTACGAAGGTATTGAAGAGGACATCCAGACAGCCGATCCCCATTTCGACGCGACGATTGGACTGCTCGCGATCATTGGTGCTGCTGTGGCCTCGGGCTGCGGCGGTGTCTTTTTCGAGAAGGTTCTTCGCGATAGCTCGAACAACACTTCGATGTGGGTGCGCAATGTGCAATTGGCCATCTACTCTGTCTTCCCCGCGATCTTCATTGGTGTCGGTTTCCGAGACGGCGAAAGCGTTTCCAATGACGGTTTCTTCCAGGGTTATAACTGGGCAGTGTGGTCAACTATCGCTATTCAAGCATTGGGTGGTATTCTATCCACCTTCTCGCTCCGCCATGCGCAGAGAGATCCCAGCTGCGTGGCGACTACCACGACTACCATCTTGAGCATCATTGGAAGCGTTTGGCTCTTCGAATTCGATCTCACTCCCAGTGTATGTTTCCCTCGAATACTGATGTCCATTTCATCTTATACGATATGCAGACACTAACATCTCTCTAGTTTCTTCTTGGCTCCGCTTTAGTCCTGGTCGCCACTCATTATTATGGCAACCCCTGCTTCAACCCTGCTGTGGCTAAGATGGGCGTTGCTCGACCACCTCCAATCCGCGTAGACAACTACGAAAAAGGTGGCAGCCTCGACGATGGCTCTTCCATCTCTGACTCTCCCAACGACTTCTCTATCAAGCTACCTTCCACCCCTTTCTTGTCCGATGGCATGTCCTCGTCACGACCCACCTCCCCGAACCCGGGGCACGCTCGGGTGAGCTCCAGTCGGAATGTGAGCGCAAGCACCTTCTTTGAGAAAGAGTAATTGCTAGGCGATATGTTAAACCTCTGCCTTTGCTCTGATTATGATACCCTTTGATGGATATGATGATCTTGGATACCTGATAGATGCGGGTCGGTCTATGACTTGAATTGCCCGGCCTTCTGTGACATCCCGCCCTTGTGGTCGAGGCGGACTATTTGCCAGCGTGAGCGCTAACCGCTATTTCGCTATTCGAGAATGTTCCGGTCAAATGTGCATATATACGAAGAAATGAGAAATTTGAAATGCCCGAGTCACCTTTTCCAAGGTTACCTACGTGAATACATTGGCCGACTTTATAGAGCTATATTAGACTGAACGTATAGAGTACTGTATGTTCAGTGTATTCATTTTTCATATTGGGATACATGCTGACTGTACCTATAGATATGAGCACCTGGTGTCTGAGGCACGGGAGTCCCACGTGCAATATGTCCCACTGAACTTATTCATCTTTCACCATCCATCCTTTTTTTTGTCCATCATCCTGGATTCCCAGTTTAAATTAATTCATCATGCGGCGGAATCCACTCTTTTCCTCAAGTCCTTTTCAAACTTCTCCAAAGCGGCGACGCATTGATAACAGACCCGCCGGTTCTTCTCACAAAATGACTGGCATCATAGATCAGAAACTCATTGATGGCTCTCAGCGACCACGAGAAACAAGTACATTCTCTGCCCACTTCCAAATGACTCAGGAGCCTGTCTCATCCGTGCGTGATGATGAGGATCAATTGGATGCATTTGGTCAGTATGAACCAAACGGGGTTGAAATATTACACTCCTGAACATCATGTAGATCTCGAGCTGCTGGCCCAATCCAGTGCGGTTGAAGCACCATCCCCCGTATCCCGAAGAGAGATTACACACTTCGAAAACATCCCTTTATCCGTGCGAGGCATTGTGCTGGTCTCCAAGGATACACTTCCAGACAGATATCGAGAATTATTCCCATTTCCATTATTCAATGCCGTGCAGAGCAGATGTTTCAATCCGGCATACAATTCTGACTCCAATCTGGTCCTTTCTTCACCCACAGGAAGTGGTAAGACAGTGATTATGGAGCTGGCTATTTGCAGACTTCTCAACGTGCTCAAGGATGAGCGATTCAAAGTCGTCTATCAAGCCCCGACGAAATCGCTATGCACAGAGCGATTCCGCGACTGGAACACCAAGTTCGCAGCTCTGAATCTCAAGTGTGCGGAGCTGACTGGAGACACTGATTACACGCAGTTGCGGAATGTGCAGAATAGCGAAATCATTATCACCACCCCGGAGAAGTGGGACTCCATGACTCGGAAGTGGCAGGATCATATGAAGCTGCTCCAGTTGGTGAAGCTCTTTCTACTGGATGAGGTGCACTTTCTCAAAGAGTCTAGAGGTGCTACGCTTGAGGCGGTTGTCTCACGTATGAAAAACATCGGTTCGAATGTTCGCTTCGTTGCTCTAAGTGCGACAATTCCAAATTCAGAGGACATTGCTACTTGGCTCGGGAAGGATGCTACTAACCAGCATTTGCCGGCTCACCGAGAGCACTTTGGTGAAGATTTCCGGCCGGTCAAGTTGCAGAAGGTTGTTTATGGGTTTCAGTCCACGGTGAACGATTTTGCCTTTGACAAGATTTGCGCCTCCAAGTATGTTTTTACCAGTCTAGCGAATCTCGGATGCTGACTTTTTCGTAGACTGCCTGATATCATTGGAATGCATTCGTGTCAAAAGCCAATCATGATATTCAGCTGTACTCGCAATTCGTGCGCTGCGACTGCGAAGGAACTTGCTCGTCTGTGGAACATGACGAACCCACCTTCTAGGCTCTGGAAAAGCCCTGGCAGACAGATACAGGTCAACAATGCAGATTTAAACAGTATGGCTTTCAATATTGACATGTGCGATGCAGTACTAACGAAATATAGCAACCATCGCCGCAGGAGTCGCATTCCATCATGCAGGCCTTGATGCGAGCGATAGACATGCTGTCGAACAGGGGTTTCTCGATGGACACATCAACGTGATATGCTGCACTTCAACCCTTGCTGTCGGCGTGAATCTCCCTTGTCACCTTGTGATCATCAAAAATACCGTCAGTTGGCAGGAAGGTGGCTGCAAAGAATATTCAGATCTCGAGATGATGCAAATGCTCGGACGTGCAGGTCGACCGCAATTTGATGACAGCGCCGTGGCAGTTATCCTTACCCGAAAAGAGCGCGTACCCCACTATGAGAAACTGGTTTCAGGGACTGAAAGTATCGAAAGTTGCTTACATCTTAACCTAATAGATCATCTCAATGCCGAGATCGGACTTGGAAATGTCACTGATGTCGAAACAGCTACAAAATGGCTTGCTGGGACTTTTCTCTTCGTGAGACTCCGTCGGAATCCAACCCACTATAAGCTCAAAGAAGGAGCCACCCAGGAAGACGAAGACGAGTTGCTCCGGCAGATCTGTGAGAAAGACATCCATCTTCTTCAGGAATGTGATCTGGTCGAAACCGAGAGTTTGCGCTCGACCCAATATGGTGATGCCATGGCTCGGTACTACATTCGGTTTGAAACGATGAAGATCTTGCTCAGCTTGAAGGAAAAAGCAACTTTGTCTCAGATTGTAGGTAATGCCACCCTAAATGACCACCATGTTCTAACGAATGTAGCTCGACGCGATCATCCAAGCTGAAGAGTTCCGAGAAATCCGTTTCAAGGCAGGCGAAAAGTCACTATACAAGGAGATCAACCGCGACCAAGAAATACGATATCCAATCAAAGTTGATATAAGTCTCCCCGCTCACAAAATTTCCCTTCTTCTCCAGTCTGAGCTAGGTGCAATTGAGTTTCCCTGTGGAGACCAATTTCAGAAACTCAAATTTGCCCTCCAGCAAGACAAAAGTCTTGTTTTCGCACACGTGAACAGATTAATCCGATGTGTAATCGACTGTATGATCGCACGCGAGGACTCTGTGTCCATCCTAAATGCACTGGAGTTAGCCAGAAGCTTTGGTGCAAAGGTCTGGGATCAGTCACCACTTCAAATGAAACAGATTGAGCAAATTGGAGTGGTAGCCGTTCGAAAATTGGCTGCTGCCGGGGTTACAGGCATTGAAGAACTCGAGTACATGGAAGTTCATGAGATTGAGATGACGCTCAGCAGAAATCCCCCATTCGGCTCGAAGTTACTTTCTCGACTAAAGGAGTTTCCCAAGTTGCGTGTTGAAGTGAAGATGATTGGCAAGGTTTGTTCCGGACTACTGCAATTCCGACTTTTTACTGATAATTATTTAGGAAGTGAACAATGGTTTTGTCACCATCCGTTTCAAGTTGGAAGTGGCATTCATGAATGAGAAGACTCCAACTTACTTTCAGCGTCGACCAGTCTATATCTGCTGCCTGACGGAAACATCTGACGGTCGATTGATTGATTTCCGCAGGATAAGGTGATAAAATAAGATAGGTTCAAAATAATGTCAGCTGGTTGCTTACACTTGTCTAGTGCAAATAAATTGCAGAACAGCTTGGAAATAACCCTCGCTGCCAAGCTTAAGAGCTCAAGCCAATACGTCGTGTGTCATGCCATGTGTGATGAAATTGGTGAGAATATTCTGGGAATTTAATTTGATTTGTATTTCTAATCATATCCAGCTGGAACCGCAAGAAAAGCTGAGTTGAAGCCCAATCTCTCATCTCACCTCCCAAAGCAAACTCAGACAGCCAACGAAAGCAACATTCAAAATGAAAAGCCCGACAGAAATCCATGTCAAGAATCTCAGGGATCATTGAAAGGAAAGTCCAAGTTAGACGCTTTTGAAGGCGACGATCTGGGTCTGGATGACTTTCTGCCCAAAGATCTGTGGCAGGAGAGGTCAAAGGAACCAGCGTCCATGAAAAAGGCCCAAGACGAGGAAATTGACTGGTTATCCATTGACGACAGTACTCCAAGCCCTGAAAGAAAACCAGCGATCCCGAAAACAAAAGCCGCCGAATGGATCGCCGGCATGGGGCCACAAGAACAGGAGGAAGACGAACCTGTCCGACTTGCCAACGGCAATTGGGCTTGTAACCACAAATGCAAGGACAAGACAAGGTACGTGACTCTCCAATGGATCTGTAATCTTGCGTTGACAACTCTAGTTGTAAACATTTTTGCTGCAGAACGGGCCTTGAGAAGCCTCCCAAGGGTGGCAAGAAACGAGCTCCTGCAACTGAAAAAAAAGATGGGTTGAGTCAGTTGACCTTGACGACCACCGTCACCAAAAAGGACACAGGAAAATACGCCCGGAAAAGGGACCGCAACCCCACAGCAAAGAAAAAGTCGTCCGAAAGGCATCACTCGAGCCCATTGAGGGGGCAGGAGAAATTGAAGCAGAAGCCCAGCACAGGAACTGGAAGACCCAAATATGCGACCCCTTCGTCAAGCGAACACAAATCGTTCCAAGTTTCCTCAAAGATACTTTCAAGCGACTACGGCGATGATGAATTCAGCGACTTCCCATCGCCATCAGAATTTTTCAAAGATACAGACTCTGGATTTAAACAGCCTCCCTTAATCGAAGTCCCAGAGATTGGAGAAAAGGCAAAGTCCTACATCGACCTCACAACACCAAGCGGCGACCCTTCTCCAGATACCGCAGAATGTACTGAAAACTTGACCGGAGAAATCCAACCAACACTGTCCCCAGAAAACGATCGCACCATTGCGGTAAGGGAAGACTCTACTTCGTCTCCCAAGAATGACACCTTCGTTAGCCAGGAGAATGTCAAAAGCTCTGCCACAACTGTGCCGTTGACCGAGCTTTCCGGGAAGATTCCCCCAAAGCGAAAGGCAAGTAGCCTTGAAGAAACAACAAATGAGCGGAGCAGGAAGAGAATGGAGTGGTGCCCAATCAAAGCATCACCTGCAATGGAGCCTGAAAATGAACAACGAAGCGAGTCTGAGGGCTCTCCTGGTTGGGAGGATGTGGACCGATTGCTGCTTGACGAGTTCAAGGACGTTATCAATTTTTATTAATTATGATATATTGACTTTCTAGCGTGGGATGAAGTTTTGAGATATGATTTTATGGCTGAGTAGTTTGCTGAACTCGAATTTTGTGGAGAACTAACAATTATACCAGTACTGCTTATATTCTTGTCTTAGATTGATGCTATCTTTGATTCCCTTTGATTATTATTCCCTGTGATACTTACTGAGATGAGACTTGAGCGAATATTATCAATATTTCAATTACCATAATCTTTCCTTCAATGCAGCAAAATTTTAGTTTCGAGCGCCCCTCATACCACCCACCATCAATTAAACGAATAATGCAACCCGGTCATCTAACTCACTCCAATCAAAAAGACAAGTAATAACCTCCCTGTCCACCGCTTTCAATCCTCACTCAGTAATAAAATTAGTGATTTCATTCAGATCATGAGAAACCATTTCCTGAATGGTATCGGATATACGCTCTGACAAGAAAGGTGGAGTTGATCTGAAAGAGACCAGGTGTCTGCAATATGGTATGTAGACGATAAAGTACTGTGGATCTGCCCCGTTAGCAGCATCAGACACCAACGGTCAATTAGTTGATGGTCTGCCATTGGTTGTTAGTCATATTGAACTCATATTGTATATAGTTGCATAACGAACTGACGTAGATCCGATGACGTTGATGTTGATTATCAAGGCGGCACGTGCCAGGCCCGCATCTCCTGCGATTTTTTAGATTTACACCTTTTGATATTAAAACGTATGCACACTCGTTGACTTCATTCTCTGTCAATATTCGCGTGTCTTTTTACATAATTCCATCATGGTACGAGCGGGAAAGCGCCAAAACACTCAAGCCCTGGAGGAGACCTCCGTGGCCCCCGCAACATTCACAGACGGGCTCCCTCTCCCTAAACTGATCGTGTTCGACCTGGACTACACACTATGGCCATTCTGGGTTGACACGCACGTCAGTGCTCCCGTCAAGGCGCGCGATAACAACTCCCGTATCGTTGACCGGTATGACCAAGCTCCCTACTCTCACCTTACCTCCCAGTTGCCCCCACTGTCTATCCAGTGCCAAACTAACTCCAACAGATGGGGTGAATCCTTCGCTTTCTACCCCGCCGTTTCCTCCATTCTATACGCCTGCAAAAGCCGCTCAATCCCCATGGCCCTGGCCTCGCGAACCCATGCCCCCGAGCTAGCGCGCGACCTGCTCAAAGCACTGCACGTTATCCCGACCTTCTCGGATAACCCTGGTGCAAACACGCGTACGACGCGCGCGCTGGAATACTTTGATTTTATTCAGATTTTCCCGGCCAATAAAACACAGCATTTTTCGCGTATTCAGCAGGCGAGTGGCTTTGAGTATGAGGACATGCTGTTCTTTGACGATGAGGCGCGGAATCGTAATGTCGAGACGGAGTTGGGGGTTACATTCTGCTTGGTGAGAGATGGAATGACCCGTGAAGAGGTTGATCGGGGGGTCTGGTTGTGGAGGAAGAGAAATGGGATTAAGCAGAAGGTGGCGGATGAAGAGGTGTGAGGGTTTTAGGGAATGATAGTTGTTTATGGGCGTTTGGCTTGAATTTTAGACTTGAACAGATACCCGAAGAGACATACGAGTCCATTTATGATCAATTGTCAAGCTATTATAGAATCACGAATTCTATTCCCATTTTATGTCCAAGTAGATTGATCGGATCGAGTCTGGTGTTGCGTGGTCCAAACTCCGCAATCCCCGAACCAACCAACATCTATCTATCTCCACATCAACACTTCAACACTCCAACTTCACAATATCAACAATGGCTACCCTCAAACCACCCCCAGCGCAGCACCGCTCCACACCAACAGGACCACCAAAAGCCCCCGTCAAAGCTGATCCCACCACCACAATCGCCGACACAACCGTCTTCCAAGGCAAATACCCCATAACCATCGGCGCAAACACAGTGATCCACCCACGCGCGCGATTCTACAGCTACGAAGGCCCAATAATAATCGGCGATGGCTGTATAATCAGCGAAAAAGCCGTGATCGGCGCGCAACCTACATCCTCATCACGATCTCCATCACGATCTCCGTCACCCACCCCTACAACAGAAACATCAACAGAAGAACAAACCCCAGACCAAAAAGACCTCACAACCCGCCTCTCCTACTTCGTAACAGTAGGTCCTCAATCCACAATCCGCCCTGGAGCCCACATTCACTCGTCCGCCTGTATCGAAGCGCTAGCCACAATACACCGCCACGCGGAGATAGGCTCGCACACGAAGATTTGTTCCGGGATTGAAGTTCCCGAGGGCAATTCCGTGCCGGAGTGGACGGTTGTCTGGGGATCTGGAATTGGGCAGCGGAGGAGGAGAGCGAGGGAAGCGAAAATGCCTGGTCCGGCTGTTGTTGTTGCGGCAATGGTTACGCAGTCTCCTGTTCCTGGACTTGCGCCTGAGGGGAAGGTTATCGAGGATGCGAGGCTGATGGTTTTGCAGAAGGAGAGGGAGGTTTTGGCTAGGATGATTGTTCCTGCTGGGGCTGGAAAGAAGAGATGAGTTATCTTCTCGGTGAGAAGTTATGACTATGAGGTTATTTGATGGAGTGGTGGATTGTCGGGATGTTTCGTTTGATATCAGTATTTGAATGTAGAGAGCACCTGGTGAGCGAGATACCCTTGATCTGGCCTCGATTCTTGTTGATAGTGTGTTGTTATGTTACTTGATACCCAGTTCATGGCTTATGGTCAGGGCCTTACCAATCTTTGACAGCATTATTAGGCATGGCTATGAAGATAGGCCCTGTCCTATTCATCACAGTTGTGTTCACCGGCGTTTGAGGTCGTATAATAGTAGGAAGGGTAAATATTATTTATCATAAAGATGATTGCACATAACATTGGAATCTCAAAAACGCCATCATACATGGAATAGATAGATACAAAGAAAGAAAGGAATAAAATATAATGACTAGGATGAGCCTCCACGAGACTGACCACCACCTCGCATGCGCTTGCCACCACTGGCATCAGTGGGAGAATCCGCAGCGTCGTCTCTGTTCCGTTTATTTCCTTGGGGAATGAACTGGCGAGCCTGGACATTCAAGGCTCCGCGGGTTGCAGGACCTGACTGTGCTTGGTTTTGATTCTGTCCTTGCGCAGCAGCGTTGTGTCCACCACGACCTTGTCCACCACGGCCACCGCGACCTCGTGGGAGGCCAGTGCCACGCTGGGCCTGGTGCTGGCCCTGTCCCTGTGTTTGTTGCTGGTCACCTTGCTGCTGGCCATGACCAAAAGTATTTTGCTGGCCACCACGACCGCCTCCGCGACCACCTCGTACAACCGGCAAGCCTGACTGGAGGGCCCTGAGCATTCCAGGTGGGGTATTAGCCGGCGGCTTGGTAGGAAGAGAAGCAGGTTGCTTGGATTGTTGATCATTCGGCTGCATTTGACCGAAAGGATTGGCGGGTGTAGTGTTTTGAGGTTCACCCTCCTGCTTGATCTCTTGTGGCTGTTGTTGGGTAGCTGGTGGTTCAGAAGTGACCGTTTGATTATTGGCCACCACAGGTTGCGCTGCGCTCGGCACTGGAGTTGGGACTGGCGATGGAGTGGGCGGCGCCAGTTGAGCCACCGCCGGTGCAGGCGAAGCAGACGGAGCGGGGGATGCGACTGCCACAGGCTTTGCGGCTGGAGCAGGCTTCGCGGTTTTAGCCACCTCCCAAACCTCGACAACGGGTCTTTGAGGGGTCTCCTGGGCCGCTTTTTGAACGACCTCGATCTTGGCCTGGGCCGATTTGAATCGAGTTTCGTTCATACTCAAGCGGGCCGCATATTTCTTATCATTCAGTTCCACAGCAGATTTCACCTTCTCCCCGAGCTCCGCCTCATGATTCTTCTTCAAAGTTTCTCTTTCCTCATTGAACCTGGTTTCCACCGAAGCAATCAACGCTTCCTTATCCACTGCAGGCGCTGCCTGACCTTGGGCTTGTGCCTTCAAGTTCTCTCTTTCCTTGGCAACCTGGGTCATAATGTTGTTCTTAACAATGGTACGGATTGTTGGATGCTTCGCAACCAGCTCCCGAACCTGGCCATCGGTAAGCTCTGAGACATCAAGAACAGTCTTGGAAGGTGTCGAGGGCATCTCTGCAGCAATTCCAGGTGTAGCAGGAGTCGTTTGCTCTCCAGCTGAGCTCAGCTTTTGGAGCTCTTGTGCATGAGAAGCACGGAGTTCCGCGACCTTGGCATTGTAGTTCTCTTTCATTTTCTCGGCGCGTTCCTTGATCTTGGCATTGTGCTCGGCTTCCTTGGTTGCAAGGAGGGCATCCTTTTCAGCCAGAGCAGCTTCCAAACGTTGGATCTTCGCTTCCAGCTCCTTGACCTTTTGTTCATCCCCGGGCACCGCAACGGCCGTTGTTGGCGTGGGGAACTGCGAGGCAGGGGTTGGATTAACTGTTGTAGGTTCCGGCACAGCTTCAGTTGTGGTAGCTGGCACAGGAGCGGCCACAGCAGGGGCATTGGCTAGACTGGCCTTCACGCTCTCTAGTTCAGCCTTGGTCTTGCTGAGTTCCTCCTGAAGAACCTCCTTCTCTTGCACAGCTGCATTCAATTCCGTTTGCTTAGCACTGAGACGTCCAGAGAGTTCTCTTGACCGAGCCTTGAACTGCTCGCCAAGCTTGCTACGCTGCTCTTGCAAACGGCTCGCTACGTCGGCCTCGGCATTTTGGAGCTGCTCCTCGAGGGTTGCCTTCTGTGCTTGCAATTCATCTCGCTCTTTCTCCAGGGTATTGAGTTTCTCTTTGAGTGCCTCCATTTCGGCTGGATCCACTCGATCGTATTTCTGCAGAATGTTCTGGATGCGCTGCTGGTAATGGTCGCGGTCTTTCTGTAATAGCTGCATCTCGCCATCCTTCGCTTCCAGATTTCCTTCCAGTTCGTTAATTTTGGTCTCCAAAGGTTCAATCTTCTGGCGAAGCTCATCAAGCTGGGCAGTCTTCTCCGAGAGAGCAGTTTCGGTCTGCTTCACTTGATTGCGAAGAGTGACGCTGCTTTCGCGGAAAAGATTAAGCTCATTGAGGGTCTCCATGAGCTTGTTGTGGTTGAGAGTATTGTGTTCAGAGTCAGCCGCAGCGCGTCGCTGCTGTTCTAGCTTGAGTCGCGTTTCATCAAGCTGAGATTGGGTGTAGTCGAGTTGTTGGCGCAGTCTCTTTCCTTCCTGTGTCGAAAGGTGGTACTGCACTTCCACGATCTCCTTCTCCCGGCGCAGGAACTTGATGACTTCCTGAAGACCCTCCAGGTTGGGAGCTGACTGACCCTCCTCATTCTCATCATCCTCGGGGACATATGCGCGGTCACGTTGGAGAGCGCCGATCTGGGCACTGATGTTCTCCAGCTGGGTATGCAAAACAGAGTTCTGGTGAAGAACTTCCTCGCGGCGTTTGTGCAACTCACTCAGCTCGTTCTCGTAACGAGCTCTTTGCTCAGACCAACTCTCCTCCTTCTGACTCAAGTCTTTCTTGTAGGTTTCAGACTGGGTTCGCAATTCAACCAGTTCAAGTTTCAGTTGATTTGCCTCGGCACGGATATTCTGAACGTTCTTCGCGGCTTCAGCGTGCTTGACCAATTCGGTCTCGTAATTCTGTTGGGCGTGCTGAGCGATTTCGGCCTGAGCCTTCAGATCCTCCTGGTGGAATTGGGCAGCAGCGATCTGTCGTTCGTTGTCGTCCTTCAAGCGAGTGATTTCTAATTCGAGCGTAGCTTTCTGTTCCTCAAGATGACGTGTAGCATCGCCTTGCTCGTCACGCAGCTTGGAAATTTCGGTATTGGTAGTAGAAAGCTCCGAAGAAATCTCTTCAATCCGAGTTTCCAGATCTTGAATCTTCTTATCCTTCTCTTCGATAAGACGATCAGTCTCTTCGCGGTACATCGCATTGGTCTCGGCCTCAGCCTCCATGCGTTCTTCGGTTGATTGACTGATATTCTTGTATTCTTCAACTTGTTCCTTGGCATGGGCCAGCTCTGCCTTGGCAAGATCGAGGTCACGCTTGAGTTCGGAGACTTCGATGGCGAGTTCTTGTTCCCGAGTCAGGCCACTAGCATCATCTCTTGCTTCCTGGGTGGCGGCGAGAGCATCAGTGGGTGCGGCAGAAACGCTTGGGCGTGACTGAATAACCTGAATGCGTTCCTCAGCGCTCTTGAGCTCAACGGTGAGCTCATCGACACGGGACTGCAAGTGATCCCGGGTAGTCTTGATAGCAACCTGCTCCTCTCTGACAGAGCCAAGGCTAGTCACTAGGTCATCAATTCGTTTCTGGCTTTGCTCATGTTCATATTCACGGCGCATGGCAGCCTTCTTCGACTCTTCCATCTCATCATTCAACTTCCGCTTGGTTGTTTGTAGTTCCGATTCCAGAGCCTCCACACTAGATTGGAGCCTCCGGCGAGTCTCGCTGTCTGCATGCTCACGCTCGTTCATCATTGTTTGCAAGCTAGAATTCATAGAATCAAGTCGACTGCGCTCGTTTCGCATATTCTCCGCATCCTCAACCAATCGCTTCTCAATATTCTTCCAAAGGTCCTTCTCTGCCTTAAGATTGGCATTTTCTCTCTGGAGGCTCTCCACAAGGCCCTTGGCCTCGACCAAGTCCTCAGCTGCTTGTTGTGTACGAAGGTCCTGACGGTTGGCATTTTCGAATAGAGTGGAATATCGCTTGTGGAGGTCACTGTTCTCGCTCTTGAGCATAGTGAAGTTGCTTTGAAGAAGCTCAGCTCGTTGAGAAGCAGCGGCAAGTTGACTGCTAGATCGACTAATCTCACTCAAGAGCTCACTATTTTTCCGCGAAAGTTCATTGACCTGTTGACGTAGAGCTTTGTGATCGGTTGCGGTTTCATCACGGAAAGTGTCGAAGTGAGTCTGCACCTTGCGAAGCAGTTCGGCGTAGTCTGTCGAATCTTTAGGCTGGCCGTCAGTGACACCCGGAGGAACGGCACCGAGCGGCATAGACTGCGAGAATACAGATGTATCACCGATCGTCTGTTTTCGGTGCATCAGCATGCTGCGGAATGTGTCACGCTCCTTAACATAACTCTTAGACTGGGCGAGAAGGTTGGCCACCTCATCCCGGTACGTCTGAACGCGAACTCGCAATTCCTTCAGCTCCTCGGCTTCCTGTTGTCTCGTTGCACTCTTTGCCTGGGCTTCCTCGCCCTCCATTTTGTCGCCAAGCTCTCGGAGCATACGGCGTAGAGTCACATTCTGTTCTTGGAGATCGTGCAGATCCTTGAAGGTGGTGAGGTTCTGACTAATAAAGCGGCCAGTTGAATTTAGCTCAGCCGAAGAATCTTCAATCTCCTGGCGAGCAATCTTTTCGAGCTCCTCGCGGTCGTAGTCTTCGCCCTGCTTGACCATCGCCACCTCGAGGGCAAGAACCTTGACTTGCGCACTAAGATCCCGAAGCTGTTGGCGCAGAATGTCGCCTTCGCGGACCAGACCTTCGACTTGGCCCTGCCATTTTCTTGCTTCCTTGGTTGCTTCGTCACGTTCTTTGCCTGCCGACTCCAAGAGGTTAGACATCTCAATCACAGCATTTTCGAGGCGGCTGTGGTCTGCGCGTAGCTCGTCGATTTCTGGCTTGCTCGACTCAAGTTCTTGCACCATCTCGTCGAGAGTTGAGCGCAACTCCTGGCTGGTCCGTTGCTCTGTTGCAAGGAGTGTTCTCATCTTGTCATACTCCGTGTACATCTGAGTAACCGACAGACCATTCTTGGTTCGGCCGGTTCTCGGAGTGAATGTACTTCCGGGTGTTCCTGGTCGGACGGGTGTCGTAGGGGCCAGGCCGTTGATAGATCGGGCAGGGCTCATGGAGCGGTTTCGTGCTCCCTCGGACTCAAGGTTGGAGATGGAAATTTCGAGCTCGGCCACGCGGCGCTCGGCAGCCTCCTTATCATTATGTTCTGCCTCAGCCTCTACACGCAGGCGAGAGATTTCCTCTGCCGCATCAGCGGTGGCCTTTTCCAGGGACAGTTGGCACTCTTGAGCCCGTTGCTTGGCATTTTGTGCAGCAGAACCTTGGAGCTCGGCGAGTCGGTTGGCGCTGTCTAGCTCATTACGGAAAGACTCCGCAGCTTGTATAGCCTCTTCCTTCAGCTGCTGGATCTTAGACAGAGACTCTTCGTACCGTTGCTCGGTCTCGTCCAAGCGGCTCTTCAGGGAGTTCTCGGTGCGTCTCAAAGCATCAATGGAAGAGTTAGCCTCCTCATTTTCGCGTTGGAGTTCAGCGATGCGAGCATTCTTTTCCTTGCGGAACTTGATGTGTTCGGCATTCTTGGTTTTCAATTCGGTCTCAAACCATTCGTTGTTCTTCTTGGTAAGATCCAATTCTTGCTGGATGCTTTGTTCGCGGAAGCGTGCGCTGGCGGATGCGGAATTGGCATTCTGGAGGTTTTGCTCGATGGTCGAGAGTTCACGGCGTAGTTCAATCGTCTTCTTGTGTTGAGCAGACAAATCCTCTGCAAGTTTATCGTGGGCAGCGGTTTTTGACTCTAGCAAGCGAAGAGTGTCTCGGTTCGATTCTTCGAGGGATGTAATGCGTGACTTCAGGGAGCTGACTTCGCCTTCATTGGATGTGGAGGAAGACTTGAGAGTCGAGATCTCGGCCTCCAATTTTCCACGCGTGGTTTCTGCCGGGTATCAGAGCAAAGCTCAAGTTTTAAGGATATTGTTGTCAAATAATTACCAGATTCGTGGAGCTTTTTTCGCAGCTCTTCGACTTCAGTATGGCCCTTTTCTACCGTGCCTTTCAGCACCTTGATTTTAGACTCGTTGCTGCGCACTGCATTTTCGAGTTCGACCTCCAATCTGAGTTTGTCCGACTTGAGCTCATCGTATTCGTGTGCCTTGGTGGTGATGGACTGAAGAAGCTGGTTGACGAGGTCAACCGTCGGGGCCTCAGTAAGTGATGAAAGGGTGGTTTCGGACAAAGAGAAATGGGAAGATAGATAAGGAATGTCAATAGCGGTGTCCGCCATGATGAGCGAAGGTGCGAGCAGCTAGGGCTGCAAAACCGAGAGAAAAGTAAGGTCGTCTCGTAAAGCAATAGCGTCCTCGAGGGTTTCGAAACGCGCTGCAGCGCACAGCTCTAGGAGATGAACACACAGCGCTGCCAGGGCAGGCCTATGTCATGGCGAGCCCAAAAAAAAGAGTGAAGTGTCGCAATTGGGCTGCAAGCGCCAGTAAATGTGTGGGGAGGGAGAAAACGGTGCTGGTGGAGGTAAAGGTGAAGTGAAGGGCGAGTTCCAGCCGCGACAGCATTGCTTTCGTCAAAGGCGGGCCCATTCCACGTGACCGATCTCCGATTTCACTAGAGCCTCCAAGTACATTACTCAACCTCTTTCTTTCGTCCTATTACTTTTCTTCAGCTCTGTCTCCGGTCACCTCTGACCCAACGAAGGTCACCGCGTCATTCCCCCGTCATTTTCACTTGATTCTGCTCCCCGGAACTACTCAACAGCATTGTGCTTTGCAGCATCTCCTCTTCCTATGATATTGGTCGTTTAAATCGGAGCTTAATCCAGCTCGACACATTCCAGCTTTCAACCTCAACCTTAGTGGTCCTTCGTATCCCACTCACGCATCTTGAGTCTTTCGAGTCCCCACCGCAGTCATGTCGTACCTGCAGAACCAGCTCAAAAACTTCAACACTCAGGTGATGGAGTCGGCGAACCGCATGCCTCAGCAAAGGCGCGTGGTGAATAACCAGCCTATTCAGGCTGCCTCCGCCACCAGTTCCCAGGTGCCATCTTCCGCGCCGACTCCATCTTCGTCTGGTGACTTGAAGAAAAAGAGGCACGATGCCGACATCGTCTACTCCCAACCAGCAAACACGGGCACAGGAAAGGACATCATGACTCAGGTCCTTTTTGCGATCGAACACATGAAGACCAAAAACGTGCCGCTCAGGCTCTCCGATATCATATCCTATCTCTCCCTTCAAAACCGGCCGAATGAACAAGCCTACGTTCTCGCTCTTGCAAGGATTCTGAAGTCACACGAGAAGGTGGAATATGACCCCAGCGGCGCCAACGGCGAAGGCACATACAGTTTCCGCCCTCCACACAACATCCGCAACTCGGAGCAACTTCTCCAACAGCTCCAGGCGCAAACTACTGCCGCTGGAATGAATGTGCGAGAGCTCCGAGAGGGGTGGCCAAATGTCGAGGAAGCTATCAACCAGCTGGAGAAGGAAGGGAAATTACTTGTGACCCGGAACAAGAAGGACGACCACGCAAAGATGATCTGGGCGAACGATCCGTCGCTCATCGAGCGCTTCGATGACGAGTTCAAGCAGATCTGGGAAAAGATCAAGATTCCGGATGCGCAGGCTGTCAAGGAGGAGCTGGATAAGGCTGGCATCACACCCACGAACAAGAACAAGGTGACTAAACCTCGACCCAAGATGGAATCGAGGAAGGTCAAGAAGCCTCGCCGCAGCGGAAAGACTACCAACACCCACATGCAGAATATCCTGAGAGACTACTCCCACCTGAAGCGGTGATGGACCCAAAGATTCTTCGTTTTTCATCATACTCGCGTCGAGGCTAAAACGCCTTTTATTTGCATTGCATTGGCGTTATGAACTTGCGTCTTCTGCGCATCAATTTGTATTATGTGACCAAACCCAAAAGATACCCAGATAAACTATCAAACAGATTCCAAATTCTCTCAAATGCCTACCGCTATCTACTACTGTTATCTATAGTCCTTTTCACCTGCACTTCCACCACTCTACTGATTTTGGAACATAACAATCGCTAAGGCTTTTAAAATTCATCTAAAATGGTATCCAGAAGAACCGCCGAAATGTAGGTACAACCAAGAGCAACCAATCCAAGTATGCACAATATTGGAACATATATCAAAGATGAAAAGTTGAAAAAAAGAAAGATCAATGATTGCCATTCTTCGCGCCCTCAGTCTTCTCCAAATAAGCCAGCATACCCTCAATCGTACAAACCTTAATTCCCCACTTCTTTCCAAAAGCAAGACAAGCATCTCTGCGCATCATGCCATTATCCCCCACAATCTCGGGCACACCCTCGACAACCTCTCCATTCTCCACGAGCTCCGCAATAACACCAGCCGGCGCTTTTCCAGCAAGGCGACAGAACTCCACCGCAGCCTCGGTGTGTCCCTTACGCTCGCGTACACCACCAGGACGCGCCTGGAGTGGAATGATATGGCCGGGCCGACGGAAGGAGTCAACAGTGGCATCTGGGGAGGCGAGAGTACGGCAAGTAAGTGCGCGATCTTGAGCAGAGATACCAGTTGTCACGGAATCGTCGCTTGAGTCGATTGTGATGGTGTAGGCCGTTCCCTTGGGGTCGGCGTTCTCGGAAACCATTTGCGGGAGGGCGAGTCGGGTGGCTAGTTCCGGGGTGATAGGAGCGCATATTAAACCACTGAAACCACCAATTAGCTCATGATCAATCGAATAACACCAAGGCATGCTCGGGGTAAGACATATTTTAACAAGCCAAGCGACGGAGACTGCCGGAATTCACCGAGCCGAGCGCGCGGTGGCGGGGTATGTGCTCACCTTGTATGGCGCACCAGGAAGGCCATCTGGGCGGCTGTAATGGATTCCGCTGCGATTATGAGGTCTCCCTCGTTCTCGCGGTCGAGGTCATCGAGGACAATGATGAATTCGCCATTCTCTGGTGAGTCACGTTAGCCGACTGGACTCAATTGGACCAATTTTTTGGAATCTATAGATCTGGATAAAGCGAAATATGGCGCTTCGAAGGAGAACACTCACTGAAAGCTGCAATTGTGTCCTCAATGGAGTCGAATTGGTGTGCGATGTCTGTCATGGAGGGCATCTTGGATGATGGGTATGGTTTATCGGCGCAATTATTTTGCCCCTCACTTCGCAATTCGGTGTTTGGAAGCAAAAGGGGAGTATTGAAAGGACTCAAAGGAAGTAAAATAAGTCAAGATGAAGAAATCTAACAAAATTGAACAAGGTATGTTCGAGAAACCTTGGAAATCTCGTCTCCGTAATAGCTTACAACTGTATTAGAAATGCTCGTGATCGAATTCGGATCCGGGTGCGGGGAGCCGGCCCCGGCGGTGAGAGCGCGATTCCGGTACAACCGCGGCTGGCGATGGATTAGATGGCTATTGCCGACCTGTTTGAATTTTAACCTATGACTAGTTTCATGAGAGTCATTGAGTCAAGCAGACTGTGCGGACTACATGGAGCCGGATAAAGTCGAGAATTGCGGTCATCCCACTCCTGAGGATCGTCTCCCGAGCACTGTCGAATCCGTTCACGAATATATTCTTATTTCTTCCCCCTCCGGCTTCCAAGGTTTCGCGAGTGCCGCATGTACTAGGTAGCTGATTGGTAGGTAACGAGGATCTATACAGAGGAGCCATAGATCTACTTGACTCACCTAGCCCTCCCAATCCGCCCTAGGACACCAGGATAATTTTCGTGACGAGATGATCTGCACATGCAGCCACTATTTTGAGTTCCATTATCGCCGCTAGCTTAGAGCTTCCTGTTATTGTAGCACCCTGTCAGCCATGACCCTTTAAGTTCCAGATCCATGGAGATATTTATATGAAGAAGGCATTCAAAGATGGCCGCAAAGGGAAAGTGAGTGCATTATATATAGCTCACTGAAATCATCAGTCTCATATCTATATGCTGGCAAGCGTAGACAATGCTGTGCAATATATCGAAAAAATCTAGTATGAAGAAGGAAACGCTACAAAAACAATAATTGAAAGCAGATGAAATCAATCAACTCATGCCGTCCGTCCCCATCCATCGTACCTCGTCCGCTTGTCTCTCCAATGCCCGCCGCATAGTGTCTTCATATTTCCGCTCCTTCTCCCATTCATCCCGTAGCTTATGTCGCATGACTTCCCGAGTCTCTTCATCAACCTCAGCATGCATGAACCACTCGTCTTCATCTTCCTCTAAGCCCGGGCCCGCTGGGATAGAGAACTTGATACGCCCGATGCGTTCCCCAGTCCACACTAGCAGCTCATCACCAGTGAGATTTCCTCCCGTGGGAAGAATTTTCCGCGCGACCTCACTGCTGTAATGCTCAGGCTGGGAATTAGGCCATAGACCTCGGGGCTGTGAGTCTTCGGCTCCAGATTCCCCGGGAGTAGACGATTGACTGTTTCGGAAGAATGGGATTTGGGGCTGAGAGGTATTAATATTAATGTTCCAGCGACGGACCTCTGCGCGGCCATTTCGCTCAACCCATTTGATATTTCCCTCGGCATCGGAATAGACTATACGATTTCCATGAGATGCTACCGACAGAAGCCTGGAGCTAGCCGCGCTTTGTCGATTGTTATATTGCGGCGTCAGGATAGATGATCTGTCCGATGGGCGGCTTAAAGGATCTTGAGAGGAAGAGGTGAGGTTGTATAGCTCCAGTGAGCCTCTCCCGTTGTAATCACCACATGCAACAACGCTATGAGATGCAGGGTAGTCCGAGTCTTTGAAAACGGGGAATCGGGGTTCAGGTGCGGATGTAAGCCCGCAAATACGACCTCCGGAGTGAACAGTGCTTTGCAGACGAGGGAAGAAGCGACGATCATAGCAGAGGATGCTGGGAAATCGGCCTGCAAGCAGAATGCTATTTACATGCGGGGCAGGCGGATGAAGAATGGACAGAGGACCAGGTTGGAAGAGCGGCGCGTAATTAGTGTCGTCTGAAGGAGCCGGGCTCCGAATTCGATGGGGAGGAAGCCCATTAGGCTGAAGTTGCAGCCGTGGCGAGTCGGAATGAGAGAATATGTCCAGTTCAGGCACCAAGGGAGCGGAATTCTCTTCACACCGCAAACTGATCGCTTCCTCTTCTTCAGTGGCAGGTAACCTGGCGTCGTGTATTTGAAGACTGAGCGTCGTGGCTAGTGTTAGTGGAACCGAATAATCGGTCTCCTGTGAGAGTGCAAAGATCGACCATGGATAGCGCTGCTGCGAGATCAATTTCAAGGTCTCCAGATCGACCTCATTGAGAACATTTCCAGCAGCTATGTAGGCTCGATGCCGAAAGGAGTCTACACTCACTCCTTCGCCCATGTTGATGAACTCAAGGGAAGATTTGGAAGGGGAAGGATCTCTTCGTCGAGACAGGTTCTTCATGAGGAGGCCTGGCTCACTCATGCCGAGGATCTTGCCCTTACTAGATTGCGAATCACCGCAATGAGAATGATTAAGATCCCAGATGCATACACTTCCGTCCCCCAGGGGTGCAACAATCTTATTTTGCCTCGCAGAACTCCAGTCCTTCAGCAAACCCATACCCTTGACCTCATGGGGTGTACGCTTTCGACCTTCTCCATTCTGAATCATCGGCTGTTGAACCCAGGACAAAGACATCGGTCCATGGCGGGCAATATACTCCGAGTACCAGTCGACATGTTCTCCTTCAATAGACGACTCCCAGTCTGATGCCGCCCTTGCTCTTTCACTCATGGACAGCCCTCGAGTATCGTTTGGGACGGCCTCCTCAAACTGCGGGGGAGGTGGTTGAATGAGTTCGCGTAGCGAGCTCTGTCCCAACGTACTCAAAGGGGCCGTTGGATGTGTGAGGAGGCTCTCCGACCTTCGGCCCGCCGGACGGGAAGATTGCAAAGCAGCCCATGACTGCTCATAGCAGTGCAGTTTCCACAAGTTATTATCGCGGGCAAGGTCGAAAAACTTCTTTGAAACAGATTGAAGCTGCACCTTCTCATGTGGGGTGAGAACTGATCGTGGAATTCATCAGCGGCGTTTCTTTTTTTTTTTTCTGCAGAGTGGGTGCGGGGAAGTTTTCGGGGGGAGTTCGGCGGCGCTTACGGTCGATGACTTTGGTTAGGATCTCTACCGGCAGCTTGTCCATGAGGAAGACCTGGGAGGTTGCAGCATCGGGGGCAAATGAAATGAAAGGAGGAATATCGAGCGGGCACTGGCCTCTTATGTTTCTGAAAAGGTTCCAATCGCTCTCCCCCGCGATCTGCAGAAGCTGTCACGTGGTGCTAATGGACAAGACAAGACGATGAGATGGATAAAAAAAAAGGTAGAATACCGAGGAAGAGTAAGATAGTGTAGGCCGGATTTATGGTATGGGATTGACTGCCCAGGCGGGAATGTAGGACCAAGCCACATACCTAAGTGGTTCAATATTGACGTGAGATTTGAGGGGGATCATTTAGGTCGCCGACTGTAGAAAGCGGCTCCCCGGAAGGATTCCCCCGGAACAGCAAATAAATTGAGCATTTCTCTCTATGAAAGTAACGCGGCGGAACCGTAAAAATATACATTAGACAATACATAAAACATGAGGCATCCTTAGGTACCTAAACATAAAACCCAGCCTTATGAGGAGGGGTTAGATATCCCACAGAAAACGCCTACCAAAGCCCTAGATGCCCCTCCCCCACTAAAGTCGTGATTGTAAGCGATAAAAACAGCAGGTAGCATAAATCAAAGTCAAAGAGGTGTGATTATTCTTCCGGCTTGAACACCGCATCCTTGCAAAGAATGGTCACTTTCTTGAAGAATCGGCGCCATTCGAGCGGATCACCCTTGACCTTGACAAATTCGACTTCAAAGATGCCCTCGGAAACACATTCTACGAGGACCTTGCCCTGAAGTTGACACAGTCGGCCATCTTTTGTGATGACACGAATCATCGAGGAGGTGTCTCCAGCACTCACGGCAGGGACAGTTGGAACAGGAACTCCGAGTCGATGAAGAGCCTCACAGATCAAGGGAACCAGAAGCTTAAGCTCCCAGGCCGAATAAAAACGGTTCATTGAGCGGGACGGGATGATGTCTTGGAATTTCTGAGCGTTTTGAGTGCGGCTTAGTGGCACAGATGGTTGCTGGGAGAACTGAGACATCGACGGCTCATCCTCGAGATGATTGGCCAAGGCTGCCTCTTGGGTGTTAAACGGCTTTCCAGCGGGCTGTGTAGATGAGAAAACTTCTGAAGCCAAATGAGGAGCATCCCAGTCCATCACTATACCACCACCTAGCATTTCAGGCTGCGTAGAAGAGAATCCAGCATCGCCGCCCCCACCCATATCCACATCCATATCCATATCCATGGCATCCAAGCTTCGACTGGCACCCTTGCGCTTCTGAGAAAGAGGATCCTGGCTGAAGTCAATGTGCAGAGACTCAAACATTGAGGTTGCCAAGTTGATTGGGTCCCTCAGCTTCCCATCGGGTGACAGGAATTTGTTGGACCGTGTATACCACGGATGCCTTCGTACGTCCTCCAGCGAAAATCGATTTTTGGGATCCACAGTCAACATCCCCCTCAGCAAAGAAAGAGTTGCAGGGGGTAGCTTTTGCCATAGCTCATCAGTTGTACGGGCCTTTGTAGCCAGGTATTCGTGAAATTCGTAACTGTCGTCGGTTGGGCTATCCCACGGAGTGTTCCCCGCCAGAAGGACAAACAGTACAATACCGCAAGACCAAATGTCCACGATGTCTGGGTGGTATCCTGAGCCCTTGGTCTGGCCTCGTGTGCTGCAAGTGACTACCTCCGGTGCGATGTATGGTGGGCTGCCACAAAATGTGGTAGATAATTTCCGGGATCCCTTGTATTCGAACAGTGCCGCCAGGCCAAAATCAGCAATTTTTAGGTTGCCATCGGAGGTGAGTAGCATATTCTCGGGTTTAATATCGCGATGGCCAACGCCCTTGGAATGCATGAAACCTACCGCGCTTACAAGCTGCGAGAAGTAGACATGTGCGACATCCTCCCCTACACCCTCATCGGCCTCGATCTTGTCGAAGAGGTCACCCCCTTCCGCCAATTCCATGGCAATCCATCGCCAGATGGCATCCTCTCCGGTCTGATAGAAACTAATGATGCTGGGATGCCCCGTCACATGCTTGTGCACAGACACCTCCAGCGCTAGCTGTCGCGCGCTGATCTTGCCGTGCTTCGCAGCGTATTCTTTGTGGATGAATTTGACCGCGAACACCGGGTTGTCCGAGTCCAAGGGGCAGGCTTTTTTAATGCTACACAGAAGAGATCAGGTCAGACTTGGTCTTAGAAAGACTTAGAAGATAAGCTCGACTCACCAGGCATAGGCACCCTGTCCGATTGTCTTGGAGACAATGCGGAAGGGCACGTCGTTTGGCAACGGGGCCAACTGTGAATGCTGCATCCTGAGCCCTAAATGTAGAGCCAAATGGTTGTGGTTCTGACCAAAGGGACTATGGCATGGCGCTCAGACGAGGTTGGTGGTGGCAAGCAAGGGTCATGACACGCGCAAAGTGGGACGCGAGCGCGGGGCGCCACTTAGACCTGTTCGGGAAGTTTGTTGATTCTGCCTAGAGCTGTACCTTGGTATGATCATGAAGTAATGATGTTATAGGACAAATATAAGAACATGTATTTTCATATAATCCCACTCAGGTATAAAGAGGAGTAAAACACATGCTAAGTTGGAGACTATCTGCTCTGTAAAAGCGCCTACTGTATCTGATTGACCTAGTGCATCTGCGTGACCCGCAGTTGTTCCCCTCTCGATCGCACTAGCTTGTCTCCGATCGGTTGCTATGTGTATTTTCTTTCCAAAATTTAAACTGGTCTTCAAAAAGGGTAAATGAAATTCAAATTCCAATACTGAGTAGATCACTACATTATACAATTATAGGCATAGCAAGTCATATCTCTACTCTGTCGTGGTACCTACCATAAAGCCACTAAGCGGGGACACACGGTTGCCAGGGCCAAAGAGACCGTAAACAAACGTCCACGGGTTCTCAGTCCGAACTTTGTCTTTGTCCTCATCTTTCCCTCTTGTTAACAACCTCCACCTTCCAATTCTCCCTTTAGGTCCACCATCTACTACCTTGTTGTGTGGGTCCTCTCTGTTTTCGGCGTCATTCCAGATAGCAACCTTGGAACCCTCGTGCTACTGTTACTCGCATTCCACACGGCCCGGAATCTGCGGACTTTTTCTTTACTACCACTCTGATTTAAAGATCCCCTCGATTTCACTCCAAAATGGACTACAACATGGAAGATACTCAGAACTCGGCGCCTGACGCGCTGGAAGCCTCCAAGCTGAATTCCTCCGCCCAGCGAAGTGACACGCAGAGCGTGACCAAACGGTTTGTTCCCCTTGGAAGCCCCGAACACCCAAGCAATCCCTCCTAGCCAATCATGTATCGTGGCTGACCTGTTCCGTCTTTACTATAGCCTGCAGGCTGAGTTGATGCAGCTCATGATGTCGCCGTCGCCCGGTATCTCCGCCTTCCCCGATGCCGATGGCAACCTCCTCTCGTGGACTGCGACCATCACCGGCCCGACCGAGACTCCCTACGAAGGCTTGACCTTGAAGCTTTCCTTTGCTTTCCCCAATAATTACCCTTACTCGCCTCCGACCGTCCTCTTTAAGACCCCCATCTACCACCCCAACTTTGACTTCTCCGGCCGCATCTGTTTGGATATCCTGAAGGACAAGTGGAGTGCCGTCTACAATGTGCAGAGCGTGCTATTGAGTCTGCAGAGTCTATTGGGCGAACCTAACAAGTGAGCAAGGCTGAACACAACAGTTTAAGTTGCAGTACTAACGATCTAAACAGTGCGAGCCCACTGAACGCCCAAGCTGCCGAGCTCTGGGACTCCGACCAAGAGGAGTTTAAGCGTCATGTTCTGGCCCGACACAGAGACCTCGACGACGAATAGACGCCGGACCATCATACTTTTGAATTGCTTGTTGGCGTCGGTCGGCCCACCGGGCATCCCTTCCCCGCTTCGGAGGATGGGTTCCGGAGATGCGGTCCAAATGCATACTGGCCTGGTTCATTGGGAACGGAGTTTTTGGTCAAGTTCTGGCTTTGATTTTCTGACTTTCTATCATTATTCCACACATTCAAGCCCAGGCGTACGACCCTAGGCTTGTCACAAGCTTTTGTTTCCTAATCTTCATCTGATGGTTGCATTGTCTCCTTCCATAAGTGTTGCTTCAAAGAATGGCGTAACGACGTTCTAGTCTGACCACGAGCTGTCAATAATCACGTAATGAGCACGACAACAGTCACTTATAAACCTAGAGATGTTTGTTGTGAATAACCAAGGCGATACCAAGTCAAGTCTATCCTCTCTAAATTGGGAACTCGTGGATAAGCGCGAGCGATTTGATCGAGGTGAGCACTTCATACTTAGATGGACCGGTCACTAATCTACAATAGATCAACTTGAAGCGACCGTCATTGCTAACAGTAAATATCATATTCAGTATACTAGTACTAATAAGACAGGCAGTATACACATAACCACCTTCAGAATATAACCTAACACATAACACAACAGCCATCACATCAAGCGCTAATTAGTATACATCTTCTCATTGGTAATAAGCATACCTGCGATAGCTGCACTGGTAAAAGTACTCAGAGCACCAGTGACCATCGCACTAAAAGCAACACGGGAAATATCTCCACTGCGTCCAGGAGAGATCTGCGACAGCACACCGATCTGGTTACCCAGTGAACCGATGTTGGCGAACCCACAAAGAGCATAGGTAACAATGAGACGAGAGCGCTCGGAGAGGGTGCTATAAGTATCGTCGTTTTGGAGGTCTTGATAAGCGACGAACTCGTTCTAGCAAGCCAGTTAGAACATCCATGCCAATGAATGGCGATGGGGGAGGGATAAAACATACGGAGATGATCTTGAGGCCAATCAGCTGGCCGACCTTCAGCAAGTCATCATTATCACGCGAGACACCGAGCAAGAACGCAATCGGGTAGCAGATATAACCGAGGATCAACTGGAGGGTCAAGGGCGGGTTATCGATGTTCAAGTATCGGCCCCACCAGGTCAAAAGGCCGTTAGCCAGACCAATGAGCGAGATGATACAAAGAAGAGTGGCACCCATCATAGCGGCAATCTTAAGACCGAGCCAGGCACCAGTGGAGAAAGCGTGCAGTGCGTTCGAAGCCTTGTGCTCCTCGGTATCTGGCACGACAACCTGCCCGGTTGTCAAGCTCTCTTCCTCTTCAGGCCAGCGCAGCTTCGAGCAAGCAAGCGAGGCAGGGATACTCATGACACAGGAGGAGACAAGGGCCTGGGAGCTAACGCCCATAGCGATGTAGGCGATGAGAACACTACCCGCGATGGTTGCGAAGCCAGAAGTCATAACCTGGTGCAATTCGGCCATTGTGAGATGTGGGACGAAAGGACGGATCAGCATAGCGGATTCACCCTGGCCGATGAAAGGGGATGCAGCAGCGACGACAGCCTCGGCACCAGAGACACGCATGCTCCAGAAGAAGAACTTGGCAAACTTGACGACGAACCACTGCAGAACACCGATGTAGTAGAAGAGTTGGACAACGGAGACGAAGAAGATGATTGCCGGGATGGTGCTGACAAGGAACCAGGTGCTCGGCTTGATGGGGGAGGTCATTTCATAGAAGTCGGTGGCAGTCAGGAAGATGACTCCATCTGAGGCGAAGCCTAGCAGATCACGGGCCAGAGTAGCGACGAAGTTGAAGATGTCGTAACCTGCTCCACTGCGAAGGACGAAGAGTGCGACAAGGAATTGAACGAGCATGCCCACGATGACAGTGTGCCATACGACCTTCTTCCGGTTCCGCGATGTGGCGTATAGGATGGCCAGGAAGACGGCTAGGCCGAACAGGCTGACAGCACGGTCTGCACGGTTATTCGTCGGGCTGGTGGGGGATGCGAATGAGCCGATTAAGATTGTTGCGATGGTCCCAAGGGCACCGGCTGGTAATCTTAGCTTCTCGGGGATGATGGCGACAACCGGTCGCGCAGTACGAGCCCAGATGAAGTACATGGGCTTCGTGATGATTGAGATGGGCACATAGAAGAAGATCATGCGCAACGTGATGGCGAGGTAGAGCAGGAAAGGAATAATCCAGTTCTTGTCATGCCGATGTAGAACCAGGCTGGCGATCCACCAGCTATAGCACGGGCATAAGTATCTGAGGAGGTAATGGTACTAGTCAATGGTACAAGTATCCACTCACCCGGTAAACAGCAACCAGATGATGGCATGCGAAATTGGTCGCCAGTGTTTGGTGATGCGCCGATGCCATGGTTGCACTGTAGGCTGCGAGTCTCCCGCTTCCTCATCCTCACTTTGACTCAGGCTTTTGATGGTGTGGTCCAAGACACTCGGCTCGGGCACGATGCCTTTTTCTATTGACGCGTCGTTGGGGTAGACCACGTCGTCTTGGTGTCCTTGCTCGGCGAAGACCGTGTGGTGATGGTGTGCGTGCTGGTGTTGGTGCTCCGGCTGCAGCACAGGGTCAACACTGTGAGAGCCCTGATTTGCCATCTCCGAACTATTGGCCTCAGCCCCGTTGGCCATGGTGTGCAGAGGAGGATTGGATATTCGGAAAAAAATTTTCTCTTCGTTAGGCTCGGGTTTGATCCGCGTGTGAAGGTATATCAGAAACTCATTCCACTTCCTGTTTGCTGATCGAACAAACAACAATGGTCAGCACAATTGACCATGAGATCCCTGATTGGAAAGATATCCCTGATTGGAAAGATCTGCGTTCCCAGACCAGCACCGCGGATTTTCTTAGATTGATCTGTAGAGGGAGGATATAAAGCTGGGTCGGGAAGCAAGCTCAGTGGCAGTCTTCAAGAATTCCCCATTGGGGTAGTCGGTTTTTTTAAAATTTGTCAACGGACTTTTGTGCGGGGAACTGATAAAAAAGAAAGGACAGAAGTTATTTCATAATGAAATTTTCAATTTCTTGGCCCTTGGTGGTTTGCTAGCATCGGGGCGAATCCCTATTCCTGCCAATACTTCAAGGGCTCGCCCACACTTGAGAGGGGCCCATGTAACCATTTTGGAGCTATTGACAAATGACAACGCTTCGGCGCACTTTCTCGGTCCAGGGACCCATTTTCTTGCCACTTTGGCTCTGGACAATTAAGTGATTGGCGACCCTTATACCCTAATAAGGGCTTGGAATCTCCGCACCGAGGAACGGCAAGTGGAGAACATCAAAATTTGCTACATAGTAGGTCGTGTGCTCATTTTTTTCTTTTTTTTTTGGCTTCTTTTTTTTCTAGAAGGCTAGGTACCAAAGTACAATGTCCATGGGTTTGTTTGATATGCGCGAGGATCTTCCAATTATAGTGACAACCATGGTGACACCTGTGGATCGATTTCACCTGTGAAAAGCGAAACGGTCAAGGCCTGGCTCTCCCTTGAACGCATATGCTTCGTATATCGTACGAAAAACCCCTGGAGCTATCCTGGTATGCTAACAACGATTCGTTGAATATATTAATCTTTGCATTAACAATGTCCTCCATACCATGATTCTATTATTCTCAAGTGGAGTTTAAGCAGGCAAAAAAAAAGAGAGAGGAAAGCCTTGGCAGAGGTTACCGAAGGTTCAATACGGAGGAAGTTCCTTTTTGGCACAGATCTGGCCCACTAGTCAAATCGATCGGAAACATTCCGAACTGTTACAGATAATCATGATGTGCAATAAAAATATCCAATACTTTATTTCACATATTCTTCTAAAGAGCCTTTCCATTACTAATGTTACCATTACTACATCTCAAATGGTGTTCGTGGGGTACAAGCATGGCGAAACAGGTCTAGAGCTTCATTGGGCGACTTGCAGAGCCGCCTGCAAATCGGCACGATCGCACATTTGAACCTCATCTATCAGTAAGATACATTGGAAAGTCAAAAATCATACATAGAAATCTCCAGTATACAAATATCACAAACTATATCATGGATCATGCAACAGCTCTTCAGAGGGAGCTTATCGTCGACCGGAAGCGGTATGTGGGGTCGAGTACCCCTCTTCAACCCATTCCCCTTGCTCCAGTACTTAATACCAACATCGAGTGCTTGCCCATCTCTAAAGACTATGGCAAGTGACAATACAGACTGGGAGCTAGAGGAAGGGGTTCCTCAGGTCGAGGACCCTTTCATTCAACAGTACTTTAAGGGACGCAATGCGCTTATAGCAGAGGAGCAGAAAAGACGCCACGGTATGATGAGACTGAGACCGCTGGTAGAAGACTCTCTAACTAGCTTGTAGACGCGACATTCCGGAGGACCTTGTCCCCCATTGCTGCACGGGCCTGCAAAATTGTCTCTCAGATCCGAGCCCGTGAGCAGAACGAGGTATGGACACAAGGACTAGACGACGCGACAGCCCATGAGTCGGACGAAATACTTTACCCGGGAGTAATGTTCCACCTTGCAAAAGGCCGTATGGAAAAAACGAACCTGTGGAGAATCATGGCGAAAATGCCCAAGGGATCGCTCCTGCATGCTCACATGGATGCGATGTTCGACATCGACTTCCTGATTGATCAGGCGTTCTCGACACCGGGCATGCACATCTCAGCCCCAGCCCCGCTGGTTACTCCGCAAGACCACGAGAAAGCACCTTTCGGATTCCACTTCTCATCCAAATCGGAGACGGCCGCTGATAAGCCCGCCATTTGGTCTGAGCAGTATGAAGCTTCGACCCTTGTTCCTATCCAGACTGCAGCGTCGACCTTCCCAAACGGTGGAGAGGCGGGATTCCGGGAATGGGTCAAGAGCCGATGCATGATCATGCCAGAACACTCATACATGCACCACCACGGAGTTGATGCGATTTGGAACATCTTCAGGCGAGCATTTGGGGTAATCAACTCTATCCTGATGTATGAACCGATTTTCCGAGCATGCCTGCGTCGCATGTTGGGGCAACTTGCGGCAGATGGAATTCGATATGTCGAGTTTCGCATCAAATTGTCTATTCCTTTTCGCAAAGAAGGGAGTGATGATCCCGAGACAGACTATGAACAGTTCTTCAAGGTATTTGAGGAGGAGATGAATCAGTTTAGGGAATCCGAAGCGGGAAAGAATTTCTACGAAGCCCGAATCATCTGGTCCGGTTTGCGCATCCTTCCCAACGCTGATATCGTTGAGGATATGAAGAATTGTATCGCCATGAAGCAGTCCTTCCCGGACCTGATCTGTGGATATGATCTAGTCGGCCAAGAAGACGCCGGCAGGTCACTTGTGGACTTGGTACCGGTGCTATTCTGGTTCAAGAAACGATGTGCCGAGGAGGGAGAAGACATCCCATTCTTTTTCCATGCAGGGGAAACCTTGGGAGACGGCGATGCGGCAGATAAGAATCTTTTCGATGCGATCTTGTTAGGAACAAGGAGAATCGGCCATGGATACTCCTTATATAAGCACCCGCTGCTCATTGACCTGGTTAAGGAAAAGAAGATCATGGTCGAGTGTTGCCCAATCTCCAATGAGATTCTACGACTTACGAGCTCCATCAAGTCTCATCCCTTGCCAGCCATGCTATCCCGGGGCGTCCCTGTCTCACTTTGCAATGACGACCCAGCTATCCTTGGCCACGGAAAGAATGGCCTGACGCATGACTTTTGGCAGGTCATGCAAGGTCTTCAAAATGTCGATCTTGCGGGGCTTGCAATGTTGGTACAGAACTCGATCCAATGGAGCTGCTACGAGGATCAGACGACTGCAGAGTGGAAGGCTGAGGTTGAAGAGGGAATCTTGGGCGAGGGAATCAAGGCTGCCCGTTTGCGAGAATGGTACTCGGACTTTGAGAAGTTCTGTGAGTGGGTGGTGATGGAGTTTGCGGAGTTTGACGACGATGATTGAAAACAGACTATTTACAACAGTTGTAGAAAAGCACTAGTCACAGGATGAATTTCAACCTTCCATCAATGCCATCAATGAATGACTACTCCTCGTTTGGGATTACGATTTTCGTCCCCCACTGAAACCCTAATGGTATCATATGCTTCCTTGACTTCCTTTCTGGCAAATATTGAACACCCCATCCACGCAACTGCCCCAATTCCTGGCCGAGGCTTTGACCTTAAGATGGCCATTAGTCTCCTCATGTTTGCGGTAAAAAGGAAAAGCATACCTCTTCGTAGGTAACAGGATGTTGCCCTTGACTTTGGAGCTGTTCAATGATGGCCTTGTTTTGTCGCAAGTCCTTTTTCAATCTAACCAAGATAAATAGGCCGGTTAGGAGCTATGGCGGCCACTCGGTTACGCCGCTAGCGAAGGCTATCTTCAGTTGAATCCCAGAATATCACTCATGACGTATAGAATTTATACGAACCTTTCTCAAGACGTAAGCAGCTGAATCCGGGCTTGCAATCGAGTACATCAGAATAAAGACTTCAGGGGTAGCATAATGTAGTTGCTGTAGTTGCTCATTTCCATCCATCAGGTAATCGTCCTTTATTGGCAGATGCATGCCAAAGTCCCGACGGGCCTCGCCAACGTGTAAAGCCAAAGTAATTGGAATCGCAAAAGATAGAAAGAGAACAGGATGGTAGGATATTCTGCCATAGTTAGAGCCTAAATTAAAATCAAGAATATAAGGAAATAACTCTGGTCTTACTTGCTGGCTCTCGTCGCTCAAAATGCATCTAGGTAAGTTTCATTTGCGTTAGTCCGGCTTTGAAGTCGATTAGAACTGTAGTCGGGCTCACCTCCAGTATTATCTACCGAGGGAATGATGGCAAGGCGCCTTATGATCGGGTGAAATACAGGAGTAACAAGCCATAAGTTCAAGCGCCCATCCACAAACTTATTGCCCTGGTGAGGGAGTCGTTGCTATATCCGACTGAATCCCGCCTATATATCGAGTTGGGCCCCAAACCGATTACAAAAATTGCGGTGCATTTGCCCCAGGCTGTGCCTTCTACTCAGCCTTGGAGTGATTCAGATGGAAGACTATCACTCACCAAAAAATGAAAAAAACCATGTGGCATAAGCAACGGAGATACTCGATACATCTATTGATCACCTGAGAAGCAATCACTCACGTGCTGTTGAATGACCGAACTAAAGAACCAACGAATCTGGGGTACCTTGGTGCCTAAGGCAGAAAGTTTGTCATCATGTCACTGGCAAGGCACCAAGGCACCAGAGCACGCCTCTCTGGCATTGAAAGAGCGCCGATTCCGAAGTTTACCGACGGGATATTGCACCGAAGATACGGGCCCGAGTAAGCGGGGCAAATGCAATGATTCAGACAGTTTGAACCATTATCTTGTATACACGTACTATCGAGTTGTGGAGCCGCCTGACTGGGCCGATCACTTATCGCCTTTATCAGCTGCCCACTCCCACTCCGCACGTCATTTAACTCTCTACTCTTCAACTCCCTCGGGGGACTTCATCCTTTGTTCTATCGCTTATAATGTTTCCTTGATACCTATTCATGCATGACTGAGCGATCCTGCGCTCTCAAAAATGGCGTACTTTTTACCCTCATTCTTTCAAAAGCGACTGCTCAAATACGCCTTGTCCCGCCTTGGGCTCGTTGATACTGAGGCCTTGGACCTTGACAATCTGGGGATTCGCTGGGGACAGCGAAGTACCGTGGAGCTGCGAGATATAGGCTTGAAGCTGGAGGTGAGTGGGAAACACTACCTTGGGGATGCGGGGGCGGTCGATCACCCCTGTCATACTACCAGAACATTGATTGCTCACATACCGAACCTGCCAATAGAAACTAGCGACTCTGCTCAACCTTCCTCCGACATGCGAACTCCTCAGTGCTCGGATACAGTTTCTCAGGATAACCGTCCCAGCGGATATCTATAGTAGTGGGATAATATGCGAGGTCAACGGCATTAATGTGCACCTTCGCTGCTTGCCGGATGAACCACCGACAGGGACACATGGAAGATCAAGAACCCAGTTCTCGTCTACCCTAGGGCCACATGGATCTGGCGAGGGCCAAAGTCTGCCGACACCGTCGCATCTTGCCGAGTCATTCCTGGAAGCCGAACCCAAGGAAGAAAAGGAAGAGCTTCAAGCTGCTCTTTCATCACAATCTCATGTCTTCCAACGAAGGTCCTCACTCACTGAGGAAGAGGATGAGGAGCTCGGGCTCGGGAGTGATACACTTTCATTACCGAGCTTTGTCGCGGGCTTCTTGAAAGGCGTGGCAGATCGGTTGCAGCTGAAAATCAAAGATGTGTCCGTACGTCTGGATATGGAGCTGAAGCAGGATGGGCCCTCTAAGAGACAGCCCGAGGACAAGCCGGACCTTGTCGCGGGTCTCCTGAGCGTGGGAGAAATTGACGTCCATGGAGTTTCTGGATTCACCGCAAGCCCAGATGGCCCTCTGCCCCTCCGAGAGGGGAAGCGGCTGATATCGTTTGCCAATATCAGCGTTGGTATTGTATCAGATCCTGTGGTGTTTGCAAACTATTCGCGATTCACCGCACCTGCATCCCCGGCAACCACAATGCAGTCGAAGGAGAGCCAGGCATCAAGCAGAGCACCCTCACCCCCTCTATTGGATTCTCCTAGCTCGGAGTCAGCGCTTGCCATGACACGATCCACCATATTTGAACCACCACTCGAATTTAGTCGTGCTAGCATTACTGACAATGAATTGGAGGCCTCAGCTATATTTTCTCACGACGGACGTTTCTCAGACGCAGATTCGGAGGCAGATCATCGGTTTGGTCACTACGCCGATGACTCTCAGGTTTTTGGAAACCATGATCCATTTCAAGACAATCCCGGATATTTGGATTCGGTAATAGACGCTCATTTTGATGACTTTGATGTGGAGTCACCCGAAACGAGACATTCCGATCGCCAAATAGACGAGTCCCCCGGTAGTTCACTTCTTCATAGCCATTCTTTTAATGCCAATGAAGAGGCAAGTGAGCATGAGCATGTTGAACCTGAACAGCCCAAAATGCACCCAGAAAGTCCAGAGGGATATCAAGTATCCAGTTCACCACAGCCGAGTCAACATGAATCTATGCTAGATGATATGGCTCGTTCAACACAGTGGTCTTCTCATTTGGAGGAAAGAACCGAAGAGCAAGCGGATACGTCACAACATATATCTCAAATGTCTGCATCATCCTCTGAATCTGGAGATGCAGTCTCAGAATCAGCAACCCCGAATGCAGAACTTCTCGAATCCAAATACTTCTCCCATGACGAAGCACAGAGTTTATATATGAGTGCTATGAGCCAAGGCCCAGCACAAAGTTTCATGCCGAATATGCCAGGCGCGTGGGACTCGATTGATACTGGAGAGCAGTCTAAGCACAGCACTATGCAACATTCGGACAACAAGGAATTTGGTACCGTTGATGCTAGCCAAAATTTCCAGGATGAGACAATGGCTTCCACGCCTAGATTGACCGTTCCATCAGATTCTTACTTTGGAGAACAGCGGTCCGTTGAAGATCAGACACGATCACAATCCAGACTGCCTGACAGAGATTCCACCGCGTCTTCGCCTATCTTACATAGGATCAGTGAGATGAAAAAACCCATTCTCGGCATTGGCAAATTGTATATTTGGGTGCCAGCCGCTGCAGGCGAAGAAGAAGCAGGGAACCACACACCAACCCGCGCATCTTTCGAAAGCACAGACAGCGATTCAAAAGACCTTGCGTATGGCGTGGAAGAGAGCATGTTTGCTTCTAAGACCTATTCTTCGACTAGGTTTCAAAGGGCCTCGCTCGAGTCTCGCACATCCACCGGGACAGATCGCTCGGACCAGGCGCACACAAATGCCGATGATCAACTTCATAGGCTGGAAGTTGAAGTCTTCTCAATTACCACTCACTTTGACATAGCCACTGGTTGGCTTTTGATCAAGGCGGGTCAAAGAATATCGCAAGCAGTTGATGCAGCAGAGAAAGACCAGGCCCCAAAGTCGCCTACAGCTGATCAAAAAACCTCTCAGCAGCTGCCCTTGAAATTGACGATTCACAACATTTCCGTCAAGTTTGTTGAGCATGTTACAGGGCACCCTTACTCAACGGACAATGATCTCTCTTCTTTGCCTCAGCCATACACCGATATGGAGGAGATTGTTCTTCAAATCACCGCATCTGGTTTGAGAGCAAGTTTGTCAGCGGATAATAAGCGAACTAATTTCCACCTTGGTGTCTCCAAGTTCCGCTTTGGATTCGCCTCTGAGGATCTGGTATCATTCAATGAGTCTTTAAAAATGCGCGAATCTACCAGAGATCTCGCAACACCATCTCAAGGCGATATTTCCTTCTCGATGATGAAAATGGCAGACTCCATCAAAATTGACATATCTACCCTTCCGGTTTATCTCAATCTCAATGTCCAGCGCCTAGAAGAAGTTCTAGGCTGGATGGGTGGATTGAGCACCATCCTTGAATTGGGAAGCTCTATATCGTCAGCATCCACGATGAAAGGGGGTCACAAGCCTCCGAAGAAACGTCCACGCGGTGTGCACTTTGAGACGCCAAGCCATGTGCCCGAAAGAGAACAGCAGTCATCTTCCTCGACGAAAATCAATGCACGACTCGGCGGAATCGTACTAGATCTTACTGGTGAGACGCATTACCTAAACCTCAGCACAACTGCGGTCAAGATTGTTAGCAGGTTTGAGGGAATAGGTGCCCAAATCGACAAGGCGCAATTGACTGGGCCACTTCCACTCGATGACCTCTCTGATGCCCCGGCCAAGGCGACTTTGAACAACATTCGGGTCGAGTTTCTCTTTGCACCCAAGGAAGTTGATCTCGATCGCCTCTTAACACTCATCACTCCATCTCAAGATAAGTATGATGATGAGGATGACATCATGTTGGAAACGCTCCTCCGGCAAAGGCAACAAGGCTCTGTCCTTCGCACAACAATTGGTGGAATGAAGACGAGTGTTTCTAGCATTGATGGTTTGGCCTCTCTATCATCCCTTGTGTCGGAGCTTGGTCGGCTATCCACAGTCACAAAATATCTACCCGAGGATGATCGGCCTGGGATTCTGACCCTATCTTTGGTTCGTGAATTTGAATTTCAAGTTCATGTAGGCGGAGATGTTGGGTATATCAATGCTCATCTTGCCAACTTTGAGGCTGCCTGGATCAGCATGCCGTCTCTCACTGCTTTCCAGGTTGGCGCAGTAAGACTCATTAGGAACGATGATGAAGAGCTTGTGGGCGACGCATTACTTCCCTGCAAGAATCAGACTTCGATTCAGCCACAACTCCCCGTTCTCATGGCTCGATTCATCCCCGATGAAATGGACCCTACCTTCAAAATCAAATTACATCAACTGCGTGTGGAGTATACAATCCCCTCGGTCATGGCATTCCTTGGGCTTGGTCGCGACAGCACGGGTGGAGACTTGGCCAGCGAGATGGCGAACTCAATCGCCAATCTTGCCGAGCAGTCCACACGATCAACAAATATTCAAAGTCTTTCTCCGCCACAATCAAGCACACCCAAAATTTCGACCAAGGCAACGAAACTTGCAGTGGAGTTTAGAGACTGCGTTTTAGGGCTGAATCCGCGCAATTCTCCAGCCAAAGGACTTGTGCTCCTTTCGAACTCGAAATTTAGTGGCACAATGCACAGCCAAGAATCAACCGAAGCTTTACTTGAGATTAGGAAAGCGTCTGTTATGATTATTGATGATATGTTGAATGCGGGCCAAACCGATAACCTCCACCAACGTCGATCGGCCGTCATCCAGAGCAATCAGGTCCAGGCATACATCGACGAGGGCTATGTTCCTGTGACGACTATTTCTTCCGCGACGGCTGTTGTGAAAGTAATGCAACTTGCCACAGATGGAACAAAGTCGCTGGATGTTGAGCTGAGGGACGATCTTTTGATACTTGATACATGTGCTGATTCCACGCAAACTCTCATCGCCATTCTCAACGGGCTTCAGCCTCCTACTCCTCCGAGTGTCACTGCCAAGTATAGAACGGAGGTCATGCCGCTCCAAGACATGCTCGCTTCATTCACAGGAGATGCGTTTTCAGCGGACGATAGCTTGCCAACTGATATGCATAGCGAGACAGAAGTTACTCTCGATGAAGTTGACTTGGAGGGCCAACTAAGAGATGAACTTGAATATGTCAGTGATTTCTATCCTGGTAGACAGGGGGGAACCGGGAGTCCTGGAGCGTTCGATGCCAATGACCTTCTGGATAGCTTCCATTCTCAGTATCAAATTTCATCCAGCATTACGGAATTGGATTTCCAGGAGGACCATTTTGCCAAGCAGTCTGCTGTTGGCGGTACAGCTCATCGTTGGGACTCATCCCACAACACTTATGACCTGTCCAATGACCAGAAGCTGCAGCGCAGTCCTCTTCGTGTGAGGGTACGAGATATGCATGTCATCTGGAATCTGTTTGATGGCTATGACTGGCAACGGACACGAGACACCATCTCTAAAGCAGTCAAGGAAGTAGAAACGAAGGCCACCGAGCGACGAGCACGAGCTTCTCGGATGTCACCAGATGCCGAGGACGACGAAGAATCGGTCATTGGTGACTTTCTCTTCAACTCCATTTACATTGGCATTCCCGCAAATAAGGATCCACGAGAACTTCATCGTGAGATCAATCGTGATATCAACGACCTTGCCAGCGAAACCGGAAGCTATGCAACAACCACTACGGTGACTGGAGCCACTCGGCCCACCTCAGAGAGAGAGAAGAAGCTACGGCTAAACCGGAGCAAACAACACAAGATGACGTTCGAGCTAAAGGGTGTTTGTGCTGATTTGGTGGTATTCCCACCAGGCTCCGATGAGACACAAAGCTCTTTGGATGTGCGGATACGAGATCTGGAGATCTTTGACCATGTGCCTACCTCGACGTGGAAAAAATTCGCGACTTACATGCACGAGGCAGGAGAGAGGGAAAGCGGAACTAGTATGGTTCATCTGGAAATCCTCACCGTGAAGCCCGTTCCAGAACTTGCCGCGTCTGAAATCGTTTTAAAGGTAAAAGTAATCTCATGCTGATTTATTTTCATTTCTAACACCTTCCCAGGCTACAATTCTGCCGATTCGTTTGATTGTTGACCAGGATGCTTTGGAGTTTATGAGTCGATTCTTCGAGTTCAGAGATGAATCTGTCGAACCCTCTAACATCCCAGGGGACGTACCATTTTTGCAACGAGTGGAGGTCAACGCCATTCAAGTCAAGCTGGATTTCAAGCCGAAGAGAGTTGACTACGCCGGACTCCGATCTGGTCGCACGACCGAGTTCATGAACTTTTTTGTACTTGATGGAGCCGACATGGTTCTACGACATGTCATTATCTACGGCGTGTCCGGTTTCGACCGCCTCGGCAACACTCTCAATGACATTTGGATGCCAGATGTAAAGCGTAACCAGCTACCCGGTGTCCTCGCAGGCCTCGCGCCTATTCGCTCTCTGGTGAATGTGGGCGGAGGCGTGAGAGACCTCGTCGTCATCCCGATGCGCGAATATCGAAAGGACGGACGCATTGTACGAAGTATTCAGAAGGGAGCGTTGGCATTTGCCAAAACCACGTCTAATGAGCTAGTGAAACTGGGTGCCAAACTTGCCATCGGCACCCAGACCGTCCTACAGGGCACCGAAGATCTGCTCACGTCCCCCACTGCCCCTTCTGCTTCCGAAGAAGAACGGGAAGACGAAGAGGAGGCAAAGAAGATCTCTCTTTACGCCGACCAACCAATTGGCGTAGTCCAGGGTCTACGAGGTGCATTCCGTGGCCTAGAACGCGATCTTCTCCTGGCCCGTGACGCCATCGTGGCCGTACCTGGGGAAGTAGTAGAGAGTGGCAGCGCCAAGGCAGCCGCCAGAGCCGTCTGGAAACGTGCACCGACCGTGATCCTTCGGCCTGCAATCGGTGTCTCCAAAGCAGTGGGACAGACACTTCTTGGCGCGGGTAATTCATTGGATCCAAGCAACAGACGCAGAATGGAAGATGTGAGTTATGCCATCCGGTCATTTAAGGAGCACAATGCTAATTCTCAATCCAGAAATATAAACGTCACTGAGATCTATGATCTGAGTGTAATCACCCCCTTGACACGACTCGCTTTTTTCGATGCTGTGTTTGCTTATTTGTTATTATTTGTGACCCGCATATACTCCATTCTTTGCTGCGATGATACCACGGTTGGACCGTTATGACAATGCATGTAAAATTGCTGCTATGAATGCATGATGTAGGAGTTTGGAACTTTGAATTTATTGCATTAGCTATGACTTTTCTCTGTAAATTTACACCCGGGATCACAGCAAACCAACCTTGGAGTTCGCAAGGAGTTCGCAAGCAGATTACTTCATAGAACAATCATCTTCTCTTTCTTGACGTTAAAAGGAGTGGTAGATACCACATATCGATTTAGAAATAGAGCTAGGAAGGATCATAGTAAAGCCTTACCTAGCTGCCCATTTCCCCTCATCGCCAATAGTACCAGAATCTCTCGTTTGAAATCGATCGGGACCCTGTTCACTAGATCATTAGAAGTCGATTCTTGATCTTTTTTAGATCGATTCCCGACTTCGGTGCAGTATAGCCTCTGTGTATGTAAGACAATAATTCTATCATTCTTGTCCCTAGTATGTAGATTCAGCGGCATCACAGTCCTCACCGCAATTTCGAAAAAATCGGGGAAATCTATAAACCGATCAATGATCGGCCGTTTAAGACGCGGGAAAAGTATACGCAATCCCTATTCAATCGCTAAGGACCAAGTCTAGGAGAAATGATAGATCACATTCCCGGTTGCACATTCGTCATCATTACTGCGTGCAGGTGCACTGTTCTGAGACAGGAGAGAACCAACCACGATCGTGTGTTAATTCGGAGGAAAGTAAAACTTGTTTGTGATCAGTCCAGGGCTCTATCACAGTGACAAGTAGCATACAAGCTATGATTTGATGGATGTCTCGATACGAGGATAGCATGATTGGACCACGCAAGGGACGAACGTGCATGCTGAGAACTTAATTAGCCCGCTCGTATATACATGTATCATGCACCATGAATACAGTACTATGTACATGGAACGCCAGGTTACAAGCTATAAATAATCCCGTAAATATAATACCCTTAATACATCAGTACATCACAGAAAGCTTCCCCAAATGGAGTACCTTTTCGCGATTCTCACATATAACGTCAGAAAATGAAGCGGATCCTATTTTTGACTACCGTTCCGCCACAAATAATCGAGGAATATGTTAATGCCGATGATTGGTCGAATGAAATGTTACCGACGCACCTCTCAGAAAGGGGTGCCTCAGTAACAATCAAATGCTGGACGGACGAGGATATCATTCCCGCCATCATGGGCAGCGACCTGGTGACTTTTCTCTGGGCCGAAGACTACGTCCAGCATCCCATTGCCTTTGGAAGGTTCTTGGAAAAGTTCAAAACAGCCATCGAAACAACCGAAATTGGTGCAAATTCTCCATGCGTAATGAACCATATCGACCTGGTCCAATGGAACATGGACAAGAAGTATCTCCTTGACATGCAGGACGCCGGATTCGACATACCCAGGACTGAAATTGTCGATGCAGAGCAATTTTTCTCCGTATCTGCGCTGCACCAACGACTCCAGGCCTTCCAAGCATGCGGTCCCATCGTGCTCAAACCAGCTGTGTCTGCGTCGTCCAATAATACTCGACTCATTACAGATATCTCAGCATTATCGACGGATGATGTCGCGTACTTAAAGTCATGTATCAAAGGGTGTCTACGAAGTTCGTTAATTATACAACAATTCGAGCCGGCCATTGCCACGGGTGAATATTCATTTGTTTTTATCGGGGAGCAGCTCTCCCATGTTGCATTGAAAGCGCCCAAAAGCGGCGAGTTTCGCTGTCAGCCTTCATTCGGCGGCCGGCATAGTCGCAAAGCTATCGCGGAGATTGAAGAGCGAACGTTATTCGTGGTGAATTCTATTTTCGACACCCTCAGGACATGGTTCGGGAATGGGTCAACAGGGGAGATGGGATACGTGCGCATCGATGGTTTGGTAACCGATGATCGTGCGTTTGTTTTAATGGAAATCGAGGCTATCGAGCCTCATCTTTATCTTGAAATGGCAGGCCTTCAGGACATGCTTTCTCTCTTGTTAAAATAGCGTCTTAGAGATATACTAGTATGAAGAGTGATAATAAAGAGGCTGTTATTCTGAAGTCGCATAGACGGGACTGCACATGCACACGAAATGCCATGCTGGACATGCCGTAATATAACATTCTGTAAAATCGCACCACCAAACTGCTGATATTGAATATGGAGATGGGGAGAACGTGTACCCAAAAGAAACAGTCGAGATCTCTTAGTTGATAGCAAGCGTGGCCATGTAATGCTTTCAGATCTCATTCTCTACTAAAAACACTTTTCAGCGCAACTCAACCGCGTAGTATATTCAATTGATGGCAGAACAGCAATAACAGGGATAACCTTGCGGTCTAGGTGGCGGTAACAACATCAGGACAGAAGAAAAAATCAAGGAGGAAGAAGTTGTGCATCTCCAGAATGGGATGAGGAACTTCTCCGACTCTCACGCATTTGGGCATAAAATTCCTGTGAAAGAAGTCGAATCATCCTGCGATCGGTCTTTTTTGAAGGTGTTCGCGGCACCCGGGTACCCAGCAAGAACAATGTCGGAATCATGTAGAGCGGGAGGTAAGCGGCAAGAATTTCTTTGATCTGTGCCACTTTTTCAAAAGCCAAACGATCTTCAATTGTATCTCTTAAAGAAGGCTCTGTCGTTTCGGAGTTGTTTGGATGGTCGCTGAGGTATAAGTATGCAGCCAGACAAGGATCTTCTTTGCCATCAATGACGCCGAGAAGGTCTACCACAATGGCATCTTTGGGCGTAAGAGATTTTCTTGCAAGATGCTCGACCTCAATGACGTCTATTCGACACCCATCAAGCTTTACAATTGTGTCTTTGCGTCCAATGTACTCAATCCGTCCATCATGGGTCCATCGTGCCAGGTCTCCTGACTGATACAAGCGGGCAGATCGTCGATCGGGGTGAAGCTCATTCAACCATAGTGGAACCTGCTCGAGGAAGCCAGCTGGTTTCGTACGGTCAGATGCTTGGTGATTCTGGTCAAGATAACCACGTGAAAGGTGAGGCCCTTCAATCACAATTTCACCCACCGCGCCAATAGGCATTAGCTTCCTCGGGGACATCGGGTCGACAATCCAGATTGCACCACTTGACGGCTTCCCAATGGTAGCAGATGAGCTATTAGGATCATACACATTGTCATTGTATGCACAGCAAACCGCTGCTTCTCCCATACCAAATTGATTGATCAACGTTGTCGAGCTTCCAGCCCAATTATTCAAGAGATCTTTCGGAAGAGGCTCTCCACCAACGCATAGAATCTTAAGATTACTCATAGATTCTGGATTTGCTTTTATGGCCACGGTAGGTGTCAAGAAAGCAATATTCGCGTTGAGCATTCGAATGTTGTCGGCCAGATCCTGGACAGTCTTCATCGGCCCCGGCACACAGCAGCAGCCTCCTACAATAAGAGGAACCAAGAATTCCAAGTTACTGATATCGAAAGCATAATCATCAAAATGCAGAAATCTGGTTTCCTCACCCAGCCCAAGATTCTGCGCGTAGTCTCTGATGGCAGAGGCGTAGGACCGGTGCTCTTGTACGATGGCCTTGGGCCTACCCGTGCTCCCAGAGGTGAACAGAACCGTACATGCAGTAGATGGCTGAACCAATGGACATGGTATTGACAGACTTGGCAATGGAAGTTTCCGGAGCCAATCAGGGGTAACTACTATGACCGTTTCAATGCTATTGCGGAATTGATCTGCAAAAATAGCATCACTCAACATAATCTTGGCATTGGTGCGTTGTATCACCGAGTTGAGATAGGCTGGTGGATTGCTAGAGTGGATCGAAATGTAGGCACCTCCAGCGCGCAAAATAGCCAACCGAGCGACTATTGCCCACGTTGACTTCTGAAAGCTACTCAGAACAAAAGTCTCAGGCTGCACACCTAACTGAGTGAGGTGACGTGCCAGTCGGAGAGACAGGTTGTCCAGTTCCCGGTAGGTCAAATCTCCGTCGAATGAACGAACCGCAAGCTTGGTTGGATTTTGTTGGCACTGTTTCACAATTAAATCGTGCAGGCAGTTCAAACTAAAGCCTGGCTTGGTATGCGTGAGGCTCTGGATTTTCTTGCGATCCCAATCCGAGCAGTAATCAATTTGTTCGAGCTTCAAACTCCCAGGATGAGTTGTAATTTGACGAAGAACGTGTTGAAAGGTCCGCAACATGCCCTCGTTTGAAGCTTTTGCACCTTTTTCTGGATTCCTAATGCTAGCAAACGTTTGATATGCATTCTTGACGACAATGAGCTGGATGGTGGACGAGGGTAGGACGTCAGATTGAATACTAGTACACAAAGCAACATTACAGCCATTAGCTTACCTCAAGGTTTCCATTGACTGGGCTTAATGGGATTAAGGTTTGTTCTGGAACTGTCAAATATCTGAGTGTCGAACTGCGGGAATGGCGAAAGGGGGGTAGCTCTGAAAGCCAGGCCCCATAGGATAAAGAAGAACACGGCCCTGCTAGGGATTGTTCAACCTCTAGCGTTTCGAGAAGTGATCGTACATTCCAATCCGGGTCCACTCGGACCGTAAACACTATCGGGGTGCCAGATCTCGGAACTGAATCTTCATCATAGCTCATGCGTATCGCCTCCTCGGGCTGGAAGCAACGAAGGGTAAGGATCCATGCAGCTTTCAGAAAAGTCGATTCCTTGATCGCTTGCGGCACCATAACCTCGTGCGCACTGGTCCATGACTGGCCCAAGTCAAGTTCACTGACACCTTCGGACGAGTAAGTAGACTTGGTGATTGTTTGAACGTTACGAAGGCCGGTGAAATGATCCGTAGACGGCATATCCAACTCGACCAAACTAGGAGCCATTTCTAACAAATTCGGGTGAAGCCACCACGAATGGGGAGCAGGTCGGAAATTGATTCCACGGTACGGAGAGGTACTCGAGTCAGGCAAATTTACTTACTCTGTATTGAACCTGGCAGTTGAGGAGTACCGTGGAGGTTCAATGCAGCTTCCACTTCCGAGCCTGTGGCAAAGCCAGTTAGAAAGTCTCACCTTCATGCAGGAGCTTGAATTCGCAATTCGCTCGTCACATTCCTAATTTTGTCAGCTCTCTCTATGCACGTCAAGTAGTCGTGACGTAGACCAAGGGGTGACGAGCTTGGCTTGGCCTGCAGCTCCCCACCGCCACTGTGTAGCGCCTTCGCGACGACGATTGATCGTCCATTTGGTGTTTAAGAATCCAAGTGTCCGGGCGTTATTCGGCAAATGCCATCGAAAAGAAAAAAAAAAATACATTATGTGGCGGGTTAAGAACAGCTGAACGGGAAAGAGAACCATTAGGCATGTGGAATTGGAATGGATTCACATGGGCGCTACGAAGTGGGTCGACGTACTGTATGGTATGGTATTTTTACCCAGTACAGTATTCCCCTTGCAGAATTGTGATTTTGATTACAGCCCCTTGTCATTATGCGTATCTATATACATACTGTACAACGAACCCGTTCGAGAGCAGGACAAGAAGTCACGGTTTGTCTCGTGAGACCTCTTTGTCATTTAATCCTCCCCGAGAGGCTAATTTACGAAAGGAGTATCTCTATGAATGACAATGGCGTTCTAGCTTATAATGGGCTACCGTAGTGCTGCGGCTATGTTGATTGTACAGAATTATTTTGCGCGCACGAATGCATTCAAATCGGAAAGCTCTCGAACTATAGACACTTTGGCTTAGCTGGTCAGACCTCCTCGGTTCACTCTTCTAATATGAAAAATCTAGATGTCATATTATATAAACGTCACTCATCTTGCTGCTCTACAGAATGTGCACGTCGAGAGCCCAGGAAAAGCAGAGCAATAAGGCCTGCTGTAAAGCATAGCACCCCTAGTAATATCAGTGATCAGGATATCTGAATTTGCGCAGGGGACTCACCGAGACAACATTGCAACCCAAAGTATCCAAATGTTTCCACCACAAGCTCCGCCAAAAGAGGACCAGACATTAGCCCCGCCATCCATGTCATACTAGTCAGAGCGAGGGCACGAGAGTAGCCTCCGTTAGGACCGAATTTACCAGGCTCGCGCGCTTCAAGTTCGTCAATTGTTTCTGCACGAAATCATCTTAGCTTGAAAACATGTCTTCGAACTTGTTTCACTTACCAATTGCCTCAATAGAACCGATCCCGTTCAGAAGACACACCAGGCATCCAATCGCTGCCATGCAAATTACGTAGATACTCTGTCCCCGAGCTTCCACCACCGCCCATGGAAATCGATTGTCGCCAGGAGCTCCCGAAAGTATGATGAAAGGTGCTAACATGAAATATCCCACGGCTGTCGGAATCCGTGATCCCACTCGGTCCTTCATCCAACCTACCGGGGTTGCCAATATAATTGCGGGCCCCTGAATCAGTCCCAACAATAGCCCGACATGAAGAGCACTCCATCCAAATGCGTTTCGCACATGTACAGCCATGGTACTTTCCAAAGAGCCAATCAATAAAGCGTAAACATAACCGCAATAAACCCCCGCAGAGAAACGCGTCTCGGGGAAAAGGCAAGCGTAGAACCTCCATCCTCGCACCTCTACAGAAATTAGATGATCGGACTGCTCACCGTTAGCAGCAGGCTGATGGTCTTTCATAAGAGGCTCTCGCTCCCCATTCTCGGCTGCTCGGCAAGATTTGACCGGCTTTTCTACCATGAGGAGACGCATGATAATGTCGACCAATAGAAAGGCGGCTGCGCCCGCCCAAGCACACCAGTATCCTCCTGCTTCAAATAATAGTCCTGCGAGAAGAGGGCCGGCGGTGGTGCCCGCCGCTGTGAGCGTCGAGCTCAGACCGGCAACTTTGGCCATATGCTCTGTTCCAATATTCTCAGCCATGGTTGCCATTCCCACAATCCACAAGGCATGGCTAACGATGCATTGAAAAAAGCGGCCAACAAATAGCCATACCACTAAATTTCAGTCAGCTAATGTTGCACGGGGCTTTCAATCACTAGTGAGTGAGGAATCATATCTACGTACAGTGGGTTGCCAGTGACAAACAGCCGATACTGATCAAGGCCAGTATAAGGAGGGACAACAAGAGAGTCTTTTTACTGGAGACCGCGTCGGCAATCGACCCGATAAATGGACTCGACACCACAGACACAATGGCTCCTTCGGTTAGAAAGATAGACGTGTACCTCTGAGTAAGAGATGGTTCCAAGCCGATCCGATGCTCTAGCACATTAGGCAGTAAAGGGATCATGAAGGCAAAAAGCAGCTCGTCTGAAAATCCCCGCACTGTTAGGAGGTACTTGGGCGTGCAGCAAGGCTTTTCACTCACCAGTAAACAACGCAAGACTCATCGTACTGATGATGAAAGTATCTGATGATCGCCAGCCATGAGCCCATGGCGCGTCACGCTGCTCTTCGACGTGAGCTGGAAACATGGTGATACTCGAATCTCAAAGCCTTCTGAGGGTACACCCGCCGAAGCTTGATGGAAGCACAAATCTCAACAAGTAGTTGAGGGCGCGTCAAAAGTCGATCCCAATGCTATTGATTTACCTTTACATATTTCGATAGTGGTTTTTTGGTCTCGGTATATACCAGGCTAGTGTTACCGATGAGTAAGTATTTGTTCAGCTGCAGGAACCTGCACGGCAACCCTGGAAACACTTGACCCTGGAAGCTCAATCCACCAACCACAACCACCATGCCAAGACCGTGCATTCCAATACGTACATATCAGGACGCTTCCCACAAGTCGCAGCTTTCAGCCAGCTCATCCGAAAGCTTACGTTCGCTCGAACCCCTTGCTCGTCGGCCCACCACATGTACTGTACAGACCTTTTCGAAATCAATTTGCAGTATTCACAAAGCATGCACTACAGTTTGTATCACCCTGCAAAAGCTCACTCTGCAAGTCAATACCTCCAGTTAAGAGACCTCCACTTGTTTTTACTTTTAAGAGCACACACGAGAAGTTGGTCTTTAGTAGGGTGGCCATTCAATGCCATAACTCTATTTAAACTACTTGTTGTCCTTGACTTGCTGCAGCTTGGGCTTTGCGCCATACCTCAGGAGTAGCTGAATTGAAGATACAGCATCTGGCCACAAAACTTGCGCAAACATTGCTCTCTTGCATGGCTAGTTAGTCCGATTTGAAATAACGAAATCCCCCCCGTGGCCAACCACAAGACAGATCCTTGGGTTTCATATCGTCAATGACAGTTTATTTTACGGTTACTGTCGTGATAATTTTTAGCGTGATGAAATGTTCGTGCATAGCTACAGTACAGTAAAATGGCCAGATACTGTACTGTACACCCGCGGCCCAAAACCAGCGGACATGTTCTTCACGCGCTGACGGTAAACATTGTAACGGAATACAGTACTGGTATCCGCCGGTATGGTTTTTATCCCATTACATAGCCACTCCATGGGAGTTGTGAAACCTGGATCAAAGATTACATAGCAGGGCTTCATTTTACTGAACTTCTCGACGATAGATCCAAAAATGGCCTGTTTCTGGCCAGGGAGTGTATACAGTACTGTGGCTCACTTTCGGCGTTACAGTAGTTTCTTGACATCAAGGATCTCTCAGCTCCGTTGTGTCTTGCTGAGCCTGTGACGGATCGAGTAACTGGGCGGGTGATCGTATGTAGCTCGAACCTAATCTTACTCTGGCTATATTTGTAGCTTTTTTGTGAATCCAGGCCCTTCCACCAGGAAATCCATTCGTAGGGTATCTGTCAGAGGTTTGCCTGCAGTCAGGTGACTGGCGACTCTTAGAGATCAGGGCTTCTCCCTCTTCTTCCTTCTTCTCTCCTCCGTACTACCACAATACACATATTGTTCTGTCTGTTCGTTCTTTCTCTCTCTCTCTCGTATCAGCATGCTGTTACAGCTTGTGCTTCTCCTCTGATCCTCGACCAGCGCATGCCGCTGACAGTATCATTATTGATGGTAATGGGCCTACAGTTTATGACAGCTTTCTCGATGCCTTAGTGCATCTATAACGGCTGAGGTTCGACCTGTCTAGTCTGTAGCTTCGTCGAAGACGACCGCGCTAACTAGGGAGAAATTTGCCATGGTCACCGAGCCAATTGAAGGCCAAGCAGTATCGTGATGAAATTATAGCCCACATACTGTAGTGCATTATTCAATTGATTTTTAAGATCCACTCTCCGAATTGTTGGGTCATTCAGCTAAAATGCACTCTGACTGTCAGTTTGTGGTAAAGATCATCGCTCATCGGGCAGAATTCAATGCAATAGAGCAAGGAAAGAGGCTTGCATCAACTTGCATATCCCTGGCACATTCTCGTCTCTTTCTAACTCTTTTTCTTTTTTGATTCTGGATAGAAATACATTCTTCACCTCTATTGGACATCATGACGGTAACTTCCAATGATCACAGCTCTGCCGAGCCCCCACTAGATCACGATTTCCACAATGGCTGGGGCACGATATACTCAAACAGCGGCTTCATCAATGACGATCGTACTCGCCGTCTATGGGAGGATTACACCGTGAACCCTGCTAGAGTTGAAAAGCAGTACCACATTCTTCTGAATGAGTACACACAGCGTTTTCAGTCCTTTTTCAAGGGATACTGGCCTATTACCTTCCATGCGCATGTCAGCGATGTCCTCATACCGACAACTATAGCGAGGCTCATCCTCAACACGGCATCAACCTGTCCATTGGTCGTGGAGGATCCAGCATTATCGCCATTGCTCAAGGATGATCCCGAACCCGAGAAGGTTCATCAGTTTGTTCGCGAGCTCTTGGGCTGGACGGATATACACATTACGGCACCGAAATTGGCCATTGTGGACGGGATTTATGGCGGTGCCTACGGGCCCCTGGTAGGTCTCCTCCATGAATCATAAGCCACCAGAGAAGATAACAAGCAACACAGGCACACTCGTCGGAAGAATGGGAGTACAGGATCATCGGATCGGGTCCTTCGTCATTCTCCGTGAGCCACAGTGATTTTGCGTCAGCGGATACCTTATTGAACAAGCTCCTTGCCGCTAAGCAACAAGGCTGTGTTGCCGTAGTATGTGATCTGGTAAATGCCTCTGATGGGTCAATCCTTGTTCCCGAATCCTTCCATCTCCTACGATCCTGTTGCGATAAAGTACGCATATGCTTGCTCGTGGACGAAGCCATGACTGCCATACGATGCGGAGCGCCATGGGCTTGCCAAAGAGCAGAGTATTACGAAAAGGGAAATTGTCAACCTGACTTGATCTCTTTTGGCAAAGGCATGGGCGTCAGCGGCGTTGCGGTCAACTTCAACGGCCTGATGATGCGACATCTCGCCTACCAGAAACAGGAACAAATCCTTCAAACGGTTAGATTCTGGCGTTCCATGGTCACCCGACCCATTGCCACCCCAGTCTTAATCGAAGCCTTGGGCATTTTGAATGTGGCCGAGGCGGAAAATTGGCCGGCAAGAAGTGAGCAGATCGGAATTGCAGTTCGAGAGTTCATCCGTCGCCACACTAAGCGTAACGGTCACGCAAAAGTGATCGTACAGGGTCTTGGCGCCTTCATAACCATCGATCGTGAGATTTCCAAGCAGTTTCGCGTCATGGCAGCATTTCGACGGAAAAGCTCTTGGGCGCGCCGGCTCCCCAAGCTCAACAGCACTGCTGTTGTTGACAATCAAGCGATTGAGAGGTATTTAGTCGGTTCCGCTGCTAAGTCTCTCAGGCAGGCGCTCTCAATTGAAGCAGATAAGCAGGGTACCGCACCGCAGTGGTGTTTTATGTGTGGGATTGATGCGATTGTGGAAGACTGGTGTCGAACATGTTATTTGGGATATTGTGGGAATGGAGATTGTGCTAAAGGGTTTAACGCCCATGAATGTTTGTGAAAAGTACCAAGGTTTCCCTTTAGGGGTCCTTTCCAGTCCGGCTTTACTCTGAGTCAGTAAACGGTGGACTTTTGGTTGACCAATATAAAACACTTTTCTTTTCAGGGGTTCTTTATCTTCGCGTACTCATTGATCCACCCACTACGCAGTATGGCGTAATTTGAGTCTGAGAACTGCCGAACTTGACTTTTTAACGCGTTTCGCGTTAGCTAGATCACTTACATGTGTGGGACGCTCGCCTGTGGATTACACTGCACTTCTCACAGCCCGGGACTTTTTCCTTCATCTCCCTACACCATACTTTGCTGAATGCAAATGACAACATGCGACTACGAGTCCGAGATTTTGGTGTCGTTGAGCTATGTGACGCTGCAGGTAAAGGCCGCCTCGAGCACGTCGAGAATTTGTTAGCTTTAGGGGTCGATCAAAATGCACGTTTCGATGACTTACAATGCGTGCTTGAGGGCGTGGAAGATGGCTGGGCTTGCGGCGAGAAGAACACACTGCCGCCTAGATTTAACAATGACTACGCCGAAGAGCCCCCTCTCCGATAGTTCTGGATTGTGGAAATCAGAATCTAAGATCAACTGAGATGCAGACAAGAACCGTGATACTTACGGGTTGAATAAAAGCACTGTCCCACTGGCGCTAATTGTCTTCGGGGTTTGAGCGCCTCTACACCCCGGTTTCGCGATCAAATATGTGGAGAAATAACCGTGATGGCTGTGAGGACAATGAGAATGCAGGATGAATTCCCATCAAAGTCCCGGTTTCAGAAGCCAGCACTTGACATATCATGGAAGTAAATGCAGCTTGGGAGAATCGCCGCGCAACGGGAGGACAGCCTAGAGGTAAGGCCGTGGATAAGATCCCCGCATGATGGCCAATCGTCAACAGCAGGCCAAGACAGATAATTGAACAGCTTAGGTCCCAGGTCTGAATGGTTGCTGACTTGCTGACATGTTCATGCATTTGCATGAAGAAAATCGTTCTGCCTCCTCAGCAGCAGTCTCCCTTCTTTCCACTCTTGGAACAAGAGCGTCCGCTCCTATTTATAACTCCTACTAACTAACTACTTACTACTTAACATGTTTCCCAAGCGAGTCGACCACCCGGTCGGCCCGGACACCTCAGAGCATACAGTAAATATGATTTCTAAGAAGGTTTATATCTCAGGAACCACACATATAGGCTATATGAAATTTTATATGCTATTTCTATACTATGTCTTTAATTTAAGTTACAGATTTAGTGCTATTTAATATAGACCATAAAATACACCATAACTTCTCCATTTAACCACTAAATATATATTTTGACTCAACCACTAACAAAAGTCAATGAAATCCTGGGAGCATACCTTGAATAGCATAAAGAATGAATATCTACAACGAGATTTGAAGAGAAGCTATGGCTGCTGAAATATCAAGCTGTAATTTATCGCATTTACTATATACCCTCATTTGGTAGTACTGATTTGATTGTTATAACTAGTCAAGAGGGGAACGCTCGCTGGCTTGTACAATCTCAGGTGCACGAATCAAGTCTACACAACAGTGGGAGGAGAGCCTAGGGGTGGTGGACGAAGGAGGAAGTCATTTGAGTTGCTATTAGTGTAACTGTCACATGACCACCAGTGGCATGCTGACAGTTACCCCTTATATTTAGATCAAAGGTCTCCCAGGGACGAGAGAAGAGAAAGAAATCTTGAAATCCCCTATGTACCTGAATCTAAGGGAAATGGAACAGAAATTATTGACGTGTGAAAGAAATCCCACAGTCACTCAGTCCAGGTCAAAATAAAATCAGATCCTCTAACCTGATAATTCAGATATCAGTAGCTATTTCTATTTATGTCACTTTGGAGTTCAATATTTTTTCTAAATAGTACTCAGAATCAAAACTTGAATATCTCTGAGGCATATCCAAGTCTTCCAAGGGCCAATGTTCTGGTCGGTGCCAGTATTGCCGCATAGAAATATGTGGTCTTAATGTATTTTGGACCTATTGCCGTTATCGGCTAACGTAGACGGTTGTCGTAGCAAGTGTTAGGTGAAGTTGGGGCGGACGCAGGGTCCTGCATTTCTGCCTTGATTTCGCAGAACGTGGGCAGCTATACAATGTCATTGGCCCCGCACAGGCGCTATTCGGAAGATCGTCGCCTCGGCTCTGCACTAGCGCCCACTGGGTGAGGTCGTATTTTCAGCTGGGCAAGGCAGCAGCGGAGATACTAATATGCGTCACGAGGCTGCCTTCGCGCTGTTCAGCGCCCCAACTCAGGCTGCTATCCGGAATATGCCTCGTTCTCTTCTGAACTCGGCCGTCATCCTGGCGATTGCGGTAAGATGGGTTCTAATTATCCTACTTGACTTCCATCCAGTTGAAAGCATTCGAGGCTTATTCTCACCAGAGACGAAAGTCGAGAGATATAACTTCCAGGCGACCGCGGAGGAGGCGGCATGTTTCAACAGTGGCAGTCACTTGTCTAATCCAGTCCCCAATGTCGTTCACTTCATATGGGGAATCCAGAATCCCGAGATGAAGTTCATCACCTACCTCGCGATTCGGTCGGCGCTGGTCTCCCTCCAGCCCGACACGCTGAATATTCACTACGAAGAGCTCAACATGGACAATGTCTGGTTCCAGAAGCTGCGGGATAATATCACGCTCGTCCATCATGATTTGGCTCTCGAATACCCGAAACAGACGCAAGAGAAATGGCAAGTCAGCCATCTTGCTGATGTGCTGCGCCTAGACATTCTCCGACAAGAAGGCGGGATCTACCTAGATACGGATGTCATTGCTCTGCAGTCCTTCGATCCTCTTCGACATAATGAGAGAGGTGTTATTCTTGGCCATGAGGGCGGGAATCGTCACGGCTTCTGCAACGCCGTCATCGTCGCACATCAAGATGCGTCATTTCTTCACCGATGGATAGAGAGCTATCGCGACTTCTCTACCGCGGAATGGAACTACCACTCTGTCGTTCTTCCGAAGCAAATGGCGTTAGACTTCCCAGACCAGGTCTGCCCGCTAGCTCCAACGGCCTTCTTCTGGCCAACATGGACAACCAACCATATCAAATTCATGCATGAGCCCATCACCGCAGATGAGGCAAAAAAAGTGGAAGATGGGCTGAGTGTATATGGTGGCGGATTACACCGCGATCAGCTGGCCTATCACGCATGGAATCAGGTAGCTCGAGAGCAGTTGTTACAGCTGACGCCAGATATTGTTAGGGATAAGGATACTCGATTCAATATCATGGTCAGGAGATTCCTCTAGGCGTGCCAGAGTATTCTGTTTACGACGGTTCGAACGGGGTTACTCCGTCCAGCCTTGGACAAATATGTTAACCCACAGTCAGAACTGGCCAAAAGTGTATGAGCTAGTATGCATTCAGAACGAGTGAGAATCTAGCGGAACCAAATTGATTGATCGAAGAAATAAAGCTATCGGGGGCAGGTTGAAACCCCTTAATGCTCCTAGAACTGGCTGTGGCCCCCCCATGGGTCGGCCCATTTGGCCCAAACTTTAATTATAGAGATTATGCAATTTCTTGGCGAAAAATCTACAGCTAAATTACAAAGAAACACTTGTTTTCTGCATACAGAACGTGATATAATTGGCCAGTATATTCAGATTAGCCCCACCTGATGGAAAATCAAGGGTGTTCTAAGTTTTTCAAAGGGTTTTGCTTCCCCCCACCTCCTGAGTCTGGAAGTTTTTTCCTGTGGTCAGTCCTACAGACTTCTGGAGGGAAGAACTTTTGAAAATTGCTAGCAATTAGTAATACGTATGAATAGTAAAGTTAGTTAGTCATAGATTACAGTGTAATTGAGGCTTATTCAGCTGATTTATGCAGCAAATTCAGGCAAATTCAGGCAGAAATGGGCCAAATGGGGCCGGTCGACATGTCTGCCGGGCCGCCAGGGTCTGACCAAATTACCATACAAAAACACCAAGTAACGTGAGCTCCAGTCGTAAGTAACCACTCCATGCGCTGACATTATTCACTCCACACGCTTTTTACGACCTTGGGTCGTATGAAGTACCTTTGCTACAGTAGTTGCAGTTTGTAGAGGCCACCTACCGTTCCGTCTCCACTCCATCGGGAATTCATTTACCCCGACCCCTCGCTAAGTGATATACAGGCTACTATTATTGTGCTGTAAACACATCATTATGTGGTCGACTGTGATGTTTCCAAACCTCCACGGTGAACTTTAAGCCTCACCGGCAAAGGTCTGATATTGTCTCGACTTCAACCTGTGAAAGGTACTATGGGCGGTTGTGTCCCTCCACAGAGACCGACGGTGGTAAAATGTTTTGCCAGCGACAGGGTTCGAGCCTGATCCTGCAGGACGAAGGTGAACAAGCCCAGACCTGCAGACCACGTAAAATACTAGGCATTAGTGGGCCTATGCGGAACGGAGCCTCTCGACTTTCCGGCATAGCAAAATCTCCGAGCAAAACTTAGTCTGGGGAAAGTTGGAACCATCGACTTTGTCCCGCTGATTAACACAATTCGTCATCAAGTCCATCGTGTCGGTATATTGTTTAAGCGAGTTCCACTTCAAAGCCAGTTTACTCATACTAACGAGCGTCTTAGGGTACTCCTCGCCTGGCACCCTCATGTGAGTCTTGAGCTCTGGCGCCTAGATTGCTTTAGCGTTCGACGTTCCAAGGTTGTCTAGACATGAAAAATTCGTTTTCATAGGACTGTCCATAGAATGTAAATTATCTGGATTAGAAAACCTCTCTTTCTCCGCCCTTGCTTTTGCTGATCCATTTGAGATTCGCCTTGTTACTATCTGTTCCTAAAAGCTGTTTCTGTTTACCTGCTTGGAAATATATAGACATTTGCCTTTTGCCACGGTGATCTTCCACTTACAAGCCAGAAAATGACTATGCTTATGAATTTGGGTATAGTTATAACTTATTACTACTAGCCTATTAATTACTACTAGCCTATTAGTCTTCTGACCTCTATGCACTCTTCAAAGTCACATGTATATTGGTGACTAAGCGATCACTGGAATGGCGTAGTGAGTAAATTGAATCGAAAATCTTGCACTACATTCTGTGTATCAGTCTTGATTTCTATCGGTCCAATCGATTGATGCACGTGAATGTTTAAGTGTTATTTGGTTCTCTACTCACGTGTCGTGGTGATGAGATACTTGAGGTCGGACTTGACCGAATATAAACCCACTGGCATGGCGCAATATTCCAGTTTAGACTTCAAGAGATCATGTTTCTCTAGGCATCCCGAAGTTTACGCGCAAATTTACCTAGGTAACCCTGGAAAGCAAAGGTATAATTTCAACCAAGTGGACGGGAAATAGTTTATCAGTCTTTCGGATCTATTGTCCCGACTTTTTACGGCGGCGAATCCCCCGTTCTCCGTGTTCCTGAAACCCCCGAGGTAGAGGTTACCCTCTTTGCGAATTGTATAGATTAATACTTAGGTCACGGTCGCTTGAACTAGTATTAAGGTACTAGTACGATATCATTATACATATTTATATCTTTGCGAGGTTGATCAAATGTACGCCACTGCAGGGCGCAGTGAGACCTGTACGCCCGCCGATCCCTCGCCCATTTTTACCTCTCAGATATATCATGAATCATGCACTTTTCAGGTACGAGCTCGTGAGGTTCCGTTGATGTATGGATCCATGGATACCAAATACAAGTCTGCCCCAACAAGTAATCACACTGCAGGGCCAGCCCGACGAGTCCCTGAGGGTGTGGTGGATCCACTCTGCATCACCATTTGACGACGCGCAGGGTTTTCTCTGGTACGCCACATGTCCACCTGGATCAATACAAGCCAACCAAGTCATCCGAGGGATTTTCTGCCCAAGTCATCGTCCTCAGCCCTGATGACAAAACATTTCGTTCATGGCCCCCGAGTGGTGGACTTGATCTCGAGGTGTGGGCCCTGGTGTGGTCAAAATGACCGGTTACGCGGGTGATTGGCCGGGGGTGGGACGGGCTAAGGTGAAACTAAGATGCCGCTAAGATCAGACGATGAGCGAACTACGTTCAGATACAGTGACAATCTCCTTTTCATGCATGTCATTTTTATTCTCTGGCTCCACAAAAGCCTCTAGGTTTAGGATTGTAAGATTTGGGGCACACACAAGATTAGGCATCAAACCGGGCACAGACTTTTATGCACGCGACACCGACTTTTCTCCCTTGTCCGGATGCCACGGGGAGATGACGTCTTCCACTTGCAATCCCTTTGCCATACATAAGGCCATTATGCTGATCCGCTGGTTCGACCCAGCGTTCCTGAGTCCAGACGGGATCGAGACTTAGGTGGAGATTGAGTGGATTCGAGAAAAGTGGAGCTTCACCGCAAAAAAAACTGACGAAGAACAAGAACCAGGAACCACTCCGGCCCGGATGACCGAGGAAAAAAATATTCTTATAATCGCTCCTGGTACGGGAGTTACTTTTGTTTTGTTCTAATTTCAGTTGTACCTTGCATTGACGGTGAACTGGTGCGATACATCCCTTGCTTTAACTTCTCCCCGCACAGAACTAATTGGATGTATAGAGTGCGGGCGTTTGGATCATCACCCACAGAAGATATGTCACAACGCTAAGGCAATTGGAGACGAACCCCTCAAAGCAACCACTTTGCAAGCCAATTGTAGATTAGCATCATGGATAAAGAGCACGAGGTGCTGTCCACCGACTCCTTCGGGGTTTGGTACGAAAATGAGCTGCCGGGTGGCTCATTATCTATCATGGATGCCAATGCAACCTATCACGAACCCCTTTCTACAGACGCATCTTTTTCGGTTCGTTCAATTGGCCTCACTGGTACATTGTCCCTCCACGATTATCGCAAGCAGCTTGCACAGGCTGTAGAGTGCATCGACGATCCCGTAGATCGTTATCGTTCCGCAAAGACGCTTCGACGCAAAACAGGAACAAGCAATTTAAACCGTCCACCAGAAATTGTTACCGTTCCCTACGCAGTATCAACGGCGTCGTCGGTCGCATCAACTCCACCACCTCTGTCGCCATCGTGTTCGCACAGTATTGCCTCGACGCGAAGCGAGCAAGACGAGGTCTCAGAATCTGGTCAGGTGCAGTCCGGTAAGTCCCACCTGCAGAGATAATGCATCAAATTAAAACACAAATTCTAATTAAACTGCAGGTGCGCATCCTCCCCAGGGGCCACGAGTTAGCCTTGTTTCGGAGCATCTAACCCGTCCCAGACCTAACAGGAAACGATTGGTGAGTAGACTGAAACCTGGATAAATAGTCGTTACCCGCCCTTTCTGACCAATTTTCTAGAATACATTCCGCGAGAAGCTCGAGGCGCGGGGACAGGCTCAACATTCGCCGTTGTCTCGCCCCCAGAAATCCGATCCGATGTTGGCCACCACAGCCGCCACCATCTCGCATGGCGGGGCCTCCTTTGAGATCCTGAACCCGCGGAAGTCCCTTGACTTCGCCCGGATCGTCTCCTTCATTGAAGATGTCGATAGCTGTTCCATCTTCTCGGACCAAATCCGGGATTCCAAGGTCTCCACGTTCTCTATAGATCAGGGACTGGATCGGTCCTCCCTTTCCCAGTTTACAGACGCCTCTTTGCCATCCCATTATTCTTCACAATCGTTATACACCCCCTTTTCATCGAGCTATTCCTCGCCCAAGAGGCAAACAGCCGATATCCCATCCAGCTCCTTCTCCGACTGCTCTTCCAGCCTCCGCGACTCCTGGGCCTCAGGGTACGAGTCAAAACAACTACACAATGACATGGTCGGAGAATCTCCACGACCACGCATGGCATCCATCTCAGAGCGCCTCGAAGAAAAACAGGATCTACCTTCCGATCCCGACTCCCCACGACCACTATCATCTTCCCCAGCAACCTACTACTCGGGAGAAAGTGAAATCGGTGAGCCGGGCTCCCCAGTCTACGCCAATGGCGAATGGTCGCAGGTCGACGGCCGAGACCGAGGCATTTTCCTCGATATCCCACCATCTTCTTACGAAAATGAAAGTGAAAATGACACTGAACACGAACACGAACACGAACACGAACACGAAAACCATGCCCCTTCTCCTTACGACACATACCTCGCCAACACAACTTCCCCTGCTCACTCACAACATCACGATCACGACTATGACCCAATTTACCTCGACCCCCATGTTCAATCCGTGCTGGCCGCGGCTAACGCCGAGACAATGGGCCTCCGCGGGCATCCTGCTCGCGCGCTGGACGACTTGCAGCGGAGGTTCCAGAGCTCTGTTTCCCTCGGAGATGGGAAGAGCAAAGGCGACAAGCAATCCCCCTCCCAGCGAAAGAGACTGCGAAAGTTTTTCAGCTGGCGGTCTGGGAACTGAAGGCCTTTTTACAATGGATATGATATCATGATATATGGTGGCGTCCATTTTATTTCCCTTTCTTTCTTCTTTCCTTCTTCTTCTGACCTGTATTTTTATTCCACCTTTCGATTATTTCTTTTATTTCGCTTTGATTGAGTCTGAGACTTTGTCCATATCACTGGTCCTGATACGAGGATAATCAAATCATCTTCATCTGTCAACGTGTTTTTCTCAATGGTCTTGACCGTAAAATATTAATGTATTCAGGGTTCACTTGCCCTGACCAGGTGCGTATCCAGGGACCAGAAAGCTGGGTCTCAGTCCAAATCGAAATCCTGAATTGTTCCCAAACTCCCGATCATCAGTGTTGAATCGATCTGGCCCACTACCGGCATCACCGGGATAGTACATGAGCTAGTCAGAGCGAAAATAGCTCCCCACGTTGATACAGTAGGATTTAAAATCGCCCGGGATACTGGATGCTTAAGCCCCGGATCGGCTGCTAGTAGCCGGATCTTGCAGCGTGTCGTTTGTAGTTCTGAAGAAAGTTTGTAGATTTGGGTTGTGGCTGTAGGTTTGGGTTGTGGCTGGGTGTTTCGGATAGGGTTCTTGCATCCCTTTCTTTTATCTCTGGCTCAGGAAGAACCTTAGACCAAGAACGTGCTCGTGGACTTGGGAATGTTGATGGGTAGGCAAGGGGCCTCGCATCTGGAAATTGCCACTTAAAGCCTAATGGTCCCAGCCACCCTGGTCATCCTCAGATAGGAATATGGAATATGCAATTCTTGAACATCCTCGGTCCAAAGTAAACAAAATGTTTGCATATTTATATTCCGCACAGAATATCATGGAAGATAACCCAGCAGAATGAAACCAATCCAAAGAAAACCAATCATATCTATAAACGGGTATCAATTTTGAAATATATACAACGAAGTCAAATAGGCCTGGCCAAATATGAGGTCAAGGCCTCTCAACTACGGACGCCAGCGCCGCAGTAACCATACTCTTCCGCCTAAGCCCCTGCTCATTGCGTTTAGACGCATCCCGCCCCGCAAACGAAGGATGATGACTCTTTTCAATCCGATGCGAATGTAAAGCACCTGAGCTACTCTTCCGCCTCCCACGCGCCTCTGGCGACTCCGCAGGCCCGAATCTACTGCGGTGCTGCGTAAGTGCTCGCCGTCGTGGAGAGGGGCGTGGCGGTAAAGAACTAGGGTGGCAATCGTCTTCACAAGAGATGGAGCCGAATGAATCATCAGTTGCGCGGCGGACAGCTTCAATGTCTCCTTGGTTACATTGTAACTGGGAGATTTGCTGCCGTTGGCTGCGAATGCTGAGCAGGTCTGGCGGTGGATGTGGGAGATCGTGACCGTCTAGCGGGGGGAAGTCCGGGGGGATCAAGGTAGGACTTGGGTTTGAGCAGAGAGATGGTGAGGAGAGGAGACCGTCGTCGTCGTGGTCTGTGTCTGGTGGCGTGAGGACGTAACCTGCGTACTGGCCGGAGCGTCGTCCATCATGGGCGAACCGGGTCCGGTCTGGGAAGGACTCGCCATGCGGGGATTGAAGGGTATGTTCGTGAAGTTTTTGTGTCAATGTTGCGATGGATAGACGCTTTGGTTCGTAAGGAAAGGGCACAGAAGTTGGAGGTTGCTGCTGGGAGCGAAAGTATGAAGACCGGGATCGAGAGAGTGTGCGGAAGCGGTGCGATGTCGGCGAGGGGCAGCGAGATGATAATGGTGAGATCAAGTTGCTGTCTCCGTCGATCATGAGCCGGTCTTCTGTATTGAGCGCTAACCGGGTAGGTCGCGACGAGGGCGACGAAAAGGAGAAGTCCTCGAACATGGTGGCAAATATGTGTGTGAGTCAAGGGGTTGGGTTCGTGGATGAGTTTCAATCGAGTTGTCCTGCGCTCGTTTCCGCAGCAAGACTCTTCGGTCTGGCTGCACAGATAACGGCAGGGCGCATAGGGCGAGATTTTATCTTTTCGGAGGGAGAAAATCCGATTTCGCCTCTGAAAAATCCACCTCGATCCATTAAACGCTGAGGGTTGCTGAACCCCGGATGCACAGATTATCCGATACTGTAATACGCACAGGAAATGGTAAGGGATTTCAGAAATACACACTTCCCATCCATGGATCCATCCGTGGGTTCCCAAGATTACCGTTCCAGAGGCGAATGCACGTGATCTGGGTATTTGAAGATTCGCATCAACTGTGATTGTCTTAATTATATACTATATAGATCTTCTCAAGTATGGATCCATACTATATTTCAATGGGCAAACATTCCCAACCCGAAATATTATGTGTTTGAGTGGAGTTGGTGGGCAAAAGGTGACGTGGATCACTTGCCACAGATCGACGTAAAGATCTCCATAGTGTGCTTCCACACCAATTTGCCGGTTTCATTCTGGCGTGCCGCCTCAAGCACTTTCTTTTTGCCTGTGAGTGAGCCATCCCAGCTCAACAGATACGCCCCGCTCCCGGTCTTGCCATCAGCCCCGATTGCCACGTCGCCATCGCCGGAGGCTTGGGGCGGGTATTGCGGACTGGTCGAGGCATACAGATGTCGCTCGCCGCTCTCGTTCAAAGGCACCATCCACGGTTTAGCAAAGATTGCCAAAGCACTGATCGCTAACTGACTAATGGGGTGGAACTCCCGCATAAGGCCAGTCTTCACGCCGCCAGGATAGGCGTGGATAAAACTGGTCGCAGGATGGGCTGCAGCGAGCTCCTGCATGAGCAGGCTGTTCATGGTGATGGCATGCCCGGCGCAGTTGCGGAGTGAATAGTGGGTCTTCAGATCCAGGTCATCTAGATGAAGCGAAATTTCACCACCGGGCGATAGAACGGATACAACACGCGACAAGTTGCTGCCCAGGCCTTGTTTACCTGAGTCGTTGGCAGTCGCAGCCTTGGTCAGTTGCGGCAGTAAATTCATAGCGAAACGCGCTCGGGAGTAATAATGGAGACTGAACTTCTTATCCAGTCCCTCGTCGGTTTCTAGATAGGAAGTTAGTAAATGCCGTATTTGGTATAGGATGCGTTGCGAATACCATCTCGCCCCTTCGTCGTCATCATGCCAGCTGTCATAAACAGCAAATTCACCTTCTCTTCCTTTTCCTGAATTGACTTGCATGCTTCATCGACACTGTGCAGGCGCGCAGCTTCGCATTTCACGAAGCTAATTTGACCATCTGGGTTGATCTGGCGGAGCTCCTCAATGATCTTAGAGGCCTGGGTCTCGTTGCGCCCGACGAGATAGACCCGGGATGATTCGGTGTCTCGTACAAATGCACGAGCTGTTGCTTCACCTATGCCGCTGGTTCCGCCCACTGCAAGTGTTCACGTCAGCTTTGTCTATCGACTTGTTCCACGATAGCATGCAGAGAGTCAGAGACTAAGATGCGGATAGGAGTAGAGTTGTGCTTACCAAACACTGCCACGAGATTCGGACCGAAGGCCTTCAAACTGGAGTTATTTCTTTGCACAGTTTCAAGGGACACCATTTTTCTTTTGCTTGATTTTTCGGAAGATGAGGTCTCAGACTGCTCAGACTTGTTCGTCCGCAATCGTTCGTCCGTCTCCGTCACGTGTTGCAGCCATCAATCAAGGTGATTGGGTGAGATGGAAGTAAATATGAAACCGTCCTTTTTTATGGAAATAGTATCTTGCATTATGCTAGTGTTTTAACTAAAGACGTAGTATATATCAATTAATTCGTGGCGGGGACACATGCGCCCAGTATATACTATTATCTATGACATTCTCTCTTGGTGCACTAAGGGCAAAACGTCAATAATATGAGACATATGGAGAAGTGAAGAAGAAGTAGGGGAGAACACCCCAATCGCGAACTACCCCGACCACTCGAAACAGCCCTTCTTGATCACCCCGGTCAGGTGTATCTGATCTTTCAGTAACGGCTGGAAGCAGGTTTTCTGGGTCCAGAAAGGAGGATTGTTCAGAGTGAATCTGTTCGTACGAAAATATGTGCTTGCGGTACAAGCCGAATTTGATGTCCCAGAACCTCCTCAGGGACAAATCTTCAGAGTGGTACTTGACCACTTCCTCGTCCCATTAGTCAATATGGCACACATCTTCAACGAGCGACTCCAACTCCGCACCTAGGTAACCTGAAATAATTGCATATGCCTTAGGCTTGAATATGAACTTTTCCGGTCTCTTATCATTTGTGCCCCATGAACGCGCATAGTGATAGAATTTTCATACGACAATCGGAGATGACTCCACCCAAGTACCTACCCCAATGTGGGGCATGTATAGATAGTATCGGAATGTCGGCAGGTCCTATCAAGGGCGGACTTTGTCCGCTATGTTCCCCACTTCCTTATCAATGACCACAGCATTGACATTTGGAATTATAAATACCTAGTCATCGACATTTCGCTATGGCTGCTGTGCAAGGTTTTCGTACGACCCTGACAAGAGCGATCCAACTCGCATCACCAACCAAGAATCCCTTTTCTCCGCATCTCTACAAACCCTTCTCGACAACAACATATCGCGCCATGTTGACTACAGAATTGTCCGAGGCTGAGGTCTCAGCTTTGAGAGCCAACAAAGAGAGACTTGCAAATGACCTACATGAGTCATGTCAATGGGGGTCTGGAATCCGCTGGGGAGAGTAAGTGTTCTTGTGGCTCTACCTGCGAGCTTTCCACGGCCCACTAAACCCGAGCTAGTACATACCTTGCTAACTATGAATTTTGTGGCTCTAAAGGGGGTCAACCGACACCGGAATGCAGCGTCTCGCCTTATCTGAAGAGGACAAGAGCGTTCGGGACTGGTTCATTCAAACTATGAAAGGCCTCAAGTGTCAGGTTACCATTGACGAGATGGGCAACATATTCGCAGTCCGTCCTGGTCGAAGGACAGACGTTCCAGCTACTTTCATCGGTAGTCACCTGGATACACAGCCAACAGGAGGACGTTATGATGGAATTCTGGGAGTTTTATCCGGCGTGGAAGCGATCAAGAGGATGGACGATTTGGGCCTGGAAACTGAAGGGGGCGTTGGTGTCGTTAACTGGACTAAGTATGATGGTGGATTAGAAGATTACCTGTTTAACTTCGCTAACCTTTTAACAGCGAAGAAGGAGCCCGGTTCCCTATCAGCATGATCGCGTCTGGCGTATGGGCAGAGTACATTTCTCTAGCACAGGCCCACGAACTCAAGGAGGTACCTACAGTAGCTTCGCTGCCCACAGCTAGCTCCACTCCCGAAACTATGAAGAGTGCCCTGGAGAAGATCGGCTACCTTGGCAGCGTACCCTGCTCCTATAAAACCACACCAATGGCAGCTCACTTCGAAGTGCACATTGAACAAGGACCTCATCTGGTTTCCGCTGGTCAACGAGTCGGAGTTGTCACTGCAGTGCAGGCCTACCGCTGGTTCCGGTTGAACGTGATCGGACGAGACACGCACACAGGAACCACAGCATTCGAGCACCGTGCCGATGCATTGTATGCATTTGCTCAGATGATGGTCCGCGCACGGGAGGTCGCTGCATCCAAAGGATGTCTCGCTAGCGTTGGTATTATCGAGGCGAAGCCTGGAAGTGTAAACACTGTGCCTGGAACAGTCAGCTTCAGCTTGGATATTCGTGGACCTGAAAGTGCTTTAGTCGTTGAGGTTGAGAACCAGCTTCGTAGCGATTTTGATGCTATTGCTGCCGCAGAAGGCGCTGGCATTGGCAAGCCTTGCCGTGTCGAATGGACGCTTGACTTTGACTCGCCTGCTGTGAAGTTTCACGAGGACTGCATTGATTGTGTTCAGGAGTCTGCCCATGCTGTCGTGGCGGATGTACCTGTGGCAGATACCAAGTCCTTAGTGAGGACCATCATGAGTGGTGCTGGTCATGACAGTGTCTTCACCTCCAAGAGAGTGCCAACTAGTATGATTTTCGTTCCATGTAAGGATGGCCTAAGCCACCACCCAGAGGAGTTTTGCTCTGCGGATGACTGTGCAACTGGAGCGTCTGTTATCCTGCAAGCTGTGGTACGATATGATCGAAAGAGATTCACTCAAGTCTAGGCGCACGGAGCATTAGCATTATACTAGCTTATATCAATTATCTACAAGAAAATACTACGATTCTACTGTGGGACAGAGTTGGCACCGAATCATGATTTTGCCATATCTAGCTACATCATAAAGCCAGTGACATCGTTTCTGCTTTTTTTTGATTTTCCTGTATCCATAAGTCTCAGAAACGAGAGGTCGTGAAAAGATGCGCCTAGCATCAGTTCGTTTCAGGAACACTCCATTTCTGGGGGTCCTACTCCAAACCGAGGACCGGTCACATCTGTCCCTAGGATGACCGAGCAGTGGATGACAGGACACCAGGGCCTATCCCTTACTGGGGAGCGGGAGCACCACGGCCACGGCCGAAACCGCCACGGAAGGAAGGAGCGAACTCGCCGGGGGCACCACCCTCCTTACCACCCTCCTCGCGGCGGCGGTAACCACCCTCGCGACCACCCTCGCGGCCACCCTCACGGGGAGCACGGGGACGGCGCTCACGGTCTCCTTCACCGCCCATCATACCGCGGGGAGGAGCGTGGGAACGCTGCTGCTTGATGTGGGTAGCAGGGACAACCTCAGCGGGGAGGTGGAGCCACTCGCGCAGGTAGTCGAGACCCTCGGGTGTGAGGGTGTAGTAGTAGTACTGCCACGAGAAGCGGGTCTTGACGAAGCCGCGGGAGTCCAGAGACTGAAGAGCCTTGATGACCTGTACAGCGAGAGGTATTAGTAAAGATATCAGCGGTAGGGTAGGTGCATGGGAATTCGTACGTAAAGGTTCTTGGTGTCAATGTCACCGTGCTTGGGAAGGTTGTAGTCCTTCTTGGCCACGAGCACACCCTCTGTAAATGCAAAGTCAGTCAACTGTCCTAAGGTCTATTTCGCTCGTTCGCAAGACCGTTGCTTCAAGGTCAGAGCGTCGGCGAGGGTGCTGTCACATACCGCGGAAGAGGTACTCGTGGATCTTCTTGCGGTCGACCTTAGGGATAAGCCTGGAGAATTGTCAGTCGCTGTCAATTAATCAGAAGCATTGGGGCGCAATCTTACATTGTCGCGAGTTCCTGGCGCAATTCGTGGAATCGCTTTGACAAAGAACAGATGGGTGATTTAAAAGGTTAGAGAGTGGAGCACCGCTACGAAGAAAAGTGCGATATTGCTCTTTCGGGGGTCCTCGCTAGGGCTACCGCCCTAGTCACATGATACTAGTCTTTATGCGTGACTGTACATGATGAGTCATCTATGTATAGTCACATGACATTGTGACTACATGACATTTTATGTCAGAGTCCAGCCTCATCTTATCGCTGCGCCTTTACGATCCTGCCGTCAGCTGTCATATACCTCACTCTGTAAAGTTACAACCCCAACACTCCATTCAAGATGGCGTCATCAAATGTGAACATCTTGCTTTCGTCTTTTCCCGGCTTGTCGCTGCCATCCACCCTCTCATTCTCGCTGCCATCAACCTCCAGTGTCTCGGACCTAACGGAGAAAGTCGCCTCATACCTCCCGTCACCACTTTCTCTACAGTCTCTCATCCTTACAACAACCAACAACAAGCAAATTACTCCATCTGCAGACTCTTTGCAGTCTTTGATCGTTCGCGATGGCGCATCCGTGGACTCAAACCTCCTCCCTGTCCGCCTCTCCGTCCCCATGTGCGGTGGTAAGGGTGGTTTCGGATCTCAACTTCGTGCCGCCGGTGGTCGCATGTCCAGTAAGCGCAAGCGCAATCAAGGCGATAACAACAGCTCCAGTCGTAACCTTGATGGACGCCGTCTCCGCACCGTGGCCGAGGCCAAGTCACTCGCCGAATACCTTGCTGTCAAGCCCGAGATGGACAAGAAAGAGAAGGAAGAACGTCGCCAACGATGGCAGGCTGTGGTGGAGATGGCAGAGAAGCGCCAGGATGAGCTCAAGAATGGTGGCGGAAGGGAGAAGATCGATGGCCAGTGGATGGATGATAAGGAGGAAATGAATGAGAAGGCGCGTGAGGCTGTTCTACAGGCTATGAAGGATGGTTCATGGACCGACAGCCTTCGTGATGCAATTCTAGGTGGCTCGAGTACCAGTGCTAGCGAGGGCAGTGATCACATGGATTCGTCTAGCTCTGACGAGGACGAGGAAGAAGATGAAAATGCCGTTTCCTCAAGTGCTGCTGGACCCTCTGCACCCGCCCAGAAGCCTGCTCCTCGTCGGTTCATTGGGTTTGACGATGACGATGAATTCATGAGTGATTCCGAGGAAGAGGAAGAGCCAGAGTCTAAGGGAAAAGGTAAAGCACGGGCTTAAATATCAAAAATTGGGTTATGGATTATGATGGCGTTTTTCTGGTTTCCAGCGCATGTGGTTTTCAGCGCTGTTTCTTTAATGTCAATACTTTAATTTCTACAAATCCCAGTTCGAAGCAAAAGCTTTACATGAATACAATTCAGCAACTTATTTCAATAAATATAGTCCACTGAGGAGTCCATTGTTCTTGATATGCTAGCTTGCATCTAATTCGTTGTACGGCAGGCGGAAGAACGGCGCGCCACTGATAACTGGGCCCGATAAAAAAAAAAGCTCCGCGTGAACTCCGCAAACCTACACATCCACCATGTCACCTTGCTCCAGAGGGGCGATATCGCGAGCCCTGCGACTTGGGTCGTTGCGATGGCATCTAAAGCCACGCACTTCCCTGCTGAAAACGACAGGCTCTCCCCTTCTACGAACTGCGCCGTCGCAAATCAGCTGCGGCAGTCTCGCGACGCGACTTCGAAACTCCTCCCGACTCTTCTCAACCACACCTTTCCGCCGCAGAGAAGTGACCGCCGAGGAACTGGCCGAAGCCCTTCCTGTATGCTGCCCTGGGTGTGGTGCTTTTACACAGACAATCGAGCCGGAAGAGCCAGGGTACTATGGCGGGAATCGCAAGCAGACCCGGAAGCTGCTGGCCTCTCACAAAGGGACGGCCGATAAAGAAACTGCTGCATCAGAAGCTACAGAACCGACAGACGTGGCAGAAGATGTCGACATAGAGAAAAAGGCTGTCAGTAGCCCGTTGCCAGAACAGACTGGTGCTGCTGAAGAATCAACAGCGCCTATGCCGACTCAGGGTATGCTATCTGGACTCGCATGTCTGCAATTTGACTAACTGGAACTCAACAAGGTGCTTTGCTAGAAAAAAATGTCTCTGTCTCTGAAAATATCTCTGTCTCTGACAATATACCTGTCTCTGACGATATTTTTGTCTCTGATGATGCTCCCGTCTCCCCTTCCATCCAGGCTCTAGAGTCGCCGGATCGAAATATTCAGGTCTGCGACCGCTGCCACGATCTGATACACCACAACAAGGCTGTTTCATCACCTAAGCCAACTATCCTCTCCATTCGAGAATATATCAACGAATCGCCTTATAAACATAACCGAGTATATCACATCCTGGATGCAGCTGATTTCCCCATGTCTCTTGTTCCCCGCATCCACTGGGCGCTTTTTGCTCAGGAACAGCGCTCGCGGAACCGACGGTCTCCCACTGAGAAGTATCATCATGGCCAGAAAATGCCTACGATCAGTTTCATCATTACACGATCGGATTTGTTGGCAGCGACAAAAGAGCAGGTGGATTCTAAAATGGAATATGTCCGTTCAATCCTTCGCAACGCCTTGGGAAGAGCAGGAAAGGATGTCCGACTAGGAAACGTTCACATGATCAGCGCACACCGAGGCTGGTGGACCAAGCAAGTCAAGGAAGAGATTCGGGAGCACGGTGGAGGTATCTGGGTCGTTGGTAAGGCGAATGTGGGCAAGAGTAGCTTCATCGAGGCCTGTTTCCCCAAAGACTCTCGAAGGCTAGAGAGTATGGCCGAGTGGATAGAAAAACGAGAAAAGGAAATTTCAACCCAGCGACAGGCAACTCCTGTGAACCCCGACAGTCTCCTTCCGCCTGCTCCTCGTGAGGACATATACCCGGTGCTTCCAGTTGTGTCCTCTTTGCCCGGAACTACAGTGTCGCCAATTCGCATTCCATTTGGACGTGGACGGGGTGAAATGATCGATCTGCCTGGTATGGAGCGCAGCGAGCTGGAAGACCACGTTCGTGACGAGCACAAACGCGATTTAATCATGACAAAGCGCGTAAAGCCAGAGCGATGCACTCTCAAGCCCGGTCAATCCCTTCTTCTCGGCGGCGGCCTGATACGAATCTCTGCTGTGAATCCCGAGGATACCGTGATGGCTGCCACTTTCGTGCCCATCGAATCCCATGTAACGAACACAGCAAAGGCAATCGAGATACAAACTGAGCAACAGCCCTACCGAGGCAAGGTTCTCATGGTTGAAGGAACGGGCAGCACTATCGCCTCTGCCGGCAAGTTTGATTTGCAGTGGGACATCACTGCTTCAAACCTTCCTACCTCGGTTGCCAAGGCTGTCAAAGACAAGGGCATTCCAGTACCCTACCTGCCGTACCGCGTGATGGCCGCTGACATCCTCATCGAGGGCTGTGGTTGGATTGAAGTGAGCATCCAAGTCCGCAACAAGCGCGGCTCCGAAAACGAGCCTTCAACATACCCTCAGGTTGAGGTTTTCTCACCCAAAGGCGAATATATTGGAGGTCGACGACCGATTGAATGTTGGAACTTCATGGCAGAGAAGATCAAGGTTGACAAGCGCAAGAGGCCTCGTACAAGGCATCGGTATAGTTGAGCTGGTGCTGGGGCTCACCCAAATTCTACCTTTCTAGGTAGGTGTACATGTACTATAAAACATCAAGCATAGCGGTTGGCGTTGCCATTTAAGAGAAACCCCTGGTTCAAATACATTCATCTCTACATGATTTTCTCCTGGTGTCGGCATCAGATCGTCCGCTCTTACTGAATCACCCCGGCGGTCCCCACTTATGCGGGGAATTCTCCTCAACGTCCAGGCCTGCCGCTTACACCAATATTCCGGAGTCGAGAAGTTCCATGAAATCAGCCGGCCTCATCAAGCCATCTAGATCCTAGGCGTATTTCGAGGTGCTTTAGCCTCGACTATTGGTCAAATCAATTATCCGAGTGAGAAAGATTGAGCAATTTAACCGTCCCAAATATCGACACCGCTTCTTTGCGTCTTTGCTGTCACTTACATAGGGAGACCTTCTGGAGAATTTCTTTGCAGCTTTGAAGGCTCTCTTCATCATAAAATGATATCTTCTCGGGCCCTCAAAAATGTCACTGAGCTGGGACGTCCATGGCGATTTACCCCTACTCACAATTATGATGCGGATACGAATCCTACGGGATTAATCTCGTTTGGCATGGCGGAGAACGTAAGTATAAGCACTCTTGAAGAAATACACATGTCTAACACTAAACCAGAGGCCAATGAGAGCAGATATCGTAGATTACATCAATGAAAAGGTTGTTTTCACCACAGACTCAATCAGTTACCGCTCCAGCGCAACTATAAATGCGCGACTGCCTGCCATTGCCGCTGCCCATCTGAACAGACTCCTGGGAGCTCATACACGTATCCAACCCGATCATGTCTTTGTTGCTGAATCTCCCACTTCCTTGGGTAGCATGCTTGGTTACAACCTGGCCGAACGCGGAGAGGCTATTCTTTGTCAATCGGCCAGTATATGGCCGATTCGAGCTGGACTATGGCGTTGAAGCAGGTGTTGAGGTTGTCTATGCTAATACAACGATCGATGAGGCCTTCGCTCCAACCGTAGTGGAGAAATATGAGCAAGCTTTGCAGGAGGCTAATGAGCGAGGGGTAACAATCCGCGCTGTGCTTCTTGTTAACCCAAACAACCCTGTTGGTAAGGCTTTTGGTCGATTGGAGTGGAAGATGGATTTATTAATGTGTATCAATAGGACGATGCTATCCAGCTGATACATTAAAGGCAATTGCCTACTTCTGTGATAAACACGACATCCATCTAATCAGCGACGAAGTCTACGCCTCATGTGTATTTGACTCTGGTGATCCTGACGCTGTACCGTTCACTTCGATTCTGGCATTAAACCTCGAGAGAATAATCGATCCCAATCTTGTGCATGTTTTATATGGATTCAGCAAGGTAAGTTCATGACCATGATCAGAAAAACTGCATACCTAATTCATTTTAGGATTTTGCATCTGGTGGATTGCATCTTGGTTTCTTAATAACACAAAACGAGCAACTTCGTCAAGCATGCAAAATGACTCTGTAAGTTGACCAACTTAGTTACAGTCTTCATGTTGCTGCGTATTCAGTCTAAATCTGACATTGGGCAATTGATAGGCGACTTCATAGTGCTTCCCAAGCTGCCATTACCATCGGGGCTACCATCCTCGAAGACCAAGACTTTGTCTCAAGCTTTACAGCTAAATCACGGGAAAGTCTAGCAGCAGGCTATCGACTGGTCACCTCCATTCTGGACCAGGGAGGCATTGACTATGCCAGGGGAGGGTTAGTCCTAATCTTTTCTTTTTTTTCACGATACCTTGAGATTGTGTTCTCTTACTAATTTTCTCTAGAAATGCGGGCTTCTTTGTATACATCAATCTTTCTCCTTTCCTCCCAAATGACGGTTCCCCCACGCAGGAACAAGAATTTTCTTTGGCGCAGAAGTTCGTCGATGCGGGTGTTTTTCTTCATTCCGGAGAGGAACATGGAAAGGATCCTGGATGGTTTCGTTTGGTATTCTCACATGATGAGAGTACTCTAAGAGAAGGTCTTAGAAGGTAAGCACATACACCCCGATACACGTTGATTTTCTCGCCTGCGGAAAAAAACTAATCTGAAGTTTGCGGAAATAGGTTGCTGAGTGTTTTGCAGACGCTGATCGATTGATGATTATCTGTTATAAAAGACTCAACATCATGGATAAATGAAACTATCGGTTGCGCGGTATAATGGAAACCGCTGCACTACGCTATAAGGAATGGCAACGTGGAGATAGTGAGGCTCCTCATCGACAAGGGAGCTAAAGATAACGTCAGCAACGAGAATTGATTGATACTGCGGCTTCGGGCAATGTTGATTGGCAGCGAGGAGATAGAGAGGCTTCTCATCGAGAAAGGAGCGTAAATCTTACCGAAGTTGTCGTGATAGAAAGCAGACCTGTGTTCAACGCTCGTCTTCTTCATCCTATCTTGCAGGGTCCTGTATTTGCACCAGTGCTTGCTCCCATGTGCATGCTCTAACTCTCTTGCTCCCATGGAGTTTCATTCAAGATCTTTGACCCCAGCTGGATACTGGTCTGGCAGGTGTCTTCGAATCATGACTTTTTGCGCATGAAACCAGGCGCGGCGCGAAACACAGACATGTGGCTTTATACCTTGGAATGATCATGTTTTCTATATAACTTTAACAAGTCTAACCTTGAGAGGCTACAGTACCTACGATAAACATTAATGGGACATAAAATTGATACACAGACCTCGGGAATCTACAACGTCGGAATTTCTCGCTATGGGGTATGAAGCACAGAGGAAACGAGGAAACGGACCGAAAAGGGAGTCAAGATCTCATAAATTTCTATTTATGCCCGCACAAATATCAAATCCATTCAGGCTCTTGAACGCCTTCAGTAGTGGGGAATGCAAACACCAGCGTTCCACTCAGTGGCACCAACACACTGCCAGCCATCACAGCAAGGAGTGCCACCGTTCTCGCAGGCAACCTTGTAGTCTATAAGAGAGTCAGTTAATTATACTTCCAATCTTTGTTTTATGGATATAACTCACGGCCGACACAGGTGCGCTTCTCAAAGGCATCGGGGGAAGGAGTAGCAGTGGCAACGGCGGCCAGGGTAGCAATGATAACGGTGATAAACTGCATTTTGATGGTGGATTGGTTGATCGGGAGATCGATTGATTGACTAGACTGGATTAAGGTGTTTGGTTGATTGGGTTGATTGGGTTGATAATGTTCAATTTGTCGAGAAATCCCTCGCTATTTAACCATGCGCCAAGCTATTGTAGATGTCTATAGCCAGTGTCTCTACTTCGTATGCGTATGAACTCTACGCCCCGGAGTAACTCCTCGGCTTCAAACAATGCCTCTTTGGGTCAATCATATCTCGGCCATGAGTAGGCCCGTGAATAGACTGTCATCATTGCCATTAAGGAGTCTCAAATCGATTCCTGAATCCCTTGTGTTTTCAGATGAAGGTTATGTCTCAGTAAGCGATGGGGCTATATTCCCACACTCGGTTATGCCAAGGTTACAACAAGGTCCCTGATTCACGTACGGAGTATCTTTACTCCCAAGCTTAGCTTCGTCTTGCTAAGATGGCTATGTGTAGCAATAAATCCATAAGGCGTAGTAAAAGGGGCGTAACATCTAAAACATCTCGAAGTATTACTTAGAGATATGTTTCACGTTCTCACATTTCCTTCTCGTCTTACCAGTCTTATCAATGAGAAATATTATGAAACAAATATATCATTTAGGTGGAGGCGAACTCCCGCCCCCAATCATATTCGCATGCCACCTCGTATACTCGCGTTATTAAGGATATGGCCAATGAGAGATTTACCAGCAGTTTATTGATCGTAGCTAACACTGTTGGCACCGCTCTTACTCGCGAACCAGTCTTATCCATCTACAATCCAGAATCAAACAGATGGGTATGATAAACAAAAAATGAAATGTACTTCTTTTTCTAAGCATAAGCTCATAAAGCATGACTCTTTAGTTGACAGCGGGAATAAGAACTTTATAGATCCATGAACTGTTCCTCTACTCAATGTTGGAGAAAGAGAAGGTAGGCTGTCCAGGAATGGAGTTCTCAGCAGTAAGACCATCCTTCTTCTCACCAGTACCAACAACCTCACCAGTCTTGCCACCCTCATCAACGGCAATGATCTCAATCTCCTTGTAGCCAGCAGAGCGCTTCAGGCCACCAACAAGCTGAGAGAGAACAGAGAACTCGTCAAAGGGAAGCTTGCGGTCGAAGACAGTGTCGGGGGACTCGCGGCCCTGAATCAGACGACGCTTAAGTCCCTGGACGAAGGGCATAGCCTTCTTCATCTCACCAAGCTTGCCGATCTTGCCGTTAAGCTCCTTGTCGTCGATGGAGAGGTTGAGAGAGTCGAAGGCATCGCGGACAAGGTCGATGTACTTCTCTTGCCAAACAGGGTACTTCTTAGCGGCGTAGATGGTAACCTTCTTGGGCTTGCGGGGGTCGAAGGCAATGTTCTTGCCCTTGGACAGACGCTTGGCGAAGTTGGCCTCGGCGGAGAGAATGGCCGAGGAGGTGCCACGGACGTAGGCCTGGGCGGCGGAGAGAGCGGGGGAGGGCTCGGGCACGGTGGGGAACTTGGCGAAGTGGATGGATTCGGACTGCTTTCAGGTTAGACAAGAAACGGATTGTAGAATTGTATTGAATAAAAACTGACCTTCTTCAGGACCTCGAGCCAGACGTGCTCGGCCCAGTGAGGAGCGATGGGAGCAAGCATGAGAGCCTGGAGCTCAATGTAGCGCATCAGAACATCACGGTGCATGCCAACGCCGGAGGCAGCAGCGGCCTCACGGTAGGCATCACGAGCGCTGGTGAAGTCGAAGAGACCCGCCTTCAGAGCGAGCTTGAAGTTGGTGCTGGTATGAAGTTAGTGGGGCGTTCCACAGAAAGACTTAGATTCGAACTTACTCCTGGTAGTGCTTCTGGGCCTCACGAACAAGAGTGTTGATCTCGTTGTCAAACAGCTGGTCCGCGAATGAATCGGCAGGACCAGTGCGCAGGGTCTCGTCCTTGACAACCTCCTCAATCCAGTCCTTCAGAGTGTGAAGACGCAGGATGTTGCTGTTGGCAACAGCCTCTTCGAAGTTGGCATCCTCGATGCTGTCACCAGCGTCGGCGAAAGCAATACGAGTAGCATCGGCACCGAACTTATCAACCGCATCCTTCAGGGTGAGGAAGTTACCGGTACTCTTACTCATCTTTTCACCGTTCAGCATCAGGTGACCGTTGGCACGAACACCGCGGGGCCAGAGGTTCTCCGGGAAGAGAGCAACGTGAATGTACAGGAAGAAGGTCAGGTGGTTCTGGATAAGATCCTTACCAGAGACACGAACGTCGAGAGGGTACCAGTACTCAAACTCGCGGCGCATCTTCTGAAGAGCCTCCTTGCTGATTCCACTGTTGGAAATCAGGTCATCGCCGATTTCCCGGCGGGTGAAGATGTAGTCCCAGACCTCATCGATCATTTGCTCCGGCTGCAGGTTCAGCAGACCAACGGTCTTACCGTAACGATCACCGTGCAGAAGGTGAGAAATGGTGTAGTAGGCCATGTAGATGGTACTGTCACTCAGAGACTCAACCAGGAACTGCTTGTCCCAGGGAAGCTTAGATCCAAGACCATAAGTTCTGGCGCACGCCCAGCGGTTGAGCCAGGACAGGTTCTTCTCGAAGCCGTGCTTGGTCTCGGGAGCGTAGGTGTTGAGGGTGTTGACAACGTGGTCAAGGGTGGTCTTCTGCCACGGGCCATCGTTCTCACCGTAGTTCAGGAACCACTGACCCAGGTAGGCAACGACACAGTCATCGCCACTACGGCTGACAACCTTGCCCATGGGGTCGGCGAAGGGGAAGGCATCGCCGCTGTCGATGAGAGACTTGCGGATCTTGTCCTTGACAGAGCTGACAGGCTCGCCCTTGTACTCGCCAACAAGCATGATACCCTTGTAGAATCCCTCCATGTAGGCCAGCTCCTTGGCCTGAGCGAGCTGGGTAACATCCTTGGGGGAGTTGATCTTCAGCTGCTTAACCAGGGTGGGAGCAGTCAGGTTACCGTAGGTAGGAGTCTCAATGACAGGGTGGATCTCCTTCTCGGCCCACTCCTTCTTAATACCGTAGAACTCAGCCTTCTTGATCAGGTCCATCAGGGTGGCGTAGTCATCAGGGCTATCCGAGGGAACGGAAGTGACAACGCCGGTACCCTTGGCAGCTGAGACGCCATCCATGGGCAGAATGTAGACACCCTCAGAGTGGAAGGACAGAGGAGCGTTGACCAGAGTACCGACAAAGTCAGAGCCAGGAGCCTCAACGACAAGCGGAAGCTGATCCTGGGTCTTAGGGAAGTTGTCGTTGGTGAAGAAGTGGCCCTGGAAAGCCATATTCCAAGCAGCACGCTTGGTGACTACAATGTACTCCTTCTCCTTCAGCTTGAAAAGACCGTAGTTGATCTTGGGACCAACGAAACAGTTGGTCTGACCGTACATAGTCTCGGGACGCAGGGTCGCGGGGACGAAGTAAACCTTGGCATCCTCCTCGATCTTACCCTTGACAAGCTCGGCGAGCTTAGGGGACCACTCCTTAACCTGGAGCTTGAGAGCAGTGTACTCCTGGGGACCAACACCCTCACCCTCAGTGCGGTCGTGGTCCATGCAGGGCTGGCCATCCTTGGGCGAGTAAACAGTGTAACGGCTACCATACTGAATCTTACCCAGCTCGTGGAGCCGGTTCATCTGCCAGCGGACGAAAGCGTCGAAGTAAGGGTTGACGTCGGTGGTGACGAACTCTCGGCGCCAGTCGATGCGGGCACCCATGCTGTTAAGGTCGCGGATAGCGAGAGGGGGGAAGTGGTCCAACCAGTAGTTGGCATCAGCGAACTTGTGAATATCCTCCAGAGGGACACCAATGGCCAGCATAATCTGGAATTGGTACTTCATCTTAACGGTCTTGGCCGCGGCCTTGCTCTTCTTTCCAGAGAACTTCTCGGCCTGCTCCTTAACATCGGGCTTGGTCTCCTGGGTGGGAGCAGCAGGGGCAGGAGCCTCCTCCTCCTCCTGGTAGCCTTCAAAGTTCTGGCCGAACATCTTCACCTCATCGCGAAGCTTATCGGCACAGGCCTTGATAGGCATACCAGTGCAGTGGAAACCAAGCGGGAACAGAGCACGCTTGCCCTCCATGCGGGCGTAACCAGCCATGAACTCGACCTTGGAGGCAGTGAAACTGTGTCCGGCGTGCAGGGTACCGTTCATGTAAGGGAAGGCCATGGTACCGTAGAACTTGGGGTGCTTCTCACGCATCTGGTCGGCGGTCATGGAGCCCTCGGGGATCTCCTCGAGAGATGGGGCATCGACCTCGAAAACCTTGTTCTCTTTCCATTGCGCTTGGTATTTCTTCTCAATTGCGATCAAGGTGTCACGCTTCTCGGTCTGTGGAGGTTTTGAGTTCGGTCAGTAACGGCTAAAAATATCGGAGTCAATAGACGGGGAGGGGCAAGTTAACATTTTCAAGCTTGAGGGTGTTCTTAGAGCCATTGCTCGGGTCGAGCTCGGCGGAGACGGCGGGGGGTGCCATGGTTTCTCTCAGCAGGAAATTGTCCTGTGCAAGATTCCGAGGGGCAGAGAATGAAGATCGCGGGGGAATATAAAATCGACAATCGATAATCGATAATGAGTGGGTGACTCAGTTTGGTAATACCACTGTATCACTGCATAGTGTATTGTGGTAATTTACGGCACGTGCAATATCATAGAACAGACTGCCAGCATTTATACATGAAGTGACCAGTCATAGATAAAAGTAGGCTCAATTATGCTTACTCGAATATACTTTTCTTATTTAAACAGCCTATTTCATACCAATTCTCCAGTGTCAAACAGGATGCGTATTGTAGTAAATACCTGTCACGTGACGTTTATGTCGGAGCAACTTTTGATGCGCAACAGTTTCCGCAAAATTCCCCGGATCAACGACAACACGCCCCGAACCTTTTGTGAGACCACTGGGCAAGTGTTTCGCCAATTGGGCTCCTAGATCCCTACAAAGGCTTTCAAAAGCACCTTCTTCGCGCCAGGACCAGCCGCTGCGCGGCTCAATCTGCCATCATGGTCAACTTCCTCAAGCGGATGCGGAAGCTGAAGACAGTAAGTCATCCTGGAGCTCAAGACTCGCCCAATCTAGAGACTATCAAACAAATTGAAAAGGAAATTGGCTAATTGGATTCTTTTCTTTTACACAGAGAGTAAGAACCCTCTACATCCTCCATTCATACTCCGCGACTTCAATCTCAACCCTCGACATCCCAAAGACTCCAATCGACCCTGAAAATATACTCGGACACACCGGGGCGCAGTCACCGCAGAGACAGCAAAATCAAAAATGCTAACCAAATTACTCTATAGATGCTCGAAGTCCGAGTCGGACTCGGCGCCGCCCTCTTCCCCAGCCAAGCAACTGCCACAAAAGAATTCCCAGCGGTCACCCGCCTCCACCTCACATACGCCAAGAAGATCTACGGCGGCCACCACGGTGCACGACTCTTCTGGCGCCAATGTCTTCCGCGACTGAAATACCACAACCCGGGCGTCGCAATGACAGTCCAACAAACTGAAGACCAAGAAGGACCGGCCGCATTGACGATCTACTTCAACGAGCAATTGAGCAGCGCCGCGGCTGGACTTGCGAGCAAGAAGTTGGTCGATAAGCATGCTCCGAAGCCGGAGGCTGGTGAGAAGTCCGTTGTTGTGGATTTGAAGAATCTGGACCCGAAGGAGATTTGGACTCGGGTGCAGGCTTCGACGGGTGCGACGGATGTTCCTACTTCCGAAGAGGATCTCTCTGAGGCGAAGAGGTTGGCGGCTATTGCTGAAAAGGCTGTTGGAGATAGGAAGCGTATACAGGCGATGCGGCAGGCGAAGAAGGATCAGGAGCGTATGCTTGCTGAGGCGAGGGGTGAAGTTGAGAAGCTGAAGCAGGGCTAAGATATCCCGGGTTGATTTTCGGTTCTGGTCTGGGTTCTCTTCTCTCTTCGCTCTTGGGAGGGGGACAACCCACTTGTAGCATAGCATCTTTTGTTCGTCTCTTTCCTTATAACTATGTATTTTTGAAGAATATTTATTCTAAAGCATCAGAAAGGTGCATTGGATCGTTTATAATTCTCATTGCAAGGTCGGGTCACTTGCGACTGGTCTAGAGCTGATTAAACTCAATATAATGAATACACGCTCGCCTAGGCATGAACAAAGGGAAGCAAACGAACAGAAAATAGAAAAGGTCATCACGTCACACTTCGGAGAAATGAAACCATTTGAGGACCGAGATCCAAGCCAAGGTATGAAAAGGCAATGTACATCGTGAGAAGATAAAGGCGCGACAGTCGCAGGTAAAGTACTCGTCAAAAAGCGAGTGTCCTGCGCTGAATGGTATATGTCCAACCAGTCAACCCAAGAAATCCCGAAATATCAACAAACTCCTGTCCCCAGTTCTATGCGTGATCCGGATTGTAAGTGGTTCCCCCAAGCATGGCCTGCCCAGTGGGGGCGGACGGAGTCGGCGATGTCGCACTTGCACTTGGTTCCACCAGTGTCGATGGGCCAGCATGTACGCGGCCCACAGCAGCAGTCTGCAGTCGTTGGTCTAGCGCTTTGAGTGCCAGAGCACGGCGGCGCTCCGCCTCCTCGCGCTTACCCCGGGGCCCTCCTCCTCCACGTTGGCTGCTGAGGAGAGTTGGCAAGCCCGCCTCCCCTCTGGCCAGTACTTGCTGATTACCAGATGCAATATCATGCTCTGAGAAAGGTTTCAAGATCTTGACCGTTACTAGCAATGTATAGATCTGGTCCGCGACAAAGGCGATCGGGGGTTGCATCACATCGGGGAACAGGCAAGCAAAAGCAAAGGTTTCACTGGCATCACCCTTGATACCAAGACCGTTGGTTGATGTTCCAGTCAAGTCGGGCTGTTGCTTATAGAATCTCAGGTACGTCCAGCTAGTCAAAAGACCCAGCCACGACAAGATTGCAGCAGTGTCCGTTCCGATCAGGATGCCACTGAGGGTGTTGAGAAGCAGGAATAACGCCGGGAAATGCTTGACGCGCATCTTGATCAGCCCTTTGAAAATGGCAACGGTGTGCTCCGGGACTAGTTGTTTGAATGCGACGAGGAAAGAGGCCTGGATGGCGACACCACCGCAGATCTGGGTCAGGCTGTACATGGAGAAACGAGTGTCAGGTTGGACAAATATAAAGGATTCAGGGAGAAACACTCACCCCCGGTTATGCTCGCCCGGTACTGCACCCCAAATAAGGTAGATTGGAATGATCGCGACATTGGGGATCACCGTGACGGCCACAATGAACTTGGTGAACTCGCGGGACCCCCACGCGCGCTCGAGGTACTTGCCTCCATAGAATATGGTGGCAGCGTTCAGAAGTACGGTAAATATGTTCTGCTCGACTAAGGTGGCTGTGACGAGTGTCCAGGGATAGAAGAAGAATTGAGAAGGCACGAGAGTCAGGTAGGGAATGATCGGGGTGATTTGGACGCCGCCGGCGGTGTAATCCAGTTCACGCCATCTGGCAATGTTGTAGAGTAAGGAAAGGGCGAGGAGGCTGACGAGGAAGAAGCGAGTAGCAGGGGGGATGTTGACTCGGACGGGCATTTTCTAAAGGGGGGCACTCGCGGCGTGCGAGACCGCAGGCGTGTTGTTGAGCTGAACCCGAAGTTTGTAGACGGAGGAAGCCACACAGATGAACGGAAGTTGACATGCGCGGGTACACTAGTCCGAACAACGAAGATCTGTCACCCTCTTGCAAAAAGTCTTGTTTTTCAAAACAGTATAAATGAAGCTTAGATTTATGGCGTTGAGCTCTTTTTGTATTATATTGGTATTTTTCTCCCGAGGTCAGTGGTGAGAGTGTACTCTTGGGCTGTTTATTATGCAATCATATCAACAGCAGTCGGACACTTGGGTTATTTCTTCGAAGTAAGACCATCAAGATGAACTTGGCTTCGGCGTTGCAAGTTAAAAACAGACCTTTGCAAGCTTAGAGATAGATAGCGAGATTCCGAGGTCAAGGTTGTGTTCTAATTTTCATGTGTCCTGGTTGATCAGGTATCCAGGTATATATTGTAGGCACGATTCAGCAATATATACATATCTGTGGTCTGAAATAGACTTGCTGGCCTGATACAGTACCAGGTTTCTTGCCTGGAAATCTCTTATATAAATTGAGTCATCATACCTTCCAATGATTAGATGAGCAAGACAGGATGATCTGCATATCTCCAAGGTCTTGTCGCTACAGTAAATGTACATATAGAGTAGGTGGATCACTGATCAGTGTCAGTACGCAATATTGGTGGGAACCGTGCCCGACCGCATATAGTATATCTACCACTAGATAGGGCTTCTAGTGCTTATTTCGTTCTATAGACCTTCATGTGACTCCTTCATCCTCTAATATAACATGAGCTATATATAGTGGGATTTATATTAGGAATCCTAGCTCATCTGATATTTTGTGCACCAGCCCTGAAGAACATAGGATCTGGATCCACGCTACGATCCACCTTTTTCCGCCCTGCAGTGTTGCCGGGTTCGGGTGCGTGCAGATGTTGCACGCTAGGGAACAACAAAGATCCCATAAGATCCGGACATAATGGGGGCAGAATAACAAATTGAACTTCTGGATCTAACATCCGTAAAATATTAGAGTAAGAAATGGAGATAAAGTGGAGAAGTCCCCTAGAAGTAAGCGAGTCGCACGAGAACAGGGCCGCGACCGAGTGGAGGAACGCCACACAGGATTGGCTCTTGCATTCAAGATGGAGCACCCACTTCCCAGTGGCTAGTGCGCTTAAGCTCAACCGTCACTTTGAAGGTCTCCAATCTTCAATTGTTCCTCTTCTTCTCCCCTTCACAGATCATTTGGTTGCCATAAGTGCGGCCACTGTTCCCCCGTAGAGTGTTTCCTGGTCCAAGCCTGATCTGAGTCTTAGTCCCGCCTATCTCTTCCCTTTTCCCTCCTTTCTTCTCCCCCAAACTCTCTTTTCTCTTCCCCAACCTCGCAGTCCGCATCTTCAATTCAACGTACACCCTTGACCCATCATCCCCCGGATATTCAGCCTCGACAGGATACGCACCCGCTCTCGATTGAGTCCGGATCGGCCCCCTTTTTCCTTGGTCATTTATCCGGCCCTTCCTGTCTCCACATCGAGAAACCTCCACTTTTGATTTTCCAACTTCCTTTGCGGAAGCGCCATCCACTCCCCCATCTGGCATGTTCCGCCCCTAGGTGGTCGCACATGTAATCATGGCACAACCTGACCTTACATCGCATCATGTCAACTACCTAATATGGAGGTACGATGCCACCCCCCTGGGCACTCCCCGCGATCTGCTTGCATCTGCAGACCACTAACCCATGTTTCCTTTTACACAGGTACCTTCAGGAGTCAGGTTCGTATCTTGCGCCTTTTTTCTCTACTCATTCGATATCCCCCCAATCATTGCGAGACCTATGCGCCGATGCGTGGGCACGCTCTAGCTGCTGGGCTCTATTCTAACCTCGTGCTACAGGTCATGGCGAAGCTGCTGTATCACTACAGCGTGCGTGGTATCCGGAACCACAGAATCTACCATTTGCGCGCCACATCCAGACTCATGCGCTGGTGTCTTTGGTTCAAAAAGGCCTGCAATATCATGAATTGGAGTCCTCAATCGACAAGGTAGGCCTGCGCGCGACACCTTGGGAACCTCCCAGGGATACCGGCTTATGCATATTTTAACCACCATCTACAGGAGGGAAATCCTATTAAATTCACACCTTCCGACTTTTTTTTCGGCCCGGAGCCCTTTGAGCTGGCCGCTTTCAAAAGCCGGGATGAAGCTGGCACAGACCGCCCCGCGCCAGAACCGCGCGACCGCGTAACTAATGGTCATCCATCGGACGCTTCTGGAATGAAGCGCAAAGGGGAAACTAATGGTGACTCGATGGACGTGGACGCCCAGACCGAAAGCAAGTCAGGTTCGCCTATCCCGGATGTGGATGGGGACGGGGACGTGAGCATGGGGGCCGATGAGGTGCCTCAGGAACCCACACTCAGCACGGGCGCCAACGCCGCCATCCAGATCTCCCCCGCCAAGGCTGCCGATTTGACACCCGACACCGCCTGCCTGGATCTAGAAGACCACGTGATCAGTGCCGTTTGGCGACCAGGAGATCCGACAATGCTCGTGACCAGAGGAGAGACCTTTTGCAGCCTCTGGAAACTGCCATCGTCATCAGCGCCTGTGCAGAATAAGTTTGTTGACCTCAAGAATAGCGAGTCATATGTATCCGCTGTTGCTTGGGATGGCATGGGCACCAAACTGGCCGTGGCCTCGATACGGGACATGAAGGGAGCGATTACCATGTATAACGCTGAGGGGAACGTGGTGGATATGCTTCCGGATCTCCCTCGAATTATCAGTGGCTTGCATTGGGCAGAAAGTAGCCCCCAGCTGGTGATTGTTGCATCGAACGAAAAAGACTGCGAACTGGCGCTCTGGGACGGCACCCAACGAGCTGATCAGTACCAAACCATGGTCATCAAAAACCAAATTTACGACCTGGTATGGACGGGACGGAACGAAGTCTTTGCGTCCGGTGATGGGGCGGTCTATCAATGTAGTATGGATCGGAACATTCACCTAATCAAGGAGTATACGTCCGACAGGGAGACCCCGTGGACCTTCATTCGCTCTACCGAAACCAGCAATGGTCCTGTAGTGGTTGTGGCAGGCTATGAAAGTGCGGCAGACTCTGAAACTGCCGTGATCTGGATCCCAACCCACGACATTGTCATTGAAAATGCACACAAGGAGGCGATCACGGCTATTGACATCCGGCCTCAGTCACCCGCACAGCGACGAAACTCTTCGATCGCAGAAAAATATTCCATCACCATTGTCACATATTCAGAACAAGGCACCATCAACGTGTGGGATGTAGATCTGGAACACAAGGAGTTTCACCGACATCACCGATTCCACCTGGGTTCCAAAATACCCGTTCTCGCCGGTGGCTTCTCCCCGGATGGTTACGCTCTTGCGGCAGTCAGCAAAGATCGACTCTTTATCTGGAATGCTGAGCGCGGCGGGGATCCCATGGCTGCCTGGACTGCTCCTGGTTCAAAAGAGGTCAAGGAAGAAGCCGACGCCCCAACAAACGGGCAGAACGGTCATACTACGCGGACTGACTGCACTATATCATGGGATACCGATGGAAAAAAGCTTGCATATGGGTTTGGAAACATGGTAAGTCTTTTCTCACCAGTGCCACGGCCAAGATAGTTGACTAAGAATTCCTCTCAGATGGCTATCGTTAATCTCCAGCGGTGACCGCTCTACCTTAGTCTAACAAGACATAAATGAAAAGGCACCCAGCTTGATGTGTTGAAAATAGCACAATTTTTTTCTTTTTTCTCTTTCCCTCATGATTCACGGTGCGGTGTTGAGTCGCTTTTTACGATTGGAGTACGGGACCACAAAACTGGTCTAATTGATACCTTGAACATAGAGACGGGTTCTGACACCTCTGCCTCTGCTTCATCTGTTTTACTTCTTAGGCCCCTGGGCCGAAAAAAGGTGCTCGACCTGCGGAGACCAGCAAACGCCAAATCCTTCCAAGCACACGATCCAATGTCAATCCAGTTGACCAACCCTACCCCGTCGTGGAAGATGGCGCAAGTCTTCCAGTCGTCACGCATTTTGTTCTACATGTTATTATTTTCCCGGACATACATTGTTGATTTAGAAGATGCATTACGGCATGCATTGCTTGGAGAGGACTTGGGCACGGCGAACGAACGGATGGCGAGTGCTGGTTTTGATATTTCTGTTTTTATTACTTGGGAGGTTGGTGGTTTGAATCTCGCTGATTTGTATTTTGAAGCAAAAATGCATTGACCTTGAAATGTACCCTAGTCTTTCTACATTTTGATGCCATAAAGTTGCCATAAAGTTGCCTCGTGTTCTCGTAATATTCATAGTATCGTGATCGTAGAACTAACTATACACTAAATTTATACCATATGCTCTTTCTGTACCATCAAGTCTTTAACAGTTGGCGCTGCCTCTGCTCCCTTCTTGTTCTTCGACCTCGCGCTCGAACCTGAAATCCATCTTCAACATCTTTCCATCCGCGCATCCAGGCGCTCAGACCATCAAGTACAATCTCTCCCTCTGTTTCACCAATTTCATCAATGTGTTTGCGACCACCCCATCCTCGTTTAGCTTTTCGACGTACGAGATCTCTCGCAGCCCGGGCTCTTTTCTGTTCTTCTTGCATCACTTCAATCCAATGTTGTAACCCATGGACCGTTCCTTGAATCCCTTCCAACTCAATTGCATCTTCCACCAGATCCGAGCGACTAAAGCCAAACAATATCAGCAAAGCCCAGACTAGCAATGAAGCACGTGTCCACTTACAGCTCTGATACTTCATCCTCCAGTTCAGCTACCGTTCTTGTCAACCCCCGGCATCGGTCCTCATAGACCTCCCGAATCTCCACAGACTCTGTATGTCGCTGACGCAGCTCCTGGTTCAAAGAAGTCACCTCCCCCAAAAGCGCTGTGAGCTGGGACGCCATCTCTTCCCGCTTGCGCTGGTCAAAACGACTCTTCGCTAGCCAATCCGGCCTCTTCAGCTCCGCCGCATCGGGATCTCCTAGCAAAGACTTCGTGCGAAAGCTTCGACGTCGAAATCCATGCGCTACCTCTTGCGCGAGCTCCGGCTGCGGATCGCGTAGGATAGCCTCAATCGCATCGAGGTGTTGATGAATCAATGGGCCTGCATTGCTATCCCTGCTATCGGCTCCGAGGGAGGCAGATGCGAGACGCGCCAGTTCTGTAAGACGGTCTTGCCATGGTGTTCGTGGGGCTGGACGGGCAACTGGGGTGTGATTAATCGAGGATTCAATTGGTTCGAGCACGGTTTTGCTAACTGTGAGATCATTATGTTCCGGTAGTTCCATGTGGATATCTGTATTTGAATGATTCTTCATGGTGGATGCATGAAAGGAACCATTGTCAATCGCAATGTGATGTGGCTGGGGATCTGCAGCTTCTACACATCACATCGGAATCCTTGTCGCTTATCGATAACCGATAACACGCTCAACCTCCTTGGGCAATGTTACACAATCCCTGTAGGTGTGGTTGAGTTGGAAACTGCAGCTTGTCATTGCCATTTGATTCCTTGTTGATAAGTCTCTGAACATCAATTTAGATTGTACAGAGTACAGTGGTTGGAGCGGATAGGACTTAAGCAGAGCCCGAGTCGAAGCCCCACATCGACTCATTTTCCCACCCACCGCCAAATCTCTCTGTGTCATCGGAAGCCGGCCTTTGTCCAGTCATAGAACAACAATTCCTGCAGACAATGGCGCCTTTGGTAAGTTCGACATTTCCGTGCGACTTTTGAGGTACTATCTTGGTCAGCGACAGACTGCTAACGATGTTTGCGATCTGACTCAGATTACTCCAATCCCGTCGCTCGAGACGGCGCGAGAGGTGATCTCGCAGTCGAGAAACTCCAAATTCGCCCCAAACTTGCTGCCGGTTACTGTCTCGATCCCCGCCGATCTCTTGACTCCTACATTGGCCTACCTTAAGCTTGCGGAAAAGTAAGTGTAAATCTTGCAATGTGACGGCCGTGCCCCGCAGGGCGGGGAAATTTAGGACAGCCAAGCTAATTCTGCGATCTATATAGTTCTCGGTTGTCATTTTTGTACGAGAGCGCGGCTACTACGGAGACTATCGGGCGATACAGTTTTGTTGGCGCAGGTGGGTAATCTGTTGGCGAGTTCTACGTATTCACGTTTTCCTGACTCGGGATTGCTAGACCCCCGAAAAGTTATCAAGACCGGTCCAGGCCATGGCCCCGAGGCTGATCCTCTGCCCTACCTGGAGGAGGAGCTGTCTCAATTCCGTGTTGCCACTGTTCCAGGCTTAGTTCTCCCTCCTCTGACAGCCGGAGCGATTGGATATGTGGGCTACGATTGTGTCCGATACTTCGAGCCGAAGACTGCTCGGCCCATGAAGGATGTGCTAGGTGTTCCGGAATCATTCTTCATGCTGTACGACACTATTGTTGCCTTTGATCATTTCTTCCAGGTCGTCAAGGTCATCACCTATGTCCCGATCCCCGCATCGGATGCCGATATCGAGGCGGAATACCGCAAGGGCGAGCAGATCATCCAGAAAACCATCGAGACTTTGCTGCAGGACCGCACACCAATGCCGCCCCAGGGTCCTATCATCCAGAACCAGGAGTACACTTCCAACATCGGCCAGGAGGGATATGAAAACCATGTCAAGACTCTGAAGGAGCACATTGGCAAGGGCGATATCTTCCAGACCGTGCCCTCACAACGGCTGTCGCGGCCAACATCTCTCCACCCCTACAACCTTTTCCGCCACCTCCGCACTGTCAATCCCTCTCCTTACCTGTTCTATATCGATTGCCAAGACTTCCAGCTCGTGGGAGCTAGCCCCGAGCTTCTTGTGAAGGAAGAGCGCGGCCGAATCATCACTCACCCGATCGCGGGGACTGTGAAGCGCGGCAAGACTGTAGAGGAGGACACCGCGCTGGCTGACGAGCTACGCAGCAGTTTGAAGGACCGAGCTGAGCATGTCATGCTGGTGGATCTGGCCCGTAACGACGTGAACCGTGTATGCGACCCGATGAGCACTCAAGTAGACCGCATGATGGTCGTTGAGAAATTCTCGCACGTCCAGCACCTCGTCTCACAGGTCTCCGGTGTCTTGCGTCCCGGCAAGACCCGTTTCGATGCTTTCCGCTCCATCTTCCCCGCTGGTACTGTTTCCGGTGCGCCCAAGGTGCGCGCCATGCAGCTGATCGCCGAGCTTGAAGGCGAGAAGCGCGGCGTCTACGCCGGTGCCGTTGGCTACTTTGGATACAACATCGCCAACAGCGACGGATCCAGCGAGGACCCCGGTGCCATGGATACCTGTATTGCGCTTCGCACTATGATGGTCAAAGATGGTGTTGCGTACCTGCAGGCTGGTGGTGGTATCGTCTTCGACTCTGACCCGTACGACGAGTACATCGAGACGATTAACAAGCTTGGTGCGAACATCGCTTGTATCCGTGGCGCGGAGGAGAAGTATCTCAGCATGGAGAAGAACTAGAGCATATCATGGAGGTTGTGCAATTCCAGCGATTTCGGGGACAAAGACAAATTTCAATGATTTACGCATGCTCTACACCTTTCTCTTTCGGATTTTCTTTTCGTTTAGACCAAATCTATATCTCGGATTCATCTTTACTAAAATTTTACTCTTGTCTTCATGATAATAACTCCAAAGCAGCCCCAATATCTCCTGTTATTCCAACCGCCAAATTTTCTTCTTCTAGGTCCCAGGGCACACACCCAGAGGCCTCCATTCCGACCCGAATCAGTTTGAACTGTCGATTCGACGATTCAGATACCAAATCCTCATTCGGCCACCGCAGCACACCAGGCGTATTCAAACCAACTCCCAACTCCAAAATAACAGTTGCTCCAGCCTGTTCATCTCCCCCATTATCCAACTCCTCCACGAATCCCTGCCAAACCCTCTCCTGCTTCCTAAAACGCCCGGAATTGAAGTAATTACCCCCGCGCACACAAAGCGTCAGCTCCCCGCCACAGAACCTACACTTTGGCACCAACGCCTCATCAGTAAGAACCTGAGAAACAGGATCAAGGAACGGTAAAGCCGCATCGATAAAAGGTGCAGAAAGAAAAACCGCGTCAGCCCTACACTTCGCATAACACTGCAAGTATTTATATTGACCCTGCGGCGTCGAGATCCTTTCAGCCGGAAACCCATTCTTAATAAAGAACCCATCCGCATTCGTCGTACGGATATGATACCTCCCCCCTTCCTCAAATCGACCCACTAGATCACGCAGGAGTCCGTAAACCGGTGAAACGGGCCACCGACGCACAATATCCATATGCAGAAAAAAGTATCCCCATTTCTGGGCTGGACTGTCCCAACCGCTGTACCCGAATACATCGTACAATCTGCGTAGGCCTTTTGCTTTGAAGGCGGGGAAGTTGGCGTCGAAGAGGGTCGTTGAGGTATAATCTAGGCCCGTTGCGGTAGACAGGCCCGCGCCAGCGGTTATTATGAGTGATGATGCATCTTCGAGCCAGGCGCGGGCTTTTAGAATCGATGGGTTCAGAACAGAAGTCTGAGGTGGAGCGAGTGAACAGGGGGGCGAGTAGATGATATTGGATCCGCTCTGCTTCAAGCCCGAAAGTAAATCACGGTAAAGAATCTCATCTTTCTCAAGAAACGTATCGAAAATTATATCTGTTATGGAGCATTTGCTATGCTCCTTGTACCAGGACACGACAGTTTCAACGGCGATACTGGCTGCGAGAGCAGAGGGGAACGCAAAAAGACCGGTGGAGATACAGCAGAACGCGACAACCTTCCGGCCGTCTGCCAGAGGAGGTAATGAGTCTACTGCATCTAAGCAGGCTCGATAGCAAGAAGTGAGTTGAGCTTTGTGCTTTGCTGTTGGGTTCTCTCTATGATTTAGTTGCGGCCCAACTGTGTGTAGAATCCACTCTGCCGGAAGAAGAAATCCCGGTGTGACCTTTGCGGAGCCGATTGGTTCTTGATGTCCCTGCGCTTTGATGAGGGCATGGCATGCATCTCGTAGACGTGGCCCAGCGGCCGAATGGATGACATTGTCGATGCATTTGTGTTCGGGTCGGAAGCAGCCCTCGAGCTGGGAATTTGCGGCGTTGACGATCGCCGTGACATCCGTGAGGGTCGTGATATCTCCTTTCCAGCAGGAAATACGGAGAGGGCTGCTATTTGGAGCTTGGGATCGGATTGTCACATCGGGACTTATGGAGGTTGTTGAGGTGAGCAATTTGTGCTGGTTGTTATATTGGATTACCGCTTCGATGTGTTCGAGTATATCTGTTGGAAGCTTGGGAATCGCAGGTCGCTGGCAGAGGGTGTCTTGGAGAGCTTGCAGTTCCGACCATGTGTCTGTGTCGAAGATCCATTCTGAACCTTTCTGATGGGCGCCGCATTCACAGACGGTTTGATTTGTTGCCTGGGATTTTAGAAGGTAGCGAAGTGCCTCTTCCAATCGTGAAGATAATGTAATTTCATTTTCCATAATGATCAAGGACTTTTGGGATGCGGAAACGTAAATTCGAGCTCATGGCCATTTTCTGCTCATGGCTCGATGTATATAAGCCCTAGTAGAACAGTGCAAACAACGGCACTACTGTAATCTCGTGTCTTCATGTGTGATTGGCTAATATTTTATTTGGGTAATTTGCACTCCAAACAAACAACTCTATTTCAGCCAATGAGGGTTGTAGCATGATGTTTGCAGGGTTTGGCAATGACGTAAACCTCTTGGCAAATTCATGTGTAGCATTGCTGGAATGATTCTTTAACAGTTGAATTCTTTTATCAGTCATGACTTCCCATCCTGCTGGGGCTACTACTGTTGGAACTACTATTGGAGCTAGAGGTCACTTAGCCTGAAATGCCTCGAACGAGAATTTACACACACCTTACACTATACCAACATCTACCTCCCACCTGAACCAGGATAGAAAATGAATAGATAGCACTAGATCATGTAGAAGTAGAGTGAGTTCCACCAGGAACAGAAAAATCTGTCATGCATTCTATGGAGTGTTCTGGAAGACCGTATCGGTCCACAGTGTCAACATGAACATGAAAAGTAGAGTCAACATGAAAATATCAAGTAGTATCAACAAGATGGTTTTTTTTTTTTGGTTATGTCCACCAGTTCCATTTGACGCTACTTAGTGGGTCATCCCTTTGCGTTTTGTGTTTTGTGTTTTTCAATCGTGCAGAAGTTGAATGTTGTGATTCTGGCTCAAGCCTAGTCTTAATTTGCCCTGACACATAAATTGGGTAGATACGTGACACCTGTTCAGAAAAGGCTTGAGCAAGAAGATGTTTGTTAGCCGGTGCTTCTTCACCGCATGCCTATTGTCGTTGTAAACCTGTGGCTTGTGCCTCCACACCACAATGAGACAGGGAAAGAGAGGGTTTCTGTTTTTGTTTTGATGCCGGTGACAAGTTCAAGGATTGTGTTCCCAGATTTGGAATATGAGAAGCTTCAGGAGGGAAGAGTGGCTATACAGCAGACTCAATTGGTGTAGAAACAGAGTATGGGGGCTTCATCTGGGCGGAGGAGTTGTGCAGTCTAAAACGTCAGTGAAGAGGCACAGGGAATGATCATTGTAAACATACCTTGGAACTTGTCAAGACAATCTGGGAGAGTTTTTTGATCAAGGTGACCTGCTGAAAAAGCCAGAATGCAGCTGGGCAGAGAGTTGGAAGCAGAGAAAATCTGCAGCTCAAGTTTCAAGAGTAATGGTTAATGTGAACCTAGAGAAAGAAGAGAGAGAAGAGAGACAGTCAGCCCAAGTGCTGGTGAGAAGACGCAAACCAAGAACTTAGACTACGATGTCCAGCTGAAGTCTCACCTGGTAGTGTTGGCTGAACAGAGGGTTGGAAGACATAAAGCAGATAAGAGATGGGCATGATGTATGCTTGGATGGAAGTTCAAAGTTGGAAGTCACAACTTAGAAGAGATGGAAGTTGGGGAAGGAAGAAAGAGGGATAGAAGAAGAAGAAGATGAGGGTATTTATACCTTTGGGTGGAGACCTGGAGTACCCCAGGATCACTCCCTCTCGCGTAGATCGACCAATCACGAAAATCGTCATAACAAGTGCATAACAACTGCATAACAACTGCAAGGTCATCCCTTTCCATCAGGATCGACCTATTGCACCCGGACTTGAAATAACTGTTTCCTTCTCCTTCTCTTTCCCCTTCTTTCCCTTATGCGGTATCGTTCATAACCTTCGGCAATGTTTAGCAATGTATCTACGGGCTACAAGGATGAAGAACAGTACACCCAAAGAATGGATAACGCTCTGAGCACTTCCAGCGAGTCGACATTAAAAGTTTCTATTGTCCTCTTGGCTCTGTACAACATTCCTATAGATAAATGCTAACCAAGAACAAGTTCTACTAAATGGACGTCTTCCAGCTCCATTTGCTCCATTTTAGTCAAGTAGCCTTGGAGATGATGTCTTTCTGGATCCACTGAGGCACTTGTAGCCTTGACCTGGGATTGGACTTAATATTGCTGCCTCATCTTGACGAAGGTTTTTTCGAAATACAGTCAGCAATTTCTCGTGCCGTGGAGCTTCCAATCCAGGGTTCGTTACGACATCTGAAATATAAGAGATTGTTAACTTTGGACACCTCAACGTCTAATGAGAGGGTCCCATCACATACTGTACATGACTGAGGCGGGATCCAAGGTTCCTTAAGAACCGATCGTCTGGGCAAGGGATTTGATGACCCTGGAAGACTGTGTCAGTCATGAGGCCCGAGGATATTCTGTTTAATTTTGCACAAACAAACTTAGAAATATATTCCTCTAAATCCCATAATAATGATGGCTACTCAACTGTATAGATTAGATCTCAGACATGATTGGTCCAACTCCCGCTCCCGCCATCCGGGGAAACGGATAAACTGGAGGGAGACCGACATGCAACATCAATATGCCTTCAGGCACCAGGGTTGCCACCAATTGCACAGCACCATGGCCAGATCAGACCCTGAATTGCAAAATTTTCTGCAGCCACTAAAGATCGAGTTAGACAGGCTCTATCGCTTGTCATACCGCTTGTCTGTCACATATCGTGCATTGGCAGCGGGCTCCTCAGAGCAGTTCTTCCCCACTGCCACCACACGTTTGCCTACTGGGCACGAGAAGGGACGCTATTTGGCGGTATACCTTGGATTATTCTATCTTCGTGTGGCATTCATCGACTTGCTGGGCGAAGAGCAAGTAGAGAAACACTCCCATGTTCGGCGAACGCTAGAGAAAGCATGGCCCATCGAGAATCGCCTGCGCCAAGACCAGGCTGACTCCTTGTTCTCCTGGATTGGGGATTGTATTGCAGAGGTTATCCATGATGACTTGGCAAATTCAAAGGATGATACGCCCTCCGAAATTACAATGGGCATTTCATTCTGTTTCCCAATCAAGTAATGTCCCTTGCTACGTTCCAATTTCCATACGGGGGGCACTAACACCGGTTGTAGGCAAAAGCTTCTCAATGAGGCCATCCTCATGCCTACTGGGAAAGGCTTTACGCTGAAATCATCTCTGAATCTCCGAAAAGCACTTCTTGATGGTTACGAGTGCCATACCAGGCGCTCTGATGAGGATCCTGCCGAGATGCCCGCAAAACGACAGAAGAAATACTGTCTGCCTAAACTCAAAATCACCGTCATGACTAATGATACCATTGCCACTTTTGCATCGCTGGCATATTCGGTCCGCGCTCTTCCTAATACCCGGGTCGTCATGGGCCTCATCGTAGGCGCAGGCTGTAATTCAGCCGTGCCTATGAAATTTGCCGATCTCCAAGAAGCGAAGATCCAACATATTCGCGAAAAAGACCCCGATGCCCAAGAAACGATCGTTTCTACTGAATGGACGCTCCGAGGCGCAAGCGGTCCATTGGAAGAGTTGAAGATCGTGAACAAATGGGATGCCGAGCTCGAGGCGCACTCCAACCGCCCGGGATTCCAGCCTCTGGAATATATGGTGGGCGGTCGGTATATCGGCGAATTAGTGCGTATCATATGCTACGACTGGTTTCACAAAATGAAGGCAGTTCCTCGGTCTTCATTACCTGCGAAGCTAGTTGAAGAGTATACCCTGACTACGGATTTCCTGTCACTAGTGGTGGCATCGAGCTATTCCGACGAACAACTCGCGAAGGAACTATCACAGCAACTTCCAGCCCCGGAATCTAGCGACTGGGAATGGACGTCTGAGTATGCAGGACATATTCGCTCCATTGCAGCCGCAGTACAAGATCGATCGGCAGCATTAATCGCGGCCGCAACAGTCGGACTTCTTGCTTGCACGCGTGAGATTCGGCTGCAAGATACGGAGTCTCCTGATTCCCCAACAACCAGCACGGCTCAAATACAGATTGCGAATCAGGAAAATCTGGTTCCTGAATTTGGGTCTTCAACATCTGGTTGGCAGAACGGGCCCGAGGAGCTGGTTGTAGCGGTGTCCGGTGGTGTTATACAGCACTACCCGCACTATAAACAGACCGTTCAACGATATATTGATCGACTTATTCTCAGTGCTGGGCCACAAAGCGAAGGCAAAAGCATTTTCCTTCGAGAGGCTAGTGATGGTGGTATTATAGGCGTGGGTGTTCTTGCCGGTACCATTGCAGGGGAGATTGAGGGGATAATTGGCTCTACTTTGGAAGAACAGCATAGATTCGAAGAAAGCTTACGAGAAAGCTGTAAGGATATCACAAATGTCTCCTGAGACGAGCATCCATGGATGTTACTATAAAAATATTAATAAAAACAGGACGAATACCAAACCGCAGTCAGTATGGATATCCTGTGAGCTTTTCCTAGTCAATATGGACCTCGGGAACATGGAAGACGGCTTTAGTTCTTTGCTACCTTTTAGCACCATTAAGATTCTCTATAGTCTCTATCGCAGTCCAATCCAAGGAATGTTCTTTGTACTTTTGTAAAGACATTAATGGACATTAAGCTCTATCATACACAAATCCCCGACAGTCGGCACCGTGGCTGTGCCTACTATCCCAAGGTATCATTGAAATTTCAACATGTTTCGCAAAAACGGGGCTTTGAGATTGAACAGTTGACAACGCGAATCCCATCACAGATCAAATTCGCAGGCCGTACCATCTTCCCTCCCCATATCAATTATGACAGTTGTTGTCTAGAAGTTTTTGATTTACTGCTGGAGTGCCTGCCACTGCTCGGGAGTGTAGCACTTGGGAGTCCAAGCGTGGATAGCGGCGATCTCATCCTTCAGAACGGAGTTAACGAGGCGATGGCGCGCAAGCATGTTCTTGCTCTCGAACTGCGGGGAGACGATCACTGCCTGGAAAGCCTGACCACAGCCGCCTATACAAAGAGCAAATATGGATCAGCATTCGAGCCCAAGAGCCTCAGGATTTTGGCATCCAATTCCTACCCGATAGATCTTCAATTTCAACATGTTGCGCCTGCAGCTGATCAAGCAGCTTGAGCTTCAGCGCGTCCGCAGTGATACCCGAGGTGTCGGCCATGGCAGCGTTAACGGCGGAGAAGGAACGCGCGGAGAGGGAGAAGGCGGCGCGCTGGGGAACCGGACGGAGGAGATAGCTACAGCCTCTCAAGACAGTGAGATAGGAAGTGCGGGAGAACATCAAGTATGGTCAGAGCGAGGGATGAGGAGTTAGTCGGGCCTCCGGTTGGAAAGTGATTTGATGAGGTTCATCTGTATTACAAATTCAGCCGCTGTGGCTGGTGTCGGACTATAGGCGGGTGGATAGATTATCCGATTTACTTGCAGTTCACGTGCTGATAGGTTTCGATAGCGTCACTGTGTTTCCACTTCCACTTCAGATCTGTAAATGTTCTGATTTCCTTTGCAGAATTGTTTTTGGTTCCATGAATCCTTTACGTTTTGCTCTACGAAGCTATTCCACTATGTCCAACACTCCTTCTTGTTCGCCCTTTACTCGGGCCGTGGTTAGCTCTATGAGGAAGCTGTTCGTTCAATCATAGCTCCCCGCAATTTGAGCTTTGTTGACCCGCTATACACAGGTACCCCGAGGCATTGGCCGATAAGAGCTTCGACAACACCGGATGTAGGTCGAGTGGTCTAGCTTTGATTGTGCATTGATTGTACTGGGCTAACAGGTATTCTTTAGTGCTTCTGGAAGCTCCGTTTGAGCCATCCCGGCGCCAGAAGAACTCCGTGCTGCTGGCCATTGATCTGACAACAGCGGTTGCAGACGAGGCAATTCGGCGCCAGGACTCAGCCATTGTCGCCTACCGTATGTTTTTCTATTTATCCCCCCTTGACATCCCTTAGCTGGACCAATCTCTAAAGAAGTGTGACCTGTCAATTTCAAATAACAAACTTTGCTAATATTGTCTCAGATCCAATCATTTTCCGTGGTCTGAAGTCCCTTACTCTCGAAGACACCCAACAAAGATCTCTATTGCGACTTGCCCAGCATGGTATCAGTGTCTACTCCCCTCACACTGCCGTCGACACCGTCCCCGGTGGTATGGCCGACTGGCTCTGTGACGTAGTGACTGGCACATTCAAGTCCGACTCCAAGCCGCAGACCCCAATCACAGACTGTGCGTCCACTTTGTACTCAGCGCCTACTTACCCCCAACCTGAGCTCGTCCCGAATGCCACATCAGCAAGCCCCTCCCAGCAAATACCCCACATCCGATCTACGATTCACCCCTCTCCTCCACCTTCTATCCCCGAAGGCTTCGAGGATGCTGGTGCAGGCCGCCTGGTGACCTTCAATGAAGCTCAGCCTCTCACCACACTGATTGACCACATTGGCCGTGGTGTCGGTCTTCCGGGCGGAATTCCCATTGCGACTCCCCAGGGCCGTTCGATCAACGATATTCGTATCCGCACCGTTGGTATGTGCCCTGGGTCCGGCTCTGGGGTTCTTCTCCGTGGAAACGATATCCCCGATCTTCTTTTCACTGGCGAAATGAGTCACCACGAGGCTCTTGGGGCTACAGAAAAGGGTTCAGTTGTTATCTCATTGGCTCATTCCAACTCTGAGCGTGGATATCTGTGTGCCGTAATGCGGAACCAGCTTCTTCGTGAGGTGTCACAGACTTGGCAGAGCGATAGAAAGGCAGCTCTCCAGGCCTTCCAAGAAATTTCCAAGCAGGGTGGAGCTGCTACTGGCTCCCAGGAGGTATACCAAGATGCCAGTGTTGAGGTTTCTGTTAGCGAGGCCGATCGTGATCCATATGGAATCATGGTCTGGCGTTCTTAGTCGCTCAGAACCGACTATGTGGGAAAGGAAACAAAATATATGAGCAAGCAGTTCAGAAAAAACTGAATTGAATCTAGTCGACGTGCTACATACTCCTCGACATTGAACATCTTTCACAAAGTAGCTCATTTAAACAAAGTCCTCTGACATTGAATGCTCAATTTAGAAACGACTGGCAAGCCTCACTCGAAGAAGCTTTTCTCGCTCATCAACTTTTGAGCAACGTCTTGATCATGGCCAAAGATCAATCTCGCGTTAAACAGCCGCTGAAGTCTGCGAATCATGTTAAGACTACGATACCACGCAGTATGATCCCTAGCCAAGCCCCCATGCGGATGACCAAGCTCATAATTCTCCACAACATGAAACTGATCCGTCGTCCAAATAAAAGTCCCATCTTTCTCCAAATTAACCTGCATAATACACAAACCAGGCGTATGACCTGGCGAATGATGCAGAATAATCCCCTGATACAGATCAAGCGAGGACTCTGTAAATGTCTGCCAGTTGAGCTTTTCCAGCGACATATAATGTCCAAGATAAACACCCAGATCTGCTCCAGTGCCAACAGCCCAACAGGCATGTTTGAATTCTTCTTCATGCACCCAGATCGGGACATCAGTGCCCATGAAATGTTCCAGTCCACCTGCATGATCTAAATGGAGATGACCAATGATAACAGCTTTGACATCCGTGATAAGGTGTCCCGTAGCCTTAATTGCCGCTGGCAATTTATGGGCATCGGTATATTCGACTCGAGGAAAGACGTCGGTGACAGGAGCGGGCCATGTCTATTATCACCCTAAGTTAACAACACAATCAAATCAGGAACAAACTTGACCATGAGCATACCACGTTGATATCCTCTGCACAACCGGTTTCATAGAGGATAAGCCCCACGCCAGGATACTCAATCAAAGCCGAAAGAAGCACAAGTTGACGTCGTTTATTCACCGGATTCGGATTACTCGACGAGCTTGCATTGGCGCCCCGAAGGATCCTGTGGGTATAGATATCAGATATCGGACACGCCCAGACAACAATCAGAAACGAAACAAACCAGGACTCATCAGCTTCCAGCGTCCCCAAATTCAAGATATACATCTTCGTGCCTGGTGGACATTTGAAAGCCGGAATAGCCGCCGAAGCGAGCAGGGCAGTGGGATTAGCAGAGGCCATTTTGTATAAGCCAAAACAACGCTGGGATGATGTTAGGTACTGATCAGGCTTAATTATGGTTCGGAGACCTAGAGAGATAGATTACAGGAATTGAAGTGTCCAGCTTGAGTGACCTGAATGAGCTGGCCAAAGTCCGTACCCCGCATGTGTACCCACAGTGTTGGAGTTCAAATCCCGAATGCGTGATGATCTTGACGTAGGATACGCCAATCTTGCCGGATTATAGAGTCCGGTTCTATGCGGGGTATTACGTGGCATATTTATGTTGGAGTTGTTGTTTCGTTAAAGTTTAGATGTCGGCCGAGGTCTTTGATAGATAGTTTGACTGGGTATTATGATGTCCATGAGGTGCAGGGAGTTCATTGACAGGTCGTAGGGTCTTGGGCACAAGAGAATGAATACTGTGGGCTCTCAGCCTGAAGTATGGTTCTGGATCATTAGCCGGTTAGATATATGCATATCCCGAGATCTGGCAGTGAGACAAATCGCCTTGCATCATCCAAAACTATAAGATGAAGCACCAGATCTACGTACATTACTAATTACCCAGCTTAGCTACGTAGTTGAGAAGTACGGCCGGGTCAATTCCAACAAATCGGCTGGGTTGCAATTTTGAGATTTACAGGTGTATCAGAAGGAAAAGAAAATTCAAAACTGTGGAAGTGAGAAGGATATCCTAAACGACAAAACGGCGACAAATGAGAAACAGTGTGTATGAGAAAAAAAAGACAAAAAAAAAGGACCGAGGAAAGGAGGGGGTAAGTATATTGATAAGAAATCCCAGGTTCTGAGTTTTTGGCTTCACAATGCAAATGCTCGTGTTATCCGTGAAGAGAGGACATCTGAGACGAAGTCAGAAGAAATAAAGCAAGGGACGGCGAATTTCAAGGTAGGTAAAAAAAAAAAAAAAAAACAGAGGTATCAGCAATCCCAATTCGTAAGGTTTCTCAGCGAAGTAGACGAGACTGAATCCAGTGAGTCCACTGAGGATAGGAAAATGCGGTTACAGGTCGATCAGGCTGCCGCCACCACGTTGGGGCTGCTGTTGGGCTCCCCAGGGGTTACTGTTAGGCTGCTGTTGCTGCTGCACAAAGCCGGTCTGTTGGGGCACACCGGTGTACTGCTGGCCGAAGAAAGGGTTGTTGCCCGTCTGAGCAGCATGCAGACGGTTTAAGCCCTGACCAGCAGAGTTGACGAATGTACCAGGTGCAGTGTGCTGCGCAGGTATACGGAGATCTCCAACGTTACCAAAGGTATCCTGGCCCTCGCCGCTTGCAAGGAGTGCATTAAGGCGAGCATGATGAGGGTCTGAGGACGGGGGAGTACTCTTGGGTGGCTGGGGAACCTGGAAGTTGGCGATTGGGTTAGGCTGGCTAGGCTGGTTGGACAGAGAATATTGGGTGATTGGGTTATTGAACTGGTTCGTGGCGCGATCTTCTGCAAGCGTGTTGAGAGATGGCGGTCCTGTAGATTGCGGCTGGCTGGTATACTGAGGTTGAGTACGCGCGGCGAATGGGTTGTTCGAGCCCGTTGGAGTAGGCTTCAGTGCATCAGCAGGTTGGTTTCCAGACCACGGGTTATTGCTTCCGGCAGACAGGTAGTTCTCCTGTGACTGCTGCTGTGGCTGTTGTTGCTGCTGGAAGTTCATCTGTTGCATCTGCGCCATCGGATCCTGGTTGGTTCCGTACGGGTTGTTGGCGTGGAACGCAGTTTGCTGAGGTTGGAGGGCCTGGGGCTGTCCGTAGGGGTTTTGATCGAAAGCCGAGGGTTGCTGGTAGCCATTGGTGTTATAAGGGTTCATGCCAGTAGGTTGGTTCTGGAATCCAGTGGGTTGCGCATATTGGTTGTTCAGGTAACCGGTCGTCATGGGCTGCTGCTGCTGAGCATTGATCGGATTACCGAACCAGTCCACTGCACTCTGTTGCTGATAACCCTGGTTATAGCCAGTGGGTTGAACTTGGGCCGGAGTGGTATCGTCAAAGAGCGCGTGCGCATTGCTTTGCTCCAACTCCCGCCTCCGCAGCTCCTCCTCTTCCTGGCTGAGCTTGATGGCCTTTGCCAAGTCTTCGTCCTCTCCCTGATTCGAGGATTCCTTAGCGCGTCGTCGGCGCTCCTCTTCGGCTTCAGCCTTGCTGGCTTCGATGGCTAGGCGGTATTCGGTATCATCTTCGTCGGAGCCCTGGCGTCTTCGTCGCTCCCGGCGCGGAGGCTCATTGCCAAAGCCCTGTCCCTCGTCAAGTCCGCTGACCCGGGTCTTCCAAAGCTTGCGATCAGATCGTTCACTGCGCAGGCGATCCTCATCCAGGACGAGCGCAGTAAGTTCCTTTGCGGCCACACGAACTGCGCCATTGTCAATACTACTATCAAAAAAGAAGAGGGCTATAACCCACCATTCTGACCCACATCCCGACTTTCTTCATCGACGTACTGGAACTCGCGCAGGGTCTTAATAATGTAGACGTTCTTCCGAGCCCACGTAACCACCAATTCCGAGCCCTCGTGTAGGCAGTAGTCCAGGACCTTCAACGATTTGAGCACGTGGCGCCAGTTCTTTCCCTTATCGTTGAGACGCTTGTCGAGCATGTCCATGATCTCGTAGAACTCATTCGGGCTATGCGCTGATGTCAGCCTCCGGTGTATCCTTCAGGCCATCGGCCAACCTACCTCCCGAAAGTCATGGCCGCAATCTCGGACATGTCGGTACCCGTTGGGCCCCATGGGTCATTACTTGTGGCTAGAAAAAAAGACCACAGTTAGCATACCGTCCATCAGGTCGAGAGCGCGCGATACGGTGGCGTCCGTCCGGTCATCGACACGGGCGGGGAGAAAAGGAGATTTTGACAAATCAGTGCAGCGTAACTGCAGCATGACCGCGATCTCTATCGGATGCGTCCGAGACCTTCAAACAGCGCCGAAGAAGCCAGACGTACCATTTCGAACCTTGACCTGCACAGAAGAGTATCCCTTTGTGACGTTCTTGACACTGCGCACGACCTTGGACATGGTGCCGGTATAGCCACGAGGGTCGCAGATAAGCGAGATTTAGGGGAAAGGAAAGTCGCGGTATGAAACCCGATCAAATGGGTGGGATTCTGGAGCGAAGTGTCTTGCTAAGCTCTCACAGCCCACTCGGTCTCAGGGCTTCGGATAGCGGCCCAAGGTGGAATTTAGGCGATGCTCAAAGGGTCGAGGATTTGCAGGCGATTTTGAAGGTATGGGACGGTAGCGGACCAGCCACAGGGGAGGTAGAAAGACTTGACGGAGAGCAAAGTTTTTAGCAGATAGGAATGAAGAAGGGAAGATGTTCGCGGGAGAGGGGACCGTGGCTGGATCGGGGGAAGAGACGGTCTTGGCAATGACGAAGCGTTAGTTATTGTTAGTCCTTGGTGGATCAACCTGGACCCTCTTGACATATTGACTTGCATATCAATCTCAATTCAACTTCTTCTCAGTGACAGTTTATTCCCTATTTTAAATTGATTTTTGATTTTACCATTTGCTTTCAACCTTGTGGACAGTTAGTTCACAGTCAAATACCACTGATCCACTCACAGCCACAAACCCGCTGTTAGAAAAAAGAAAAATCAACTAGTCCACTCTCACCGGTACATTGGTCCAATCCCAGATCTGCAGGGTTCGCCTTCTTGCACCTATTTCACCTTATCGATTCGTTCCTCTGTGGTTAGATCACCGCCACACCTGTGGCAAGAGGCCGCGTCAGTCCGGTCTGGTTCAACTTAGGCAGCCGTTTATCACTTCACGTGGTTCTTATGACACTCCATTGCCCCATTAGGCTGCAAAGATACTGCACAGTATATGCTTCCCCGGGTTTATGATGCGTCGATTAATTATCAAGAGCCTTATTGAAGCAAGATCATACGGATTCCACGCTATACGGAATAGGAATCTGTTCAAAACGGGGACCTTGGAATGGCCCAATCACATCATACGGTTTAAAGCATGACAATCAGAACAAAATCTAGGCGAGGGCCAATTTGAGGGTCTGGGCTCTGCATCTACTGCTAGCCGCGGATTACTAGCGCTAGCGTTGATGAATTCAGTCAAGTTATGTAATTTGAAGTTATTTGGTATCCTGCTATATATGCAAGGGACGAGAAACACCTCCATGTTATACGTTATACATAGTCGAGTCTGAATGCTTTAGCCGAGCACCTTCTCGGCAGCGGAGACTAATGGATAACCCAGGTCAGTAAGTAATCTACAGCGATCCAAAGGGGTCAACTTACCATTGAGACCGGCGTTGTCGGGCTCCACAAAGGCCTCCTTCACCTTGCCGTCCTCCACGAGCAGAGCATAGCGCTTGCTGCGGATGTTGCCAAAGATGGAGGTGCTGTCGAAGGTGAGGTCAAGAGCCTCGTTGAACTTGGCAGTCGGGTCACCCAGGAAGCGGATCTAGTAGATATGTCAGTCTACCGTTCCATCACAGAAAGATCAATTATCACGTACGCCGCTCTTGCCGCTGGGGTCAAGGGACTTGGCCCAAGCCTTGGTGCTGTCGTATTCGACGCGTTAGCGTGCTCTTGGATGGTATACCATTGCTACTGCTTACACGAAAGGGTCGTTGACGGCGACGACAAAGACCTGGCCCGCCTCCTTGAGTTTAGGGTGGTTGATGAAGCCGGGAACGTGGGTGCTGGAGCAGGCGGGGCCTAGAAAAACAGTCAGTCCAAGCTCTGTTTTTCTCGTTTATTTTCATTCCGGTCACGCACTGAAAGCAGCCGGGACGCCAACAATGACACCCTTGCCCTTGAGCTCCTTGGCGAGGTTGACCTTGTTGCCGGGGGAGTTCTCAACGAGGACGTTCAGGTCGGGGATAGCATCGCCCTTCTGTACGAAGGCGGGCGCGGTCTTGTGGAAGAAGGCGGCCTGGGTCCGGACGCGGGGGACGTTGGTAGCAAAGCGACGAGCGGCGAACATCGTGGGTGGAATTGAAGTTCGAGTAAAGACAGGACGTAGCGGTGCAAGGTTCGGGAGGTGGGTTAGGAAAAGTAGGGCGATGTTATGGGAGCTTCGGGGATTTCGTCATCCCCGGCTGCGGCAACCGTTAGGCCGATCTTCATTCACGCTATGACACCCGAATTGATGTCAATGTACGGAGGAAAAAATCCTGGGGAATCGAGATGTTTTGATACATCAACCTAGCGTATTATTTCTATTGAATCTGCTATGACGTTCATTGTTGTCGGTTCGTGTTACTGTGCCAAGCTTGAAGCTCCCTGTATATGCAGATGTCTTGAGTGGTCGCTCAAATACAGTCGTCGTCTACATCTCCATTCGCACATCCCCCGACTTCAGTGCCCAGATAATATTTTGCCGCATTTTCCCAGGACTCGGGTTCCAGATTATATTCCGGATAGAAAGAAGTTATTGCTTAGTCTGGCATTGAGAGATGCGCCCTACAAATCAGGCGCAACTATACTCCGCAACCGCACAGCTTGAGGTCGGTTGGTATGTGTTACACTAATCTTAGTTCCACATGATACCACTCGACTTGGAATATTATAATACCTTAATGAAGGCTACTTTAGATAGTGAGGTTGATATCCATGTTACATACAGCATAGTAGAGTCGGGTATAGGGCCGTTACCCCGGGGCCAGATCTTTTTGTCTATGGGATGCTCAGGCACCCCGATCCGATCCGGGGATCGTACTTATACTCCGGGGTACTTATATGGACCGTTCAGATAACCCTCGGCACTGGATGTGTCTGTGTCCAGCAAAGATTAACCTCATAGGGAATGACGACCAATCTTCGCGTGGTACTGCAATGCGATTACAAAGCTAGTTTAGGGCGTCTACGGCGTCAGCGCCGAGCTGCATGAGCGTTGGAGCTCAGTCCACTATTTCCACTATTTTCGCATAAAAGAAATCCTGTGCATCGTATTGGGATAACTCTAATTAATTAAATCTCTTCCATATAATATGATATAATATGATCGATATGTGTCGGAAATGCATCTACCACTAACTCCGAGTCACTCCCGAGACAAGGAACGAACCGGTTCGGGGAGAATAACCGAAATTTCATTTCTTTTGTCAATGCGTGGTTGAGTTGGCGTAGCTTTGTTACGAATGGATTCTCTTTCTCGGACGATCGGCCATGGGCTACTTTTTCCCCTTAATTTTATTCAAGCCAACGCATGGGAACAATGGTGTGTTGTACGCGTGTGGGAACATGGACAAGTGGGCCATAGTTTCCTAGGGTCCCAAAGTTCTGCTGGTGGAGCAGAGTTGCTCTTCCATTCGGTCTCAACGGGAGTTTTCTTGGCATGTTTTCCCTCTTTTATTTTTACCTTTGCCTTTTCCGTGTTTATTACTATTTGGGTCTCGATGAAGTAAGTACCTAGGATGATTATACTCCGGTCGATGCATGCCCCTCCATCTTGCGCGCACTGACGCTCATGCTTTCATACGGGTTTTTTTTGTAACCTTGATCAGTTATGGACTTGAGGGGGAAAACACAAAGACCCCGGAATGTACGATCTCGCCCCCTCGTTCAGGGCAGAACGAGGGTCTTTTAGGGTGAATAGAACTCCTTACATGATCATTCATGAGAATTAAGAGAAATATCAAAGATGATACCAGAAATAACTTAAATAACTTAAATACGCAAATACGGGACATGTACCATGTCCGTACCTGCGCAGTAACTTTGGAACATGGCTCTACCGCCAAAACTGGTAACTGGGCGGTACCCATTCTGCGTTCTTCAAATCCCCAGTTCATTTTTTTTTTCTCTGATCTTGTTTGGCCGAGATTGTGGTTTTTCTTTTTTCTTCATTCTTCGAGTAGGGGGCATTTCATTTTACATCCACTCTGAACCCTCTTTTCCTTAGTATATCGGTTAGATACCATCTGTCAGGTCAAGCCCGTTCGTTCGACCGGTCGCGACCCGGTTAGCCATGGATGGCCCAGGCCAGACCTCGAATGCCGCCCCCGCGGGCAACTCCAGCGATTTTGTGAGTCTCGCGATACACAGGTCCTCTTGAGAGATTCAAATGCTAATCAATATGTTCAGGTGCGCAAGCTGTATAAGTGAGTCCTCCTTGGAACCCCTCTATCATCCTTGTATCCACCCTTTTCCGCCTTTTATCCCAACGCCACGAATACAATCTCGCGATCGACCAGATCTAACCGACTATGCGACTAGAATGCTGGAGGACCCCTCTTACGCGTCCATTGTACGCTGGGGGGATGAAGGGGATAGCTTCGTGGTCCTAGAGGTAAATGCGCCCGTGGTGTAGTGCGGTCGCACCGTGTAGCTAACCGGTACTCCCCCCAAGTGCGAGAAATTTACCAAGACTATTCTCCCGAAACACTTCAAGCACAGCAACTTCGCCAGTTTTGTGCGCCAACTCAATAAATACGATTTTCACAAAGTCCGACAGAACAACGAGGAGAATGGCCAGTCACCCTATGGCCAAAATGTAGGTCCTCCTCGGTCCAGTTGAACCCCCTAGTCCTCGATACTGATGTGCCCGTTAGGCTTGGGAATTCAAACACCCCGAGTTCCGTGCCAACAGCAAGGATTCTCTCGACAATATTCGCCGCAAGGCTCCCGCCCCCCGCAAGCAGACCCAGAGCAATGACGACTCTGCCCCCACTCAACAGATTGATCTGCTTAACCAGCAGATCCTCGCGCAGCAACAGCAGATCCAGCATCTTTCCGACCGATATGCACAGCTCACCGTGGACCATCAACTCATGTTGCAGGAAGTGATGCGAGTACAAAAGACCGTATTGAACCATGAGAATGTCATTCACCAAGTCATGACCTACTTGCTCTCCGTGGATGCGCGCCAGCGTAGAGACAGCAAGGCCGTGGGGTTCCAAGGACAGGGCTCGACCATGAGTCCAATGGGACAGGTGGGAGCTGTCGATGACGAGCCATCATCACCACTACAACAAGCCTCGAAGTTGTTGAATGACATGAACGCCGAGATCCAGTTCAACTTGCCGCACATGGATGCGGCAAACGATCCTCAGAAGGCGGCCAATGCGGCACCTATCGCCACGCCCACAATGGATGCATCCCGGAACGGGATGGTTCGGCCGGCAACTACTGTACCACCCAACCCAGCGATGGTCTACCCGAAAATGGGTAATGACTTGGAACAAGTGGTATACCCCGTGGGTGCCACCAACGGCATCGACCCCATGTATAGCGAGCACATCAATAATGTTCCGTACCCGATGCCCACCAAGACTGAGGTCGACACTGCCGAAGCTCGCCGACAACAGCCAGAAAATCGGAAGAAGAGTACCAACGTGGACCCTGGCTGGATGCGCAGCCCCCGGATCCTGTTGGTTGAAGATGATGCGACCTGCCGGCAGATTGGCGGCAAATTCTTATATTCTTTCTCTTGTGTAATTGACACTGCCGTATGTTGCGTTCCGATATTGCGCATACTGCTCAACGGCTAATAATACCCACAGTTCGATGGTTTGGAAGCAGTGAACAAAATGCAGGGTGGTTCGAAGTACGATTTGATTCTGATGGATATTATCATGCCCAATCTGGACGGCGTATCGGCCTGTCATTTGATCCGCCAGTTCGATCAAACGCCTATCATTGCTATGACCTCGAACATTCGCAGTGACGACATTCAGTTATACTACCAACATGGTGAGAGTAGATTGACTCGTTCTTTCGGGTGAACGTGACTAAAACGCGATAGGAATGAACGATGTTTTACCCAAGCCATTTACTCGCAAGAGTCTTCTCGACATGCTTGAGACTCATTTGACCCATCTCAAGACAATTCCCCAGGGCATCGAGGGTCCTCCGGCCCCGGTGGCCGTCACAATGGCTTCTCAGACATCAGCTACACAGTCCATCAAAGAAGATAGCTCACCCGGCCAATCACCCGCAGGATCCATGAACAACTGGCAATCACCCGGTCAATTCCAAGGCATGCAAGCCGTTCCACCAAACATGCCTGCCATTCAAGGACAATATGTTGCCGCAGCGCCTGCGCCCCCAGCGGCATATGCCGTTGATCCGAATGGCGTTCAATTCCCTGCTCCGCCGGTGGCCGTACCTTCCACTGGGGCCCCCGGCCGCCCACCGCACCGTCGACAGATGTCCGACATGTCCAGTGCGGCAGAGAATCAGCAAAACATGGCTAAGCGACAGCGCATGTACGCTCAGCCCCAACCGATGATGGCAGTACAAGCCGGGCGGCCAGTCTAAAACATCCTAACATCCTTCTCTCTTTCGCTCTACCATCCACCCCCAACATCCTCTTCGCCTGTCTATTTACTTTACGATTCCCACTGTTTATAATGAGGTCTTCAAATCGTACATTGCTTGCGCTTCCCCGGAGGTATGCGTCGATCGCGGTCTTCTGCCTTTTTCTACAGGTCATGGCGTTTTATTTGCAGGCTCAATTTATCTGGGAGGCGAATCTGTGCTTATCTACGTTTTCCACCTTGGATCTCTCTGTGTTTTTGATATACATTACCAAATCTGGTGACTGTTCATGGGAAGGAAAACGACATGGTTTTCTTTACCCACCCTTGTTTCGACAAATACATATTTACACGACATATCTTCTTATTTTTCACGGCGTCGTTTCCTTTCTGCGTTTTGCTCCGAAATTCCCTATGTTACGGACTCCTAAATTGGGTAGGATAGGGGAAGAGAATGGGGGATCCACCATTGTTCACTGGATAGAATGAGCATGTAGGGGAAATTCTCATGTGTACACATCATCAACTATCCGAGGTTTAACAATTGATCCATGGCTTGAAGCCTTCGTTGCCCAATGAGGGAGGTGGCACATCCAATCCATCCCCAACGAATTATGCAATCCATAAAACAATCCCTGTATTTGAACATAAACTTGGAAACGAGGATAAGGTACCCACAAACGCGCCTCCCGCTCGCGGACGAACCCGCGATCGTAAGGGCTGAGTCTAGACCAGCATCTATAATTGTCGACACGTTTGCAGGTCTAGGAGGGCCTGGGCCCGCGGGGATTTTCGAGGATTGCACGCCTTGGCTTGTAAGTGGGTCCACCCTCTCTCAGAGCCTTCGTCCTTTACAGGGCTGCCCAGTGACATTTACTTGTTTGCTTTTTCCCTTGTTTTGGCTGGATTTGGTGCAGGGGTGTACTCCGTACAGGAGGTGTAATTAAGATTTAACATTGTCTTGGCTGATGCTGATATTGCTTCACTGTTCTTTTTTTAGTGATTTGGAGTATTGTACACATGTATGGGCTGTGACAAGGGGCCGATGGTAATCGTTCGGTAATTGGTTGGTAGAGTATCATACAGCTTTCGGAATGACGAATCCAATGACATAGCGCAAATTCACAAAATCCCACCAGCCTTTCTTGAAGATGGAGATCTGGGGTTGGAATCTCAATGTGGCTAGTGAGATCCCAACCGCGCCACATAATAGCCACAGCCACAGTTTCAGTCACGTTATTCAGCCCACGACCCAATGCAAACAGCTCAAACATAAAGTGGGAGTCACCGAGGCTTGGCGGGGTTTTTTGTGCCTTTGATCAAAGGCACCGCGACGACCCTGCATAGGACCCACGGCAGCAAAGAACAGACATTGCGCATCTTTCTCGGTATCTACCTGTCTCTGCGGTTTATTCCGGTACCAGGTACGATATTTATTGACCCCTCCGGATCCACAATACACGATCTCCGCGGAACCGACTTCCTCGATACAACCGAATTGACACTTCTCAGGATCTGCTTGCAATGGGTGCTAAGCAAAAGGGTGGAGGCTCGAAGCCCAAGGGAAATGCTGCGGATGAAGTAGAGGAGACGCTACAAGCTGTGGTACGTGAAACACTTAGTCTAGAACATCCTCCGCTTCGTGCTTGTTTCTTCGCGGCTAACTTTTTATCTATGACCAGGTTCTTGCGGATACCTTTGAGCCACGATTTGAGCCATTCACTCTTGAGAAGCCTCGTGTACGTTATTCATCCGATCCGCCGATTGACGAGAATACTCTATGAAAATAAGTCAGAATACGAGAGCTGACTGGATCGTATAGTGTCTTCTACCGTTGGCCAACACTCCCATCATTGAATATACCCTCGAATTTTTGGCAAACGCAGGTGTGGAGGAGGTTTTCCTCTATGGAGGCGCACACTCGGATATCCTAGAGAAATACGTCGAGTACGCACGTCCCGCAAGTACGAACTCATATCTAGGTGGCTAACGGAGCTATGATTAGTGCCTCAAAATGGAGAGCAGCTTCCTCTCCATTCAAACAATTCACATTCCTCAAATCAACGTCCGCCTCTGTTGGTGATGTCATGCGTGATCTCGATGGAAAGCACCTTATCACGGGTGACTTTATCGTCGTCAGCGGAGACGTGATCAGCAACATGCCCATCGAGGGTGCACTGAACAAGCACCGTGCTCGCCGTGCCGTCGACAAGAACGCCATCATGACCATGGTCCTCCGGGAAGCTGGACAGGATCACCGCACCAAAGCGTCATCCGTCTCTCCAGTCTTTGTTATCGATCCTACCAAAGACCGCTGTCTCCACTACGAGGAGATTGATCACAACTCGGACGAAAACCCTGCTCGAATCACTATTGACACTGAACTCCTCATGACCCACCCAGAGCTGGATATCCGTCAAGACCTGATCGACTGTAGCATTGATATTTGCACTCCTGACGTGCTGAGCTTGTGGTCTGATAGCTTCGACTACCAATCTCCTCGCAAGCACTATCTGTTCGGTGTTCTTAAGGACTACGAGCTGAACGGCAAGACTCTCCACACATACATCATCAAAGATCACTACGCCGCACGGGTAAGGAACCTGAAGGCGTACGATGCCGTCAGCAAAGATATCATCTCCCGTTGGACATACCCGTTGTGTCCCGACACTAACCTGCTCCCGGGCCATACCTACGATCTTCGAAAGGGCAGCTTGTACCAAGAGCAGGGCGTCACATTGGCACGGTCATGCGTGATCGGCCGCCGCACAGTCATCGGCAAGAGCACCAGTATTGGTGACAAGACAACACTTCGCAACACTGTGCTCGGCCGGAACTGCAAGATCGGCCGCAACGTCAAGTTGGAAGGCGCTTACATCTGGGACAACGTTTCTATTGGCGATAACACAGATGTTCGGGGAGCTATTATCGCCGATGGCGTCGTAGTTGGCAAGAACTGCAAGGTTGAGGCCGGTGCTCTCTTGTCATTTGGAGTCAAAATTGCCGACGGCGTAACGATCGAGAGCGGGAAACGGATTACTACAGCCCGACGAGACGGCAGTGTAGGGATCACCGACGCCAAGGTGGTTGGAGCTGACGGCGAAGGCCGTGAGTTCATCCAAGGCGAAGATGAAGACGAAGAAGATGATGCCGTCAGTGTCGCCTCATCTGGCCTCGTATACCGCATGCCAGGTCTCTCCCTCTCCAGCGCCTCCATTTCGACCCTGTCCTCCGAAATCTCCAACGGCTCCTGGCCCCGTTCTGGGCGAAGCAGCTTCTCTGACGGTGAAGAGCAAGACAACTTTCACCATGACGCCTCTGCCAGTATCTTCGAGAGTATTCGCGAAGGCGTTACTGCTGACGTCGTCCAACTTGAACTTGTCAGTCTCCGTATGACGGCTAACGCCTCAGACAACCAAGTCCGGCGCGCCATCGTCTCCTCATTCATGAAGCATGTCCAACAGCTCATGGAGACCGGCAAAAATGCCAGTGAGGTGGTCCATGATCTTTTCTCCACATACCGGGAAGTTGTGGACCGGACACTGTTTGACCGGAACAAGAACGAGAAGAAGGATCAGGTTGATTTGCTGCTCCAGTTACAGCAGGATCTGGTGCATCGGAATAAGGGTGCTAATATTTTGCTTTTCGCTGCCAAGGTGCTTTATGATCTTGAGCTTGTTGATGAGGAGGCATACGACCAGTGGTGGAACGATGAGCGGTCTAGTGAGACTGAGGAGATGCGAAATGTCCGCAGCCAGGCACAGCAGTTTGTGAACTGGTTGGCAGAAGCGGAGTCAGAAAGTAGTGAAGAGGAGGACTCTGAGGAGGAGGAGAGTGATGATGAGTAGAGGTTATATCTATGGATACCACATATTCTATGCAATGATTGAATTATGGATTGATGAGAATTTAAGTTCAGGGTTGCTGCCTGTTTGCGTACTTTAGAATAAACTTGAACCTTAGGGTTGAGATAAATTATGAATAATTTGACCATCCATGGACGCAAGCATCGTAGGTACCTAGAGTTATGCCTAGTCATTCCACATTCAAATGTTAAGTCAAGACTGGAAGATGACTCAATTTCCAAGGTTCTGAGACAGTCTATCGTATCTAGTTCCGTAAGCCTAGGCAATAGTGGCTTATTGGACCAATCACAGGTCCGATCTGCATGTCATTGTTGATAATCGTAAGTTAGGCCCTGGGCAACAATTCCAGCCCAAGTCAGATTTCCAAGTTCAGGATGAGCCATATAGATCGTTACCTAGTTTGGTGATGATCAGTCAGAGAACAAACACAACAAATCCCAAAACCTAAATGCTGAATGCGAGTAAAGCATGTAGTAATCGACGGTTCCGCTCGATCGCACCCTTTCCCCACTCCGTCCCCCTCCGACAATCGAGTGATTTTTCCCGGTGACGTTGTGACTCCAAACGAGTCTTTATTAAAGCCCTTTCCCCTCCAAACCCCCGCCGGCAATCTGCCGCCCCCCTTTTCATCACGCCTCCCTCCACGCGGAAGAGAAAGGCGGCCGAGGCGGCGATTGCGGACGACAACCAGCCTCTCCCCAAATCCGCCACCAAGGCTGCCCACGACCGGAACGCCACTGCTTCCGATCGACCCAGCACCAGGGCCACTTCCAACACTGACAAGAACTGCTCCACCCTTCCTATTATCACACAGTCTCCCGAGTCTGGTAACTCGGGGAAGAGCCCGGTTTGTCTGACGAAGATGGAGATCGCGACGCCCGCGACGACAACGGGCAGCATGGATTCTGATGATGACTTCATGAGCGATGTCTCATCCGGTGATGATTTTCTCGATACACAGGGCAGTGACGATGAAAGTCTAGGAGAGGGTATGTGATTATGATTTACGAGTCCTATGTTTGAATGTTCCCCCCTCCCTTGTTTGATGACTGACCCTTTGTTCTCGCGTGTAGTCGACTTCGGCGATCTCGACACCGGCTTCTCGGACGACAAAGACCTCATCAAGCAAAAACGAAAACCATATGAAGTCGAGTTTAAAATTTTAGACACATCCGATATCGAGCGCGAACAGCTGGTGCAGATTAACGAGGTCTCCGCCATCCTCGGCTTGCCACCAGAGTCGGCTGCTATTCTGTTGCGGTTTGGACGATGGAAACAGGAAAAGTTAATCGAGGGGTATATGGAACATCCGGAGGAGACACTAGAGGAAGCTGGACTGGGGACTAATTTTGAGGGCACTGCGAAGACAGAGATAGTGCCTGATTTCATGTGTGACATCTGTTGTGAGGATGGGCCGGATCTTGAGACATATGCGATGCGATGTGGTCACAGGTTTTGCGTCGACTGTTACCGGCACTACCTGGCTGGCAAGATCAAGGATGAAGGCGAGGCGGCTCGTATCGAGTGTCCTGGTGATAACTGCCACCGCATCGTGGACTCGAAATCGTTGGACTTGCTCGTGACGGACGATCTCAAGGGCCGGTGAGTCATGCTTCTTATAACCGATGGATGACAGGCTCGCTGACACAGACTCTCCTAGGTATCGAACACTTCTTACAAGGACTTATGTGGATAATAAGGATAACCTGCGATGGTGCCCAGCTCCGAACTGCGAGTATGCGGTCGACTGTCCTGTCAAACCCCGAGAACTCCGCCGCATCGTGCCGACAGTTCGCTGTTTCTGCAAACACGAGTTCTGTTTTGGTTGCGCTATCACTGACCACCAACCCACACCCTGCGCACTAGTCAAGATGTGGTTGCAAAAGTGCGAGGATGACTCTGAAACGGCCAACTGGATTTCTGCCAACACCAAGGAGTGTCCCAAGTGCCAGTCGACGATCGAGAAGAATGGCGGTTGCAACCACATGACATGTCGTAAATGCAAGCACGAGTTCTGCTGGATGTGTATGGGTCTCTGGTCCGAACATGGCACCAGCTGGTACAACTGCAGCCGGTATGAGGAAAAGTCAGGTTCGGATGCCCGGGGTGCCCAGGCCAAATCACGGCAATCACTGGAGCGGTACTTGCATTATTATAACAGATACGCCAACCATGAGCAGTCTGCCAAGTTGGACAAGGACTTGTATCTCAAGACCGAAAAGAAGATGACCAGCCTACAGTCGCAGTCTGGCCTCTCCTGGATTGAAGTTCAGTTCCTCGACACAGCCTCACAAGCATTACAACAGTGTCGCCAGACCTTGAAGTGGACGTACGCATTTGCCTTCTACCTTGCCCGAAACAATCTTACCGAGATCTTCGAGGATAATCAAAAGGACTTGGAAATGGCCGTCGAGAGCTTGAGTGAGATGTTCGAGAAGCCCGTCTCAGAGCTGGCCGAGCTGAAGGTTGATATATTGGACAAAACCGCCTACTGTAACAAGCGTCGGGTCATCTTGTTAAGTGACACTGCCGAGAACCTGAAGAATGGTGAGTTCCAGTCGATACCTCGTTCCCTTCCCATCCGAAGTATGTAGACTAACATGGCATAGGCGAATGGTCATTCAATATTGAGTGGTAACCCACTCCTATCAACCTTTGTGACGAACGTGAATGAACTTCCTGCCTTTTTCAGTCTGCCAGGCATGGGTTCTCTGACGCCCCTTGGCTAGATTAAGTACTCCTTTCCATTCTTCACATTTCCCTGAGGCTGCGGCGCATGTGGTGTTGTTGAGATCTTACTGTGTTGGGTTTTACCTTGGTCAGATATCAGCCTTTTTACTTTCATAGCCAGATAGCGAATCTATTTTTTTTTTCATTCAGTCTTTATTCTTTATTCTTCACTATAATGAATATAGTCAACATCTTGATCCTTGGTATGAGGTACCGTGCTAGGAATATGCTGATCATGGTCGTGCGTCCTCTATCCTCGAATTACAACCTCTACGGTCACAGAACTTACGAATCATGACTTGCAAGGGCTAGTCCTGCTATGCTACGGACCAGAGTAAATTTTTTCTATTTCCAAAGTCTTGGGTTTCACATTCTCAGTTGAATTACTTCGGTCGATGGTTTTTTTAGCACCTCTCTGTCTTTTCTGCGTCCTTTCTTGTGCTGTGCCTATCCAAATCTCTATAATCTCTCCATAAACTCTAACCCATGGTGGGTAGTTATTCATTGCTTCTTAACACCGTTCCTTTCTATCCATTACCTCTTTCAGAATTTTTCTCCAAGCTTTGAGAAAATCATTTACACCTAGCCATCCCTTACTGCTGACCAATATGGATAGGCCTAGTTATATTATTGTTAATTATATTAACCAGCACGTGATGGTTAAGAGTTTATTGTGAAGGTTTCTAAAGATCACAACATCCCAGATCGGGACACATTTACAATGTTCCCGAGAATATTGCTAGATGGCACGCACATCAAAGATGCGAAACTTCTTATAAATTCCCAAATATCCAAGCTGTACTCCGCATGTTGGTCTAGGTTAGGCTGCCCTAAACGCAGATCTAATCATGATCCGCGCGGCTCTTTCCCGGAGGCCCCGGATAAGACTCGGACATGAATCTGTAAATGCAAGAATTCGCCTCAACACATTTAAACTCCGGTACCGTGCACTTTATGAATAGAGGAATAACCGGAAGTCGGCAGCTTTATAAAGCCAAATTTTTTTTTTCCCTGGGTCCCTGCAAGGTTCCCCTTTCTAGTGATTTTACCCGACCCGAGCGATCTGATTAAAATAAAGTGTAGCATTACTATCTGTAACCTTCCTCCCTACGACTACTCCCTATTCAGACTGCATGCTGCAGGGAATGCGGTGGGGCCTTAGCAACGAATATTGTCACGTTTTGCATAGGGGAGTGTGGATGGGCTGAAGCCCACCCGGGCGTCGGCAGGGCGGCCGGACATGTCGCGTGGTTCACCCCCGAGAGGTATTCCAAACCTCACTTGATCGAAGGCTGCATTCCAATTTTCTTTTGGTAGACTTATCTCTCAAGAGCAAGATTTAACTAACAGGTAGCATCTACAATAACATTGTGCTAAGTTGATAATAACGTGGTTATGTCCCGACCTCCTTCCTGTATACGCAGAATAAATTAACGGTGATCATCGATACCCCATAGAAGACGAATTTTCGTCCTTCTCGAATGTCCGTCCTTCTCGAATGTCAATAGCGACCAGCGGTTCCCGTGTTCCCCAGTCCTTTTGTCTGCTGCTTTGCCCAGGACACTAGTTCCCGATCGAAGGGGCAAAATTAATTAAAGGGCTTATCAGATTGATAAAATTAGATAAAAATTACGCGAGGTGAGACAGGAGGATACTTTGGTTCCCCAGCTAATTGGCTATGCTATCGAAGTACCCCGTGTATTTTAAATGTTTGGTACATACAATACCTGTGGGTGAACAGAGCTCCGTCATCGGATGGATCTTGTTCTAGGCGTGGTTTCTGAGTAAGCCGCGGTCGAGATAGTTAAAGAAACAAGTCAAATAACACGAAAGAGACGAGTTCAAGTAGCTAAGTAGCGAGACCTTGTGTATTAGAAAGCAACCCAAAAAATAAAATAAAATAATGCCTAGTGTGTATACGGGGATATCGGACTCTTCACCAGGAATGGGTCGGTGTGGAATCCGGCGAAGTCGGTCCCGATCATGAACAATAATTTCCTTAGCGCCATATGATATCCAAAGAATTCATTTGTCTGAACTTTTCTTCTCCTCTCTAGTTCATACGGGTGATAACATCATTGTTCAGTCGGACAAACCAAAAGAGCAACCCCCCTGGTTCCTGTTTTGGCTCCCCGGAGAACCAACTCCATTTTATCTGGATCCTCACAACCTTTTTTCTCCAACACCTCAGTCACGACCGTCACCTCCAACCACCACCGCGGTCTTCTCATCTCCACTCTTTTTGACTTGCGCCGGCTGCGCCTTGGGCTAGCGGAGCTCCATGGCGGCTACAGAGAAGGTTGAGGAGCTAGAATTCGAGTAGGTAACTCCGTGATTCCTCCGCGGGCTCGGGCTCGGGGCTCGGATTTGATTCTCCAGCTGGGCGCGCTGGCTCGGGATGGCATGCGCTATTGCACGGAGATAGCACTGCTATTTCTGCCTAGAGATGATTGATGCATCAGCAAGTCCTTTGTGCTCTGCGTGTCATTTCCTGCCGGTCCCCGCCTGGCTGAACAGGCGTCATTTCATGTCCCGGAGACTGGGAATCACAACATCCCAGTTCTACCCGAGCTCCATACCTGGTGATGACGATGGAGACTGACTGGATTTGCAACTTTAGTTATGAAGCGCTCCCTTCAAACTATGGCCTCGGCCGCAATATGCTCGCGGGTGCTTTTGCAGGAATTGCGGTAGGTTCAACAGAGCGGAATGGACGCGGACCGCGACATTGGTGAGAAAGAGAGGTTTGGCTGATCGGATTGTACAGGAACACTCTGTGATGTATCCGGTAGACTTGCTCAAGGTGCGTACAGTCCAGAAAAGGTGATTTTACGTTTTGGTGTTGGGGGTTGCTGACGGGGTTTCTCCATTGCTAGACCCGTATGCAAATCCTGCACCCTTCGACCGGTGGTCTGTATACGGGATTGACCAACGCGGTTTCAACCATTTATCGGATTGAGGGCTGGCGGACACTATGGAAGGGTGTTTCCAGTGTGATTGTGGGCGCGGGTAGGTTTTTCATCAACGGGACGCGAAATGGGACATTGGTGGCTGATTTCAAGATCCTCAGGTCCGGCACACGCGGTGTATTTTGGAACATATGAGATTGTGAAGGAGATGGCTGGTGGTAATGTGGACGATGGACACCATCCTCTCGCTGCTGGTATGTCGTTTCTTTTTTTTTCGGGTTTGACATAAAATGGGGATTGGCATAACTGACTGGGTCTGAATTTAGCTCTGAGTGGTGCGTCCGCCACTATTGCCAGCGATGCGCTGATGAACCCATTCGATGGTAAGTGCTGGAATACAACATTTTCCGCTGTATTTTGGACAGAAGCGCTAAGACCCGAACAGTGATGAAGCAACGAATGCAAGTCCACGGATCCGTTCACAAGAGCCTGTTGCAATGCGCTAAAACTCTCTACCGCACTGAGGGTCTCCAAGCCTTCTACCTCTCCTACCCTACCACCCTCTGCATGACCGTTCCCTTCACTGCCACACAATTTGTCGCCTACGAGTCCCTCTCCAAGTTCATGAACCCCAAGCAGGAATATGACCCGCTCACCCACTGCATGGCCGGTGGTCTTGCGGGTGCTTTTGCTGCGGGTATCACTACTCCTCTCGATGTTGTGAAGACGCTCCTCCAGACCCGCGGTCTTGCTGAGAACGAGGAGATCCGCTCTGCCAAGGGCCTCTTCAATGCTGCTTCCATCATCAAGCGCCAGTTTGGCTGGGCTGGCTTCCTGCGTGGTATGCGACCCCGGATTATTTCCACCATGCCCAGCACGGCTATTTGCTGGACTTCTTATGAGATGGCCAAGGCCTATTTCAAGAACCTTGAGTAAACAAGTCCATCACCTTTGACCTGACTCGATTGATCCGGTAGCCCTCCTTTCCTTTGTTCTATATCCTGTATTGTGTGACCCTGACACAATGCTTCTACGATTTTTTTCTCCAATCTGGGTCTTTGATGGTTACGGGCAGAGCCCGACCTTATAATGGTGTATCTTAGGCACACAAAAAAAAAGAAAAATGAGCCTGAGACATGCAAGCCTCAATTCACATACCAAAAGCGAAGGCAATGTATAGATAAGGTAGGAGGACGAGGTTTATTTGAAGTACTCAGCAATCCGGTCTGAAGATTGGATCTTTTTCTCTTCTTGAACCTCAAATCTGGCGTTGGTGAATTTGATTTGGGGAATCTCTTGCATCTACAACTGTTTTATTCTATTTTATTTTACATGTACCGATAGACGTGCCACCAGGAATCTCGATGTGATATCTGATTTACATGAAGTTCTAAATAGATTATCATGTAGTAAAAGAGTCCGCATGCAGTAACTGCACTGCCCGAACCGACGACGTCACGCGAAAAATCCTCCCCTCACAAACGGGAGATCATCGCTTCCAATTCTCCCCACCACAACCAGCGTGAAATGGGTGCGGGCCTGTGTTTTACCAATGATGCGCCCACGGCCCGCGTCTTCTATGCAGAAGACATACGATGAGTGCTATCTCCTATGCTCGACTGCCGTCTATTTCGAGGGCCAGGTAAGCTTTCTAGACCCCGGTCGGGATCCCATTCGCTCATGTGACATCAGAACAACGAAGAGGAAGCATTGAGGTCCTGGAGATCCGCCCTCGAGACCATCTATCATCACAATGCCCGCCGAGTATCATCGACCTACCATCCCAAATCCGAAACCGAAAAGGCATATCAAGATTCCATCCGAGCCTTGGAGGCTCAATGCCGCGAGCGAGTTGATCTACTATCCGCCCTGCGCGAAAGCCGAAAAGAGTCGGCCGAGGCAAACGGCGGTGACAAGGCCTCAACTTTAACGAAGGGCAGGTACGCCCCTAGTATTCCCCAACCCTCCTCCAGCAACAGCACCCCCGGTTACATCGGAGGCGGTACAATCCCCGCTGTGGGCTACACCGACCTCTCCAAACCGGCCGCCATACCTGGCCGACCTCCACCACCGCCGAAGCACCACTTCGAATCGGTTTCCTACTTCGAAGACTCTGCGCCAACGGGCCTGTCGCCGGCCGGCTCGCCTGCCATGCGGATGAACTCGAATGCGTCGGAGAGGTCGCGTGCCTCGAGTCCCGAGCGACGGAAGCCGATGCTGACGACTCTGCGCAATACTGACGGGAAGAAAAGTGGCAAGAAATCCAAAGTGAATCTTAAGAAGAAGGAGTCGCGGCCGGCCGCCTCCACAGCAGCGGGTCTGGCATGGGGCAGTACCTTACGGTCCGGCTCAGGCGACAAGGCTGTTAGCGACGCGGCCGCCATAGCATCTTCACGGAGCGCCGCCAATGCCGAGCCAAGGACTAGTTCTGGGGATGAGCCATTAGTGGCTAGACATACGGTCTTGCGAAGAGATTCTGCTACAGATCGGATTCCTGCTGCACACTGGCGCGAGCCTCAGCAGCCGTCGCCAAGTCGGTCATCTCCGAGGCCTGTTGCACACCTGCCTGTCCGTCAGCCTGTGGCTTCAGAAAGTCGTAGGCAACTTCCGTCGGTAACAGCGACTATGCCCGAGCCGAAAGATTTTGCATCTCCTCCTTCTCTCGTCCCAAAACCATCCATCAAACCTAAACCAGCGGGTTTGAGATCTTCACTTCAACCACCACCTCGCCCCACCATGGCTACTTCTAGATCAGAGGGTAGTTCTCGGCCGGCAACACCCGGGCAGGATCCAGATATAAATACCTCGAGAAGCACCCCACGTACGAACTCTGCACCGCGGATCACGAAAACTGAACAATCTGCCCCTATACAACCATCGTCCAGCAGCGAGAGTGTTCGGCGTGGAACCAAATCGATGTCGAGTTCAGCGAACGGTAGCAGTGCAACACGACGGAAACCGCCTCCAGTCACGCGACGAGAGACTCCACCTTCGAGTGACCTGGATTCTTCAGAGCATCGCTCTACAGAAGACGACGCAGGGGACGAGGATGAATATGACGACGATGATCTTCTAAAAATCCTGAGTAAGCTACCAAAGGGCGTGGACTTGCAATCAGCACGACAGATCCTCAATGAAATTGTTGTACGTGGTGATGAAGTTCACTGGGAGGATATTGCTGGACTGGAACCAGCGAAGAAAGCACTTAAAGAGGCAGTAGTATATCCATTCCTTCGGCCAGATCTATTCTCTGGTTTACGTGAGCCAGCGCGCGGCATGTTACTATTCGGACCCCCAGGCACGGGTAAAACAATGCTTGCACGATCAGTCGCCACCGAATCCAAGTCAACCTTCTTTTCTGTATCGTCATCCAGCCTAACATCGAAATGGCACGGAGAGAGCGAAAAGCTTGTGCGCGCTCTATTTGGATTGGCCAAGGTCCTTGCCCCCTCGATCATTTTCGTCGATGAGATCGACTCTTTGCTATCTGCGCGGTCCTCCGGCTCCGAGAATGAAGCATCTCGTCGATCCAAAACCGAGTTTTTGATCCAATGGTCAGATCTCCAGCGTGCTGCTGCTGGCCGGGAACAGTCTGCCCGGGACAAGAAAGAGGGGGACGCCAGCCGTGTTCTTGTGTTGGCTGCAACCAATATGCCGTGGGATATTGACGAGGCAGCACGCCGCCGTTTTGTTCGTCGACAATATATTCCGTTACCAGAGCAACATGTTCGTGAGCAGCAGTTGCGTACGCTTCTCAGTCATCAGCATCACGAGCTAAGCGATGCGGATATCGAGGTACTGGTTCGTGTGACAGATGGTAAGATTTTCCTTCACTCTATGTATTATCATATCTAACGATACCCGTCAGGCTTCTCTGGCTCAGATATAACAGCCCTGGCTAAAGATGCCGCAATGGGCCCCCTCCGCAACCTCGGTGAAGCTCTCCTTCATACACCTATGGATCAGATCCGACCTATTAAATTCCAAGACTTTGAATCAAGTTTGTACTCGATTCGACCCAGTGTCTCTCCGGACGGACTACGCAAGTACGAAGACTGGGCCAGAGAGTTTGGCGAAAGAGGCGGTTAGCTCTGGCATTTTCTTAGGTAGGCTTGATGTGAAATGGAATGAAGTTATCTTGATTATTATCCGCGAAACCTACATACATGATTCTAGTTCTTGAATTGCCCGAACGGGGGTGGAGCTTGGATATGCATGTGCGGATTGGAGGTACTTCCAAGGTCTTTAGAGGCTTTCTTTCGAGGATTGGGAAAATCCCTGGTGCTGAACGGAGTTTGATGTGATATGGATCTTTTTTTTTGGCCTTTTCGATACACTTGTAACAATTTAACTGCAACGAAGTATCAAGAATCAATAAAGTTTACTTTGGATATGCGAGAACATGAAAACAATACCAAAAGTATATAGACAATGTGCTTCCGAGGTTCATCTCCGGTTATCCTGGAAAGCTAACAGGTATAGAGTGTCGTAAGCAAATCATATCGTGTGAGCCTAGAGCTCCTGGGCTGCTTTACTCTAGGGATATACATAGGTACATACCGTGGAGAACCTTTGATTTCCCAGTCGATATAAAGAATCAGATCAAATCACTACCTCATTTCCGGCTCTAACGAATTTGTAAAGGTCACCGGTGTCTGTCTTGACCGGTCGACCTTCATCTGAAACACATCAAATCGCTGATATCCTCCAACCACATCTTGAAACTGTTTCCCTTCAATAGTGGCGGCCATATCAAGATCCGCATACAATATACCCTCCTCATACTGCAGGTTCTCTTTCTCCTCCCGTTCGCCCGTCTCCACATTGATCACAAAGCCCATCAAGGGACCTCCAGAGGGATCGAGAAATCTGGTCTCCGCCTGCATAGATCCCTCCATTGTGGTTCGAATGACCTCCTTTGTCTGGTCCGGGGCAATTTCTAGCATGGTTGCAAGAGTATGCTCGTCTGCAATGGCAGAATTGATGATGCCAAAACATTTCCCTTCGAAACAGTGCGCTGCAGCCCGTGTGCGGTTCGCAGCCACATTGCCGTACTTCGCCTTGGGTTTTTCTCCCTCGCCAGTGCTGATTGTGCTGGGTGCCTCTTCCCGGATACTATGCATTGGCGCTTTTGCAGGCCAGGTAGAAATATGCACCTGTTCGCCCTGTGCCATCATGCTGTAGCGTGCCAGAGGATTGGTGTTCTCTCCACAAAGGAGCATGCCCACTTTTGCGATCCCCGAGCCACTCTCCACGGGCAGATCAATCACCTTAAGGCCGTGTCCATCGCCAGATGCCCAGGTGAGTTTCTCGTAAAAAGTCGGAACCAGCTTGCGGTGGTGGACCAGTATTTCGCCCGCAGAACTAATCATAAGATTGCTGTTGTATAGATTCGCACTGCTGTGGCGAGTCTTTTCCGAAATCCCGACGCAGACGGTGATGTTGTTTTTCTTAGCGGCTTTGCGAATGATGTTGACTTCTTCGCCGTCGGCGTAGACGGATTCTGACACCATACGCTTGAAGAACTCGTGGGCCTCGCCGGGCGCGACCATGCAGCTCCAGAAGGGATAGCCGGGAATGAAAACTTCGGGGAAGATGACAATGTCAGCCTGGTTTTTGGCCGCTTCTTCGATCATCTTGACGCATTTTTGCGTGGTTTCTTTCGCAGAGAGAAAGATTGGTGCGGCATGGCATGCGGCAGCGCGGAGAATGGGAGCCATCTCGACAGCGGAGGTTACGGGATTCAAAAAAAGAGCTCAAGAGAGATGAAGAAAAGCTTTCTGAATTAATGAGAAATAATTTAAGACACGCGGTATTTAAACTTTGTTTGTGTCTCCATACACAGCCGTAAGGCTGCAGGGCGAAAGAGTGGGCGCGTATCCCGATACCTCGGGAACCGGGATTTGAAGCTTTTCGGGCTTTGGAATGACACCAAGGCTCCACATGTCGGCCATAATATACGGTGGTTCATTTTCACCTAATCCTGTCTGCTAAGTGTCAGAGATAGATACAGAAACTGATCAAATCTGGGTTTGGAGTGGGATAAGCTGTGTCCAGTCTAGTACTATGATCTATTGAAATATTATAGGATACCAGATTTCTCAAGTCCTCATACTTCTACCCATGGGGGATAAATCTGTATCTAACACAAAATCAAACCAAGCTTGTTAATTCTCTAACTGATACGCACTAAAGAAATCAAAAATAATCTCCGTAGCCCGTAGCATTAAAGACATACTTCCCCAAGGAGCATTGCTTCCAAAACGCTTCATCGTCACCATTCGGCACAGTACTAGGCCAGCAATGCCCCCAATCTCCCTCCTGATAATGCTGCACAATTCCCTCCTTCCCATCACAATCCCAACTGGCATGCTTAACAAGCGGGTGCTCAAAAACAGTCACATTGCTGCTCCACTCCGCATTCTTTGGAAACCCATTCCGCTCCGCCCACTCCTCGAGGACATCGATAGCGGGCCGCTTGTCATCAGACCCCCTCCATCAATAGGAGAGATCGTGTCCTGTGTACCGTGGAACTCTAGAAACGGATATCCCTCAACCCTGGCTGCGGGTGAACAGGGTCCTAGCCGGGGATACCGGATATATTATAATATCCACCGCTGACAGAAGCGAAAGCGGCGGTTTTTGAGCCGACGGTGGCGTTACAGGCCATGACGCCCGCGAATCCAGCTCCGTTGGATTTTCCAGCCGCGTAGATTCTGTTCGTGTCTATGCAGAGGTTACCCTCCAGGTGTGTGAGGAGGTCATACATGTAATCCAGATCGTTTGGTCTGGATGTATGCGCTTTGGGGTTTGAGAGCCAGTATCCGTTTTTGCTGTTTGGGTAGACGGCTATACCATCCGGGTTGAATTGTGGGTTGGAAAACTGGGATAGACGTTCTTGTTTGACCATGTCTCTGTTTGCACCGTGGAGGGATATGTAAAGTGCCGTTGCGTTCTCAGGGCTATAGTTGCTTGGGATGTAGAGACGGTAGTCGCGGTCTGTGTTTGGGAGGTCGACGGATTTGCTTGTTCCTGGGATGGGGAATTCGGGCTGGAGTTTCTGTTTGCATCCCGGGGAGGATTTGGCGAATATTGTGCTAGCTAGAGCGAGAGAGAGGAGTGGTGTAAATGCATGGGTATCAGTTTTGTTGGTAAGGCTTGGACTGGGGGTATGTAATGGCCTCGGGGTATGTAATGGCCTCGGGGTATGTAATGGCCTCGGGGTCGTATGAGATGGTTGATATGGTGACAAGGAAATCTTAAATGCTTGAGGCTATGCAGGAGTCTCTTCTAAGATGCTCGAGCTTATAAGATATCTAGGTATGAGCTGGCCATGGCGAATTCACGTTAATCGGGTTAAATTGATCAATTATCTGCGGCTTTCTTGCATCCATGGATCGGTACTCTTACCCGTGGACGCGCCTTTGTATCTTCAATTTAATATAAGCATCCCTTGCCATTGGCTTCGCTATCCAATTTAATTGGAATCAATCCTCAAGTTCTCAAATCTGCTGCAAGTTTGTCTGCATCAAGTCATTTAAGATTTTGGTATACTGTTAGACATGTAGTCGTCATGAACGGGCATAGCTGACCTGACTCCAAGAGTGGATCCGACTCGAAGTTGAGTCCAGACTCAAGTTCCACACTTCAGGGGAGTCGAGCCTATGGTAACGGGAAGCTGAATTTAATGAATGTGAAATGGCGTAATTTCTAGGTGCGCGTCCTACTGTACTGTATTCTGTTCTTCTCCACACAGACTATCGAATAGATCACGTTCACCCCCATGGAAGATCTTCCCCTGAAGAACCCGCTCATCATGGATATTTACAGTATTCAGCTTATTTATTTTTGGTACATTTAATTCAACTCGGATATAATAAGATTCAAATTGAAAATTTAATCATATTTTAAACATCATACGCAGTATATTATGCTCAAACCTTGGAAGTTTGGATTACGCCAATATCTCGACAGGTGTGCGGGGCGGGGCGTGCATATGTAGATCTCAGGGACTAATGTGAACTAATGGTATGCCTGACGTCATGATCTACATGTCTTGTTAAGTGAAAGGTGAATATCTTTGACGGGCTGTATGGAGAAAGAGTATTGATATTTGGACACCTCGTTAACCATGTTGAGTCTAGTGCAGTAATTGAGGGAAAATGCTGCCTAATTTCTCAGGTATATTTTCACACGTTGAGTAAGTAGCTAGACTTCTCATAGGTACGCATGTCGCCGAGGCGCACCTATAACCTCGTGGCTTGTGGGCCATTTTCAGCAGCCATATATATGTCAGGTACGCAGGATGAACGCCCTATGAATGCAATGAATTCTTCTGCGTATATGCTCCAACCAACGATGCGGAGAAGATAGCATTTAGTCATCTCAGCTGGGCTTGAAAGACCGAGGGTCAAAGCGCGAGCTTTCTCTTGAGTGTTTATTCCCGACGTAAATCTAGGGCCATGGAGGCAGCGAGATCGCGGAGAAGTTCGGGTTGACAATTCTGCACAAAAAGGCCGACGGACCGGCCCGCTCATGGTTCTGGCCATATTGCCTATCTCTAATTTGTCCCCGTCAAAAAGCCTTTGGGGTAAAATATTCAATCGGTAACTACTGACGAAGGAATTAATCCGGCTTACAAGACAAAGTGTTTTACCTCTAGAATGACTTGTTGGATCTGTGTGAATTAATGAATTTTTAAAATATTTACTCTTTTGCTGTCAGTGTTGTAGCTTCTTCAAGCTATCAATGCTTAAGGTAAAAACAATCGTGCCCTCGTATCAAAATTCCAATCCCATGGATAACAGAGCTTTGGTCCATATCCATAAGAAACTGTGGCAGCCTGTATTTCTTCGGCCGCGGCAGTACCTTTGGCCTGATAGGTTATCCAGAATTTCAAAGACTCCAAACTTGCGACACAGATGCGGGCAACTTCTTGTTGACCACGACATCGTCGGCGGGAAGCCTGCACACGAGCCTCACGTAGGATGCACTATTGATTACATCGGAGCCAGCGTCATTGTCCCATGGCTGGAAAATGGATATGTAAATTTAAGCATCTTTGTCATCCTCTCGAAAATGGAGAACACCACGTTATTAGGGCTCAAAGTATGTCACACAATTTCTGCGCACATATACATAATCCACTCCCGTACACTCCGAATTTTCCGAAGCAAACCTTATCAGATGGCCTTACTGGGTCACAGGTTGGAGCTAGGCTTCTCCATGGGCTTGGGGATCCCTATTTAGAGCATAGGCATCCCACCGGCAAAAAAAAAATCTGTTTAAAAATCAAAAAAAAAACCGACGGCTGGCGGATTTGAACCGCCGCCTCCGAAGAGAATTGATTTCTAGTCAATCGCCTTAGACCACTCGGCCAAACCGCCTATTGGATGAAAGATTCTGGTTATGGAGTCTAACGTGGCAGGTGCGTATCTAAGGGTGGTAAACAGTAAACAAAACATCTTGCGGTTTACATTAGCAACGTTGTGCGGGTAGGGCCGAAGGTCTAAATAAGCCCATGCAGGCGGCCTGACTAAACCCTATCACCACGTAACTCACTAGCCGAGGCGGTAGCCTTCCCCTAAATAACGTTGGAAAATTAAAATAAAATTTTTACAATCTTATCTGAGCCAAAACTGCCGTCCAGGAATGCGGCTATTTTAAATCGGTGGACCCACTGTTGAAAGGGGGTCTACTATGTAGGTTGGTGTTGCCGAGGCAAGACCTAGGTATTGACGTTACATCGATTATCGCGTAATTCCCGCCACACCTTCCGATACCCTGGGTAACGCCCTGTACAAGAATACCGACCCCGGTGTCCTGATCAACCTCTTAAACCTCTGAGGTCCCTGAGCACCTACGACATCCCCGGACCAACTCTGTACACTGCCGGCGCCGCCGCACCTACCGCCTGCCGTCATCGTCACCCCCGTCAAAGAAGACAAATACCAAAAACATCATCAGGCTCCATATTTCACTCAAACTATCCTAATCTCGCCAAAGATGCGAGACGACTATACCGGGTGGGAAAAATTCTCACATCCTGATCCGGATGAGGCAGACCCCCCAACTGCTAATGAAGTCAAAATACTTCGGGAATTCGTTGAGAATTACGGCATGCCCAACGCAATTCCAACAGGCGACGCTGCTCGTCTCTTCATGTCACTTCGTAGTGAAGACAGCCTGATCAAAGAGCGCGGGAGTCAAGGTGTCGATAAAGGCGAGCGCGTTTCATGGCTACTGTGGGATGCTGCTATTGAGATGCCGCGCTACCAGCCTGCTATCTTGAAGTTAGTGGAGACTATACGAGGTCTTCCGGAGCTTGATAGAACTGAGGAACAGGTCCGCACATCACGATTTCAGGACATGCTAGAAAGTTGGAGGAATCTGGAAGCATTTGAGGAAATCTGGCAAGATATTGATGACCGTGAGTGATTTACTACTTCGTTTTGCCAAGGGGCATGACGCAAATTGGCCGTGATTCATTACGGACATTCCTTAACCTACCTTCATAAGGGCTATATTATTAGGCCTGGAGTCTCGCTAATGCCCAGGTGCTGATTATAGGTCACTGGGAAAAGAGATATGGTACATATCCCTTTCAAGGGTGGTCCGCTTTCACCAAGGGCAACGCCTTTTCTGCCCATCATCTTGTCGCGTATCCGCCACATGACCCTGATTCACCCGAGCTAAGTAAGGCATTACGGATTCCTGTCTTTGCACTAGAGCAGGATCCATGGAACCATGCGCCAATGCTAGGCCTGCCCCCTTCTCCGTCGTTGTTAAAGCGACACGGCCTTGGAGATCCCCGCCAGGCTACACATTATATTCAGATGCTGAATGTTAGTCAAAAGGCACAATAATCACGACGCTTAGCTTAACTAACTCTAGCCTTTAGACTGATGTACATGCTATGGTTCCCTTTTTCGAAATTGCAGGATCCATCATCTTTAAGTTTATAGGTAGGAAGGACCTATCTGAAGTCGAAACAGTAAAAGGGAAGCCTGATTGGAATCTATGGAAGGGGGACTCTTTATTTTCGATAGAGCGGTGGAATTTTTGGAGGGAGCGACTGCAATGGGTTAGTGAACAGGATGAGCTAATGGCAAGAACTCGAGACGACGCGCGGAAGCTTGTGAGACTTATGCATAACATAGAGCAGGAAAGTCGGAGAGGAAGTTTGGCGCACTAGGCTTAGCATAAATACACAGCTATAACCTTAGAATAAGATTAGATGATTCACATAGTTATAATAAGGACGTTGAGATATTCTAGTTTGAAAATACTAGGGATGGAGTAGGGTACATAGTGGCTAAAGAGGAACGCTTCTATCCTATTGTTTCTTCAATTATAACTTATAAGGTGCCTTGTTCTAAGAAAATATTGAATCTAAGAATGTCGGTCTAAGTCTGGTTGAATTTTAGTGCCGCCCTAAGAAAGTAGCTTAATCGATCATAATATTCTAAGTGTTAGGAATGAATTTAGACATACTGGAGCTATCCTCTATTAGAAATTTTTGATCTTTAGCTTTCGCAGCATATTCCTCTAAAGACCAATGAAGTTAGAATGCCCTAAGCAGAAACTCCCTCTTCTTAATTCTAGAGCCAACTGCACTCGCTAACTAGATGAGAAGCGTATATAGCCGGGCATATCTCAAAAGATAATACGTTCATCTTATTACGGCGGAATCCCCATAAAGGCGGAATAGAACCGATCCTAGTACGAAGAGGTGTCGATTGGCAGTCAGCACAAAAATTTGAGAAAAGAGGGCCTGTTAATTACCTACTTTTAGATCTAGAAAGTCAAAAAGGTTCCTCGCCGTATCCCGCTTCATTTCCTGCTAATATAATCAAGTCGCCGCGCTCCGCGCGGCGGGCAAGACTTATATGTACAATACTTGTGGATTATCTCGTTGCGCTACTTAACTCAGCAAGACACGGATCTCTCCGGTCGTGCGAGGGAACAATGACCGCAGACTCCACTGGTCCTCCTTCTCTTCCTCATCATCCTCACCTGTGGTCTTGCGAGTGGATCTCCCGCTACGGCCGCTAATTACGCTGCCACCCGTACCCAAGCTAACCTGGGTCATTCCTCTTGCCTCATCAGCGGCAATGATCATACCCTCTACAAACTCGAAATCGCGACAGAAGGCCTCGACGGCATCCTCAGTGACACTTTGGATGAGGGAGGCACTCTGTACACGCTTGAGATGATCAGCCGCATCCATGAGGGCAGATGGGAGGAAATCGTCCAGCTGCTGGCTAGACGTCACCAGGGCCTCGGGTTGGAAAGCAGGGAGGGTAGTCAGATCTGCAAGGTGGAGCTTCTGCTCCGGCTTCTCTTCGTTCTCACTGTCTAGCTCTGAGTCTCTGCCCGATTTGGAGAAAGGCTCTAGAGCATCTAGCAGAGCCTGCAGACCGGAATTTTCCAGAAGGAAGTGGCGTTGGATATCGAGCAGGTTCGTACGGAGAGTAGATAGAGCGGTGGACAGTGGGATCATGTGGGTTGCACTGGCAAAACTGAATGAAGATACTGTTGCGCGGGCTGCGAGAAGGATGTTGGTGCGGTAGATAGTCTGCGCTGTTGGATCATCAATCTCCTCGGACGAGGATCGAGCTAGCGTCAAATATGGATCGAAGGCGGCTCGAAGAACAGGAGTGAACTTGTTTTCGGTATCTGAATCAGATTCCTCGTCCGGTCGGACCGATGCCTCGTGCGTTTTCATGAGCGAAACCAAACCCTCCAATGCATCTAGTAAGAACTCTGGAGGCGATAGATCTTGCGGAGGGGCCAACGCCAGTTGGTCGCTCGACAGTGCGCTGATTTCCTCTCGCATCAAATTCTCAAAATGTCCAAGTGTAAACTTCTCCAGGCTTTGCATCAAGTCCACCAGCTGAGACTTGGGGCCAACCAATTTTGTGAAGGTGGTTCGGTAGAAAGATAGCAAATTTACGACCTTGTAGCACGTGACAGGGTCATCATGACCTTGAATCACTAGCTCAACTCTTTGCCGCAGAGAACGAGAAACTCCAGTGAGATCCCGATTTACCAGATCGCTGAGTGCCTTGTGGCCATCGAAGGTGATCTCCTGGTCTTCGTCAATGCGAGACCAAGGCTCACTATTCAAACCAGCCTGGATGCCGCGCGCGAGTTCTTCCCCATCGGCAACGAACAGCGCTTCCAAGGCTTCCCTCTCAGAAACAGTTGTGGAATGTACCCACGCGAGCATATCTCCAATATACCGGAGTGGATCATGGGCTGAAAACTCGATGGGTTTGACACTTCGGTCACCGGAACTGGGCCCATTAGCACCAGACATGGCGTCTGTTAGCGCATAATGGAACGCATCGGCAAGAACATAGTCACGCGCCTCAGCGAAGAAATCCAGACAGCTGTGGAATAGACTAGGCCGTTCCGCCAGGACCCGCAGGGCACGGCGAATCGAGCTACTAATCCGAGGGTCCTCAAGGTTCAAAGACTGGAACTCTTTCTGAATCCACTTGTATAGCTTCTGGTAGGCGGAGTTAAGATGCCGGGTGCTCAGCTCCATCAACTCCAGGCCCAATCGCTGGTTTTCCCCGCCTAGTAGGTGCTCACAGTCATGATGGACTTGTTTGACACGTGCGAGAATATCAAAAAACCGGTCATCCACTGGTTTTTCGGCTGAATTCAAGACCATGAGATCTTCCTCGGGAACCAAGAAATGCTTTTCAAAAGCGATAAGCAGTCGTTGCTTCATTTCAGTGTCCTTCTTCTGAGCCATCAACACGGTAGCTTCCTCCAGCACGGGGGTCGTCTCTTGCTTGGCGAGACTGATGTGTTTGCGCATTTCGTCGCATGTTTGATTAAGAGTGGTTATGACACTTCCAATCCGTTTCAATTGCTATAACAGCGAGTGAAGATTAGTTTTCCATGCGTGGCTCAATACAGCTCTGTATGGACTTACCTCCGCAACCTTGCCGAAGTCTCGGACGATCTCCGCGTTGCTATCCACCACTTCCTTCTGTACATCGAGTCGAAGCTGGCGCCGTGTTTCCGCAGTATTGTGGATATCCCGAATGCTCAAAGTTTCTAACGCGTCACGAATATCGGAGTCGGCGTAGGAAGCGGACAGGACGGATGTTAGGCGGTTGGAGAGGGCGCTCGAACGCTGGGTTGGAGGAGACAGGGGCGACGAGGCGGGGAAGGCGCCATTGTTGGGACCAGACCCAGGCCCAGGAAAATAACTTGCCATTGTTAGAGAGATACCTCTAGTTCACTTCCTGGTCGAGTCGAGGTTGAGTGGGGAAAAGGACAGTCTCGCCCACTGGTTCTGTAGACCGCCTTTGCCCCAGCTCTTATCGTGCACCAACAACAAACAGATAACGTGTCTCCAATTCACCCACAATTTACAATCACCTCTCAAATACACAATGGATTCTTTTGATAGTCCACTTGCCTCACCCACAAAGGCTCGCCAGGCTGCTATGCAAGCCAAGGACTGGGCGTACATTAATTCATGGCTCACCCGGAAATACGCGCCCAAACCGGCACCCCAGTTCGAACGAAATGAAGATACCCTCCGCGTTCTCCTGACATTGGCTGCCGCCAATGATGCTGCAGACGAGGAAAGAAACATCCACCATCGTGCACAAGAAGAAGCAATCCATGCCTTCGAGGTCCAGGAGGAGGCCGAGCGCAAAGACCCACACGAGCGACAAAAGAACGAGATTCTAGATGAAGTGGAAATGTGCCTAGACGATAATGGGCGGCGTGACCTTGATGACCTAGCCGAATCAGCGGTTGTAATGGGCAACACAATAAACCCTGAGCCAGAGGATCTGAGCCAATCGATTGTTGAGCTGACGGCAGAGGAGTTTGACGCGCAAGACCAAATAGCCAAAGTTGAAACGCTGCGTCTATACTTGCAGAATGAGCTTTCCCGTCTTAAGGCTGATCTGGAGGTCCTCAAGTCGGACGAGGCATATGCCATGCCCCAGGATGTCCAGGCCCAGACCTCGGAGTGGATCCGTGGTACCAAAACGCTGTCTACGAAAGTTGGGGAATATCATGATCGCATTGCTTCATTGGAACGAAATCAGCCGCCAGGTCCTACGATTGAGCAATTGATGGTGGATGAAGAGAATGTCATTCGGTTTCAAGAGACTGTTAAGTCACTGGAAGGGCGTGTGAGAGCATTTCATGATCTGCCTACGGATATTCCAGGTGCACGGGCCAGGTACAAGGAACTGGAGCGGGAGCTAGGCCAACTTAATCGACAGCGTGATACCTTGTTTGGCACCTTGGTAAGACGATGAGTTCTTATTACGAATGAATCTACGATTATATCGACGTGCGCATAGCTCAAATAAATTGGCAGATTACTGCATCAATTGGTACGTAGACTAGGTATGTAGACTAAGAAAGCAAATGGTATCAGGTATCGTCGATCATAATAGTAGCGTAGCTCCCCCGAAATGTCGTTCGTTCACCGAGGAAGTTCATCAAAGGATGGACAACTTATTTCTCCATGCCAAGAGCATTCTTGACCTTGTCGCCACTATGTGAGAAGAAGATTACGGTAAGTATGGGGAGGCTTCCTGTGGGGAGCTTCAGACGGAGTCTTACATGGAGCTGGTGGCACCGCCATTGTTGTCATCGTGGGCACGCTGAGTCTTATCGAAGGCCTCCTGGGTACCGCCCTTGCTGTCGTCAGACTGGAGACCACGAGTGACGCGGTCACCAGTGTCGGTAACGGTCTCCTTGACCTTGTCAGTGGTGGACTTGGTGGAGTCAGGAGTCATCTCCTCCTTGGCCTCTGAGTGTAGTGAGAGATGAATTAGTCACGATTTTCTTGTCAAAGGGTGGATCAGTAGTATCACGTACTAGTGCTGAAGTCCTTGCGACCGGTGTCAGACATGATGTTTGATGGAAGTTTGAGTGGATTTTGATAGATGGTCTTTGGTGTGAAGATGGGAAGATGGGGAAAGAGGAAAGGAGAAGGAAGAAGGAAGAGGTGTATGATGTTTATATAGCTTTCCTGACTGAAGGAAGCTTCCGTGACACCAAACAAAAAAGTCATATGACGTCGTTCATTTTTTGTTGGTTGCAATAATCTAACAAGTTTGGACCCCAGACTAAGCAAGTTTACAGACAACCTGTTTACAGACAACCTAACTCGTTGTTTCTCATACCACGAATCAGACCTCAGTGGCACTCAGTTACTTGCTGAGTGACGGCGCCAAGCTCCCCAGAGTGGCGTGTATGACAAGCACGTTTGTCATGTTTGCCGGTCACATCTATCACATGAATTTCATGTGACTGAAGACCCTTGTTTACTGTAACTAGTAGCAGATAGATAGCTAGTATTAGATCAGGTACCTACTGCAGTATTCTCGGCCAGCTTTATGAGGGCTCCGACCAGCGAAGTTCAAAAAAAAAATTAACATGACCAGGGTTTGAACCCCCCGCCTTGGGCTGATATGAGGTGTAAACCACCTTTACCCCACAAAACCAAAAAGTGTAATTTTCAGCTTATATAAGCGATTATGGCCTAAATCAGGCAAGAATCAGGCCAGATTCAGGCAGGGAAGTAGTTTATAACTCACTCCCCTAGATATAGGGAAGTGCTCTAGATATATTAGGAATAGTTGTGAATGGCTTCAAAATACCTCCTTCACAGCGCACCTCCGCTCCATCTCCTATACTCACCACCACTTTACACTCTCATAAGAAATTACTAATTTGTTTTAAATTTTCTCTTTTTTTTAATCTTTGATTAAAGAAGACTCCAATCGGTCTACTGCCCCGGGTTTTAAAGCCGATGTCTAAGGCCGGAACCACACCTCGTAGACACCACCCAAGTACCAAGTGTGCTTGGTGATGAGCCACTGCGGGACGGACCACTAAGCCAGCTGGCAAAGCCAGACAGCGAAATAACACACCAAGCCAGTTGAGAAATACCCAGAGTGCCCCGTACCTGCTGATAGAATGGATCTTGATTGAGAAGTCTCGAGACTTTCCCTTCACTGGGAAACAATAGCTAGCTGCGTTAAGGGATGTTCAAAGAATGGAATTTCCACCTGGATGGCATCCTGCGATCAGGACAGGCATTCCCCAGGAGACACCTAGCCAATTATGGCTCTTTATTGGTGATTCCATCTCGGTACACCATACGGAAATGCATCGCTAAATTTTAGAATGGCCATCAGATGAGATGCGACAAATTGTCCAAAAAACCGACACTTACTGTAGGATCAAGTACGACAAATGATGTTACGTATGAGGGAGTGACGGTATTCGAAGAGACAGGGTTCGGGTTGACGCAGTGAAAAACAGTTGGAATGCTCGTCTGGCTATCACACTGGGGACTGCATACGCGGCCCTGATTGACATTGCACACTTGCGAGAGGGCCAGACAGTTCTCGTTCAAAATGCCGCAAATGCAGTTGGTCAGCTTGCAATTCAGGTAGCTCAGCAACATGCTGCAGCCACCTTGGTGACCATTAACAGCGAAGAGGAGCGCAATATGGTGGAGGCCCTTGGGGTGAGCCCAAAGAACATTTTGCAGGACAACGATTCGGACCTTGCGGTGGCTATATCCCGTCTGTGCTCGGAAAATGGCGTAAATGTCGTCCTGCACCAGTCCAACGACCAAAAGTCTCTCCAGTCTCTATGGCGGTGCCTAGCTGCAGCCGGCGTTCTCGTGCATATAGATCCCGTGTCCGCTTCAAAAGAGGACAATGATCATAATGACGAAGCGGCACTCTCGATGGGTCCATTGCGCCGTGAAGCAATCTATTCCCAGTTCAATGCCAGTACAATGCTCCACGATGATTTCTCGCGCTGGGCTGAAATTCTACATCACTTGTCCCAGCTCCAGCCCGGCGCCAGTCATTTCGCCAGCCGAGCTCAAAGCGCGTATGGCCAGGATCTAAGACTGACGCTGCCGTCGTAAGCATCCGGGGGCGTGCGATGCAAGGCAGCGCAGTCCTTTCTTTTGACCTCGATGATCGGATTCCAGTTACTGCGGAAATCGCGAATCCACTCTGCCTCCATAAAGAATCCACATATCTGCTAATCGATGGCACTGGCGGGCTCGGCGCTAATCTAGCTAAATTCTTAGCTGACAAGGGAGCACGACATCTTGCCGTCGTATCTCGATTTGGAGCCTCAGCCACGAGTGCTCGCTCAGTCACTGAAAGTTTGACTGCCAGGGGAGTGTCAGTTCAATTCTATGCCGCAGATGTGTCAGACGAGGGAGCCATGAAAGATGCTCTGGATAGGTGTGCAGCTGAGATGCCGCCCTTTATAGTCTTCCGGTCTCGCGATCGTCCACGCCTAATCTGGCCTATGCACATAGTAATGTGGACTCATACCTACTCGCTTGACCGGGTTCTTATTCATAATGATGCTTAGGGATTCCTCATCGTTACCCCGACTGATATCACTCCTCTAGCCAAGGATTTACTCGAATAATCTGCACTGGACCATTGGCCTTGCACTTAAGGCAAATCCAAGTTGAAGACTGGCGCCAACCGAGACAATACAAGGATGATTACATTGGAGAGAATGCTTAGACAGCAGTCATGTATTGGCATAGCAAATAACTTCTAGTCAGATGTATGATATTAATACAAAACCAATAAAAATCAGGCAGATCTCGTCATCTGCTAGCAACCCAGAGCTCTTTACACAAATAGTTCCTCCACATATTGATCTAATTCGACAATGCTGAAACGATATCCCCACCTCTCACGAAATTCCTTCTTCTTGTAGGCATAACTCGCGTTATGCGAGAAGTTGACCAGTTCGACGTTCCAGCCGCGCTGCAGCGCCCGCTCTACCATGCGCATGAATCCAGCTGAATACTCAGCTTCCGCTGCGTCTCCAGTCGCCAGCACAATCGTTGCGGGTTCATCCGTATCAACCAGACTTTCGAGAATTTTCAGGTGTAGAATTTCGTCTACACCTTGCTCGACCCAGCGTTCTGCAGAGGTAACGGCCATTTCAGGCTTACCACACTGAGATCCTTTACCGGGTGGCTTGCGATATTTTGAAGGACGAGAGGGTGTATGCTTCATTTTATGGACACGGTCCAAAATGTTTGCTTCATAGCCAAGTTTCTCGGCTTCGTCGATGGAAGGCACACGGTCCGAACCAACCAAGACTGTCTTGGCGGTAGTACGGCCACGTTGTAGGATTAAAGACAAGTTGATGAAGGAGATGTCAATGCGGCGAATTCGACTGGTGACAGGGATATTTCGCGCAATTTTGACGGCATCGTGGAATCCAACCAAGATGTTGGACGTATCAACAAAGACATGAACAGGACGTGACTCCAAGGCGTTGCTGAAGACTTGAGGGCGTCCTAATTGGGAGACAAGTTGGGCGTAATCGTCAAATGTAGTAAGGAGCTTTGTCATAAGAGACACACGCCGCTCCGACTCATCCACGTACTTCGGATAGAGACGCATGGGACCAGTGAAAAAGTTGATTGCCTTGACCTTGTCCGAATTCATATATTCGACTACGTCGTCGAATGAAGAGGGCGGGGTATCTTCATTGCTACTCCGCACGTCATGCGAGCCCACTTGCGACGGAACAAACATCACTCCCGACTTCTTAGGGAGGGGGCGGTCGAATAACACGGGACTTAAATCTGACTCGGCTTCGGCACTGCTTTCAGAAACATTGTTCTTGGGGGCTTGTTTGTTTTTCTTGTTCGGCTTTGGCTTGGCCCTAGGCATGACTTTTGAATTATTGGTGCATGTAGTTGTGTGCACAAGACTTTGGGGGAGTGAGTTGACAATAATATGGGGGTGTGGGTTGACAGGAATTTGGTCATTCGTATTCTTCGATGGCCGTCTGAGGATGGTGATATTAGACGAAGGCGGAGGTGTAGAGATACCCATGACAGTGGCCTTGGTTACTTGAGCTATCGGCGGAACTGTGACGGAGGTAGATTTGAGACAGGCTTGGGGTGGCCCTGTCCGAGGGGCTCGGGAGGACAAGCCATCCTTAGAGGACTGCGGGTGATTTAGAACATCTGGAGGATGTTTTGATGCCACGGATAAACCGACGCCTTCAATCTTTTCAGAAGTTGAGGCCCAGTTGCCGAGATCAGAATGGAGCAGTTTGAATACCGATCCATCTTCGTAGCTGTCATGACTCAGGTGACGCTCAGTCATAGTCGAGCCGCTGACACGGTCTCCAGTCCATCGTTCATTAGGCGGTGCAGAGATTGGACGTTGGAGGGATTTGTGGGATTCGAGGTAACTTCGCCCACCACTGGGTGACAGTAGCAGGTCCAGCGCCTGGACAAAGTCCCATTCAGAATCCGTATCCTGGGATTCAGAGATCATTGATGATTACAGGACGAAGCCAAACCTATGAGAGAGGGGCAGAAGCCGGCGAATAGTTTGTAAAACTGCAAAGTGCAAGGGAAAGATCAGAGCGATGGAAATGGATACAGAAGAAGGTTAAGAAGAAAAATCATATCGCAAAGATGTTTCGTCACATTGGAAGGTGAGGTGACAAGAGTGCTGTTATGGCGTAGGGCCGCAGCGTTTGTGCCAGATCGGGCATAGTAGTGGCAGAGGCGGTGAGTCATGATAAGGGAAGAACAGTTGACCAGTAACTCCGATGTTTGTGATGTTTGCACATGACGTTCCTGATATTGATGTCTTCACCACAAGATTTACTACACAACACTCTTAAAAACTTTAGAAGCTAGGATGAATATCACAGAGTAAGAAAAAAATGAAGATTGAAGATTTCACTTCGTAAAATATTCATTAATCTGGTCAGATGCATCTTCTCATCATCCAATTTTAAGGTCGCCGGGATATCGATTTGAATATGCCATCGCTTAAGCTAAAATGTACACAGAATTAAACCCCCAAAACGCCCAGCTCCAGTCCTTGTGATTACACCCGCTCTTTTCTTTTGTAGCAGGAGACCCTTTCTGAAAAAAAAAGGAATCAAGTCCGCATTGGCGCCAACCCAGGCACACCAGTGAATCTCTCCTCACGCTCTGTCTTGAACATGATTTGGATCCAAAACTCCTTGCTATCCTCATCGAACCAAGTCCAGTAGCGGCCCTCCCGACGATCAACCTCCTTAGACTGGAGCTTGAATCCACAAGTCTGATAAGGCTCCGCCGCAACAACAAGGTACTGGAAATTCTTATCGGGATCATCAACCTTCTGCTCGAAAGCAGACATAAAGCGCACTCGTGGGATGACACCGGGTGTAATCTCCTGATATTGCAGCTGGAATAGCAGGCCCGTTTGACGGGTCAAGGGGTCCCGGACTTTCGTAATCTTGTAACCAGGTCTCCCGATCTTGATCGTCTGTTTCTTCACCTGTACACCCATCGCACCAGGTAGGGATGATGGATCTTGGTTCTTTCCTTCGCGTTGCTCACGCGCAGCACGACGAGCGAGGTTGGTCTGATGCTTTTTGCCCTGGGTGTGGGCGAGGTAGGAGCCGTCATTTTGGTGGACTGTGAGACAGAGACGGCACTCGAAACTTCCGACGTGATTCTTGAAGAAGTACGGATCCTTATCAAGGTCAATGTGTTCCAGGGCAAGCTTGCGCAGACGCTCGCGACGGTCAGCGTTGGTCGCGGAGCGGTCGGCGACACCACCGCCACCGAATTTGGATCCTGCTCGGTTCTGCAAATGTTGTTAGCACCATTGAGCAAACATAAATGCCCGATATCGTGGGCGCGAGGGTGAGCGTACCTGGTAATCCATGTTGGCGTTGTCTGGAGGTTGGAAACGGTAAAACTGCGCGCTTTGAGATAACGGGAGAGATGGTATCAACCTGGGAACCTTATTTTCTATGTGGTCATGTGACCATGTTGAAGGTGAAAGTGAGCCTGTGTGGCAAAACATAAAACCAAGGAGATCTTATTACTTTCTCCGAATATTAATAGGAACTAATAGCTTAGATACATAGAGAGGTATTCATGTCAATTGCGACACTGATATAGCTGTTCTAGGAAACTATGCACCTCTATTGCCTGACATCCCAAAGACGGGTTATGTAAGCGGATGCAGGTCCAGGGACAAAAGTCACTTTCAATCCAATTTGGCCATTGTTCGTAGAAGTTTTTAAGCAGGACAGGAACTGACTCATTTCCTGTGATGAGTGCTGTTGATCTTGACCAGCGCCGGTCTTTTGATGGCCACCTGTGTACCATCCGCTATGTGGGTGGTGTTCAGGGCACCACAGGTGACTGGCTGGGCGTTGAATGGGACGATCCAACTCGCGGCAAGCATGCAGGCGAGCATAAAGGAGTGCGGTATTTCACATGTATGAAACTTTATCGGGAATCATTCGAATGTTGTGCTGTCACTGACGCTTCACAGGCAAAAGTAAACACCCCACGGCGGGGTCTTTTGTCCGCCCCTCCAGGCCATCAGAGCCACCAAGGAGCTTTCTAGAGGCGCTGAATGAGAAATACGCCTCCGAATTTGAACATCAGGATGCACAAAATGCCTTAAATGCTAGATTAGTCCCAAAGGCCATTGAAATCAGTGGCAAGGTTGTCGAGGAAGTCGGCTTCGACAAGATTCGAAAGCAGCAGGCAGAGCTGCAGGAGCTGCAAATTGTCCTGCTAGATGGGCTACGGATTTCAGGCGTGCTATCTTCCTACGAGCAGCCTGAAAGCTCTGTTGCTGAGGCCGCTCCGAAGATTGCGGCTACCTGCCCGAAGATTATCGAATTGGATATCAGCCGTAGTCTGTTTACCCGATGGCGGGACGTTTGGGAGATTTGCAACCAGCTTAAACAGCTGAAGCGATTGAGGTTGAAGTAAGTCTCATCTTTATACTAAGTTCTACAGTTTCGGACGTGATCAGGTGGAACTAACTTCAATCATAGTGGCAATCGATTCCGTCCTTTGGAAGAAGGTTTAACATTTGAGGGAATCACTGAATTACGCGTGGAGCAGACCCTACTTAGCTGGGATGAGGTATGTGGCCTTCTGGTCAGGTCTAATTGTCTGACACAGCCTAATGTATGCCATAGATATCTGCGGTAGCATCAAGATTCCCGGCACTCACCGACCTCCGGGCATCAGCCAACCAACTCACATCTATATCCTGCCCACTCGCAAACTCAATCACCAGTTTAAATCTCGAGGGCAACAGCATGACATCAATGTCAGCCCTCAAGCATTTAGCTGCCCTCCCAAATCTCGGCCATCTCTCCGTGCGTTGGAACAATATCAGCACTATACTAGAAGACTCCAACGACACCGCTCCAGATTTCCACTTCTCCAAATCCCTCTTCTCTCTCGATCTCTCCCGCAACAATATCACATCCTGGAAATTCCTGAATCACCTCCCAACTCTCTTTCCAGGCCTCACTACTCTACGAGTCTCAACAAACCCTCTTTACGACGAACCTCCGCTCCCGCCATCCATTGCAGCAGCTACGTCCACCATAGGCGCCTCAAAACCAATGACAGTCGACGAGGCCTTCATGCTAACACTATCCCGCTTCCCGCCCACCCTCTACATGCTCAACTACAGCATCATCTCCCCACAAGACCGTTTAAACGCGGAGATGTACTACCTCTCGCTAATCGGCAAAGAGCTCTCCGCCACCTCCGAAGCAGAAGAAGAGCGGGTTCTTGCTACCCACCCACGGTACGCAGAACTCTGCGAACTTTACGGCGAACCGAGAATCACAAGAGCAGTCGAATCCGACGGATCGGGTAAAAGGATCATTCATCCGCGTTCTGTCGCTGCTCGGCTCGTCAAGATGGCTTTCCATCTTCCGTCCCGTTCGACGCAAATCCCCGTCAAGGAGTTTCCGCACTCATTCAATACATACCAATTAAAGGCTCTTGTGTCCCGACAATTTGACCTCCCTCCATATGGATTCAAACTAGTCTGGGAAACGGATGAGTGGGATCCTATTGCAAAGGCCACGGTGGACGAAGAAGACTGGGCGGAGGATAGTGACGACGAAATGCCGCAGCCGTCTCATGTTGAGTCTACATCGGAAAATTCCAGTCGGTTTGTGCGGAGAGAAGTCGAACTAGTTGATTCGACGAGGGATATCGGGTTTTTGTTCGAGGGTGAGACCGGTGAGATGAAGATCAGAGTGGAGGTACGGTGAACCAAAATCTTTGGATTGGCATGGATATGATTTCATTTCCAAAATACCCCGAGTACAGAGCGCAACTACGTAGCAATGAGCAGAAAGTTCGGGTCTAATTGTAAAATTCTTGCTATCGACTGGTAAACGTAAATCATCCAACTGGATACAGTTGGGCGTCACAGGGTATGGAAACTCCCGCACGAATAAGAAGCGACATATGCACAGGAAACAATGTTAAAAGCTTCGTCCGGGGGGAAAAGAAAGGTCATAAACGCCATATTGCTTCACTCGCTCACTACCGGTCCCCGAACCCCAGTGGAAACAAAAAAAAGAAAAACGAAAAAAAAAGCAGTAGCCATCTGTAAATCATTGTAACGCCGGAACCATGATGCTTTTCTGAATTTTGAGCAAGTTGTAAAGATCCGCGGATTTGTGGATCTGAGCGCAGGTGTACAAGTCCTCCCAGGGTATGGATGTACAATAATCCTGGGGGGAAGGAGGGGCATTTGAGATTCACCGACGAGTCTCGACATTGGGAACGCCAGGAAAAGTCAATCACTCCCGAGCAACCCACCATGAGCGAACTGCCATGCAGCAAATGCGCTTGTAGATCTGAGTGGTACCTTTACCCTCGGCTTCTTCCTCGATGAACTTCTGCGCAACGAAGAGCTTGGTACCGGATTCCTTCTCGTTGGTGTATCCAACCTTAGGCAAGCTGTTGGGGAAATCGGCCCAGCGCTGACCCAGGTGTCGGGCAATGGCGATGGAGTAAATGATGTCACGGTTTTCGTAGGTGTCCAGTAAATGACGGCAACGGCCAAGGGTATCATCGATTTGCTTCGCCGAGCTAGCTTCATTATCGTGGAGTGTGAGGAACTCCCCGAGCTCGCTCCAGAAGTCCAATTGACGTTGCATGAATTGGTCAGGTGGGTTTGGTGGGCTGGCGGCATCCATTCCAAGTGTCCGAGATAAATGGTTTGAATCAAGGTAGTTCCAGGTCAGGAGGGCTTCCATCGCGTCCAGACGGGCAGAGGTGGCACACAAGTTCCAGTCCTGCCCATATTGCCCATTTTCGGCTGCCGGTACTTGACGGCAAAGCACCATACTTCTCCAGATGATCGAAGCTTCGAAGCTTTCCAAGCGAGCAAGAGTGTTGGGGTCGCTGAGATTCCAGTCGTTGAATGCATTGATCAATGCAGAGTAGTCGGCCATAAGCTGATTGTCAGCCATAAGAACCTGAAGTGCCTTCTCGGTATACCATCGAACTTCCAGGAGCTTATCGATAGCAGGTGCATATGTGGCCAGGAAAACGGCCTGGATTTCTTCGAGCCGGCCAGGGGGGAGGTTTCCGATGGGATGAGGTGGGGGGGGAGCAATGCCTCTCAAAGCGATCAAGTCACTGACATGAAGATTTTTGGCTGATTGTAACGCTTGTTAGCTTTTTGTCATTCATGCAGAAATTGCAAGCTAAAAAAAAGAATCGTCATCAAGGAATGTGTGCGCACCTTTGTAGACAGGCTCAGAACTCTGAGGCCGGGGTTCTTGTGAGGCCTGCATTGTGGTAGGAGCTTGTTGTGTGTGGATTGGTGCAATTGATGTATCAACAGAAGCTCTGAGATCGGCTTGGTGATCGGTTGAGGTGCTAGGTGATTCGGAGTGAAGGGATGGCGCAAACGGTTGTGAAGAAGCGGGCATGTACCCAGGAGGTGCAGAAGGGTACAAAGGCGCAGCTGCGACAGGGGGCCCTTGAGGATTCACAACCAAGGACGGAGGAGGGTTTGGAGCAGGTTGGATGGCCGAGGGGGCTGACGCTGTAGGCCGAAAAACCGGGTCGTAACCTAAACACTCGCGTTTACTTTTCACGCAATTCCGGCAGACAGGATGTCCTTCGTCACACTGTAGAAAAAGTTAGATCCTTCACCAGGAAGAATGGCGCAAAACGAGTGATGTCGTGGGTGAAGCGGGAGGAGCGCAAAATAAACGATGGCGGGGTCTGCGGGCACAAGCGAGGCCCGCGCCCCGCGGAAGCATCAAAACTCAACAACAACAACATACCTTAATCCTTCGTTTACGACAAGTCAGACAACCAGTCTTTGTCCGTCGTTTTACTTCTTTCTTGTGTCGTCCTCCTAAAAGAAAATTATTAGCATCCTGGAAGTGGGTAGCGCATCTGCACGTTCGAATTCGTACCCTGCTGTGAGACATTGGATGGATATCCAGTCATGTACTGGCCCATGGATGACATGGGAGGCATAGGCGACCCAATTGGTGCTTGAGGCATCTGCCCCAGCTGCCCTTGGCCGTTGTTCCCGGAATTGGAATTCACCGACGAGAAGCCGGAGTACATATCCGAGCCTTGGTGCTGGTAATTCTGTTGTGGCTGAGGTTGCGCTTGAAATTGATGCTGAGAGTGCGCTTGAGGTGGTGGGTGATGTCCGTCCGACTGCTGGGGCGTACTTGGGTTATGCCCATACTGGTAACCGTTGGGCGCGTCGTATGGTGTTGATCCATTCATTGACCCAGGCCCGCTGTTTCCTGGTTCTACGGACCCAGAGTGAGAGTCGTGTGTGTTGAAATGGTCATCTGGGAATGTATGATCATCGTCCATGGTAGGAATATCGGTCCCGATCGCTGGCAACGCGGAGTCAAATGTGGGCAGGGTTGTGTCAATTGCCGGAAGCGACAAGTCGTGCTCGGCGCCAGAGCCCACTGACTGAAATGCTGAATCGAACGAGGTCAAACCGGCGTCCATTAGTGACTGGGACGTATCCATTGCGGGAAGGGAATGGTCCATGGGTGGGAGTGTAGATTCGATAGAGGGCGGGGCGGTATTTGGCACGGGCGTAGTTTCATGCATTTGCTCTGGTGGGGTTGGGACGCTTAATTGCTCATTTGTCTCTGTAGTCGTTTGTGGTGGTTGGTTTTGAAGCTCCTGCGAGGGTTCATGCTGGGCTTCCGGTTGGGTTTCATGTGGAGGCTGGGGTTGAGGCTGCGGTTGAGGCTCAGGTTGAGGCTCCGGTTGGGGCCTAGGTTGAGGCTCGTTGGTCGGGACTGGGGTGTGATTCGATTCTGGTACTAGCGGGTCTGTTTGTCCTGGCGGCTGCTCCGTCTGCGGTGAAGGCTGGGGAGCCGGCGCATTTGATTCCGCCATATTGGCGATTTCGCCGGGTTTGGGTTCTGTCGGTTCTGCCATATTTGCTATGGCCCTCCGAGCGATGCTATACGTTCAATCACCGTGGCGTATATCCAATATCTGCGTATATATTTGAAGATTGCACTGGAGGCGGGAAATCGAATTCTGCGGTCAAAGGTCGTGCAGCTTGTCGAGCAGAGGCAGCACACCAAATCGATCGGGCTGGGACTGATAAATCATTTATTCCCTGTGGTCTAAGATCGTCAAATATTAGCCCCAGTCATTTTTTTCTTCGTTTGGCCCCAATAATCCAAGTTTTGTCCAAATTGAATGCAGGATAGGCCTTAAAGCACAGTCAAATCAACGCATCAGGAAACAGAACAAGCTGCAATCCGTGCACAAGTCGGTGGTTCTAAGTCCAGTCCAACATGTAGAATGCAATACGCAAATCCAATCGACAGAACCAACAGAATGACTCCTAAGGATAGGCAACCTTCAGTTGAACAGTGAATTGTACAAGAGCATGTACATTTCAAGATCCTTCCACCGAATGTCTTGCCCGCCGATCGGGGTTGGGTTGTCGCATTCTTCTCTCTGGGCCCCAGCCTCAATTTTCCCCGCTCACAGCCACGGCCGCAGTCCGATTTCGTGATCGCGGAGCAAATTTGAAAAGGAGTAGCGGCCTACTGAGATGGCAGGTTTGGTTATGAGGGTTCTGGGGAGGAGATTCTGCGGGCTCTGGATGCGGGTGGGAGGACGATGCGACTCGAGAGAACAAGGCCGATTGACGTTGGAGAGAAAGCGGGACTGCTCAAAAAGGAATGAACTTACCAGGTAAGAACGCTCAAAATGTTGAAAATGCGGAAAAGCACAAGTGGCGGGGAGACCGTGCGAGTCTGGAGGGTTGCGGTGGTCGTGGAAGAGATGCGCGAAGTTGGAGAGAACCAAAGGAGCTTTCTTTTCCGGCGATCAAAGTCTCCGCTCCAGAAAAAAAAAATCATTGGGGTGGCAACGCTATACTAGACAACCACACCACCCTAGAGACTGAATTACAGATAGTTTTTTTATTTTGGATTCAAGAATCGCTCATTCAGATCCATCTCTCACACTTGTACTCTTTTGGCTCTCTTGGCGCAAATAAAAAAATGACGCTGGGCCCATATCTATACTTCTTCGATCTGAACTATGTGGATGCGGTGTATTGACAGGATCCCAAAAGCCCTTGACATTGCTTCTTAACAGTATCGTATCAATTGGGAAATTGTAGTCTCGCTATATATCAATACCAGTTAATTAAGTTCAAGTATTTCAGACCTGACTCAATGAACCCATTACCAAAAGGCTTCGGTCCATATTTATGGCTGATTGAGCACAACTCTTCGGCGTGCATCTATTGACTGCGGGCCAAGCCTCGACAATATCTCGCGAAAGGGCTGTTGATGACCTCGGATTGACCACCCGATGATATTCTGTACATCGGTACGGGCTCGGGCAAAGTGGAAACGAACCTTCATAGGCCGTTTATGCTCCCGATTATCATCTGTAATGGTAGAGGCTCTCGCACCTGATGGAAAGTCTTAAAAAGCGCAGATCGTCATAATCATAAGTCGTTGTAGAGACAAAGTTGCGTCGGATATCATTTCCTCATCACCTTCGCTTTGCGCTTTTTGAAAACAACCCCAGGCATCTCCTCACTTTCAGGAGCTGCGCTAGAAGTAGGTAAAGCAGAATCGTCGGCCTCCTCTTTTTTGACCGGATTTGGCTCCTCCACGTCGGGGATCGTTGCAGCTGGAGCCTTCGAATCGGCAGTTTCGTCTTCTTCTTTCTTAGGGGCCAAGGTAAATGATGATTCCTGCTCTTTCGAGTCAACCGCTTCTGTCTCCATCTTAGGCTTTTTCAAATCCTTAGTAGACGCAAGCAGATCATCAAGGTCACCGTCATCACCATCATCCTCTGCCCCAGGATATGTCTTCAACCTCGATCCCCACCCTTTGCTCACATATTGCTCCGGGATCTGTCCACCCTCCTCATCTTCATCACCCTCAAGCTTGCGCTTGCGAACGCCAATAGATTTGGCTCCCTCCGGTAACGCGTCGAGCCGTGTCTCGGACACCGTCTGCCATTCTCCAGTCAAGGCCATGTCCCCTCGGTATTCCTGGGGAATAGCGACACCCATTTCAGCCAGTTGTGCCATCTGCTTCTTTCTTTCTTCCACGCTAACGGGTCGGTTGGACGGGGCAGCAGTTCGTTTGGCTGGCGCAGGGGCGGAGGCTTTGCCTTCGGACTTGGACGCGGAGGGTTCGCCCGAGACGGCTTGTCGCAAACGTTCTACCTCACTCTTGGCTCGCTGTGTTTCTCTCTGTTGCATTTCATTGTTCTTGTGGATGTCGCGCAGGAAGCGCTTTAGGCTGCCTTGGTGTTTGGGGCTCGCTTCATGTTGGGTCTTTTCGAAGGGTGTGTCTCGGATGAAGATCTTGCATTGTTTGCACCAGTGGCGGGGCTGAGTTGAAGAGGAGTTTGTTAGCGGGTAAGCTACGTATCAGTATTGACAGAGACTTACTTACAGCTGATTTCCAGTATTCGGCCATGATGGTGTGTTGTGTTGCTGGGCTAGATGAGGTTGTCGCAGAGTGAAAGCTGAAGATGGAAGCTCCCGCGATCGGTCTAGTCCCGATGCAGAAGCACCGTCTCTACCTTCTATACTTCGATCGCTTCCCCATATCATTGCTTTTTTTTGAAGGAATATTTTGGATTGTTCATTCATTCTATGTTCAATTGAAATGATCTGACTTCAAAGCCGTGAATGTCCCTCTCAACACGCCAAACCGATACATCTATGCAGGGGGCCAGTTCCAAGGTTCAAATAGTTAGCCCAAATATCATTACATATCAGCTTGCTCGGGGACAGGAGTTTTGAGCTTTCCAGTCTCAAGAGCCTGACGAATATTATTAATGGCCCATACTTCCATTGCGGTCATAGTCTAGATTCAATTAGCCCACAGTGTTCAAAATAGAAGACACGTCCACTCACCTCGACAGTCCAGGTACCCATATGAGGCACCAAGATCACATTATGGTTGTTCAGAAGCCCGGGATGGATCTTCGGCTCCTCTTCAAAGACATCAAGGCCAGCAGAGAATACCTTGCCGCTGTCAAGAGCCTCAACAAGGGCAGCCTCATCCATAACCGCACCTCGGGCAGTGTTTACAACAACCACACCATCCTTCATCTTAGCAAACTCTGCCTTGCTGATAATGTGACGGGTGTTTTTCTACTCATAAAGTCAGTTACATGAAGCTCATATCAATCAAAGAGTGAGCTCACATTCAACGGCAGATTCAAGCTGAGCACATCACTGGTCGCGAGCAACTCATCGAAAGTCACATATTGAGCTCCACCCGAGAGCTCCTCACTCAACTGGCGTCTGTTGTGGTAAATAACCTCCATACCAAAAGCCTCGGCTTTCTTCTTCAGGTTACGTCCAATACCACCCATTCCCAAGATTCCCAGAATTTTGCCTTGGGGATCATGGCCAACACCGGTCGCGCCGCGGAATTTCCCCTCGCGCAGGGCGTGCATGCCACCATTGAAGTTGCGCAGAGCACCAAGAATAAGGAAGGTGTTCACATCGGCAGTGGCATTGTCCACTGCAGTGGGGACGTTGGAAACTCGAATAGGAGGGTTGCGAGTGCTGCAAGCGTGGACATCAATCATGTCATACCCGGCTCCTGTTTGATGGCATTAGCACACACTACATAGAAAGATATGAAATTGTCAGAAGAGTGACGAACCACAGTGCGCCATGTATTTCAATGAGCTTGGTAGCGCATTCACTAGCTCTTCATCGATCAATCCAGTGATGGAAATAGAGTGGAAGGTACGGTAGATGGCGACAACGCCGTCGTATTTCCCCTCGCGACATTCCTGTAGGAACTCGGTACGATTATTTGCCGTCGTCTTCACCAGCTTGCCGAGATCACTCAGTGCATTCCAAGTCTTTTGCGCACTGTTTAGACTGGTTAGCAAGGTTATGGCGTTCGAGTCTGTTCTGACGAACGTTCCGGCGAACATACTAATCAATGTCTCCAAGAAGGAGAATCTTGGTACAAGTCCCAGTGGAACCCATAGTGATGGATTATTCTATGAGACTATGTATGAGTGGTTGGTACTAGGTTGGTCCCTGATCCAGTGTGCAACTTACCGATAGGAAAAACGAGGGGTTGACCTAGGATAACCGATATCACAAAATCAGAATATGCAAGTCGCAGGTGGTTAGGAGGAAGTAAGAGTATTTCAGAGATGTCAATGCATTAATTGATGCCACAACAGAAAATTTCCGTGCAATTGAAAGAAAAGTCAGAAATGACACGAGTGATCGGCGGAGAAGAAAATGTGAGATCCTTATCTCGGACTTTCCCCGCATGGGATCATGATTCCTTCCATTCACCGATGGTTGATAATAAACTTTCCGTAATTGATGGATTGACTCATATTTACAGGATAGAATAGACTAGGTCGTTATTATAGCCAGTCACATCTATGGGGCCGTCTTTTGCTCACTGGTCCACCCTAGATCAAATCAAAAGTGGAAGATATGAGCTTTGCTCTCAGTTGACTAAACCAGTTCTGCCTCAATCAAGCTCTCTGCAACTCCAGGACATGTATGGACCTTAATTATCTTCAACCCACCCTTGGCAAGCAACTTTCTCCATTGATCCTCGGTTCTCTCTGAGACATTTAGATGGGCCAGCATCATCATATCCATGTTTGACGCTGCCAAAGTGGGGTTCTCTTCACTGACAACTATCTCGTTGAACAGAACCCGCGAGTAGCCCCTTTTGAGTGCCGGGATGAGATTCTCAATTATCTTAACGCTCTCATCATCACCCCAGTCATGAAGGATAGAATGAAGAGAGTACGCGCGAGCATGTTTTATGGGCTGAGGCGTAAAGAAATCAAGGGCCTGCGCCTCGAAAGGGCTCTCTGAACCGTTACTATCAACGACACTAGCGATGATAGGCTCTCGATCCTGGAGAATGATCTTGCCGGGGTGAGAAGGATACCGTGTGGCAAAAGTAGCGAGATCATGGCCTCGGCCACCCCCAACGTCAACTAAGAGAGTGTCGCCGATGGAGGGATCAAAACCCTCAACCATGCGGTTCTCAACATGGTAAAAGTCGAACCAGTCCGGCTTGCCGGCGCGGTATGCACTCATGAAAGAGCTAAAGTAGTCGAGGTAGGGTGGAGATGCAACAAGCCAGTCAAAGAATGGTGACGCCGTCTGATGCGCCGATTGAAAGGGGCCATCTGTTCCACTTGTAGCAGGAGGCTTGTATCCGTTCTTCTTGAAATATTCCGGAAACCCATTGAATGAGGGACGTGAAGCATCATAGCAGAAGCGATACTTTGTTGATAATTGTCTGCTGCCAGGCCGTTACTCAGCCTTGTTGCGAGCAAGACTCCATCATGGAAAGCAATAAGGTTCATAGCGACCAGATGGCTTATAAATCGTTGGAGAACAACATCAATCCCGGTCTTCTCAGACAAAGCTGAAGGACTCAGTCCCGCAGTTCCTGCTTCTTGTAGGTGTTGAAACAGTTTGACATCGACGGCAATACGGATAATGGCTGATTGGGCAGGCTAGGATGCATTTGATTCAGTATTCTAATTATAACCCATGAGTCATATAGAGCGAACTCACCTCTACCTAAAAGGTGCGGTACATAAACTCGCTCGGAATCTCCAGGGACGCAATGAGCGCCTGACTGTAGTCAATCAGAGCCTCCCTTAAGCCTGCCTCGCCGTTGTCGAACGCGATGCGTACAACACCGATCCTATCTAGTATCTCCGACGGGTTTTTGGAAGCCATTATTATTGCGCCTTAGTTGGTGAGAAAAAGGCAGCTCGGTTTGATTTAAAGTGGCGAGGGACAGGAAGCACTAGGTCGCCCAGGAAAAAATGTCACGCGCACCTGGGCTTCCGAGATTCCCTCGCTTCAACCTTGGAGGGGATCGTGAAAGCCAATGCAGGCCGTGTAGGCCCGGTTTTGAGCCGCCTACTGGCACTAGAAACCATAGCGAGACCATAGGGAGCATGAGTTAGAACGGGCTAAATACTTAGCGCTATCAAGGAAAAGCAGCTTTCCCGATCTTGATCTCGAATTCCATCCAGCGCCAAGATTCAACTCCATACAAGAAAAAGCCAGAAGTTAGTAGCCCATAGTATCTCCCAGACCTCTCCAAGATCTCATGAAGCGTATCACAGACAAAGAGATATAATTACCCAGCAGATCTGTCCCGGAATTTGAAGTTCTGGTTTCACATCTCGTATCGGCCCGCTATGGGTCCCTTTCCTTCGGCTCTGACTCGCTTACGGAGATGGCGCGAACTCTCCATCGACGCCCCCAGAACTGATAATGCTTTTGCCCCACTGTATCCGAAAGGGGTCAATGGAGGCTATTGTACGAATACTCATTGACTACTCTGTATATAGATTGGTAATTGTCTGGATAAGTTACAATCCAGTCAAAATACCTGAAGCCCAACTAAACTGCTCTCTATATTGAAGTCCCTGCCCAGGTGCAGTACAATATCAGCAGCAATATTAGCGTTCCTTCTGCAGGCCCACTTCTGCGGGTCCAGGCTTTCATTGCCGACGCGTCAGGCGTTAATACAAAAGTACCGCACGTACCCCGGCACCGCTGCTTTCTTTTCATTGGCAAAGCTGTTATTTCCGATCAAAGACATAGCTAATAGTTCAATAAACAGAGCCTTTGTATTATAGCACCCTGCATTATACTAATACATTAGCCCAATTCCCAATTTCTCGCTAATGGCCCTGCGCAAATTAAACCCGCGATTCCCATTTTTCACTTGGCTTCTCGTGCCCTCCATTCTAGTCTCCCCCAAGCCTCATGAAATCTTGATTCGCGGTCCCACCGTTTTTGGCTATGGCCTCCTCTTTCGACACAGATGTTGATTTCAGTGAAAGTCTGGTGAGAGAGATCAATCTCATCGGATGGGTTTTCACAGGTATCGCCATTGCGGCGGTATTCTTGAAGCTAATCAACCGGATGGGAAGCAAGGGGCATGGGTGGGACGACTTTTTTATTTTCTTCTCATTGGTGAGGCAATCTGAGCTCCTAGAAGCTATAGATCTGATATCTAACTGTCATTTGTATGTTTTCAGGCTCTTAGCATCATCGCGACAGCATGTGTCTCTTATATGGCCACATTGGGTCTGGGCCGACACACAGCGGCAGTCGTGGCGGAACATGGAATGGCAAGATACGAAAAAGTAGCATTTTGGCAGGTCATTGCATTTCCATTCAATATTGGTGAGTGTTTTTCCCCAAGCAAGTACTCAAATGATGTTCACGAGCTAAGTCGGGGAACGATGAAGGTGCATTTAGCTTTCCCAACATTTCTATTGCCATCCTCATTGTTCATCTACTTGACCCCAACCCGCTTCGAAAATGGCTCCTTTATACCATGGTGATCTTTCAAGTAATTTTTGCCATGATATCCGTCTTCATTGCCTTCTTTCAATGCAAACCTACTGCAAAGATGTGGAATCCCACTTTGGACGGCACATGCTGGAGCTCAGATGTCTTTGATGACTTTTCCTACTGGGTCAGCGCCTATACAACCATGACGGATATCATTTTGGCTATTGTTCCAATCAGTGCAGTCTGGAAATTACAAATGCCTTTCTCGACCAAGCTCGGGGTATGCATTATGATGGGATTGACGATGCTTTCCGCGATTGTCACTATCGTGAAAGCCACATATTTACATCTATATACGGACCTTACGAACCACACCGACCCTCGTCAGTATTCTTTCTCCATCATTGATTGATCAATTGACTAAAGGTCCTTAGTCTGGGCTGTGATACCTTTGGTTATCTGGGGTTTGTAAGTACTAATCTAACACCCCCGCTTCTTCAATATGCTAACTTGTTCCTTAGAATTGAGCAAAATGTTGTCATCATTGCCGCTTGTATCCCAACCCTCCGCCCTTTCTTCCGCAAGGTATTCCAGTCTACCAAAGGTTCCTCAGGTGAAAATGCCTCACGAATTCGGTCCGGGTTCAAGGTCCCGGCCCATCCACTCCACAATTGGTCTAAACGCCCTGCTTCGGTCTCAGAGTTTCCTTTGAAAAACATTGTTCGAGAGGAAAGCCGTGATGGAGAGAGCCATACCAGTGAATAATTTTCATGGCTTAGAATGAAACCATAAAGTAGGCCTCACTGGGTGGACTGCGATTCACACAGTGAGCCTGACTCTGAGCGCCCTTATAAAAGTAGTGGCTTCCAAGATAGGGAAAGCCCTACCTATTATAAGAGATACGCTATTTGTATATGTATATATATGCTGGATTTGGAGTAAATTCCAGTTCAGGCTTAGACTAAGTGATTATCCACTTATTGATGTCTTACTTGGTCTCACTGATTCCTCAAGAGTTCACTAAGAGGTATCTACCAAGAACTGAATCTATATATAAAATAGCACCTACAATACTATTTATGTATAGATTACTTTTAATAGCCCAAATTAGTGTAATTTATTATGGCTGTGATAAGAAAGTAGAGAAGGAGAACGGACCTATAAAGGAGTTAAGAGATTGATTAGATGGCTAACTACCTACATATACTCTTATCTAATTTATTCCCCCGTCCACGTTTCTCTCGTAACACACGACTATAAATACTCTATTAAGCTTCTTTTTCATTTCTCTTCCCTTCGTACAACTCCCTTCACCCCGTGAAATCCCTGCAAATGTGCAATTATCAGTACGTGAATCCGATCTGGCTGATTCGCGCGAATGTGGCAACCAGGACGTTCGATCGCAAGACTCATGTATCCTCAGTACAATTACAAGGGTGAACCTTGCACCAAGAACATTCCGACTGCATTAGGATGTTATAGGTTCATTGTGGGGAAGTTTCTGGGTAATCGGTTGACGAGTCATTATTACCCCACTGCCCATAGGGCCTTCCTGTTGGTAATTCGAAGTAACATTATCGAGTACATACCCAGGTACCTTCTTTTCCATGCCTACTAGGTATGTACAATGCTAGATCCCAGGGAACATCAAAGCCCCGAAAATAGCCCTGGGGGGGGATACGTGGAATGCTGAAGGTATTCAACCTTGGAACCATGGAAAAAGCGATGGGTTTCATCTGGTAATGTGACCAGGTATAATACCCTGAAGTCATTCCTTAAGTCATTCAATGAAGACTCAAAGCGCTCTTCTTGGGCGCGTGGAATCTCCTGAAGCACAAGTATTAATTTACATGAAGTATCATCCCATCATCCCTCCTATCCTTCAACCAAGATGCGAGTCCAATCGAACTTTCTCCAGCGTTTTCTGAACGGTTCTACCCTTCGGTCGGTTCCCCGTTGCCAGCGACCCTGGCGTTTGATAACGTCGGGGGCTACATCGAGCATACCCCCAATCACCTCACGAGCAAATAGATCGCCACGAGGCCAGCGGTTTTCATCTTCAACGATGTGTCCTAGACCACCATCCAGTTCAAACCAGACGTGGAAGTAGGGCATTTCCTTCACTAGAGTTTTCCGGAATGCAGATCGTCCCAATCCCTGTTTGGACTTTGCCAGGGTATCGATAAGCTTGCGATGTTGGGACCATTCAGATTCGGCACTAAGAATCGCCTCTTTGAAGAATGCAGGAGATGTTTCTCCAAGACTGTACGGAAGGGGAATCACCTCCATAGAAGCATGGCGCTTGCGTTGTGGTTGAGCTGCGTTCTCGTAGAAAATCACATCCCGGCCTTGATCATGATACATGCGCGTGAGGCTCTTCATGAAGTTTCGGATTTCCTCCCATTCATCGTCATCACATTCTATTAAATTGTTCCGATGCTGAATGGGTACAATTGTGGCACCCCCTGAACTGATTTCGGGCTCGGTGGGAAGGGTAAGAAAAACTCTGGTCGCGAGGGAAACAACTGGTGCAATTGGGGGCGTATTGGTGTCTTCGTGATGACAGAGTGGGCAGTTGTCCAAGATTTTGTTCATCTTACGGAAGTCATTGACTGTCGCGTTCTTAATGTCAATTTCAGAGCGATGGACTCTCTTTGCCAGCTTGGAAGCATTGTCATCCATATATTCAAGTTCATTCTATACGCCAGTTAGAAAAGTGAGAACATGTAGATTTGGTGAAATGTAACAAACTTACCTCGAATTTGCCATCACCCGCAATGCGCTCTGCCAACCGCTTGCCTTCTCCTCCAGCTTGGCCCCGAGTCTTGCGTTCCTCACGGACCATATCCTCGATAGTCATGTCTTCATTCGCCTGCACCAGACCCCTTTCGCGGCCCCGCTTGTTGTCAACAGGCACGACTTCGTTCCTTGCGCCAGCAAGCATCCGGTTTTGCTGAACACCTAGCACAACAACACCAGATTCCTTGCGGTCAGACATGGTCGCAGCTGCAGCATGATACTGCTTTTCGAGCTCAGCCGCGTTCGGAGCGTTCTTCAATTTCGCCTTCATCATCTGTGCCCTGAGACGATTCAATGTTGTAGGATCCAAAATCTGGGTAGCGTTCGCGGGGGGCTCAACGTCCATTTTTTGTCCTTGCCCCTCGGCTTTAAGGTCTTCCGCTGGGTCATAAATGTGGTCTTGCCGGTCTCTGCGGATTTCGTTGTTGAGCTTTCTCTCTTGAAACAGCTCTCCACTCGGTTTGTCTTTGCCCACGTAGGATTCGCCGTACATCTTGCGTCGATCCATTTCAATTTCTTCCTCGCGCGCATCATCGAAGGCTCGGAGGTCACCAAGGCGTTCGAGGGCAACATCATCGACATGTTTCCCGGTTTCTTTAGCTTCTCTGTAGATACCTTGGAGCTTGGCCATTCTCCACTGAGACCCTGAATCTCCAAATGTGTAATCCACTTCATGTTGTGACGGCTCCTCTAGAATATCGTTCAGCTGCTTTCCTTCCTTGAGGTCGCGGAGGTGACTATTGAGCTCTTTCTCGTGAATCTTGAGCTCAAAGTCGGCTTGAAGCATTGTAGCCTTCGGTACCTCTTCCATCCGAGTAGTGTCCCGTCGATGAACATATTCGACATCAAGCGCAGAAGGCGCCTGCATCCAGGAGTCACGCTTCAGCTGACTGGGTTCCTCCTGGATGATCGTTTTAGGCGCAGAGGACACTTCTTCATCACGGCTGGAGCGGTGTCGACGTTTCTGCGCGTGGTCCTCATCATCCCCTTGGTTATCTGAACGGCGTGAGCGCTTATGTCTGTGAACATCATCATCTCTGTGTCGGGACTCGCGATCTTTTTCGCTTCCTCGTTCGCGAGATCGGGACGAATGGCGTTGGTGGTGGTGGCTGGACCGGTGATGACGATGATGTCGCGATGATCGGTCTTTGCTGCGGTCGCGATCACGGTCTCGGTGACTTCGATCCCGGTCACTAGTCTCCCTCCTCTTCTCCTGGTCCTGCGCCAATGATTTCTCAAAATCTTCCAGCGTCATGGTGTTGCTGCGTACTGTGCAAGGAGAAGAGCAGAAAGTTGAGGCGGAATGACGTTAATGCCGGGCGGTCCAGGCGCGCGGGCAGATCTTCCCCGCGACTAAAAAGAATTTCAGAAAAAAAAGAGCTTCCACTTCCTGCGCTCTCAACACTTCTGGTCAACTCGGGTTTGAAGTGACTCCCACTGTTTCATCGGCTTATTTCATTGTTACCCTCATCTAACCGTATTGCCGAACACCACACCTGATCATGGCGCCTCCGGTTTCCGTCGTCTGCGTGGGCATGGCAGGTAAGGCGTTCAGCTCTCATCTGAATACGGCAAATGGAGCGTAAAACACTGACTTGCTTTAAGGCTCTGGAAAGACTACCTTCATGCAACGAATTAATTCACACCTTCACTCAAAACAACAAGTGCCGTATGTGCTCAACCTCGACCCCGCAGTGCACTCGGTACCCTTCGAGAGCAATATCGATATCCGGGATTCGATCAACTACAAGGAAGTCATGAAGCAATATAACCTCGGACCAAATGGTGGAATCCTGACATCCCTGAACTTGTTCGCCACCAAGGTCGATCAGATCATTTCCCTGCTGGAGAAGCGTACTGCTCCCAACCCGGAGAACCCCACTGCAAAGCAAATTGAGCATATTTTGGTCGATACCCCCGGTCAGATCGAGGTTTTCGTGTGGAGTGCCTCTGGTAGCATTCTTTTGGAAACGCTCGCTTCGTCTTTCCCGACTGTCATTGCATATGTCATTGATACCCCGCGCGCCAGTTCGACCAGCACTTTTATGAGCAACATGCTCTATGCCTGCAGTATTCTCTACAAGACCAAGCTGCCGATGATCTTGGTCTTCAACAAGACCGATGTGAAGGATGCCGAATTTGCGAAGGAATGGATGACCGACTTTGACAAATTCCAAGAGGCTTTGCGGGAAGAAGAGGAAGCCGGTGCCTTTGGGGGCGAGGGTGGCGTTGGTGGATTTGGAGCTGGAAGCGGATACATGGGCTCACTTTTGAACAGCATGAGCTTAATGTTGGAAGAATTCTACCGACACCTGAGCGTTGTCGGTGTGAGCTCGATGACTGGTGATGGAGTCGACGAGTTTTTTGAAGCTGTTGAGATCAAGCGGCAAGAATTCGAGCGTGACTACAAGCCCGAGCTTGAGCGCAAGAAGAAGGAGCGCGAAGAGAGCAAAGATTCTCGGCGGGAGATGGAACTGGGCAAGCTGATGCAAGACATGAACGTCGGTGGGTCTAGCCGCCGGCCGAATCAAGAGCCAGAGACTGTCAGTGAGGCAGAAGACGAAGAGGATGATATCATTAAGCGTGGACTAGCAGATGGAGAGGATGATAGCGAGGAGGAATACGTGGGGCCCCATGCTGGCAACGATGAGGGCCTCTCCAGTCGTTACCAGGAAGCTCTTTCGGGCTCTCAATCTACTCCTTCGGACCAAGATAACAGCTTTACAAGATATTTGCGGGCTAGCCAAATCAATCAGTGAAGATATAAGGCTTCCAACTGAAGTTGATTGTGGTTCTGGAGTTGGTGGTACCAAGGCGCTATTTTGAACGATTCAAACGAGAAATAAATAACTATTCATTCAATTGCGAATTTACTACAGCTTCTACCTGTGTATCGATACTATGCATCTTCAACTTAGGGTAGTGGATTTACATGAAACATTCCAAGGCTATACCTAGTAGGACGAAATAAAGGCCTAACCAGACGGCCCCTATTATGGTGTATGAGAGCTCATTGTTCTTGAATCTCAATACTTTGAAGCTATTTACCGAAGAAGGTACCGAGGATTATTCTACGTACGTCTTCTGCCTACTCTGTTCAGTGCTCAAGTCTAATTGTGACAGCTTGGTGCAAACGAGACAAATCAAGTGACGTCACTTAGTGTTGACCTCAAGGCTGAGCTGTTTTCTGGCTTCAATCGCACCTTTAGATTATTTTCCCTTCCTTTTGCTTCACAGCGTACAACAGCAGACAGATTCTTCAAGATCTCAACCCCCACTTCTCAAGCCCGACAGATCACCCGAACAAAGTCAGGTCATCATGGATGTAAGCACCCCGCCTACCCCAATATCTACCCACATCAATAATCGATATGACATTCGCTTCAGTACTAAAAATTAATTTTCTCAAGGTCTTTCGCACCTACACGTACTCGACAGCAGGATGGCTTACACTACAAAGCTTGCCTTTGATTGCCGGACCAAGTATGATCGTAGCTATGCTTTCGGATGAGACTCGGTCAGCCAGCTGTATGTGAACTTTGTCCAGCCCTGGTTTTGACAACTCAAGATCTATATTAACATTTTGATTTATCTATTAGCCATTGAGATCTACTTTGCCCGAAGTCTCGGCTTCAGTCTCCTCACCGTAGCAGTGTTGACCGTGATGCTCACGGGCTCAATCCCTCTGACAGCCATTATTGCAGAGTCTGCTACCACCGAAGACTCAGGCCCCAAGGCACCTTATGCCCTGCCGACTCTCATGATTACTTCTCTGTTTCACGCTCTCTCGGCCTTTTACACATACACCTGGTATGTCACCGGGGGACAGACTGGGTTTGCGGTTGCTGTGGCTGGAAATTCGCTCCTTGCATTTATTGGACTGTGGTGTGTGTTGTTCGCAAGCAGTGAAGGCAAGATCAGTCGCCGAACTGGTGCGGATAAGAGGACGGCTGGGTTTCCGTTCTCCAACAAGGAAGCTGATAAGAAGCGTGCTGGGAAGAAGCGAATTTAATTTAGTCTTTGTGATGGTGATTTTATGGGGTTTACAGAATGATTTGCGGGCAGAAATAATGATTCGAATCAATCAGAGCGAATCCTCCTAGCCAAATGAAACCAAGATCACGGACTTTAACTAAATAACATGCTATATGTAACATGATGCAATACAAACGTTCATTTTCAACGATCAAGTGATAACCGTGATAAGCCCAGGCTTATCGTCTCCGCACATCACGCCGCTTCAACCACAACGTCCCTTCTTCTCCGCACTGCCAAAAGCAGCACGCCACTCCACCCATGAATGCATCATCTCGTCTGGGATCAACGATCCCGATCGTCGAATCTCCCGGTCTGGCTCCACCGCTCGGCCCGTTCCCTGATGCACAGCCCTTTACGACCTTTCGGTCCATCGATAATGTCCCGCAACAGCCTCTCCACAATGCCATAGGTCTGCAGACCGATGGACATGTATCATCTCATCCGCATGGAATGGTCCTCCAGTCTGCAGAGCATTCTTTCCAGGGGAACTATAATGGACTGGAGGCTGATGACACGGAGTCAGCGAACTTCGCGGGACAGCTGACGGGGATGAGGTTGATTCCTGATCCGCCTGATCTTGAGTATTGGAGAAATCGACTGTTCCATGCCGACGATGTCATTACCTTGACAGAAGAGCAGTATGTGGTTTACGAAATCTAGATATTTTATTGGGATAATCGTCCGAAATTTGTTGTTTCGTTTGCGTTGGAAAGCAACTGGGGGACTAACATGCGTGTTTATAGATTTCAGACCTACTTTCCTCATGTTGATAATGTCTACTCGCATCGGTCGACTCAGAGATATAAGCGCCGATCAATGGTCTCCCATTACTGGGACTGTCGTCTGAAGGGTCGGCCTCCGGGAACACCCAAGTCTGACGACCCGAACAAGAAGAAGCGTAAACGTACCGCGAGGGACCGGGACCTTTGCGACGTGAAGATTAAAATCACGGAGTATCTGCCCGGTAGTGGAGGAAATGATACAACTGGAGGCTTTGAATCGTTACCAGCTGAGCTGCTACCTGGAGTTCATACATTGTTTCCGGTCCAGAATACCCAGCCCTTCGGTATTCTCACACCAAATACCACTCTTCCGGATGGACATCCGGGCGCGAGTGGGCAAAGGTATTTTACCATCCAGCGGGTGAATGGGAACGGTGCCAATGGAAAGCATGACGGCGTGAGTGGAGGTCATCGGCATACACTCGAGGAGAGTGATCGCGTCAAGAAGAATAGTGTGCAGCGACACTTTTTGAAGGAAGACAAGAATAAGAGAAAATCCGGAGTACGTATCTTCATTTCATATGCAGAAGGTTTGGAGACTTGGCATTCCCCGCAAGGAAACTTGGCTATGTCTACGTCACTCTTGATACTCGGTTCCACTGCCCGCTCGCGAGTCTCTTTTCATTCAGTGAATGCTATTGAAATATCTCTTCCGACGGACTTTCCTGAAATTGTATTCGTTTGGAAAATTTCTGACATCAATCCGCAGCACCGAGGCATGTCTGGTGAAAAGAAGGCATACCACACAAAAGCGACGGGTTTGGCCGCCGTCACAGCTGCGAATCATGCAGTGGAGACAAATCTCCAGTTATACGGAAGTTGCTTCTGGTGAGTGAGACTCCTCCCAGCTAGTAATTTCACTTCAACGCTGACTGAATATCAAGCCCATTTGTGCAAAGGGTTTGGATCACACTGGAACTAAAAGGCATACCATACCAGTATATCGAAGTAGATCCTTATGAAAAACCCCAATCCCTGCTGGAATTGAACCCACGCGGGCTTGTCCCAGCACTGCGTCATGACAACTGGGCATGCCATGAAAGCACAGTGCTCATGGAATATGTATGATGATCCCGGAATGACCTTTCTTATCTCGCGCTGACGAAATCACCGTAGCTTGAGGATTTGAAAGTCGGGGCGTCCCTGCTTCCTGCTGAACCGAAGCTGCGAGCCCACTGTCGACTTTGGGCAGATCATGTGAGAAAGCCAAGTCTGTCCCATTCTGATCCGGTAACGAATGCTGACAATTTCCAGGTCAACCGAAATATTGTCCCAGCATTCTATCGGGTACTGCAAGAGCAGGACCAGCAAAAGCAGATCGAGAATGCCCAAGAGCTTCGAATTGCTTTCGATACATTGATCGAGGCCGCGCATCCTCGAGGGCCATTTTTCATGGGCGGACAAATTTCCTTTGTCGACATCCAGGCTGCGCCGTGGGTTATTCGACTTAACCGGGTACTAAAGCCCTATCGAGGCTGGCCAAATGCCGACGAGGGAAGCCGATGGGCTTCTTGGGTGAATGCAATCGAAACCAATGATCAGGTTCGAGCAACAACCAGCACCGATGAACTTTACCTCGAGAGCTATGCGCGATATGCCGGTGAGTTTTCATACCTAGTCCATTACCTTGACAAGGTGCTGACAATGAACTCGCTGGATGACAGAGAACCGCCCAAACACGTCTCTGCTTGCAAATGCGATCAATTCGGGACGTTCCCTTCCTTAAATCCCCCGTCTCTCCTCTATAATCACATCGTGACGCAACGCTCGGGATGACAGGTAGGGACGAAGTGATGAGGATATTTCGGCAGTGTACCTTAGCTCCCTCTCGCACCTCCGTTGAATCTAAAACCAACTTTTCCACTTGCATCAGGGCCTCGGGGATGACGAGTAGGTTGCTGCGGAGCGGGTGAAGCAGGAGAGGCAGGGGAGCTCTGCTTTTCAGAGTCACTCCGGTCGCCAGGACGATCTCGCCTTTGTAGAGGCGGTCCATTAGACCTGGCCGATGTGGTTGGATCATATAGATGTTTCGACTTGCTAGAGGCCATAGACAAATCTCGTTTCTGCAGGTCTCTGCCTCCTCGACCCTTGCCTTTACCCCTGCCCTCGCCGAACTGCTGACGCGGCGGGGTTGTAGTCCCCGGCGACGAATTTCCCGAAGTGTTCGCGGACGGGCTCCCAAATAGTCGCTCCCGGGCTTCTTCGTATTTGCGCTGCCTATCCTCTCGGTTCTTCAGCGCGATTGCCTGTCGTTCCTCAAATGTCGGTTCGGGAGCTTTATTAGTCTCCTCGTCTGAATCGCCATCATCATCCAGGGCCAGTTGGCCTAGCCCAGCGACTGCAGAATTAACGCCAGAACGTCCTGGTTGTCGGGTCGCAATCTGTGGTCTCCGGCTGAGAAGAGTGACAGCGGGCTTTATATCTTGTTTGAGGGGTACGTCGGACCGAGCTTCGACAAAGTGGAATGTTTGCGGGGTTTCACTGTAGGGAACACAGTCAGAGTTGAGATTCTTCATTTCGTCATCTTGCACTCCAGCACATACGCTTCCGCCCATAGTTGTCGATTAAATTCAGCTTGCTGTGCCCTTCGCTGAGCTTTGGTGACTTTGGACGAAACTTTCTTTTCGGTCGGCGGAGTAGGCTCGTTTGCTAGTGCCTGTAGAAGGTCTCAACATATTAATACGTCATACGCATACAAGTAGTATCAATGCAATATATCATATTAATCTTGCACTTCGTATTTCTATATAATCCAGGGGTGGGGGTTTCGACTTACATCTGCTCGAGGTTCCCAGTCATCATCCCATGCATCGGGAACTTGTGGTTTTGCGCTCATTGCAGACGAAGAGGTAGTTTAAACGGGCGATAAAGAGATTATGGAGAGCAAGAAGATGTAAAAGCTGCAAGCAAGAATAGATAAGAACTCGGCACTATGTGCATGAAGTATATAATGGCTTGTAGGAAGAAAAAGAAAATTCGGGCTGCAAAGAAGAGCGGCCACCGCCCCGTCTTATTATCTCCGCTCTGCCCCCGATCTCAGTTGATCGTCAATCCGTCCCCGAACCTTCATAATCAAGTAACCAGCTTTGTTGCCTACTCCATAGTCATGGCCATCGGTAAGCCCAATTTGCTTCTTGTCCTCATGAACCCCTTTTTTGTCGGCCGGGCATCACCGTTCTTTCTGTTCAGCCCCATGCTGATAGCTATCCCCGCCCTGTGAACGTTCCATGTGGAAAGTACCATGTTCGCTGACAAACCATAAACAAAGATTCCAAAGACCCAGACGGTGACTCCGAGATGGCCTCCTCCGTTGACTCTGTCTCCGACGTCCCTGGCAATGGCGCGCGCACCCCAACTCACAACCCGCAAGCTACCGCGGCCGCCGCATCGGAGCTCTCCCCGCCCGGTTCACAACCCCAACAAGTCCCCAGTATCGCGACAATGAACAAGCCGAGGGGCGTGGAGCTTCCGACAGGGAATGGGCCCGCTAAGGCGACTGATCATGTCGTCGCGGCGTGGAAGGGCAAGCGTGCGAAGGAAGACTTTCAGCGCGCAATGGACCATGTAATCGACAAGGACTTTAACACAAGTACGTGACGGCCTTGGTTCATTCATGACAGTGATAATTCTGATTAACTTGTTTTTCTACAGATGAATTTGGTGATCCGTTCGATGAGCGCGATTTGAACAAGCCACTGCTGTGATGGGAATGGGACATGGATGAATAACTACGTGGTTGCATCTTGCTAGCTTTGCGGCGCCTGTATACGATATGATTGATGAGATATGACATATACAATTCCATACTGTGGTCTCTGCTCTAAATATATGCTTTCAAGTGTTGTAGTTGTTGATACAAATCGCGGCATCCTGTTAGCTCTGGGCAGGGCTCTACATACTTTGAGGTTAAGGTGGTTTTCACGAGATACAGCCCTAGTCGCTTGTGTTTTCACTGCCTTGAGATAAGTACTTTGAGCGATGCCATAGTAAAAAAGTCCCCGGTTTTGGAAACTTCACAGGTAGAGATTAAGTGCCTAAGAATTTCAAGATATCCTACCGTACCCCAAATCTACCCACAAATCTACCCGCAATGCATGTAGCTTTGCAACTTGCGAGACCTCGGAATGTTCACTCTTGCACTTTATTTCTTGCACCGGGAGTTGATTAACTCGGACATATTCTTGAACTGAGCTCTTACTGAAGGTATTTATCTTTAAAATGATGCTTCGGTCCTTCTCGGTGTGGAGTATGGATCCGAACATCATTATGCAATATTATTACCCATATGAGTACCTAGACACCTAGGCATGATATATCCGTGGATATCTGTTTCATAACGTAAGAAATCACCTGGATAGCAGAGGCTATCTTGCTCTTCTTCCCGAGGTCTGTTTATGAACAATTGGCTTTACGATGCGTGACTCCAGTCTTGAGCTTTTGTGCCCAGGGAAATTTTTCAAAAGCTAGAAAGCCACTAAAACATTAGGCTTCTTCAAATATATAAAATAACACCTGGGCAGCAAGTTCTTTCCCATTGACATGGATATAAGTGGTCTTTGCTTGTTTATAATCTCAACCAGAAACCACAAAATATAATAATCCGAGTACCTAATAGTCTAATTTACAAGCATATGGATATATACTAGTCCACCTGGGGAGACACTAGTCTCCTTCGGTGGGATCGCTACCTACTTAGGCCGCGGGGACAAACCATGCGGTGTGTTGGCAGGGCAACGAGACAACTCGTTTGTGTCAAAACCTAAACGGAGATTCACATCATCTTTTGTTGCCCTCCAACATCCTTAGTGGCACTCCTATCGGATAACTGGTTTTCGTTATCCCCGTCAGGTTATTTCCTTTAACATTTTATACCTCTATCGGTCCCTGCGATTTGTCGCAGATTCCCCAACTCGGATTCCAGTGACGCCTTTTGACACATTCCGCGCGCCAACACCAACAATGGGCACCGGTCCTGCCTCGCCGCAGGCCCAAGCATGGTGCGTCGATTTTCCCTTTCTGATTTCCATTTCTTGCGTCAATCATTGTGTTCTTTGAACTACATCGCTCTCGCCGCAAACCCCCCTTTTGGTCCAGGGGTTGCTCCATCCCAGATCCGTTGTGTTTTGCTGTGTGACAACACACACTTAAATGGACGCAGGAGCTTGGCCACAATATTTGAGCGCATAACTAATACGAAGCGCTCTTCCGCATCCTATTATAGTGGCCCCTCCGAGCCTGCTGCCGACAGCTCGTTTAGCTTTACCCCCATTAAAGCCCTACGCGCAATTCCCCATCTTTGGGAACGCAAACCATCGACTCCCTTCCAGGCGGGTGCAAAGTCGCGAAAACTGTGGAAACGCTTCCGTACATCGTTCTCAAGTATGAAGTCGCTTGAAACGTCAACAATGATGGAGCAGGGCGCGATTCAAACCGCCATCAATGCATCTCGAGACGCTAGCTACGCGCGAGGCGTGAAGCGTCTGTGTGTTGGGGCTGACGAGCCTGAAAAGCGCCCGAATTTTCAAATACAGGGGCCTGCGCGCTCGTTCCTTGAGACCAAATGGGAGTCTGAGAGAGGGCAGAAGCGTCGTGAGTTATGATCTGACTAAATGTTCGTCTTGAGATTTTTTGTTAACCGCAAATCGCAGGTAAATTACCAGATGCCCCGATTGATATTTACGATGAGGGTGTGCAAAATAACCGGAGCGATGGAGTTATGACGGAATCGGACCGGCCCCTTATTTCTCTTCGCAGCCCGTTAAAGACGACTGTTTTCAACGATTACATGAATCAAAGCGTCAATGGTGCCTCTGACGCAAATGAAGTGAAAGGCCCAGGGTCCGGATCCATGTTCCGGGAGCAGTGCGCAATAATCAACACTGCAGCCCAGGATGAAAATCGCGACATGGCTCCAACTCCAACGAAGGTCGTGCGCGATTTGACACAACAACAAGAAGGTACACTAGTGCGATCGGCTCTACACAGCTCGCTTGATGGATCGGATACAGCGCTACTCAACGACTTCTTGTCAAAGGCCCAGGCCAAGCGTGCGGCAAAGGCTGCGTTGATGGACCAAGAAGGCGATGTGGCTGAAAAGGTATCCAGCGCCGAAGGGTCACCAGAGGCAGAAATTACGACACCACGGTCCCGTCGTGCCTTGGAAGCTTTAGACACAAACTCGCCATCGCCAGTCAAGCCTGACGTCACAATAACCAAATCTGATGTCCCCCTCGGGGATGAAGCGCCCGAGAATGAAGTGAGCAAGCTCATCATGGAGGAGGAGCCAGCACCTGGAAGCCCGTCCTGTAGACGAAGCACACGGGTAAAAGCTCCCACAGTCAATGTCCCCAATGTGCGCAACACTATCGCCTTGCGCCGGGCCAAGGGTAACGAATTTATTTTCCTGCAGCGAACCGAGGCGCAAGAGCTGGCATTGGCTACGAAGAAGAACACTCGGCTAAACAGAGGTGATGCTGTTCCTCCACCATATGTTCTTGAGGCCCTGGCCAAGGGACAGAGCGAAGGCACATCTCCAACAAAGCGTTATCGTAAGGGTGCCAGCCACCGTTCATCTACACAAAAGAGTGTGGCCTGGAACGACGAACAGCTTGTGGAATACGAGGATGACAGGCAAAGCCCAGAGGTTCTAGGGGGAAAGGGCAATAGCAGCAGCGATGACGTTGAAGAAAGTACTCGATCACGATCTGCATCAACACGCCCTGAAAGGAAAGCATCTAGTCAGCGCAGCAGTCGTAGCCAGGTGCAAGAATCATCGAACAACGAGGAGTCCGATAGTGCCCCGACCCCTGCCACTGCACCTACTACTGCACCGCCGCGATCGCGACGCGTGCGCCGTCTAGGGGACTCGACGATGGCCTCGGGCACACCCGTGAAAACAGGCAGTGGTCGGATCAGCAAACGACCCGCTCCTTCTGCCCCCACTGTGGCAGCTGCAGCATCCGCAGGACCCTCGACTCCCACTAAGCCTCGCCGAAAGCTGACTCCCAAGTCACCAAGTTCGTCGATGCGTACTGCCCCGGCTTCTGAATTTGCGGGGGCTGCTGAGCAGTCTTTTGTGAGTGGTATCCCCACTCGCAGCGCGAGCACTAGTGACGGAAGCTCCGAGTCCAAGCGGAGTGTACTCCAGTCAAGTGCGGGGTGCACACCTCGCCGTGTTCGAGTGAGGCATTGATATGCAAGGTTGTTCGGTTTGACTGTATATATACGGGACTTGCTAGACCTGTGGCTTGCCCTATACCATACGGAGTTTGGGTCGCTTTCAAGATACCAATGATGCTTTGTTTTTCCTTTCTACTTGCTACTTTGCTCGTGCTCCAATTAAGATGAAGTTGCTCTAGTCGCTATTCCCTTATCAACAGTACACAGCATATAACTCATAGACGCTGATGGGATGGCGTTGCGTGGGCCAATGCATTGCAGTCTTAATACGGGTCTCAATTCCCCGATCATCCGTCATGGCTGATGCATGGCGTGAGCCGGCGTCGCAGCCTTTACACCAAGACACTAGTCTCAATTTCTGCGGGGGATCTGATCCCCGCGCCAGACTTTCCCCTTCGGGCATCTAGTAAATGGGTACTCCAGATTGGGAATACACTTGCATTTAGGAGTTCTTCAAATTTGCATGGGATTTTTGCGCTGCAGACAACTGTAGCCATGATCCCGATAGAATATTGCGCATGAAGAATCCTATCTACGTCGTTGCGCTCAACCCTTCCATATCACAGGGAGCGCCTGTGCAAATGCGAAGTACACAAATAGCATATGTTAAATACAGGCCCAGGTATCTTCTCACCCAATCAAGCTATCTCAGCCATGCGTTTCACTCTCAGTGTACTCCGCTATCAACAAAAATTAAATAAATAATCGCTAATCCGGACTCTGCCTAACACACAGACCTCGACCTATACATACACATGTAAATCTCTAAAACAGTAAATTCGAATTTTGTCTCGTCAAAGTCATGAAAATATCATCCCGCACATCTATACTACACGCCTCTTCCCAGAACCGGAAGTGAGAAGGGAGCACTACCAATTCTAGGTCCCCCACACCCTCTCTCCCTATCCCACTCCCATAGTGCTTAGTTACATACAACCCTACCAAACCAAAGTCTCATTTTTCAAAGTCCATCCAACCCAATAATAATTCAACCAATTGTTTAACCAATAAAACCTCACACAATATACAGGCGTAAACAATCCCCACACATCCCCATCCGGCCTCCGGTGTTGTACAAACCACCCGAATCCGTCCACGAACAGTCACCACTTCCGAAATCACCCGTCCATCCATCAATTCACGCACTACGCCCGACCAGGTTAGACGGCCGCTAATCCTCCTAGCTCCAGGGCTTAGGTGTCAGTGGCGCAGGGGGGGGGCTGAAAGCCCCGCGCGGGATGACATCTTCATGCATATCGGAGTACTCTGCTCCTGGGTCTGATATACTACTCTACATGTACCCTGCATAGGTGGGATTGGGCAAGAGAGCGCTTGAGTTAAAGGTACGATAACCTTTATACAGACAGCTGGGCCCAGGCGTACAGTAATATATTGTGGGCCTTTGTCTTGGTGGAGCGTTGTTTATTGGTGGGGGACTGTGCTCCTGCATTGGTTTGGTTTTGGGTATTGAGGAATTTGCATAGCTGATACATACACAGGGGTCGGGTCCGATTGTGCAAATTTACTCCATACGATACGGTGGCTTACTTTGCACGGACCTGTTTATTCTTACTGTAGGTTTTGATCATGGATGATCGTTTGGCTTGCAGGTGAAGAAAAGTTTCTCGTGAGACACAACTGGGAAGTTAGTCGTGGATCCCGGCGGGGGATTATGGAGGGGTTGGCCTCATTAACTCGGTCAACAAAACCGGAATATTATTACGGTTCAATCGCCCCTAGCAGACGTTACCAAGATACTGGATATTGAGGTCTCGGAATGTGTTCATTTCATCTATCGTGTCTGTTCATTACACGTTTTCCTTGGAACCCCTCAGCCCCACCGGGTATAACATCATCTCTGGGCCAGAACATATTTTTGGGTAAATTAAGCAGAAATGTTGGCGGCGGTCTCTTCGGGCCAGACATCGTAACCGAAGGTATCCTTCATGTTGACAAAGCGGAAGTGGCGGCCCTCGGCAACCTTGTTCACAGCCTCAAAGTCCTCATCCGAAAGCTCGATGGTCTTGAAGTTGGACTCAATACGCTTGGGGTTGGAGCTCTTGGGGAGCACAACGTAACCACGGCGCAGACCCCAGGCAATCAAGACCTGGGCCAGGGTGTTGCCGCCCTTCTCGGCAATCTCGTTCAGGGTCTTGTTATCGGCGACACGCTCGCCGGTGGTGGGGACCTGGTTCTGCGAGCCCAGAGGGGAGTAGGCCGCGGGCATGATGTTCTTGGAGAAGCAGTACTCGACCAGCTCGGTGTTGGGCAGGAAGGGGTGGATCTCGATCTGGTTGACTTGAGGCTGCACCTTGGCGAACTTGGCCATCTTCTCAAGATCGGGGATGGTCCAGTTAGACACACCAATGGCCCTGGCGAGGCCATCCTCGTACAGCTTCTCCATGGCGCTCCATGTCTCCTGGGGGTTCTCTGTGAGGTCCTTGAGGATCACGTACTATAGTTTTGTTAGCTTTTATGGTCTCGGTAGTTAGGGATTGAGCGGTAAAAGTTTACCTTGCCATCGGGACCGATCTTGGGCTTGTCCTGGCCGTCTTTCTCGGCGGCAATGGGCCAGTGGACCAGGAAAAGGTCAACGTAGTCCAACTTCAGGCGCTTCAGGGAGTCCTTGACGGACCAGAGGACATCGTCGTAGCGGTGGAGGTGGTTCCACACCTTGGTGCAGACGAAGATGTCGGACCGCTTGACGGAGGGGTTGGCCTTCAGGAAGTCGTGGATAGCATCACCAACCTCATCCTCATTGAGATAGTACCAGGCGCAGTCCAAGTGGCGATATCCGGTGTTGAGAGCAACAGTGACAGCGTTGTAAGTCTCGCCCTTAGAGCCCTCGCTAGCGAATGTACCGAAGCCAACCGCGGGGATGGTGACTCCGTTGCTCAATGTGTAGGTCTTTCCGTTAGACATTTTGAATCAATTTGATGTGTATAGAAAGGAAGAAAGAGGAAGAGGGGGAAGAGAATTATTATGAAGGTGGGGGAGCTAAGCGGCGGGCGATGACGAAGTTCACTGCAGATGGTGGGGATAGAGGGGTACTGTAACTTATTTCCCTATTACCGCCTGCAGCAATCCACTCCCAGGACTGTTTTATTTGAATCAATAACTTTCTGCAACATACTATCTCCTAATCTCCCAGGACAGAGTACGGAGACAATGGGGATGACTTGAACACCCGGCAATAATATCCTCACATTCCCTGACGATCATTCTGCACCTGTGACCATTGGCTATTCCCTGTACAGTGAAATGCAAAATTGGCCTTGAAATGCGGCGTGTAATTTTCAAACCCTCTCCATGACATCACTGTAAATCCAAAACGGTGCTGAGCGTTTGACCCACTCCGATCGTCATCCCATGCCGCTTCCACGTATGAACTGTGCTCTAATCCAATCAAGTATCTGGATACTATCCACTCAGCATCCTACTTCAAGGCCGGTCAAATCTCCCCAGCGCAACCAATCAATTTTCTGTTGATCGGAGGGATGCTTTCCTAGTTTCCCTGCACGTACACGGTACCCGGAAAAACACTGGTGCCACTACAATGTCGTAGTGTACCTTGAACTTCCCTTATTCCGCATATACTCCAGACTCCGCGCATTCTAGCCCTGCAATAGCTATCCTGTTCTAGCCAAGTGATGACGCTAATTCCTTGGGATTCATGGTATCGGACGGGTGGATCCCCACACCCCCCTCATTGTATCCCTCAAACTGGTTGCAATGGCCGTCAGTGGTTTTCGTCTGGCAACCGTGCCAACCCGCGCTCATACCTCTTCCGGTACCTGATAGTGGCTGTATATATACGCGCATTACCCTCGCTTTATTTATTTTTCGTTCCGTCTTGCTCTTCATTCTCATATAGATCTTTGCTTATCGCGTGCTGGTCTACCTGAATCAGTCACATCTCTTAGTTGATTAGATCGACTCCTCTTTTTCTCCTCTTTTCATAGACCCCTTACCCACTTTTTTACTCCACCGATCATCCACCATTATGCCTCGATTTGATGATTCGGACCTCGTGGTCGATTCTCGTCCTAACGACATCACCAGCAATCCTCGCAATGGCCTACCCATCCCTAGTGATGGCAGTAACACCATCGAGATTCCCTCATCTCGCAGCGCTATCAGTGATGCCGCGGCGCTCATGCACAATCTCAGCCTGTCACCCTCCATGAAGGAGCGACGAAGCTCGCGCAACTCTTTTGGTACTTCTTTGCCTATTCCTCGCTCACCGCGTCACTCTCGTCTGTCCTCTTGGAAGACAGATCGTCCCGCAGTCTCACGTGACATCCTGACCTCGCAGGTCCAGGACATGTCCAAGGACAAAGTCGAGTGTGCTAAGAACATGGCTTTTGCCTTTGACATTGACGGTGTGCTGGCACACGGACCTGAACCTATTGAAGAGGCCAAGGCTGCATTGAAGATCTTGAACGGTGAAAACGAGCTGGGCATCAAGATCCCTTACATCCTGTTGACCAACGGTGGTGGTAAGACTGAGGTGGCTCGCTGCGAGCAGCTCTCGCAGATGCTCGAGGCACCCATCTCTACCGATCAGTTCATTCAGTCCCACACTCCCATGCAGGCCCTGGCCGAGTACTACGAGACTGTGCTTGTGTGTGGTGGTGAAGGCTACAAGGTCCGTGAGGTCGCCGAGACCTACGGCTTCAAGAACGTCATCCACTCCAAGGACATTCTCGCCTGGGACCCGACTGTGTCACCATGGCGCACATTTTCGGAGGCGGATCGGGAAAATGCCAAGCCTCGCGATTTCTCCAAGATGAAGTTTGATGCTATCCTCGTCTTTGCCGACTCCTACGACTATGCCACAGACTTCCAGATCATCATGGATCTGTTGCTGTCCGAAGATGGCAAGCTCCTTACTCGCGCGAAGGATCCCATCGCCAGCCGTATTCCTATCTACTTCTCCCAGGGTGACTTGGTCTTCCCAACCAACCACAAGGGTCCTCCCCGTCTGACCCAGGGAGCCTTCCGTATCGCCATTGAGGCCCAATACAAGGCTCTGACTGGCTATGAACTCGAGCGTGTGGTATACGGCAAGCCCGAGCGCGCCACTTACACTTACGCCGACGAGGTTCTCAAGCACTGGATGGAGGAGATTCACATGGAGAATCGTCTTCCTAAGAATGTCTACATGGTCGGCGACAACCCGCAGTCTGACATCATTGGCGGTAACATGTATGGCTGGAATACTTGCCTGGTCCGCACGGGCGTCTTCCAAGGCAAGAAGGGTGAGAACGACGCCAACAACCCTGCCAGCTTTGGTGTCTTCGACAATGTCTTGGAAGCTGTCCAGGCTGCTATTCGCAAGGAACTTGGACAGGACTTCAAGCTCAAGTGGAACCCCAAGGTTAATCCCGTTCTACACGGTGATGAGTCCAGCGTCGCCATTGAGTGAGTTGTGTATAGCAACAAGCACAAACGAATATTTACGACTTATGCCATAGCCTCGGCTTGACCATGTCCAACGAAATCTAAGAGTCGGGTGTGGGTTTGACAAACTTTGGAGTTTTCTTTGGCGTTTATATTTTCTAATTCTTTCAACCGTGTCGTCGTTAGACTTTGGCTCTTTTCTTTACCCTCCTGACCGGACCATCGGGTTTGTGGCTGATATATACACTCATGTTTATTTTGAAGAATGCCTTCTTTCTTCCAGATTCTCTTCATATATTTATGTCTTCATGTTCATCTATCTCAGATCCAATGTTGGATATCTTCACATCTGGACATGATTCAAGACTCCCTTTTATTGAATATACCAATACAACACAATTTTCAATTGAGTTCCCCCGATTCATAAAGTCAACTACATGTACAATATTATTTTGCATGTTTTCTTATCAGATGTCGAAAATAGAGTTTCAAATCGCGTGGAAAGGTACAAAGTCACTGACATCACCCCCACTTACATCTTATCACCAGTTTTACGGATCTAAAGATAAAAGCTTCCATGGTTCGCAGTCTTGAAGTCAGATGACATATACGAAAGCTTCAGAGTTAACACTGACTCATCATTGGATTAAATCTGGATTTTTGATAAATGTTTAAATACATCAGATGCTATAGATCACGCGCTGTTTGACTTTTCTGCCAATAAATATTAACCTTGGATTATTTCCGAGTCCAAGGAACTGGTACCGGGCCCTTGCATGATTTCCGCTGGCAGATGATTTGTTACAGGAAGATACGAGTGGTAGTGCAGGATTGGGTCCATGGCCTCGGTGACGGCGCGGGATAGGGAGGTTGATGATATAGGTGTGATAGGAATGGTATATGCCAACCTAGGTTTGCACCACTACATACAGAAGATGGGGATTGGCGTTTATACCAAGATGTATCCCAGAATGCCCCAAAAAGCATGTACATCCTTTTTATCGAGAGTTGTACAACAAGGCTGTTGTTGCATCTGTATCTTGACACAGCGACGAAGTCCTCAGTATACCCTTACAACGCCAGGGACCAATCTTTGAGATATCAACACTCAAATTTCATCTACATTTCTTTAGGGCAAGCCATAATGCGGGCTGGCCTAGCACCTTTAAAGCGACAAAAGCGGGAGGTGATTTGAGCAGATCAGCCAAGGATATTCACGAAATTGTGATAAGATTGATAAAAGAAGTGGAGATTCCTCAGGTGACCATTTCTTGGAAGAACCATTCTTGGGACATAGTATTCTTTGTAGATCAGAACCAAGCAGCTCCTTGCGAACGAGCATATTACGTACTGATGCAGTAGCCAAGGCTCGGCAAATACCAGTTCACAAACTATTGTCTTGGGTGGTCTTCTACCGATCCAACCAGGCCTAGGGGGCAAAAACGATCAACCCCGATCAACATAGTACACACCGCCTCATTAAGGGATCGCCCGTTATTGAAGGACCTTGGCAGCTAGTATTTGGCGGGTCCGCCTCTAGCTCCTACTCTCGGCCTTGAGGTGGCCTGTTTTGGGGAGGTTACTCCGACATTCGGATGGACTGGGGGCGAGTGAGCCTTGAGCTTACCTAATGAGAACAATGCACCATACTAACGTCATCTGGCATCTTCAACCAGACTGTGACTGATGTTACTTAAGCCGCACGGATCCAGAATTAAGCCTTGCCAACCCTGTTGGGTTAGTCGGGGATGGAATCGAACACTTGCACAACGAGCTGGTTGGGATAATGATTTTAGGAGATGTTTCCGGTGCCATCGGGGTCTCAGTCCGAGGAGAAAGGACAACACAAATTTAGGCCCGGGTAGGATGCCGAGAAAGCGGGTTGATGACTTGGCTTTGGGGGGCTAAGGAAGTGTACTATGGAGCGCACGGATCAAAAGGCCATGTGCTGGTCATTTCCACTTTAATCATAAGGTCTATGAGGCTAAACTCGAAGTAGTAAAGAGGATATCAAAGTGTCCGTGGACAATAAACAAGAAATTGGAGAAAGACGATCAGGTGATTTTTTATTAGGTAATGGGCGTGTCAGCCCCGCATGATCGGCTGCATTGACGAATGACAAGCATCGAGATCGTGGTAGTGGTTACCTAACGAGAACCCAAACGTGGTCCGGGGTACAGAGACATGATCCGGCTGACCTGCGCATGGTCCTATCGGCGGCTCAGTAATGTGTAAAGGGAAAAGGAGGTGCATGTTAGTATGTCATAGAATGCTTCTAGCGTCACAAAAGTACTTATAGATTCCCCATAAACGATTATAAATTAAGATTTAACATAACCAGATCATCAATTAGTGAAGGGAAAATATGAAATTTTTGATTCTTAATTCAATTCAAAAATTTCATATTTGAATCAAGAGATTCCTATCTCGACTACCGTATACGGCAATTATGCATGGTTAAAATGACGCCATGCTTTCCGCTTGCATACATGGATTTCTCGAAGTGCATAAGAACATTAGATCTGAAAAGCAAAAACTAGGCAAAAAGCAAACAAGGTCTGCAGGGGTAGCTTCTTATCGCCCTAGCCGTGTCTGGCCGCGTGACTGTCAAACTCAAAAAGTACACATCCGCCACCCTTACTCCATGAATTCGCCTCCTTCGTATTGATAATTCCCTTTCATCCTCGAAGAAATAAAACAATTTATTCTAAGTGGCACCTCTCAGACAATATTTCCTTAACGGACCCGAATTCTACCGGTACCAACCGTTCCACTTTAAATTTTTTTTTTTTTTTCACTTTCGTTCCCACTTTCTACTTCGCGCGCAACGCCGGTTCGCTCTTTTCCGTGACTAACAGCTTTACTTTTTCCCTCTTTTCCCCGCCGCCCCTCTGCGCCATCACTTTCCTTTTTCCTCAAAGCCCTAAACTTTTCTTCGGCGCTACCTCTTTGATTGACCGACACGGTTTTTTCTCAAAGAATCCGGGGAAGCTCGTCTAATAATTTCGGGTTTTTCTTTTGTGTTCCACCCTAGTGAAGGTACTTCCCGAAACTAGTCTATCGTCTGTACCGGGGCCCTTTATAGAGGGCCCGCTCGCTCTCAACATGGCCTCTCTCACTGCTCCCTCTCACCCGAAGCCGACCCTCCCAAGATTTACTATCCCCTGTGGTGATCACGTTCACTCGCGCGACTCCTCTCCCTCGCCTTGCGACACTCCCGACGGATCTAGATCTAGCAGCCGCCGACGCCCATCGTTCGGCTCGATCAAAGAGGACGTCGACGGTACGTGACACTTCCAGAATGAGGTGATCAGGAGATAACTAACGGGAGGTACAGGCATTGCGCAATCATTTGTAGACACCCACCACGTGCCCTCCCCCAAGGAGTCAAAAGAGCCTCCTAAACTGGAATTTCAACAGGAAATGCAACAGACTCCGGACTTTTGTTGCCCTTGCGGTGGTTTTTTGGGATGGAAGCAGATTCGTCTCAGTGGTAAGAGTCTGAGTCGCAGTTATGGGGACCTCCGAGGATTGGGCGGCCTGCAAGCCAAAGGGTGGGCTTGGGAGACGACGGATTCCGGACGAGAGCTGGTTCCTCCCAAGGCCCCAGAGGTAGTGGAGCAGGAGTTGACTCCTGCTGGGATCCCTCCGGGCACATCGGCGCTGGAGAAGCTCCCATCTGAAGTTCTGGGTAAGTGTGCCTCCGTTTGCGCATATTACCTTTGATACTAATTATTCGATATAGATCAAATTATCTCGCACCTGGCTCTGGACATCCCGCCAAATGGTTACACCCCGCGCAACATTGATTTGGTTTCGTGCCTTTTGAGCTCGCGCACCTTGCATGCGGCGACTTTGAGTGTGCTGTACAGGAACATGACCTTCCCTCACTCGATCATCTTCTCCAAGGCCCTCTCCCACATTTCGTCCTACCCGGCTCTCGGTACGCTGGTGCGCCGCTTGGATTTCTCCCACTTTACATCGGTGGGCCTCGGTCGAACTAAGCAGATGAACGCCGAGATTCAGAACCTGACTTCGCGGACCCTGTTGCAGTGCTTGGAATTATTGCCTAACTTGAGGGAGTGTCTGTTGCAGGAACATCTCGAGGGCGATTTGAGCGTGGAGGTGATTCGGAAGCTGTTTATGGGCCTGCCGATCTTGCAGGCAGTGGATCTTTGCGGCTGCTCCACCCAGTCCTTTTCTTCGGTTTTCCAAGAGGCCCTAATGGGTGGCCCTGCTTTGCCTATGAGCCTGCCCAACCTGAAGCGACTCTCTCTTCACGAATGCAGCACTATTCCGGCGCCTATGTTCGATTTCCTGCTCCCGCGACTGATCAATCTGACGCACCTTGATCTGACCAACACTCAAATCAACGATTCTGCTCTCTTTGCTATCCCTGAAACCGCCCGTATCACTCACTTGAGTCTGTCTCGGTGCACCCGCCTTCACCCGCCTGCCCTGATCCAGTTTTTGACCACTCATCCCGCGGTCTGTGATTCTTTGGTGTACCTGAACCTGCTGACAGACGCCACTCGATTCCGTCTTCTGGAAGAAGATGATGTCACGGCGCTGCTGCCCAAGCTGCCTAACACCCTTCGCTCTTTGAACCTGGGTGGGGCGCGGATCACTTCAGCCCATGTGCCACTATTGCTTCCTCTGACCAAGCACCTCGAGGAACTGGGCTTGAGCTCTGCGGACCTTTCGGTGCAGGATGTGAACACTTTCTTCACCCGAACCAAGGAGAACGTTATCCCCAGCACTCTGTGCTACCTGGATCTTGCCAAGGTTACACCGATGACCATTGGCTCCATCTTCAACATGAGTTCGTGCCTTCTTCTGTCTGAGCAGAGCTACCCACTGCAGGTGGTCGAATTCAGCGACAAGATCATCACCCCACTACGCGAACGTAGCAAGACCACCCAGCGCGTCTCCGTGGGTTGGACCGTGCGGGAACTTGGTCGTCGCGGCTGGTACGTTCGGGACCCTGCTTCTATGCCCAACTGCCTAATCGACGATGGATCTCGCTCCTGGAAGATGGGCGCACGCTGGTGGGGCATGCGCAAGATTCCTATGGCTGTCGGTGACGTGGGCGGCATCTACGGACATTACATGTTTAAGAAATGATTTTCCTTGCACCCTTTGCTTGAGTGTTGCTGGAAAAGTATGCTTTATCTATTTTCTCGTCATTGCTGGTGGATACCCTTGACTATTCCGTTCGGATTATCTCTTTTATTTTTCTTTTGCTGCAATCTGGTTCTGGGCGGTTTTTTTTTGACGATTACGAATGATGATATCCGGTCTATGCATGGCGGCGCGCAACATGGTTTACGAATTTCGGCATATTGGCTCTTCGCTTCGGGTTCGTGCTCTCGGTCCGCGTCTTTTTTATTTTGCATAACATTCTGGATCTCTTCAGCGCTGTTTTCAAGTTTTTCTCTGTTTGGCATTGCTCATTGCTTTACTGGCGTTTGTGTAAATCGGCCTTCATGCATCACTCAGCTCATCCAGTTACTTCTTATTCCAAGTTTCACTTGTAGATCATATTATTCAATGTAGCTCTTTGACTATAGACTCTTTGTTTACAAAAGAGGAGACTTGGTCTAGTCCAATCACTACGTGAGGATTTGTCGTCGATTCTTTAGTTAGGGCAATGGCATCCAGGTGATATATCACGTGATCACGCGCTGAAGAGCTGCGGCTCGCGCTTTCGCTTTGACCTCACCCGCTGCCTCTGCACATCTTGAAGGTCTCGACCTTCTCCGCTCAGCCTCAACCTCTGAGGATCTAGTTATCCCGATGGGTGGTTTCATTGTCGCTGCTCAGGACAGTGGAAGCTGTCGAGACACGTGACGATGGCACCTCCGAGCGCAGCTGTCTCTTTCAAGAAGAAAGATGGCAGTCTGAGTCTGACCGAAGATGAGGCGACGCTGGTCTGGACCCCGGCTGAAGCGAGTGTTTCGGGACATAAAATTGCTGTGTCCACGATCACCAGTATGCGGCCGCTCAACCCTGCTGCCCAGGCCCGTCACCTTTGCTAACACTAGAGACCAGATTTACAGCAGACGCCGATCTCGAATCCCAAAGTGATGCTGAAGGTCTTTGCCACTGCTCCAAACGCCCCTCCTAACAGCGAGGCCATTGCCTTTACCTTTTTATTTACCACCCCGACGAACGCACGCGCGCAAGCCGACGCTTTCAAAGATGCCCTCAGTGCTCGGGTCAATGCGGGGAAAGCAGGGACACCTTCACAACCGCCCACGCCGGCTCCCAGTGGTGGGCCAGGGGTTTCAGCAGCTATGGCGATAGCAAATGCCGTTTCGTCAGCTGGGTCAGCCCCAAACCCGTGGGACGATGATAACCGCCTGAAGGGCGACGTGGAGCTACAACAGTCTCTATTGAAGGCCGACCCTATGTTGCAACGGATGTTCATGGAGTCCTTACATACAAAACCGGACACCCTATCCTCTGGCCAATTCATGTCACAATTCTGGTCTACCCGGCTGCACCTGTTACGAGCTCATGCGATCGAACGCGCCCAGACTCGCGGATCCTACAACGTGCTCTCGTCGTTGAAGCCGCGTGTGGAAGAAAATGTGACTCGATTAAATATCAGCAAAGAACAAATTCAACTTATTTTCTCGCAGCACCCGCTTGTTAAACATGTCTACGATGAGAACGTTCCCAAGCTGAGCGAGCAACAATTCTGGTCACGGTTCTTCCAGAGTCGACTATTCAAGAAGTTGCGTGGAGAGCGGATTGGAGAAGCGGACGCTACAGACGCTGTGCTGGATAAATACCTTCGTGAAGAATCCACCGTCAAAGAACGTGATACCAATATGCCACACTTCCTGGATCTTGCGGGTAATGAAGGGCATAACAGTCAACGCCGTGGAAACCGGCCGGACCTGGACATGCGCCCCTCTGCTGTGGATAAAGTGCCTATCATCCGAACATTGAACAGCCTCAGTGAGAAAATCATGGCCAATGTAGCACCTGCGGATGGCGACCTCAGTGCTCCCATTGGGATGAATGAGGAAGCCTGGAGGAACTTGCAGCTGCAGGATCTTCGTGGAGATGAGGAGCAAGCTCGTATAACTCTCAACATCCGTGACCAGAACCGTTTCTTCTCGGCGGCAAAGGATGATGACCAAAATCGGGCCCTCGCGAAACAGGATCCTGATCATGTTTTGCAACTACTTCGCACAGAGGTCGCACAAAATCTCCCACCCGGCGGAGCTACAGCTCTCCAAAAGTTAGTCGATCCTGGCGATGACGAAGACGAGGAAATGGAAGATGCCCCTGCTAGCCGACGCCCCGTTGGCTCATCCGCGGCCTTGCACGCCGCATTTGGCCAAATCCTCGACGCAGTACGTGACCAACGTAGTCAGATGACCGAGACATCAGTGTCAGACACCTACGGACTTTCTCCTGCGCTTTATGATCGACTAACATTAACGCACGCGACCTCGACCGAATTCCTCCACCAGTTTTGGCAAGCCTTTCTTTCGGGTGATCCCGATCGTGCAGGCGAAGTCCAGTCATTATCGGAATCACTGATTCGTGCGAAGCAACGAATCGAAGCCGTTGCGGATTCTGCGGAAGCAGAACGTCAGGTTGAAGTTGACCGAGTTAAACAGCATGCGCGCGATATGTTCGAGCGTACTGGACGTAAGTTGCGACCGAACCTGGACAGCATTGAGGGCGGCGCAAAAGCAGTCAATCAGCTGCTTGGTCCCACGTTGCATGCCCTAGAATTGGCATCGAAGCGGTACCAAACGGCTTTAGCAGAGGAAACGAAAGAAGCGGCGGCTTTGGCCGTGTAGATGCAATTCAAAAAAATGGCGTTTGAGGGCAAAGGAGGACTGTACAATAAATAATACCATATTGAATCATACTTTTCCACAGAGGTCAGTATTATCATGTAGCGTCGGCGTACAGAATGTAGATCGGCATGCCGAGGTTCCCCGGACTCAGAGTGCTATGTGGCCTCTGGTTGGGTCTTCTCCGCTCCCACTTCCTTTCCTTTAAACACCCCGTCATCTCGAGCCACCACAACACGCTCGCGGACTGATGTACAATCATCGCCCCGAATGATCCTCCTCCTATAACGAAGACCGGCAACAGCACCCCTAATTCAAAATGCTCACCTCCGGTTTCACCAACACCCCGCTCACCAAGTCCCTCCTAATCTACACCATCGCCTCCTCAATCGCCCTCTCAATCCTCGACATCAAACATCTCGCCTCAATCCATGTCTCACCACACTTCTGGCCATATGCGCAATTCTGGCGTGCGCTCTTCTGGCAAATTGCCGGATTCACAAACTCCACCGAGGCTTTATTCGCCGCAATGCTGGTATACCATCTACGCGTCGTAGAGCGGGCATGGGGGAAGCGAAAGATGGCCGTGAGTGTCCACAAAAATAAATAATAGTTACGACCCAAAGATCCCGAATCCTGACTCTGATGAACATTTAGACATTCCTCATCACGACACTTCCCTACACCACACTCCTCCCACCCCTCCTCCTAACTCTGGTCGCCCGTCCACTCTCCCTCAACTATTTCAATTATCTCCCCTCCGGGCCAACCGCCATAATTTTCGCTATGCTAGCGCAGTACCACGCGACAATCCCATATGTCTACCGTTACCGCATTGGTACCACAGCTGCATCTAGTACCACCGCCGCTAACCCCGCTTCAAATGACACTACAGTCCCCACACCCAAACCAACACCGAAAGGGCTAACTCTCCTCCTCTCCGACAAATCAACAACCTACCTCGTTGCCGCACAACTCGCCCTCTCTCAGTTTCCGGCTATGCTTCTCCCCACTGCCGTTGGCTGGATTGTCGGAATGGCTTGGCGCGCAGAGCTACTCCCGGGTCTATCCCCATCTGCAACTGGCTTTCGTGTTCCAGCGTGGATTGTTGGGGAACGAGAACGGAGGAGCGGGGCTGCGAATGGCAGTGCGGCAGAGCGGGAACGGTATGAGGATTTGAGGAGGAGGTTGGAAGGGGAGGCGGCTGCTTCTAGTTCGGGGTTGGAGGGTGGTTCTGGACGGAGAAGGAATGTTGGAGATGGAGAGGAGGGTGGGAGTCGGCAGGGGAACGGGGGGCTTATGGAGAGGTTGAGGGGGGCTTGGTGATGGCTTCTTTTTTCCCTCGGTCCTAGTATAGGGTACAGCATGTTCTCATGATATGGATGTGTTTGGTTTAAAGTTGTAACGATACTGATCCTGGGTAGTGCTAGGATCAGATACTAGTACCCTTATTTACAATCCATTGTCTATGTTTGCAGGGCTATATGCGAAGATACTCTAATTTGACCTATTAATGTTCAAGAATAAGCAGGTATGCCCAGCATTATTACTTAAGATATCTCATCGATCCGGCATTTAGCTAGAAATATAGATAGAATACAAACCAGATGGAAAGAGCCAATTGATCTATCCTATGGGGTACCTGTTATATCAAAGGTCCGGATGCGAGTCAATGCATCTATAAGACATACTCTAGATGGAGCATATCAGCTCCATTATTACGCATGGAACCCATGAAGCCATACAAGTGCAGAGAAGATTCGTCCTATATAGAATCTCCACATAAACGCCACATGCGAATGCAAATCATAGACGTGATAAACGGTTAAAACAACCATTCATATGCGGTATAAAATCCCTAAGGTTATGGGTAGTTTCGGTATATCAACGTAGGCAAAATTTTCAGCTCCAGGTAACAAAGTGTATTCTTGAGATAATCCTGTGATTGAAACGATGGGGTTTGTCTGATGGATGTTGATGCACAGCAGCTGCCTTGGCATATTTAGCAATCCAGACAGTTTAACCCAAATTTCGTCCCATATATTCTTCAATTGGAATCAAAATTGAATCAGGGTGTGATTGGTCTCCAGCATGAGAGAATTTGCCCACAGGTGTAAGCTTATGGCGTGAAAGGTGTGATTGGACACGCAGGCTTAATACCCATGTATGTACATCTTTCTGCGGACCTTATATGATTATGCGTACGAAGAATGCGGTCTTCTAGCGCTCTTGATCATGTGTTATGGGTAGTCTTCAATCTACCTTTCAAGTACTGGGAAGGCAGGTAGGCAGAAAGGAAAGCTAGATAGGTAAGAATGGAAGCAGGGGAGGATGAAGTATCGGATGAAGGTGAATGACTATATAGTAAAATATATAATCTCAAGCGCTTCTATTTTTCACTTCAGGCTGGCGGTCCCCTCTTCAAATCAAGTAATAGGATTGCATTGATTATCTATAACTACCTCAAGCCTAAAATGTGCAAAGAATCGCTTCCATAGTAAGAGCACTTCATATGTTGGCTGTCGAAATAACCCATCAATGCGCCAAGCTCAGCAGCATAGAACTCGCCCAACCTTGCCCTAGACTGATTTAACCTACTCAACATAGCTCAACCAACGCGACTCAACCTCCCTTCTGACTATGACACAGTATCAAATATGACAAAGGTAAGGATGACTTTCTAGGGCCTTCAGGAGCACCCCATCCCCACACCTGCGAAGTCTGATGACGCAAGCATAACCCGACTCCTTGGCACCTACACAGACATAGGAGGTCCTAGTGCCCACACCTAGAAGCCGAGCGGAAAACAGAATATCTGCTATGTAGCGTCTTGGCGTATTATCATGGATCCAAGTACGCTATCAGTACAAACTAGTATGTAAGACAGATACGGAGGAGATGCTAGAAAGGGGATTGGAAACGCGCGTTGCGATGTCGACAGAATAGTGTACGTTGCTTCCAAGAGTTAGCCAAGGTCTTGCATATTGTTGCGATATGTGGATTGAGTATATTGGTTAATGATCTGCATTCAGCTGGGGTTATGCACTTTCGGCCGGTTGGTGTTTGTGGCGGCGGGTTTAGGTCGGCTTCAAGGTTTCGGGACTCGGTACTTTCAGCTTTTGGCTAGATAGTAGTATGTACACATACATACATAAGTGATATGTTGCTAGAGATAAGTGAAACCAAAGGTTGGATATGTCAACACAAGGTTATAGATCATGGAATACGTGTACGAAGCTATAGCCTATTTAGGATAGCGGTGCCACCTTCATCAGTAGACCATCTACCGAGTATAACAGCATAATAATGATACGGGTCCTCTAGAAATGATCCTGTTGAAGGCAAGTTTCCACCAAACAGAAGTTCTATACGGAGTACAGTTAACAGATCTAATCTATCAAAAGCATTCAACCTAAGTGACAAAATCCCAGCCACGGGAATTGAACAGAAATGTGGAAATAAAGACCGCAATGAACCAACCCGAGTGGACCATCTCATAAAACGTACCGTGGATCCCACTCTACATTCGCGTGAAGAACCAAATAAACATTGAAAAGCCCCATCAATAGGTATATTCTAATTTTACTGTATGCACGGCAGTCAAACAACCCAAGAGTTAAAGTGGGGGCGATTTACGTCAAATGAAATTCGAGAACGGGCCATGACTGACGGCGTACGTACGCGCTGATGCGGCCGTTGGCGCCCCATCACACTAACGGCGCCTCGCCCGAAGAACCAAAATTGGATTGTAAGGGGCCAATCCTGTAAGGGACTTTTGAGAAGGTTGTGTGGTATTTGGAAATAATAAAAAATCCTCAAAGAAGATAAAGAATCGAATATTTATACCGAACCATTGGAGAGGTATACACCAAACCGACCCCACATATGCAAAAAACAAAGTCGTAGTTGCAGGCGTTAAGTTAAAGAAGTTGGAATCTGAAACAAGGTAAAAAATAAAAATACACCAAAGCGAAACTCCACACGGCGCGTACACGAGTCAGCGCTTAACCTTCGTAATCAATGGTAACGGCAAGCCGGACAGGTCCAGCGGAAGGGTTACCGCCGATACCACCGACATCGGTCTCGGCGCTGGTGTAGGCGTTGGAGACGGTACCAGCGCCAGTAGTGATGGATGAGCAGGTGGCATCAGAGTTGTAAGCATCACAGATCATCATACCCTGGACGGAGAGATCGGCGTTCTGAGCCATGATGGCCGAAACGTCGAATCCAGACCAGCCGGAGTTGGTGGTGGAACCGAAGTCGAACTCTCCCCAAGTGGAGGCGTAACCACCGTAGTCGTCAGTAGGGATGGTAGAACCCTGGGCGGCAGCCCAACCACCTTGGGAATCAGTGTCGAAGGCGTAGTACTTGGTCTCACCGGCGGCGAGGGTGAAAGAGTGGCAGGCGTTTCCGTACCAGCCGTCCATGGTACCGTCCTCACCGTACTTGTTCCAGATAACGACCGTCCAGTCATCGGTGTTGGAACCCTTGAACTGGACCACGTACTTGTACGAGCTGGCCTCGGACTCGGAGACAGTGATAATGTTGCTACCGTAAGGGCTGCCGACGTTACCGATGTAGGTATCGCCCGAGCCAGAGGATTTAGTCGAGGCACCAAATCCAGAGGTGGAGTAGACACCGTCGGAGGGGACCCCAGTCCAGTCGGAGCTGGAGCTGGAGGAGGTGGTAGTGGGGGCGGCGGTGGTGGAAGAAGCCTCAACGGAGGTAGAAACCACGACGGAGGCAGTAGTCTCCACGGAGGACGTAGTCGGCACAGCCGAAGTCGTCTGCTCAGGAGTGGAAGTCTGCTCGGGGGTCGGGGTGGGAGTGGAAGTAGACTCCTCAGACGAGGGCGTGGGAGTAGGAGTAGTAGTATACTCGGGAGTTGGGGTGGGAGTCACAACGGCAGAAGTAGTCCACACGGGGGTGGAAGTTTGCGAAAAAGGACAGGCAGTGATAGTGATGAGCTCAGTCACGGTCGTAGTGGGCACGGCCTGGCGACGAGCATGGCCTTGCAGACGAGCAGCAAAAGCGCTGCTGGAAAGAGCTGCCAGCAGCAAAGACTTGGAGAAGAGCATGTTTCGAGACGAAATATATACCCCGATTCAAAAGGAAGGCGAGTCTGGTCTGAAGAGAATTGTCAACAACACTATGAATGAATGAATAGTGTTGTTTACAAAAGGAAGGACGGAAGTATGAAACCTTCCCCGGATTGGAAGAGACAGAGAGCGTGGTGATATCAAAAAGGAACTGTGAGGGGGGGATGTCGATTTTGTTATCTGGGCTGCATGAGCCTAGATCTTTTGCCCCGGGGCCACCACGATAACACGTACGTCTAGGGCTTGGGAATGGGTTAGCCGGGGCGGGGCGATAGTATACATAGGATCTAGCCAGGTGAAGAGGGCCTACGGAAATGTGCGTGCAAGTGCCGGGGTTGACGTATGTACTGGGGCCAGTGGATCACTCTACAGTAAATAACCTGCGACAATTGGCGCCGTCGATACAAGTCTAGGACGGAGATCCACCGGCTTGTACGATCTCTGCTGAAACGACTCGTTCCACCATGGCGCGATCGGCTTTTCCCTTGACGTTCATAAAGAGTCGTTCGTTTAATATAATGGAAAATAAATAGAGTTCATGTCGCATGTGATATTCTACCTTGTTAGTAGTCCTGTGTAGTGGAAGAAAGGAAGATCGAGCCCGGATTGTATAATTAATTACAGAACCGGAGTTTGAGTATTAATTAAAAAAAGAAATAGAAAATCAATTTGCAATTTCCTATATTGGTGCCTGATACGAGGAACCCGTCTGAATTGATCCACTACATTCTTCAAGTATGTACGTATATTCTTCACCGATTCTGCATCTTGGCAAGTTTAACTTTTTTTCTTGATCGTACCTGATCGGTATCGGCAGGTGTCGACCGCGAGACGCCGTTGTGGCCTCAGGGGGGTTCCCTCTCGTCTGGCCCCGTCAAGAGGACCTTCCTATAATGGTTGAAGCTTTATTGTGGGCTCTACTTAAACCCTATGTACATTCTCTGCCATATGGAAGCCAGGTTCCAAGGTTCACAGACTTCAATGATCCATGGATGCCCGATTAGCGTTGCTTGGCTCGGGAGATCACTGGCTTACGTAAGGATCCGCGTGTCTGACTCTAGTTAACTAACTAGTTAACTTATCACTACACTTACATTACACACTTTTCCTCATCTTTACAACCCGGTTCGATCCTATCTTTAGAGAGCTGAAGTTTCAGCCACTTTGTCGCTATAATATTTCAATGGTAGAAAAAGGCAAAGAACTTCATGAAACTTGAAAGATTATAAAGAACGATGTTCTCCCAACTTGAATGGTTTTAAATGCTAATGTAGAAGAACCTACCAAAGCATATCTCATGAAACATGCTTTTACCAAGTCTACTCTGTATAGTGACTTTTATGAAAGAGAGACGTCCAAGAAAGAATTCTTGATATCTACCCTAATCTTCGAATAATAATAGCACAAAGGAAACCCCTCCCATCCATCTCAGACTTCTCACAAAGAATCTCACACCTTGAATGATTTTTAAAGCGTGAAACCATCCCTTCCAAGTTCAAAACCACAACCACCTGCAAGTTTCAAGTTCCAACCTACCTCATTCATATTCATACCAAAGTAACCCGCCACCATGCCAAGAAAAGCCCAAGTCCTCAAAAAGAAGAACGATGCGCAGTGGCACCGTCTCAAAATCGGAGGTAACGGAGATGAAGATGACCGAGACGTCGTGATCAAAATCCTCATAGGGATCAACAACGATCTCAGCGTCGACGGTCTAAACCTTCGCCTGAAAGAGGATCGTGAAGATGTCAACAATGCCCTTCATGAAGAGATAGATAAAATGCCCGCTGGTATTCAACGTCTGCATCGGCCTAGTGCTGTCAAGAACTTGTATGAGATTTTTAGGGATCAGCGTGCTACGTGGCCGGTGGCTAAACGGGAGGAGCTGCTCCTGGATGGTAAGGATGAGGGTGAGGATGAGGATGAGGGTGAGGATGCGGAAGGGGAGGAAGAGGAGGGGGAGGAGGTAGTGGAGAAGGAGAAAGAAGAGCGAGAGGACGCAGAGGAATCAGCGTCAGAAGAAGAAGAAGAAGAAAAAAAGACTGAACAAGAAGAGAAGCAGGATGATACCTCCTCGGAAGAAGAGTCAGACTCAAACACAGACCCATTCGACTACCAATCCGAATACGTCCTATACAACGCCCCAGTAGCTATAATTAGGGCAAACGACCGCTGGAAAAGCTGGGAAATGAAGCTATCCACTTTCCTCGAGCGCCCCGGTCTTGGGAGCCAGCAAAGCCAAAACCAAAAATGGATCAACGTCGAATACGTCCGATTACCATACGTCAAAAAAGCGCTCAAGCAAATGAAGCTTCTCGATGCACCCAATAGCAGTCTTTGGTGGAGCTGGCACGAGCCAGACGCGATAGATTTGGATTCACCGAAGGGCCAGATTCGGCTGAGAAATGATTGGGATTTGGCAAGGGCGATTTGGAGGAGTTTCGAGGGCCATTTTGAGGATTTTAGGGGTCCTAGACGTGAGGTAGATTCGCTTCCTAGGGAGCATGATCTTCCTGCTTTCACGCTGGTGATTCGAGATGATGGTCCAGGTTAGTCAACTAAGCTTTGGTTTTTGGATGGTTATACTGATAATTTTCTTGATGTAGATTTTGGAGTGCCTTTGGGCAATGTTCCTGAGCTTGAGGGGTTGTTTGATGAGGAAGTTGATATGGATGCTAAGAGTGATGCTGACAGTGAAGGCCTTTTTACCCGTATTTGGAAAGAAATTAGTTTTAGTCAGAGGACCACCCGTAAGAAGCGTCCTAGGGATGATGAGTCTGATGGAAGCCAGTCTAGTCGGAAGAGAAGGCAGATGGCTGCGCCTTGGGAACTTTAGAACAGATGTGTTTCAGTGCCTCTTTTGCGCTTTCTATAAAGATTGAATGTACTTTAAGCATGTATATTCTTTGAAGCTATCCCAGAAATCTTTTACATGTTTTTTTTGCTACTCAAGCTAGTCTCGGAACTATTCTCTCTAGGAGGGTCCTTTGTAACCTTAAAATTACGGATTAATACATGGCCGCCAAGCGTTCAAAGTTACAGGTAGAAAGTAATTTCTGGATGGATGACTTTATGGAAACTTTGGGCCGAAATTATACTATGCCCCGATTCAAGCCTGAAAACTACCGACAATCTCACATTGGGGCCCTACACGCCCACGATTAGGCACTGGAGACCTATGACTCAGACAGACCCGTACAAGGCAATCTCGGTATATTCCTCCTGGACATGTCTACACCGCTATGATCAATACAGTCTAGAAGCGTATAGATGATTGCATAGCAAAGAGTAAACCTGCCCACCCTTTGCTTCCTAACAAACAGGCTGTAGATACATCTAAACAAGGTGGAACAATATGGAACACTACAGGCCACATTTCGAAATGGAAAAGGTCTTCATTAATTGTAGGAGGTCATTGCAGTCCTTAGTCATATTTAGCATCAACTCCTATGTATTAAAATGCAGTAACCAACAGAAATGATGATCAGATCGAAGGTCGCATCATCGCATCATCGCATCATTCCCATCATCTATCGTCCATTGCGACCTCTTCGCATATTCTCCTTGCACTCGTTGCAGTACCATTTGACTATATAGACATTAGCATACTCCACCAAAAAAAAAAAAAAAAAACTATAGGTGAATAACTCACCATTCTTCCCTGGGGGTTTCGTCAATCCCACACAAGACAAATGGAACCATTCGCGTGGACAGGCATCATTGTCACAGGCGACCATCTCGCCGAAACTGATCTCATTACAGTAGCAGTATCGGGGTTCGCCTTCTTCGTCTTCATCATCACCTTCGTGGATGGATTCCTCGTCGGATGGTATCGCGGGTGCCGGCACGACAGGCTTTTTAGCGTTGCGCTTGTTGGGCGCAGAGTCGGTATTCCGCGTTGGTCTAGAGCGAGACTGGGCAGGCTCTCCCAGGGCTGATAACAATGGTGTGGAGGTCTTGGAGGTTCGGCCTTTGGGTTGTTCGGTCTCGAGGGCATCGGCGGGTCGTCCGTCCATGTCGTCCTGTTTGCCCCCTGTTGGTGCAGATGTTCGCATACCAGCTTCGCCTTCGTAGTTGCGGCTAGGGTCATTGTTGACTGCCTCGATTCTGAGGGGGCCATCGCGGGGTGTGGATCTGGGGTCGGCGGATTTGGCTAGATAAGGAAAATGCGATTAGACACAATACATGTAGAGATCAGGCTGATTGACGTACTTGTTGGCTGACCAATGCGATTGGACGCAGATGATGATGGCCTTTGTCGGGGATTGCTGGTTTGTCCCGGAGTCTGCTGAGTTCGAGAGGATTGCGGGCGTGCTGGGTTTGGTCCGGGGCTTCCAGCTCCACGCGGGGCATTGAAGGTCCCGATAAGAGGAGAGGGAGTCATGACAGGCGATCCGGCATTGGAAGCGACATTTGTCCTGTGATGAAACAATTAGAAGTGATACAGGTAGAACAGACGAATTAAAAAGGGAAACATACTTCTTGCGAGCTGCAGTGGTAACAGCATTGGGAGCGCGAGGCCGCTTCTTCTCCACGCCATCCTTGGCCGAGGCTCTCTGGCTGGTTGCGCCACTGGCAGTACGCTCCATCGGTGTACCCATATCAATAGCGGGAGGCCGTTCTTTGTCCACTCTCCGGCGCTTGGTCGTAGCATTTTGCTCAGTCCCCGCGTTATCCCCACGAGACTTCGTAGTGGCGGTTTTCCGAGCCCCGCGAGAATCTTCATAGTCCGCATCAGCATTCACCCGGCGCTGTCTCCGTGCTACCGCCTCGCGCCTTGCTTCACTACGGCTAGCTGCTTCAGCCTCGTGGAGCGCATGCGACAGGTCCTGCCTATGAGACACTGCCTCACGGCGCGGACGCTCGTTCGCCGCCGTTTTGACGGCATTTTTGTTCGAGTAGGCCCAGTGCGTCAAGCTACCCAGCCGAGCCTCCTCGCTGATCTCACCAGCAATGTACGGGAACACGGTATCCAGGCGTACGACTTGGCGGTCCAATTCCTCGTTCGCATTGGAAATGACATGATTCTTTTCATCAGCAGTCATCATGAGATCGGAAAGACTCTGGCGCACGCGATCGAAGAGGAGGCGACGGCTTTTACTGTCGGGCGATTCGGACTGGGAAAGCTCCTACAGAGGGGAAGCGACATCAGTATACAATTCATAATCAAAATCACATAAATCCATTTATAGCAACTTACCTGTGGTAACACGTCCTCTCGCAGTACACCAGCAACAATAGGCGCTGGGTGAGGGGGATGAGGAACGGGTTGCGACACTGATGAAAGCTCAAGCAGCTGCAACAAATTTTCCTCAAGTGCCCACGCTTTAGCATCCACTTCTTTCAACAACGAATTGTGGCGACGGAACTCGCGTGGGAGGGCGGTTATCGCGTCAGTAAAGTGTGTGAGGGCGGGATAAAAGCCATGAGGCACAGGGGGAGTAGAGGGGATCTCGGCAGTCGAGCCACGGCCATAGCCAAAGGAGGAACGACCAACGGCTCTAGAGGTGCGGGATGGATTTGTACGGGTTTGGCGGGCTGATTGGCGAACCCCTGGGCCCTGGGGATTCATGGCTGATGACGAGACGGTGGACATGGTGGAAAGGCTGTAGTTAAGCTGGGGTTTGCACCGTTGCAGGAGCTTTTTTTAGTGCTCCTGGTCCAATCCGATGAAACCAGAGGAGGGTATGAAAGATCAATTGTTGAGATGAAAGGTCTATCACCACATAGGCCAGCGGACCTCATACAGCAAGAAGAGAGACGACGAGAGTGGGTCAGCAGTCGGAAGTTTGCGTGCGGAGAAGAGCCCATTAGATCAGGTGAGTTTTCGCCAGCAGAGTCAGGCATAAATTTGGCTTAGTCATGATGCTTTTGTCCACTCTTATGATGTCATATCATCCATACACGAGGTACCTGTCCAAGGACTACACCTATACACACCTGGGCAGGTACCTATCTAGCCCTGGAGGCAGGAGGACCTGAAGCATGGCGACTAGGATGTCAATTGGCTGGCTTTCACACATTGAGGCTGTTTACTACAGAAGTATATACTTACTACATTTTACCAAGGATAAGATTAATATAATTGCAACAACTGAATGAAATTTGTATTTTACAGACATGATTCTAGGTATAGACGGGCCCAAGTGTCTAGCAGTAGCAAGACAGGTCGTATAAACCATGGTCGAGAACAAAGAATACTCATGCAAATCAGAAAAAAGGTGGTACAAAAGAAATCGGACGCTAGCTTCGGCGAACCAATGAACATAGGAAAAGCAAGCCATTCAACGAGTATGCCCCGGTTTGAACCGGAGTCATCAATTCATGAAAGGCATTTACTCACCCTTGAGGCGCTCCTGGTGGACGGAGAAAGCTTCCTCGAGGAAGTCCTGCTCCTCCTTCAAGTGAACGGCCTTGAGACCGGAGGCGACGGAAGCGCTAGGGGCACGACCAGCGTACAGGACGTGGCGGCGGTTGTGGTGCTCGGTGGAGTTCAGCATGGTCTCAAGACGGGGCTGGGCGTAAGACCAGGGACCGGCGTTGAGGGGCTCCTCCTGACACCAGACGATGTCCTTGGCGTTGGGATAGCTGTCAAGGTTCTCCTTGAGCTGAGCCCAGGGGAAGGGGTGCAGCTGCTCAACACGGGTGATGGCAGTGTTGCGGAGACCGTTGGCCTCACGGTGCTTGACCAGGGCGGCGTAGACCTGTCCAGAGCACATGATGACACGCTCGATGTTCTCGGGGGCCTCAATGGCGGCGGTCTCGTGGGCGGGGTCACGGATGATCCACTGGAAGTGGGACTCGCCGGTGAAGGCCGCGATGTCAGAGCGGGCAATGGGGTGACGCAGGAGAGCCTTGGAGAAGAAGATGACCAAAGGCTTGCGGAACTGGCGCTGCATCTGGCGACGGAGGACGTGGAACAAGTTAGAGGGCTCGGTCATGTAAACGATCTGCATGTTGCAGTCCTGGTGCTGGCGGTCGAGCTTGTCAGCAGAGGGGAACACGCGAGGCTCCTCGTTACAAAGCTGCAACCAACGCTCCATACGACCGGAAGAGTGCTCAGGACCCTGGCCATCGTAACCGTGGGGCAGAGAGACAACTAGACCGGAACGCTGCAACCACTTGGATTCACCGGAGGCGATGAACTGATCAATGATACACTGAGCGTTGTTGGCGAAGTCACCGAACTGAGCCTCCCACATGACGAGAGCCTCGGGGGAGGTCAGAGAGTAACCGTACTCGAAACCGAGACAGCCGAACTCGCTAAGGGAGGAGTTGGAGATGACGAAGCTACCCTGCTTGTCGCTGATGTGCTGCAGGGGAGTGTGGATAGCCTCGTTCTCCTGGTCGTGCAGAACGGCGTGACGCTGAGAGAAGGTACCACGCTCAACATCCTGTCCGGAGACACGGACGTGGTAACCCTCGTTAACAAGGGAACCGAAGGCAAGAGCCTCGGCAGTAGCCCAGTCGATACCCTTACCCTCGTCGACAGTCTTCTTGCGGTTGGCCAAAATACGCTTCAGGTTCCTGTGGAGAGTAAAGCCCTCGGGAGCACCGCTACCGCTGATCTTGTCGGCAATGGCCGACAAAGTAGTGGTACCAACAGCGGTGGGGAGGTGGGGAAGGACCTCAGTGGCCAACTCCTTGGGGGTCTTGAAGTTGTTCCAGGCGGAGGTGAGCCACTCCTTGCCGGTGGGCTGGTAGTCCTTGGAGCGATCGAAGCTGTCGTTCAACATACCCCAGACCCACTTCTTGTGCTCATCAATGTCCTCCTTGGTGAAGGTACCCTCAGCAATCAGCTGCTCGACGTACTTATCGAGCTGGGACTTCTGCTCAGCAATGCGCTTGTACATGCGAGGCTGGGTGAACGAGGGCTGGTCAGTCTCGTTGTGACCCTGCTTACGGTAGCAAACAATGTCAATGACAACGTCACGCTTGAACTCGGCACGCCAGTCGGCAGCGACCTGGCAAACGTAGTTCACGGCCTCGACGTCGTCGGCATTCACGTGGAACACGGGAGCATCGATGGCCTTAGCAATGTCCGAGCAGTAAGGGGTGGAACGGGCAAAGCGGGGGTCGGTGGTGAAACCAATCTGGTTGTTCACAACGATGTGGATGGTACCACCGGTGGAGTAGGCGGGAAGAGACTGGAATCCCATAGTCTCGTAGACAACACCCTGGGCGGCGAAGGCAGCGTCACCGTGGAGCAGAACACCCATAGCGGTGTTGAACTCGGTCTCGTCGTTGTTGTAGTGCTGGATGGCACGGGCCTTACCCAGGACAACAGGGTCCTCGGCCTCCAAGTGAGAGGGGTTGGCAACCAGGGACAGCTGCACGCGCTTTCCGGAGGGGGTAGGGCGCTCGAAGTTCATACCCAAGTGGTACTTGACATCACCGGAACCCTCATCGGAAGGCTCGGCAGAACCAGCGAACTCACTGAAGATGGACTCGTTGGGCTTGCGAACGACGTTGGACAGAACGTTCAGGCGACCACGGTGAGGCATACCAATGACAATGTCCTTGATGCCGTAGTCAACACTGCGGTCAATCAGAGCCTTCATACCGGGCACAAGGGTCTCACAACCCTCCAGACCGAAACGCTTGTCGTTGGGGAACTTAGTAGCCAGGAAAGACTCGAAGCTGGAACTCCAGATGAGACGGTCCAAGATGCGGCGCTTGTCATCGACCGAGTAGCGGAAGGGCTCGGGGACCTCGAAACGGTCACGAATCCACTCGCAAGGCTTGCGGTCGGGAATGTGAATGTACTCGACACCGTAGGAGCCGCAGTAGATCTTCTCGCAAGAATCAATGATCTCACGGAGGGTCATCTTCTTGCGCTCTCCAGTGACAAAACGGGGCAAGATACCGGGTCCAAGAGCGAACTCCTGGTCCAAGTCGCGCTCAGTGAAACCGTAGTGGTCAAGCTCAAGCTCCTTGGGCTTGTCGTAGCCGAAGGCCTCGGCCTCTCCGCGGATACCGAGAGGATCGATCTTGGCCTTGTGGTGACCACGGGCCTGGTAGGCGCGCACAAGGAGCTGAACCTTCAAGTGGTTGGTGACGTCGGTGCCACCGGCGAGGCCAGCGGCGGGCATATCCTGAGGAACACCGCCGGCGGGGGTAGGGACGATAGTAGGGGGAGGAGTGAAGGCCTGGGACATAGGCATGGAGCCCTCCTCCATGTTCTTGAAGTAGGTCTGCCATGAGATGTGGACGCTGGACGGGTCACGCTTCCATGCCAGGTACATCTCATCAACGTAGTTGGCAGTGCTGCCCGAGAGGAAAGAGTCGTTGGAGTCCTATTAGAGGGTCGCACTGGCGCGTTAGTCAAAAAATCCGTGTTTGCGCTTTAATCGCGCATTCGCAAAATCTTCGTCCTTCGCATTGGAATTTTCTTTCAAGGACTGGTTGAAGCTTACCACACCAGGTTTTGACGCCTCAGAAGCATATTGGCGGGAAGCTTTAAGAACGGCGAGAGGGCGACGAGCAGCGAGGCTGAAGCCAGGGTTCTTCGAGGCGTAACGAGCGCTCGAGGTGAGGTTGAAGGACCTCCGAGAGGCCTTCAAGGCGGTATTCCTGAACATTGCGGGATTTATTTCCGACGAAGCCGGGACTGTTCAGAGAAACAGGGGAAAAGGAAGAAAGCGAAACAGCTAAAGTCTCAGACTGAGCTGAAGTAATGACAATCTCAAACCGATCTACTTGTCACGCGCATGTTAGCCACCGAAGTTGACAGCTTGTTGTTCTTTGCCGAGAGTACCGACGGAGCAAAGGAAGCAGACGGAAACACGTACAGGTAGGATTAGTTGGCGTGGATTAGGTGTCGACTAGTATTGCCGTAGCACCTATATAGAATCTGAACTCATTAGATAGCAGAAAACCTGCTGAATTGAAGAACTGGGGTAAAAGGGTTTAGATTGGAGAAGAAGGAGAGCCAGCTAAACTCGGAGGAACTGCAACTTGGAATGAGGCTGGTGCGCTGAGTCAGCCCGACTCATTGCCGGTTTACGTTACTGAGACGCGGCTACTCCGGTTTGTGAGCCACAACGATCCACTGCCCGGCTAAGCACTTCGGTGTTTTGCGGGAGATTTCGGCCCAATCGTAGGATTATGATTTACGATGACGGAAGTCAATGGTTCTAGAATTAGGGGTCTCGGCGGGTTATTGGTTATAGTCTTGGTGAATGCTACCAAATTTCGTATATTAACATGCGTAGATCACTTGCAAGAATATAGGAACAATCGGTGTATAGAGTGGTAACGCCAACCAGAAACATACTCGGGTAAATCGTTACATCGTAAGAAAAAGAGAGAGAGAAAAAAAGCCAATCCATATGCAACGAGCGAGCCAAATAATTGGCGATTATGTCCAATGGGAAGGGAAAGGAAAGAAAGGAAAAGCAAGTCTACAAGCCATTGAGGCGCTGAGTGCCGGAATTCGGCAATTCTTTCTCGACATCAGCGTAGATCGGGCCGTCAATTCCGCTATGCGGGAGATCGGCATCTTGCCGCAGTCACTTAGAGCGGTGAAGTCATATATGATAGCTAGTCGTCATGGTGATCGATCACGCCCGCTCAACCCTCCTCGGTAGAAGGTCTAACCTCTGAAGGACTAGCAGCTTCCGACGGACCGGTAAAGCTGCCGCGGTGTGAAGACGTGAGGGTATGAGGCGGCGGACTTCCAGCGCTGCTGCGAAGACTACCATTGCTTCCACCCCAGGCACCACGTCGCAGCTTCAGGAGCGCGCTCAGTGTCATCTCGTCGTCCAAGTTACCCATGTCGACCAGCTGGGCCAAGCCCGGGCTTGCGAGCGACGGATTCGAATGGGCGGCACCGTGTGCTTTCAATGAGATGAGGGAGTTGCGCGTACTCCATTCACTGCGTTCAGTGATCGGGGTCAAGCTGGGTTCTTGGAATTTCCCACGGCTGCTAAAGTTGCGGCTGATGCCTTCCACTCCTCGAGGGCCAAAGTAACCCCCGTTCGTAAGTTCAGAAGTGCCATGCGCCTGAGCATAAAAGCCAAATTCTTGGCCGTAGAAGCCCTCATCGTCGTTTTCTAGCGCTTCGGCATTGGCTGCAGCAACGATTGGATCATCGTAGTACGCATCGTCATTGTAGATATTATCATCGAAAACATCATCGAAGCCCATCATATCCGCTGCTTGGCTGAGGCGGCTGTCATCCGAAACCAGGCCCGGCTGCGAATCACCAGTATGCGATGTCTGCGGTATACTGTCTTGTCCCGCAGACCTCTCACTTGTGCTGAATGTGCGCCCGAATTGACCTTGGGTCACTGCTTCATTTGCTGCATATTCCAGGGCATTATGTAATACCTCCAGGTTCTGCTCGGTGAGAACACCACCATGAGCCCGAGCAGGTCCCATGTTAGGTATTGGTTCACCAAGCGGCCCACGCTTGATGGGGCCTACCTGGTATTCACTTGCCACGCTAGGCATGTGCTTAAGGCCTTGGATAGCAGCTTCTTCGAGTAACATGTCTTTCTCCGGGCACTCATCTTCTTCAGGGATGACACTTGGGGATTCCTGGGTGGCCTCCCTATTGATCATTTTTCGTTCATATAAATGACTAGTCTCGTCATCGAAGATGGACTCATCAAAACCGCCATCCTGGTCGTCACCGTCAAGATCCCCAAATTCACCATCGTCGAAATACAGTTCGTCGTCATCTACAATTGTCTGCATGTGGTCATCTGGGAACTGCCGAGTATTATCCATCATAGGCTGGTTTTGAGGCACATGATTCTCTTCTGGCGCCATTTGATCTTCACTGAAATACGGGTTCGTAGACATTTCAGATGGTGGCGCAGGTGTAATCGGGCTCGCAACTACAGGTGAAAGCCCAGGCGCGGCCCAAGACTTCAGGTCACCATTCATATTCCGAGAAACGGGAGGCGTGTAGTCTTCGTCGTAGTCAGCACTGATTTCCGGGATCTCCTCTTCGAGGTCATCCATATCATCCATCATGTCATGATCGAATTCATCATCAAAATCGTCAAAGTATCCGTCATCCAGTTTTCGTGCAGCTTCTTTCGCCTTGTGCTTTTCTTCGAGGATCTTCTCCTGTGCAGAGGATTCTACGCCTCCCATGTCAAAGCTAAACCTTGAAGAAGCATTGCTTTTGAGGTGCTTAGGCAAACCCGCAGGATGCACCTTCGGAATGATATCTTGATCTTTTTGACTTGTAGGTGGGCTTTCCTTTGGTGGGTGTGTTGTATATTCTGGCGGGACCTCTGCAGGAAGCTCGATTGGACCATCTCCAGGAAGTTCTGCCGGGAGATTGTCATAATCATCGCCAGTTTCCGGGCTTTGTTCCGGAGCTGTAGAAGGAAACTTTCGCGCAAAAACCGGGATTGACCTCTCATATCCCGGCTGAGCTGGGTTCGTCAGCAGTGATGACTGGAGGTAACCCTTGTTCTCCACATGGAGCACATTCTGATCATCCTCGAAATGCTCCTTGAACACAGGCGAGTAATCACTGTGTCGCCTTGATCTGTCTTTCCAGGGACTGGCAGGACTTTGCAGCGATGGATCCTGTTGATTGGGGCTTTTCCCATCGGGCGTAGTCGAATTGCCTGATACATTTCGTCGAGCTCGAGGAGCAGAGAAGTCATGAATAATCTTTCCCCGAATTCGGGGGTCATAGTCATCTGGAATAGCAGGTATCAAGTTGGGTGCGCTAAGCTTGGCATCCTGAATGCGAGAGCTACCAATTTGCGAAGAACGACGACGCGCAAGAAGCGACATCGGGTTCAAAAGATGGAGCATTGCCTTTCCCGATTTGTGGTGTGCATGCTCGACCGAAATTTCGCGGTTCGCAGTTCGCCTCGATAGAGCACCATCTTGCCTGATTTCCCTCTGCAATGTATTTGGCTTTTCCACCAGCACTTCCTCAGGCGAGGTTTTCAATCGGAACTGACTCGCCCGTATTCCCGCCGAGGATAGCCGCTTCGGGTTTTCAGCCGCTGGCGCCTGAAAGTTTCGCAGCCCTTTCCCAATGGAAAGGCGGAATGGCGACGTAGGCTTGATATTTGCCTCTGCGTCACCCTGGTCCGGCCGCGATCCTGTCCCCTCAAATTGTGAAATGTTGGTCTGTGACGTAAAAGTTGATTCGGGGACAAGCTCTTCCGGACTCGAGTGAGGGCGATCCTCTCTCTGAACGGATGGCGATGGAACAGCGAGACTAACGGAGGAAGACAGTGGCGCGGTGGAGGAGGTAAAGTTTAGCTTTGTGGCATCGTTCTCCAACAGCGATTCAGTCCAGGGCGGGGAATCGTATGAAGGGTTGCTGCCGAATGCGCTCGTGAAGGTAGGAGTATCAGGGATTTCGGGGAGCTGTGGAGGGCTGAGTGGGCTTTCTCCTGCGCCGGGAGGGGCTGGTGACGGAGCTGGTAAAGAAGCTGGCAGCGCGGTTGAACGGCGGTGGTCGCGCCGCCAGTATGAGAAAACTGTGGACGAGGGCATTCTGGTCGTTGGACCAGAGCCTATGGCGGCGTTTTTATAAGCCGTGGTATTTTTTAGCGGACTCGGGACTCCATCGCGGTGAAATGTACCTGTGGAGGGCCGGTGTCAGTGGAAAGGAGGGCTGGACTTTGGGTCTCACATACCAGACACACTAGTGGGGCTTGAAACGGCCCACTCGGCGTTGAGCTTCACAGCGGCTACGTATAGTGAAAGAACTTGGGAATTACACCTAGGTAATGATAATTCCAAATCAACAGAATAATAACTGAATTGAAGGTGAGCAAATAATAAAATGAAAGATCAAATCAAGACGTAAGCTCGGTTCCAAGGTTCGTAAAGTAGGGTTACACCAATCGAAAGCTTCAGCAGCTCAGATCTATATGTATTTTGACTTTACATTCAGCCTTGCCTAGAGATCTGATAATAATGAACATGAACACAGAATTTTATGACTTTAACAACAATTGGTCATCAAAAGAATCCTGGAGCTCGATGTCTTCACATATGGCTCTTGAACCCTATACCAAACGAAAACAATTCTTTGTTGAACTGGTAGTATTTGCGTTTCTCGACGATCTCAGCCTATACCTATAACCTGAATTTCATTTCAAACAATCCCAAATCACAGTGTAACCGAAAAGGTCCTACGCCATATCGATATACTGAAGATGCACTGAAATGGCGATAACATCTGAGCTTCGAAGTGATCAAGCTTGGAAATAAGATTATGCACATTAGCTACTTTCAACGCTCCTGATATGATATTTCCAACTGAACCTTGAAGTAGGTACCCGAGTATCTAAGAACCTTGATCAATGGCTAGATTCAATAGCTACACATCACTATGCAGTTGAACCTTATGACAATAATTAAAAGAAACCAAGATCTAAAATGCTGCCCGATAAGACTGTGGGTGAGACCAAATCGCCTCTATAAATCATACAAAATGCGCTACTTTACATGGATATCCCTCCAAAGCAAGAAGAAAAGAAGAACAAAAAGAGGGTGGAAAAGACTCAGGTATACACCCAGAACGACAACGCTATGATGATGCAATCGAAAATAGAAACAAAGTAAAAAGGGAATGACAAGGCTTAGCGAATGCTTTGCCGCCAGCGGTCAATGACATCGCGCTGATTGGGATCAACGGGCTGGCGGGTCATGGTCGGCCCACACGCATTAGGCATGGGATAACCCATATTATGCATGGCTATCATAGTGTTATTGTAGCCATAGGGAGGCGGGTATGTCGGTCCATGGCTGTAAGGTGGCGGGGGTGGCTGGCTCACTGGGTATGCATGTGCCGGGTATCCCCTGTTGGTTGGGGACTGCTGCATGGACGTGCGGCTTCCGTACTGCTGCATCGGGTTGGGTTGCTGAAATACGTCGTGAGAGGACTCGCGGACTACATGGGACGGCCGAACTTGAGGAAGGGCAGCCATGCTTCTTCGCATCTGTGGGTTCTTTGCGCGGCCAGGCTGAGCGCCACTTTCTTTCTGTAGACGTATACGCCGCTGTGCGAGGGTCTCCTCTTCGGGTGGCTGCTGAGGGGCTGGTGCAGCCTCCGTGGCCGAGGATGATCCGAGGCGATTATCAAATTCGGCCAGGAGATTATTGGAAAACTCGGTTTCCGATGGATTTTGTCCTTTCAATCGTCTCAGACGTTCGGCTAGAGTCTCGCCGTCCTCTCCCGCATCATCCTCCGTGGCGGGCTGCGGTGCAGGTTGCGGCTTCGCAACGGCATAAACTGTGACAGGTCGTTTCTCGGGAATCGGTTCCCCCCTCAGCCGAGCACGACGTGTACTTAAAGGTTCATGTTCCTCAACACGGTGTTTCTCCATCAGACCGCGTGGTTGATTCGGGTCATCCGCAACTATTTGGTCGGGATATAACATTGCAAGAGGAACGTCGTCATCATCAGCAGCATGGCGATTATCCCAAGCTAAAGTTACTGGCCGGCGTCGTCTCTTCTCGCTCTGTTTTTGAGCCATCGCATCCAACTCCAACAGCGTGTTCTGCATACCAGGCGTATATTGAGGGACTACTGTACGTCTCCGCTGTGCAAGCTCTTGCTTCCGCAGCTCCAGTTCCGCGAGTAAGGTGTTGGGCGGTCCCACGTAGTCCGATTCCTCGTCATCATCGTCACTCTCTGCCGAGTGCTCATCACCTTCACTCTCTGACACATCTGAGCCCTCGGAGTCATTCTGATGATGAACTCCCTCCGGGGCTTGCTGCTGCGATCCGGTATCAGAATGGGCTGAGCCATCTGACGCACCCTCTCTATTGGTGCTCTGCTGCTGCCCCATTGGAAATTGGGAATTCCGATCTGACTTCTGTTTTCGAAGGGTCTTCCGCTCCTGCCCATAGACGTTCGATCCAACGTGACCCGCGTACGGATGATCTGTGAAAGCCGAGACAGGCGCATGCGCCGAAGCGTCGAGGATGCTATCAAGTGTCGCAACCGCCGACTCCTGCTTGACTTCCAGCTCGAGCGTGGTACTAGGCGGGTTAAAGAAGACGCTTGCGCGAAGTTGCTGGGGAAGTTTTGATTGCCCTTTGTCTTTCTGACCCTCGGTCGCTCCTTCCTCGCCAAATCCCGCCTTTCTGTCCTCAGCCGCGATGGCAGTCAAGATCTGCGTACGACGTTTCTCGCGCTCGGCGATCGGTGGTCTGCGAGACAATTTTGGAGGAAGATTCAGCATGCGCGGGACCGGTGCGGGATAGTAAACCATATTCTGGCCAGCCTGTGCCTCCTTGTACGGTTCCGGCTTGCTGGCCAGGGGCGGTTGACTCAATGACAGCTGGCGTCCGGGATCGGTGAGATCAAGGGGTGCGAAATGAACGCCATCGAAGTCAGTAAACAGAGACCGCGCTTGCTGGAAGGTCTCTCCCGATGCGGCCGTGTTGGGTCGCTCAATCTCCTCTGCGGCCACGGGAGTCATCGCTGGGCCGTCATATTGACCGTAGAAGCGCCCGGTGCTCTGGGTATGAAGGGGGAACTGTGGGGCGATCGGTACGGTTACGGGAAATTGATCTAGGAAGTGACCGTCGTCTTCATGGGCGGGCTCCGCTACCTGCGCCAGGCAAGATCCATTGGAGAGGGAGCGCTGGCGTGTGGATCGAGATCGGGTCGAACCATGAGGGGATCGGGTAAGGCTTGCGCCCGGGGAGAATGCATCATTCCGCATGATTATGGAATTGGAAGCGGAGCTGTAGGATCGTTGCTTTTGCTCCTGGTCCAATTTGCGAATTTCGCTGGCAATGTCGGCAGTACTGGAACTCAATCGCTCTGCACTTTGTTCCAGCCGTTCTACATTGCCCGCATAGGCGCCTTGTAGTGATTGCAGATCCGGAGTCGGATGACTGAGAGGAATGGGGATGTCGCTGGTGGGACTTCGTAAGGGAGGATCGGGGGAGGAATGTCGCGCGACCGCCGTATTAAGTGGAGGAATGGAGGGATGTTTGGGGGAAGGATCGGCGTCGTAATCATCTGCCTCGACTACATCGTAGTTGGAGGAAGTCATGGAGCGGTAAATAGCGCCCAACTGGGATTGGTTTGTGTCGGCAGTTCTAGCGTGTTCTAAGCGGATCTCCCGGTCGACAATCCGTGCTTGAAAGCCGGATAAAGACGGACTGCGTGAAATATCGGACTCAGAGTCAGAGGCCACCTCGACCTGGGCGACAGCATTATAGGCCATAATCAATCAAACGCCTGTCGCACATTCAGGTCCGGTCCGATTCAGAAGAACAAAGGGAGTCGGGGGGGACCATATGTGAGGTGAAAGGGTCACAATGAAAAAGGAAACAAATCTGGGCAGGGACTGAATGCGTATTTCATCTGGTGTTACCTTGACTCTGATCCTCTATCTCTTCCCACACAAATGTGAGTACTTCAGTAGTTTTAGAGCTGAGAAGCGAGAAGCTGGAACCGATTTGAAGTTGTACTTGAGGCTTGGGCTAATTTTGGAAATGTGTCACACTAGAAGCCCCATGGTACGGTGTAGGCGGACCTGAACCCCTTTCCATGGAATGGACTTTCTATATAAACCCTGAGACAAAATTAAAATCAAAATCAAGGAACCAACAAAAACAAGGCATTTTTTAGCCAAGAACCAGTAGCATCAAGACATCATGTCTCGGACCTTCTCCACGTAAAAAAGACTTGGTTCGAGACATCTGCAGCCCGGACGAAGTGGGGAAAAGTGCACGGTCTAGCCCGATTGCCCACTTTTTTCTGGAATTTTCATATTCGGACAAACATCGGACCTAAGGGTGATGGAGTGACCTTAAATGCGGTTCGGTAGTTGCTATTCAGAGTCATAAAAGATGGTGTATTTGAACAGGGAATATGTGGAGGATTACGCGTTGCTGCGGTCAAGATGTGATCACGGGGACGCAATTACGGGACTAGCATATACAGGTACTTCGTAGAACGTGCTCTATATCCAATGGCGCGGCGGAGATAAGGATTGCTTGGCAAAAAGGTAATTTGTTTTCAGGTTGAGCTATCTACTACATAGTACAACGGGGAAGAGAACAGCTAAATCAAAACGAGATAGGGACACAGCCTTAGGAACGGGAAGGATTCACGTCACTCAAGGGTTGACAAACGTCAAAAAGTCCAATGAGAGATCAGTGAAGAAACTGGCTCCAGCAACAGTCTCAGGGTGGCCAGTCTCAGTCACATTGCAGTAATCAATGAAGTTACCAGCTGCCTTGTTCTTCTTCTCGATAAAAGTGGCGTACTCAGATAAGAGACAGCTCTTACCCGGTCCATTCTGGCAGCTGGAAATCGGGTAGACTGCGTCGTTAAACAACACCCGAAGATAAGTCTCGTTAGAAGACTTGTGTCCCGACTCGACCTCACAGTTCAGGGCCTCAAAGGCGACCGTACCGCGCATAGTGATAAAGTGGGCCACATTATACAGGTGGTTAGCAGGGATGTGGTTATCGGGAAGAGCAGCCTCGCCATCGAAGATACCCATGGCAGCAGTCATCTCGGCAATCTGGTTATCGTTCAAGAAAGCCATGATCAAGTTGGGAACGGTGAAGCTCTCGCCATCGGCACCGGTACCAGTCTGGCCAGGACCCTTACCGAGCAGAGTCACCAGGCTGTTGAGGAAAGGCAAGAAAAGAATGGGGGCGGGCCCATTAGCACCAGGGCCCACGCTGTAGTAGTAGCTCAAGTCCTGCGAGTAGGCGTAATCGCGCAGCTCGTCCGCGGTGAACACATTGCACCAGGGGCTGAGATTACCGGTGATCTGACTCTCATATCCACACAGGTACGGGAAGAAGAGGATGTCGCTCTCGTCAAAAGTCAGATTGCCGCTGACCATCGAGTTGAGGCGCTTGAGGGCCATCGGCGTCCAGGTGGCATCCCCTAATAAATGCTTAGCTGGTGAAAAGTTTGGCCATGTTTGCTTTACTTACAGTCAGTGACATTGTTACCTGCACTGGAAGTGGACGCAAAAAGTGGGCAGGAGTCAGAAGGGCCCAGAGAGTTACCGATGGCGCTGACAGAGCCAGTGGAGTTCACGCTGACCACCGAGCCGTAGGTATCAGCGAACTCGTACAGGTAGCCATTAACGAAGGCATGAGCTGTCTGAACAACTCGAGACTCGTTGATGGGATACGCGTACTGGTTAACCCACACGTAGAATGGGTTACCATCCTCGTAAAAATCGGGGTCTGGTGCACATGGTCAGTGTCGAAAGACAAAACAAAGCTTCGCATGACTTACAGCGAGCTCTGAGCTGGTATCCAAGATCGGAGGCCTATAATTCATGAGAATTTTGTCTCAAAACCCGCTAAAGGAATGGAAACATACCTCTTTCCAACCCGTCATAGACTCTTGCGACAATTGCAACGTCGGGTTGGTCAACACCGGACTCCAATCGGAAATGAAAGAGAGTTCTCCACGAGCTTCAAAGCCCTCACCGTTGACGGCAATTTGAATCTTGCAAGAAGTTAATACCAAGTGTATAAAACACAACACCAATCACTGACCTTCTCTTGAAGCGCAACCCAGGAGTTGTAAGAACCGGATCGGGGAATCTACACAAACCACGTCAGTAAAAACACCATACATTCAGAAAACCATAACTCACCTGCTTCCGTGTCTCACCACATAGGCAGCCTGTTGAACGGTACACTCTTCAGGCACACTGTTATCAACACCATTGACATTGGGACCTGCCAAATCAGCAACATGTCGTACAACCGTCCAATCAAAACTAACCGGCAAAATACGGAGTATTTCCGCCAGAGTAAATCAACGGATTCTGAACTGTATCACCCGACGGGAATACAATATCATTGGTCGGGGCCAGCACCGCAGCGTGGCTGGTAGCCGCCAACAGCAACGAAGACACGACACTCTTAACGGAGTATGCCATTGTGTGGAATTGAATTGTCTGGAGGCGAAATGAGCGTTGGTTCATTCCAACAACGCGATTCAAGCCCTATATGTAGTTCACTGCGCCGAGGCCGACTAGGACCTGCTTTAGCCTTTGGCCAAGCCGTTATTAGCGTCAGTGGACCACTCGGGACATGCAAGCCTATTGGCAGCCCACGTGTCAAGCCGATTATTTACCCGAGATGAATTTGATTAATTTACTTTCTTGAAAGCTCCATTGCCGAATTAGTTTCCTACTCCAGGCACCAAGTCCGACTTTAATCTGATCTGGCAGGGATCGCCGACCAATGACTGATTTAAGTATCGAACGCGTATGGAAGTATTCGGATAGCAATTCAGCCTTACATTGCCCAAGGTATGCCCACGGACTCTCAATCTACCAGCTATCAAACTATAGGTGCTTACTCTAGACCACAGTGGAGTTCACGGTGGTATTCAAAAAGCTCGTTCCCAGCTTAGCGTCGGCAGCGGTCTTCAGGGATGATACGGTGCTCTCGAAGTCCGCGAACATCTTTCCAATGACCGACTCACCGCATTTACTCTCCTCGTTGGTGGAGCTGCTCAAGGTGGAACGCTTCGCCTTCTTGAAGCTGATTCCGGGGGTGATCTCGACACAGTTGTACTGCGATTCAGCGGCGCGGAGCTGGCAAATCTCATCGGTCTTGCAGTCACCTGTGCAAGATGAAACATCCCATCCACGAGACTTGCGAGCAATGTAATCCTGGAAGACGGAGTCGTCGCTCTCAAAAAGGGCAGTGACGTTGTGCCAGAACGCCGGGGTCAGCTCGGCAGCGCTATCGGTGACGGGTGGGCTGAGGAGGGAGCCGTATGCCTCTTTAGCCGAGTAGTACTTCTCCCAAATGGGCTTGGTCTGGTATGTGGAGCTCGACATGTTGGCAAAGTAGACTTGGAAGTCCAGGATACCGAACGTAACCGGGTCGACCGAGTAGACACGGAAAGTGGGGTTTCCAGATGTCGGAGTCAGAGCAGGAGCAATGTAGGACATCATGGAGGCCGTGTCGGCGGTGGGGTTGGAGTAGTTCGAGTAGGCGATTTCGAATTCATCCTTGTGGGTGTGACCGTAGAACACGGCTGCGATTGTGGCGTCATATCGCTGGATGATCTGATTGAAGTAGTTGGACCCGTCGTGGAAAGCATCGCTAGCGCCCATGGGCATGTGGCCCATGAGCCAGACTCGCTCGCCTGCGGTTTCAGCAGCGTCGAGTTCAGCCACGATCCAGGCCAGCTGACTGTTGGGGTCAGTCTGCATTGTCTTCTCGTACAGCCAGAAGTTCTCCTTGTAGTAGAAGTTGGTGTTGAAAGAGATAATCCGAAGGTTGCCACCGGAGTATTTCACAGAGTAGGAGCCGTAGTCGTCTGCGGTAGTTGCAGCTGTAGAGCCAATCCACTGCTCCCAGTCGGACGACAGGGTATCGTATGCCCACTGGCTGGAGATGGTAGTATCAATGTCGGACGGGGGGAAAGAGTTGACTGGAGCAACGTCGTGGTTTCCAATGACACCATAAATTTGGTTGAAGTAGCTGGCCATGCGCGTGTTATAGGCGTCATTCAGGTCATTGGTCACCTCGGTTTCGTTAACGAGCCAAACCGCTCCCTCAACGACGTCGCCGGTGAAAATGGTGAATGCCGCATCGGGAATAAGAGTTTGGATAGCTTCATACATGCTCTCCTCCAGGTCCAAAGGAGAATCACAATTGTGATTTTCATATTCACCGGCTGGGTAATCTGTGTTTCCAGGGGCATCAGCTGTAGTATACGGACGGCAGCAGATGTTTTTGGTGCAATTGTAACTGTCATTTCTTGTCAGTATCACCGGGAAAATCATTTAGGGGGGTAAACAAACCTCGCGCTCTCCTCGTAGGAGAGATTAACATGGATATCACTAATGTGAACAATTTGAATCGGAGTTTCTCCGCTGGATGCCGGTCGAGAAGCATTGGCTGGCTTGGAGGAGGGGAAGTTGACCGTATATTCAGTAATCGCGGGGTAATCGCAAAGACCAAAGATTGTGGTGCAGAAGAGGGTTGCGGTGTGAGATGGAACGTCCATATTGCGAAGGTCATGGGCCAAGATTGGTCCCTCGCGAGCAATTGCCCCCTCGCATACATCGTCATCATCTATCTATACCGGGTGTTAGAAGATATTCACGCATCAATATTCGGGACAACTAACACCGGCCAGAATGCAGACTTCTGTGATGACATCCACAAAATCATCATTACCAAGATGGGCGACAGCCTGCAGAATCACCAGCAAAGCCTATATAACGCATATATGATTAGTATGCAACCCTACAAACGAATGGTGCGACAAAAACCTACCTCACACCCGGCACAGGTAACGGCATCCTCGATATCGGTAAAGATTTCGGCGACGGTAGTTCTCTTAGCAAGTGATTTGCCTGGTACAGCAAATGCAGCACCGGCGAGGCTAATGAAAGCAAACCACCGGAGAAAGAATCATTGTGAAGGTCAGTGTTCAGTCAAGAAGAATGATCGGCTGTTCCCCTTCACACATCGGCCCGATTGCCTTTTTATATGTTTATGGCCGTATACTCCGGTGACGTCCCCGCCAGCAATGTTTCAAAGTTGAACTTTCATGGTGTAGAGGTGAAAATCGATCATATTGCTGGCTGGCACTAGGCTCGGATTCCGAAAGGAAACAGTTTCTGGCGCCAGGCACGTTTTTCTTGTTGAGGCAGTGATTGACTGACTATAAGCGAAGCGAATTTCGTCGCAACACATCACGTCACTGCCCAATTTGCATCAGGGGTGAGCGCGAAGCCGATTGGTTGGTGTAACTCTTGCCGATGCTTAGCTTCATATAGATTCTCCGGGGGCGCATGTTATCCCACCGCTCAGTGCATTGGCATGGCGCTAGAGGACAATCTATTTCCTGAAGAACATTGGGAACATGCCAAGTATCCACTGGGATATACCCCTTTTTGACCGGCTTCTAATCTTTGCCAAACCTTTATCTCCTCGAAGTGGTCGAACAATGCTGATCTTTAACTTTCTTGGCAGTTTTATAGTATTCCGAGGTTCCGAGCTCGTGCTTTTTTCCCATGGGACGGTCATGGGTCAGTCAAGCAATCGGCTAAGGCAGCCGGCTTTCGGGGTCTAGATGCAGGCGTTTTTCGTTTATTTTGAATTCTGTTAGTTTAGATGTCCAATGAGCTTCCACTAAATAAGGATTTTTCTGTTGCTGCAATATGAATATTCACACTCCACGGCGTAACAATCAATCAGGGCCGCCCGCGGAAAATTTGCAGCTGTGACTTAGGTAACGCCTTTTTCGTAGAATAAGGGTCGCTTGGCCAGTCATGAAATTATTAAAAATTGGTTGTATCATTTTGGATAGCCGGCATGTGAATGATTGAGAAGGTGCAGTTTTCAATATATGCTGATTCGTATAATTAGCCCAAATGCAGTGCAGATTATATCCAAATCCGGACATGGTGTAGTTGGCTATCGCATCTGACTGTAATTGAGTTATAGTTTATCAGAAAGTCCGCGGTTCGATTCCGCGTGTCCGGATAACTTTTTGCTCTTTCTTTTGAGGCTCTGTCAGAAAGTTCATGGGCCATGTGCTTATCTCTCCGAATTGTTTTTATTTTTGAGAGGCCTTTCGGTCGCTGGAAGAAAATTGTTTTTCATTAGGTGAGCTGTGTCTTGTTATTCCTCTTCAAGTCCTCTTCCATTTGAAGGTTTCCAAGTTGTAACCATGGGGCCCGAGGACAACTAAATATATATGCAAAGAAACCCAATAGGTCAAAAAGAGCCATTATAGACACTTACCTGTATAAGTAAATACCCTTTACAATATGCATATCAGATAAAGAGAAGAACTCTGGAAGGGTTACAAGTACTCGGTGATTATGAGTGTAAAAAACAGTTGTATCGGAGATTTCTCAAAGTTGACAGTGAGAGAAGATTATAAAACTCCACAGGAGGAAGGTATTCTTGCTACTTGCTAAACGAATACGTAATCGGGGCCTTTAATTAACCGAACCAACCGATTTCTTGGGGAATATTACCTACATTTCCATCGATGAGCGGAAGATCTCGTTCATGCAGCTGCTTTATGCCTTGATCATATTCTAGATCATATTGGCAATACTGAAAATGTCTCTCATTAAATCCGGACATGGTGTAGTTGGCTATCGCATCTGACTGTAATAGAATTATAGTTCATCAGAAAGTCCGCGGTTCGATTCCGCGTGTCCGGATAACTTTTTTTCCTTTTTCCCTTTTCTATTTCTTAATTTTTTTTTCCGCCGTTTAGCTTATTAAGATGGGAGAGTTTACCAAATTCAAATTCCATTGAGAAAACTTGAGGAATGTGAAGAGTTCGAAGATAGTCGCTAAAACAAGTGGCAAGTTCAACCCACCTCTATCAGATCGTCTGCCTGGTTATTTTTCGTGCCCATGAAAAATATTCACGGCCACACCGGTGGCAACTTGTTTCAATCATTTTCAGTACTGCGTGTCTTCTCGGCGGGTTTTGTAGCTGGCTTTGATAATGAAAGCAATTGATTAAACGGTCGCTCAAGTTTCGACATGCAGTAATGTGCAGCGACATGAGGAAAGAAATTCGAGTTAAGAAAGAAAGAAGTAAAAAAGCACAAAAGCAAAAAGAGAAAGAATCCAACATTGAATTCTAGTATGATGGTTCCAGAGGGGGTCGAACCCTCGACTTTGGCGTTATTAGCACCACACTCTAACCAACTGAGTTATGGAACCCACTTGTTATCCACGGCCCGAAAGTCCGATTCCAGAGCTGCAACAGCTCTTAAAGTTGGTAAGCTATTCTGGATGGCCGATATTTGGCATAGCACCTACAGCGACAATTACACCAAATGTGTTCAAAGGCTAGTCGCTGGAGAAACTTAGTATGAATCCAAAGGCATATGAGATAAGGAATCTTCGTCCTTGAAAATGATAGCGCTCACTTAACTAACTGATGTTATATACTCGAGAAGACTATTTGAAATGTGTTGCGGGACGATTGGATCGCGTTAGTGTATCTTTTTGAAGCACTTCAGGCATTAGTGGCGAATTATAATAGGCAATCTTTTTTTACGACTCTGAATAAGGTTTAAAGCTATCAATGCTTTTAAAGATCACTTCTGATTGATCGACTGTGATCTGTGACTTACGTTCATTATCAGCTTTTCGAATTTACATGCTAAGGTGTCCCGGACTGCGCAGCTGGCTTACTGAAAACGTTATATGGCGGCTGAAAAGCTTGGAATCTTGTCATACTAGCCCGAGGAGACCAGTACTGGCTGAAAGTTAGGATATTACAGTGACGTATAGTATGAATATTGAAGAGATTGAATATTGAAGAGATTCTAATTAGGCAATTTGAAAGGTCACACTAACTACGGGCGGATCTTTTCGATCTCTATATCACGGGTGGGTTGCTAGGAGCGGGAAAAATGGTGGCCTTGCAGGACCTTTATAACGACAAAAATGGAACATATCCACATGAAATCCGGACATGGTGTAGTTGGCTATCGCATCTGACTGTAATAGAATTTCAGTTTATCAGAAAGTCCGCGGTTCGATTCCGCGTGTCCGGATAATTTTTTTACTTCTTTTTGCACTTTATATCAATCACTATTCCACTGACTTGAATTGAAAAGAACCTTCTTTTTTAAAGAGAACTAAGCTTTAAGGTTTTTAAATGGCCATAAAAAGCTACTATAATCACCATTTACTATTAATTAGAGATATCAGCCATATTGTGACGCATGGTGTCGAGGACTGGAGGACTGGATGGATTGATCATGTGATGGAATGCACGTGACTGCGGAGGGGGACTAACCGGATTGGGACGTGAGGTTGTTTACAACCTCATGGTGCCCATAACTTAGTTTTCTCCTCAGTTTAGTAGCTTCGTTTAAATACTACATGCTTACGAACATTTTGAGTTGTGACATACTACTAAACTCTCTTTTCACTCTTTTCGTCACCCCTGGAGCAGCCCAGACACTAGACACTTTGCTGTCGCTGTCTCGCCCCACCGGTGACACCCTCTGACGAATCGGAACCGAACCGAACCCCGAACGCCAAGACGAACCGACGTCATGGTCAAAGAAACCGACACCCGCGCGAAGTCTAAGTCTCGCGATCGCCGCGACAGACGCGCGGCACCAACTGAGAACCTCCTGGCACAAGAGGAGGATGACGAGGATGCTGTTGAGGTCACTGAAGAGCAAGAGCAGGAGCGGGAGCAGCCTGAGTTCTCGATTATCCCACCTCGACGCCGTGACACGATCAGCTTTGAGATTGATGACCCTGAGGCTGAAGACCTTGTCCGCCGGGAGTACTACTCGAAGGACCAGTTCCGTAAGAAGGTCATCGAGGATGTTGACGCCCTGTGGGCACAACTAATGCAGCGAGAGGCTCGCTGGACTCAGCGGGATCTACAGACCGCGGGAGATGCGCGCCTGGTTAAGCTTCTGCGGGCTGACAACGGACAGCTGAAGGCCACCATTGATGATCTCACCCAAGAGCGAGATGAGGCTATTGCCCACCGCGATCTCGCTGTCAGTGAGCGGAACGAAGTTGCGTTCCAGCTTTACCGATCCCCGAATGCTCAGAACCGTCAAGACGCCCCTGCGATCGTCCCTGAGAACCGTGGCCGACTATCTGCTAAGATGCCAGATGCCCCAATGCTTGATGATGGCAAGACCGTCCGTTTTGATGGCTGGGCCTCGATGATCAAGCGAAAGCTGGCCGCTAATGCTGATCACTACCCGACCGCGGAACATCGTGTGATCTACGTTGCGAGCCGTTGTGAGGGAAAAGCGCTTCTTCATATCAACCCTCGCCTGGCGACCGACGCCTCGAAACCCTACCAGGATTCCTCTGACATCGTGGAGCACCTAAAGGGCGTCTTCCAGAACCCAAACCGCGCTGCAGAGGCCTACCAGGAATACCAGCGCCTAATGATGAAGCCAAAGGATGATTTCAACGACTTCCTTGCCGAATTTGCCCGTCTTGCTGAGGAAGCGGAGCAGCCAGAGGCCCGCCGTAAGCGAGACCTCTACGACAAGCTTCCGAACCTACTCCAGACCCAGATGATGCAGTCCGTGGATAAAACTACCACCGATTTTGACAAATTTGTGGGCAAATGCCAGAGCGCAGCCCATAACATCACTCTCCAGTTCAAGGCTAAGGAATCCCGCAAGATAACCACTCCCTTCAGCACTGGAGCCACCGCTGGAACCTCGACTGGTCTGGCTCGCTCCCGCGCCTCGCAGTCCCCATTTGTAAAGCGCGAAGGTGCTGGTGCTCCCCCATACAAACCACTATCGGTTAACGAACGCAACGCATTGATGAAGGAAGGACGCTGCTTTAACTGCCGCGAGCAAGGCCATATGACTCGCGAGTGCCTAAAGAAGAACACTGTCTCTACGATCACCACTGCTGAGCTCCAGGCACTAGAACAGCAACCGACCGATGATTCCCAGCCGGGAAAAGCCTAAACCTAGAAGAAGTCTCCTTTCCAGGTGGCAAGAAGTTGTCATTTTGTTCTCTGGATCTGTCAAGGTTGTTTGGGATGGGCGAAAGTCTTAGTTTTACCGCTCAGATAGCTCATAATGGACATTCTTTTTCAATCTCAGCGCTTGGTGACACCGGAGCAGGTGGATACATCTATATTGATTCAGCCCTCGCCGTGCAGGTCGCGAAGGCCTTTGGACTACACACATTACCCCTACCGCATCCTATTCCAACTGAAGGCTACGACGGGCACCCAGGAAGGCCAATTACACATGCCCTCGAACTAACCCTGATCATCGACGGCCGGAGGCTCCTCCGCCTACCGATGCTGATCACTGACCTAGGACGGCACGACCTAATCCTTGGACGGATGTGGTTCAAAGAGTTTGGCGTCCTCCCAGACTGCCGGAAGGGACGGCTACTCTGGCCTGAAGAACCTACCCTCACAGATGACATAACCACCAAGATGCCTACAATCCTTCCTCGAGCTATTCTACAGAGACCGAAGCAGGATTTCCAGCACCAGAAGGATGCCGACCGGCGCGACCAGTTATTCCAAAGAGATAACCGCCGTTTACCGCGCCCATTCGGCGGTGACCAAGTCATCGATCCTCGGAAGAAGCCACAGAAGCCCCCGGACCGCTCCATTAGACCCTCAGATGCAATCGCGATGATCGGAGGCACAGGGTTTCACCGGCATATGGTGAAGGGAGGCAGTGAGGTCTTTCTTACATCACTCTATGAGATCGACCGTATCCTGGAAGAGAAGCGTGATGCTCGACGGCGGACTGAAGACCAGGAAACTCGGGACACCATTCCTCAGGAGTATCATCAGTACGCCGATGTCTTCTCAGAGCAGGATTCCAACACCTTACCACCACACCGAGGGACTACAGATCACCGGATCCTTCTGGAGGAACGGATGTCACCGGGCTACTGCCCCCTTTACAAGCAGTCTGAGGAGGAACTCCAAGAGGCGAAGGCCTATATCACTCGGAATCTCGCCCAGGGCTTCATTGTGCCTAGCAAGGCTCCCTTTGCATCTCCGATCTTGATGGTTCGGAAGCCAAGCGGTGGACTCCGGTTCTGCGTGGACTACCGGAAGCTAAATGCGCTCACAAAGAAGGACCGTTACCCCCTTCCACTGATTGATGAGATTCTCCAGCGTCTTAGCAAGGCTAAGATCTTTACCAAGCTGGACATCCGTCAAGGCTTCCATCGGATCCGGATGTATCCTGATTCAGAGGATCTTACTACTTTCCGAACCCGGTATGGATCCTTCAAGTATCGGGTGATGCCATTCGGGATCACAAATGGACCTGCCACATTCCAGAGATTTATTAATGAGACACTGAGCGAGTATCTGGATGATTTCGCAGTTGCCTTTGTTGATGATATCTTGATTTACAGTGAGACAGTCGAGGAACATGTCCAGCACGTGAAGAAGGTGCTACAACGGCTCAGAGAGGCTGGCCTACAGGCGTGCCTAAGTAAATGCGAGTTCCATCAGCAGAGCACCCGTTTCCTTGGGTTCATTGTTGGCACTGAAGGTGTCCGTGTGGATCCCGCGAAGACTGCGGTTATTCGAGACTGGCACCAACCCACGACCGTTCGAGGGGTGCGGTCATTCCTCGGATTCTGTGGATTCTATCGAAGGTTCGTAGAGAACTACAGCCGAATCGCGAAGCCGTTAAATCGCCTGACGGAAGATAATACTCCTTTTGAATGGAGCGACGCCTGTGAAAGTGCGTTCCAGGAGCTTAAAGAGAAGCTCACCTCAGCCCCGATTCTGGTGCACTACGACCCGACTGCTCCGACTAAGCTTGAGACTGATGCGTCTGACGGATGCGTCGGTGGAGTGATGTCTCAACTACAGCCTGATGGACACTGGCACCCAATAAGCTTCTATTCAAAGAAGCTCGACCAAGCTCAGAGGCGCTACGACACACATGATCATGAAATGCTCGCGATTGTCCTAGCCCTTGAGGAGTGGAGAGCTGAGCTTGAAGGCCTCCAGCGAGAGGATCGGTTCAGTATCTTCTCAGACCATCAGGCCCTACAATATTTCATGACTACGAAGAGACTGAATTCCCGTCAAGCTCGCTGGGGTGAGTTCTTATCCCGATTCCACTTCCTAATCCGTTACTTTTCAGGGAAGCGGAACATCATCGCGGACACTCTCTCCCGAAAGGATCCTGGATCGGGGGACAGACGAGAGCAGATTCTCCTCCCTCGATCATGCCTGGAGCACGGTGTGCATCCAGACGACCTTACTGACCCTATCCCTGCCTCGATTAATACCTTTGAGCACGCTCCGACCTACACTGACGACACCGGCAACTCTGACATCGTCACCCGAACCACCCTCGCAAATAAGCGGCACGAGACCCTCGAGGAGCTCCGAGAACTGGCAAGAACTGATGAGGATGGACCCTGGACGCTACAGGATGGACTGCTGTTGAATATAGGCCGGTTGGTGGTGCCCGATGATGGAGACTTGCGGGCTCGCCTGCTTGATGAGATCCACAGGCAGCCATCGACGGCGCACCCAGGACTGGACAAGACGAAGGCTTTGCTATCCACAAGATATTATTGGCCTGGTTGGTCCACTGATGTCAAGCGATATGTGGATAACTGCCGAGTCTGTAAGCGCGCTAAGACATGGCGGGACCGGGCTCCAGGTCTGTTGCAGCCGCTTCCAGCACCTGATCGTCCGTGGCAGCATATCACTATGGATTTCCGTTCGTTCCCAAAGGATAAGCACGGTTTTGACGCTGTGCTGGTGGTGGTTGACCGGCTGACCAAGCGGCCGATATCACTTCCGTGCCACAAGACCACAGGAGCGCCGGAGTTGGCACGGCTATTTATCTCTGGGGTTGTGCGCTACTGCGGCCTACCGGACTCGATTGTGTCAGACCGAGGAGGTCAGTTTGTCTCAGAGTTCTGGACAGAAGTCTGTCGCATCCTAGGAATCAAGCGCAAGCTGTCTACAGCACACCACCCACAGACAGACGGCCAGAGTGAGATCGCTAACCAGTATATGGCACAGCGACTCCGTGTGTTGGTGAATCACCGCCAGGACGACTGGTCTGACTGGCTTCCAGTGGCGGACTTCGCTGCGGCGGTGCTCCAGCAGGATTCAACAAGAAGGTCTCCATTCTTCATTGAACGTGGGTACGAGCCACGGATGTCATTCGACTGGGACGCGCCTGCGAAGCCATCCGCATCGCCTCAATCGACACAGGATGCTCAGGACTACATTCGACGACTACAGGAGATCTGGAAGGACACCCAGAAGGATATCGAACGGGCCCAGGAGCGTCAGCGCGCTCAAGCCAACAAGCATCGCCGGGAGGTCGATTTTGACGTCGGTGACATGGTCTTTGTCACTACAAGGAACTGGAAGCTTGACAGACCCAGTAGGAAGCTCTCTGACCAGTCGAGCGGGCCGTATAAGATCCTTGCGAAGGAGGGCCATGCCTATAGGCTAGAGCTGCCAGATTCGATCAAGGTCCACCCAGTCTTCTCTCCGGATAAGCTCCGTCGTGCAGCAAAGTCCGCTCCTCTAACAGGCCAGATTGCGGACCCAGCTTTGCCAATAGAGGTTAATGATCAGCAGGAATGGGAAGTTGATGAGATTGTGGATGTCCGATTACGCTATCGGAAGCTTCAATACAAGGCCAGGTGGATCGGAATCGAGGACGATGACTGGTATCCCGCAGGTGACTTCAAGAACGCTCCGGACAAGCTGATGGCTTTCCACAAGCGCTATCCAGAGCTGCCTGGACCGCCTGCTCGGTTATCGGTATGGTTGGACGCTACACTGAATGATTACTTTGTGAATGATCACCCAGACGATGGAAAACCAGAGCCTCGGGGCGAGCCTCTTTAAAAGGGGGGGCTATGTGACGCATGGTGTCGAGGACTGGAGGACTGGATGGATTGATCATGTGATGGAATGCACGTGACTGCGGAGGGGGACTAACCGGATTGGGACGTGAGGTTGTTTACAACCTCATGGTGCCCATAACTTAGTTTTCTCCTCAGTTTAGTAGCTTCGTTTAAATACTACATGCTTACGAACATTTTGAGTTGTGACACATATTAGGCTAGAGCTTTGATATTCATGGCTCCTGACTTCTACCCCACCTCCTAAGCCACCAAAATGGAGCTGTAGATTCGGATGAACAGATAAAAAAAGCTATCCGGACACGCGGAATCGAACCGCGGACTTTCTGATAAACTGAAATTCTATTACAGTCAGATGCGATAGCCAACTACACCATGTCCGGATTATTGGATTACCCGACTATTCTCTTGTATACTGAGCGAGAAGTCAAAATCCAAACAAGAATCTAGAACGAGACATGTGTCATTGCATTGTTCAAAGCCAGACAGAGCAAAGCTTCATCGGTGCAAATAGACTGCAAGGTGATAACGGTTGTTAAGGAATCATTCGTGACACTGCCAAGACCATCAAGTCCCAATTTGGAAAACTGCAAAACCACAAGTCACCACACGTGACCACGCGCGTTATCCCAAAGTGGAACGCGAACGCGCCTTGATAACAGCACAGCACCGGATATCCAAGGAACGATTCCCTGATGGGTCATCATGTCCTACTATGACATTGACTCAATATTAACAGATGCTCAGGTGAAATAGGTCCCCAAAATGAGAGCTCTCAGCGAAAGGCCCTTAGCCCCGCACCACAGCTAACGCTTCTGCATCCAGAAACTGCCATGTACTTTCGAGCTCGAGGTGCCTGGACTAGGCGTCCTGGAAGGCAATCCTGGTGAAGATGTACGTTCCTTTTGAGGTGTACTCATCAAACTGCTCATTGATGTTGCTCAGATCAAAGCCGGGACCCGCATCGATCTTCCACTATGGCTCGGTGAAATGCTTTCTATCGCGTGAGATGAACATCCCCAAATCTAGATCTGCTAGAACATTGCTTCTGATACATCACTGGCTACTTTCTAGAGCTCGAATCGGGACGTCACGTCTTGTCACACTTGATATGCCTGAGGCGCTCTCCGAGCGAGTGATGAACGCATTGAAAGCTGATCCCCGCACTGTGGATTTGCGCGCACTAGCACCCCATTTCTATAATCTTAGCGAGCGGATTCTCGAACTATTCGAAGAGGAGGAATTGGTCGATGTGTTGACCGAGGTTTGTCTGCCCCCGGTCATAGATGCAACCCCGACTAATAATTGCCTTACTAGACTTTCAAGCGCCGAGCAGCAGAAATTGCCGACCAGGCTCACAATCTGCGGGGAGCGGTAGGGGATGGTGTTGAGTTCCTGCGTGGATTGGACGAGACGGAGCGACAATGTATGTTTTACTCTGGAATGCAGGACGATTGGATGGATTACACTAACCTACGATAGTGTTTCGGGCTGCACACGACCGAGCAAAAGCGATGCGGATCTGGGCTGGAGAGGCGAAGCGGAAGTGAGACCGTGCGAAGGTGGCGGGGTGACTTGGGCTGAGCTGTGCTCGTCCTTGGAGTCATCGACTGCCCGTTATGAGATCTATCATGCCTTTAACTTCAACAATACTAGGGTTTTTTTATCATTTTTTTTATCGCTTTTTACCATCAAGCTGGGTGCTATTTGGGTTATGTACTTTGTAAAGGATAAACGTAGAAGCGCACAGGTCTCAGGGGCGTTTCGGAAATTCTAATGTGACGTGGAGCGCGGGGCAAGTAGAGAGGTCTGGAGGCGATCAGCATGCGATCAGTCCAGTCATGACTACGTGCTTAGAGTGAAAAGGGGTTAGTGCAGCCACGCGACAAACTACCGGTTGGTTTTGCGAGCGGAAAGCGGCATAAGGATAAGGGAATACGAGAGCGGATCTATAAGATAAAGTAAAAGCCCGGGATACATAAAACTTGCGGAAGTATTTAGACATAAAACGGTGATCAAAGTGAGTCTGTGCCAAGTGGATGTGATGAAATCATAGAGTTCAAAGTGATTTCCCCAAAATGAGACCATTGACCCCTTAAATCCCGAGTGTAAGGGAAGCTGAGACGCGCCCCACGGCCACCACCCGATTGGGTCTGATGTCAGGAACAGTGATCGACTTGTACCTGGCCTGGACCGTGTCATCACAAAAATTTTATGTTTTTCGATCATTCTTCCATTCTTTCCCTTCATTCCAGTTTCTAGGTCCGGGGTCAACAATAAACATCTTTACGATCGAGATTAAATCTCGGTTTCTCGGATCATTTATGTGTCTCGCTTGTCCCGTTTGTCCTAATTGTCCTTAGCTCCATGTGAGGCGCGACTCATCACAATTCTATTTATCCCCTCACTTCACGATACCTCACTTCAGTGGACTCGACCCTTGAATACGATTGTGGTCAAGTCCCAATCGCCAGAACCAGTGGAACAGGGAGGGGTTCTGGTACCGTCTCCACCCGTTCAACCAAGATCTCTCGTGATTTGCGTCCCTGTCTCCTCCACCCCTCGCGTCCTGCAGTCACTTTTTCCACGTCTATTACGGATCGTCCGATACATTGTCTAAAGTTCACCCAATTGCACTTGCAATTACACCAATATTTGAATGAAATACCCGATGCAAGTGGCGCCTCGATCTGCACCGAGCAGATATTCTCCACGCTGATTGATCCGGGCGCAGGCGTCCCTACCAAACGGCGTATCCGCTGTGCGTCAAGTATGCACATGAACTGAAAAAAAAAGTAAAAATAATGGATACAGCCATGGCAAAGGAAAAGAAAGTTCAAAAACGGAGCGTGTCCGTGCAGAAGGCCCCTTCGCACTCAAAAGATCTCGTATATCATACTGCGGCCGCTCCCACTGTCCGCAGTGAGTCCTCTAAATTTCGCTCGAGAAGTAGTACGTCTATCGTTGTCCTTCACTGGGATCGGTCCGAGCTCAGTCCGATTCCAAATACCATCTAATCGGGACTAACACCGCCACTTCTTCAGGTCAGTCCGATCGACCTCAGCACCCATCACTTTCTCGTGTCAAGGGCCGAAGCAATATGTATACTCCGCCCCGGAATGGCGGTGAGCGATCTTGGCTCATTGATCAATCACCTGTGCGAGGTGGTGTCCAGACACCACCCCAACAGTATAGTGGTATGAATTCCGATTGTCTTTAAGAATATGGAAGGGATCTGACAATGGTATAGGAACACCAGAATGTGGCACTCCAACATTAATCAATCCAACTTCAAGCTTGCTACAGGGCCTTCTGAAGGAAGAACGAGCGCATCGTGGCTCACGAGGGGCCATCTCGGAAGACGAAGGGGGAAGCCCGAGAACCCCAGATAGGCCGCGAGTACAAGAAGACACCGCGTCAGAAAAGGCACGCAAAGTCAGCCAATTCTCCGCCGCGAATGCGCCACACTCGAAGCAGATGGGTGTTCGGGAAATGGATCAGGTAAGGATCGACCTCCAGTACTGACTTGACCCCAAGCTGACGCGAGTAGTACGTTTCCAAAATGACTAAACTGAATTTCGACTTGAAACTGGAAATCTTTCACCGCACGCAGCAGATGGGCGCCATGGAGAAGAAGCTGGAGCGAATGCATGCGATGGAAGAGGAGCTTAGCCGACTAAGGAGCCTGGAAGAGGAAGTGCTGGAGCTGCGTGAGATTAACAAACGCAACCTCGGCCTGCGAGAAACCAACAGCCAGCTGCGTCAGGAACTTGATACGAAAGATAAAGCCGTGGAGGAGGCAGTCCAATGGATCTGCAAACTGGAAGCTGAAAATGAGCAACTCAAAAACAACGGTCGATCATCCTCATTGTCCATGAACAGACTGGTGCTCGACGGGCCGAATGCTTCGCCAAGGAATCAAATTGTGCTCGATATTCCGGAACGGACCTCATCCAAAAGAGCACGATCTGTTATCATGTCGCCCGAATTGCGACAGCTCAGCAAAGCTCCTTCCTTTTTGCGGGATGACAATAAAAGTACCGCCACCCTACGCAGTCTCTATGTACCCGAGAATAACAAGTCACGCTCCGCCTTGAGTCAACTCACCAAGTCCGAAAGCATGCACACGATGACCGATACTTTGGAGCCCGGATCTCCACGACTCAGTGTCCTCAGCGAGTGCAGCGAGTTGCATCCCTTTGACACCCCGACAAAATGGGATGACTTTGAAAAGCTCCCAATCCCAGTGCGGAAGGCATCGAGGGAAAGCGTGGACAGCTACGCCGCAGCAACTGAGCGAGAGGAGAGCAAGGAGGACCGGATCGACCGATGGATGCAAACACGAACAGACTCTAAGACCATCATCAGGAGACGCCAATCTCGGGCGGCTTCAGATGCTTCGAAAGTAAGCGAATTGACATTCACTGGTGTTTTGTACTCGACAAAACCCCGTGGACGCGGGCGGCTTGATGCATCGCTCTTTGGAGGTGCTCATCTTCCTCCAACTCCTGATACGATGAGCACGGCTTATGTCACGGCAAACAACGGTTCAAACGGGAGCATTGCAGCCCGAAAGAGTCCTAAGCCTGAGGGTGAGACGTGGTTTCCTGGTCGGCCACTTGCCCGCCGTCGCTCTGCCGATGAACTCACCACTCGACGCAGCTTCAACGGCAGTGATATTACAGACAGTATGCGGACAAATTGCAGCGATACTCCTCGTATTTCAACGGCGGATGTGGACTCCCCTACTTTCTTCCCTTTCAACACTGTCGCTTCCAAAGCTAGTGCGCTCCTTGGACCAGGTAGCCCCGACAACCCTGTCATGGATGCTTTCAACGATCCTTTCTATCAGAATGGCAAGGTAGCAGCAGCGCCAACAGTAACACCGGGTCAAAGCCCGTCAAAGACCATCATGTCGGATACACAGACAGTCGACTCACTTAACGATTCACCGCCGCTGACCCCTCAGGACTGGATCGCGGCCGCAAAGCAAGGGCCTCGGTCTCGGAAGGAGAGAGAGCGTGGCCTTCGCATCGAGCCCAAACCTGCGGAGCCTCATCATTTGGTGATCAGCCAAGCCGCTTTCCATGATGACGCCAGCGTCGACTCCTATGTAATCGAACCTGAAGTCGCCGACGTACCAACCCTTGACTTGGATACCCTGGATGTACTGGAACAACCCGTCGCTGAGATCTCTGTCCCAAGACTTGACTCACCCGAACCTGAGCAACATCGCCGCCTCAGCTTCCGGCCCCCATTCTTCAGCCGTTCTGCCAACGCTGCCCGTCGCCTCCAATCATCTCCGATCGCCCAGGATTTCATGGATGAAGAGGATGATGGCGCACCATCCCCGATCATTCCCAAAACAAGGAACATGGGAGGCTCAAACCGCCGTCCCATGTCCCAAATAATCACAAACTCGAAAGACATATACTCATCTAGTGTCCCCGTTACCAATGAAGCCTTTGGTGCTAGCTTCGGTGGCCGTCGAGCTCTTCATCAATCGTTCATGGAGGCAAGAGAACCCACCCACGCCCCCTCAGGCTCTGCCACCATCTCAGCACGTCCAACGACATCTCATAGCGTGGAACAAAAGCGTCGCAGCTCACTCGGAATCTTCGGTTGGATGAAAGGTGCAGGCGGCAAACGGTCTGAGCCGTCAACCCCCGTTGTCGCCGAGAAATTCTCCGAATTCGAACAGAGGGAACCCCCTACCCGTGCACCTTCGCGCCTTGGCCAGGATAGTGTGGTTGTCTCTGAACGGCCTGACACCCCCGACTCAATGGATGCTCCTGTCGTGCGTCCACGCTCTGAGATGACGATGCGCTCTGATGATACCAATCGACGCCCAAGATATGTGGGTCGTCATTCTCGCAGGGTGAATTAGTTTCATCTCCCTTGATCTAACTCGCTCTGTCCTAATCTGTATTTATATGATACCCAACCCACCCTGTATACCACCACTAGCGCTACAGGCTCAGTGTGTTCCAGAGTCTTCTCATCCATATGACTGACGACGCTTCTGCTTTTTTTTTTGATGCCTTATGCGAAAAACGGTTTGATTTGCCTATGCATTTTCAATTTTCACCTTTCCTGCTGGTTAGGGAGGTTCAATCTTCGTTATGTCCTGATGAGACATGCACCGTTGGTTTTTCCGATTTTCAGCAGCGATTTAGTTACTTGATATCGTTATTTGCCTTTCAAATCCAATGTAATGGATTCATACGCAGTTCTTTATGATATCCCGGCTAGTCTCTGACAAAATAATTCATTTCACACCTGAATACTTTTCACCTATTAATTTCTCAAAATCAGTCGAGACCAATCTCATTATATCCCAAACTCCAACCCATTTTGGTACCGAACGCTAAACATCAAACCCATACACCCGATCACAATAACAAGTACAAAGAAAGTAAAAGGACAAGACAACGTCCACCTAATACCAATCATGCCCCTTCTCCCCCAACTTCTTTTGCTTCGGATTCAACGAAAGCACCCTCTGACCCGGTAACGTATCGGCGGTAATCGCCGCCTCAAATATACTCGCGAGACCTCTCTTCGCATAATGAGGATGTTGAAACGAATCATAATCATCCCTAACCCCATTGATAGAGCCCCACTCAGGCCCACTAGGCAAAGTTCCATCCCCAAGATCAGTCCACCTCGTAACAACAATAGCTTGCCGAAACACCATCGCCTTCGGATCACTCCGATCCTCCGTAAGTTTAACCTCGATCAAATACTCCGTCGGACACTCCGGACACCGCCGCATAGGTCTACAGCGCCCACAAAGCGTCGTCAAAGCATTCGGATCAAACTTATATCCCTTAAACGTATCTTTAACTTTATGCTCCACCCCCTGTAACCCGCCCGTACTCCTCCGCTTGGGTATATGTTCGAGCGCACACCGGCAAGCGGGCATTAACTCGCCGTCGCGCCAGTGCGCGCAAGCACTGAAGTATGGCCAGTAGTCTTCGCGGGAGTGCAGCAGCATCCGGACGAGAGAGGGTGGCATATCTGGATCGGCGCATGCCTGGCTTTTCACTCGCATTAACAGTCTGCCTTCGTGGATAATGTATCGCGAGGCATGTGTCCACCCATCTCTTGTCCAGCGTCGATTCATCGTCTCGATGGGGATTCCGTATTTGGGACCGAAGCGGTGTGCGCGCATGACCAGCTGCACGAATGCGAAGGGGAGCATACGGCCGGGTGTGATACGGTGTCGAGGCGGTGGGTTCAGCACGTTGGTAGCTTCGGGACAATTGAAGAGCGGGTTAATAACGTGGGCTGGTCGAAGACGTTCCGTACCCTCCTGTGTACGTCGATGGTACTTCCCACACGGGAAACAGAGTAGATGGTGCGGGACGGTTTGATCAATCCCAACGAGGAACCGCATTTTATAGTCGATATTTTCCGGCGCGGCCAGTGCAGCGAAATACTTCTTTCCCAATCGGCGGTATAGCGTGATTGTAGAGATCGCTAACGAGGCCGCATCAGCCGGATCCAAATATCCAGCAATCTGCGCCCAGAGCTGCGGTGTGAGTTTTGCGATGTCGCCCTCGCCAGGGTCGCGGTATTCACTATCGAGCCCGGCTGTGACAAATGCTTCATCTGCTTCTAGCACGCCTATGGAGTGGATGATGGTGGTGTAATCGCTGCGCTCGCCCAGTTGCGTATCTTGGTTCGCGTGGGCTTGTCTGTATTTCAGGCGGTGGGCTTGGAGTGGTGCGAGGTCTGGCATTGGGGGTGCTTCGCTGGTGCTGGGTCGTGAGGATGTGGACAGGCTTAGGTCTGTCGTGGAGCGAGTGCTGCTTTTGCGGAGGGTTTGGCGGGATTTTTTGGGACGGAGGGCATTTGAGAAGAACGACTTGAAGCCAGATTTCTTCGGGCCGGGGCTTTCAGCGGACATTTTGTGTGTCAATGAGACGGAGAGATCTTGGTGTTTGTCGGGGAATTTCATTAAAGGTGGATTGCGCGTGTCGAGAAGGTTGGGCGGGCTCGAGAGGAGACCCTGAATGACGCGTGCGAACTAAATACGGGCCCGCGGTGGTCCGCTGAGCCCAGACCGAATGGGCTTTTAGGGCATGCAGGCTATTGTCACACTGACTTCAAAACCAAGATCTAGTTACCATACACAATTTCTTTTTCTGCTGTCCACGTTTATCATTCGTTTCAATTATCGCTAATCACACCGTAAGCCGTACGTTCTGGATAGTATTTCACCCAGTATCTAAAACCATCAGGACATAGGGTGCAGTTATACAGTATTGGAACACTTTGAAGAAACAGACCATTTATAAGACGTACTATTAGTCTCATTATATTGGCAGACATATGCTACAATACAAGGATATTGGGAACTACTTCGCTAGATCATGGTGGGTGGTTTACGAGAAGCGCTTCTCAACGGTCTTCCAGTTGATCACGTCCCAGATGGCGTTGAAGTACTCGGCCTTGCGGTTCTGGTATTGCAAGCTGGTCAAGTATTAGTGACTGTTTAATAAGGCTTGATGAGGTGTGATGCTTAAACTTACTAGTAGGCGTGCTCCCAAGCGTCAATACCAAGGAGGGGCTCGAACTGGCCGACAACGGGGTCCTGGTTCTATAGAAGAGTCAGCTGTGATATTCCAATTCCAGCAATTCAGTGGTCACTATTCTACTTACAGCGTAGGTGCGGATACCGATCTGGCCGGTGTGCTTGTCCTTGACAAGCCAAGCCCAGCCACTACCCTGGATGCCAGCCAAAGCGGTGTTCATCTTCTTCTGGAACTCCTCGAAGCTACCGTAAGTGGAGTTAATAGCCTGGGACAGAGCACCAGATGGGGGCTCACCACCACCAGCGCTCTTGGGAGCCAAGTTCTCCCAGAAGAGACTGTGGTTCAGGTGGCCACCACCGTGGAAGTTGATAGCGGGCTTCAGGGAAATCTGGGCCGCGATGTCACCCTTGTGCTGAGCCTCCTGGAGCTGCTCAAGAGCGGTGTTGTAGCTGGTGACATAGGTGTTGTGGTGGTTCTTGTGGTGCAGCTCCATGATCTTGCCGTTGATGGAGGGCTCCAGGGCGCCATAGTCGTCTGGTTTTCTGGTCAGCTCGGCTTGTCGGAGAGGATGTATACTCTATATTAGCGCAAATGCGCTGACAAACTCGACTTACAGGACAGATCGGGCAAAGTAGCCTTGCCGCGGACGAAGGTCAAGCCGGCAGCGCCGGCCTTGGCCTTGGAGGCCGAAGCTCCCGAGCGGAGGGCAACGCGGGCCGAGTTGGCAAGGATAGCAGCCATTGTGAATGTATGAGGTTCAATGAAGAGATTGGAGGGAAGGGGAGGTAGGGGGGATATTACTATATGTAGAAAAAGGGTAAAAAGAGGAGAGAGGGATTACACCTTAGAGTCATGAAGTAACCGAGCTTAACGTCATCTTGTTTTCGTCCGTCGGATGAGAAGTTCTTCCGCCCCGGACAATCTCCTAATCTCCACGTGAATTTGGAGCTAAGCTTTGACGATTCGCAGTCATCTTTCTTTATTTGCAGGTGCCTGTCACTTTGTTCCTGCTTTACGGTGTTAACGTGAAGTCATGGAGTCGCCTCCGTCCTACGCTGGCCAGAAGCGTAAAGTCAACGACATGAGTTCCGACGAAGACGAGCGCCCGACTGGCGGCTTTCGTGGCTTCAAAAGAGCCGCTTCTCGCTCCGAGTCGCCTCCTAGGATGGGTGGTTTAGGCAGCACAGCCCGCAATCCGTGGAACAATATGTCCAACACGACCACAGCAGCCAGAGGGGGAGGCGGTGCTCCCCGAGGAGGAGGGAAAGGCTCCGCAGGTAACTCTTTCGCCGCGCGCATGATGGCGAAGATGGGCTACGTGGAAGGCCAAGGTCTTGGATCTACTGGCCAGGGTATTGTAAATCCAATTGAAGCGCAGGCTCGGCCTCAGGGTGCAGGTTTGGGCACAGTCCAGGAGAAGACAAAACAGGCACGCGCCGAAGAAAAACGAGCCGCCGCGCGCCGAGGCGAAATCATCGAAGACAGTTCCGACGAAGAGAGACAAAGGCGACGGAAGAAGAAAGAGGAGCGCAAGGGAGGGAGTCGCAGTGGCACGGGTACCCCGGTTCCACGACCCAAGGCCAAATTCCGGACTGCACGAGAGATCGAGGCCGACATGGAGGGGCTGGAAGTGCCAAATGTCCTTAAATCTCTGGTCGATGCTACAGGCAAGGAACAGCGTGTTTTGACGTCGACAGCTGGTTTGATGACATCGCAGCATTTTGTCACCCAAGAAGAAGGGGAGGCCTACAAGATTGCGCAACGTGCTCGGAACGACTTGGAAGCCTTTGCAGACGAATGGAAGGGCTTGACCGAACGAAAGAAATTCATCGAAATCGAAGAGGCTCAGGTCGTGGAGGAACTAGATGCGTACCAAGGAAAGGTCAACCATCTTACCGGACTGATCGCCGCTGTGGAAGAGCTGGATATCTTCGAGCACGACGAAAGCATCACCTCCAAGTTTGATGAGATGACCGGCAAACTTGAAGAAATGGAATCCAAGTACCGGGATATTGCGGATGAATACAAAATAGCTGAGACCGCTGTTGCTGCCATACACCCGCTCTTCCGCCAGGCTATGGAGGAATGGGAGCCTCTTCAAGATCCTACCTTCCTTGTGTCTCACCTCACTCGCCTTCAGCCTCTTCTTTCTCGCCGGAACGAGAGTGAAGAATTTCGCCCGCGGTCATCTACTTCGCCTTATGAGACCATGATCTACACTATTTGGCTTCCGCGAGTGCGCTCGGCTCTCATGAATGATTGGGATGTTTACGATCCATCAGCTGCGACAGCATTGGTCGTGGCGTGGAAGAAGATTATCCCGGCCTTTGTATATTCAAATATTCTCGACCAACTAGTCGTACCAAAACTCAGTGGAGCTTTGAAGGCATGGAAACCAAGGAGCAGTCGACGAAATCCCTCAACTCAACAGGATGGCCAGTTTCCCTGGTGGCTTTTCCAGTGGCTACAGTATTTGGATGAACGACACACGAACCCCAAACAACCCACCGGTCTTATGTCCGACACCAAGAGAAAATTCCGCGTGGTGTTAGATTCATGGAGCCTACGGCGAGGTCTTATCAATGGACTCAACCTCTGGCGGGACGCTCTGCGCTCCGAATTTGACATATGCCTACGCAATCACTTGCTCCCACGTCTTGCGCGTCACCTGCGTGAACATTTCACAGTGAACCCTCAAGACCAAGATTTGACTGCACTCGAGGATGTTCTTCGTTGGAAGGACTACTTCCAGCCTAACGTTATGGGTCTACTCCTGATCTCCGACTTCTTCCCAAAATGGCACGAAATTCTTTACATTTGGCTCACCAATGATCCGAATTACGAAGAAGTCGGTACTTGGTTTTCTTGGTGGCGTGAACAGATTCCGTCCGAAGTCAACGAGCTCACAATTGTGGAAGAAGAATGGAACAAAGGCCTGCAGATCATGCACCAGGCCCTGGAACTTGGCGATCGTGCAGCTGCCGAGCTTTCACGTCCAACAGCTGGAGCTCAACCCAAACTTCCCTCACAAGACGATACCGAGGCTAAGGCCGCAGCCGCAGCGGCAGCATCCACTGCAGCCTCCCGACCCAAGCACCAAGCCATGGAGGAACCATCCTTCAAGGAGATCGTGGAGAACTGGTGTGTGGAGCAAGGCCTCATCCTCTTACCACTGCGCGAAGCAAATCCCCAGAATGGACTGCCATTATTCCGCATTACAGCCAGTGCGACTGGCAAGGGTGGCATTGTGGCATACATGCAAGGCGATGTGCTCCGGGTGCAGAACAAGAAATCCAAAGAACTCTGGGAGCCCATGTTGTTGGAGGATCGATTGGTCGAGCTTGCCGAGGGACGGTAGTCTTCTAGACCGGATTAATGTACTCAAATTTTTTTATTCACTGCCTTGATTCAGGTGCTACAAATGATATCCCCATTGTATTTTCGAGGAACACGCGTCTATATTGCCCTTTTATCAACTCATTTCCCGTTTGAGTCTACCATCTATTGAATGTTTGTAAGGTTGTTCTCAGCCTTTTCATCCTGTCTTACAATTGTATGCATATCTAGTACGGGATATCGCCAAGTGTATTTACTTCCCGCTGTCCACGACAGGCGGGTAGCTGTAGCTGATTTGTCGATCTAGACAATATCCCCCGCTACAAAAGGTGTTTAAACGGTTCAGCAGAACTGGCTCCCTTTCTCAATCTCTCAACCTTGAAAATTTTGGAAAATGTGGAGAGAAGTGGATATCCAATCTCATGCCAAGGGCGGCAGCCTTAGCTTTGTTCTCCACTTCTTCAAGCTTACGTTGGCCTAGAAAATTCCATTTCACCGGAAAGTATGAAAGCTTGGTCCGTTCATAACATTCATAAGGGAAAGAGATTGATGGGAATGAAGTCTACAGAGTATTATCTACTTACATGGTTTGTACCTAAGTATCATGATCTAGTGTATTATCAAGGTTCTCATAGTAGTAACTAGGTCCTTTGGCAACCTTGGGATCCCTGCAGGTATGAACCCCCTGTCTGAACCAATCGGAACTGTTCCAAATCCACGCGTAATCACAGATATGTCAGGCTCGGGGTTCTAGGGCAAAAACGAACTAAATCTAGAAAGTCCGACCTCTGTGAAGTCCGAAGGCCGAGCGGTGGCCAATGATGACACAATGCAATGTTTCACCGCGGAGCCGCGGAATCTGAGATCGACGATTCTCAGCCAATCACGATCGAGCTAATGGAAATCACGGCCAACACCACCAATCGCAAACTGCGCATTTCTCTTTCTCCTGCAGACGAAAGAATGGAGTGGGCGGAGCTTTAACCTTGTAATCCTTGCAATCCACGTTTAAGTCGTTGTTGCTGACCTTTGTCTGGCTGCTGATTGGTGAATCGCCCCTCTTTACCCGATGCATCCCCGTTTTTTAGTATTTTCGGACTTTTTTTGGGGCTCGATTTGTGCTAATGGGGATTGTTGGCTGTTAAGGTTGCTGAGACGGTGAAAATTTTTGGTTACAGGAAGAATTAAAAGGATGCAGGGGACCGGGCTTGGATCAGGGCTTTTTTTTTTACTTTACCTTTCTCATCCATTTAATTCTTTTCATACTTTCAAGGGTTGATTCACGAACAGATTGACATATTCCAATATTCCCATATTCCCATATCCCCCTTCTCTTTCTATTCTCCAGACCGATCCGCTTTATTTTACAAGTTGGACCTTGATCTTCTTGTAGATTCTATCTACCCTGACGTCAGTCTCATTGCCACTGCTTGCTTTATCACGGTACGAGAAGTTTGGATACTTTGCTCCGATCCGGATATCCAAGAACATCGTTCTCCAGGATCCCTTGAAGGAAAACATTGAGATCGCAATCGACCGTTGTGATACAAACATGGCTTTGCTTTTCATCAAGCAGAAGCTTTTCCCTACCAGGGAATCTCAGCTTCCAAGTAAGTACCATGACAGGCATGATCAACGCGTGCGCGGGCTAATATTGACTTCCTACAGCCAAACCCCTCCTAGCTCGCCACGACGACGAAGAAACAATCCGCGGTGATTCAGACCGTGATATCGAGTCCCAAAGTGGCCGTTCCTATACTACATTCGCCCGCACTGTCAGCTTTGAATCAACAGACAGCAGCAACAGCCAGCGGGCCCGTATCAACCCTCGTATCGTGTCAGATGCCATCCTGGGTCTTTCAGACGGATTGACCGTTCCATTCGCCTTGAGTGCAGGTCTATCCGCACTGGGAAATACCAAAGTTGTTGTTCTCGGTGGATTAGCCGAATTGGCAGCTGGTGCCATCTCCATGGGACTGGGCGGATATGTTGGCGCGAAGAGCGAAGCGTGAGTACCACCATCAGATTTACACCTATTAACCAAAGATCATCAGCTAATATATGCTCTAGTGAATCCTACCAAGCCACCGTCCGCGAAACACAAGATTTGATCGAGGGTGAACCCCAAGAAACACAAGCTATGGTCCGCGAGTGCTTCGTTCCGTACGGCCTCTCCAACACTGCTATCGAAGATATCACCCGCGACCTCCATGCCTCACAAGACCGGCTATTGGAATTCCTGCTCGCGTTCCACCACCGCGAGACCGCTCCCGACTGCAACCAGGCCTGGACTACGGCCATCACATTGGCTGTTGGCTATTTTGTTGGTGGATTCATCCCTCTCATTCCATACTTCATTGCGGAACAGGTCAATGATGCGTTGTACTGGAGTATCGCCGTGATGGCAGTGACACTCGCGGTATTCGGATACGTCAAGACCTGTGTTGTACGTGGCTGGTCCGGTCGCGAGAATATCAGTGCCGCGATCTGGGGTGGAATTCAGATGATCTTCGTCGGAGGTGTGGCTGCAGGTGCTGCCATTGGACTTGTGCGGCTGATCGATACAGGCGGTTCTCCATAAACGCCATGACATATTTAGTTGCATTGCTGGCAGCACAAAAGCATCGGAGCGCTCTCATCTCTTTAACGGCCTTACGACCTCTGTCTCATTCTGGATCTCATTAGCGGGCGTTCTATAGACATATCATAATTATCAATAGATGGGGAATCAAGAAGCATTCAAGAAATCATCCATACGAACTCTTCATACTTATACTAGACTTATGGACCTGTAGCACAGCTTAGAATACATATATATACCGTAAAAATATCACTATCATCAGATCAGATCATATCACCCCGCCAAAGCCTTCGTAACCAGAGCACTGCCTCTCTCCGACAAATCAAGCTTCAAAGCCTCAGCCCGTCCAGCCTCCGACATCTTCCCCCAAGTCTTCCTCAAAATATCCAAAATCTTCTCCTCATCCCCAATATCCTTCTCAAATTTATCAAACTGATCATCCAAAAACACCAGACAAGCTACATCCTCCAAAGTCTGCGTATCGGGATCCCCCTTCTTCAAATCCGCCTTGCGCACCATCGCGCCCACCCTTGCCGCATCCTCAGCTTCATACCCGCTTTCCAGACAAATCTTCTCGACCAATGCAGCTTGTGTGCGCTGTAGCGCGCTGCGCCAGGAGTGGTACCCGATTTTAGTGGCGGGGTAGGATGCGCGCGGGGTTTCCCAGCGGCGGAGGTGCTGGGCGCGGATTGCGAGGCGGAGGAGATCGGAAGCGGTGGGGTTTAGGCGTTCAAGGTATTTGGTCATTTGCTGGGCATAGTGAAGTTCGTAGGGGAGGGTTGTGTCGTTGATTTCTATGGTGTTGGGGTCGTCTTTGTGGGCGAGGTCGATGCGCTCGAGAGCGCGGTCGTATTTGGACATGATGAGGTGAATTCAGTTGGATGCAAGGTCTTAAGGTTGTGCTCAGTGTTTGAGGAGGAGGTTCCAATTTGTTGGAGTGCAATGGAAATTTTGTGTAAGAATTGAGAGGATCGTACGATAGCCGATAAGGTTCACATTAGCGGGGATTACATATCTCCGTTATCTAACTTAGTTGGCTCAATTATGAAGACGTAGTTAGTATAGTATATTATTGTAGGATTGGTCACAATTTAATAGTTATAAGCTTATTACTATTACTACTTGGATTTAATATAGAATCATGCGTGCACTTCCAAGTCTCATCATACTTTTTATCATTACTCCCACTTCAGAACATCAGCTAGAAGTCACCAGCCCTGGAGGCTTCTCATCTCTTCTAATTTTTGCGGTGCGAGCTGGACAAGGCCAATACCCATAAATTCTACTGTGAAAGAAAGAGAGGGTGTTTAAAGCAGTATGTAGGACGGACCAAATGGGATTAAGGGAATCCTCAACAGGTACCTAAAACGGGGAGTGAAGCTACAAAAGAGAACTCTTATATTGTGGTCTAAAGTCAAATTTTGTCAATTCTGGTATGATGGATAACTGCGAGTACGATCTCAATTACTTCAATTCAATTGAAGCGGCCCTTCCTCCTGGGGCGGGATAGCAGACTGCTATGAGCTTCAATTCCCTGGGATAATAGCCCTAGGGCTTTATGGCTATCTGTTACACTTGTTCTAAGCACTTTTTTTCAATTTTCCTTTTTTAGTTTGATAACAAGGCTTTGAGTCGGATGAGATTCACGCCTACTAGCATAATAATGAGGCTGTTTAGATTCACGTGGGATACTCCTTGGTGTCTGCCTTACAGTATCGCGTCGTCGGAGACGGCAAGTTGATAGTCCGGCTTATTGCGCCCCACCATGCAGGCTGGTGGTTGGTTCTGCTGCTGCGCAATCACAACTCAGTCGCCAATAGCACGCGGTACCTCCTGCAGTTCGACACCCTTGTATACCCAATGATTCGCTGAATTACCTCGCTCGCTGATGCGGGCGGGCGCTTAGGCCGTGCACCCCATCACCCGCTGATGCCTTAGGCTAATGGCAAGGCGTCTCTGCGGTCGCATTCATTCCTCGTTACTCCTCCCCGTCCCTGATTCTGTTGGGCCGAATTTGCAGCCTAGAGACACTTTCGAAGCCAAGCGATATAATTTAATTCCTGCCTATTTACTCTTGCATTCGTGGCGGCGGCAGCGGCAGTGTATGCCAGAGATTTGTTTTTCCATATACCCTTTGAAGAAGTGAAACCGATCCACGCGGCGAGCATGACGTCCGCAATATCGTATGAGGGTTCGAATTCGGGGTTCCAGATGGGTGTGAACCACGGCTCGGTCACTTATCACGTCCACATGCCTATGAAAGAAACGAAAGAGATAAATCCTAGGCCTTGTAAGTCAGGAGAAAAGCCTAATTAAGATATCAGGCTCACTCATTTGTCCAAGGTGATCAACCTCAAGCCCACTATATTATCCCATCTTTGGAAAATCGTCACTTTACTGGCCGTGAGCTCACGCTAGATCAGCTTAAACAGAAACTATTTCTACAAGCCGATACTGCAAAACTAGCTCTATTCGGACTAGGTGGCATCGGCAAAACCCAAGTTGCTCTTCAGCTTGCCCGCTGGGTGCGAGCGCATATACCAGACTGCTCAATTTTCTGGGCTTCTGCCCTTAGTCTCGAGAGTTTTGAGCAGGCTTGCTCGCAAATCGCGAAAGAGCTGCAAATCCAACAGAATCCAGACGGTGAAAGTGAAAGTGCGATGGAATTAGTACAGCGACAGCTAAGCTCTGATAAAGCCGGAAAGTGGCTTTTCATTGTCGATAATGCGGATGACGTGGACTTGCTTTTTGATAAGCTTGATCAGTATTTCCCTGATAGCAACAAAGGCGTTACCTTGCTCACTACTCGCTCCCGCGAGGTGGCACTTTCGTTTGCAGGAAGGGATATAATTGAGCTCCAAAAGATGACACCGGAGGAAGGGATTACTTTTCTTACTAAGATTGTAGGAGAAGAATCGCTATGTGACCATAACTCCACTATGCAATTACTGGAAGAGCTGAACTTCCTACCGCTAGCTATTACACAGGCGGCTTACTATATTTGTCGAAACGATGGAACGAGCACACGGTACCTTGAGCTTATGCATAAAACCGAAAAAGACCGGATGGGTCTAGCAAATAGGGAGTTCCGCGATAGCACTCGCTATCGTGGAATGCCAAACGCGGTGACCACCACATGGCTTATCTCATTCAATCAGATTCAGGGCTCTAATCCCTCCGCTGCTGATTTGTTAGGATTCATATCTTACCTTGAGCCAAAGGCAATCCCGCGATCTATTCTCCCCACCCTCGATTCGGAAGAGGAGATGGAGTTTTCAATCGGTACGCTATGTAGCTATGGATTTCTGACCAGGAGGGATGAGAGTATGTTTGATATACATAGCCTCGTACAGTTATCAACCCGAGTGTGGATAACAGAGGCACGGAAGACACAACAGATTATCGTAACCGTAACGCAACACATAGACAAGCGTTTTCCATCTCATGAATACACAAACCGTGACACATGGAGGATGTACCTTCCACACGCTCTTGAAATTCTCAGGAGAGAGGAAAGTAAAGATCTCAGTGAGAGGTATAGCTTACTTCTTAAGGTTGGGAAATGCGTTCTAGCAGATGGCCGAGCGAAAGAAGCTATTACTTTCTTTAGGAATGTGTGTGCATGGGATGGAAGCCACTATGATGAAGAACATCCTGATCGACTGGCGTCTCAGCACGCTCTCGCACAGGCTTATGAATCCAACGGGCAGATCAAGCAGGCCGTGGAGCTACTTGAGTATGTGGTCGCGGTGCGAGAAAGAACGCTCGATGAAGAACATCCCTCTCGACTAGCCTCTCAGCACGAACTCGCAGGGGCATACACATCAAACGGGCAGATCAAGCAGGCCGTGGAGCTACTTGAGCATGTGGTCGCGGTGTGAGAGAGAACGCTCGATGAAGAACATCCTGATCGACTGGCCTCTCAGCGCGCTCTCCAAGGCATCAAGCAGTCGATCAAAGTAGCGATCACGGAGAACATGTTTTCATCTCCCACTGATATTGGGGCTTAGTCGAACTGCTCTTCCTCGAATAATTGTGTTGCATAAAGTCTCACGAACTACCATTGATACTTCGTTATTTATACTTCACAGCGGCACCCATACGGAATAAAATCGAAGTCTATAGAGTAGGACTGAAACGCATAATGTGACGGTTTGTGACGATACTATGTAATATACAGAGCTATGTAAGTATAGCTTAAGACCTAAATATATGCGGTTAGAGGTATCTTGGCATTGGGTGTTGAAATAAAAAAGGTGAATATGAAAACGCAGGGCGATTTTACAAGCTACTGTACAGCTCTTACTGATGTGTATAGTGCGGGCCAGATTGATAAGACACACCTGGACCCTTAATGCACTCTTTTCTACATTCATTCCGTCCCTTCCCGCGTTCTTCTACATTCGCCACATTTGCCTGTCTCCTGCTGTCTTATGTGCATGGTACTATTTTATCTCTAGGTACATTTGATCTTGAGACTTTTTGGACCGAGCCTTTTCGGATCAACCAAGCAATAAGGATGGCCCTGAGACAATGAACTGAATATGGAATGAATTGAATATGGAATGAACTGAATATGGAATGAACTGAATATGGAATGAACTGAATATGGAATGAACTGAATATGGAATGAACTGAATATGGAATCTTGGTATAAAGTGGTCGTCTGCGCATCAATTTATGTAACATAGGGACAGGGGACAATTGCGTATGTGGAGCAATGCTGGAAAGGAAACCATGGTCATTGGTTTGGTCGCCTTATTTTCATGCAGCCGCCAGGGATCTTTCCAAGTTTTGTTATGCCCAGGTGCCCAGGTGGCCTCCAGGGGTCCGAGTACCTGTCCTATCCCCCTGCATTAGGGAGGGGACAAATGAATCAATTCCTTCAAGTCTGTAATTTTAATTTCCCCGAAGTTTCCACGCTATCAGTCATATTGCGAGTAGAGTTCTGAATCAGTTATATAGAGTAATCCTAAAGACATAGCTAAGCCCGTGACATACAGGGTCTGACCGCATGGGCCCACTTGATCTAGATTATGGCGACGGCGACGAATTGGTAAGAGCCAAGCCTACAGCAAGAACTATCATTTTGTAATCCTGTTTGAGATCAGCACGGCTGGTGAGGTAAATCACCAAAAAAATCAAAATTATTCAGAAGCCCAGTCTTAGAGTCTTATAGCATTGGTAACTGAGCACTCATAGTTTCAGCCGTAAAGTAAAATTCTTGCCCTAATCCCTCATTTACAACCCTCAGGAGCCCACTTAACACCATATCATTCAATATGTTAATCTGAACTTCTTGATTCGGCTACAGTGGAAACGCGGCCCTTTCTGGCGCCAAAAGCTGTCATTTTCGGCGTCATCTTCACAGGCCCTTATATTTACAACTATAAAATTACATATTCGTATCCTTACGTTCCTCATTTCTATTGTTTAAACGCAAATGCCGCCAGAAGATCGCGTAGTAATAAGAAGTAGAGCACTTTTCGATAGGGAATCTCGAGAAATCCTGGCTCCCGTTTACCTTGCAATATAGTCTCTTTCACTTTATGTGAGGTAATGAAGGATTGACACTTGAAGCGTATTATCTTGGAAGCCAATGAATTTTAAAGACAAAACTACTTCCCAACGGTTTGCACCAAATTATACACTTATACAAAAACTCTCCCTATTAAACTCTCCCTATTAAGTAGCCCCCTATTAAGTAGCCTGCATACAATGAAAACAAAACGCCAAAATCCCAACATTTGTTGTATAACGAGTCAATCCCACTCATACATTGACCTTATTTTCAGTCCCCTCAATGCCCACATACTCCCGAGCACCGTCTTTCTTCAACCCCTGCTTCGATGAAAAAGATTGATTAAGCGTATACTTCTTCACAAACAAGCTGGACAAAAGCCCCACTCCAGCAACCCCACACATAACAGCCCAAACAGTAGTCAACGACTGCGCATACAACGACTGAATAAGCACCCGCGAAGCACTACCAACAGGCAAGGCCTTAATATATTCAACAAGACTTGACGCATCCTGCGCATACTTGAGCACCTCAGCCCCAAGTTCTGGATGATTCCCAAACTTTTCCAGAATCCTATTCTGGAAAACCACACCCCCAACCGCAACACCAACAGATTGACCAAGCACCCGGAAAAAGGCCGTCATCGTCACGGCGATGGACAGGAACTCCTTATTCGCGGCTGCTTGGACGGCTAGTTGGACACATGGGAAGAGTATTCCGCACCCGATACCCGCGGCGAGATTGAGGAAGATCCATTGCGGGATACTGCTCGATGCATCGAGGAGGCAGAGAATGCCTAGACCCAGCGCTGTGATGGGCCACCCTGCCCACAGGGCCCAGCGATAATCGCCCGTCTTCGAGATCATGATACTAATGACAATGGAGATAGGCGCGACGGTAAGAACTTCGGGGAAGACAGCCACACCAGCGATGATGGGGCTGTAGCCCAGTGAACCTTCATAGTATAGTGGTAGATAGTAGACGATGGCCCAGAGGATGAGGCCATGGATGAAAATACCGAAGTAGCATAGGCAAATTGTAGCGTTGCTGAAGACACCCGGTGGAATGAGGGGTTGGGCTGGGACATATGCTTCGTAGACCCCGAATCCGAGTAGGCCGGCTAGGCCTAGGATTAATGGGACGAGGGTGTGCCAAGAGGACCAGGAGTACATTATGCCGCCCCAAGTGATTGGGATGAGGAAGGAGGTGAGGGACGCAACGAAAAGGAAAGAGCCGAAGTAGTCGACTTTAGCGAGCGATTGACGAATGGAGACGGGGTTTCTTTCGAGTTTCAATAGGATGGGGATGAGGATAAGACCCAGGCCGCAGAAGGGTAGGTTGAACCAGAAGATCCAGCGCCATGATGCGGAAGATTGGGTGAATGCTCCGCCGATTAGGGGACCGGTTACGGTGCCGATTGCTGATGCTCCGAACTTGATGCTGAACCATTTCCCGCGCTGACGAAGGGGGACTAGGTCTGCGATGAGGATTTCTTGTAGGGCGAGGATGCCTCCACCTCCAATACCTTGGATACATCGAGCTGCGATGAGCAGAGTGAATCCGTGGGAGATTGCGGCGAGGATGGATCCGATGCTGAAGGATGATACGGCGAGGAGGAGGATGAATTTTCGGCCAAAGATGTCGGATGCTAGTGAGAAGATGGGCTGGAATACGCAGGATGCTAGAAGGAATGAGGTTCCTGCCCAGAAGGCTTCTGTTGCTGTTCCACAGAGGTCAGTGGAGATGGTCTGAGGTGTTAGTCTAGTGCATACATGAATGATTCGGAGATGGTGGCTTACTGGCAATGCAACTGATATAGATGTAGCATCCACGGCAGTCACGAAGTTCAATAAAGCAATAATGCCAAAGATACATTTCAACCGCCAGTCAGCTTTCCATTCTGGCTCTTCTTTTTCCGAGTTTCTTTCGCGCTCCCCTAGCGTGACCTGGGAAGATGTTGCCGATACCATATTGGCTGGTGTTGCTAGCAAGTGTAAAAAGATGTGTAGGACAACCGCACCCAGCCTCCACGATCGAGGGGATACTGCTCAAGTATTTATTTACAATTGTGAGCAAGCATCTTGAACGTGTTGTGGAATTAGTTGCATGCATCTGCTAGATGCCGACCATCGCCAATCTCTTCCCATTTGGCAGATGAATCATCAGCCTAAACGATCGGTCCACCTGTCAAAGAAAAGTCAAAATAAAATACAAAGAAAATAAAAAAAGATCATGTATCCGAATCAACAAATACAAGATGTCTCAGCTGGAATGCCAGCCCAGCGTCTTACGTCCTGAATGAACTGGCTTTCAGAGACTCGGTGGGCCCGACGCTAGGAAAACGTGGGAACATGTAGAGATGCCGTTCGGTTCTTTGCGCACGGTAGTTATGAGCGCCATGCAGTAGCACCACTGGTGAGATCAGCAAAGAGATCAAATAGGTTTATTGATAAACAAGCCTGAGCCTCATTCCAAATCTGCCGGGATGGAACTTATCCCAAAGAACCGCCGGTCGACGGCAATCATGTTTGCTGCCGTTGAGATATACATAATTTCTACTGTTTTGTGGGGGATATGATCTGATTGAGAAGGAGTATGATATCAGTGAATGTAAACCTCATGTCAAAGATGAAGTCATACAGTAGAACAGCACAGTTCTGGCTCAATACATCATTCGATCCGAGCACATCGGCGTGTTCATGCCCGTAAAAAGAAATGACGAGATTGGCTGCTTCATTCCACTTGATACTATTAACCAAGTTACAGCCCTACCCTACACCGCAAAGGCAGGGAGACATCGCACCTGAAAATAACGATAGCGATGCACCAAAACAGGCGCGTAAGAGCGAGCGAATCGGAGCACCGCCGCACTATTTAGCACAGCAAAGAGCGTAAAAGGGAAAAGAACAATAACTTTAAAAAGAGCCGGAACGGAACGGATGAACGATCAGCTCGGCTCGTTTGGACAATTTTGGGATGGAGTCAGTGGGACAGGTTGCAGCCACCAACTAGTGACTCGGTTTATCTTGCCGACATCAGGTTGCGTAGACTCAGCCTGAGTCCACAACTCCACCTCCAGACAACACATCCGCTAAAAGCGCCTCTCAAAGCCCTCGCGCACCCCGATCGCTTGAACAAGCAAATATCGGTGATCCCGTGGGGCCTGGGCTTGGACAAGACATGCACGACCGCGGAATAGTTCCCATAGTTTATTCCACTACACATCATTCTTTGTTTTAGGATCTGTGCTTTGTAGTCTCTCATTCGGTGGTGTGGATGATCCACTGTCGCATGGCTATGTGCCCTAGGGTTTGGAAGGCTTCTACTAACACTGCTGCTTTGACCCTAGGTGCGTGCCCGATGTATCAGTGTAGGGCTCTGCGGCTCTTCTGACGTTGTTCTATATGATACATATGCAGGGTGATGGTCTCGATATTACCATACACTGGCACCTCGAGCATATACCAAACCGAGTGTATGTGATTCCTAGACACTCCCCGGGTTCCTGCTTCCTTCGTTCTAATTCCAACTATTTACCAGGAACTCTCGAACCTGCAATCCTCCGAGAAGGTGGGAACAGATCAATTGGACAGAAGGCTAAAGTGAACAACAAACATCCGCCCCTTCGGCGCTACCATCTGAGTACCCTGAACTGAAGTCCGTGAGGTGAGATGCGTGGATGGTGGCGCTGTCTCTTGCGAGCTGCGTTAACCGGCCCGTGAGCCGCTTGCTACTGTGTAGGTTCGGTGTCTGTCATAGATCCCCGCACGATGAGAATACTGGGATTCATTCCTGGCACGGGGTCAAGGTCGGCCAACGTGTTCATTGCTCGAGCATCAGGGCTAGATATTGATACGTGCCGGTGCAGAGCGTTGACATGGAGTGGCTGAGCTCAGGTCCTCCATTATACGCCTCTTGTTTGAAAGGTGCTCATGTACAATAGAAGATCGATCTAGACATGCAAAGGGAGGGACAAGGTGAGATACGATACGACTGCTAGAATAGCAGTTGACTACGTAGCATGCTACAAGTCGACGTTATTTCATCTATTCAATCAATTCACTGGCTCCTTGCACCAGCTCACTATCTGACACTGTCGTGATCAAGGAATATCAAACACATTAAGAAGAACCATAACTGGGCCCCCCCTATGGGAAAAAAAAGTAACGAAAACCACCCTCCACAGCACGGATGGGGTCATCGCAAAGCATTTGGAACGAGAAAAGTAGTATGGTCCAGCAGCTGACCATTTGCAGGGCAAAAAAAGGAACAAGAAGTGAAGCCAGCCAATACAGCAGTGGAAAAGGAAAATCAGGCGCACGCATGAAAGCAGTAAGCATAAAAAGCAGATAAAAACAGACCTGGGCAAGCATAATTCAAGTCATATTCGCGTTGGAATACCTTGTTTCCCGCCCCGCCAGAACGCCATCCGTTAGATGAAGCCGGGTATATCCAGCACCGTGATGCAACATGTACTGAGAAGGAATAAAAGAAATCGAAGAACAAGACAGGGCACCGAGGTTTTTATGGCACGAGAGTCACCATCGCCTCGTAGCGTTTTTGAAAGAAATATGGGGGAAAACACACGGAGAACATGCTTTTGAGGGGGATCCGACATCGTGATTTTATCTGGCGCCGATTCCAAACATGCCAACCCCGTAACTCCCGCCGCGTTCGGACATGGGGGTTGAAACCTTGGAAACATGATCCTATGGCTGCTATTAGTTCTAAAGCTTGGTCATGAGCGATGATGCCTCCCCTTCGTACCTTCTTCCGTTTCTTTTTCCCGGTTCCCTCGCCGTTGGAGTAGAATCCGGGGTCATCATCGTCATCTGCAAAGCCTTCGCCATACCCGACAAAGCTATTGTCATCGTAGTGTCGCTTACGGCCGCGACTAGGCCGAGCTCGTTCATTTTCGTGCGGCGTCGTAGCTGACATGGTCCCATAAGCAGTTTGACGTCCTCCGGGAGTAGGTGCAGCCTTCTTGCCCGTATCACCGGAGCCCTGGTTTTTGACGGGCTTTTCGTGGCCCAGCACATCTTCCCAGAAGTCATTGTTGGGTACCGGACCCGGTTCCATATGCATAGCCTTAGTCTGAAGACTGTGAAGCGCCGAGTCCAGATCAGCCACCTTGATCTGCTTGCCAAACACTTTCTGGTTCTGCCATTCTTCCTCGGGCCACATCGTGAGATGCCGTAAACTGCCAGGTAGGCCAGGTTCTTGTTTCACTGGCTTATTGCGGCCTGCCAACCCTAATCCCTTCAATTTGCCTTCGTAGGACTTTCTCAGCCGATTGATCTTCTCTCCTGTCACATGGTCCATTCTTGCGACTGAATGCGCAACCGAGCCGAGCCCATAGAGGGAAATGAGATCCAACGAAGGATCCGGTCCAGTCACAATGGGAGCTGTCAAGCGACGAAGAAATACTGTGTTAACAAGTTTGGTTCAAGAATGCGCTAAAAGACAGTGTAATCACACGACTGCCACGGCGGCAACCGTGATCAAACTCAGGGGATTCTTACAGCTTTTGCAGAGATGGAAAGCCGAAGTGAAGTCATTCTGAAGTGAGTCAAGTCCGAGATTACGGGCATCAAACTGTGGCGCGGACTCTTTATCCACATCCATGGCATCTGTATCCGTCACTTGTTGACCGGGACCGGTGGCGATATCGCGCACACCAGCTTCAGGGCCGGGTTTAAGTGATTGCCGGTCGTGGTCGGTTCGGGTGTGTGCTGTAACCTGCTGTCCCTCCACGTTTCTTGAGTCCTGCATTCCTGGGCTGAAAGATTTGTGATCGGCGTCTTCCGCTGACGTCGCATTCGCGAGATGACCACTGACACTACTTGCGGGGGTAGGGAATGAGTTTGTTGTGCTCATTGTTGGCTGTTGGGAGACTTGTGTAGACATCGGGGTAGATGAGGGAGGGGAGGAGGAGGTGTTTGGGTGGGTAATCGCCTGGTTGGGTGATGCCTGGGTGGATGCAAAGTTGGAGACATGGCTTTGATCGCTGACCGACATCAACGGAGGGGATGTCGGAGTCTGGGGGATGTGTTCCGAGGAGATGGGGAGCTGGAGACTCTCTTTCAGAGACCCGGCAGCGGGTGAAGAGGGCGAAGGAGGACCGGTTGGAAAGTATGAATGGGTGCGATCCGACATGGGAGTCCTGCTGGCAAATAAATGCCTGACGCTGGCACAGAGGGTCGAGGACTCAGATTTCCACGGGCGGGAGTCCGAATCGCGTTCGACAGGAGCGCTGGGCCGTTCAGAGAGGGGTGTCGATCGACGGTCGCTCAAGGCGGGCGAGCAGGTCGTTCCACGGCCGGCCTAGATCATATGCATTCCAGACTGAGCAGAGATCTCAAAACCTCACGAATGATCCGGGGTTGGAGTTGATGAGGATGGCGGAGGGGAGGGCGGATGGTTCCAGATGCTCTCGAAGACGGCGCTGAGAATGGAGGCAAAACGGGCATAGTCACGTGACGCGGGACTCGGCTCTAAAACCGATCGGGACTTATTCCATAGTTCCGGACTTCTCCATAGATTGGGGGCAGCGAATGAATGGGAGATGAGGGGGGTATTGACCGATGAGTTGAAAAAGGAAGTTTCATTAAATGGATTATCTTTCATCGAATTTGAAACTGATCAAACGGTACCTCCTTAGGCAAGCAGTCTAGAATTGTGGCTAATTTCTATCTCTGTAGGTGAGACGTCAAGAACCACGGATGCAACCCTTCCGGGTCTCCCATCGACTAATCTACGGGCCAACTTCATTTTGGAAACTACCTAATATTCCACAGGAGATTTTTTTTCTTACTTTGAATTAGATTGAAATATATGGGCTAGATTGACCTAGTGTGACATGAGTATTTAAGCAGCTATGGTATATATCAAAGAGACCTTTCAATTCCAAAAGGTGAGAGAGTAAGGGAATTCCAACGTAAGCAAACTAAATATATTCTCCCAAACGCCATTCTCATTGAGCCCTCATCGAGTTCTTTGATGGGTTACAGTCAAGCCAAAGTGAATATAGCAGCCCAGTAGTCGGGTCTCTCATGATTGGTAAAAGGCATGGGATTCATGGACCAACTGTGCTGAAACATCGGGAATATTTTGTTCCAGCGATGCCATCAGCTCAATCTGCTCCTGCTGGCTGAGAGTACGCTCACGCCAGGTAGGTATTGGGAATGGCTCGTTAAAGTACTGAGAGTACTGGTCCCCAATCGAGGATGTCCACTGCATGGGATCAACAGTGGCATCGATATAAGTAAGATGACTGGCAGTGGTGGAGGCGAGGGAGAAATTGGGATCCCAGCCTTGAAGACCGGGAACAACTGACGGTATTGAGTTGTAAGGGGTATTGGGGTCAACGGAAAAGTCGGAATAGAGCGCGGTGGGTGCACAGAAGCTTTCTGATGAATACTGGGATGGGTGGTTGGTGGCTATAGACGATGCCGACATGCCAAATGCCGGCATTGGGGGTACTCCAATCAACTTCTGCGGATCCCCGTAGGCCGGAGGTGTAGGCTTTTCGGAGAAGGGTAGAGTAGGGTCGGCTGAATGGCCTCGGGACAAGGTACCAGTTGAAGCATCGTCGCTCAACACATGATTGCTCGACCGGTAACCATGAGAGTAATATGAAGCAGTTGTGCTGCTGGAAGGACTGGACATGGCCGGAGGAGTCGTAAGCCCCTGCGAAGAGGTTGGGGTGGGATGATTGGAAGGCGAGTGCACGACGAATGATTCCTCCGTGGTGTACGCCTTTAAGCAAGCTGCGACAAGACGCCTGTAGAGCAGCAGTGCAGACTGAACGCCGGGCCATCGCTCTGCCGAGTAGACAAGAACTTCCAGAGCCATGTCCAAATAGCTTTGGACCTCTTCAATCGGGTGGTCTTTCCGAATTTCAGGATATGAAAGGGTCCAGAGGATAGTATTGAGAGCCATGAAGAGGGATTGGGTGAAGATCCATGTCAAGTCTACTGAGCCTGCCACCATCTGCTCTTTATACATTGGAATATTGAAGGTTGATGACTCGTAGCATATTTTTGCCGCATTAATTGATGGTTCGGGGACCTGAGGCGACGGCCGATACATGAGAATGACAATGGCGTTTCGCTTCCCTTGGAACCTGCAAAAGAAATGTCAGCCGTGACTGAAGATTAGAAAACCAGAATACATACCATTTAACATTCAAACCGCTGCCGTCGTCATTCCTCGGGCAAGACAACATCCACTGATCGATTTTGTTTGACATGTAGGAAAACCAAGGATCCTGATCATCGACTGGGGTCTCCCGTCGAGTAAGATAGAGAGTTCGTCGTATTTCCAATTGGAGTAGTCGCATCTTGAAGAAATGGATAGCAAGGCATTTTCCAAGCACTGGTCTTGCTCCCGGGGTAATACCGTCGGCTGTAATGTACCGATCGTCCACTAATTCGAAGAAGTTCACATCAACATTGTCATGAGTGATGCTGTAGCAGTTGGGTCGTCCTAGAGAATGAGAAAGTCCAAATTCCATTGATGTGACAATCCAAAAAAGCCTTCGGCGCATATCAATCTCCAACGAGTTCAGGGCTCGGCCATCGGGGGAGGTTTTGATCGTGGCTTCTTCGGTCAATCCAAGGTTCTGGCATAGTTTCACGGCCGTCCCTACCACCCAGTATGCCGCAGTTCGTGTCGGTGTCAGCATAGAATACTGAGCAATCATGACCAAGCATTGCAGGGCCCTCAAGTCCATTTCCTTGAGTGTTGGTTCCAGAAATGGTAACGCAGCTAAATAGTAGCTATCTGCTAGACCAGCATATTCGATGCTCAATTTTTGCAAGCTGATTGCAAAAGCCATGCGCAATTGAAAGTTGTGGCAGGGATCGGTAGAGCCATTTAAGACCTCGTCGGCTTCTCGTCTAAAACTTGGTTCATGTAAAGTCGGGAGTAGTGCTTGTGCTGGAAAAAACCAAGATAAAAAGTTAGTGATCCGAATTACCACGGAGGCCTTTGTTTTCATGCAATGACGCCCATGTACCTTTAGCCACGAAAAGATCAATCAATTTGTATGCGAGGCCCTGCAATGGCAGATCGGGCGCTGGAATCGAGCTAATCATGGGATACACTTTCGAGGTGGGCTTCGAGTCTTCCCGCGCGAAAGCGGCCTTGATTTCTTGGGCGGTGAATTCGGGAACGACGTCTTTGATGCTTTTCGAGTCGGTATTCTGTTTCGCCATCTCCATGACCAGTCGGGTCATGGCAATGCCACTGGAGGGCCCCAGGTACCGAGGCTCGTCATTCTCCTGAAAGCGGATGCGACCTGCGCCCCGTACCATCAGCTCAGCATCAGCTGCATGCTGGATATCTTTCTCGGCAGCGGCGAGCTCTTTCTCGAGTGCGCGGGCTTTTTCGCGAAGGGATACGATATAGGTCCGCGGGATAGTGGTGTCTCGGGTGGAGTCGTAATAAACGCACTTGGCGTTGCTTCGTTCGCAGGGCGCACATCGGGGGATGCCAGGGTCACATCTAGATTTTCGCTACGGGCAGTATGTCAGCACCGAGGGTGATCTGTTTCAGATGATTTTCGGTCTCCATATCTCCATATTCTTATGTTCTTTTCATCGCGGGCAAGACTAAGTTTTGAAAGAGGGGTAGCATTGCATCATACCTGGCGACACCTAGTGCACGCGGTGAGAGTGTGAGCGATGCGACCGTCTGGTGGATCAAAGGGCGATTCCGGCGAAAGCTGGCCGGGGGACAGCTGGGAGGTCTGGGTCATGGCTTGAGGGTGTGTTGACCTCCACGACCCAGAGAAGCGAGTATCGAAAGAGAGAGGGAAGGTCACATGCGAGAAAATTAAACGGGATGAACTAAATAAATTGAAACACCAGTGATTCAAATCAGTTCCACCACTGCAGATACCCGTGACGAGGTCGACATGGTCCGGTTAGGAGGGTTCGAATCCGGGTTTAGCAAGGGGGCGGGGCCCCATTCAAAACGCCGGCATGGACAAGAAAATCGGTTGGACAGGGAAAAACTGGGTAAACAGGGTACTAAAGTGGTTCGAACTGGGTCGGGGCCTCGGTCCAGATCTGGATCGACGGAGGGGAAGAGAAGAGGAGTTTGGAAGCGATGGGAGAGAACCGTGGATATCGTGATAAAGTGGGGGAGATTAGGATTATTATGGAATAGTTGTCGTCAACCAAATTTCAAATTCTCCCATTGTGGAACTCCCAGAGCGATGAAACAACCAAAATGCATATCCACTTGGGAAAAACGAGGCTCAGCTGAAAGTTACTAAAAACTCGCTAGGTCCAACTCAAGGCCGTTTAGTTTGGGTCAAGTGGTCCACAATGTCCACATTTTGTCCACATACTATCCACAAACTAACCATGTTCTCCATCCAATAAATTAGCACTGCATAATACTTAGCCATAAGCTGCATATGATAAGTATCGGTGTGTAGCACATAGTATGACCTTTGGGCTTCGTGAGCCCAAACCGGGGCTCCACGACGGAGCTAGATATCCGTGGTCTGACGATCATTTATTTCTTGGCTTTGGTATGATTTCATTCTCTCTCGTTGTTTTCCAACCGTAGTTTGCATCTAGCTTAATCGAGTCGAGCTACCCAATCCTCCGCCTTAGTTCTGGACCTAATTGTATACTCCTCAATAGCCTACAATTTTCAATAATAGACTCGAGTCTTATCTAGGCTTTATAGACATAAACCAGCGCAATGATATTATCTTCGATGCATGGCATCAAGTATCAGTACTTGAAATAGTAAGAAAGACCACCAAGAGGTTGAAATAGGGTCTTGATCCTCGCTCGACAAACGGAGACGAGTTGACGATGTAGACACCTTATATACGGGGTGTCTCGACACCTGAGGTGTTAGGCATATATCTCACTGCGCCCTAAGTTAGTTAAGCAATAAGGGCATAGGTTACATACCCCTGTCAAGAGAGAATTCAGCCCCCAATCCCCCATAAAGAAATGGCGGGCGCCTATCAACGCCTCCCATAACCTAATGGGCTCCACCTTGCCCCCTCGTTTGCACCGCCATCTACGTACAGTAACTTATCATATGAAAGCGAGCATTGACTCTTGTCACTTGCCAGTGTGCAACATTTGACCTCTGTAGGGCAGTGAGGCAACCCATAGCTTGACTCTCTTCTTCATTTGTCCTCCGCGACTTTGATCTAACGAAATGGGTATCTTGATACCATTTTTGCTAGGCCTCGTGGCACTGGTTTCCCTCCTCGCGTACCGAATCTACTTCCACCCTCTCGCTCATATCCCTGGGCCTCCATTAGCCAAGGTCACCTATCTCTATGAATGGTACTACGATCTCTATCGAAGGGGCCAGTTCACCTTTCAGCTTCGTGCCCTACATGATAAATATGGTATAAAACCAACATACCTTGTTCTTCAGGCCGTGCTAATATTCTGTTTTTTTCTTTAGGTCCCGTTATTCGCATTAACCCCGATGAAGTACATATCGACGACCCTGATTTCTTCGACCAGGTCTTCAACCAGACCAACGGCCGTGCAGAAAAGCCTCCGCGGGTTGCAGAAGCATTTGGTCCCTATCCTGCTGTATACATCCCCTTTTGACAAGCCCATGCAAAGTTTATACGGAAATGTTCACTAATGGACATAGACTATTGGTACCCAATCGCATGATTTACACCGTCTGCGACGCAGCGTCTTGAGCCCCTACTTCTCCAAGAAATCCGTTACCGACCTCGTTGCAGTCATGTGGCATCCTATAGATATTTTGCGAGAGCGTCTGCACCACGCTGCTCAGACAGGCGAGGTGGTCAATATAAAGTATATCTACGCCGCCGTAACCCTGGATATTATTAACGCTTATTGCTTTGCGCATGAACCCTCAAATGTTCACCAGCCCGACTTCGGTCGAAAAGGATTTGACGACGTGGATAGCTTTCTTGAGGTCAGCTTACTGAATATCCATATCCCATGGGTGATGCGATTTACATATTCGCTACCGGTAGGAATACTCTGATTCCGAGATGAGGGACATCTACAACTAATTCAGTACCGATAGGATGGCGTCAATAAAATACTCGCCCCTGCACTGGCGAACATTTTAGATTTTCGCCGGGTAAGACCGTCGCATTTGAATTCAAACAGGAAGATAGAGGGCTGACTTGCATCTTATCAAGGATCTGTCTCGACAGGTAGAGGCTATTCGGCGTGGCGAGGATAAAGCTTACGAGAAAGCCTCACATCGCACCGTCTTTCATGAACTACTAGAAAGCAAACTTCCCCCGGAGGAACGACAAAGAGACAGGTTGCGAGATGAAGCCTTCAGCTTAGTGACAGCGGGCTCTGGGACAACGTATTTCTTTCCACCGCGACTACATCTCCAGAAAACTAACCAAATACAGAGCTTATGTTCTACGTGGAACCGCCTATCACATTGCCGCCAACCCAGCCATACGACAAAAGCTACACGAAGAGCTCATGACTGCCATTCCAGATGTTCAACAATTTCCCTCTTTAACCTTCCTTGAACAACTCCCCTACCTAACAGCTGTAGTCCAAGAAGGCCTGCGCCTATCCGACCCCGTCACTCATCGAATAAGCCGCCAATTTCCTGATCATCCGCTCCAATGTCGAGGAATCTTCATTCCCGCAAATACTACTGTGGGCATGACGGCCATGCTCACACATCTCAATGAAACTATCTACCCGGAGCCTCGTGTCTTCAAGCCCGAGCGGTGGCTAGTTCCCGAAAGCAAGCGACTGGATCGATACTTGGTCCCTTTTAATCGGGGAACACGCTCTTGCCTGGGTATGAATCTGGCTCGCGCCGAGTTGGTCCTTATCCTGGCAGCCGTATTCCGGCAGTTTGACTTTGATATTTCTGCCGTAAGGCGTGATCGCGATATCGATGTGAGTCGGGACTTTATTCTCGGGGCACAGGCGCGTGACTCGCCAGGGATTATAGTGACAGTGAAGGAGTGTTAGTATGAAGCTGTGATGGTCATGGATTTCAAGGTTTTCAGTTGGAAATTCAATGACCCAGCCACAATTGTGCATCGGGGGAATTATGAATGTAGTGCCTGTCTCGTGGCAAACTGGGTAGGGATTACAGCCGATTCCATACCGGATAGCTTCCTTAACTTTGGGCCCTCGAGCATTTTCAGGCATTGAACTCATTGGATCTATCTACCACATCCGGACCTTTAATTATCTATTATCAATTCATATTGGCGAGCATGAGTTCGAAAAGATATGGCTTCTACACGTGCGTGAGGCCACGGGTATGCAGTTGCCAACTTCTTTTGTGTAACTCACATTATACTTGTCGAACATAATAGCAACCCACCCGCAAATAGTGCTAAGCTAGTTAAAATAGCCCAGATCACGAGCCTCGTGTGGATTGGATTCGCTTAAAACGGAGAACCGAAGTGTATTATTCGGGAGCTTGGTCCGCATATTCCTGTTTAGCCTCCTTATACGCTACTTGAGCCGAGGAACTATGTCTTAACGATTAATGAGACGATAAATACAGAGCCGGATACTTTTTGGGCTGAGGGTACTAGTTGGCTTATGGACATGATGGTTGCTTTGGTGAATAAGAACTGGCTTATGGACATGATGGTTGCTTTGGTGAATAAGAACTGTACTATTCGTGTGAAGGTGTTGCGAATACTATTAATGGGGAGACTGGAGGTATCTTTGGTTTTATAAGTTTTCGATAGTAGAGCCCTTCATCTATCAATCTTGGAAATACGTTAAGAGAACTTAATGTTTTTTTCACTATCATAGCTGAGTAACATTGGATAAAAAGTATTTTCAAGCGATCACATCAAATTTCGCCCCTCTCCACTTATTTCTCATTTTATGTTTTACAACCACTCTCGCTTGTAAGATCCTAGGCGCAGACTGTTGGCTTTAAGAAAATCAATAGATGCATTACGATGAAGGGGGAAAATTTTCAGTTACTTTTTTCTAGCAGCTCAGGGTAATATTCCGGTCTAAGTTCTGCTCTAGAGCAATGATTGTCTAGTAACATTAAGAATAAAAATAATAATAGTGAAGACTGGAAAGTAAGCACAGATCTTCCAAAACTCATATATGAAATCACCATTCCAGGTGTCACAATAGATGCAATATATGCACAAGAAATTGTTGCAGGGTATTCAGAAAGCTCCCAAAAACGCTATCCATTGCTGCGTAAAAACAAAGCCCACAACTAGATAAGCAGCGACTTATCTAGCTTACAGGTTGGCACCAACGGTGGCAATGACGGAGCCGATAGAGGCACCGGTGGCGGAGAGACCGAGGCCAGCAACCAGGGAGGCAACCTCGGGGGAGAGCTGGATGAGGAGAGCACTGCCGTCCTTGTTGACAACCTTCAGGAGGTTCTCAACGGGGGTGGAGATATCAACGAGGAGGTCACCGACGTTAGCAGCGGTCTTGACAACCTCGCCAACGGGGACACCGACGGAGGGGAGACCGAGACCGCTGACGAGAGAAGCAACCTCGGGGGAGAGCTTGATGAGCAGCTGCTTGGCGTTGGGGCCGGTGACAGTCAGGATCTCCTTAACCTCAGGGGCGAGGTCACCGACGATCTGGTTACGCTTCTTGAGGGAAGAGCCGACGGTAGCGAGAACGGAGCCGACGGGGACACCGACGGTGGGGAGACCAAGACCGGAGACGAGGCCAGCGACCTCAGGGGAGAGAGAGATGAGGAGAGCACCAACATCGGCACCGACAACGGTGACGAGGCCGTCAACGTGGGGGCCGAGACCGGTGACGAGGTCACCGAGAGAGCTGGCGGAAGCAACGATGGAGCCAAGAGGGACACCAAGGGCACCGAGGCCGAGGGAGGAGACCAGGGCGGTAACCTCGGGGCTCAGCTCGATGAGCAGAGGCTGGATATCAGTGCCGGTGATGGTCAGAACGTTGTTCAGCTGAGGGCCGAGGTTCTGGACGATGTGACCATCCTGGACAGCGGGGGTGCTGGAGGTGGCGGCGGAGGGGAGGTTGAGCAGCTTGGTCAGGTCACCCAGGCTGGAGACAACGGGGAGGTTGTCCAGGTTGAGCTCCTTGGTGACATCACCGACCTTGAGGACATTGGCGAGGCCGTCGAGACCCTGGAGCTTGGTCAAGTCACCAGCGATGCTGGTAAGACCGGCAAGGGAACCCAGACCGGTGGTGGGGAGAGGGGCAGCGAGAACGCTGGCAGCCAGAGTGGCCAGGATGGCGACAAAAGAGGTCTTCATGATGAGAATTAGGGTATAGTTTAAAAGAATGACTAAAGTCGGATTGACTAATGAATGACTGATGTAGGAGTGTGAAGAAAGAAAGAAAAGTTTAAGAGCAGATCGCTGTATTTATACAGAGTCGATCAGTGACCTATAGGATCCAAATGGAAACTCATCATGCCCCCATGATCCAGGCGGGTCAGTAAGGATTCCTGCATTAGGGTCAGCGTCTCAAAACTTGAAATACAAGTATGTATGCCCATGTGGACCTGGATAGTTACGCATCTCCATTGTGTCAAACTTAATACACGGACATGGCCCCAACACAATCCAGAACAGGATCCTATAGTGGATTCACAGCAATTTCCCTGGAGCAATCATCATAGAGCAGCTGACTGACATCAGATTTCTTTCCAAGTTTTGTTCCAAGTCGATGACCGATGGTGATGGGCTCAATGCAATCATAGTCCATCCAGAGGCTAGATGCGGTCTAGTAGCCCTATCGACAACACACAAACACAGCATTGGATCACCAAAGGACGATTAAATCCTAAACTATTGCTCCAAAACAGGAAATTGATGTGTAAAAAATAAGTATCAACAATCCGGAGATCACCGGAAATCCGTAGTGTACTGTAGTGAGAGCTTTTCCCCAAATTAAGATCTGCAGGTACCCTTTGAGAGGGTGGATCGGGGTCTAAAAGCCTGTTCCACTGTTAAGCATTGTGGCTGGCTAATCTGAGCTTATATGGGCCATGTGGCCCCCGAATACCTCCGCGCTACATTCAATAACGCTGCAGATCTTCAGCGTAGAAAGCATTCTCATGCTGAGCCGTTCACCCGGCTAATTGACGGTTAAAATTCACAAATTTGAGTCAGGGTAAAAGTGGAGAACGTCATGTAAGACAACTAAGTAAGATCTGCCAATCATACCAACTACGGAGTTTGGCTCTTTTCCCTCCTTCTATATGATGTGTTTAGGTACGGAACATACAAGATAAGAGTAAAGGGGGCCCTTGCGCCCTCCAAAACAAACTGCCGGACTCCTCTTGCTAAGGTTTCTCAAGAATGACAAATACAAGCTGTAGGTGAAAGCTTGAACCAATGAAAGCTCCTAATTTCACTGATTGAGCCCCATAGTGGGTCTGCCAGAAGACCCATTAACCCATTTTGGTTAGGTAGAAATCCTGGTTAAGTTTGGAAAACTCCGGAACCCCCCAATCATGGCTTTCTCCGGATCGCATCCTGCCTTCCCTCAACGTGGGTTACCCCTAATGTGGCTTTCTGGAACATAATCCCATTGGCAGATCCGGGTGGGTTTGGCAGGAAATCCTGAAAAATAGCCAAATAATTCGCTATCTTATTCCTAGATTGGCAGTCTAAACAAGCCACCGTCGGCAGAGGACTTTGGCCGATCGATAGAGTGTGCCACCTGCATCATTGGGTCAGGGGTACTCGGTAGAGATACTGTAAATAATTTTTAATCCACGTACTTTCTTGCATAGCCCTCAGTAGCGTCGAATTTGTACCCAACACAGCTCAACGTCCATTAATTCCATGCACGACTGTTTTAATAGTCAATCCTATCTCAACGGCACCATGCAAGTAATCGAATTTTCCATCCACGGGCCTTTAATTAGCCGCAACATCATCTCCATGTCTCCGCCGCAACTCTGGAGATTCCCCGTCAGCGCTAATCCAACATCCTGATCTAGAGCGACAATCCTAATTTCTGCGAACCCTGATATCCATGCATGAGTCAATGTTTTTTTACAGTACTAACCAGGTAATTTAGCTTACCGCGAGTCAGAAACCAAAGCTGGATCGTGATGACGATTGAGTTTGACTAGTTGCCGCGTCCCCCTTGGTTATCTCCCAACAAGAGCGTCAGAAAGGCTCACGATGCCTGATCTGATCGCCATCGACCCACCTATCTGCTCATTTCCATGCCGAGAGTTTCAATGGCTGATGTTTGGGTCAGGGACGAACCCATCCTTCCGCGAGCGATCTTAGCTCGAGGGGGCTTGCAGTTGTCCCATGGATTGGGAGGTGGTCTTGGCTCACGCCATTGTTTTTGATGCTTACTGTAGTATGAATTTCCTGCGAAGTATAATGTTGTCAACAATGGGTAAAATTCAATAGAAAAAACCCAGACAGTAAATAGTGCAAGTAATACCCCGATTCCCATAATACGATACTCATTTGCGCATGCATTAGAATAAAGAAAAGAGTTACGAAAAGAACAATAATACTCATGTAGAGAGATACGAATACAAATTGTGCACTCCACTGTGGAGAAAGGGAAATTGTACAGTAGCCGAAGAAGGCGAACAATAATTGGAATTATGAACTCCATATGGCCCCAGAAAATCCCAGAACCTTCTGGACGGGGTCTGAGCCCTAATGACCCAAAAAGCGCCACCTTCCGACTCATTCGGCTCGATTGCATCACCCTTTGCAGATCAGATCTGCTGTTACTATCAAATTTCACATGGAAAGTTGCGTGCCTATATGCACTCCAGGAATAATAACAATATCATCTATCACTTTCACATGGGATGTGCCCAAGGCATCATGGCACGCCGATATCAAACTCGCAAATGCTCCCAAAACAAAGGCGGGGGTCGGACGGGATGCTGAGATTAGAATTGACATGGTGGCGACTGAGGCTTACCGCTAGTCCTATTGTGCCTGGTATTCCCACTAGAACCCGGTTTTACTGCGGTGGCTTCCTGTCAGGTCGGCCCTGAGAAGCTACTACTCCTGAAGGCTTGCACAAGGTGAGACTATGTCGAGTTCAATTTCTTTTCTCTGGAATGGCCGGGTCTGGCAAATCGTTCCCCGGCCTTTGTGGTTAAAATGTGATTTGCGCGAGGGTATTGGAATCGCCCCTTGGAAACTTTCCTAGGGCTCTTGAACTGAAGGGACAATACTATCTATCACATCCCGGCTGCAATAACTTTGATTGGGATAAAATCTCTTCGGCCTTTCCCATCCCTTGGGTCTAAGGAGCACGAGGTCTGAGGGCTTGGGCCGATATTTGCCGGTTCTTTTCCTCGAAATATTTGTCTAGGACCCTGCCAGATTGTGGAAGTCTGAGAGACCTAGCTCAATGTCTTCCTTTGGATTTGCCAGGTAATATACTCACAATGAAGCATCAAAACTTGGTATCTCTAGATACAGGATAAGGACTTACAGGCATTTTAATTTCTGGCAGACTTGTGTCTAAGGAAACGGAAAGTTCGGTTTGTTTCATTATCCGAGAGGTGTGCTTTATTCAACCATTATTCGTCCGCAAGGGGACTAACTATTCAAAGCTTTGACAGGGCCTATCCTTGATTGTCGCTGAGTGAGTACGACAGCGTTCCACGAAGATGAAACGGGAATATTGATGACCACCCCAAATTTCTACACCCGAATGGCCTAGATATGGGATGCAGAACGTTCAGTTCCGGGATATCGGTGACAATATGCGACTTCGGGAGTAATTGTCGGCGATATTTATTTATCGAAGGACGATAGACCAAGCGCACGCCATTCTCTCCAGGACTGCCTACCATGTTATATTCTGTTGTGTCTCCATAATGCCTATTGATTGGCTTCACAGGATATGGCTTCGTGAAGCCTTTTCTTTGGCCAATTTGGCCAAAAATCACTTATTCAATCCTGTGAGAGCTAACCCAGATTATGGGTGAGACTTTGCTCCCATGTTACTGTGCGCTAACCCACGAGCGTAGGGTTTTGCTAATCATTCAACCATATACTTGCTGTTTGTCTCTCCTGCAGGTAAACTTCTCTTCTCCGCCACTCTCTTACACAACATTTTCTTCATGATCTTTTGGACATTGCTTCCAGCATTTCTATGATTACAGCTCAGAAATATAAGGCGTATTTGACAGCCCAGCCTTCCTCGTTTGCTGTAAGTCGCTTGCCTCACTGGCATTGTTGTATTTAATCTGATTGTGCAGAGTCTTGTGAGCTCTCCATGTTCTACTGACTACACTGACAACGATTGAATTTGGGCTATCCCCACGCTTCATTCTCTCCATGAACAGCCCGGGTGGTCTAGTGGTATGATTCGCGCTTAGGGCAGCAACTCCTAAGCACTCCTGCGCGAGGTCCCGTGTTCGATCCACGGCTCGGGCCTGTTATGTTTTTGTTTTTGGTCTTTTTTCTGCGGTTGTGCCTTTCATGCGGATAGTGGGGAGAAAGTATAGCTATTAGATCATCTTACATATCGCCATGTGGCTACAACAACCTGATATTGCAGTCCTATTCTCTTCACATCTGACGATATTGGCGACCCCGTTAAGAGCCGGATACCGGACATGGAAGCTGGAGACTGGGTTATGTGGACTTTGACGACAAGACATTTTACATCTATGTGGATAGCTGGGACAGTGAAATTATTGGTGGAAGTTCCATCGTTACCCGTAGACCATTGATGGTGGTGATGGATTAACCAGTTGGCCTATAGGAGGGGAGACGAGTGACTAGGTGCACGCGAGCAGCTGCATTAAGGTTGGGTCCACTTCAACTATCGCAATCGAGCTTCCTAATGGGGATAGGGAATGAACCCCCGAATAAACTATTGGTTGACAGAATGAGAGGGTAAATTTCACTGGGCTACAGAAGTCAAATCTGCTCATTTACGGTTCGAAATATATATCTGAAACACTTACACGTTTTAAGGTTGCAGGGTCGTTGTGCCTTAAAGTTTGTATAGCTTCCATGATTGCACACGTGACTACTTGAATCGAGGTAAAATCCGGCGACCTCGGGGACCTTCAAGCTTGGAACGCTGTCTCAAATGAAGGTCTGGGTGAGCTGTTGCAATAAGGTGAGAAAACGCGCGGCTCTGGCCCAAGTCCGCGTGTGAAAATAGCCGAGACCTATAAATGGAATTCGCAGCCGATGTACTTTACGAAGACGAACGTATGCTACATGTCCATATCGATTATACTGTACTGAAATGGTGAATGATCGACTTCCATTGAAGTTAGTTTTCGAATAATTTGTCGAGTCCGCTTATATTTTCCACCGCACAATTCCGACACATTGCGCATTGACGGGGTCGGAGTTTCTACTTTATTTGATTCCGAGACATTTCCAGGCAAAACTGTTTTATCAAAAATCTTACGAATCTGGGACTACTGTAGCTAAGTTTCAATACCAGACTGGGCAATTGTACCCCGGAGTATGCCAAGTTCCAAGTTGACTAAGGGTACATCTAGTCATTCGTAAAAGGAACATCTCTTCTTATCTCCGCCGGTGAACACCGATCATGTGAATCGATCCAAACCCGACATTGGGCCTCCGATATTCGAAGTAACCTTGGAACTAAATAATAGAAATTGAGGCCGAACCAGGCCGTATTTCAACAATCAAGGTAAAAATACTAACGATCCAAGGTTGTTCTTCCTCGTTGAATCGTCCATTATCGGGGGAATTTTTGATTAGCGATCAACCGAACCCACAGCTCGCCTATCAGCTCGTAGTTTACGCATTAACGCCATCTCAAGCCCCCACAATATCAGGTTCAGGGACCAATAATGCTTAAGCCAAATCTACCATGGGGCTGACTTTCTCCACCTCGTACCTTTTCTTTCGCCTCTTTGTCTCTCTTTTCTTGAATTCCTTTCCCACGATCTCTGTTACCCTTGGGGCACATCCAACCCTTCATATACATATGTATATGCCCAGGCGATTGCCGTCTAATTTTTCAATATATTCCATCCTTTCTTTGGCGCCATTCAGGCTCCAGCCATGTTTCTTTTGTAAATTCGCTCTCCTGGGCACTCCAAAACCCCCTCACACGACCACACCAATTTGAATATGCCCTCATGTCGAGTATCATTTCCGGTAGCAACTCTGCCCTTGCCGGTCGAACGGCTACGGACGGTTCTGCTGAGCATATCGCCGTAGCCGTACTGATCGGCATCGCCTGGTACAACGCTTTAGAACTTATCGTCCTCTGCTTCACAACCTTCAAGCGATATGGAGGCCTCTACTTCTGGTGTCTACTCATTTCATCAATCAGCATCATTCCCTTCGGACTCGGATACCTTCTCATTATCTACGATATCTACGACAACTGTTTCCCTGTAGCCATGGAACTCGTCGCCTGGGTTGGCATGGTGACTGGCCAGTCGCTGGTCCTCTGGTCGCGATTACACCTTGTTGTTCAAAACCCCAAGATCCTCCGCGCAACCCTCATTATGATCATCGTCGACGCGATCATCTTCCACGTCCCCGGCTCCGTCCTCGAGCTCGGCAGCCACACCAGCGAAGCCGCCCTCTTTACCCACGGCTTCAATATTTTTGAGCGCATCCAGCTTATCGGCTTCTCCGTTCAAGAAGTCATCCTCTCGGCTATCTACTCTCTCGAAGCCGTCCGACTCCTCAAACTCCGTCCCCGCGGCCACTATCGTGGCATCCTCGTCCAACTCCTCGTCGTCAACCTCGCCATGGTCCTCATGGATGCATCTGTCATCGCCGTCCAATACACTGGCATGTCCGATATCCAGTTCACCCTAAAGGCAATGGTGTACAGCGTCAAGCTCAAGCTAGAATACGCCATCCTGAATAAATTGGTCGTCTTTGCAGAGAAAATGAGCAGCAACTCAAATCCTACCGACCTATCGGACTTCGTGGATCTTACTTTCCGCCCGAATCAGCCGCCCGCGGATAGCGATAGCCAGGCGCGTATTATCGGAGACCTGGATCAGAACGCTGCGATCGAGCGTATTCGTGCACCGTCGAAACAATCTTCGCATGATCCGCGCAGCTCTACAGGGACGCCTAACTCAATATCCAGGGCCAGGATTGAAAGGGACGAATGCTTGGCTTGATGAATAAACGATTTGTATATAATATAGAATAATTGTCGGGAATACCTTGTATATATCTATTCCCAATCTATACAAAATATGCGCATAAATTAAATGCATGGGGACTCGAGATCGAATCAAGTGTTGCGGAGATGTATAGAATGGAGACCGTGAGACAAAAATCCACTATGTTTCTCCACATGAGGTATCCATCAACAGTATGTGGGCCATGTATGTCATCGTTAATGTGTTCCGATGAACATTGTAACTTGGAAAGGGGTATATCAAGGGGAGTTGAAGGATCTCTCGTGGTTCAGTCCACAATGGAGCGCAGGCTTTATTTTCCTCTTCCGTAAAGGGGATCAAGATTTGTCAATCTGAGCTCTGAAAGACGGCCTGCACCGCCACTCTGACTTCCAGCCACTTCCAGCCACTTACCGCTACGGAGAACAGGACGTCGATCCTCCTTGGGTCCACCCAGAACCTTCCAGCTAGACTGGTACGCAAGCTTGAACACCACTTTATGATCGCGCGCGCACTGATCCAGACTTGAGAATCAATAGTGTCATGCAATTTCGAACGAAAAGCGGTGATTGATTGGACCACTTACCTAATAGGAACTGCATGCTGCAGTACACGTCGCCGTTTCCGATCAGCCAAAAGCATATCTCGTCGGGTTGACGTCAAGCTGATGTGGGAAAATGGAACAAGGTACGGGCAGTTTAATTTCAAGGCCCGGATGATGACACCACCCTTGGCGAAAACCTGAGCGAAAGCCCGTGCCAAGGACAAGCCCTGTAGGAGGACTGAGTAAGGGCGAGCCTTGAAAGAAGTGCAGATCGTTAAGCTCGATGAGGTTTAAGGAGGGCGCTAAGGGCGCACTAGTGTCGCTTTTTCCCACTTTGAGGGGCACAACCAGAGGATTGTACGTAGCCTGGACGGGGCCCAACTTTCTGTAAACTTGGAGCTTTGCTTTCCTGCATATCGGTTTTTGCTCTTCATGACTACTTTAATCAAGCTTCAAGCGTCTATAACACAAGCTATAGCTACACGGTATATTAATTCACATGCCAAACCAAAAAAAAACTAGTCTAACTGGGCAATTGGCTGCATAATAAGCCATTGGAGGGAATGTGAGTCCGCTGTGGCACAACACAATCATGACGTCAGAATTTGGTTGCGTATTGAAGTTGAGAATCGGTTCCTACGTAGCAGACGATCTCCTTTTTCCCTCTTTTTTCCTTCTTTTAGGATTTGAAATATTATTTTATATAGGTGTTCATCCCTTTGAACTAATTTTTTTCCTTTTCCCCATAACAATACCCTCAACATTCCAGTGATACCCCCCCCTTGTTTTAGTACTACTCGCTAATCTCACTCCCTTGTATGTCTTGTTTGTTCCCATTGCAAACGCTCGCTAATGAGTGTTAGAATTTACTCTCTTGCAAACCCCCGAGTCCTTTAGATATCACGGGTTTTTCATCATGACTACTGCCGTGAACCGTCCCACTGATCCCAAGCTGAAGGAGCAGGTGAGAAGCATCATGAGATCATCAGATAAACACGCTAATGACGTTGCTATAGGACATCAACTCCAAGCTCCAACTGTTTGGAATTTATCATGGTGAGTCATTTTCCTTATCAGTGGGGATCAACATATCACTAATCCATGCTTCCATAGCCTTCAAGAACGGCAAGCTTCCCTCCGTTAGTCTAAACCGCATCCAGCCGCATTCAAGATCGGACGCGCATACTGACACTCTACTCCCTACCACAGAACAAGCAGTGCGATGTCGCTTTGAACAGTGCCCTTGCCTCCAAGCCCCTCTCATCGCCACCGGCGAACCTTTCCAATGATGGCAAAGTCCTCGTCAAGGACTTGCGCAATGTTATCGAGCAGGCCAAGCTGTTGCTCCTCACCAAGAACGAGGGCGAGCTTCTGCAGGATTTTATCTGGCAGGCTCAGCAGATCACAACCGGCGATGCTCCGGCCCCCAATATGCCTGTCTCCAGGGAGACTGGCAAACAGGACGGCGAGAGGGCCCTGCAGGGTCTCAAGACTCTGGGAACGCTCTTGATCACCAACGGAGAGTTCCGAAAGATTCGTGAGTATGGCCACGGGGATGTCGGGGGGTGTGTGCTAACGTTGCTTAGTGAGTGACGCAACTGTCTTGCTGCGTGATATCGCCGCCGATGCCTCCCAGAGAGTTGCCAACCAAGTGCGCCCATCGGAGGAGGAGCTCGCCCAGGTCGATACCCCCGCCGAAGAGAACGTATGGCATGAGAAGCCGAACGTCTCCAAGGATGACCTGAAGAGCCGCTTAAAGAGGAACAAGGGTGTCAGTTCTTACTCACCTCTGCAATTTGACGAAGTTGTACTAATGCCATGCTAGGACAAGGCAAGTCTTACCTCTGCTCCCATTGCTGAGAACACCGAAGGCGGCGATGACGCATCTGTTACCCCGTCGGAGAAGAGCCGTGCCAAGAAGTATGCCAACAAGACCAAGGAATTCCTCTCGGAGAAGATTCCCAAGGAACGTCGTGAGCAGATGATCTGGCGCTTGAAGAAGATGATCATTGAGGTCCAAGGCCACGCCGACTGTACGTACCTTATCGCTCTTGAGGAAACCAGTGCTGACAAACTCCAGACCAGCAAGCCATTGAAACCCTTCTTGACATGGCTGAGAAGTACGCTGGACACACCAAGCAGGCCGGTACCCAGAGTGGCGGTGCTGTTAAGGACATCCGCGCCAATGACAGCGTGCAGGCTGTTGAGAACAACTTGCGCGTAAGTATTGATGCATCCTAGAAACAAGTACAATGCTAACTCCAGTAGACTCTTATCGAGCGCTTCGCCAACAACACCTCCCTGTCTGACTTCTTCGAGTCCCTGGACAACATCTACCGTGATGCTGACAAGGACCCCGAGCTGCGTGGCTGGTTCAAAAACATTGACACCTACATTCGCAAGTGTCTGCGCGAGCAGGGCTTCATCATGGAGGATGAGGCCACCAGGCAGTGGAACGAGCTGTACGAGAAGGGTCGCTACCTGATCCGTGAGCGCTACCGCTCCCACAGTGATCGCATTATGGACGAGATCAAGTTCCTCGCCGAGCAGTTCGATCAGGACCCCCGTAACAAGGCTCTGGCTGAGTCTATTCAGACCCTTTTCAAGGACCTGGGTCGCGATGCTGGTGGCAAGGTTGTCTTCAAGACGCACCTGCTCACGGATCTTCGTGACATCATCCTGCCCGGCATCTTCGAGAACGTCCGCTACGTTCCCATTCCCCGTATCGAGGTGTCTGATCCCACGGTCGACGTTGTGATCGAGAACCTCGTTATCGAGAGCGATAACCTGATGCCCAATGTGGTTGAGTTCAGCAGCGACAACTACTTTCGTTGGGGCCGCAAGAAGATCTCCAACAAGCGCGACAATAAGATCATGATTGCCGCCTCCGGTATCCAGGCTGATCTGCGTGATGTCAGCTACTACATCAAGAAGAAGCAGGGCTTCCCCTCCATCACCGACAGAGGTATTATGGACATCCTGCTCAGCGGCGATGGCTTCAGCTTTAAGATTGCCGCTTCCTCCGCCAACAAGGGTGACAAGCAGCACATCCTCAAGCTGGACAAGGTCTCCGTCAACATCAAGAACCTCGACATCAAGCTCAAGAAGTCCAAGCACAAGATTCTTTTCACCACCTTCAAGCCTATGCTCTTCCGTGTCGTCCGCCCCACCCTGGAGAAGGTCATCGAGGCTCAGATCCGCGAAGCCTTCAACAAGGCCGACGCATGGGCCAACGAGATCTCCATCGAAGCCAAGAAGGCCGCCGAGGCCGCCCGCGAGGATCCTGAGAATGCTCCCAGCATGTTCTCCCGCTACGCTGACGCCATCCGCGCCCGCACCCAGGCCAAGGCCAAGCAAGCTGAGGCCGTTGTCAAGCACACCAAGGTCCAGACCGCCATGACCCTGCACGACTCTATGTTCCCCGAGATCCAGCTGCCTGGTGGCGTCTCCACCAAGGCCACCGAGTATGCCGACCTGGCCGCAAAGGGCGAGCGGTGGGAGTCCCCCATCTTCAGCATCGGCAGCGCCTCCGAGTCCTCCAACATTCCCCCCGCCGGCCAAGTTACTCGCAAGCCCCACACCACCGCCGCCGATAGCGGTGCTGGCGGTGTTGCTGGTTCCGTCGCCGGTGGTGCTGCCGGTAACGCCGCCGCAGCTGGTGCCTCAGGCTCCACTGGCGCTGCCGCTGCCGGCGGTACCAAGGTCGACGGATACCCTTCTCGCGGCTTCTCTGATGAAGTCGACCAGGCTTTCGTCAACGAAAAGGGCGCTAGTGATATCAAGTCTACCAACGTCCCTACCCACGTCCCTACCCAGGTGACCAACGGCTCAGCTGTCAACTACTAAACTTGCCATGCCATGGATGAAAGGCAATGATGTCCATCTTAGCTCCCGTCTGTAAGGATACGATCTGGATCGATGGATACCGTGCCCACTGTGATGTTTATGTCTCTTTTGTGGCTTTTTGTTTTAGTGCTTTGTTATGATTTCCCCCTTACGCATTATCGTTCTGTTTTTGTATGAGTATGGGTTTGTCTGGTGGTTGCTTAATACATACCTATGCGCCGCTGTTCTGCGATCAATTTTTATCATGGTTTTATATCCTTACCTTGATATCCTTTCAATTATCTAAGTTGTAGTTTTAGCTTTGGCCTTATACATAACCCAAATGTTCAGCCCTATCCCGAGGTCCAATGTTAGACCCGACGGCGTGGTAACTTGTGGGCCGGCCGGTTCGATCCACTTGGTCCAGCCACAGTGATCCATTATTAGGGCTACACTCTGTACGGGTGGTGACTGCATGTAAAAAAGTGGGTTGGCAAAAAAGACACCCTAGCTCTATTGGATGTACCATGGCATGATTTCCTGAGGGTTGTGGTATCGCTACTGTATGTAGTGTCACAAAGGTGGAGATGTGTTAACAAAGACGCCCCCGAGTCTATGAAGACGATGCGGCTTTTATGAAGACCGCTTTGTTCTATAAAGAATGTTTCTTGTCTAGGTAAAAGGCATCACGTTTGAAGAGGTATGTTTACGCTATAGATAATCCGCTTACGCTAGTGATGGTGCGCTTAGATAGACGGTGCCGCGTCAATGCCGCTAGCAATGCAGCAGATATCTCCAATACCACAGGATAGTTTCTTATGCTTAATTATTGATAGTCATTCATTGTCGTCTAATCTGATATAAAAACGCCTTCCGCTGTACAAGCAGAAGACAGCGCTATCTTCTGCAAAACCAATCCAAATCAAAATTCTTTCTTTTCTTTTCCTTTGCCTTTTGTTGTCAGACTCTATTCACCTGTCTGTACAAGACCAGATCCATGTTCAGACGATGCGGATTTACATCTGCGCAAAGTACTTCTCCCACCCAAGCTCCTGCAGCTTAGTACCCTTCTTCTCCATGTTCTCGGCGCGAGCCTCCTCAGCGTAAGCCTCAACCTTGCGCTGGATGGCGGGTTCGAAAGCACCGATGATACGGGCAGCGAGGAGAGCGGCGTTGATGCTGTTGTTGATGCCGACGGTTGCAACGGGGACACCTAAGAACAGTTAGCAGAATTCAAATTAACCAGAAAGATGGCACGGGAAACATACCACGAGGCATCTGCACAATGCTGTACAAGCTGTCGACACCGTCCAGGGAGCTACCCTTCACCGGCACACCGATGATAGGGAGAGCAGTGTGAGCGGCCGCCATACCGGGTAGGTGAGCAGCGCCACCAGCGGCAGCGATGATAACCTTGATACCGCGAGCGGCAGCTTCGGCAGAGTACTCGGCCATGTAGGTCGGGGTACGGTGGGCAGAAGTAATCTCGACGTCGGGCACGAGGCCAAAGTAGCTCTCCAGCAGCTTGAGACCTGGGACCAAAGTCTTAAGATCACTGTCAGAACCCATGACAACCGCAACCTGGGCAGCGGGCTTGCCAGGGGCAGAGGACACAGCCTTGGTCTTGATATCAGAGCGTTGAGCGCGGATATCGTCGACGACGTTAACGAGGGGCTGGATGATAGTCTCAGCCTCGTGCATTGAAGCAGCGGTGACGGTGACGTGACCCATCTTCCGGCCGGGCTTAGCAGCACCCTTGCTGTACAGGTGGATGCTTGCGTTGGGGATGGAGAGAGCGGCTTCGGCGGCCTTGAGGTGGGTGTCGGGAGCAGCGCCTCCGATGATGTTGAGCATAATGGAGGGCTGGCGGATCTCGAGGCTCTTGTGGGGAATGGGGAGATCCATGATGGCGCGGATGTGGGCTTCGAATTGGGACATACCACAGCCTTCGATGGTGTAGTGGCCGGAGTTGTGGATCCGGCTGGCGATCTCGCACAGCATCAGGCTGTTGTCCTCCAGGAGGAACATTTCCACACCGAAGGCTCCCTTGCCATCGAATGCAGCGACGGCCTTCCGGGCCATGGCCTGTGCTTCCTCGTTGATCTTGTCGGATACGTTCCGGGCGGGTGCGTAAACCAGCTTGCATATTGAGTCCTCCTGCAAGGTCTCGACGGTGGGGTATGACAAAACTTCGTCCTTAGTCTTGATGACCATGACAGCCAATTCCTAAAGAAAGAAGGGTTAGGTATGTTTTCGAAATTTTCATTGCGGTTGTAGGATATGGCTAACCATCTTGAAGTACGCCCACTTCTCTGCATACAACGGTCGGTCCTTAAGGGCTTCGAGAGCCTCGGGGATGTCGGCTTTGGAGTTCACACGGAAGTTACCTAGCAACAAATTAGCTTGCTGCTTCAATTGTCAATCACAGACCAACTCTTACCCCGTCCGTCGTACGCCATCGTCTTCGACTTCAACATCAACGGGTAGCCAAGTTCTTCTCCAATCTTCGCCAATGCCTCCGGCGTATTCTCGATCAACTCCCGGTGATCGGCCATAGGAATTCCATATTTGCGCAAGTGCTCCTTCTGGTTGAATTTGTTCTGGATAGTCCGAATAGCCTGCCAGCTGGGCTCCACACGGACGTCTGAGGCGATCTCCTCGAGGGCATAGGTGTCGACGTGCTCGATTTCGGCGGTAATCACATCGCAGGATTTGGCCAATTGGCGGACAGCCTCGCGCTCCTTGAACGAACCGGTAACATGGCCGTCGTGGAAGCTAATCTGCTTGGCCGGGGAATTGTCGGCGTCCAGGACGTTGGCCTGGATGTTCAATCGGTTTGCGGCCTCGACGAGCATGCGGCCGAGCTGGCCACCGCCGAGAATTCCGACCTTGGGAGAGTTCCACATCGTGACGTGGTGAGAGAATATGAATTGAGGAACTATATCTCAACTATGAGTAAGTAGATGAGTAAATTGCCCCTCCACCGAAAATTCGCGGAGGGGTCACCTGACTCTATCGATAAGAACAGCGATCGCCAATCAGAAGCACCCAGCCATCACCGCCCCTAGCCTGCAACCTGATCGACGCTGAATTCGTTACTGACACATGTCGACCATGTCTCTGGGTAAGTTCCCCCACCGTGCAGCTCTACGTCGCGCGTATCAAGCTAATACAGATTTTATAGACGAAGAAGCCCTCGAGGCAGTCGCCAATGGCGGCTCGATTGACTTGTATGTTTCAGACTCGGACTTGCGAAATTGCGCAGGAGCACGCGATACTGATGCTCTGATATAGAGAGAAATGGGCTGGCGTAGTGGCGCCGCTGCTGGAGAGGCTAGAATACGTGTGTATTAACCGCGTGATGCGTTTGATCATGGTGATAGCTCTAACTTGCGCCTTAGATCGTATACAATGTATTCCCAATGCCCAAGCTACCGGGCTCCCTTAACTCACAGCCCTTCTCCCGACCACCGATCCCGTCCACCGATGCCAATTCTACTCCACCAGAGAGCAGTAATAAGGAAAATGCGGCTCCGGGAGTCCCTCAGAGCCCGCCCCGCACCGAGGCACCGGGTAGCTCCTCTCCGTCGACTGAGCGCGTGCCGGACTCACAACCCCAGTCCTCTGCGCAACAGGGAAACGACCCGTTACCGCCTCCACTTGCACTCCTCCTGAGCTCCATCCGCTCTGCGATTCAGCTTTTCTTCGTGGAAAAACCACCGCATACGATCCAGAGACTCGCGGAGCTCATCCTTCGGCCGACCGCTCATTACAAAACATTGCCGGCTTATCTTCGCGCCGTCGACCGAGTCGTTTCGGTGACTAGCGGCGCTGATATTTTCCCATTCAACACTCCTGCCAATACCGACCAGTCAAACGGGCTACTGCATTCTACAACCACCGCCGGGGCATATCTCGCTCCCGATTATGCCCATGGCTTGGGTAGTGACGAGTCACTGGGTGGAGCCCTCTTGACTCCGATTCCGTGGTTAACTAACGCGTCATTTGATGGCGGAGATTCTAGCGCCCTGGAAGCGAGTATGTTCATAGATATCGTGTCTTCCGTTTATCACATTTGTAGACGTCTTACTGATATCTTGGTACAGCAGAGAATGGGCACCCTCAGCCCCAAGAGGCAGATATCGCGACAGCTACTGTCCCTGCGCCCACGGTCGAGGGTGAAGCGACAGTCACATCTGGCTCTCCGCCTGCGGAGTCAGATGAAGTTCCTCATGCTCGCGGCCCATCGGTTCTCGGCGTGGAGGATATGGGCCTGCAGGATGGAAAGGGCGTTGAAATGAACCTGGAAGCCCAACAGGCGGCAGCTGGTGATGGTGCCGCTGAAGGCAGTGGCACTCAGGAAGCCCAGGCGGGTGGTGAATCTGCCCCGGCTGACAAAGACGGTGATATTGTTCTTGACGATACCAACCCTAAAGAGGAATCCAAGACAGAAGACACCTCGCAGACAGAGAAGCCCGAACTAGCTGGTGATGCCGCGCAGTCTGCTGAGACTATGGAGTGAATGCTTGTGCTGTGCATTTGTTCAGTTTCTTATCTGCCATTTGGCCTTATGAGTAATGACCCAATCCATTTGATACTATGTTGATCAAAAATGGATTATCTGAATTAAGAACATCAATCTTGCCTACACATGAATTTAGATGAAGTAAATTCTGTCTCAAGGTATCACATATCATGCCATTTAGCCCAAGTCTCAATTTATATAGTACTTAACAGTATATCTCAGCTTCAAATCCAAGGAGAACCCTCCTCAATGAATTTGCCCAAGAGCAGCTAATACCTTATCAATCCCACGCTTATCCGGGGCTCTCTCTATCCACAGTATTTGCTGTGCAAGACAGACTAGAACCACAACCTCCACCCCCGAAGCAACCTTCCACCCCTCACGCTCCGCCAACGCATAAAGATACGTCCTGACAGACGGTGAATAACACATATCCACCACCACCCCCTTCTGGGACTGCACAAGAGCCCGATCAATAGTAGACCGAACAAACCTCTCCTCCTGGCTCTGCGGCTCAAAATCGGGAATCGTCCCGATAATGACGACCATGTCGCTGCTGTGACTCCACAATGGGGATTGCAGCATACCCGCTCGTTTAGTGGGATCTTCATAGCCTCTTTCTGGGCCGGTGTGTGGAATGGCTTTTCCAGGACACCTCCATAATTCTCTGCGTACCAATGGCATGCCGCATAAAGATAGTCGCCAGGAAAAGTCCCCTCCCACTCGACATTAATGGTGCGCTAAGTCATATTTGCACCTGATGCATCGTAAAATGGATTGGCACACTTTCTGTGGCTCGGTGGGATTGACCATTTGAAACCCTGCATCCGGAATGCCATGTTCAGGGGTTTCCATTGTTGATATGAGAGGCACGTCTAGGTACGAACCCTTTGAATGAGAGTAAGTGCCCCTAGCGAATTGTACCCACTAAAAGGGTTCGTCTTCTTGGTGGCGAGCCGCTGGTTAGAACGCTTTTATCGACTTCATAGTATATTGACATTCTTTCCATGAAACTAACCTACTTGGCCATGGTCATCGCACCTAGCGCTATGATTACGTTTGGATAATCGCGGGCCCTTAACCGGCATTCTTCCGTAACGTGGCCATCCTTCTGGTAATAGGAGCACCACTTTTTAATAAATCGGCTAGGTAAGAAGATAGTGAGAGCAAAGTGAGTTAAATACAAAGTGAGACTGAATCAAGCTAAAGCTAATGGTATATATTGATTAGATGTCGATGGCGGCTGATTCTGGAGGGAGTCGATGAGCGACTGCAGTTCCTGCAGAAGCGCATTCATTTTGGCCTTGTTCAATTCGTTATGCAACGGAAGGAATGAATCGGTGATTCCAAGATTGATTTGTGCCAAGGTAAATATCAAGTCTACTTTATGTCCACGGATATCACTGATGCATATCTATTACAGATCCAATGAATACTCCTCGCAGGCTTTTAATAACTCTACCCGCGTTCCGGGTTCCTATATCAAATCAGTATACCATATATAACAGCAGATCAGATCCCCATACCTTCGGACTATGTCCTGCACCTGCAACCCAAATCAACTTGGATCTAGGTAAAGCCCGATGCAATTCCCAAGCTGTCTGTGGCGGACAAACCATATCATAACGACCCTGGATAATAGTCGCTGTAAACCCAAGTCAGTTCCCAACCCCGAATCCCAAAACATCGAAACAATACGTACTAGGAATATGAGCAATCTTCTCCAAATTTGCCTTTCTCAGAATCTGCCCATCCTCCAACCAGAAATGATGCACCGCATAATGAGCCTCCATAAGCGCATGCTTCAAACTCCACACTGCATCCTCCAGCCCCAAAAACGCATCCCCATCAACCCTCAAAGTCCCAATACTCAAATCCCACCGATTCCATTCTTTCGCCGCAGCAGCCTTAACCTGCTCATCAGCCCCAGTAAGCCGCTTATAATAAGCCGCAACTGGATCCCCTCGCTCCTCAGCCGGAAGGAAGCCTACAAACGCCTCCCATGCCTCGGGGAAGATATTCGCAGCACCCAGCGACCCCCGACTCCAGCTCACCTCCACATCGCGGGCCGTGAAGACCCCACGCAGGAGAAGCGATCCGACTCTATCTGGATAGGCTTCAGAGTAGAGAAGGGCGAGAGTTGAACCCCAGGAACCCCCGAAGAGGAGGTGCCATTTTGGGATATTGAGGTGAGTACGTAGGGATTCAACGTCAGTTACCAGGTCGGGTGTTGTGTTTTCCCGTAGCTCTGTTTGCGGGGTTGATTGGCCTGTACCGCGTTGGTCGAAGAGAATGACTCGGTAGATTGAGGGGTTGAAGTAGGCTGTATTTGCTTTGGAGGTTTGGCCTCTTGGTCCACCGTGGAGGAATAATACTGGGATGAAGTGTTAGAGACGGATTTTATACAAACCTATATTTATTGGTATTGCTTGGTACCGGTTTTGCCATCTGATTTGCCATATTGTTCGTAGTGGAGATGGTGGATGGTTCCGACGGCGAGAGTGCCTTTGTCAAATGCGTCGGAATGGGTGTATCCGCTCATAATGGACTGGCTTTTCAATCTGCTTTTCCTTGAGAACGGGCGTTTGGTTATGGATACAGTACACAAAGAATGGATTGGTCCCATTGAGTCATTCACCCATACCGCGATAAGGGGATTTTAAGGTTGGAGCTGAACGAATGGTGACAGCGGTGGGGCCTTGGGCTGCCGCCGCTTTTACACTACATAATCAATGATCTGCACTTCACCTGAAGCTGGGGACAAACTTCATCAAATTCCATACCCCGCGGATCAACAATCTATCGACCAAATGGGGTTTCGAGTAGGTGAACAGGAAGATGAAGGGGCAGACGATACTATTGTTCTCGTATTCGTAAAGGACCGGTCCCAACGAGGTCTTACCGAGCGTTTTGAGAGCACTGACATTGAATAGACAACGGTGGAGAAGCTACTACTAGTGTGGGCCCATTTGGACAGTAAGGAACGGTGTCACCACCAACATTCGATTGTTACTCACTCCCTTATACCAAGACACATGAAGACATGTTTGGAATATCAATGGATGATTGATTTTCCGTGATTGGCCCGCAATTCCGCGTTGATGCAGCAGGATATTGCTTTTCGCTACTCTTGTTTCTGATGATTTGTTGCTTTTGCTGTTACTTGTCTTTTTTTCATTGATAAAGCAATTTGAAAGACCATATTCCACAACTTGGGGTGATAGCTCAGTTGGGAGAGCGCACGACTGAAGTTCACTACAGTCTGACATTGTCATCGTGAGGTCGCCGGTTCAATCCCGGCTCGCCCCATTATACATTTCTTTTTTTGCCCTTTCTTTTTCCCATTCCCGACATATAAAAAATCCAAGTCATATTATAAATGAATTGATTTTAAAATGTAAAATTAAATCATCCTAACAATATTCCCAATCTCTTTCACTATCCCTCAGAAGCAAGGCCCCCCTAACAAAACCCGCTCATTTTTCTCCACAAACCGAGGCGACCGCGGAACATAATGCGTTCCAAAAAAGAGTACCATGCAGCCGAGCGAAGTGAATAAGCAATTCTTGATGGAAATCTAATTCAAATGCAGTAAGTACATGAGAGGTATCAACATCAAAACATCAAAACATTGCCTTGGAAATGCGCCACTAATGTATCAACAAGGGCATCCTCCAAGCCATAGATGATTGAAATAACATAAAAATTTTACAGTAGAACCCGCTCATACAGGTTCAACGGTTTGTAGTGGAACATAGCCTTCACCTTCTCGAGCAGACTGCTTGCCGGTCATTACAGACCATAACGCAGCAAGAACATGCCCAACGTAGCGACGGACTGACCGTGGATCGTTGGGGGATAGGATCGTAGCAGGGGACCACCAGCTAGCTTTGCGAGCATGGTTTCGACGGGGTGCAGAGATAGAAGCGGAGCCAACTTCCTTCTCAAGCCGGTCAACGTCCATCCAGGATGGGCGACGCCAAAGCTTCAGGAGTAGACTGCTAACGACAACTGAGACGCTGGACATCGCCATGGCGGCACCGGCAGCCATGGGCGGAAGCATAAGGCCTGTGAAGGGTAGTAATATGCCCATAGCGAAGGGGAGGCCGATGACGTTATAGAGACAGGCCCATACAAGGTTCATCTTGATACGGTTGAAGACGGTGCGTGACAGGGAGAGACTGGCTGGTACGGTGAGGAGGTCATCTGGGCGCATCAGGACGATATCCGCTGCTTCCATCGCGACGTCGGTGCCAGAGGCTAAGGCAATACCAACAGAGGCAGTGGCCAGAGCGGGAGAGTCGTTGATGCCATCCCCAACCATCGCAACTCGCTCTCCGCTCATCTGGAGGCGGTCGATGATGGTGCGCTTGTCAGCTGGAGAAGCAGAGGCGTGTACCGAGGATGTGGGAATACCAACGGCCGTTGCGATCGAGATCGCTGTTGACAGTGTATCACCCGTGACCATGGAGACTGCAATACCCATGCGGTGTAAGGCAGCCACTGCGGCAACTGCGCTGTCCTTAACGCTATCCCGAAGCGAAATGGTTCCTGCATATTGCTTGTCAATTGCGACATGAATCCGAGTAATGCCAGATGCAGCGCTATTTGGCTTGGGCCTCAGAGGCTCTGAATCATCTTCAGCCCCCGAGGATTCAGGGTCTGCGGATGCGGGCACGGGGATATCATTTGAACGCAGGAACTCAGCATTGCCCAAAAAGACCTGGTAGCGGGTGCGCTCGCTGGAGGTTGATGGTTCAACAGTTGCTGAGATTCCCTGGCCTACACACGCATCAAAGTCACCAATGCTTCCTGGAAGGCCATCTCCTCCAGGATGACCGGATTCTGTCTTGGCCTCAGACACAATGGCTCGTCCGATCGGGTGCTCACTGCCCATCTCGGAAAGACCAACGAGAAGCCACCATAATTGACGCCGCCATTCATTGGCCGTCCACTGAGGTTCAATTCGGGTATGAGCGACACCCATCCGACCCGTAGTCAATGTACCTGTTTTGTCGAAGATAACATGATTGATCTTGGTGGCAGCTTCGAGGATACCGCCACCTTTGATCAAGATTCCATTTTCGGCACCAACACCAGTCCCCACCATCACAGCGGTAGGTGTGCTAAGACCCAAAGCACAGGGACATGCGAAGACGATTACTGAAATACAAAGCTTGAGACAGACCATAACCTTGCCACCCGCATCCTCAGACATGAAGATCTTGGGTGGATTGGGCAGGACGTGGCTAAGGAACATCCAACCGAAAAAGGTAATCAGGCCAAGACAGATAATGGTGGGGACAAAGTAGCCGGAGACGATATCCGCCATGCGTTGAATAGGAGCTCGACTTGTCTGTGCATCCTGGACCAATTTGACAATCTGACTTAATTGGGTGTCCTTGCCAGCCCGGGTGACTTTAAAATCGACTGCGCTTGTGCCGTTGACAGTACCAGCAATGACATGGCTGCCTTTCGTTTTGTGAATCGGCAAAGCCTCTCCCGTGATCATACTCTCATTGATATAACTCTCGCCTCGGATCACGATACCGTCAGCAGACACTTTGTCACCCGGATGAAGAATGACAATGTCCCCGACTTGAATCAGTTCCGTAGGGATGAGTTTCTGGTTCACCGTTGAATCTTCGGCCAATGCGGGCTGAGCAGTCTGAGAGGCCCAACCATCCGCCACTTTCTCTGCTGCAATAGGATCTTCATAGATAGTAGTCATGGATGGGGCTAATGACATCAGGCGGGAGAGCGCTGCAGATGTCTGTCCTTTGGCGCGATTCTCTAACCATCTTCCCAAAGTGATAAATGTGATGAGCATAGTGCTAGTATCAAAAACGGTGCTCGGACGCTTGTGGTGGTCGCTAAGAATAGCCATCACCATGGTGAAACAACTGTAAAAGAAGGCGGCCGATGTGCCTAGCATGACGAGAACATCCATAGTTGGAGATCGGTGCTTTAGAGATTTGAAGCTAGTAATATAAAACCGTCGGCCGATGCCGAATTGCACAGGAATGGTGAGAGCAAGACATACCAGGTCTCCCAGATATAGACCCGGGAAGAGCTGGAACCGACCAAAATCGATTGGGCGCATATACATGGGAATAAGCATGTTGATGAAAAATACGGGAACCGCAAAGGAGACAGAGATAATGAAAGCTCTTCGCCACTCCTGGATTTCTTTAGTTTTAGCCAACGATTCCAACTGTGCATTGGTATCATCCAAGTCCGTAATCAGCGCGTTATATCCAGCAGCCTCAATCACATCGAACACGGATCGAATACCAATCACAGATGTATCGAAGGCAATGCTAAGTCGAGCGTTTGATAAGGTGATGGAGGCGGACTTGATTCCAGGTCGGGCAGAGAGATCTTTTTCTAGCGCAGAGGCGGATGAAGCGTCTCGCAGGCCGTGGAGACTGAGGTTGAGCTGCTGGGTTTTCCTTGAAAGTGGTTCCTGCGCTTCGGATGTTACGATCGACGCATCAAATCCAGCATCATCCACGATTGCCAAGATAGCCTTGGCAGTGAGTATTGACCGATCATGTACGATCACAGCGCGCTCAGCGAGAAGACTGATGTTGAACGAAACCACGCCGTCAACACCGGTAAAGGCATTTTGCACACTCGAGGTGCAAGCACCACAAGTCATTCCTCCAATGGCAACCGTAGTAACCATATGTCCTCTCTGATCTTCGACCATGTCGGCGAGTGTAGATGCATCGTCCGGGCCCGCAGACGCCTTGGTTTCCAACACCCGCGCTCCAAATCCTCGATCCTCAATAATTTCCGCAATTTGTTCCGGGGTAATAATGTCTGCATTGTGTTCCACCACCGCTCGCTCTGAGAGGAGCGACACGTTGACCGAGTCGATACCAGCAACGTCGATCAGTCCGCTTTCAACTGCAGAGGTGCAAGCGCCACAGGTCATGCCTTCGATCGCGAGCGTAGTCATCGATGAATATGCCTTGGGTTTTTCCTGCGTATCGGCCACAACGCTTTTCACGTGCTCTTCGGTCGATAATATCGCCGCATCGAACCCGCGGTCTTCGATCATCTCCGCGATTTTTGACGGCGACAGTATTGACGGATCATGTTGTACCGCAGCGCGACCCATAATCAAGCTCACAGAGACCTCGCCAGCTCCTTCGACGTCCGCGAAAGCGCCCTCAACGGCGGAGGTGCAGGCTCCGCAGGTCATGCCATCCACTTTGACGGTCGTGGTAGCCATGACTGGTAGTCGACTGGCGGAGGCTTCATCGCCCGCGCCAAAGGGATCGGCAGACATGGCGACAAGCGGAAATCGTACAAGGGCTCGAAAGGAACGGTAGTTTATCGCATTAGGGCGTTCGATAATTTTTTGGGGTAGGAAACGCAGTTCGCGATGGGGGATAAGGTGATATGTAAGAGCACGGAAGCTTGCGGATCGACACTGGACTGATCAGATCAGATCATTCCCGCATATAGACACGGTTGCAGAACTGTCAGTCCAGTTATGTAAAGGCCACGTCGGCTTGGTACTGTAGATGGGAATCAAGGGCGGACTACGTATTTGTCTCGGGAAAAGCGGAAGCGATTGCGCATGAGAGGAGGGGACGGCTCCACCTGAGTGGAATGTATCCTCAGGCCGACGCAATCAAATGGGCCGGGATTTCCTTTACCAGTAAACCCACGTATTATCCCAATTTATAAGATTCAATAAAGATCAGGGGTGGTGAAACATGTCAGGGCTGAGAGTGTTTCAGGAGAAGATCGAGTAATCGATCATGTGTGACTAGTTCATCTGGATAAGCGATGCATATGTGGATGATATCTAGATACGAGTATTTGCCCAGGATCATGCATGGATAACGTTGCATTCCAGATGCATCAGCCTAAATTGCCCATTGATACCGTAATACTTTGCTTATTCTTGTTATCCTAGACTAAAGAGCGAATTGCTGTCATTCCCCTACTATTCGAACTATAATTCACCATTTACCTACGGAATCCACTTGCAATTTCTGTACCCAGAAAGCTTAGCGGATAGCGGCTCAACTATATATAGCACGAGACATGAATTACCTCCTTGTCTCAGTTAAACGCGTCTGCGCTTCTCGACAAAGAGGATGCCTTACAACCCCTCTTAGTTTGGCGTTTAACAATCGTGGCCCCATTCCTTTATTAAAAACGACCCCTCAATCACCCTGTCTGAATTTGGAGTAGGCTATGGACGAATGTTTGAAGCGTAACTGAAGGAGCAAAATGCCGTGAGCTTCATGATCACCACCACTTCCCCTGATGAGGAACGAGTTGTTGCATGCGATGTCACTTAGATGTATGGCGTTGTCCCATTCTGGAGAAGGCTGAGCTGGGAGTTCTGGTGGGCTGATAATGGTTCAGTTAATATCTGTGTTCAAGATATCATTAGGAGCTCACTTGGAGTGAGGTAACAGTGGACTTCAATAGGAATGTACTGCAGAAAAGTCTTAGGCACTTTGTGAAGAGGATAGCAACTATACAAGAAAACATACGGGGTGAAGTTAAGTCCCATTTCGAAGGCTATTAGAGGGGGTAGAAGGTTTAATTCGGATACATGGACAAGGTTACTATTGTTAGAGTCATTAAGGCTTAACTATGGAAATATCTCTCTTGGTCTTTGTCGAACAAGTCACATCTTGATATGCAGTGCGAGTACTGTGAAAAATGGAATAGTTGCATGGAGTTAACTGACTGCATAGTAGTTTGGTATAACCTTTGATTAGTAGATAAGCTGTAGTAGCAAAGATCTCAAATTGGCAGAATCTAATTATCCCTATGATCAGAGTATTTAGGTAGAGATCGCATCATTTAAACAAGCAAAATTGAAATACTAGGAACATTGCAGAATACTATAGCGCATACAGAAGTGATAAGTGATGTCCGAACCCTATCACCGCCCAGACTCGGGCAGTAGTGGATCTATCCAAGCTCCCCTCTCCAACCCCAAACATATCTCCCATCACCATTCATTCACTCAACCATCATGGATAAAGCGCACACCCGAGCCGTCGAGGCTCTACAACCATTCATCCACCTCGCCAATGCCAACAGCGCCACATCCCCGCGCTTCGTCGCCAACATAATCACAAATGCCACCTCCAGCCCACACACCTACGTCTTCGGCGAGCTGCTAGAAACACCAACCATCCAATCCCTAAGCTCTCCCGACACACCAGCAGAATACCAGAGCTATCTGAAGCTCTTGGAGATATTCGCCTGGGGCACATGGCAAGATTACGAAGGTACGAAGCAAAACCCCCACACCGCATCTAGTGTACTAAGCTAATCCAAACCGTTTACATCCAGCAACGCCCAACCTCCCAAAGTTAAGCTTCGAGCAAGCCCAAAAACTCCGTCTCATCTCACTTCTTTCCCTCGCTAAAACAATCAAACCCCTCACCTACTCTGCTCTCATGTCCGCTCTTTCCCTCTCTACACCCGGTGACCTCGAATCCCTCGTCACAACCGCTATCTACAGCTCCCTGCTTACAGCGCGCTTATCGCCAGCCGCTGCGCCGCCCACTATCAATGTGACATCTGTCGCGCCGTTGCGGGATGTACAGCCGCAGTCCCTCCCGAAAATGATTAGTGTTCTTGAGGAGTGGCAGCTGCGGTGCGGGGATGTAGTTGGTGATCTGGAAGCGGAGATCCAAGCTGTGAAGGACAACGCGGCTAAACGGGCTGCGAAAGAGGCGGCGTATCAGCGGTTATTTGATGAGACGTTGGAAAAGCGCAAGGCGGCTGCACCTGGAAGTGGAGGAGCTGGGTTAGGGAGTGCGGGGGGAAGTGTGAAGGGCGAGAGCGGTAGACGGCGTGGACGGAGAGGGTTTTGGGGAATGGGGAATAAGCGGGAGGCGGATGATATTGATCATGATGATGGGTTTTTTGATGCGGGGGAGGGAATGGATATTGATGAGGGCGCTGGGGCAGCGGGGACAACGTCTGGCCGGGGAATTGGGAGTCGGACGAAGAGGATACTTGCGGGCGGTCGGCAGGGGTGAATGTGGTTTCTATGGCTTCTGCATCTAGCGTACCCTGTTCTCATGGTCGCTCATGACGGTTTCTTATGGCGATAGCTCAACCTTACTAAACAGACTCTACAGTCTAACTGCATGCGAATTGATAACGAATTCTGGTTGATAGTACCGAAGTAGATTGATTGCATTCGTAAAGCCCCCAAGGGCAACGACTCATTGAAAACATAAATACAAATGTCTGGTCAGAAGGGGTATTGGTGGAAGAGAAAAGTGGACAGCGAGATCAAAGTAGTAGCAAATATGGACAGGACAAGGAGAAGTAGGATGACCGCTGGAAAGGCGGATGGGAGAGGAACAAACAACCAGAGCAGCAGCCTGGGAAATTAGAGGCTTGAAGACTCTGAAAGCAAGATATTTTCAAGAGGTTTTCAAAGAATGATGCTTCGCAGAAGCAGACCGGAACAACAGAATCCAGACGCCAGGCTAGGAAAGCCCCCGACAGGTCGCATCATTGCGAGCGACGATGACGTGGAGGCACAAGAAAGGGTACCAAGCTGTACAAGACGAAGGGTGGATGCAATTCTGCGAATTGCATAGAGCAAACAACTCGCTCACATCATAGTACCGGGGACGAAAATGAACAAGATACTCAAGGCGGCAGCTGTGAGAAAGGCAACAGCCGCAGTGACTATAGCGCGCTTGTTCAGTAGTTGGCGAACATAGGGCTCACGAATTGGCGCCCAGTTCATGAATGTGTATTCGCTGTAACCGATGAACGCCATAACGGGATCAATCTTGTACTGGTAGGAGACGATGAAGTAAGCTGCAACAGCAAAAGGAAGAATAACCTAATCCCAAGTTAGCGTTGATTTCACAGTTCATAGGATGGAATTGACATACCCAGCAACGAATATGCCGGGGCTGGTTGCGTAGAACAACGTAGAACGCTCCCCAAAATCCACCACCGAAACTGATCAGAGCAAATGCCAAGCGCAAGATAATGCTCAAAGGCACAAGGTTGCCCAGGGCCTTGGCCTGCAAGAAACCCGGGAAAGCATCGCGCTCCATGGCTTGAAAAACGTAGTCCTTGGCGGGGTCGAACACCTGCGGGTCGTCACGGCCGTCATCCTCGATCAAGTTGATAATAGTCGAAACCATTGTTTCAGGTAAGACAATTTCACGTTCGGAGCCGGGGAGCAAGTAGGTGTAAAGAATCTTTTCGGCACTGGCGCGGATATCGTTACGGGCGACAGTGTGACCGGGGGAGTTGGAGTCGCCGCCGTTAGGAGTACCGGAGCTGTGACGTGGTTGTTGATCGGGTGACTCGGTGCGCGTCTGGTACACAGACTCGGATCCAATACTGTTCTGAGGCGAGTGAGTCGAGGTGTGGCCTTCAGACCGCAAGAAAGCAGAGAGACGATGATCGGCATCCCGTTCTTTTTCGTTGCCTGCCAGACGTGAAGGCCCAGCCTCCACCAGTGGAATATCGCCTAGGTTCTCCAAGTTTTCGAGCATTGCAGAGGATCGTTTGCTGTCAGCTCTTTCTATGTCGGGAGTTGCGACAAGCACGGAGCGGCGAAGTTCACGGACATAATGGCGGCAGAGGGACATGTGTTGAGAGACATCGAGCCTGAGAGAAACTTGTTAACACGAACCATTCCATGACTTAATTCCCAAGCTTTCCACCTACCAGAAGTCAAGGTAGTCCACTGAGCGTTGCTGGTCGCGCATGTAAATGTAAAAGGAAAAGAGATCAACAGGGGCCAGAGTGCGGCGGCTGAGCACTTCAAAAAGAGTCGGCAGGCGATTGCGCGACTCCGAGTCGGAGTGAATGTCCCAAGATGAAGTCATCTTGAGTTGTTGTTGAGGAGATTGGACGGTGAAAATTCCAGCACCGAGGGGTTGAAGGTCGACCCGAAAGGGGTAAGGAGCGTGTCAGGTCGCGCGGGTCCCGAGCAATGTTGCTTCAGGGAGACCTTGGCGAAAAGCGAAAGCCAGAACACGATCCAATTAGGATTTGTAGAGAGCGGAAAACACCTTGTAGGATGTTAAAGGGAGGCTTGGTGAAAATAATGGTGTATGTCGTGGTAGGACACGAAAGGTATCACCCGAGTATTAAGGACCCCCAGGAGCGAAAAGAAGAAAAGGGGGAGAAAAGCAAGCTGGGATAGCAAGCCTAAAGTTCAGGAGATTTCAAAATACGAGCCCATCAAATGGGATTGAAACGAATGAGGCCAGGCTCTCCAGGCAAGGGTTGACAATAGGATATGATCCAGCCATCTCCATCCTGCAATCTTTCGTGCCTGAAACAACATAGGATCAACAGTTTATCCGGACCCACCTGTCACCCGCGCCTAATTTCATTACATCATACGTATCTACGATCCTAATCTCAAGTCTACTAGTACTGGTACTATTATCTTATTCATTCATAGTCTTCATGTAGTTAATCCTCAGGGTATTGGTAAATCGAATTGCACCCCCAAACGCCGGTTCATCATAAACACCCTCCCCAACAAGAAATAGAAGCTTACTTATCATCAGCCAGATGCTAAGATTTGGTTAGCCGTATTCCTCGTGGAGACTGTAATTCATATACTTACCGACCACTCCGGAATAGCCCGGATCTGCTGATACATAAATCGCTCAAGCTTAGTCGCACTCTTAGCATATGGTGTAGTCTCGTTGTTGTAACGGCGACAGTTCGTAAAGATCAATGTTGCATCCTTGATAAAGTCTTGTGGAGTCGGATACATGTCTTTTTCATGCTTCTCCTCCATGGTGGAAAGATCCATGGGCTCGAGAATAACCTCGTAATAGTCAGGTACTTCGTCTCGGTTCACCGGTTGTGTGAAGGGCCACGCAGCGCTGTGATTTTGCATATCGTTCAATAAGTGCAGCAGCTGGTTGTGGTTTGGTCCATGACGAGGCTGGCGGGCCATTTCATCCATGTCAGGCGACCATCCGGAGTCCTTGATGGCCGGGATAGATAGAGGATCAATCTTATTCACCCCGTTCTTCCACTCTTTGGGTGGGGGGTGGATAATATGTGACCGGCTGAAGGCCCGAATCTTCGCCTGCACAGCTTCCTTCTGCTTTAATAGCATTCGCCCCATCTCAAGGTATCGGATCTTCGGGAGCATAGTACATTGCATGATGGTACCGCCCTCGTAGTCCTTAATATAACCCATCCAGATCGATCGATCGAGTGTGATTTCTTTGGTGAAGCCTTGCTTCTTAAAGTATCCGATGGCGTAGTTATCCGCATAGGTGAGGAAGTGCATAATGGGAGAGGTAGCCTTGACATAATCCTGCTGTTGGGTTAGAATGCAAAACAAGCCTAGTGGTTGGCGGGTCGCAACCATACCTTCAGGTGAGACATCAAATGCGCACCATAGCCCTTGACCTGCTGGTCCGAGGAGATAGCACAGAAGACAATTTCCGCAAACTTGCGACTGTTGAATGGTCGATATGTGATTCCTCTGTGGCATAATTAGTGTCCTCTCTAGTTCATGACTTGACTGTTGTACATACCCAACAACTTCTAATGGATGCTTTACAATCGCAATTGACAAATGCGATCGATCATACACTAGTCGAGCAATATAGTCCTTGGGCATCTTGGGGAGTTGCTTCTGGAAGATACACTTCAGCCCAGTGAGGACGATGAAGCTATCATGTGATCCATCGTTGTTGACAACTCGAAACTCGATATCACCTCGACGCTCTTCTAACACAGCAGGCTGCATGGCAAATTTAGTGAGTGATGGGGCGGGTGCGGAGACGGCGGGATAGGTTTGGAGCTTACCTTCTCGGGGAAGGGTACAATGCGCAAGGGCGGCTTCAGCGCGGGGCCATCTTCCTATACTATCATGTTAACTAACCATTTGAGGAGCAATGGCAGAAAGGAGCAACGAACCTCTTCTTTCTCTGGCGAATCAGTGCGGGCTTTCTTGCTTGCCTGCTGCTGAGAATCCGGGGAAGCGGCCTCCTCTGAGGCCTTCCTCTTTGAACCTGCCACGGGTTATTACCTGCTGTGACATATGACTGGAAAAGGTATCCTTAATGAGATAGTAACTTACTCTTGGGCGAAACAGCAGTCATGACGAAAGTTGAGAGTAGCTGTGATTTAGTTATACGTGCGCGTGTTCGGTGATTAAGCAGCTGAATGTGACTGGGGTCGGCACCGGAATAACTATATCTCCGGATGGGCCAGATCACATCTACAGTATACCTCCACGCGTTATCGATCTTCCACTGTTAGTGCTTGACATAAACCTCTTACCTTTTCACATCAATTCCACCATACTCATGTCGCTGAACGAAGTCTGGGAGGCAGCCTCTGCAACCCCTTTCCACCCCATTGTCTCCAAGGATAGCCAGTTCGCCATTGGCTTCAACTTGCTCCTCGTTGGTATGCATAGCTCCGGCGACAGTGTCCATCCATACCTTTAACTGATTTTGTTTACTCCAGCTGTGATTGCTAGTGGCCTATTTGGACTGAGTAAGTCTGTGCAAGAATTTGCGGGTTATCAATTGTGCTCACAACCCTTATAGACCGTTCGTTCCTGAGTCTCTTCACCCTGGGCGTTCCAGCCGCTCTAGCAACCGGGTTAGTACCTCTACGTATCTGCTACACCTAGAGTCCTTGTCACGCATACTAACCATATGCTTATGGATAGATTCGGAGCTGTGTTTATGATCTGCGCCGTCGGAGTTTATGTCTAACGCGATACCCATTATCTCCATGTACACTAAGCGGGGAAGTATTGCTCGGGGCCTGTACTGCTAGAAGCTCCCAAACTATCACACATTTGCGAAACCATTATTCCCTGCTTCCACCTCCCAAAAATCACCGCCTGGACTAGCAACACCTCACAATGGAGCCTCTATTCACCGGCGTTTCCAATAACGCTAATCACCTCTACACTCTCCTCTCCTGCATCGGCTTTGCCTCGAAAGCTACCGTGCAGATCACTCCCGAGGGCCTCCGCTTCTCCGTCGAAGAAGGCCGTGTCATACAAGGCCTCGCTTTCCTCGACAAGTCTCTCTTCACCAGCTACACATTCAATGCGGCCCCGGAAGATCCCAATCAAGCAGAAATATCCAATACTCAAGATTCCGATGAAATAACATACCCACACTTCGTCGTCTCCCTCTCCGCCCTCCTTGAAACACTCAAGATCTTCGGTATAAACGAGATCCAAGAACCAAATGCTCGTGACACCAGTCTCCCACAAACCAACCCCGCCTCAAGTGCATTCACCGCGCCAGCGCTACTGATGAACCGCTCATGTACCCTCCAATATGTATCCCACGGGGCACCTTTTAGCATCGCCATCGCCGAGGCAGGCGTCCAAACAACATGCGAACTGGTAACCTACGAACTAGAAGCCAATGAATCTGACATCCCCCTCCAGCGTGACGCGATCATCATGAAAATCATCATGCGCTCCGCCTGGCTGTACAATTCTATCGCAGAGCTTGACTCTTCGGGACCCACCATCCTCAAAATGTCTGCGTCCTCCAAGCAGAAGCCATATTTCGCCCTCTCGGGGGCAGGCGGGCCATTCAGTGAGTCCACTGTCGAGTTCTCCATGGACCAACACAATGAGATGCTCGGGACGGCTCCGGGACAGACAACGCAGGCATCACAAGGAGTGCACAAAGTGCTAGCAGATGATGGAACCTCCCGAGCACGCGTAAATAAGTCAAAGCTCGGCCCGACTGCCACTGAGACGTTCATGGTTTCGCCGCCTTCATCTATGGGTGAGCGCATCAAGCAGAGTTACCGGTTTGCGCTGATCCGGAAGGCGTCAAGGGCCATGTCTGTTGCCAATAAGGTTAGTATCAGGGGGGACCAGCAGGGCGTGTTGAGTCTGCAGTTCATGATTGAGCTGGATGATGGTCAACCCCCTGCTGGGCGGTCTATCGGGGCTGGAGTTAAGGGTATTGGACCAGTCTGCTTTGTTGATTTTCGGTTTGTGCCCTTGTTGGATGAGGAAGACGCTGAGATGGATGTCAGAGGGGATGAGTAGTGGAGTATCTACGTTGCTTCCTTTCATATAAACGAAGTGTATTCAAATAGCAATCCCTAGACGCCTAAATATGGGTATGCTCATGTAAATGCCGTGAAACTTGGAAATGTTCATGATGCCCTTAGCAAGGAACAGCAACCTGGACATAGAAAGCAATAGATATGCAATGGTAGAAAATATGATACACAACGGGAGAGTGGAATTACAGGACCTGAATATAATTAGTAAATATTTTGACATCCATGGATTTCATGGTGAACATACCTCAGCAATAGACTGCCTTTCAATGATCGACTTCTGTCGCTCATTACGCGAAACACGATAGTAATAATCGCTAAAGTCTCCGCACTGCATATGCCTTAGGAACTCTTCGTCGTGGGTAATGACAATGAGCTGGAAATTCGCCTGCTGCTGTCGAGCCTTGATAATATCGTGTAGCGATTCAGCCAGGGAACGAATATTATCACGGTCCAGATTGGTGGTTGGCTCGTCAAGAGTGATTAATCCACAATTGACGCCGAAGCACTCGGCCAGAGCAAGACGGATGATGATACTAGCCAGTACCTTTTGTCCAGCACTGCAGCGGCCTCGCATGTCCATTTCCGCGCCCTGTTTCACCATGCAGACACGGTAGTTGTATGATCGGTTACCCTTGGCATTTTCATTATCGGATCGGATGAGGATTGTATCGACATCTGTTCCGCGGTAGGTCTTCTGCCAGAGCTCGCCGACGATGGCGTTGATTTCTTCCATCTTCAGACCGTGGTAACTCATGATAGCTTTGTCGAGAGCACCACCGTAGCGGGCAAGATCTTCAACTGCAGCTTTGGTAGTCTCCACCTTGATATGGGATTCCTTGTACTTAGATGCGGCATCTTTGTAGTCCGTATCCCAGTCTTTTAGAAGTTGCATCAACTGGTCGTCTTTGGATTTCATTTCTCCCATCTTGCTAGCTTGTTTGGCGGCCAAAGCGTTGTGTTCCCGCGTCCAGCGTTCTGACTCTTGCTTGAAGCGGCTGCGATCAACGTCGGCATTTTGAGATTCCAGTTGCTTGACCTCTTCCAGCACGTTCTCCAGAGATCGTGTGGCTTGGCGATATGTCAAATTGTCTGAGTACTGCCGCTTGGTATTCTCACTGTCCTTGAGCTGCGCCGAGATCTTGTTGATTTCTCGGGTAATTTCACCTTGCTCAGACTCGAGTTGGCTGATCTCAGCCTCAATTTCGGAGAGCTCTCGCTTACTCTGCTCAAGTTGGCCCGGACCTCCACGTTCATTGTATGAGTTGATCTCCTCGTTTGCTAAATCAAGCTGGTTGATACTATCCGAGAGACGGGTAATGTCATGCTGTAGGTCTCGCTCCCGTTCTTCAGCTCGTTGACTGATGTCGTCGTAGCGCGCTTGGGCTTGGAGTAATTCGGGGGTCAAGCCTTCGATGTCTCGGTCCGCTTTCTCGATTGTCTCCCGCTGTTGAGTATTGAGTTTCTTGTACTCTTCCAGGCGGGCAAGCAAGTCGGCCTTCTTCTCCAGCTGAAATTTGGTGCTGTCAAGATTACTCTGGACATCTCTCAGCTGTAACTCGAGCTTGTTAATCTCGCTCCGGGTCTGGTCCCTTTCATTTGTGAGCTTGGCGAGAGTCTTTTTCAGCTCGCGTGCCTTTTCATTGTTCGCCGAGATCTCATCTTGGATATCTTGCAGGGTACGGCTTGCAGACGCATCCTCTTGCTTCGCAGAGAGTTCTTGGATTTGCGAAGCGATGGTCTTAATATCAGCATCGTATCTCGCAATGGTGTTGACTGTTTTGCTAAGAGACTCGACATCTCTCTTGCTTTCCTGCTTGTCGCTCACAGTTCGGTCATGGGCCTCAAGCTTGTCCAGAAGCTGATCGCGTTGAAAATCGTATTCCCCCTCTTCTTTCTCCAATTCTGGAATGTCGTGTTCTGAGAGACGGACCCATGTATCGTAGGCTGCACTGGCTTCGCGGGCAGTCTCAAGATCCTGTTCCATCGCCTTCAGTTCTCCATCTTCAGCATCCAAGGCGGCCTTTTCGACCAACGCCTGGAGCTTTTTAGTGAAGATTTGGAGCTCGGTGTCATTTTTGAAAGATCTCTGGCATGTGCGACACATTTTGGTTCGCTTCGCGGCGTCAACACACTTGTTGAGGTATTCACCCATACCAGCGTATTGATCAGCGTCCTTGCGAGCAAGGTCGTACTGTGCCTGCCGGTCTTTGACTATCGTAGGGTACTCGGAGGGCTCTGCGTCAACCGCCTCCTGAATCTCCTTCACGCACTCGTCGAGCTCCTTTCGACGCTGTTTCAAGGTCTTGGTTGCATTTTTCAGCTTAAACTCAACCTGCTCCAGCTCTCGGCTAACACCATCACGATCGTGCTCTGCATCGGATACCTGCTTGGATTCAGTGTCTACTGCGGACTGGAACTCCCGTTCCAAAGAATGGGGCTGCCAATCCGCACCGATAACCTTCACAAGTCGTTCTCCATGGGCTCCCTTCATTGTCTGAAGACTTCGCTCTTTTTCCTTTGCTTCCTTCTTGAGATGATCCAGTCGAGCTAAATCCCCAGCCTTCTTTGTAGACTCGATTAGCTCGTCGTTTAGGTTCGAGTTTTCATCCTCAAGATGTTGGATCTGCGCATTGACATCTTGAATCTCTTGGTCCCAGGAAGCAACATTGGTGCGCTCTTTGGCGCGTTCGAGGTTTGAGGAAATATCTTCAATCTTAGCCTCCAGGGCCGCTTGGACACCCTCATCAACATCAATTCCATTGAGCTTTCCTTGATAACTAGCTGACTCTCTGTCATTGTTCGAAATCTGCTTTTTGGAAGAGTTTTTGGTTTCTTGTAGAGCAGATTTGCGCTGTCCGATTTCATTCAGAGTGTCCTGAACTTCGCGGAGCTCTTTCTGGGCTTCACGTTTGACCCGATCAAGTGTCTGATTTCGTTCTCGCAGAAAGCGCCTGCACTTTTGCATGAAAGCGTCAATGCCTTCCTGGTCCATATTCTCGTCGACGCTGTAAATGTTGTTCCCACGAGCAACCTCAGTGATCATAGTCTGGCGTCTTTGGACTTGTCGCTCGAAATTGGCCTTGTCGTTCTCATGTTTTCCATTTTCGGCTTGTTTCAGGCCCAGCCGCTGCCGAGTCTTCTCAATATGCGCCTTAAGCTCCATGTAATTCTCCTTCTGCGCTTCTTCCTGCTGCTGGTATTCGATTTGCTTGGTCTCGAATTGTTCGAGATTCGACTCAAGCCATTCATCCGAGTCCTCAAGCTCAACCAGATGCCGTTTGAGGTTGTCGATAGTGGTCTGGATGCTTTTCGCTTCGATTCTTTTGCCCTCCAACGCACCGAGCACCTGCGCGTACCCTTCGGATTCTTTCCATGCCTTGTCAGCAAGCTCGGCGACACGGCGCATCTCCTTTGACATCTTTTGAGTCTCGTCGCGCAACTCTTCGATCTCATCTTGAAGCTTCACTGAACGCTTCTCTGCACGATCTGCTTTATCCTTATCTTCTTTCGAATGTTGCTCCATGATCTTGTATTTCGCCAACTCTTCATTCTGCTTTTTGCGAAGAGCCTTGATGTTATCAATCGCTTTGGTATATTTCATAGCTTCAAAAATTTCGTCGAATCGCTTTTTAAGAACGGAAGGTTCGCTCATTGGCCAAAGACTCTCATCCTGGTGGCAAAAGATGACCGAGTCCAATACAGCCTTGGAAACACCCAGGTACTGGGGCATGATCTGGTCCAGCTCGGCCACTCGTGACGATATCGCCGTTCGCTCGCCATTTTTCATCATCATAAGATGTCCTTCCAATGTCTTCTGCTGCCTTGTCGTCTTCTTGACTGTAAGTTGTAGACTGCGCGTAGCCACCATCTTGGCACCAGATGTTCCCTTGAAGGAAAGCTTCACCTGCGCAAGTACCTCTTTCTCGCCGCATAATTTCGGATCGTGGATGAAAGCACCGCCTTTGCTGTTAGGAGGGAGATCGCCAGTGGTGGCATATTTTAAACACTCGATGATAGTCTAAGGCTGTTAGTCCTCGCTGGCCGACTGACGATATCTAGCTGCCGGTGAGCATACCGTTTTGCCTGATCCATTATGTCCGACGATTAATGTGAGAGGCGTGTGAAACTGGATGGTCTCGCTGCGTGTGTTATCGAAGGAGCGAACTCTGGAATGAAAAGAGAAAGTGAGCATCAGATGCGGAGATAATGATTCGTAGGATATAGGATTGGTATATGAACATACCCCAGAATAGAGAGTTTATCAATCTTCGCTGTCCGGAGTAAAATGAGCCGTCAGATATTTGCGTGTAAGTTGCTGCAGCCCTTGATGCATTTCACTTACACCTGTTCGGACCGTTAGCATATTTATGAAAAAGCGGGGAACGGTTTGGCTCACATTTTGAAGCGCCGACGCGAGTGAAGATGCTTCAGCAGACTCCTTTAAATGGCACAGAATGAGTTTTGATATCATCCAGAGCCTAATCTCTCCAGAGTTTGGGAGGGTGGTCAGATCGCAACGGGCTGGTGATGCATCAACTTTCTCCACTTTGTGCTCGCGCCGAGCGACACGAAGTCACCTGACTGGGACTGCGCGTTAGATAATCCAACGCGCCACAGGGATCAGCGAGTATCTTATCGTTCTGAGCGGTCGGATGTATTTTCCCTTTATTCCTGGGGTCCAGGCTCTCTGTGCGTGATCAGCAGGAGGTTGAACTACCCCTAGCGGCCTAAAGTGAACATTGTCTTGGCCTCGCAAGTTTTGAATACAAACTCGCCCCTCTCGGGACTATTCATTATTTGGGTTTACTGGGAACCTTCTTTGCGGGGAATCGACCGTCTGGACCGCTGAGCTCGGATACTAATTACCCTTGCCAATCTTCTTACTGCGATTTCCATTCTCCCGCCCGATTTCATCCCCACTTTCTCCCTCGATTCGGCCCCTGATCTTCTCGATATGGCCTTAAGCCAGCAACCCCAGCTCGACAGCCTGCAGCCACCCGCGTCACAGCGACAGTCTTTTCTCAACGAAGCGAGTCAAGGATATCCAGGCGATGGACCCTATGGAAGCTATGGGCTACAAACCGCGCAAGCACAACAGGACCCAGATTGGATCCAGCGGGTGCTGGAGGAAATGAAAGATATGCTTCTGCTTCTCAACGCCCAGGGTCGCATCACCTATGCGTCACCGTCGGCGAAGCAGATCACAGGCCGATCCCCCAAACAACTCGAAGGGAGTCCGATCACACAACATATTCACGATGACGACCAGCCTGTTTTCAACCGTGACATGGACGACGCAGTCGCTATGAACCGTGCCTTTCGTACCCATGTTCGATTCCAGAAAACCAACGGCGCCTTCTGCCTCGTCGAGATCTACGGGCATCCGCATATTGCGAATGCGAATCCGTCACAGGAACGGAACACGTCTCCACAGGACCTATGTACAGGGTTCTTCCTCATGTGTCGGCCTTATCCTTCGAAAATCTCTCAGCTCCTCGATTCGTTCCTCGAACATAAGATTGAGAACGCGCGACTCGTGCAACAGATTGCCAAGCTTAACCAAGAAGAGGACGAAGAAGCAAGCCTGGCCCGCATCCCACATGGCAAGACGGATGGCGACCAGATACTATTAGATAACGCCACCGGGCAAATCATCTTGAGCGACCAGGAGTCGAGTGAGACTGCTGCCGCGCAGTCGGATGATTCTGGTACCAGCGAAGGGGCTGATTTCTTCGAGCAGGCACCTCAGTCAGAGTATCTGTCGTATATCGATGGCATTGAAGTTATGACAGGTCTCTTCTATGGTGACGGCGAGCGGTCACAGGGTCTCAGTACTGGTATGCGACGGGGTCGACTAGTCCACTGTGATATCGATATCACCACAGCTGCAGATCAAGCACGGAATGTGCAAGAGGGGGACAGACGCAAGCGACTTAAGGGGCAACATGTCTGCAGCGATTGTGGAACTGCCGACTCCCCTGAATGGCGGAAAGGGCCCAGTGGGCCCAAGACTTTATGCAATGCCTGTGGCTGTAAGTTTCCCGTCTTGTCTTCCTGCTGTTGAAGCTAACCTCCTCTGTTTAGTGCGCTGGTCCAAAAAAGAGAAAAAGCGCCAGGAGTATAATTAATCCACTTCATCGCATCATATCACGGGTTGCCCTCCACTTGAACCTCTTGTTTTTCATTTCTCTAATTGGCTTCTCTTGCGTTACGATATCCCTTGCCATGCCGAGTTCATATGTGGTGGGTACTTCAATTTTGATCTATTGATTATCTCCCCTGCTCTGTGCAAAATGATTGACGAAGTAATGATCAAATCTGTTTTGATGTTTTGGTCTTCCAGATGTATATATTGGATTATTTCTCCGGTTCTGGGCTTTATCGCGCATACCATGGATTGGAATTTTCAAATTACTGTTACGCTTTCATCTGTTGATCACCTTTGATTCACTGAAAATTGAAAAATTAGATAACAATTGCCAGACAGTTGCTGGAAAAAAACCATATTCAAAACGCCGTATATGATATGTACTTGGGTGTATTTTTGACGCTTCTCCCAAGTTCACAAGGAACCGTGTAAATAAAGGAGAGTGGGATGTATAAACAAGCAAAAGCTCAAAAGGATGGTATCTGGTATCTTAAATGATCTCAAAAGCAATATTTTTTCAGTTCCTCACACATAACGTTTTACTTCGAAGCCTTCTTCGGTGGAGGCGGGAAGTACATCTGCGTTTGCGACCCATCCGGAGAGGGTTGGTGCTGTGTCTGCGGAGAACGAGCGCTAGAAGAGCCATTCTCACGCAGCGGTAGGTCCGAAGCCTCACTTCCGAGTCGATTGAATGCCAAGTGTCGAGGTGTGAAGGGGTACACGCCTCCCTGGCCGCCAAAGCCGGGTGGTTGCGCGACCATGGGGGGGAAGCCAGGGGTACGAGGGACCAGGCCCGGGGTCGTCGGGTAATAAGGAGACTTCATGATCTCCTCTTCAAACTCCTTCTCGACGCGCTTGTCCTCGCGGGTCTCGATGATCTCGTCGCGCTCGGCCTGAGTGATGAAGCAGGAGCGGACGGAAAAGCAGAATTCGACGAAGTAGATCAGGCTAGAGGATCGGGTTAGCTTTCATTATCGGTGTGGCCAGTTGGGAGAGATGGTTCTTACATGAGGATTATACACAAAGCGAAGAGAGCCTTTGCCTGGTTGCAGAATCCGATTAACGATTTCGAGTAGGCGACGCTGCAGCTCTTCGTGATGTACCATGGTGCCCCTGGCTGGGGCTGAGTAGGGTCTGACATATCAGGACCAGCCTGGTACCGAGTTGCAAAGGCATACACGACGATAGAGCCTCCGTGGATGAATGCGGCGACAGGAGGGAAAAGCAAGTGCATAAAGTGGATGGGGATTTTCACGATGAGGAGGAAGACACTCAGGACGCCGATGACCAAGTTGAAGTTAGTCAAGCTGAAATTCAGTCAGTGGGAATTCGATGGAATGCTTGCGGGAAGAAGACATACAAACTTGACCACACGAGAGGAGCCGTATAAGGTTCATAATTGGCAGCGGCGTAAAGATCCTGATTAGGTGCACTGTTGAAGCCGTTCGTGTAGCCATCTTGCCATAACAACGTGCGGTATGTGTTGTGAGAAGCAATACCGGTTAGGGTCAGAATAATGATGGTGAAGGGGACCTCAATTCCGAAGAGCCAGAAGAGGACCTTGCGATCTCGCCATTTCTTGGGGAAGTACCATCCTCGAAAGAACTCGAAGTCCTTGATCGCCTCGATCTTGAACTGGACCTGTTGCTTGTGCATGGCGGCGATTTATTGTGGATGAATCGCTCGAAAACCGACCAAAGTCTAAGCGCCTTAGTAGAAGACGAAACAGTTCAACAGTGAGAGCGGGACAGGCAGATTAATGGGAAGACAATGCGACTCGGCCAGACCGGCTGGCAAGTGAGATCCAGTCTTTCGCACGTTAAAGGCCAAGGCCAGGATGGGGAGAAAAAGACAGTGCTTCACGGGAAATCAGAAAACCAGAAACATCCAAAATTCTGGGCGATCCGGATGATGGGCGTTAGATATGAGCTGGAGGCCCCTCCGGCTGGTTGACACTTTGAGTTGCCCATCGCTCGCATGCAGAGAGGGGGACGAATCAGCGCAGGCGCTGGGTGCAGAGCATCTTGGGAGTGTTTCCAGGACTTGCATCTGGCCAATGCTTGACGGCGGCAAAGCGCCAGCAGAAGCAGGTCGTGAGAAGTGTCGCACCAATGAGATGCCACAGACCGGGGATAGGCTGCCGGTCGTCACACACTAGTCGGTGTGATGGGTTAGTGGATCTGCACGAGTACCTCCGCATCACAGCACACGGCCACTTGCTCCTACTGAAGGAACGGCGAAACGCTGTGGTGGGGCTGGTTGCTGTCGTAAAATCAGTTTGCTTGTTCTTGCTGTGATGGTCCATGCATGTCGCAACTTGTCCACGAGGTTTGTCCCGAAGATCATCTCGGTTGGACAATCTCACTAAAGTGGAGGTGTAAGCATCCTGGGTTTTTTCTGTGATTACTACGGATAGTCTGGTCCTTGTTCCTTTACATTTTTCCGGGATTTGACTTTATTGGAGAAGATGTATTACAGAGTACGTACATATGGGGAGTCAGACTTTATCGCGATTGTAGGCGCTGGAGGATTCATCTGAAACACCGGCAAAACATAATCCAGAGCATATGCGGTGTCACAGAATAATCAAGATTGTAATTCACTTCCATATACAATTTTGATAGATGATTTGGCAAGCAGATGAGGTTCTGTGTGAAGTTCAAGAATTTAGTATGTATTCTGGACACGACTGTAGAATAACTAAAACGAATCACCATTATCTAATACATCGTGACCTGACCTTCCACTTACAAGTCCACCTTGGAAAACCACTGACCCTTGTCGCTAGACTCGCACTTCTTTCACAAACTAATATAATGCACATGAATCACCCAAAATCAATCACACATCTAATCACAATCTAATGAGGGGTATCCGACCGCTGCGCCAACCAATCTACCTCCCCGCGCTTCACCTCCGGCCCCAACCGCCAACACTATTCCCGAGAACCCGCCCAATGACTTCCCAGCGAGAAGATTCCATCCCGCATGAGCTGCGCACAGCAGCCGAGCCCCGGCAAAACAGATTGTACCCGGTGCATCTCACCCATGTGGAGCAGGTGAACCGATCCATTCGGTTATTGCAATTTACTATACCGGACCCAGAGAATGTAAGCACCGATCTGATATTGTACTGCCCGAACCTGAAATGCTACATCGATGATTGGATATGTCAACAAATTTTTGATGCGACATATTCCCCCGATACGGCTATTATTATCTCTAACACAGTCGTAACACTAACTACATCTACCAAAATTAATGGACTGCATAACTTACAATTCTATATAGGGCGATCAACAACAGCCATTCTCTTTCCTGCCGGGCCAGTGGCTAGATGTGCATATCCCATCTATATCCAATGCCGGCGGGTTCACTATCACCTCTACCCCGGCAGATGCCCAGGCACTGCCATCACTGGATGATGCGGATGCTTCAATTGCCAGAGAAAACGTAGCTGCATCAGCCTTGCAGGGCCGAGCTCCATATGTGGAACTAGCGGTCCAGGACTCACCATCTAACCCAGCGGCTGCATGGCTATGGAAGCCCAAAGATGAGATCATCGGCAAGGAGGTGAATATTCGGGTAGGGGGAAGCTTTGTCTGGCCACCGACTGGAATAGATGTCAACATGGTCAATAATGTGGTTTTAATTGCTGGTGGTGTGGGGATCAAGTAAGTTCAATCTAAATGATGTTAAACGCTAGGGCTTTGGCTTTCGGCAGCAACAACCTCTCCAGCCGGGGTCGTTCTCTTCGGAAATGGTACTAACAGACACACAACAGTCCCTTGATCTCCATATTATCTCACATAAATCAAACCAATCCTAAGCACCAACTCAATGTCCATATTTTATACTCAAGTCGACTTCCTCAAGGACAGGAAACAGAAAACCCCGAGTCTGTCCTTGAGCAGATTCTGTTTCTTCCACGAGTGCGACACATCATTCGTTCCCATGGCCCATCATCTCGACTCAATATTAGTCTGGACCTGTTTCTCACTTCCGCAGTAGCGACCCAATTTCCATTAAAGTCTCCTGCTGATTTAAACATCCACTCAAGGCGGATAAACGACCAGGATTTACATTTGGCGCTCGTGAGTGGGAGTAACAAGCTGGTTCCACGAGAAACTGTGGCTTATGTCTGTGGACCCCCAGCCATGACGGATGAACTAGTCGAGAAGCTACAAGGGATCCTGGAGGAAGATGGGACTCAAAGAGTGTTTTTCGAGAAATGGTGGTGACGAGATGCATGTGAAAATTCAGGGAGCCAGAAAGAACTCCATAACACGCTAGTCCTTTTCAATTTAGTCTATTATACGATGGGCTGACTGGTTCGCTTCCTCGCTTTCACAATCTACTCAACCCACTGCTCTCACACCGGTCTGGCACTATTGCTTTCCTCTATGGATACCATATAATTGATTGCTTGATCCAAACAAGCGAAGGTATCCTCAAATACTAGTGGTTTTGATTTAGCCAACATCGATTCAAAGAAGCGAGATGGATGGAGAGGCTATTAAAAAGGGAAAGGGGAACGGAGGCTAGGGAGTGTATACTGATACCGTCTCTATAGCTCCTTTACATAAGATAGACATAGGAGTTTAATAGTACCACACCATACCTCTTCTTCCATAAAACTGCCTTGCGAATGGACTGTGAAAGGTAGTCATCGTTTTCGCTTTTGGCAGTTAATGATGGGTGTAAAGCGCAATTAATGACACCCCTGCAGAGACGAATGTCCTCATGGGGTAATCTCTGGTCTGTGAAAAGTTGCCATGGAGAAGATGATCCGGGAGCACGAATATCGAGTTGAATGACGCCAACCGCAGCCTTGTAGATGCACCGAGTCACTTTTCCTGTTACTTCCTTGTGGTGGGAGAGAGGACTTTGTTGATTTGGGGGAGTGGGGAAAAGAGCCAGGTAGTAAGCCGGGTACACCCGAAGAACCAGCCAGTCACGCCTAACCTATTCATACAACTGCCTCGCATCTCACCTTCAGTTTTCTTGGTCCACTAACATATCTGCAAGATATCTACCTCGCTTCTCAAATGTTCGTTCAAACCCAGGCCCGGTGATGGGATGGGTGTTAATCGACCGATCCATTGACTGAATGAACAATCGGTCCTTTCGGCATCGAAAGCAGCGTGCTCGCTTGGTTCGGCCAAGCCATCAATACATTCGATTGTCATTTCAATGTAGTCACAAAGGAGATGCGCCATGGAAAACCTCTGCAACAATAGATTGTCCCTGAAAACCTTAAAACTCCCAAAGACGCTACCAGATAGCCTCTGCTTGTTTTGCGGAATCGAGACTTGAATTACCAACAGGTGAAAGAAAGGGTCCCCTTGGCCACGCAGCATATTGAGAGTGTGCTGGCTGTATGGGTAGCATTCCATGGAAAACAGCTCTGATCCGATGAAAAGCGAACATCTACAATCTTCCCTCGAGTTGATTTACAGCCGAGCTTTCCTTTGGCCTTTCGCCGTCTTTTATCTATAGATATAATCTGCGCAATATGCTGACTTACGGCGATCAATGCCATGTTCGCATCACACAAGAGGATCCCCATATCCACTCTCCCATCCACAATAATCTTAGGTTCCGTGCGTAGATAAAGCCAACGAAGACCCGCCGGCGGAATAGATTTCTTTAGCTCCGTCGACATCGCCAGCGTCGCATTTATAGTCAGCGTCCTAGGTTCCATGGAGTTATCCATCTTTAATTCCTCCAGTTCGAATGTAATTTCCTTTTAATCGGAGTCTTAGAAACGCGTATGTATGAAATGGAAGGAAGTTGGAGGGAAGGCCACGAGCAGTTTGTACTAAAGTTAGAGGCTGAAATGTTTAAGGACCCTCAAGTGAACCGGGGCGGTATAAAGAAAGCGGCGGCACGGGCGTGGAGGCTATGTGGCGTAATGCATTTTAACTACGTATTTGAGTGCCCAGTGAGCCAACTCGAGCGCCGAAGTGAGCAGGTAGGTTACGTCTACGCCTTCAGGTTCATAGAAGACGACGATCTAATAAGCAAATGTAAAGAAAAGAAATGATGGGATATTCAATGAGAGATAGGCACCCCGTGGACGCCAACCTTTTGCGGGCAAGGGGAAACACTATATGTACAATGGTAGAAGAAATAAAGAAGGACGACCCAAATAGGTGACAAGAGCAGAGGGTATCTGCTCTTGCATTCAAGAAGAGTAGGAGAAAAGATGTAATGCGTAAGCAGAAGAGCAGAGCCTCGTTAAGATGCTTCGTTCGGGCCTTTGACGGCACCACCGTCGACAATCATCATCTCATCGATCTTGGCTTCGGTTTGACCCCATTCGAGGCGTTTGTAGGTCGTTACGCGGCCGGGACCCATATCGAAGTCGAAGAAGCGGACGCGGCGGACATAGTCGTTGTAGCCACCGTAGCCTCCCAGACCGGCACCGCCACCGTAGCACATCCAGAGAGAGGGTTGCTCGCTCTCGTCTTGCTCGAGCATACAGTAGTCGTTGACGTGGTCACTAATTATAAATTAGTTATTGCCAAAAGAAAGCTATTCTGGGTACTTACTGTCCACAGCTGACGAACAGAACGCCCTCTTCTTCGAGGGCAGACTTGAATCCGGAATTAAATCCTGGTGCTGTTGGAGCTTCGTCCCACGCGCCGTGGAAGTACTTGCCGGAACTCCGGTACTCGGGCAATGGGATGTGAATGAATGCCATGTTCATATGTATGTGGGTATACTCCTGATGTTTTCTTCTCAGGCTTTGGGCGGTGTTTTTGAACCAGCGAATTTGACTAGGCTTGATCCAGTCGTATCCCCGGAACTGGCGTTCATCGGGGGAGTAGGAATGAGTGTCGAGGAGATAAAAGGTAAGAGCGGAGTGCGTGCCTGTGCCGCGGTCGAGGACTTCGACAATATAGTTGCCAACCCCATCAATGTCTTCGGGGCCAGCGGTTGAAAGAGAGTAGGGGAGATTTTCGTAGATAGCCATGAGGTGTTCGCGGTTGAGGTCGCCTTCGTCGTCATGGTTGCCAAAAATGGCTGCGTAGGGAATTTTGCGGTCGACAAGAAGTTTCACAGACTTGAAGACAGCACTTTGGGCATCGGGAGCGGTCTCACCATTGACCTGGTCACCCGAGAGAATGACCATGTCCGGCTTCTCCTCATCGAGAAGTCGCTCAATAAACTCCAAGGTACGTGTGTCGGCCTCGCACTTTTGTCCAGGCACGAACTCGGCCGGAATAGGGTCTCGACAGTGTCCCGTTCCCGTACTCAAATGGATATCCGCCAGCTGCATGACCTTGAATTTTCCATTCTCATTGATTCTGGGAACAGGCTTTGACTTCTTGGTCGGGTTGCCACGTCGAATGCTCAGTCGGGTCTCCAGCTTCTCAGTCCAACCATCCAACAACAAAGGCATATCCTTGATTTCCCAATTAGGACGAGGATCCACGGCGTCTGCACCAAAGAGGACGTCGACATATGTCACGGCCTGGCCCGAGTCACTGGCATGACGGGAGGCCGTTCGCTTCAGCCAAATTCCGCCAGGGCGGGCTTCCCAAACTTCCGCATGGCCTTTCCCTGTATCTTCGGCCTGGGGTGTGACACGACCAATCTTCAAATCAATGACAACCTTGTCATCTGGACCCAGGTCCTCCTCCTTCTTTCGTTGAAATTGGACATAAGCCGTCGAGGTCCAGCCCGAGGCCAAGTACAGGTCTTTGTCGATACGGTGCCAGGCGTCCGGATCAAGGTTGCAACTCGAGAAGGGATTGAGCGCGGAACATGTAGTGACTGTCACATCGGTGATCACGAAGCCGGAGTAGTGCATCGGAAGGTGGCCATGGATGGAGGTAGGAAGGACGCTGAATTGATTGTCGAGAAACAGAACCACAAGGAGAATGAATGCAGTGAGAACACCGAGCTGTAAGCCCGCTCGCACCTGTGCAAAAAATCAAGTCAGCTTTTATGGATATCAGGCGGGTTCAAACAGATGTTCGTACGATCCGGCGAGCCATGATGCTGATATCACCCTGGCAAGGACTTGGAGAAGAGCCGGGATGCGCAGTGTCGCATGATGTCCCCCAGAATGATCAGGAAAGATGTAAATCAGGCCAAGAGGAGACCGACGTTTTTAGGTCATCTCATTCAAGCCAGATCATAAGAGTCAAAAGTAGGGAGGAAACAGTGAGTTTCCCAATTGTTTTTGGGGGGAAACCGACTCGACGCTTGGACCCGCAAGGCGGTCACTTACTCCTGACGATTCCACTACTGTAGTTTATTTCTCATGTTCTTTCATTTCTATCCTTGCTGTGGGTTCTACATAACAAAATTCGGCGGTCGTATGTGCATTGCTTTAAATAACCAAACAATCTAGGTCATTCTATATTCAATCTTCACGCAGTGCTCTGCTTGGCCACATCACTGGGCGACACCTTGCCAGCGAGGATATCTTTCGTGGTCGCTAAGATTGTGGACCAATTCTGGAAGGTGGTGTATGGCATTCCCCGGCGCTGACAGAAAGTGACCAGATCTTGGTTCAAGTTAGTGACTCGTTCAGACCATGCTGGCACAGAGTGGGGCTGGGTTACCTTTACCCTCCTTCGCAAACAAAAGGTTGGTCTCTGCAGCAGCCGACAGATCGGATACACCGTCGCCAGCATATAGAAGGATCGGGCGCTCTCCATCGGGCAAGGCGGCGTAAGGCTTGATCTCAAGAGACTTGTCATGGCCAAAGTGACTAAACAAGCGCAAACATAAGTATATTGATCCAAGAATCAGGGGTTATAAGCCCTACCTCTCATCGTGGTAAACGATCTCCCAGCCACCCTCACTGTTGATATCCTTGCCATCACGGCCAGTCACCTCGTTGGAGATGATGGTAAGATGGGTACGGGGCTTGTGACCCAGGAACTTCTCGAGCAGGGCAGCAATGATCGGGCGCATACCAGAGGACAGAATGACAATGGGGACATTGTTCTCCTGAGCCCAGTAGTAGAACTCCTCGAAGTATGGGTCCAGCTTCATGTTCTTCAACAAAATCTCCATGCACTCGTCGTAGGGGGTCTTGATGCTTGCGAGCATCTCCCGGAAGGCGTCACTGGACCAGCTCAGTCAGAATATATTTCGCTCAGTCAATGCCAATAGATCTCACCGGAAGCTCAGAGTCTCCTCGAGGACCTGCTTATTCAGAACACGTCGCCGGTCGGCGCCAAAGCCCAAGTTGTCGATCTACCATATTTAGTCTCGGAGGATGAGGGAGGAGTGCGCTAGACGAACCATGAAATCATTGCCTATGGATCCATTAGCAAAAGCCTTGAAACATGAGATACCCCTGTAACTCACTGTCGTCGACGGTGATTGTGCCATCGAAATCGGTGAAGAAGATGGCCTTAGGCTTGGTCTCCATGTAAGGAAGCGCGACGGACCCCATTGTGATAGAGTGAAAGTTTGAAAACTGACAAAGTAAAGGAGATCGCTTTATATACAGTCTATTATCTCGTGGATAGAAAGGTAGAGCAATTGGTAAGTTGAAGAGAAAAGACCAAAAGTTCCCCGGTGAACGAGGGGTGAACCAACCGGGGGCATGTGGGGCACCAAGGGCCAAAGAAAGGTGGATTTAGAGATTCAGGTCATTTTAGCTCTAACATGGCTCGTCTATTGCGGTCGTTACAGCGACTGCTGGGAAATCCCAGGCCGGCAATTTCTATACCTCCGCAGAGTCCTAGTGCGACTCGAGTTCGATCCATTGATACTGATTTTTCGATTATTAAAGGTACGGGATTTCCCCTTTAGAGAGCCGGATCTTCACTAACAACGCGCAGAGGGAGACCAGGTCTTATTACACACCAAACAGCCCACATTGACAAAGCCATTGAAGCGAAGAGGCAAGACCAGTCTACGACGGGGACATCTAGAACATGATCGTGCCATTGGCAGTCGGGTATGGGACGCTGTCCAGGCACACAAGGGTAAGAGGCATCTTCGCAGATAAATTTAAGCAATGCGATTAACGCCCAGCAGGTCCAGATATTCGACTCAGCCTTCCAACCCTAGAGGAATATGTCACTCTGACTCCTCGGCTGGTCACACCGGTATGCACGTCTCCAGGGGAATCGGAATCCAATCGAGAGAGGCAGTAGCTAATAGTCGCAGATCTATGCCCATGATGCCAACCTGATCGTCTCTCTCCTCGATATCCATACGAACCCGACCGCGGCGAATGATAACCAACCCCCGATCGAAATCCTCGAATCCGGCACCGGTCATGGATCCTTGACATTGCACCTGGCGCGTGCCCTTCACGCCGCCAACACGACTCCGCCGCCTCGACCAGCCGGTTCACAAATACAGTACGTAGCGGGCCGGAATCGAAGCCCAACGGAGATGGCTACACCAGAAACGGAGCCGCAAACCTCTACAGAGACAGATCCATTACAACAGGAATGGGATGCGTGGCGGACAGAGCGAGGCGCCATCATTCACACGGTGGATGTGTCCTCGAAATTCGCCAAGCTCGCCGAAAAGAACGTTCTAGGTTTCCGCCGTGGAATCTACTCCGGCACTGTGGATTTCTACGTTGGCGCAGTGGAAGAATGGATTAATGCACAAATCGCCCGGCGCTCCAAGCCGGCCGAGCAGGTCAAGCCCTTCTTGACATATGCTATTTTGGACATGCCATCTGCCCATGAACGTATCCCATTGGTAAAGGACATTATCCACCGGGACGGCAAGCTGATTGTCTTTGCGCCTAGCATCACGCAGATTGGCGATTGCGTGCGGATGGTCCAGAAGCTGAACCGGCCTTTTGTTTTGGACCGAGTTGTTGAGCTTGGGTCTGGCCTTACCAGTGGCCGAAACTGGGATGTTCGTCTCGCTGTCAAGAAATCTGGATCTGATCCCTCAACATGGGAATCAGCTACTGAAGGCGAGGAAGCTGCTCCTGCTGAAGATGAGGCACCGGACTCCGACCCCATCGCCAGTGTGGAGCCTTCAGCCCCAGGCCCCGCAGTTGATGAGTCGAACAGCGTGATGGTATGTCGGCCAAAGGTTGGACTGCGTACCATGGGTGGCGGGTTTGTGGGAGTCTGGCGTCGCATTGAAGATCACCCTTAAGAGGTATTTCGATATTCCCAGCTTGTAACTATATAGATCTCACCTGTAAACTACATAGCCTCGATATAACTGTACTATAGAAAAAGCATATCAAACGTGTCTTTTATGTCCACTGGGGTTGTCGAGATGGCACCATAAAGTTCTAGTAGGGGCCTGTTGTTCCTACCATCCATGGATGTCGCGCCTCTCAGAGGTACTGTATTGTACCTGCGAAGATGTGTGTGCCTACATGTATACAGGTGGGTACGGTACGTATGCAGGTAGCTATACATAATGTAGAATGTGTAGCTATTTCGTAACTAAATGGCTAGGTAGGTGCACGTTTGTGTTGAGACATATCAACTCCACCCCCACATTCCAGAATCCAGAGGGCATTACATACTTCTTCTCTAGCCTCACCTAGACTTATTATCTTACACACTTAGGCCTGGCGTACAAGGTGTTAATATTGGACATGAAAAGGGTTCACCTTGAGGGCCAGCTCGGTTCGAACTCTGCTCACAATAATTTGGGCAGCCTCCACGATTACATGCGATTTTCGTACCGTATCACGTCAGACCCTTACAGAGATGCATACACTTGTTGGAGTTTTGTTGTCCATTCGTTGTGTAACCCGAAATTCCTTACGTTAGAGTAAGCACAACTTAAAAAATTGCTGCAATGGAAAATAGGGAACAATGGAAACATGGGGCCAGAGTGGTACACCAATGTACCTCTATCCAAGGGTTCGTTCCGGAGGATTTTAGGTTTAAGCTCCACTATCCAAATGCGGTTTTCCCCACCCGGTAGATCTTCGGCCTATGTCCGTACACTTTGTTAGCGAGGTGGATTAGATTGCCTCGATGCAGCATGGCTTGGATTTGAGAACAAGCAGAGAGGAGAGCTTCACCAACGGCCAACGTCTACCGTCCAGGTACCAGGTGTTTACCGTGGTTTTCTCCAGATCAATCTGTCGAATATTCTACCATTCAACTCCAACCTTGGAACAATGTCAAGATCTATGTATGATTCGGACCCCGGGACCTGAACAAATTCAAAGTTCATTATCCAGCAGATCCTTAGGCCATTGATGCCTGTTTGAGAAGTAAGAGAAGTAAATGTTGGGCATGGGAATCATCAATTGAACACCACGCAGTGATAGTTCAACACCACATTCACGGTATTGGGTAAGGCGCAGTATTCAAAATCCAGAGTAATATTATCTAGTACATACCCAGGTACCTACTCACACATACTAGGTGCTGATGGAATATGAAGGCGATTAAGGAGTGATACTGAGTTGGGGCCTTTTTTATTTACCTAGGATTGAAATGTTAGTGTATATCCCGGCTCGAATGAAGCGTTATCCTGATCTTCCTTCATACCTGGGAAATCAGGTACAATATCATATTGTCTGAATTACAATTACTGCTTGACACCATGTGTGGTTACTGAAGTGTCCACTAACACTCCGTTGTGTCCAATCAACAGCCTCCTTGAGCATCGTTACCACCTGTCATTATGGTTAGTGGGATATACATGGGTCCAGCACTGGCGTGAGAAGACGGGGAGTAGGCTATTTCATCTTAGTGTATGTGAAAGGGGGTAGTTGTGTTTGTGCTCTACCCGGAAATATTGACATTGGTTATTCGTGGTTTCGGGCTGAGAATCTATACCCGAGTCAATTTATTCAATCGGGGGTGATATTGGCGCTAAACATTAACCCTTTTTATGCGGGAAGACGGTGAATGCGAGTGTTTGACGTGTGGTTCCAGAAGACGCTGTAACTAATACGACTTTCGACTCTTGATCGGAACTCATGGCACCGCAAGTGGCGATTATCGCGTAGAGCAAGACTTTATGACATAACTGACGGAAAAATTTGTCAGAGCTCTATAAAGGACCATTGAGAGGCAATCTTCCACACCTCAATCGCTGATCCTGGACAGTGGCTCAATATAGATACCTAGGCAAGTGATAACAGTGAATTTTTATGGGCAGTTGTCATAGACAAAGTGGAAGTCCTCCAATCACCTCTCTCGTTCCATGCACTTTCTAATCCACGCGCTAATTGGTTGACCGCAAGACTTAAACCCCCCCAAATACATACTACGGCCCGCACGTCAATCTAGCCCCTCTCTCAGCGAGTAATGGCCTAGCCGCGACAGGCTAGAACGGCTCTTCGCCTATCGCTAAAAGCTTCTGGATGCACTTGTAACCCCGTTCAAAAGTCAGAGATAGGTTGAAATGGTTAAGCCACCTTCCAGCCACATATTCGGTGAGAACACTTGAAGCTATGAATACCATAATTCGACCGAAACAGTGGGCCCTCAGTGAGGTGCGTAGTGGCGCAAATCATATACGGAGAAAATAGGCGGAAGGCGTCCTTACGAGGACACGAGTACTTACGCTAAGGCCTTGCTAATCAAGACCTTTAAAGCAGATCAGCTGCCACCAAAACTTACGTGCAGAATATTTTTCATTCCTTAGGTTACGGCACCAGCTATGGCTTTGATAGATATACCACTTTTCATAATTGGCCATAGTGGCTCTATTCTTGGGGTCATTGCACTATCCTTTGCGGTCTTTCTGCTACAATATGCGATTCAAAGTCGCCGGCCAAAGAATTTTCCCCCTGGTCCTAAAGGGCTTCCTATTATTGGCAATCTTCATCAGCTGCCTCTGAAGAAATTTTATCTACGGTACGCTCTTATCATTTATATTACATCTCTGGCACCCTTACTAAAAACAGTTTAGGCAAACTGAATGGTCCAAGAAATATGGTAGCATCGTTGGCTTCAAGATAGGCCCCCAAAATGCTGTGGTTTTGAGTAGCTACCGTCATGTTAAAGAGTGAGTTCCTTTGTATGTTGAGATGAAGGGGGAAAAATTCGCGCAAGTCCTCACCTTCATGAATGGCAGACTCTTCGACAAGCGTGGAGGAATATATTCCGGTCGCCCAGAACAATACGCCACTCAACAGATCATCTGCCCCGATAATATCCATATGTTGCTAGCCCAATACGGACCCACATGGAGATTAATGAGAAAGGCCATGCAAGGCTTACTGAATGTGAATACTATCGACGCCTTGCATCCGATCCAGCTAGCCGAAGCTACACAAACAATATGTCACCTGCTCGACGATCCTGAGGGATACTACGATCATATTCGGCGTTATTCCACCTCTGTGATTCTAGCATCAGTCTATAGCCAGAGGGGCGAGAGCTTCCAGTCGCACAAAGTGCAGAGTCTATATCATTCGCAGTATCGCTTCAGTCGTATTATGGAACCTGGTGCCATACCCCCCATCGATGCTTTCCCGTTCTTGAGGGCACTGCCTGAGTTTCTCAGTCCTTGGAAAACAGAAGCGAAAGAGATTCGACAGGAACAGAGCTCTCTCTACTTCAACCTCGTGAAGGAGACGAAAGAACGACGCAGCAAACATGATTTGGAGCCTTGCTTTATTGAAAAACTTCTCGACGATCAAGAGAAATATGGTCTCAATGATGCACAAATTGCTTACCTGGGAGGCACTTTGGTAAATTATCCCCAAGTTTGGAGTATATTTATTACCGACCTTACTGATGGCTCAAATAGATGGAAGCTGGATCGGATACTACTTCATCGGCATTGCTCACTTTCGTTCTTGCCATGACACAACACCCAGAGTCCTTGAAGACCCTGCAAGCAGAACTAGACCGTGTATGCGGTACTGACAGATCGCCAAATTTCGAAGACTTGGAACAGTTGAAATACACACGGGCATGCATGAACGAGGTCAGCATTCGGGCAACTTTTGGGCGTTTAAAAACGCTAGACTAATTTGCTGTTTAACAGGGCTTGCGATGGCGTCCCGTTGCGCCTGCTGGCGTTCCTCACATGTTAACCCAGGACGACACTTACGAAGGCTACGTGTTGCCCAAGGGGACAATCGTCTTCCTAAACGTATGGGCCATCCACATGGACGAAAGCGAATATGATGAACCGCAAAAATTCATGCCGGAGCGTTTCATGGGCAACAAATTTGGCTGCAAGGATCAAAATGATTCAGATGATCATCGCAGAATAACGTACAATTTTGGAGCAGGTCGCCGTGTCTGTCCTGGTCAACGTCTAGCTGAAAACTCAGTGGTAGGTTCCCTTCCCAAGATGGTATAGCTCTTCCAAGTATGCTAATTTTTTAAGCTTCTCAATATGGCCAAAATGGCTTGGCTTTTCGATATCTTGCCCGTTGGCTCTGAGCCGATCGACGTGAGTATACGCACGGCGTTTACTGATGGGGTCCTTATTGCGCCTCATAAATTTCCCGTGCGATTTGTGCCTCGTTCTAAAGAACGGATCAATATCATTCAGGCCGATTTGGAAAAGGCAAAGGAGTTTTTCGCGCGGTATAAAGAGTAGTATTCTTGGTATTCTGTTTCGATATGGTGCAAAGTGGTTGCGGCTTTGATGGACTTTGTTATTCACATAATAGCCCTTTAATAATCTTCCCTTCGAGTAGAAAGCCGATTTTTTGATATCATACAACACAAAAACTGATTTTCTCCCTAGAGAGATAGATCACATCCGTAGGTACTTACATATGCACTGCGAATGTTCATCCCCAGTTGCCTTGTTTCACTCGTTAATGCGAACATGCTGTCCGCATTCCAATACGGATATGGGCCAACACGTGTGATCATGTGGTTCCAGCGCGCTTCAAGTGGTATAAATTGTCGAAGCCTCCCTATGGACAGTTCCCATCCTAGCGTTTTTGTTAAAATGGACTAAAGTGCTCCCAACCACAGCAATGATACACATAGTTGGTTACAAACCATACTGAACCTTATTTCAGATGGGACGCGTCCCTCGGAAGTCACCCAAGCACCTCATAGTTCATCACGCAGAGCGATATCTGGTGAAAGACTGGACCCACGCGCCGAACATGAGCATTATGGGCATCATGGCGTCGCCAGGGCAAAACCTGACATCCCATTGTGTAATCTGGAAACGGGCGTGAAGAGTGTAAGTATCATGAGCCTAGACGGGGCAATTCTGACTTAGCCATAGCTCGGCATGCCAAACGCTTCGCCTCCCTTTCCAATTCCACAACATTCGGGACCCCGGGTGTGGGCCATATCACTTGGCTGCACAAGGTTTCTCAGCGAATTTTACTACGACAGATTCAGTACCGAGGTGTGTCGTTATAGTGCAGAGTACTTGAGGTATTTCAGAGACCATCCCGAAATTACGACTTACCAGACTCGCTATATGCGAACTGCTGGACCTCAGGCCCATCTGAAGCCTCGACGGAAAAGAAGACGACGGAGAGATGGGGATGGTGTTCGTCAAACATGCTATAATGTGATTCATCATGTGGACGTCTAGATATTCCTCATGCAAAAATTGTACCAGTTTTATGCCTGATTACAGCCAGAGCAACTGAATCCAAAAATCAATCTTTACATCATCATATCCCCTTCCTGAATTCCATTAACATCTTTGATTTCCTTCCTCCAGGAGAACGTCCAACTCTCATAAATGCTCAGATACAGCTTCACCGCAACAGCAGTTCTACAGCCCTCGCTCCTTGTTAAATTGGTCCGCAACCTCCTTTGTAGCCTTCACAATTTCAACACAACCAGGCGAGTCCGAATGACAGCAAATAGTAATAGGATTGTCTCCCACTTCAAGTGTAACTGTTTCGCCAGTGACCGCCACAACTTGACTACGACGCAACTGCCCATCGACATGTGCCTTGACATCTTCAATCTTCCACGGCTGCTTCTTCCGATCAATCTTCAAAGTCCCATCAGCATGGTACTTGACATCTGCGAAATACTCAGCCCAGAACTCCAGATTCGCCTCTTTTGCAGCTTTCTCCATGTTGGTTCCCGGGAGACCGAAGACGCGCAGTCCTTTAGGCACGGCCGCCCACACCGCTCTCGCAACCTCGATATCGCGGATCATCATTCCGTACAAAATTCCATGTGGCTTGACATGGTGCATCTCAACTCCTTCGCGGTCCAGGAATGCCTGGAGAGCCCCGATTTGGTAGACTACATTGGCAGTGTGCTCCTCTGGAGTCATCTTGATTTCTCGACGGCCAAAGCCTTGGACGTCAGGTAGCCCAGGGTGGGCGCCGATTTTGACACCATGTGATTTGCAAAGAGCGACCGTCTCTGCCATTATCAAGGGGTCACCGGCGCTAGGAAGATAAATTAGCGAAATGTCGACGTCCTCACTCAAGTTATACTTACTGAAAACCACATGCCACGTTCGCTTGGTCGATCATGGGCAGCAGTTCTTTGTCTGGACCGCAGACATAATTTCCATACCCCTCGCCCATATCGACATTGATAAGCGCTTTCCTCTGCGTTGGAGGCATACTGGGTAATTTGCCCTGGTCAAATTGTCAATATACTTCAGCTCGTCGTTGGGGCTGTTGCACTGACAGTTGGTTGCTGATTGCAGACTGATAAACCAAGTAAATTGAGCGGATTAACGAATTTCTTCTGTCGATGCCGAGCGAGAGAAAGAGAAAATACAAATGACAGGTTTTGCAGGCCAACGATCCAAGGAAGGGACACTATCATGACGTCTCCAAATGATCTACCAAACCCCGCTCTTTCTCCAACCTCGGTGGGACACAAGTTGGTACTAGAGTGGGGTGACCCCAAACTTGAGTTTATTAGGAATCAGGTATTCCCTGGCGATGATTGATTTATCATTAACTCTGATTTAATTATTTTCATGCACCATGGAATGTTTGAAGACCATCCTTATAGCCAACAGAGGCGAGATCGCTTGTCGGCTTATTAAAGCTGCACAAAAACTAGGTATTCGAGCTATCTCTGTCTATACGGAGCCGGACTCGGAGTCTGAGCACGTGAGGGCGGCCGACCATGCTGTCCTACTAGATGGTGAAGCAAGAGCAGCATATTTAGACGGGTAATTCTTTTCCAAGTGAAAATGTGAAGCTTGTTGCTGACCTCTTTCTGCAGCGACCAAATAATAAAGATAGCCAAGGAACATGAGGCCCAGGCGATTATCCCTGGGTATGGGTTTCTCTCAGAGAACACAGCATTTGCTCGATCGGCTGCTCTAGCCGAGTTAGTCTTTGTTGGACCTTCTCCGGAGGCAATCGAATCATTCGGTCTGAAGCATACTGCTCGTGAGCTAGCTCTCGCCGCAGGTGTTCCCGTGGTCCCGGGCACAAAGGGTCTTGTTGATACCGAGGAAGCAGCTACAGCAGCGGCAGCAAACCTTGGCTACCCGGTCATGTTGAAGGCGACCGCTGGTGGAGGAGGCATGGGGTTGTTGACATGCCACAATGAGGCGGAGCTGAAAGATAATTTTCGAACGGTCCAGTCGCGAGCTTCATCGTTGTTCAAGAATGCGGGCGTATTCCTGGAGAAGTACTACCCGGACAGCCACCATATTGAAGTGCAGATCTTTGGAAACGGTCAAGGAAAAGCAATTAGTATCGGCGAAAGAGAATGTTCCATCCAGCGACGGCACCAGAAAGTCATCGAGGAGTGTCCGAGCCCATTTGTGGAACTCAGATATCCAGAGCTTCGAAAAGCACTGACCGAATGTGCTGTACGTCTTGCTGAGAGCATCAGATATGGATCAGCAGGAACGGTGGAATATCTTGTTGACGATCACACTGGTGATTTCTTCTTTCTTGAAATGAACACACGTCTTCAAGTCGAACATGGAATCACGGAGATGTGTTACAATGTGGACCTGGTGGAGCTCATGTTGCGACAAGCGGACCAGGAGCTCTCTGGAAAGGGTGGACTCACAGTTGAACAGCTGGAAACTCTGCAATCCAAATGCATCGATCCTCAAGGGCATGCAATTGAAGCGCGTGTCTATGCAGAGAATCCAGTGAGAAACTACGCCCCGAGTCCCGGCCTTCTCCAAGAAGTGTCGTGGCATACCCCCGCTGGAACGCGAATCGACACCTGGGTGAGAACTGGAATAGTGGTCAGTGCATCATATGATCCTTTGCTTGCAAAGGTCATGTATCATGGCCAGACACGACCAGATGCAATCGCAGGGATCGAAGAGGTTTTACGCAAGAGCTCCGTTTGTGGCCCTCCTATCAACCTTGGCTTCCTCCTTGCCATAATCCATGATCAAACATTCAAAGGGGGCAACACGATCACGAAGTTTTTGGAGAATTTCAGCTATACACCCAACGCAATTGATGTCATATCCGGTGGCTCTTATACCCTGATTCAGGACTTCCCAGGACGGCCAACAGTTGGGCATGGGTTTGGCCACGCAGGACCGATGGATCCTATTGCTTTTCAAACTGCGAATCTTCTAGTTGGCAACCCGGTTGGTACTGAGGGTCTTGAAATTACCCTGACTGGACCCGAGCTTCTATTCCTCAGCGATGCAGTCATCTCGTTATGCGGCCCATCTATTCCAGCAGATCTTGATGAAACAGAGATGCCGCTCTGGACACGCGTTCATGTTAAAGCTGGCCAGCGACTGAAGATTGGAAAGATGGCAGCCCATTGCCGTGTTTATCTCGCTATCTTTGGGGGGCTCCTCAACATCGCCGAGTGGTTCGGAAGCAAGTCTACGAATCCCATGGTAACCGTCGGAGGGTACCAAGGAAGACCACTACGTGCAGGTGATTTCTTGGAGATCGTGGAAGCGACCAAGGTTCCAAGTGCCCCTGCGACTAGTATACCACAAGATCTACGTCCTCAATACGGAACTGGTCAATGGACTATCCAAGTCATGTCTGGGCCCTACGAGACAGGGTTCTTATCTCCCGAAGGCATCGAAACGTTATTTTCGACGGCCTGGAAAATCAGCCACAATGCTGCGCGAGGAGGAATCCGACTGATTGGCCCCCGGCCAGGCTTCGGCCGTATGGACGGAGGGGAAGGAGGTGGTCATCCGAGCAATATCCTCGAATATGGCTACCCGCTCGGTGGGCTGAACTGGACCGGCGACGAACCCGTCATCTTCCCCGTTGACTGTCCTGATTTTGGCGGATTCATATGCAGTCTAACGGTTGTGAAAGCAGATGTGTGGAAGGTTGGACAGCTTCGATCTGGGGATTACGTTAAGTTCCATCGTGTGTCCCTGGAAACAGCCTTGCAATCTCGACGAAATAATGCTGCCTTTGTTGATGGCGTAGCTTTAGCCATCACAACCGGATCCTGGGATAAAGCAATCAAATTTGATAACACTTTGGGACCTGAGGTCACAGCACCCGGTCAGGATTTACTTCATGTCCTCGGAGAAAGTGAAACACGACCCCAAGTATCATACCGAGGTGGAGCAGACGACTATCTCTTAGTCGAATATGGAGACGGGCGCGCCGACCTCAACTATAAATGTCGATCAACAGCGCTAGCTAGGGCCCTCAAGTCCGACACCGGTCCCATCTCTGCAAATTTGCCCAGCGGAGGAGCGATTCTCAACATGATGTGCCACGGCAGTTCCCTAGCCCTCTTCTACGACGGCCTCCGTATACCAAGAGCAGATCTCATAAACAAGCTAGTGGCTCTAGAACAAACCCTTGGAGATATGCGATCCGTCAAAATCCCCAACCGCCACTTCAAACTTCCCCTCACATTCCAAAACAAGAGGCTGGACGAAGCCATCGAGCGCTACATGGCGAATCAAAGATCGAAAGCGAGCTACCTCCCCGACCCCCTGAAATTTACAGCAGAGAACAACGGCATGACAGTCTCGCAACTAAAATCCATGTTCCTAGAAATGGAATCCGTCATCATAGGCGTCGGCTTCTTCATGGCTCTCCCACAGAGTCTACCCACCGACCCACGATACCGTCTTCGGACTCCGAAGATGAATCCAAGTCGCACGCATACTCCAGCCGGAACGGTATCGTGGGGTGGGACGTCTATTGCTATCTATCCTGTCGATTGCCCTGGAGGGTTCATGCCCCTAGGCATGACTATCCCTACACTCGATATTTCCGGGTCCAGACCTGGATTTAGTGCGAAGAAGCCATGGATATTGGAGGATATGGATACGATTAGTTTCTATGAAGTCAGCGAGGAAGAGTTCGATCGCAAACTTGCGCAGTTCAGGGCTGGGAAATACCAGTTTGAGATGAAGGAGGGGGTATTTGATATGGCCGTACATAATGAGCTTCTGAGGAGGACTATGGATGAAGCTGAGGCGATTCGCAAAGATCGGGCGGTGTCGCAGAAGAAGATGGCTGAGTTGGAAGATCGATTGGTTGAGGAGTGGTTGGCGGAGAAGCAGGCGGGTGGGACTAGTTTGGATGAGATAAGATCTTTGCTTGAAGGTATGATTCCGAGTCTCCTTTTTCGGTTTATGGGGACTAATGATATCACAGATCCTACAGTCGAGGCTATTGAGGCCCCTGTTAATGCTAATGTTTGGAAGGTTTTGGTGCAGGAGGGTGAGGTACTCCAGGCAGACACGGTTACATGCATTCTTGAGGCTATGAAGATGGAGATCAATGTGCACACCGAGCCTCGTTTCGCTGGGGTGACTGTCATCAAGGTCTTGGTTAAACCTGGAGACACTATAGAGAGTGGGAACCCGGTTGTTCTGGTCAGGAAACCCAAGGTATAGAATCCTGGTTAGGTGGATTTTGTGCTCGACGTTGTTTATATCTTAGTTGTGCCTATCGCGTTTCCTATACTACTCCACCCAGTATGGAAGTTCTTAGCTGTCCCAGAATGTAACATGCTTCTAAGGTACTTCAAATTACTACGGACCCAGAGAAATCGATCTCAAGGACTATTTCCGTAGTTTGACAGGTATTCATATCCCGTGTAACTCTTGTTGGGCATCCATGATAAGATATGATAAGAATGATCTAGGACTACAGTTACAATGGAATGCGAAAGTTAATAAGCCACGCTCTATTCACGATTGATCAAAGGCACGGCAGAACAAAAAGTACATGGATCAAGAACGCCCATCGCCAGGCAAAAACAAAGAGCAACCTCAAGCTCTTCGGCCACCTGTTCCACCTGAACACCAACCCCCTCCCACCTAGGTCGTGAAGCCGTCATATGACGTTACAGATTAGGTGAGATGTGAAACCGAGAGATATCAGGAAAAACTAAAGAGAAGAGCAGAGGGAGAAACACAGAGACAGGGAGGATGCAGAAAAGCGAGACTGATGCTGTAGACTACTTCAGATTGGAAATGTTTCGGCAGCGAGTCGAGAGGGAGGATGGAGGAGGAGAGCAAGAGAGCAAGACTGACGGAAATAGAAAAGAGAAAAGAAAATAGAGAGGACATTCATAATCACGGTGAAGAAAAGACACACTGAAGAAAGATAAAGAAAAGACGATGTAACAAACAAGACAGAGGGATAAAATCTCCCCCACTGCCGCAAAGATTCCGAGATAAACAGAAAAAAAAGAAAAAAGCAGAGAAACCCCGACTGCACAAACACCCATCTCCAAAGATTCATATGCTCCGGCCATCCCATCAGTGTCGTTGCGGCCCAAAATCTGCCTCCACAACCTTGCCCTTCTTTCCTTTAAGAGTAAACTCCGCAAACAATGCAACGTGATCACTAGGGAAATGGAAATTGGGGAAACCCGGTACTCGGCGTAAGTATTCCTTGTCGACCTCGCCAAGCAAGGCGGACACGTGAAGTGTGTTGGATGAGAACCAGACGTAGTCAAGAATATCCTTGAAGTCTGGTGTGTAGTTCGTGAAGCTCAGTTCCCCGATAGCGTCGTAGGCAGACTTAAGCTGGAATGGATGTGTCATGCCGACCGTGCTCAAGTTGCCATAAAGACGGTTTTTGAGCTCCGGGTGGTCTTCATCAAGCCGTCCGGTCGCAATCACAGTGTATGCCGCAGACCCTGGCGCTGAATTGAAATCACCACACATCAGGAGTGGGATCTGATCACCGCTGGAGTACTCCTTGGACGGCGCAGGCTCGACAATCGGGGCGTTCTCCGATCCACTTTCTGCCTCGGAGAAGCGGAATGCGGTCTTGTCTGTGCAGGCCGGCCACTTGGCGTACTTGTCGGAAAGCTTGGTGATTTCCTCCATTAGAATAGCAGTCTGGATGAGCTTCACGTCCTTGAACGCTGGGTCCCAGTAGAGATGAGAATTCACAACCATGAAGCGGGCTCCAGTCTGTCGGTTTTCGAGGAAAACGACAACTGCAATGTGGTCCTTCTGCCAAAGTCGATTGTAGATGTCATCCTGGCCCTTGGCATCGGGTCGGCGAACGGCGGTTTGACCGAAGTTGATGAGTTGTTTATCCAAGAGAATGTACTTGCTTCCCTTAAAGAATGTTGCGCAACCATCGATGGCCTTTGCATCTTCCTCCTGCATACCCATGGCACGTCCTCGGGGCCAGAAGACACCCTTGTAATCACTGTAGGCAAGTTGTTCTCGGTAGAAGTTGTTGTAGCTTCCTTGGTCCACCTCCTGGAGACAGACAATGTCCGCGCTGTGAGATCGTAATTCGTTAAGGATAAGTTCACGACGGAACTCCCAAGAGAGAATGCGTGAAGGGACGTAGCCATAGTGGGAGGCGGTGGCGGAAGAGTCACACAGGGTGTTGTAGGATAGAACGGTGATTTTCTCGGCGGGGCTGTTGTTCGAGCTCGCAGTTTCGTCAAGGATGACCCAGTCGCGATCTGGGGGAGGCAAGTGTACTAGAGCGGAGACAGGTATGTTAGAGAAAAATCACGATTTAGAGGCAAAGAAAGCCGACAACATACCAGGCATCTCTTCCCTGAGGTATTTGATTAGAGCTTTTGTCCCATCTTTCATGATCTGAGACTTGAGAACCTCATTCAGTGGGTTGCCTTCAATGCCTAACGTCTCTAGGCGGTATAGGTACCCCATCTCGTACGGGAGGGTGCGAATGTTGTTATCAAAGAGATAAAGCTTCTTGAGATTGGTCAACATGCCGATCTCTTCGGGAAGCTCTGTTAACTCATTCCCGGAAATATCGAGATGGGTTAACTTTCGCAGTTGGCCGATTTCAGAAGGAAGCGCCTTTAGCTTGTTGTGATTGAGGTACAGCTTCTCAAGGAAGTCATACCCAAACAATGAGGTGGAGATCGCACGCAAGCCCTGTCCGCCAAAGTCGATTGCATTCCATCCTTGTCGTGAAGAGGATTTCGTGATCGGAGCTCCAGTTCGTGGATCCACCGTAGTCTCACCCGCATCTGTCTGACCGGCGACAAGCTGAAGGCCTTTGGATTGCTGTGCCATGATCCTAGCATAGTAATGAGGAGAAGAGGAATTTCGCGACTCCGCATAAAGCTGGAGCTGCTGCTGCCAATGCTCGCTCATAGAGCCCTCCAAATCGTCATCGCCAATGGTCGGGCCACCATTCTGGAGGTGACTCGGGTTGAATTGAGCAGTCGATGTCGGCAGAACCCCAGCGGAGTAGTTCTGTTGAGTGAATGTGTGTGTGGCTTGGGAGTGCGAGGCGTGAATTTGTTGTTGAGTATGGTGCGATTGGAATTTAGAGATTGGCATGCCAATTCCACCACCGTAGCGCTGTTGTTGGTGCTGGTGCTGGTGGTGGGCCTGGGCACCATTCATCACCATGTGTTGCCCTTGGTACATGTTGAAGGATAGTGTGGCTGATTGGTTAATGGGCGGTGATCGAGAAGGGGAAGGAGTGTCGTGATTGAGCTTTAGTCGAACCGGAGAATTAGTCCCGTTTGGAATGGCGTGTCGTTGGTGAGAGTGATGCTGTGGTTGTGTCTGGAAGGAAAACGGCCCGGCCCCAGGCTGCTGGAACCTGTAGGTACCATCTGCCATTTAACGTGGCAGACGAAACCGTGGCTGATTTCCCTGGTGAATGACCGGGGGGCGGGCGGGGAGCGCGAAAGTCGGGTTCGAGGAGGTGATGAGAGGAGTAAAGAATCGAGCACGGTCTCTTCTCTTCTTCCACATAGAGTCCCGCAGTGAAGTGACCCCGTTTGGAAGAAAACAACAAAGGCCAGTAGCCAAAGACCTGGCACAACCGGATGGATCGTGAGGTTGGGGTCCGAGTTGAGGTTGAGATACCTAAAGGGCGGAGGGCGGGCGGAGTCTCAGGTCGCTTGAGATCGTAATCTGGAAAGATCGAGGCGGGGTAGGAAGTCAGTGGGAAGCTCAACATATTCAGGGGCTAAGAAGCAGGGCCATTCATACGATTGTCTCTCAGTTCGCGGGGTTTTAGGCTGAGCGGTCTTGGGTCGAGATGACAGTCTTGGGCGGTTTGCATTGAAGGCGGGAGTTGCCTCACGTGATATACCCTGTCCGGATCTATTGCCAAGACCGCCTTCCCATCTTGGCTCCGCTCAGCTCACAAGGCCCAATTGTCCACGCTTCACGACTTCAAGAGGCATGAAAGTTGTGAGTTGACAAATGAGCCATATCATCGTGGTATCAAGAAAATCAGTTGCTTGATTGAGAGCAAGTGCTGGCCCATTGAATCCATTGATAAAGTTGTTGCCTTGTGTATCAGGCCCCCTATAGCCTTTGGCGGGCGAATCTGGCACAATTAACATGTTCGTCGCAGTTGGGTATGACCATGCTGAAAGGACTGGGTCCAAAGGTATAATCATGGTGAGAGGCATATCTGGAAAAAAGATTGAAGTTTAAGAATCATCGCAAAGCATGGAAATTAAGAATAATGGAAACCATCGCAAACCGAACAGGACAATGTTCTCCTGCATCTGACGCAGAGCGCACTGCTAGTCCAGAAAACCGTAGTTTCGTGTCCTGGGACGTTTTTTAAATTGACAGATGTCCTTGAATCTACGGCGTGTCTGTGAACATTTTCTGTCTGAACAGCTGGGTGCTGGGTGACACGGCATTCGCAGCCTACGATTATACATTATACACAAAACTATTAACTACGTCTGCAATAAATAGAATATGGCGTGGCCCTTTGACTTTAACGGTTCATGGTATCGCATGGTTCTGTGAACTATTTAAAAGCTCCTACCCCAACATTTCAAGGAGGCCTGAGCATAAGCAGCCTTGGCTTATTCCCAAAGCTACGGTACTTCTCTAGGCATAATCTTCAGGGCCATCAGCACTTAGAGTGGATTGTCGGTAACCGTACTAGCCCAATTCTAGATTATGCAACATAAACCGGCCAACAGAAAAAGGTGGTTCATTTGCACTATTGATGACCCCAATTCCAACCCAAATTTAGGATCGGGGATGTGCGCGTGAACATGGGTGGGTTATACGTGACCAAAAGGCCCGCCTAGATAACCCCTGTAACACCAACACGGTTGCCTCGAGGGGCGTTGCGACCGATGCCTATGCAGGCGTTGGTCATCTGCACAGACAATTACAGGTGTACTGGAATACCTCGTATTGCGACATCAAGGGTTTGAGAATTTAGGGGGGAAGAGAAATAAAGAAAAAAAAAATCTGATCAGTCCAGCAGGACATTGTGTTGGATTAACAAAGTACGAAGTACAAAAGTACAAGCCTTACTTCTGTGGATCGAACAGAAGTGACAGTCTGCAGGTACGTACTGGATTCTCGCGACGGGGATCACGGGGATACCCAATGGTAGATATAAAGTTTACATAGTGGTTCGGATCTAAACAAATCGCACACGATCCGGGACATAACGGATGCAAGGATATGATTAAAGTCGGGAAGAAGCCATGGAGTTGGGAAGCACTATTGACCGTAGGCTACATCTTAATAAGGGCACGGGCGGTATCAGACCACCCCAGTAGGTAGAGTTGGCAAGGATCTCCGGCACCCGTGTATCCAGGTATCCCGTGAGAACGGTAATCTTTATTAAAGAAAAATAAAAGACATACGTACTTTTGACCATTGATGTGTCGCACTTCCGGCGCACTTCCGAAAACCCGAGTGGAGATTATGACTATAATCTCGCCTAAACTTGTTTTGTAGGGTATAGTGGCAAGAGTCCATGGGGCAAATACTGAAAAATATTGAAACAGTACGGAGCACGCCACGTAGAGACGAACTACTGTATGAACAAAACTGCCCCTGCACGTGTCAACGCACGCACCGACTCAGGATCCTTGCTGGAGTACTGTAGTGCAATTATTATGTACTATAGTTATACCCCTCCAAGAGGGGCAAAGATCGGTTATCAAATTCCCCGTACGGATATGGCGGAATCTATCCGTACTGTTCAAAGTACTAAAATGATAGCCTTTTTCCTAACCATGGATAGCTCGACTAATGGGGCTACCGTGTACTCCGTAGAAGTACGGAGTATATCCTAAAGCCTTTTACCATTTCTGGCGCACGAACCCAAAGTTTGGGTGGCACACTCTATAGTGGACACCAGCAAAAAGGCCAGTCATGATGTCAACGACCCTCTCAATACACCTGCCACTGCGGGTTAGACAAACCTCGCTTTCCCGTTTAGCTAGCAGGGTTTCAATGCCCTCGTGTGCCTAAACTTGACCAAAAAAAATTTTCATACCCTGCCTTGCTCTTTCGAGGTTAGCCGAAACGTGAGCAATGCATGTCATTGGCGGGGGAAATACTCCTTTTTTTTTTTACCCCAATTCCAGAACTCTCTAGCACTACACTATTTCATATTTTACTACAGTTATTCACCATTACGTGAAAGACAGACTAGCTCCTCTTCTGGAATCGAGTGGATACTGTTCAATGCCACCTTCGATCCAGGGGTCGGGACCAGGCCTTGGCCTTGTTTCTTTGTTCATTTTCTTTCCCCTCCTTCGTTCTTGATTTTTCTTTCCTGGGGAGTCTCTATAGAGATATCTAAATTATTGCAAATCTTGCAAAGGATTCACTCGAAAACTGATTATTACATTTGGGGAGGGGATTTCTTTTTTTTATTTTCTTTTCACGAACATTACGCTAAAATATTTTCCGAACCACTTTGATCCCTCCGAAATTGCTACATCTTCCTTGCCCTATTTACTGCCGAGGAACTTGGAATTTTACCACTTTCCTCTTTCTCTTTTTTCTTTTCTTTGTATATCATATCTACTTCCTGCCAGTCACGAAAAAGAAAGACAAGAATGTCTCCCAGCTCATGAACCTCCCTTTGCACGCCGAGCATGCGACCGACTGCCGATCCACGTTAAGAGTCACCGGGGATAATCGATGAGAAGTGTGGATTGGATATGGACATAATGACGACAGGGGCAGTCTCATTCACGGCAGTCACGCCAGCAGGCTCAGATGTTCACTCGAACCTGAGCTCAACCTTTGCCGCGGCCTCGAACTCATCCTTGAGCTCTTTGACTGACTACTCCAACTACCCTCTGGCACGACTGGGTGACCGCACCTACCTCCGCGAGCCGGATAACATATATCCTCTGCCATGCGATCAGCCCGAGATCCACCGTCAATCCCTGCGCACGATGATGCTGCTGCGCGTCTTTGGCGGCCCGTTCTGCAATCCCTACCTGGCCAATCGTCCGCCGAAGCGCATCCTGGAGATCGCCTGCGGATCAGGCCTGTGGTCCGGTCTATGTCACGAGTATTTTGTTCGTCGCGGCCAGCCCACCGTAGGCTTTGTCGGAATCGACGTTGTCTCCTTGGCCCCGGATCTGCGCAAGCAGGGAATGAACTGGCAGTTTAAACGACATGACCTCCGCAAGCCCCGCCTCCCTTTTCCGGACGACTACTTCGATTTTGTCTTTATAAAAGATGCGGGTATGTGCCCATCTAGTCCAGCGCAGCAAGCCTCGGGCCTAAGTGAACCACTGCGGGTTTTGAAATCGGGAGGGATCTTAGAAGTGTGGGACTCTGACTGGGTGTTTCGCTCACTGCTGCCCAACCCGGCACCAGCTCGGAAAACCTCGTCGAAAGACCAGGAAATTGCCGATTCGACCGCTACCTATACATTTTCATCCGCCACGCCTTTCACAAGGGCCCAGAACAAATATCTTGTCGACTACAATTCGTGGGTCGAGAAATCCTTCGACCGGCGCAAGCTCACAGCTCTGCCTTGCTCCACTATCGGCATGTCTTTCAATTCCGAGGTCGACCTATTAGAGAATGTGGACAGTCGCCGCATTGCAATCCCACTTGGAGATATCCGATGGGAGCGGGAGGGCCAAGGGAAAGATTGCAAGGGCCGTCCACGAAAGGCATTGACCCCGGATCAGATCTCCATTCGTCGAACGGCCCTTCTCACGGTGGTTCAAATGATCGAAGGACTAGAGCCCATGCTGATCGAGGCCAGCGGGAAAAGTCGCGATGAGTGGGACCGGTGGTGGGCTGCAATGACAACAGACCTGTTTCAGAAGGGCGGCCTCGCCAGTGGCGAGTGTCTCGAAGTGAGTGCATGGTGGGCTCGAAAGAAATGAACCCCATCTCAAGCCACGAGTAAAATTCCGGTGTTTCGGTGGGCGCACAAGTAAATCATTGAGTGCGCTTCGTATTGGTGATACCCCTAATTTTGTGAATTTTTTTTCTTTCTTTTTTCTTTTCTTTATGGTCTTTAAAAATGTTTTTTGGTCTTTCCACTTTCTAGCATGCTATATGGCCATTGGAGAATATTTCGCCTTTGGCCTATGGGCATTAAGCGGCCTCATACCGCTGTTTCAGTGTTCGGTACCGCTTCAAATAGTACCTGGATATTGTTCGTGTCAGCATCTGTTGATGAACTTCGTGTCGAGGAGAGAGCAAGCTGTGCTCGCATTATGATATGATGTATGACAAAAAAAGAGTTCAAGAACACCATGTCTAGCCAGTGCAGCCACTGTATATAGACACGAGAATATGTAAATGACAATGATGTCGTCGAATCATTACCGATCAAAAACCAGAAAGGGTAGAGTGAAACTGATCGGTGTTTATCGAGGAAAGGGTTGATCTTACAGTGCTTCGACTTCTAGAGAAACATATATCAGTCACTGCACAATGTTTGGACTAGACTCTGATAAGGCTGACCAGTACGAACCTTTCTTCACAAATTCCGCCCTGGCAATCCCTTTTCGGATCTGCTCTTCATCGTCAAGATGAGCTTGGCCTGCAAAAGCACGATGGAGGCGATCTCGAAAATATTTGTATCCCAGCGGATATTCGCGTCCTAGCCAAAGAAGTTCTTCACCAATCTCAGTGAGCTTCTGCGACAAGCTATGCCTGGCTAATGCACACGATCATACCTTTGTACACATTGATAACCTGCCGGCGCAATTCCGGAGTAACCATGGTAAGCTTATCCGATAATATCCCGCCTTGTCAATTGACTCGGGACTATGGCTAAGGTGGCTTGGGTTGGTTGGGAGTTTGAAAAGAGATGGGCGAACGGCTCGGCGGTTATCGGTGACGTCGGAATGCGGAGAGCAACAGTGTTGATCGGTAAGATCACGGCACGGGAGCCAGAACACAGTTCAGGGACAAATGGGTGGAATTTATGAATTTATGGTCTGTGTTCAGTAAATAGTAACTCTGAACTAGTTTGATGAAATTCCTTAAAGTTTCTATGCATACGTGCAACTAAGGTGGGGAATAGAGCTGTTCAATGCTTCCATGTTCCTGGTAGAGCTGCTTCAGCTACATAGTATAAGTAGTACAACTGCCTGCGCATCAATACCTATTGACCGAGGCGGGGGAGAATAACAGACTGAGTGATCCATTGAAATACAGAAACACCTACCAAACTTACGACGGTATTCCTAAATGAAATATCTCCATGCATGACCTATTGGCATACCCCCGGGGCGAATTTCTATTCTTTTGGGGGCGGGGTTCTAGCCGAGCCATGGCCCAAGCTCAGGTATGCGACTTGCCGCGGATATGCGGTAATCGTACTCACCAATTGTTTCTCCAACTCAGCACCAGCTTACAACGATGACAGCCCGATTTACCCTCCCGAGGCAGCTGCCTCGATCAATATATTCCCTTCCCGCACGTCGCTTTCTCTCAGTGACCACGGTACACAATGCCCAGGCCCCGACCCCCGAGATCCCGGCCGCACGTCCGCACGCAATCGATCCCCGATGGCTCACAATGATGAAAAGGCGAATCGGGAGATGTATGATGTTTGGCCTCAAGCCAGTCCAAATTGATGAAGGTGGCCAGATTCTTCAGCAATTGGCGAGAGACTGGCGGGAATTGCTCGCAGGGAGCGAGGGGTTCTTGACCGATGAGAAGCGCCGAAGCCTGTTTCGCCATAATGTGGTGTGGGGTGAACAGGTATGGTCTGACACTTGTCGCCCTTTACATTTAGATCAAGGCTTCTTGAGCTGACCTATTTGGTGTTTCTGGGTGAATAGGATATCATGGTAAGCTTATGCTCTTTACCCATCGCATTCAATGCGCCTCGGCTGGTGTCGGCTTCGAATCATACTAACATACTTCTAGGGTACGACCTTCAAATTTTGACTTAAAACAGATGATTGCTTTTTAATCGAGTGAAATTAATACATTTCTGATTAGGACATGTCAACAACGTCACATATGCCAGATACGCCGAGTCCGCTCGTGTTAATTGGGCACGCAATATCGGCATTCACTTCGATCCCGAGCACAAGAAGGAGTGGCTAAACATGGTCAACTCAACAGGAATTGGGCTGATACTGCGAAGTATCAAAATTGACTATAAGTTTGTATGTGGCGTACACCAACCTGCCCTGCTAAGCCGTTAAACTAACGCGTTCAAATTATTGCAGCCCATGAAGTCCCCCGATAAGATCACGGTTTACCAAAAGATTCTCCACGACCCTACTTCACCACTTTCGCCGCAATCCGGCTTTCAGCTCCAGGTCATGATTTTGTCCGAAGCTCGCCAACGGCCCGCAGCTCGTTGTCATGAAGAAAACGTCATATACGACTATCAAAAAAACCAGAAGACTTCTTCGCTCCCCCCGTTCATTTTCAAGCAATTCAAGACGATTTGGGACCTGCAGGAGAAATCGAAGTCGGAATGGCAGCAGCGGATTTTGGATATTGAGAGCCGAGTCCGGGCCCTTGAAGTTGAGAGCTGGGACCGAGCTGATGCAGTAGAGGACACTGGCTCTGCCAAGCAATAGATTTTCAGTCACCCGCTGGGAGAGACCTGTATGTATGTGACATGTTCAGGGCCTGTTGCGAAGAATAATTCGAGGTCCTGACGATGTGTTCAAATTAGACATCTGTGTTGGAGATAAGACTATAAAGTCCCTCTAAATGAAGGGTCTGGCTCCCCTGCTAATTCCAGAATAAAGCTATATCGGTATAATCGCTCCTGTAAAAGAAAAGCATTCATCGGCTGCACCCCGCGATTGCTCCCGCCAAACCCAATCGAATCGGCTCTACAGATCCACCATTGCCCCACCAGCCTAAGTCGCCTACTTGGACCGGCTTCTTACCTCGGAAGGTCTGTTGGGGTAGTTACGAACTAGCCATCCTCGTGCTGCCCATCTTTCACATATCAGTGTAACTAGAGAATTTCCTTCTCAAGCTTTACGTCCAGATATCGATCTTACTCATCATGGCCCAACCCATTGATTCGAAATCACCGTCGGGCGAAACACGTACCGAACATCTTGCAACTTGGGCATCTAACCTACAGTACAAAGATATACCCGAAGATGTCGTTCAGAAAACAAAAGATTTCTTTTTAGATTGGCTAGGCTGTACAATCGCCGGACGTTATCATCCCGCCGTTTCCGCCATAGCTCAATTCGCTCGCCAGATGGGTCCCTCGAATGGCAAAAGTGAACTAGTTGATGGATCATTGAACTTCACGACTAGTCCGGCATTTGCTAGTCTGGTCAATGGTGCTTCATCTCACGTGGTCGAGCAGGATGATCTTCATAATCGGAGTATTATGCACCCTGTAAGTTTCTAGCTTTTTAGTGACACGCATTTGATGGATTTTATTAACTGGGAACTAGGCTACTGTTATCTACCCGGCGGCTCTGGCTGTAGCACAAGAGGTCGGGGCTACCGGTGAAGAATTTATCACAGCGTGTGTCGTCGGTTATGAAGTTGGTTGCCGGGTTGGAGAATTCCTGGGCAAAAGTCACTACGAGGTAACTTCCTAAAACATGATCACCATTCTGCTATTTGGGGCAGTATGAACTCATTTCAAACAGCGCTTCCACAGCACAGCTACAGGCGGTGTTATCGGAGTCGCCGCCGCAGCCGCCCGCCTGTTGAAGCTCGACGCAGCAACAACCTTATCAGCAATTGGAACAGCCGGTACACAAGCAGCAGGACTTTGGCAATTCCTCCTCGATGCAACACACTCAAAGCAAGTCCACACAGGCAAAGCCTGCTTCGACGGGATATTCGCTGCATACTCCGCTCGCGACGGCCTTCTCGGACCTCGAGATATCCTCGAAGGGCCACGGGCAATGGGCATTGCCTTAGTTCCAGGCCAAACATACCCCGCGGCAATCGACCAAAATCTAGGCTCCGACTGGGCGATTCTCAGCTCCAGTTTCAAATGGCATGCCTCGTGCAGACATACGCACCCCAGTGTCGACGCGCTGCTGAGTCTAATGGAGAAGAATAATGTTGCGTTCGATGATATTGAGTCAGTGGTTGCGCGCACTTATCAGGCTGCGCTTAATGTACTCGGTCTTAGTGGAGCTGGTGAGACGGTTCATCAGAGCAAATTCTCCATGGGATTTGTTCTGGCTGTTGCCGCTAAGAAGGGTCAGGCTATGATTACTGATTTCACGGAAGAGGATTTGGTGGATGCTTCGTTGCGGGAGTTTCAGAAACGGGTTACTATGGAGCTCGATGAGGAGATTGAGAGCAGATTTCCTAAACAGTGGCAGGGGATTGTTATCGTTACATGCAAATCTGGGGAGAAGTTCACTGAGTCGGCTGAATTCGCGAAGGGAGATCCTGAGCTTCCTCTTACAAAGTATGGTCTTTCATGATATCTTGGCTTACGAATTGAGGCTAACATCTATTTCAGGGAGGAGATTGAGAGAAAGACGAGGGCCCTTGCTACTTACGGTGGATTCACAGATGTCGCACGCGTCAATGTACTGATTGAAAGAGCGTGGAACTTAGAGCGGGAGACGAGTCTCAAAGGGTTTGTCTTTTAATCTGTACTCGAATTTGAAATGTGTTTGAAAACGATGTATATTTCGTTTATCCCAGGTGCCTTCGCGTTGTAGTAAAAGGCCTTTGGATACAAGTATATCTATCTATTTTCTTTGGGCTGCACTTTCCGTATTAGTGTTCAGTGCTCACCCCTCGCGCAGGACCAGTGAGCAAGCCAATCATGATCATTGAGTGCTTGCTGAGCGTCAATGATCTAACTCTCACGAAAATCTCACGTGAGGGTAAAGAACTGCTCAGTGAGCCGAGCCCAAATCGACAGTTACTAAGTGAGCCTGAGTCCGAGCGGCCTCACAAAACAGCAGGCAACTTGAATAGGGCATCCCTACCCGTCAAGAAAATTCAGTACGCATAGTGGCTTAATTAGCGACCTTTGAATGCATAACAAGCAAGTTAAGATACATTTTTAATGCATTTCTGCCAGAATTGGCCAAACCAGCCTCAGCACCGCGTGCTCCGGTGGGTATGATCACTAATGCATGGCACCCCATGGATATATTATTTGAAGCATAAAAACCTCAATTAATCTGCCATGACACATGTGATTACTTCTGACACCTGATACTTTGCAGGGAGGAGGGGCTCCCTTGGCATATATAAGATGGTACCAAATTCCTTGTGCTAGAGTGTTCTCCTGGAACAAACTAAGTTCTTCCTGTCGACTCTCCGTGGTATATCCGGTACATTATATCATTACTCCCTTCCAGTTTTGGTACAGGAAAATTAACTGAACACAGATTGAAGTCTTAATACGTACCGAGGTAAGTTCAATGTCGACTCCAGGCAATCTGACATGATCTCAATAAAATGATTCATCCTTTATGGTTCACGTCGTGCAGGAGATACAATTGAGATAGTAGACCCATGATCTTATGGACGCGAAGACATACACAGGGAAGCCCATAGGCTTGAAACCTATTATGATTGTGTTTATACGACAAGAGTTTTAGTGATTTGGAATTGTCCTTCGGTAAAGTATACGAAGCCCAACTGCTTCTTCCTTTGGGTGAGTTCAACAAAGCTCCTGTTTCCAAGCTCCTGTTTCCAAGCTTACTTCGCTAGGCAACCTGAAGCATCTGTCATCTTCTCTCAATATAAGATGCCTCACAGATTAATTGGCTCTTTGAAAGTTTAAATATTTCGCCAAGCCCCTTGATTTGTTCTATGAAATTCCAAGGCAGCGACTATTGATACTAACGCGACTAGGGAGAATGGTCCCAGGGATTTCTGGGTTCGTACTGTGACAAAAGGAAAGTGTGCCACCTAGGCAGTGACATTATGTATTGGTAATAAATCAATTAGTATTGACGTCAAAACGATTGGAAACGATCGCCCGGTAGAGATCGCGGGACGCTAGGAGAAATCTCAATCATGCCCACACCGCCAGCATCCAGCCAAGTAACTGACTGACTAGTGTCCGTGCATTGGAATGTGGCTGAAAGACTATTAAGAAATATTCGTTTTGCTATTTGATTTGTATTAAGACGTGTGTGCGGTGAAAGTACTACGTTGTATGTACACAACCAAAATCAAACTCGGCACTCGGAGGGTGATACCAAGTCGGGTGGAGAGGGAGTGGAACGAGGTCCAGTGAGAATAGAAGATCGGCAGAATTTTGTCGAACCGTTTTTTAACTTATCGGGCCCGGGGGGAACGAAAAGTCAAATTGGGTAAGTGGCGCGATGCGATCCCGTTCGAGCCGAGAGATATGGAGCCTATCGACAAGAAGACACTGATCATGAATGGCACCGGAGTGATCGACCTCCCAAGTGCGCAGAGTTCAGAAATGCCACCGCATGCCAATCCCAGAGGTGGATAGATAAGCCTGCCCAAGACCGGCCGGGACGCCGATCTACACCCCATCGGTGGCTGATCTACTAGCGAAACCTTGATGCCAAGACGCAAATCCATCCTTGGGAGGGGTTGAAGTTGATCTGGAGAGGTTTTGGGTTTTTTACATAGTTGTCAGGACCGTCCTCGTGCCAGAAAGGATCTGCTAGGGAAAATCGGATGTGCGATCGGTGTCTCTTCCACGCAGTCTTTACTCCACCCTGTAGATTTCTTGCCTCGGGATCACATATTGATCATGGCGTGGGAGCGGAGCCTCCAAAACACAGAGCCGAGCATGTGAAGACCCTGAGAAAAATTTCTGTAAACACACAGTATGAGGCCACCCGTCGGTTTACAGTAGCCTTGTTAGCGTACTGTTCTGCAGGTCTGCTCATCCGAGAGACTGATGTCCAATGATCATCCGTTGGCCTGGAGGACTCGTGTCGCCATGCATGTCCCCAGGTTTACCGCAAGGATGACCCCGCACACAATACTAAGAGAACGGTTGGTCGGCAGTTTGAAAGCAAATGGCGATCCTGAATGTTCAATAGGGTTTCACTTATGGGTACCGCTTTTTGAGTCTGCCCGTGCATATTGTCCTATCAATACTGCAGATATTATACGGGGCCGGATCAACCTTGTTCTGGCGTTGTAAACGAATACCTGGCAGAAACTGAAACGCCCCCATTTTTTTCTAGTTCGGATCAAGACCGTCATAAATAGTCATATTATAAGCGATAGAGATAACCGGAAACGCTTTCTTACCCAGGAAAAGCCGATACGTAGCTATCCAGAGTGCATAACTTGGAGCTGCGACGGAAAAAGGGGTGGATTTATACATCGAAGGACCAGAGTCGATCGAACGGGACGCCACCCAATATGCATTTCAGAGTCAAAACAAGATAGCCGTGAAGAAAGTTAATGAAGTTTAGAGCCCTGAAGATAATCAACCGATAGAGAATAATAGGGAATTAAGTAAGAGTTGCTTTAACAAATTCGAGATAAAAGCGGCGGGTACCGCCTTCCCGATACTCCATGATCGACACCCTTTTTTCCTTACCATACGATACCGGTTTCATTCTCTGTCTTCAAACCTCATACACTTTTCCTTTCTCTTCTCCGTACCACTTTCCTTCGTTTTTCCCTTTCTTCCTTCCCCCCCACTTCCTCACTTTCTCCTTTCGATATTTGTTCCGGACACCTTGGGAGAAGTGTCCTTTCCTTTTTATTTCGCCCATTCCTCCTCTTCCAGCCTGGTCCCAGTCCTTGGCCTCGTCCCGCCAAGCTGACTCGGACCTGGGTTTCGGGCCCGCTCGCCCATGCCGCGCTCATCTACTGCGAGTAGGAAGAACCAGAGCAATCGACACGAGAATGGCCTCGTCGGCCCCGGCAAGAAAGTAACCAAGCAGAAATCCAACAGCCACCTTAACGGCTCGCCCGCCAACGGCGCCGCTTCCGCGGCTACCTGCGCGCCTCTCGACCTGTCCGCCAATCGTTCCACAAGCGATACCGCGGTAACATCTTCAGTAGCCGGCGTCAAGGGTGCGGATGGGTCGAAGTCGGATGGTAATGGCCGTGTGATGACGAATGGACATAGCAAGGGTGTGGATATGGCATCGGGCCAGCCTAACGGTGTTGTGTCGCAGAATGGTGGCATGGCAGGTACGGCTTCTCGCAATGGCTCCGGAAAACGATCTGGGTCAAACGCTTCAATCAACCCGCTCCAACTCGCGTCCACTATCCTCAAATCCTGCCCCATGTACGACACTATCGCCATCTTGATTTTTCTGCTACAACTTCCGCCGATGGTCCTCACGCTCGTTCAGTTCTTGTTCGCGTCCTTGACTTTCATGCCTCCCAGTGGTGCTGCCGCCGGATCTCTGTCTGCCAACTTCGACATTTTTCAGGGTCCCGCTGGTACACCATCTTTAGGGACGATGATGGCCATGGATACGTTCTGTCTCCTCCTCTGGGGTCTTTTTATGTGGAACTGGGCCCAAAATTTCGCAATCGATCTCGCTCATGTCCAGGTCGCCATCACGCTAGGCGGCGGAGGATCCGGAAAGAACGGCGGGGTCAATGGTTTCTGTGTTGGAATTGTTCTGCTTCTTCATATCGTTCGCAGCAAGGGCATTCAAGACTTTGTGGTGGGACACCTCGTTTCCGCCAAATTTATAAGCCCGGATCTGCTTTCTCAATATTCGAGTCTCCTTCCCGCCGAGTTCCGACGTACCGAAGCATCAACATCTCCGAGTTGGTTGAGGAGTCTTCTCGCCGTACATATATTAGCACAAGCGGGGACGGCCATGGCGCGACGTTCGATGGCGAAGAACCGGGCTCCTGCACCTTCGCGGAGTGGGAAACGCGGGGATACAGAGGCTTCTGCGGGCTCGCAGGGTCAGCCTGATTCTGCACTCGAGTCGGCTGCTAGTCTTTCTTCTTCTCTCGTGGGACCAGATGGTCAATTTGTCAAGGATGGCAAGGATCGTTTAACTTCAGCCAAGAAACGCAGGAGGCAAGCCAATCAAGTCCGAAGTCGCCAACCGTTTTGGGCCGCTCTCGCCAGTACAAAGGTCACCATCATGCGAGAATATGAGCATTCACGAGCATCTTCGAAAACAACGTGTGGTATTACAATGACTGAGGAGGATTTGCAAGGTGTTTCCCTGGATTATGGATTGGTATGGATTACAGACGTGGACAGTTCTTCGATCAAGTTTGCCGCCGGCGATCTCAGCGACGATTCCACGGGCTCTAGTGAAGTCGGTCTCTTAGGAGGTGATGTGGAACCGTTTTACGTTTGCGTGAACGGGGCTCTTTGGGCTACTGCGACTATTGTTCGGGTGTCGGACTCCTCGAAGGGCCCAAGCGTGGTACAATGGCGGGGCGAGGTCTCTGGTCTTGCTCCCAATTGTGCTTACACTTGCTCCTTTGTGCGCAGCGATACTGACGAGGAAATATGCGTCATGAGCGTCAAGACACCTGCGACAGCTGACGCAGAACAAGGTAAGTCTCCCCACCAAGCAGTAGAATACTTGGAACCGTACATGAATCTTACCATTCGACTAGCAGTTTCAGCAGTACCCACACCCCCACAGCCGCTCTATAGACCTTCCTCCCCTTCGACGACACTGAAGAATTCCATCAACAATGCCGAAGCCAAACTGAACGAGAAGCGCTCTCGATTGAAGAAGACAAAGAACGATCACAAGCTTCTCATCTCGAGAATCCGGAAGGAGCTAGACAATTACAATCATCGCTTGCAAAGCGGTACCGACGAGAACAAACAAAAGCAGCGCTCACTTCAACTAGAGCGAAACATCCGACAAACCGAGGAAGCCACCACGGCGCTTGAGCTACAATTGGACACCATGGAGAACATTCCAGAGGAAGAATTAGAGCAGTGGAATGCGCAAAAGGCCGACTTTGACCGGGAATTGGAGCGGTTCAATCTGGCAAAGGAGGAACTACAGGAGGCCCGACTTGCTGCAGCCCAGCAGGTTTCGTCGCTGGAGCAAGAACTGAATCTGAGTATCCAGAAGCGCGAGCGCCTCCAGGGCCGCCGGACTCGTGTCAATGAGCAGTATGAGCGCATAATCTCTGCCAATGCTCAAGGATTGAACGAGAGAGAACGTCGAGCGGCCGAGCAATTTGCCCGGGAACAAGACCAAGCCAAGATGGAGGTCAACTTCCATGAACAATTCGCGAGCATTAGTCAATCCGTGCAGGATTTCCAACTGCGTACTGCTCAACTTTGGCAGCAAGCATCTGCGATTGAGCAGGCTATCCAACAGCAACAGCAGCAGATGCTCATGGACTCTGGACCCCTTACCCCGGAGGGCAATCTACCAGGAACAAATCCTCTGGCTGAGATAAACACATCTACCGCCAATGGTCCCAACGGCCGCTCGCTGTTGGCACTCAGCTTTCCTCCCGCCAGATCTAGTCCTCTGCAGACTTCCTCTTCTCCAGTTCATGCTACATCTTCGTACCCGACCAGCCCTGTACAAGACACATTCATGTCCCAGTTCCCGACTTCTCCATTCGGCAATGGAAATTCGTACTTCGGCTCTGAAATCAATCACCGAGACCGCTCGTTCTCCAACCGCTCCACCCGCAGCAGCTTGTATGGCTCAGAGTTCTTCGAGCCCAATCGCTTCCCGTCTCTTCAGTTCGACTTGGCCGAGTTCATGTCTGAAAAGCAGCATTCTGGCTCAGATAATAACAGTCCTCTGTACCAGACTGGCCGTCCTTCGTTGAGCCCTTTTCAACGAGCGACAAGTCGCGGTAGCGGAGCCGGTAGTGGTAGTGGTAGCGGTGGCAGCGGGAGCGGCAGTGGAAGTGGCAGTCCCAAGTCTGCACGCGATTAAGAAGGTTTCATCTCAACCTTTAAATCTGGCCCACATGATGACTGACTCCCAGTCTCATGTACGACGACCTTACTCGGCCTTCGATTTCGCCTGCCTTCTGAATGCTGCGTCTAACATGCTGTTCCTGTGCCTTTGTTACAGCCGGTTGTGGTCATTGTCTTGCTGCTTCTACTTATCTCCTGATCCATGAACCTCTCGACAGTCTTGGGCTCTTTGGTTATTACCGGACACGTATCTCGCGGTGATTATACAGGTTGGATAGGCTCGGTTGAAGTGAGATGAATCGCAGTTCTGTTCTTAAGACTAAAAGCTTGTTCTACATCTATTACTACGGTTCCTGACATCGTCCAGCCTTGTAAACCTTCCTGTAGTTTGAGTCAAAACTGAGTAAACTCAGTAACACTTGCCCATTCATTTCCTGGTGTTTCCTTCAGATTCGGTCGTTCCCGGTTCCCTTCCACTCCGCTGTTTTTCGCTGCTTTGTCGCTACGTGATCTACTCCCACTAATTCTCATCTAAGTACTCTGGTTATTCCTTCACTGAGTGAAAAAGTCTTTCCAATGTCTGCTTTACAGGACCTGATCGAAAGACTGGGCAAGTCAACCATGTAACTCAATATGTAGTTGTAGATCAGGATTTTGCTTGAAACCCTGTTGATTTGCTCCTAGCACCAATTCGCCCCTTCAGGAATTAGGGCCTCGATCCTCCTGGGACACATCCTGTCCTGCCCACCGCGTTAACTCGCTGAACACCCGGGTCACGGCCCATTCCCAACATAAAACCCGCGGGGCACACCCCAGCGTCTATTGAACACCCACGAGCACACTTTACAGGTCGAAAGTGTAGCTTATCAACTGGTCGATTCTGCCCGCTTTTGCTTGAAATGCTTTCTACGGTAGCACAATATGTACATAATCCCATAGCTTAGCACGTCCCTATACCCCCAGGGAGGTCTCGAGGGTAGGGCTTCACCCTATTCTCCTGGACGTTAATCTTAACAACAACAACAACAACAACAAGCCCCTTCAGGAATCAAGATTGAATGATGCAACTCCAATTCTGTCAGGTCAGTGAAAGCTATCCCATGAGACCTAGGCGGGATGGCTCAGCCTGCTTCAAACGACATCGCGTCAGTTAAGGGGGCATCTGATGAGCCATTTGATGGGTTTCCCTCAATGTAGAAACCAGCTACAAGTTACCATTGGCACCTACGACCTGTGAAGACTTGCAAGATGCGGATCTATCAACGCTAGCCAACACACCATATCTTCAGCTCCGAAACCACCCGATCTATTATGTGCACCTATATCCACTTTGGCTACCCTTGTGGGTATAAATAACGAGTCTGTGTTCTGTGTTCTTCTTCACGCTCCCCCTATACCATTTTTCTTGTCCCCAGTCATACAAGATGTCATTCTCTCAAAGCTGCGAAGACATTCGCCTTGAGACTGACGGCGGCCTCAGGCTGGTCTGCCTTGCCCAAAATGAGTCTGGGGGCTGGCAACCTACTGAGTTATATTTGGATGATTTTATTGGCAATGAAGATGGTATTCTTTGTGCTACCGTCCCATCCTGTCTATATTATAACTGCTAATACCTGGTACTAGGGTGGTTTAAGTGGGGTGGTGAAAACGTCAGCCAGTCTGCCAGGGACTTTACCCTTGAGGGATCCCGATTGTCGGCGTGGTTGCCTACATTAGCTGGAGAATATAGGGGAAGACAAGAACTTGACTTGGATGATCGCATCTCGAACGAGGATGGGGAATTGGTGTATCGGTAAGGATGGTACTTTGCTTACAAGAATCTTATTAACTGGTTCTTTCTAGCCCTTAGGTATGACTTATGAAAGATTGCGTCAAGGTGAAGTTATAATTCCAGGGCTGCCTGACGTGTTACAGTCAGCTAAGGGTTACAACCTTGGAATACTATGATAGAGCACTAGTTTTCGCTTCTTCTCGGTGGATATAGGGCAGATGAAGAGTCCTAAATCGATATTGGACTTCATTCATCTTCCGAGGTTCCAAGTTTCATGCTCACGGAAAGCCATACCAGTTTATGTCGCTGCTGCCGATGTGAACTGCCTTACATCCGTGGGTACCTATATATATCTACGAAATTACTTGGAAGACCACCTGGGTATCATCCATACCCGTGGGCCTACCCAAGTGCCAAAATGGGTACTATTGATACACTTTTCTCGTATTCCACGGGTTGAAAAAAAAGATCATCTGGATTGATTGAGATTCCAACTATATGAACAGCTTGGAACTGCAGCACCGGCTAAACCCCGATAGCAGTGCTGTCTCATCTAATAATGTACAGTGCCGCACTCCACCAACCTTGGAAAGCGCAGTATAGCTCAGCCTAACATCCACCTGCATGGATGGTATATTCAAAAACCCCTCCAGCTCAGATCTCAGTGCCCATTTTCCAAAATTTAGTATTAGCGTACGACAAACATAATTGTTCTGCCGAGTGCTCATTCAAACTCTCTTGCGCGCACTTTCGTTCGGAAAGCGCAATATCCTCGCCCTCAATCGCACGAATAACAGTCCCCAACACAATCGAGTGGTCCTGCACATCAATCTTTTGCGGGTGAAGTGTACATTCAAGTACGAATGGAAAATCAGCATTCCCTCCATCTTTCATTAATTCATTCGAGCTACCCCGCCTCCTCAAAATAGGAAGAGGTCTCTCAGACTCCGAGTCCTGACACCCCGGACAAACAGGCAAACCGCTGAATTCGAAATCCCCGTGCCCATTCAATATACTGGCAAGTGTGGTATTACCCTTCGAGAAATCCCGCGCGAGTGTAGCAGTTGCGGATCCCGGAGCAAGTAAATGAACCAGGAATCGTTGTGAGGCGAGAAGAGCGTTTAATGTCTCGGATGGTCTGCGCACATTGAACGAGATGACCGGGTTCGGTGTTAGGGTGACGGTATTGAAAGAGGATACTGTCATACCGCGGAACGAGGATGCATCTGAGGCGCCGCTGGGATCTGTTGCTGTGATAATGGCGACAGGGTAGGGGACTCGGCGCATGAGAAGGCGCACGTGTTCAGATATAGAGGACGCGGAGGAGTTTTTAGGTGATGTATTAGTCTGTGATGATTGTGCTGGTTCATGTGTAGGTGTTGATTGAGGTTCGTGGGCTTTGAAAGCCGTAGCGTTGGTGATATTTCGTCGGGAACATGGTGGGTTGCGCTGCTGGGATGGCCGCGCTTGTAGATTTTGAAAAGACGAAAGGCTGCGCGAAGGTACGCATGGGTTTCCGGTGTTTAGAAAAACTGAATAAACTTAGACGATGTACACCAGAGAAAGGTTTGATAAACAAACAGCGAAGCTTACCTCCGCGGCGGGCCGCAAGTCGCGGGACCGACAGCTTCATGTCGCCGATTAGACCGAGTGATTTTGCCACTCGGCGCGCAGGAGAACCACACAAAAAAGATCAAAGTCAAAAGCAGGTCTATAAACCTTGTCGCTTCATGCCAAAGACTCCCTTGCAAGTCTCAAAACGAGCAAGTTCCTCCAAACCATGGAAGTCCGCAAAAAAATCCCCGGCTGCTTACATAACCCGCGATAATTTCTCTTCCGCAACGCAAGTTGTATAGCATCAACTTCACCCTCTCCTCTCCCAATCGCTTCCGGCCCACTGCATACACCACCCGGAGGGCCAATTCGATCCTTTAATACCAAACAGACCCAGGTCACCAGCTGCAGCGCAGCAACTCCGACCTAATGTCGATGCACACCACCCTCCGCCGCACCGCGGCCACAATATCCAGCTCAACAAGCACTATCCTCCCCTCCAGCCAAATCACCTCCACCCAATCCAAGACTACATCATTCATCTGCTCGCAATGCCGACACGCTACTCTCCTCCGCCGCCCTAAGCGTCCCTACACCTTCACCCAGCTCGTCACCCTCTCCGACGGGAGCGCCTTCACGCACCGCACAACCTCTCCCGTGCCTGTGTACCGCTCGGCGCGTGATACCCGCAACTCGCTTCTGTGGAACCCGTCTAGCAGCAAGCTGATGAACGTGGAAGACGATGAGGCTGGTCGACTTGCTGCTTTCCGATCGCGTTTCGGTCGGAGCTTCGATGCTAGTGCCCCTGCTGCGGAGGTGGATCCTGCTGCTGCCAAGGCTCAGGAGGAGGCTGCTAAGGCGCAGGAGAAGGCCGATCAGGAGGAAGAGGATAACCTTTTGGACTTGATCAGTTCGTTTGGACAGACCGAAGCGCCACCTCCAGAGAAGAAGAAGAAGTGGTGAGGGGAATATCACTCTTGAGAGTTGGCAAGGAACAAAGATTGTAAGACCATTGGTCGGGAGTTGGGTTTCTTATTATGTGTCGTCTATATTGTACATTATACATATTTCTGTTTTTCTGTGCATCAAACCCATTTGTTTTATTATTCTGATATCTCCATTTGTCCTTTCTTTTTGGAAACAGACAACCGCTTTGTCGAACAACGGTCTTGCCTCAGAGGCTGGGACTGAAGCCTTCAACTGTAACATCCCAAGCTTCAGGAAAATGAGGACCCTCATCTCCATCCCAGCCTCCAGCCATCATAGCAGTTGCCAACAATAAACCGCCAGCATCAGGCATATACGGAGTGGGGACCCGAATTCCCCCTTCAGCATATCCCGCATCATCAAAAACATAGTAAGGATCTAGGAGATACGCGACGGTTTGATCCACGTCTCCAAGGCGCAGACTATTCATAGCCAACATACTGAAGTCCCATCCATAAGAATCCCCCAAGTCCCAGAGCTCCTTGATAAGCCCAGCAGTATGCCGCATAGTGGTCAGGTTAAGTGGTGCACCAGTCGAAGAAGGGGGCAGCAGGCCATAAACACCAATCATAGCCGGATGATCCTGTACCGTGGTACTGTTCACCTTCCACATATCAGGGATACCTTCGTAAACAGCATAGGCATCATCAATAATAGGAAGCGGAGCCAGATTGTCTCGCACGGCCACCCATTTCTCCGGTACAGAGACATGCTGACGTTCTTTCCACTGGATAGCAATATCAAGACCAAAGCGCCAGTATGCAAGCTCGAAAGTTGGGTTGATAGTACTGTTGGGGCTTGTATTCTCGCTGACCGGGTACATTGGAGGACCTAGATCGTAGAGTTTAGTAGTCTCGTTCCACCACGCATATGAAGCCATGAAGTCGGCAGTGGCTGTTATTACTTCGTCCCATTCTTGTAGTGTGTCTTGGTGGGGAAAGGCGCGGTAGACGTATTCGGCGAAATGCATGACGTGTGGCTGTTGCCAGATCAACAGTGCGTTTATTTCACCGGGGGCACTTCGGCCTGTTGGATCCGTCATTTTGCCCCAGCGGGCTCCCTCATATCCTTGTGCCGTGGCTCTGTCGATGCTGGACTGGAGAAATCGTTGGTATGTGCCCGGGGCACTGCGGGCAAGGAGGTCATAGTGTCCCCATCGGGCAAATTGTAAACTGTGCCATAGGAACATCTCAAGCTTTATTACAGTTAGCTTGGTATAATTTGTCGGTAGTAGTCTTGAAACTATGGTTTTAGGAAGCAGAAACTCCTGCATACAACTCACATGAAACTTTCCGTACCACCCATTATTCACGAGTCCTAGGTGTCTTTAGTAGCCGAACAGAGTAAGTATTCTTAGCCGAGGAATATCATACCGGATTCTGGACAGAAAATTAGTACAAAGAGCTTTCAAGGCGAGGACGTTTAAATACTCACCTTGCGGGGGATTATATGATGCCTCATTTACCGCAACAAGGTACTGCGAGAGAATAATGCGGCGTTGGAGTTCAGTGGCATTGGCATTGTCAGTCGCTGACAAGTCTATAAAGCCACCTGAAGTCCAGTAATTTCCCCACCACTCTTTGGAAGCGACCGCAATGCTATCATATGCTGGGAGATCATAGCGAGCGTTGCTAGCCGGCTGAAAGTCTGCCACAAGTTGCAGAGTATTCGACCCCGAAGGAGTGAGGATAAATCGATTTGTCCCTGACAAGGGCCCAGAAACAGAACCTTCCATGTTCCACTTAACTCCCAGTTGATTGACATTACTACCAAGGACGTGCTCGAACGAGGCCATTTCAGGTGTAGATTTCATCCGCACTGTGCTAGTGGTGGGGTCATTCCACACACCAACATATGGCGCGTCAAATTTATTAGTGTCGGAGGTGGGAAAGTCAAAGAAGACGCCCAAGTCTCCCCGAACTAGCAAATCCGACTTAATCTGTATCCCCACAATAGGGTCGGCTGGGTGACACCAAACCTGGACGGAGACTTTGGATCCATTGTAGTGGAATGAGGATTGGATAGTCCCCTCCCAGATATCCAAATCCTGGGACTTGTAGAGCAACTTTTCTTCAGTGATATCCTGTCCCGGGAGATGAAGACCGATATTAGCCATGCTCATTCTTTGGGGATTTTCAATGAGCCAATTAGAAATATCTTCTTCTGCAGGGTTGGGCATATCATAATTCACAAGACGATCATGCGTCCACCAGTCCAACCCTGTGAAGTCTAACCCACATAGAATTATCAGTACGTGTTGCCATATAGCTCCGCAAGACAGAAGCACCTACCAGAAGGGGAGGTTTGACCAGGAGTAGTTGGTAAACTAAAATTGTGCCAGGCCCAAGAGCTCTCGATGGCGAAATTAGAGAATGTCTGCAGGCCGGTGATATCAGCACCAAAGGCGAAATTGCCATTGCCAACCTGCAGGGGCGTTGTTGACGAGCTGCTGTTGCGGTGCGGGTTGAACGAGCGGACTATATCCCGTCTCTGGGCGGAGGAAATCCTCACTGCGGCTCCAACATCTAGCGATAGAAAAATAAGAATCTGAGGCGTGAAGAGGCGCATATCGATGGTTGATATGAATTGAGGTTCTGTAAAGTAATTCCAAATGGAAATCATTATTACGTGGTATTCTATATGCAGCTATATAGACAGGATAATGTCTGCCGGGTGGGGCCTTCCTATCTGGGCTGCCGCCGCTTTTATGAGGGCCCCCAGGCTCAGGATCACTGAGTAGACGTCAGCACGGGCTCAGACTCAGTGATCGCGCTCAGTGCTGTCACGTCAACAACTCCCGGTCTTGAGGTCATTGATCCTCAGATCCTGAATCCTGTTGAACTCAACATGGAAGACGGATGCGAGCCTTACGAACAACCACCTAATCGACTCGATCTCTCTATGGACGAGCTGGAGACAAAGAATGGGACCTTCAGTTGTCGTAAGCTTGCCAAATCATCTAGTGAAGACTGTGCCGATAACGAAGTGAGTGAGAGGCCGAGCAAAGCTTTGCCAACAGGTTGTACCACCCCCGTGACTATGCTCGCTAAGTCGTGTTCGTTAGGCCGAGCACTACACTGTGAGTCAATTATAGACTATTTGTATATAATTCACCTTTCAAGAAAAATAGAGACTAAGCTCTTTACCAAACCCCTGTCTGTAATGTCATGGTGTTACTCAAGACTTCCACGACAGGCACTCGTCGCCGTAGCCAAACAGAAAATGAAAGCGTTATCTTTCCCTTGAGGCAGCATTTCTGGGAAATATTTTAGTCGGAAATAAAGCCGTCGTTTGTGCTAGATTTGAATTTGATCAGATTCGCATAGGGGTGTGTTTATAATTTATTTACGCTGACCTCTCGTCGAAACGATACAGCCGACCACTACTATATATATCTTCCTATGTATATATATCGCGTACTACTTCCTAAGCGAACTTAGAGCCTCGCCGAGGCTTCTATGCCGTTGTTATATTTATGCTGTCCTAATGACGCGTGGCTTTAAAACCGTTACGATGCTTCAGCAAAATCTAAGACAGCCTCTACTATCTTAGTCCGTGAAGTTCGCACTAGGTGTTCTGACGAAAACTGATTATAGCCGGCTTGTCACAGAATAAAAAACTGTTACATTACTATTACATAGCTACACCGCCATACTTAGACAATTATCCTAGTGAGTATTTTTACTGATTATAATGTAACGTAATTAGTATGTCTTGTTTATATGATACGACACGACCACGGCTGTGATTTACGAAAGTATACTTTACTACCTTCGAGCTTCTAATATTCGTTTAATTGATCAATATCCCGGGACCGTAAGAAAATCGAAGTGTGGTCATTTATTTTGTTCTTTCGTCATATCATAGTATGAATGTTTCCCTCCAAAGGCCGCAGTTACTATAATAGAATCAGAGGAGCTTCTAGAGGAACGCTTCTCATTCGAGATACGACAAAAGCATATCGGTCAGTACCAGTTTCCCCCAAAATTTTCTTTGAGAGCAGCTCTTTCCTCACAGGAGCCCAGAGGGGTACCCTTGTTTGGTTTCTAGGAGCCACAAAGTTCCCAGGAGTGGGTCTTGTTGTTCCTAGGAGTGATCATAGCCACCGAGGGAGAGTTGGAGATTGACTGCATATTTTCACGTCGTGTGTACTGCTCCTAGGGCGGATTACATGCGTTCTGGGATACGTGTATGTCGAGCCTGGTGATCCTGGGAATGCTGAAGGCTACCAGTTCCAAAGACTAGCTATAAGTATAGGTCAAATCCCTATAGATGATAGATTATCAATAATTCCACGGGATAACCACTATAATAATAAGTCGGCTTTCCATTTTACTCTTGCTGAATCCTCAAGCTCGTTCTACGCCTTCGCCAGGGTATCGATGGAAATCGGAGACGCTATAACCATCGTAATCAATAGCCAAACCAGTCATTTGATCCTATACGAATTCTCTTTCTTTATAGCACAACGATTAGCAGAGTTTGACCTTAACATTCATGGGAAGAACTTAGTTCAGCCTTAGTAAATCATGGTGGCTCGTGCATTTGTGCTGTTCTCGCTCCTGATCAATTGTTTGTTCTTCACCTATAACCCAAATTCCCTATCGCGACAAATTCGTCCAAATAAGTGAAAATAAGAGTCTAGTTAGTAACTACCCTAGAGAATTTCTTAATCACTCTTAAATACAATCCTAGCTTCCCTCTACTATATAATCTCATCGCTGTAGCTAAATGTTGCGTCCGAGAATCTTACAATGCAATTAAAAGACGGTATCCCTAACGCATACCCATCTCTTCCTCCTTCTCTATCACTGCTATGATATAATCACGCCTATCCGCTAACCTTTATACGCTTTCCGCATCCCTTAGAGCCCCACTTTCGTCGTAATTCCACGGTGCATCCATATCGGGGGGTACCATGGACAAAGTCAACGGAAATTCGCCGAAAACTTCCTATGGACCCGCATAAGCAGCCTCCTAGTCAATGACACCTAATAACTTATACTTGTCGTCGAAAACCATATTGTTGTGGCCAAAGTCCCCGTGGCATAATAGAAATGGGCCCCTATCCTACACGGAAAGATTACCAGTAAGAGCTTTTATTGATAATATAAAGGAAGACGTAGAGAAAGATAGCTTATCTACGAACGAGCCCGCTACCTCTCTTAGCTTCGCCTCTAATAGTCTAAACTTAACTTTAACTGCCCACGCCTAGAAGAATTCAGTGGCTGTTTCAAATAGACCGCCTATACCAGATATAGGGCCTTATTCGAAAGAGCCGTCTTCGTTCTTACGGAGAATAGTGCCGATTCTTAGTAGTCGTATCTTTGATAAGTTAATCTAAGAAACTATAAATTAGTATTAGATAGGATGGAAGAGAGTGCACGCTGCGCCATACCTGAATTTCTGCTATTTTCGCAAAAACGCATCTTTTATAAAAATTAGGAACCTCTATGCTAAGGTCTATTCCGACGTTACCCCTTAAGTAGTCCATTAACATAAACTGCGCTTTCACAATATTTTCGGTGTTAAGTTCAATAGTATATATACTAGGAATAGGAATTTTCGTTTTCTGCTTGACGAGCAGAATCGTGTTATATTCATTTCCTATGATTTGCTTATTGATGTTTGAACTGGCCTACGTTTTAAATAGGGATGGCATTCGTAATCGAGCGATCTAACGCACATTGTCTTTAAATTCAAGGATGCGAACCATATAGTTATATCTAAGACTAATATCTGCCAGCAACTTATAGGTCTTTCTATTCCGCAGCCCGTTCGCATAATCAATAAGCGCATCCCAGTTTATCGAGTCTATGAAGTTCTGGACCCTCAAACGAGGTGTGTCGTCTGTGAGGGAGGCGAAATAAGACCACCAGTAGCCTATGAAACTGGTGTCGTCTATATAGTGGTTAGCATTTTGCTCACTTTATAAAGAAGAACTTTTCGCACCAGACATAATAGGTAAGTTCTTAGAAATTGAAAATGCTCGGTTTTCGATTCAGGTTATTCTAGGTCCTTAATAATTCTTAAGTAGCGGTGAGTGCTAGATAAACTATCTTTCCCCGTCTCTGCCCGTCTCTGCCCGTCTCTCTCCGTCTCTCTCTATCTCTCTCTGTCTCTCCCTGTCTCTCCTCTTCTGCTATCTGTTTTGTGGCTATATTCAGACGTGTTATTACATTAGCTATACTTCCTAGACAGCCTTTGCTAAAACGAACTATCCAGATACCCGAACGAAATATAAAAGGTCGATGATTCTCACAAGTAACTTCATACCCACGAAAGGCTGTTATCCTGACTTCCCACTCCACCCTACTATATAGGTAAGTTCTACTCCTTACTGAATTTTTCCTATATCATAGTAAATAGAAGATATTAACTAAACACAGTGAACGTAAGACCATTTTAATCAGTGAAGCAAAATGACATCAACTAAGATATTTAGTGACTTTAGTGAAAGCACCTAATAATGAATTAGCCTTAAGCATACGCTAACCACGGCGGTCAAAGGGACAGGACTCTAACAACATAGCGATCGAACCAGCAATAAGCCCTACCGATTTCAGCAGCGGTAGCGCCTATACGGAATGCCAAAGATTTGGCTACAAACTTCAGGTTAAGAGAGGAGACGTCTGCTCATACGGAATGCAGAATTGAAGTGCCATTCGCCGCCATGCCTAGCTATTCGGCCTCAAATGCCAATTTTGTAACGCTCTTTTAGTGGATCCTCAAAAATTCACTCATTCTGCGCTAGGAAAGATATTAAGACTCTACCAGAGGTTGGAGCAGCTTAATATTCTGTATTTAGCGATTTCTTTGTGAGAATCCGCCTTAAGGATATTTATTACCCTATGAAACGTACCAATTCTGTTTACTTGTAAAGTTTACGAGATGGCCGTATCGAGATATATGTTTTATTCTCCGCTTTCTAACGATTAGCTTCTGTTACATACTTGAGGCTCGCGAAAAGGCGCTCGGTAAAAATGCCTTCTCAATACTTTACAAGAATTGAGGCATTATTTTGACAATTATGGCATTTGAAAATAGCATGGTGTTTACGATGCATCGGCTAGTGCAGCTTATGGTACGCACGTGGTTGAAAAGCCATAACCAGGACGAGGAGTGGAAGGAACGATTTATCAACAATCTACACGCTAATTTCCCAACCGACGAATACACAAATTGGGACCAATGCCGGTCACTCTTTCCACACGTTAAGTCAGCAGTGTCACAACGACCAGAATCGCAAGACTCTCTACAGAAATGGGCTACGCTGCTTTACAATGGGGCATGGTATGCGCAGGAAAGCGGGAATATTGCGGAGTCAAGGAATATGGCTTGTAAATCGAGGAAGCAAAGAGCGTTATTGTTTGGCTCGGAAGATGAAGAGACCCTCCTTAGCACTGCGATGTTAGCGCACGCATACCGACTCGAGGGGCAGTGGGAAGAGGCGGAGGAGCTCTTCATGCAGGTCATGGAGACTCGCAAGACGAAACTCGGCGCCGACCATCCTGACACGCTAACGAGTATGGCCAATCTGGCGTCGACGTATAGGAGCCAGGGTCGGTGGGAAGAGGCGGAGCAGCTCTTTGTGCAGGTCATGGAGGCTCGCAAGACGAAGCTCGGCGCCGACCATCCCTCTACGCTGACGAGTATGGGTAACCTGGCATCGACATATTGGAACCAGGGCCGGTGGGACGACGCGGAGCAGCTTGAGGTGCAGGTCATGGCGACTCGCAAGACGAAGCTCGGCGTCAACCATCCTGATACGCTGACGAGTATGGCCAACCTAGCTCATACCCTTAGGTCATCGGGTCAAGACACAGCCGCTGTGCTATTGATGGCCGAATGCGTTCGACTTCGCGACCAAAAACTAGGCCCTGACCATCCCCATACTATATCTTCTCAGTCTACTTTAAACGAATGGCGCAGGAAGGGTCACCTCCCGCCTTCCCAGCTCACCAAAGCGCGCCGCCCACTAAAACCAAAGAGGACCACCAAATCCTAGCTAGGTCCACGGAGCCTCCGAGTGAGCTTGTAACCTTGGCGGACATCGTAGGTGCAAAGTTGAACAGCTCTGTTTCTCTTACAGTAATGCAGTTAGATATAATGTATAGCAGTCAAGATTTTATCATTTTCACTAATTTACATAGCTTCTGAATGCAGTAGGTATAGTAGTATTCAGGAAGTAGCTCGTATCTAATAGACTCATTGAATGTCAGAGCCGAAGAGCCTACGGGCAGCAGGCCTGGGTTTGTATGGAAGTCTCTTGAATTTGATTCGACTAGACGGGTAACTTACGGGGCCGTATTTCGTCCGATGTCCCGTACCATACGTCAAGACTGTTCAAAACATGGATGATCTGCAGCCTAGTCGAATCCGGCCTAGGCGGTTTCACCTCTTGGCGGTGGGGCTTGGAATAGTTTCTCTGTGCAAAACATGGAAGCCAATTTCGAATATTGCTGTACACACTCATTCACAACATCCTGTCCACCCATCATATTAATAAAATCACTTTGAATACCTTAATACATTATATACCAGGATACAACGCTTTCTTGTTCAATTATTTAATATATCAGTGGTAGTTGAGGTAAGATGATAGAGAGAGGTAAATAAGAGGTAAGATTTTGTCGACGATCAATGAATCGGTAAGGTCTCGTACGTAGCAATGAATTATCCTGTCCTCTCTCCGTCTATCCCTCCCCTCCGTCCGTCAGGGGCTTGCTTCTTAGTAAGCTCCTCTTCTGTAGATCCTCTCCGAAACGGGCTCTAGTGGTAGTCTACCACAGACAGTTTATTATCTACGCACGTAAAGTGAGCTTGAGATCATGTATATCATTGGTCAAAGTCTGCGGAGGCCCCACTCGAAGAATGCATTCGTTTGACCGGTCGGAAAAGATAACCACCAGGGGCAGATTTGGGCAAAACTACGTCTCTACCGAAATGAACACGCTTGACAGCGGGAGGGGCTTGGAAAAAAGAGTCAATTTTTTGATTACAGATTCTGTCACCCAGAAGACCGGGGTCTGGTTGACCACAAGAAGCTATTGGATTACCAGAAAACAATAATTGTTTAACAGCGCGCGACCATAACCATAGCCCAGACTCGGCGCAATTAACCTGGTATCCCTGAGGGGCGACCGCAAAATTTATTCGTCTAGTTTATTATGTAATAATTATTACACCGGGCGCACATGAAACACGTTTATTCACGTACTGTGTCTCTTTTAAGACCCACATCATCTGTTTATTTGTTAACTGCGGGTCGAGACAGCGAAATTAGACAGTATGTTTATACTATGAGCTAACAGATAAACAATGGGTAAATGGATCTTCTCCAGAGCCAAGGAAAACAGGACGATCGAGCAACTGTTCAAACGTAGGAGGTTGGATCATATTGCAGGCTTACTGTGTGTCTCGATCGGTACTTAGGGTGGCTGGTGAATTGAATAGATTGAACATCAGTAAAACCTCACCTAATCAAGCTTTTGTGGCAGGAGGTCGCATTTCTTCATGGGGGCATTTTGACCAAGTATCGACTCCAATTGACCATACCCTACCTAATAGAGAGGGTGGAAGAGTAAAGCGCAACCTTTTTTGACTGCCCATTGACTCGTTCCCAGGAGGACCTTTAACTTTCCCATTAGTAGGTCCTGTTTCCACCCCTCAAGTCGAAACCCAAAGCTCCTGGAAGAAGCTTGCTGTGATGAGATTGACCTGGTTACCAGTTAGCTTGGAGAAAACGTCATGTGGTTTGTGTTGCTCGTTTGCTGCTGTCGCTCGTTTGCCGGAGATCCCCTATGGAAACGTCATGTGATCTCTCTGGGGACTATTTGGAGGATTGTGGTGGTTTATCTTGTTCTTTCCTTCTTTCCCCTCTTGTCTAGTTTTCTCTTGTTGATAGGATCCTGAATGATTTTCCATTACAGACTTGCCGCGTCACACTTGCTCCTGTAAATCTGCATAATCCTCAACAGACCCAATCTCTTAAAGCTACTTCTCGCCACTTCGGCTAAAAATACTCTGGTTGAACGCTCCTAGGAGCGCACAATCCAATACCTCATAGCAACACATTTAAAATCCTATCACTCTCATAGATACGTTCCTAATTCATCTTTCCCGAAACGCTTACATATAGTTAGTCTCCAAATTAGGTTGATTGATTTGTAACATTCTACCCTCACATGCAATTGTAGTGACTCCTAGGAATTAATGTGATGGTTATCAGACTCCTAGGAGCAATTAAGGAAGCTCCTAGGAGTGCGCGTTAAGCTTAAGACGTTCCAGGAGCACAAAGAACCATGGCTCTTGTTCCTAGGATACTCCGGATGAGCCCTCAGATAAGTGATATCCACTTCTGAAAGCCAGAATAAGCCTCAGAGGCAAGGCTTAATCCAAGACAGTTGCATGAGCCGATGGCGCTCTGAGTGAAATCCCATGATTCATAGTTAATAAACATGATAACTTAAGCCAAAAGGAATGTGTCAGTGGTAGACTACCACTAGAGCCCGTTTCGGAGAGGATCTACAGAAGAGGAGCTTACTAAGAAGCAAGCCCCTGACGGACGGAGGGGAGGGATAGACGGAGAGAGGACAGGATAATTCATTGCTACGTACGAGACCTTACCGATTCATCGATCGTCGACAGAATGTAAGCCGCAACGGCATCATGATAAAGGTATCTTACAGAATCATACCTGTTTCATGTATCTCAAAAATTACAGCTGTGTGGCTTGTCTGTCTTCAAGCGGTGGCTATGCAGGCTGGATAAAAAATCCTGTAATTACCTTACGTCGGTAAATAATGAGCAATTAAATCGAATACGAACCCAGAACAGCCCTGACTAAGCTGATTAACTTAATATTGCTAGATACTAGTCTGCAGTAAGGCGATCTATCAATCGAGTTTCTAGTCGTAATTACTAGAATCAAGTCTGTCTTCCGGGAGAATCTAAGTATCTAGAAGAAGAATATCGCGCCTTATCCATATCCACCGTTCTGCTATTCCAGGAATATTCGTTCCTAAAGTAATTCAAATATGGTCGGGTACTTATTCCGAAGGAATACAAGATGAAGTCTAGCTGGTTTTCAATGAGCTTATTCCGTCGTATAGATAGTGTAGGGATCAATTTCTATGATGCGGCTTAGGTCCTGATCTGCACGAGCCTTAAATCATAATAGTTACTAAACCTGCTATATTTAGTCCAACGGCACCGATCTAGCAAACATTAGTAATATAATAAGATAATTAGCGTGTATCTTAATAGTCTATAAGACTATTATTCGGGTCTATAATATGAAGCTGGGACGCCGGGAGGCAGCGGGTATAATGCAGCCTTTTGGTTGTCGTGCTAAGTCCTACGATAGGAAGAAGCATAGTCCGATAAGTTAGGGTTAGGGGCAAAGGGATACTTATAAGTCAACGTAGAATAATATAGACTAAAGACCGGCACGCGAGACTCTCGATGATCGCGGCATGGCCGATAATATATCGTCATTTTACACACCTACTTAATAGTGAAGGGAGGGGCGGGGGTTGATTTTCATGTGTATTCGTAGCATCTTCAAGCTCTCTCTTTCGGGTATGACACTTCACCTGGAGCCTTCTGGGTTTCCGAACCAGTACTATTGTACCGTAAATAATTATCAGTTTAAACCAAGTTTGAAAGAAAGGCTTAGATATCTCACAGCCATTGGTCTATATCGGGGTCTGACAATTGATTGAGAAAAACGGGCATCATGGATCAAGCTTAGTTGTGTGGGAGGGGCCAGCGTTGGTCCAGCTCGATTGAGGGAAGCACACGAGACCTGACTTTGTCTTTGCGTCTGGGAAAAAGGATAAGAAGAGCAGGCGCAAATAAAACTAGGTTTTAATACAGCAATATTCGAAATTGGCTTCCATGTTTTACACAGAGAAACTATCTCCAGCCCCACCGCCAAGACGGTAGTGAAACCGCCTAGGGCAAATTAAGCTAGCCTGCAGATCAATGCTTGGTTTGGACTGTCTTGGCGTATGGTACAAAACATGAAACGTAATACGGCCCCGTAAGTTACCCCTGGATATAGTCGAAACAGTTTCTAGAAACTTCCAAGGCTCTAGCTGTAGATGTTACAATCAGACATTTAATCTTCGTGATAACAGAATTTTTTCATTCGGTGGTATTTTTAAGCTATCACCAAGCAAAGCTCCACTCCGGAGAAATTGAACAGGGGAGAGTCCTAATTCCTGCCAAAGAGGCGCAAGATTATTGTCCGCCTACGATGGCCGCCAGGTCTATAAACCCGCTCGGAGGTTTCTGTGGAACTGTCTAGGATTGAGGCCTCTTTGGTGTCCGTCGGCGGTTGAGTGAGCTGGGAAGACGGGGAGTCAACCTTCCCGCGCCATTCGTTTAAAGCAGACCTGGAAGATGTAGTATGCGGATGGTTAGGGCCTAGTTTTCGGTCGCGAAGTTGAACGCATTCGGCCATCAACTGCAATGCGGCTGTGTATTGACCCGATGACCTGAGGGTATGAGCTAGGTTGTTCATGCTCGTTAGCGTGTCAGGATGGTCCACGCCGAGCTTCGTCTTGCGAGTCTCCATGACCTGCACAAAGAGCTCCTCCGCCTCCTCCCATTGGCCCTGGTTCCAGAACGTCGATGCCAGGTTGTTCATGCTCGTTAGCGTGTCAGGATGGTCCACGCCGAGCTTCGTCTTATGAGTCTCTATGACCTGCACAAAGAGCTGCTCCGCCTCCTCCCATCGGCCCTGGTTACTATACGTCGATGCCAGGTTGTTCATGCTCGTTAGCGTGTCAGGATGATCCACGCCGAGTTTCGTCTTGCGAGTCTCCATGACCTGCACCTCGAGCTGCTCCGCCTCCTCCCATCGGCCCTGGTTACTATACGTCGATGCCAGGTTGGCCATGCTCGTCAGCGTGTCAGGATGGTCCACGCCGAGCTTCATCTTGCGAGTCTCCATGACCTGCACAAAGAGCTCCTCCGCCTCCTCCCATTGGCCCTGGTTCCAGAACGTCGATGCCAGGTTGTTCATACTCGTTAGCGTGTCAGGATGGTCCACGCCGAGCTTCGTCTTATGAGTCTCCATGACCTGTACCTCGAGCTGCTCCGCCTCCTCCCATCGGCCCTGGTTACTATACGTCGATGCCAGGTTGGCTATGCTCGTTAGCGTGTCAGGATGGTCCACGCCGAGCTTCGTCTTGCGAGTCTCCATGACCTGCACCTCGAGCTGCTCCGCCTCCTCCCATCGGCCCTGGTTCCTATAAGTCGATGCTAGGTTGGCCATGCTCTTCAGCGTGTTAGGATGGTCCACGCCGAGCTTCGTCTTGCGAGTCTCTATGACCTGTACCTCGAGCTGCTCCGCCTCCTCCCATCGGCCCTGTTTGCTATACGTCGATGCCAGATTGCCTATACTCGATAGCGTGTCAGGATGGTCGGCGCCGAGCTTTGTCTTGCGAGTCTCCATGACCTGCACGTTGAGCTGCTCCGCCTCCTCCCATCGGCCCTGTTTGCTATACGTCGATGCCAGATTGCCTATACTCGATAGCGTGTCAGGATGGTCGGCGCCGAGCTTTGTCTTGCGAGTCTCCATGACCTGCACGTTGAGCTGCTCTGCCTCTTCCCACCGCCCCTGGTTCATATATGTCACCGCCAGATTGGCCATGCTCGTCAGCGTGTCAGGATGGTCCACGCCGAGCTTCGTCTTGCGAGTCTCCGTGACCTGCACCTCGAGCTGCTCTGCCTCCTCCCATCGGCCCTGGTTGCTATACGTCGATGCCAGGTTGGCTATGCTCGTCAGCGTGTCAGGATGGTCCACACCGAGCTTCGTCTTACGAGTCTCCATCACCTGCACGTCGAGCTGCTCTGCCTCCTCCCATCGGCCCTGGTTCCAGAACGTCGATGCCAGGTTGTTCATGCTCCTTAGCGTGTCAGGATGGTCCACACCGAGCTTCGTCTTACGAGTCTCCATGACCTGCACCTCGAGCTGCTCCGCCTCCTCCCATCGGCCCTGGTTGCTATACGTCGATGCCAGATTGGCCATGCTCGTCAGCGTGTCAGGATGGTCCACGCCGAGCTTCGTCTTACGAGTCTCCATGACCTGCACCTCGAGCTGCTCCGCCTCCTCCCATCGGCCCTGGTTCCTATAAGTCGATGCTAGGTTGTTCATGCTCCTTAGCGTGTCAGGATGGTCCACGCCGAGCTTCGTCTTACAAGTCTCCATGACCTGCACAAAGAGCTGCTCCGCCTCCTCCCATCGGCCCTGGTTGCTATACGTCGATGCTAGGTTGGCCATGCTCGTCAGCGTGTTAGGATGGTCCACGCCGAGCTTCGTCTTACGAGTCTCCATGACCTGCACCTCGAGCTGCTCCGCCTCCTCCCATCGGCCCTGGTTCCAGAACGTCGATGCCAGATTGGCCATGCTCGTCAGCGTGTTAGGATGGTCCACGCCGAGCTTCGTCTTGTGAGTCTCCATGACCTGCATAAAGAGCTGCTCCGCCTCCTCCCATCGGCCCTGGTTCCTATAAGTCGATGCCAGGTTGTTTATGCTCCATAGCGTGTTAGGATGGTCCACGCCGAGCTTCGTCTTGCGAGTCTCCATGACCTGCATAAAGAGCTGCTCCGCTTCCTCCCATCGGCCCTCGAGCCGGTATACCCTCGCTAACATCGTAGTGCTATTGAGGGTCTGTTCACCCTCTAAGCCAAACATTAACACTCGCTCCCTCCTTGATTTAGATGCCATATCCCTTGATTCCTCAAGATTGCCGCTTTCCCGAGCATACCATGCCCCCTTATTAAGTAGCGTGGCCCATTTTCGTAGAGAGTCTTGTGATTCTGGTCGTTGTGACACCGCTGATTTCATATGTGGAAATAGCGACCGGCATCGTGCCCAGTTTTCATATTCACCGGTCGGAAACCTTTGGTATAGGCTCGTGATGAATTCCTCCTTCCATCGCTCTATTTGTCCATTGGTTTTCAGCCACACACGCACAGTAAGTTGCACTAGCCGGTGCATCGTGAATACTGTTATATTCTCGCTAACAAAAATAAATGAAAAGTCTCTCAATGTTGTAACATTGTCATTAAACTCATCATCCGTATTAGATTCTGATGTGCTGTCCGTATCCTCATCGCGGCGGTCAAATGTAATCTCCTCCGAGCTCGAATCCTCGTTGTGTATCTGGCGTTGAACTCGGAGAAGGTCCTCTGAAACTCCCTGTCGGTCGAAAAAGCTCATGAGGGAGAGCAAATCAGCAGCGGATGGTCGTATTCGTCGAATATAGTCGAACGATATTTGCCATGTGACTAGAATCGAATTCTTTGCCTCCCAATCTCGATAGAGATGACCCGCCTCATACTGAAGAAGCTTGGTCGCTTCGCGATCATTCTTTCGAAATTTCTCGAGGTACTGCGATACTGAACAGCGGGGTGCCCGATGCACGATATAGCCAGCTGCCTGCACAATCGCCAGTGGCATAAACTCGAGTTCTTCCACTAACGTTAGAATTTCAGGAGTTTCCGCTAGTCGTCCAAGCTTTTGTTGAACAAGTTTTAGCGCCTCGGACCTATTCATTGGTTCTATTTCGATAACGTCCTCGTGGTCGACAATTTTTAACGCTACCTCTCGGTTCCGACTTGTTATGATTATTGATCCATTAGGGCTTCGGGGGAGAAATTCTAATAGTGGCTTTGTAGAGGGGTTGGATAGGCCGACCTCTAGACTCTGTTGACCCGTTACCGAGGGCTGGCGAAGGAACCCATCATCATCAACATTATCAAGAATTAGTAACCACCTTCCTCTCTTGGCATCCTGAAGCCAGCTTTCGACTAGTTGAAATATATTCACGGTGGGATCCTTGCGCCCGAAAATTTTGGCCTGCTCGGCGATATCCCGGAAACTTTGCTCGAACCGAGTCGCGTTACTTGCGTGGACCCAAAAAACCCATGTGGCCGGTGATTGGGATCGGACTCGGTAGGTGTATTCGATGCTAAGTTGTGATTTCCTGTCGACTGTCAGTACTAACCTACACGCTAACCTCCTTGCACTCACCCGACACCGCCAACGCCCACAAGAGCTATCCTGGAGCCGGGGACTGAGATCTTTGTATGTATCTCATCGAGCAGTGTGTCGCGACTGACAAAGTCTGGGTCGCGGCGAAACGGGACTGTTGATAGAGGGGCTGGTGGAGTTTCCGGTCGCTCTAGATCACATGATTAGTCAATTTGAGCTTGGGAGGTCTGGTGAAACCTACCCGGGGGAAGATGGATCGATCCGTTGTTAATTCCCACCTGCGTGCCCCGGTTTCCGTCACCAAACGATATAGATAAAGATGCCATAGCTAACATGCGATGTAGACACTTCTTTGGTTTCTGGGCTAGAGGGAAGGTCCTAACCCCGGGGTTTATTCTCAATCTGTCGGAACACGTAATCAGGGCGGTGGATCAGCAACCAATTGGGGTTCGATCGTATATATGCAGCTGTCTGATTATTCTTCTATCTCTGGGCACACGCTTTTATCTGTGTGCTTACTAAGATCATGTGATCGATCTAGCTTACATCATCTAATATAACGTAATTCCCAAGCGAGCGGTTAACCCGATCGAGCGGATCACCCCATCAAATTTTGATACTTCAAACTAGCATAATTCAACCCGAAATAATATTATTAAATATCTAAGCTATCTAATCAAATTTGGACAGTGCGTTCTCTTATGACCCTGAATACCGCATTGAGAGCATTTTGGTGGAGCTCTAAATCGTCGTTCTTGTGCTCCTGGTTGGCCGGTTGGTTGGTCGATCGGAGGTTGAATTTGATCATTCCTGGCTTTTTGAGCCAATTCTTTGATCTCTGCGACAGATAGGCCTTCTGTATGAGCTATCTGGAGCTTAGAACGTGCCTCGTTTCGCTTAATTTTCTCATGCCCAGCGCGTAAAAGCTCGATTTCTTGAGTAAGGAAAGCGGAAGATTGCATGTTCATTTGACATGCTTTAAGAACTTGATCTATAGCGGAATTCAACGAGCTTGGTGGGCTCTTTGAGCGCTCTTTTAAGAGCTTTTTGATCGATTTTTCTTGCTTTTGAAGCTGCTTATAATTTGATGGAGTCTTTGGTTCCCACGCGCTGCTTTGACTACCTCTCGAAGGAGGTGGTGTAGGTGTATGAAGTCGAATATTAAGCTTTGAAATTACCCGATTTGGATCGTACGGGACTAAGCCAGTTGCTGTAAAGCTATTTCTGACTGTCTCTGCTTTAAAAGCTTCGACTCGAGCGGTCGGAAAGGCATCAAGAAAGTCGAATTTATCAATATGGTTACGACCATATCGCATAACGTCTTCAACGCACTTCCCGTACGCACGCTTCAAGACCGCAAAACAACCTACATCAAGAGGTTGTAAAAGATTTGAGGAGTGCGGTGGCATACAAATTGGAATCACGTCGTTTTGATTACAAATTTGATCGAATTTCGGAGTCAAATGGCTTCCATGACCATCAAGAACCAGAAGTCGATAATTTCCCCTTCAACCTCGAGAAAGTTGATGGAATAAAGACCTTTTGAAGCCAGCGAAGTCCAATTTCGTGCGACGTCCATCCGTTATCACTAACTTAGAATTACCAGTCGTCCGGAAGCATATCCGACCAGCCTTCAACAATGAATTTGCCTTTGAAGATAACCATCGGAGGAAGGCAGTATCCAGACGCGCCTACACACTCAATCGAGGTTACCCATTCACGATTTCCAGGTTGTAAAATAGAGCGCCGACCGTAGTATTCCGCTCTCGTGATAACCTTCGCGGTCGCGGTTATACCCATCGCAAAGCCCGTCTCATCAAAGTTATATATATCGTCCGAATTAATACCATAGTCACAGATCGTCTTTTGAACCAATTCAAACCATTGCAAAATGATTTTTGGGTCCTCACACTTTGCACGATTATAATTATAGCGTCTTGAGAACCTTGTATCGAGCTCTGGGTGTCGTTTAACGTAGTTTGAGACCCAATTATTACCAATTGTTTGAATTGGAGTCGTTCCACGTGTGGCAAGCAAGAGATTAGCCATTTCTTGCACCATAGCCGGTCTTGGTGCCGCTCCGCGTATATCCATAGAGATTATCCATTGCTTTAACGAATTCTCTTCAATTTCGGTTAATTTGAACGAATTGGCGCGTGATTCGACGCGGTTTTGACGTCCGCCGAGCCGGTCGTAGAGCGTCGATTTCGGTATATCATATATTTCTGCTGCGCGTCGAATTGATAATTTTGCCTGCTTTTCGATAGCTTGGATAGCAACTAAGATTCGACCTTCTTGTTCTGTCGATTTTCGACGATTTTGAGAGCGAATTGGTGGCATGGTGGTTGGTTGAAGAAGGAAGGTCTAATTAATTGACGCGTTTTGGTTGGGGTGTCCGGGTTGACCGGGTGTCCGGCTCGCTTGGGAATTACGTTAACTAACTACTGACACAATCTTACTATCATGTGACTTTCTAGACGCTAAAATATTCAATTCTATCTTTAGAACAAGGTGTGGACGGCTTTCTCTAAGCAATTCGAATTCGAAACGATAAAGCGGGGACTTCGGGTGTATTGTCTTGTCAGGTAAATTACCTTACCATTATGACGCACCGGGGTGATTTGTAGTCTAACCTCATTTAGCCTAAGTCGTTTCAAGGTGGTCTTGGCGGTGGGGCTTGAGATAGTTTCTCTGTGCAAAACATGGAAGCCAATTTCGAACATTGCTGTACGTGTAATCAGATCGTGGAATCAATCAAGGATCTGTTCTCTCTCGGTTATTAGGGGATTTACTGGATTCAGTATTCAGTCAGCCGTAGATGCCCTGAAAGTTCTCACGCTCCCCCTCTTAAAAGAATGAAAGCCATGTACATCTTCCCATTTGGGTCTTTGTCATATATCACGAAATCAAAGCTTAAGCATATACAGGAAACGGCCTTATAGCTCTCGGTGGGTAGGGAATATTTTCACCGACATCGACCATATTAATAATTTTCTTTACGGCATCAAATAATCTATATAGTAGTATAATATTAGGCTTTTACTTAGGCTAAGGGTTAAAAGAGATAGACCTAAAATATTAACGGTTAGTAAACTAATAAGTAGACTTAATAAGACCCTAGGGAGAAATACTTAGACCTTAGATATTTTTACTTTATAGAGAGGGACTAGTGTTCCTTTTATATATATTGACTCTTAGGATTGCAGCCACAATTCTCGTAGGTGGGTATAAGCGCTTAAACTCCTAGGAACTATTCTATCTTACTAATCACTGTGCGGTGGCACGAAAGGTCTAAAAGCTCCTAGGAAGACCTATCAGGCTTCATTTAGTTAGGATGAGGTATTTCTGAGTGCTACTTAGAACACCTTAGGCAAATGAGGGGCCGCAAATTTCGTTACGAATTCGATATGGGCGGGTAGATCATCTAGTAGATATAGCCGATGGGTCTAGAATGTTTTTGCGGATATCTAGGTCGCTAGAGCCGAAGTCGTATTCCTAGGAGTAAGCGGTAAGCAATAAGAGCGATAGTCCCTTTAAGAACCAGGGGAAAAAATCAGAATAAGAAACTGAACTAGATTTACAATCCGTTTAACTAGGTTTTCTAAGATATTACTAGATACTATAAAACCTGAAATTAATGGATGTTTCTGCAACTATGTAGAGACGGTATCGCGGATGCGAGACTCGACGAGTTGAATAGTGGCATAGCCGCAGAATAGTAATGCCAATAAATTTGCCCCCGCTCCCAGCTGGAGGCGAAACAGCCAGGATCGACCGCCACATTGATGACGCCAGCCTTTGGTTGAGGGGACAACGGTCAAGTGTTGAGTGAACAACTGCATTTAGATGGGGCTAGCGTGGTAGCATTTTATTGAGGTGAGCTACTGACTTAGCTGCTCCCGCGCTTTTTGCTCAGGTCGTGCGCAGTGAGTGGGATCAGGCTGCTCAGTGAGCGAACCGGAGCGCTCAGGTCACGCTCACTGAGCGAGTCATCCGGCTTACGTAAGGATCAGGTGATGCTCAGTGAGCGAGTTTGATGCTTATGTCATACTCAGGGACGTGCTCAGTTTTACTCAGTGAGCAAAAAGCGGCAAGGGGTGAGCACTAAAACGGAAAAGGAAAGCCAAGAGTTGCCAGACATTATCCGGTATATATGCTCTGAACTAAACATGACTGGTGGAACTAAACAACCCGCTTCCCCACGTCCCCGGATCCCAAGTATGCGGGGTAGAGGCTCGGGACTTCTATTTAGCCTGAAATATGATCTGACTGTGCTCGAAAGCTCGTCTATGTCCACTTGCATAGATCATTTGACATCAAGCCCTGTCCAAATGAGGGTTGCTAGGATAAGGCCCGAGTGACACCTCTATAGACCCGAGTTTCTCCACTTCACATCGAGTTTAGTACGGCTCAGAAGTCTATTGTGTAGCCTTTATTGATACAAAAAGGGATTTGGTAAACCTTGATAGCCTAGCCAATACCTAGATGGATGCAGTGGACGAGAAGAGCACAGCATTTTATCCTTCATTTCTATCACCATGTTTCTATCAATCAGGCAAAACTCTATAGAAGAAGCAAGCTTTGAAATGCACATTTCTCAGTCACTAACATGATGACATTAATATTTCCACTTTCATGATCGGCTCCCAGAGTAAAAGGCAAAGTCCAAATCAGCACCCGCTTCAAAGAGCCAAAAGCTTCGATTTTCTTCATCCTCCACCTCCTCTAGTTCCTTTATACCGTTCTCTTTTTTCTACTCACCTGCTCATCTCCTCAGCTAATACCCTCTTCAGATGGAAATTTGGAAATTAACAGACCGTCATTAGTAGCCACAAAGGTTTCAGCAAAAGGATATGCTTCCTGGCCACATCTTAGTTAAGAATGGCTCCATAATCGCTTCGATTTTCCAGAGTCTGAAAACAACGACTACAAGCGAGACTCGTCGCCCCAAATGCCATCCTAACCAAGTATGCTGGAATTTGCAGTCATCTCTCTATCAGGCTATCACTAGTTACTAGCTTTTGATTTTAAATAGTTGGTGGGTAAATGAGGAATGAACACTAAAGATCGATATGCGTCTACCGCCTAACTTTCTATCTCGAATAACTACCCTAATATCATCTACGAGTATCTAACAGGGTCAACATCGTGAATACAATGTGAAACCTACTTAACATCTCAACTTTAGATATGCAGCGGGTCCAATTATTTTATCAGGTTAGACCATAACTATTCGGTTACTATGATGTAGTAAGTAACCGAATGAGGGAACGAAATAGTAATAAGTAACCGAAAGAGGGAACGAAAGAAACGAAAGTACGGTTCAAAGTTCGTAATTTTGATATCGCTTTATGGATCCGGCATAAGAGTTACTGATCTCTAGGTATCTATGCAATTGCTGAACGAATAGGTTCCAGTCGCTTTGATTACGTGGCTTCACTTTTCGTTGGCAGTTTGTGAATGCGCAATTCACTTCTATCAAAAAGTAGGAAGAGACCTCGTATAGTAGGTAATAAATGAATTGACTCCGAACGAGGATTAGGACTACCTTTCTATCTTTTATCTACAATGTACGCGCCGAGACCGTCGATCGTTTACGATTGTAAAGACGCTAAACTTACTTCGCTGTATTCGATGCTTCAACACGAGCGATAACAAGTCCACAGTTTTCCCTCAAAAGCCCACACACAACCGTGGTCTTTTCCCCGTCACCTTCCTTTACATCGTACAAGCTTTGGGTTTCGGCCGCTGTGAGATACGATTCCGCGGAATGATCATTGACTCTTGTTAATATGGTATCGACTACGGTAGGCGACGAGTGGTATTGGACGGGAAAGCAGGTGCGAAATGCGGAGGACAAAAACAAAGTAAAGTTGAATGAAATCATCGAGCGCGCCGTGCGAGGAAAAGGAAAGGGCTGAACAGAAATTCCATTGGGAGTATAAGATGGAGCTGGACTATGCGTGAACCAGCTTTGGTTGGGCGTCAAAGCCCTGGGATTATACAGGCGGGTCGCATTACTCTTCATCATCGGCCACTAGGGAAGCTTCGACGTTTGATGAAGACTCCGGGGCAGTTTCTTCACCTGCATCGCCAGTCGAAGGCGGCACATAGTACGGGAGACCATCTTCTCCAGCGTCAAGACGCAAGAGGAATGTCTCCCACAGCTCGATCAACTATTGAAATTGGATTAGTAACGGCAAAGTTGACGAATGACCAATGGAACCTACCTCCTTCTGAGCTTCTACGGCGCTCTCCAGGAATGTCTCCACGCCAGACTTGAAATCCTCCACCTTCTCCTTCTCGAATCTTTGCAGCTCATTCCGCATCAGGCGACCCATATCTTCGAATAGCAATCGAGTCTGGTGTACCTTGCGCTCGGCATCAGCAACGTCGGCGTTGACTTGGTTCAAACGATCTTGTTGTGTTTTTCCTTGGCGAAGGATCTTCTCCTGATTGTTCTTCCGTTTTTGAAGCTCAGACTCGGCTGAATGCCAGCTGTGGAAAGCTTTTTGTCGCTGTCCAAAGGCTGTCTTGACACTGCCGATCAAGCGAATGTACTCATCAATAGTAATTCCTAATGTCAAAACATCTTGTTGCGCCTGGCGTTCGTAAAGTTCGCGAATTCGATACTGAAGCTCCGACAGGCCGTCCAAGGGCGAGGACAGCGCGGGCGAGAGCTCAACTGCGGAGAGTGCATGGAGTGAGGTCGAAAAATCGCCTGCGGCTTCGGCAAGGCCCTTTCGTTGCGTAACAACGGTGTCCATAGATTTCATGAGTGCCTTTAGTTGATTTTCCAAAGCATCCAAGTAAACCTTGCGGTCGTGGAACCACTATTGGGATGTTAGTAAACTGCCCGTGAGTGCCCGATCGGTGACCTTACGTCGTCATGTTCAACAAATTTGCTTCCTCCGCCCACAGAGAGGCCAAAAGAGCCAAACATGCCCTTGCTTTGGCCGAGGTCGGGTTCCCGATTCTCTTTATTCTTGACATCGACATTGAAAGCCTCACTTTCAAGGAAGATCTTCAAATCCCCATCGTGCTGGAGAATGGGGTGACTAGCAATTTTATTCAACATGCGCTCCAGAGCAGCCCTCCGGGACTCGACAAAGTTGGTATCAAACCGACCCACAGCCTGCTTCTCCGGCGGAGGAGCAACAACCACCCCAGGGTTGTTGTTGTGCATGGAGTTGTAGAGCCAAAGGAAATCGCGGTATCGGCGGCTGACAGCAAACTCAGGCTGGCGGTATGCTTTAGATGATGTCTAGATCACGTAGAATTGTGAGTTTCCCGATCTATTATCATGCTTCGAGAGGAAGCTCATACCTTTGTCCGAATCTGGTAAACAATATGGCTGCTAGTCAGATCTCCCACTTTGTGCGGATCACCAACGGAAATATCGAATGTCGGCTTGGCGGCCTGTTCCACGCTCATGCTAGGCTGTGTCTGTCGCTTTGGTCCCATTGCATCGGCCGCAGGCTGCACGGGCGGAGGTCCTCGGAATCCAGTACCATCCTCTTCTAGGTTAATCGGATCGGCCAGATTTCCTGCAACTGAGATTTGCGAAAAGGTTGAAGGTGGCTGAGGGCCGCGTGCAGCAAGCGATTCTTTCTGGGGCGGCGCCGGAGCTTCATCGGTGGGTGTTACACTGTTCTCCGTCGGTGCTTCTCCCAGAGGACCAAGCGGGTCGAAAGTGTCATCAACTGCTTCCAATCGTGTCGCCTGTGCGCTTATCTTGCGAGTGCCCCGTGGGCCTCGTCTTCCAGGTGTACGAACCTCGGCCCTGCTCTCGGACAGTGCGGGTTGAGCGGGAGCGGGAGCTGGAGCTGCAAGGAGTCGACCGACATTAGTGAGGGGCGAATAGAGGAGGTTGCAGAATTGGACGTACCACCTTCCTGAGCATCCGGCTTCGAAGGGTCATTGCTGGCCTTGAACGCTGAGGGCTCATCTGGAATCTAGATTAGATCGCAATCCAAACAGCGGGATCATGACTGCCTACCGCCCCACGGGGAGTCGCCATTATCGAGGTCCATTGTTTGGCGATAATATTGCAGAAAGAGAATAAAAGAAGGGTATCAGGGAGGCGTTTCACAAATCTGGCATCAATGTGGGTTCAAGGGGCGTTTCAAAGCTCAGAGGGTTTGGTGGTTCTGGTAAGTGGGAAGCTGGCAGTTGGAGAGTGGAGGCGATCCGCGGTCCTTAGTCACTCACGGGATCCCGCTTCAGCCCACAAGGTGTTGTTGTCCCACGCTCCCTCTAACAACTCCATTACAATTGTCTGATGTCTTTTTGATCTTCGTCTTTCCAAAGCTACAGAGTTGCTTCTACAATGCCTTTTATAAAATTCAGATACGGCGACCTCGGCGCATTCTACTACGCACAGTTTGCGACAGGGTTTCCATGAATACGTCTCATCATCTCGATTGGGACTCCCAAGGACCGGCCAATCTATATCTACTACCCGCGTTATCTGTCCTGCACCGGTGTACCGTGTGTCACTAGGTGTCTGGTGTCTATTTGACCCAGGGCAGTCCCAGCTTGTGCATCTCGACAGCCAGCTGGAACAAGTAGTCAAGAGACTCGCACTGGGTCTTTGCCTTGGCGACGTTGTCACCCCAGACATAGCTATGGCAGGGTCAGCGATCAAATCCCAACTGTTGATACAAGTGACAAAGCCTGAAGCCGAAGGGTGTAATGCTTACATTCCATGTCTGCGCACGAGTACGGCATAGGTGTCGGGGTACTTGTTCATCGCAGCTTCCAGGCCGCTGGTCAAATCCTCTTCAAAGGCAGTGTTCTCAATGATGGGGATACTCAGGGTATCAAAGAATCCGAGCATGCCCTTGCCCTTGCCACGAGGAATGCCCTTGATTTGCTCAATATTGTTAATCTCGAAGCACGCATCAGGGCCCTTCTCGCGCTCAACCAACAAGGTCACCAGGACGGCCCATTGCGAGTGAGTGTGGATGCAGCATCCTGCACCGTGCTCAAAGGCTGTCAAGAACAGCGGAGTGCAGGCGGAGGGATTCAAATTGAGGGGCTTGCGGATATAGTTGCGTTCTTCAGCGGGGTACTTTTTGGTAGGCCATTGAACCACGAAAATGTTCTCGGACTTCATCAGCTCCTTCTGGACACCTGAGGGGGCGATGAAGATGTGGTCTCCATGGCGAATGGAGGTCTATTTGCAATTCAGCATTAAGTGGGGACGTTGGCGCAATCGGCGCGAGGAAAGAGAAAGAAAAAAAACCTACGCCACCGCCAGTGCCAGTAACCCATCCCCAGTTGTAGAAACGGCGGCAAAGCTCTGGAATAAGATTCGCCGGGTGTTCAGGATCATCGGATTGCACCAGATAGTCATTGTTGACGGCCTCAACGGCCTTGTGGTCGTCGGCGCACATGGTGGGCTGAGAGGTCAGCACAGGCAAGGGATTGGGGCAGGGAGGCTTCGGAGGGGATAAGGAGAAATTGGAACTGGGCTAGGGTTGAAAATCAATTTCCAGTAAGTAGCTTACTTAGGATTAAAAGTGAGACGTGGTCAGCCGAATGGTTGAAGAAGGTGTAACGGGCGCATCCAATAAGGCGGGGTGAAATCTGCAGCTCCGCGGGTCTCAGCACAAGCACATCATTTCTGATCACGACCGATGGAAAACCCAGAGCCTTGAAATAGGTGAAATGGAATAGTGTGATTCTCAAAAGTTCAATTACATATTTCCAATAGATCATTAGGATTGATAGACTTTATAAAGCTACATAAATCGTCAAATCTCAACAATACATGAAGTATCATGCTCCGTATTGTTCCTGAGATTAGCCGTGGCTAGTCCCGATCGGGGAGCATGGAAGAGGCCACCTGGACCTTCGACCCTTCTCCATTCCTCTATATAACCTTCGGTTTTTCTTCTCCTCTTTCCAGGTGTCAATTTATTTCACCATCCCTCTGTCTTTGTTTCTTTGTCCCCGTGTTGGTTCTTCAACATGCGTTTCGACACTGCATTCACGGCTCTGGTCTCTTCGGCCACCCTCATGGGCGTGGCCCATGCCGAGAAGGCCGAAGCTGTCCCCAACGCTGCCGCTAGCATTGAGAAGCCCACTTTCACTGTATGTCCACCTCACTCATCCCTCTACTCAATTTATTTCAGACTCATCTAATTTTGTTCTAGCCCACCAACCTCAAAGCTCCTTTCTTGGAGCAGTTCACTGATGACTGGGAGACCCGGTGGAAGCGTTCCAGCGCCAAGAAGGACGACCCCAAGTCCGAGGAGGACTGGGCCTACGTCGGTGAGTGGGCTGTCGAGGAGCCTACCGTCTTCAAGGGTATTGAAGGCGACAAGGGTCTGGTCGTCAAGAACGCGGCGGCGCACCACGCCATCTCCGCCAAGTTCCCCAAGAAGATTGACAACAAGGGCAAGACCCTGGTGGTCCAGTATGAGGTCAAGCCCCAGAACTCTCTGGTCTGCGGTGGTGCCTACCTGAAGCTCCTCCAAGAGAACAAGAAGCTCCACCAGGAGGAGTTCTCCAACGGAACTCCCTACGTGATCATGTTTGGTCCCGACAAGTGCGGTGCCACCAACAAGGTATGCTTGGAATGACTCAAGGAAGCTTTTTACTTGGATCGCATACTAATTGATCCACCTTGATAGGTTCACTTCATCTTCCGCCACAAGAACCCCAAGACCGGCGAGTACGAGGAGAAGCACCTGAAGACTCCTCCCGTCGCCCGTACCTCCAAGGTCACCTCCCTTTACACTCTGATCGTCAAGCCCGATCAGACCTTTGAGATCCTCGTCAATGGCGAGTCTGTCAAGGAGGGCAGCCTTCTGGAGGACTTCGCTCCTGCCGTTAACCCCGAGAAGGAGATTGATGACCCTAAGGACAAGAAGCCCACCGACTGGGTCGAAGAGGCCAAGATCGCTGACCCCAAGGCCACCAAGCCTGCCGACTGGGATGAGGAGGCACCCTTCGAGATCGTGGATGAGGAGGCCGAAAAGCCTGAGGACTGGCTCGAGGATGAGCCCACCAGCATTCCCGACCCCGAGGCTGAGAAGCCCGAGGACTGGGATGACGAGGAGGATGGTGACTGGGTCCCTCCTACTGTCCCCAACCCCAAGTGTGCCCACGTCTCTGGCTGTGGCGAGTGGACCCGCCCTATGAAGAAGAACCCTGAGTACAAGGGCCCGTGGTCCGCTCCTCTCATTGACAACCCTGCCTACAAGGGTCCCTGGGCCCCCCGCAAGATTGCCAACCCCGCCTACTTCGAGGACAAGACTCCCTCCAACCTGGAGCCCATGGGCGCCATTGGTTTCGAGATCTGGACCATGGAAAACGACATTCTGTTCGACAACATCTACATTGGTCACTCCGTCGAGGACGCTGAGAAGCTCCGTCAGGAGACCTTTGATGTCAAGGTCGCCATTGAGGAGGCTGAGGAGAAGGCTTCCCAGCCCGAGCCCGAGGCCCCTGCCGTCGGTATCACCACTACTTTCCAAGAGGACCCTGTCACTTTTATCCGCCAGAAGGTCAACCACTTCGTTCTCCTGGCCAAGGAGGACCCCATCCACGCGGTCAAGACCGCCCCTGAGGTTGCCGGTGGCCTGGTCGCTCTTCTCTTGACTTCTATTCTCATCATTGTGGGTGCCATTGGCTCCAGCAGCCCCGCCGCCTCCGAGAAGAAGGGCAAGCAGGCTGTCAACGTTGATAAGGAGAAGACCAGCGAGGCCACCAGCTCCTCTGCCGACACTGGCAAGAGCGGTGCCACCAAGCGCACCACTCGCTCTTCCGCCGAGTAAATGGGTTAAATGGAGGAAAAAAGCAAATCCGCAAATCCTAACAATCGAGTCCACATTCGAGTTGATTCTCTATTCCCTTGTTTTTTTATTCTTGTGACATGTGTAGCAGTGTACCTTAGCCAGTTAAAGATTACCAGACCGGTATACTTTTCAAAGTTTCCATCTCTTATCCCTGGTTTGACTATTATATGTAGGCAGAGATTCCCCAATTTCCAATTTCGTCGTTTAAATGCCAAAGTTCCAATTCATTTTCACATCGAACAATCGTCCTATATAAGTATCTACACCCATATATGGTAAGCTGCTGCAATAGTAACTACGATCGGAATGAAGGGTGGAGCTTATGTTTGAGCGGGGTTTCGGAACCGCCTGCCTAAAGGACAACTAACAAAAGCCCCAATTTGGGGAGGATGATTGTCGCATCGGATTCGGCGATTCGTGTAGCACATATCTCAATTGTGATTGGTGTAGGTTGCCGAGAATGGAGCTTATCGTGAAGTTGACTAAGGCACTCAGTGATTGTGTGGGGAAATCCGATGCCGGGCGGTCTAACTGTTAAGCGGTTGAACACGGGGTTGACCTCGGGCGTGGGGAAATACATAACACACCCAATCTTTTATATACTTCTATCCCTTGCCACATACCCGCCATATCTCTTTTACTCGCTTTGGACATACTATACTCTCAACCCTCTTTCATCTCTCCAATTCACCATGGCCGCCCGCCGGTCTCTGGCTCGTTCCATCCCCGCCCTTCGGTCAGTTCCCCGCACGCCCGCGGTTGCCCGTGCTGCTTCCAGCACCCGGGCCCTGACCACTGCTACGCCCGCCGCCAGACTTGCCTCTCGGGGAGTTTCATACCCTTCAAGCATTTCAACCGCGCGCAGGCTGCACGCTACTGCCCAGCAGCTCGCCCCTTCCACTAGCTCGGCTGCTTCAACCGCAACCTCGTACCCGACCGACCACAACCCCATTGCCGCCCCGGTTGATACCACAAACTTCATCGATAACGAGTTCACCACTTCTAAGGCTACCACATGGATTGATCTTCATGACCCTGCCACCAACAACCTCATCACCCGCGTACCACAGAGCACCAATGAAGAGCTGAAGGCCGCGGTCGTGTCGGCCGAGAAGGCCTTCCCCGCTTGGCGGGCGACCAGCATCATGGCTAGACAGCAGATTATGTTCAAGTTCACCAGCTTGATCCGTGAGCACTGGGACCGTCTGGCTGCTTCCATCACCCTTGAGCAGGGTAAGACTTTTGCTGATGCCAAGGGTGATGTTCTCCGTGGTCTGCAGGTTGCCGAGACTGCCTGCGGTATCACTACCCAGATGACCGGGGAGGTGCTGGAGGTCGCTAAGGATATGGAGACTCGCAGCTACCGTGAGCCTTTGGGTGTTGTCGCTGCTATCTGCCCTTTCAGTAAGTTTGGAAAATCGCAAGGATAAATTAGATCCAAATGCTGATTACTTAATAAGACTTTCCTGCTATGATTCCGTTGTGGTGTATTCCCGTTGCTACCGTCACTGGTAACTGCTTGGTTATGAAGCCCTCGGAGCGCGACCCCGGTGCTGCGATGATCCTTGCCGAGCTGGCCAAGGAGGCCGGCTTCCCTCCCGGTGTTATCAACATTGTGCATGGAACCGCTCCCACTGTGGACTTCATCCTCGATGAGCCGGCTATCAAGGCTATCAGCTTCGTCGGTAGCAACCGTGCTGGCGAGTACATCTACACTCGTGGCTCTGCCAATGGCAAACGTGTCCAGGCCAACCTCGGCGCGAAGAACCACGCTGCCGTCCTCCCCGACTGCAACAAGAACCAGGCTCTGAACGCCATTACGGGGGCTGCCTTCGGTGCTGCGGGCCAGCGCTGTATGGCCTTGAGCACCGTCGTGATGGTTGGCGAGACCAAGGAGTGGTTGCCCGAAATTGCCGAGCGCGCTAAGGCTCTGAACGTGAACGGCGGCTTCGAGGAGGGTGCCGACCTTGGCCCTGTTATTAGCCCCGAGAGCAAGAAGCGCATTGAGGATCTGATTGCCAGCGCCGAAGAAGAGGGTGCTACCATTCTCTTGGATGGCCGAGGCTGCAAGCCCGAGAAGTACCCCAACGGCAACTTTGTCGGCCCCACAATCATCACCAACGTCACCCCCGACATGAAGTGCTACAAGGAGGAAATCTTCGGTCCCGTCCTTGTCTGCTTGAACGTCGACACCCTCGACGACGCTATCAACACCATCAACGCCAACGAGTATGGTAACGGTGCCGCCATCTTCACCAAGTCTGGCTCCACCGCCTCTCGCTTCCAGAAGGACATCGAGGCTGGCCAGCTGGGTATCAACGTCCCCATCCCCGTCCCATTGCCCATGTTCTCCTTCACCGGTAACAAGAAGAGTATCGCTGGTGGCGGTGCTAGCACCTTCTATGGCAAGCCCGGACTGCACTTCTACACCCAGCAGAAGACTGTTACCAGTTTGTGGAAGAGCGAAGATGCCATCAGCACCAAGGCTTCTGTTGTCATGCCCACCCACTCTTAATTCCCCTGATGTTTGTTTATAAATTGTGTCGATGCTTTATCATCGTCTTCATGACCATGCCCTCTGCCGGTTCATACTCAAAATGTACTTATGTCCGAACAATTCCGGTCTTATTACTATTATTTTCCCTCTGTAGAAGACCTTTGAACCGTGAAATCAATTTACTGTAGAGAATGGGTCGTAATGGCAGATTACTCAAGACATTACTTTTATTTCTTTTACTTGCTGACGACTGAAAAAAAATAGGATATACTGCAGGAACCCTTGGCATCAAGGTAAGTTCATAAACTTTCAAACTTTCCTCTACTCAGTCTGGGGCTCCTGGAAAGAGTAAACCAGACGTCCCAACTCAAACTTGCCATCTTTAATAACAGCAACGCGACGAGTGTAACGGCGCTCTCCCTCAACAAGCTCAAATCCCCATACCTAATAAGTCAGCAACCCATTCACTAAAGAACAGATTAAGAATTGCATACCTGCTCAGCAGTCCACCCAGCCTCTTGATTCACAACATAGCTCTGCACCCAAAGTCCCTCGCCTTCTCCAAACTCTGTGCCCTCATCATCAACGAGGAAACCCTCGCTGGCTGACCCATCAGGCTGGATCTCACCACGCAGGAACTTCTGCACCTTAGCATCGGCCTCAGACTGTCCAACGTTGCTCTGCACATCAAGGGCCGGACGAGTCTTTCCATCATCCCCCTTAGCACCGCGGAACATACGCGAGCGGCCGTGGACGGTACCAAAGATAGCATCCACGTGGCTGCGTTCCTCCCAGTCCAGCGTACGCGGTTCCTTAGTACCCGTGATGCCACCGGTAATGATCTGATCGATATCGATGTGGTACACCAACGGGTTTTCGGAGTCAGCGTACTGTTTCACGTGCAATGTGACGGTGGCGTAAGGGAGGGCTTTGCGGAGGAACCAGCTCACGCCTTGCTATGGGGTTGTTAGCTCAAATACCCACATCTATGTATTACTTATGAGAAGACCCGGTAATTACTGCGGCTCTCTCATATTTACAACTCGCACAACTTTCCAGGGGCTTTTGCATGGAGCAAAGAGAGATGGCACGTACTAGAGCTAGGATGGGGTCAGTGGAGTCGGACAGTTTTGCGTCCTGTTCCACAAGGCGAATTCGTTAGTCATGGAAGGTATTCTTTCATTTCATGGTTCGGAGGGTTATGGGCCTATGCAATGGCTTGGACTCACCATTACCCACTGCCCATTGAGGTTCTTGATTGTGGTACTGGCGGGAGCAGCCATTTTGAAGTAGTAGAGCTAGGAATGCGGGGTGGTGGGGGGTTATATTGTAGAGTGAGTTGGAGATATTGCAACGAGATGCAGAGACAACGGATTGAGGGAATTGAGAAAGGAAGTAGAGGGTACTTTAGAGGAGAAATAAGAACGGCAAAAACAATCTTAGGTTGATCTTTCCCTCTATATACTGCTCACTCCTTCCTTGTGCATGTGCTATTCCCGAGGCTGACACGTGCATGATGAGTAAGGCTATGTCATTGGTGCCTCGGGTTTCAGGAAATAATACCTCCAAGGCTGTAAGGCATCAAACGCGGACTTAACTACTATCCATCGCGGGCAGCTATAGTTGATCACGTTATTGACCTCCACCCCCATTTCACAGCCATGGCTTTCAACAAGAAATACGCTGGTCTCCCAGATCTGGTACGTCAAGTAATCCGCAATAATTTTGTCACATAATACTAATTGCTTAAAGGACCCCGCTCCAGATATCTATGAGACCCCTGACCTTACCGACGAAGCCTCCACCGTCCCCGTGAGTTCGAAATAAAGCAAAGATAACAACATACCCGCAAGCTAATCCATGAGATCCCGGGATCAGACCGGCACCATTCGCACAGATTCAGATCACGATGATGTCGGTTCCAGCTCCGACATCGACCGGGAGGCAGTCAACGCCGACCAGGCGCGCGCACATTTCATGGGAGCTGCAGTCGACGCTCGCGACACCAATTTCTCGGACAGTATCGCAATGAAACGGCAAGCATATCGCAGCAAAGATAAGAGCCAGCGCCGACGGCGGAGACGCGAGGATGGCACCGAAGAGGTCGGAGATTTGAGCGACAGCGAAGACGAGTCGATTGAGCGGCGGCTGACTCGTCTGCGACGAGAGGTTGAGGACCTGAAGATGGAGATGGAGAACAAGTCGGCTTTGGAGAAGACAATTGTAGAGAGTACACCTGCTAGGACATCTCAAGAGCGGGAAGATTTGGGTGACGGGGTGGCAGAATTGAGTCGGGCCTTGGATAACCTGCACGCTTCGTCGCGAGGTGTTTCCAATGCCTCTTACTCGGCAGCTGCGTTGCTTACACAGAAACTTGGATCAGAGTCATCGGCGCCCAACAAAGCGGAGAGTCAAAAATTAAAATCTCAGCCCGATGGGCCTACGGCGGCCGTTAATATTGCACAGGCACAAGGAGGCCTGCCTTCAGCAGGGATTCTTTCTCATGCAGCGGCTTTTGAGAGCCGGTTGGCGCTCCTCGAAGCATCAATGGGTATCTCAAGTGCTTCCAACCCATTCGTCGGAGATGGACTTAGCGAGCCTGCTCTGCAGCCTGTTCTTCCATCTCTGGACCAACTGACCTCACATCTTGGCGCTCTAACTGGTCTCCTTGTGGGAACTAACCCAGCATCTGGGACATCGGCTGTCATGCCCGGAATGGCAACCCCATATCTCGAAGCACTTTCCTCCCGGGTCCGCAAGTTAACGACAGACGCTGAGGCCCTGGCATCAGCCCGCAAGCGCGCCGCGGATGCCGCCAAAACCTCACAAACAGCTCGCGTCGCCTCTACAGAAGATGCTGTTGCCCCGGGTGCTGACGGGCCTTCTGCTGACGATGAATACACCGCTAAGATCCACGCTCTGTACGCTACCCTTCCGACCATCCAGTCCTTGCACCCTCTCCTTCCCAGTGTTCTGGAGCGTCTCCGCTCTCTGCGCGCCTGTCATTCCGGCGCCGCACAAGCGGCGGACTCGCTAAATGAGCTGGAAAAGAGGCACGCAGAGATGTCCTCGGAAATTGAGCAGTGGCGCGAGGGTCTTGCGGCTGTCGAGGAGAAGATGAGTCAAAGCGAGTCGGCGCTGCGCTCGAACGTCGAGACCGTTGAGCCTTGGGTGCGCGAGTTGGAATCTCGTATGGCGAGGTTGGAGGGTCCACCTGGTGGTTTGTAGGTGATTCCCAATCGCCGTGTTTATTAAGTCTAGACCTTGGGTGGCCCAGCGGAGATCTATCATGATACATAATACCCTGTTTCGCGTGTACCTCCTTTGATGTATGGCTGCGGCCATGACTTGTTGATACATATACTCATATCATAAAATCTTTGAATGAAATGCATATCTTGGCGGGTGATTTACCTAGGATCTATACTTTCCCTTCGCCTGCATTCAATCTTGGGTGTTCAACCAGGAAACATATCAATGATTTGAATAAATTAAAAAAAGCATTAAAGCTCTCACTTCTCTGGGTCTTCTTCTTTATAAGACCTACCTTCATTAAATAATTATAGAATCCCTCAACCGCCTCAGAACCTTTACCCTCGGCCTCATCTTCAACTCAATCCACCAACCCTTGAGCACCACCTTCCTCGCCATCTCACGTACATATTCAAATAACTCAACAGCACGATCCCCACCAACCAAAGACAAAACCCACCGCTCGGCACTTCCTACGGCTGGTTCCCCGGGTCTGAGAATGGAAACCCCCGCGAATCCCTCAATAACCTCAACAGTCTCCCACTGCGAACCAGGCAGTGCATCACGAAGGCGCATCTCATCCATATCCAGGTAGGCAGGCTCCGCCGAAGCCTCAACAAGAACATACTCGAATTTCTCCCAGAAAGAAGCCGAAGACTTCACAACCTCGTCTTCAGTCTTATCGTACGTCCAACGTTCATCTGCAGTACTCGGCCGCTGCAGGAAACGGGTGACACCCGTTTGACAGACAAGGTTACCGAGGTAAACATGGATATCCTCGACAGAACTCGTCTCCCTATCTTGGTAGCTATGTAAAGCATTCAACGCCTTCGCACCGGGATAATTCGCGGCGGAAGCGGGGAGAAGAACAAGATTGGAAAGCAGGAATGATGCGAGCGTAGATAGGGTCAGAAGACGGGAGGCGTTACGAGCGAAAAACGAGCGCGATCGGTGTGTCCAGAGATAAGCGGCGCCGAGGGCAGCGGCAGCTGTTAGGCATGGAATGATGTAGAGGATGAAGCGCCATTCTTTGTGCGGTTGAAAACTATACAGTGCCGTGAAAGACAATGACGGTATGAGTAGTGAGAGCGCTGAGTTGCGTGTTGCTGGCTGGCGAAGCGCAACGGGAATGGCGAGCAGATAGGTGAGGGGATTGAGTAGGAGACGGGGGAGGGCATTGACGAAATAAAATGGCCATGGCTCTGTACCCCAGGCCGAGGATTGACCGTGGATGACGTTGAAGATGAATGCCTCGAGCTCCGGCCAGAGCGGGGTGCGTTGCCAGAAGAGCGAGTCCACTGATACTGTAGTGAGGAGGCCGATGGTGAGGCCGAGAAGGCCTGCAGGAATGGCAGTTTTCAATAGATTGATACGGCCAGAGAGGAGCAGAAATAATGTCTGCGTTGCGACTAGGACTGCCAGCTCGGAGCGGAAGATGACGCCCGCGATAGTGAGGAGGCATAGTGATAGACGGTATGCGCCTTGTGCTTGAGGGCTAGAGCTTCCCACTTTATCCGGGAGCATATAGCGCATTGATAGAGTTGTCAGACCAAATGCAAACATGTTTGATAGCGGCCGTGAAGCATAGTAGATCAGATGAAACTGGCTGCTCTGGAAGAGCAGGTACCATATAGCTACGGTCTGGCCGAAGCTACGGCGGAGACCATATGCAAATGTAGCTAATGTGAAGGCATTGTATAGACCCAGAATGGCTCGAGCTATCAACAAGGTCAGTGTGATGGAATCATCATGTTACGCAATGTATCGATCACCCACCTAGTATTTGGCGGTCGATTCGCCCATCCACCGCAATTACCAGCTGCGATACCTTAGCGAGTACCGCTGCACCAACAGCTGTGCGGGGCACAGCGCCAGGAAAAGCGAAGTGGTCATAATTGGCGCGCTCATCGCCAAGTTCAGTAATGGGGAAGCCATGGGTCAAGATGTCATGAACCGCTTGGATATGGAAAGACTCCTCGACCTTAGTATAAGGCGCAACGAGGACATGTAGAATAATCAATGATGTGAGCAGAAGCACAAGCCCAATAAACGCGAATCCTGTATAAAACCTTAGCTATAAATATCCTGTCGTTTGTGCGGCGCAAACTTTACCATTTCTCATGATTGCGGCGAACAGTTGTTGATCCGGAGATCTGGCGCTTCCCGAACCTCACCTTGATCACTTTCCCAACTCCCTCCGCAACCCCGTTCAACAACCCCTCCCCGCCACAATGTTGCTCTTCGGTCTTGGGAATCTTGTCTACAGTGTGTAAATATTCCAGGAAACTCTATTGCTATTACTGACACCTTAATCCTTAGCCATCATTCTCCTCATCAACGCCATCGCTATCCTATCCGAGGACCGCTTCCTCGCTCGCAGTACGCATCCCTACCCTTTCCCCGAACGGATCGCAGATCCTCCTTCCGCTGGAATTTCCAACCCAGAATAATGGCTAACTTGACGGGGATAAATAGTTGGATGGGGCCGAACACAAGCTGAGCCGGGCTTCGGCGCGACCCACGACAGCACAAGCGTGAAGGCGAAGTCGATCAACCTGATTGCTAGTGTGAGAACAGTGATGCGGAGTACGTGAACCCTTCTATTCCTGCGCCCCTAGGACAAAAGTATTTTCTACGTCCTGTTCTCTTTTTGGGTCTCTAGCAAGCCTCAGCCCGGAGCCTGTGGCTACATGTCAGCCTTGCGCGGACAGGGTTGGAAAGCAGGTGCAGCAGCTCAACGAAAAAAAGCTAACATCGAATTTCAACAGTACCACTCATCGTTATTAACACTATTATCATCGTCTACGAGCTTATCCTCGGCTGATCTCAACGAATCTCATTTTCTACAAAACCAAAGCGGCTGCGCTAGGGAGCGGTTTCGGTTCCTGCTGGCATGCTTGCTCCCTCGTCTTTTAAGCCAACTTCATTTTCCCTTAGTATTTGAGCGAATCAAGGCTGCATGGCCTAGATATTTCACAAACAATCACCACAAGACACGCGGCATGATGCACACGAGCTATTAGCACTAGCGCGGCATGGATGGTAGTATCCACACAAGGCCTTGGTGGATGATCCTTTAGCTGCAGGCTTTGTCGAGGTTCAGACGAAGGGGCAATGTGATGTGGTAGAGACTGATGTTTTGTTTTTCGACTCTAGATCTCTCATTCCCAATGTATATACCCAGAAAGAATCAAAACGGATCGTATCAATTGAATCGCACAAAGGCAGTCCATTCTCGTCTGTAAATACCCATTAATAACTAGCACACAGTTGTGATCAAGGTAGAGAAAGCTATACAACATATTACTAGACAGCAAAAGCGAGAAAATCACGAGAATTTGTCCATAATCAAGGCGATGGATGGAAACAAAAAGAAGATAAAGCAAGATATGCATCAAAAAAAGTTGCTGGGTTTGAAAAGCAATAACTCCAGATGGGTCCCGACCACTTTCAATGCTTGCCAGCATTGCGAAAAACCAAACGCCTCTTTCTGCGCCAGACGGGATATACCCCACGTCAGCGTCAGTATCATGCCGCCGTACATCGTACATAAACCAGCAGCAATGAGAAGAAGCAGCCGCAAAATAGAAGAAAGAAGAAAAAAAAATAGCCATGATCAAGATCCAAAGGGTCTAGAAAGACATGTCTGTGGAAGCAATCCCAGGCCGGGGCTATCCATAGGAGAATAGAAGGGAAACGATGTTGCATATCGCGTATCATGAGATCAAAAGTGTTGATACATTCAGGTATGTGCAAGCAAAAGCAGAGAAGATAGTTCATATGTGCAGAATGATGGGTGGTATCTCCGTGTAAACTCGACCGGAAACTGGCAGATGCAAGAAATTAAAACGCTCGTCGAAATACAGTCATTTCTCATGACGCTGCTGATTTTTTGAAGCTGAACGATCTCCATCGATGAGTGTTGCCAACACCTGCTTTATCGGTGCTGCCATTGCTGCCGCCGTTGCTATTACCGTTTCCATTACCATTAGGACTGTTGATGTGGTTGATATGGTTGATAGGTTTGGCTGTGGGCGAGGTAGAGAGAGGGGGAAGGTGGGTATTGCTTTTGTTGAAGTAAGGATCATGC